>CM033325.1:17821303-19223706 GCA_019359835.1 Pharus latifolius | reverse complement strand
GCCTTTTAGGCTCCCGGGACCGGCCCCCCGGGCATGTCCCGGGCGCCGCCATGTGCCCGGGGACAGTGGCCTCTGGTGCCTGCCCCGAACGCCGCCTTTTCGGCTCCCGGGACCGTGCCCCCGGGCATGTCCCGGGCACCGCCTGTGCCCGGGGACAGGGGCCTCCGGTACCCTGCCCGGGCGCCGCCTTTTAGGCTCCGGGACCTGCTCTCCGGAAGAGGTCCCGGACCGTCATCGCCCTCCTAAAAGGTAAAATCCCTGTTTGTTTATCACGTGCAGGTCACGCGAGGGACGCCTCGGGAATCAGCGACCACCTGTCAAGCATCCAAGACGTTTGACCGGAGAGAAGGACGGTCCTACCCTTCGATCGACGGTGGCTTCCGGGGTAGTTTAGGCTTTCGCTTCTTTTTGGGGGCTATAAATAGCCCTTGTACCCCTCTGTTGTAAAGATCAGTTCATTATTATTTGGAATAGCTAATCTCACAGACGTGCTCCGGAAGCCTCTCCCCCGGAGAGAGCCTCCCCAGCCGACTCCGGTCGGGAGCGCGTCGACAGGACTAGGGCCCCACCGGGACCCGAACCTGTATAAATCCGCGTGTCAATTCTTGTGTTTGCCCGGCGGGGGAGGACCGGTCACCCGGTCAACCCGCGCTGCGTGATTTCCGCTAGGATCGTCTTCAAAACCTGCCGGGGTATTCTTAATACCACGACAATGCATATTCTAACGGTAAATGCACATATTTACCGATAGACAAATACATATATTTAGTCATGCATATTCTAACGGTAAATACACATATTTACCGATAGGAAGCACATATATTTGTTTAGTCATGCATATTCTAACGGTAAATGCACATATTTACCGATAGAAAAATACATATATTTGTTCAGTCATGCATATTCTAACGGTAAATGCACATATTTACCGATAGACAAATACATATATTTAGTCATGCATATTCTAACGGTAAATACACATATTTACCGATAGGAAGCACATATATTTGTTTAGTCATGCATATTCTAACGGTAAATGCAGATATTTACCGATAGAAAATACATATATTTGTTCAGTCATGCATATTCTAACGGTAAGTACACATATTTACCGATAGAAAAACTCATGTGCGTGCTGTGTCACGCATGATCTAACGGTAAGTACACATATTTACCGATAGGAAAACACATATATTTGCTCAGTAATGTATATTCTCTAATGGTATGTGTGTGTTTTTACCGATAGAATATGTGAGCGGCAAATTACCTAAGTTAGTCTGACGGTTATTTCATGTATTTACCGTTAGAAAAATGTCCATTATAAGGAAAACCCCAGTCGACCATTGCTGAGCTGCTCTTTAATTTGTTCTGTTGCACTCTGTGTCCCTCTGTTTGTGTCGAAAGTTCCAGCTACACTGCTAGGGTGATCAGCGCAGGCTGGAGGGAAGTTGATTGCACCCCTCTCTTTAAGGTATGCTTAATCGTCGACACTTATCTCTCTCTCCCTCTAGATCTCCCTTCCTCTCTACTTGCAAGCTAGCTGTATTGTGTAGTTCCAAGTTTGTAGCTCTAAGCTTGGGAGCTTGGTAGCTGGAAATGCGTCATGTTTTAGGAGCTAACTAGCTTGTATTGTGTAGTTAGCTAGGTTAATTAGTGTTAATTTCGTCAGGCTAGGGTTCAACACATGTATCTGTTGTAAGAGGCTGTACATGTACATATACATAACTTAATCGGGCAGGTTTCATGCATGGCTTACTCGTTAAATTTTGTTAATTGTAGATGGATAGGAAATATTGGATGTATAGAATAAAACGTACTACTCTTGAATATTTGGATGGTGTGAATGAGTTTATTAAATTTGCTGAACAACAAAAGGAGAGGAAGGGAGAGAAAAATATGCTCTGTCCTTGTACAGATTGTATGAACTTGAAGAGGTTTAGCAACTCTGATCAAATTAAGAGTCATTTGATTCGTCGTGGTTTTAACGCGCGATACACCCGTTGGATATGGCATGGCGAAGATCTTGAGGAAACAAGCACCACTACTACCAATCAGCACGACTCGGATGTGGATTGCAATAATATCGATGATCATCCCAATTTTGGTAATGTTCATTCCGATGTGCACGTAGATGATGATGATGACAATCTAGATGAGATGTTACGTGATGTAGAGGAAGATTACAACGAAAATGACTTCTGTGAATTTGAGAAACTGATTGCTGACTCTGAGAAGCCTCTGTTCCCTGGATGTGCAACATTTACAAAACTGTCTTCTGTGCTGAGATTATATAACTTGAAGGTAGGAAACGGTTGGAGTGATAAGAGTTTCACGGCACTATTAGATCTTCTAGCGGACATGCTTCCAGAGGGAAATGAGTTGCCAAGATCTACTTACCAAGCCAAAAAACTGTTGTGTCCGTTGGGAATGGAAATCGAAAGAATACACGCATGCCCAAATGATTGTGTGTTGTACCGTAACGAGTACTCCAGTTTGCATGTTTGTCCAAGATGCGGCGCATCAAGGTATACGCGTAGGGACCGGATTGACAGTGAACGTCACGAGGTAAGGAAAGGGCCCCCGGCAAAAACTGTGTGGTACTTGCCTGTGATACATAGATTGAAGCGGCTGTTTGCAAATCCGAAAGTCGCGAAGCACTTGCGTTGGCATGCTGAAGCCCGGAAACAAGACGGAAAACTGAGACACCCAGCTGATTCTATTCAACGGAGAAACATCAACAGAACATTTGCTGAGTTCGGCGGCGAACTTAGGAATGTAAGGTTCGGGCTGAGTACAGATGGTATGAACCCACATGGTAATATGAGCAGCCGGCACAGCACTTGGCCGGTTCTTTTATGCATCTACAATCTTCCTCCTTGGTTATGCATGAAGCGCAAGTACATCATGATGGCGTTACTAATCTCAGGACCCAGACAACCCGGAAATGATATTGACGTGTTTCTAGCACCTTTAATCGAGGACTTACAGAAATTGTGGAGCGAGGGTGTGCAGGTGTGGGATGCATACAAGAAAGAGAATTTCATCTTGCGGGCCCTGATATTTTGCACCATAAATGATTTTCCTGCCTACGGCAATTTGTCGGGGTATAGTACGAAAGGAGCCAAGGCTTGCCCTATTTTCCTAGATGAAACTGAGAGCATCTGGCTGCGAAACTGCCGGAAAACAGTGTACATGGGTCACCGCAGGTTTCTTCCGGTGCATCACACGTACCGTAAGAAGAGGAAATCATTTAACGGAAGCCTGAGAAGGGATCAGCTCCAGTGTTTCTGACCGGTAAGGAGATTTACTCACGCGTGAACGACATCAAAGTTGAGTTCGGTAAGCATTCTAAACCTCGAGAAAAAAATGTTTGGAAGAAGAGATCGATTCTCTGGGATCTACCGTACTGGGAGCACTTACAAGTTCGACATTGCATTGACGTCATGCATGTAGAGAAAAATGTCTGTGACAGTTTGATTGGTTTGTTGTTGAACATTCCAGGAAAGACAAAGGATGGTGTGAAAGCTCGTCGTGACATGGTGGAAATGGGGATAAGGACTGAGCTTGCACCTTTAGAGAATGGAAAGCGTACATACCTCCCCCCGGCCTGCTACACGTTGTCCAAGAGCGAAAAAACAGAACTCTGTCGGTGCCTGCACGGTGTTAAAGTTCCATGTGGGTACTCCGCGAACTTGAAAAAACTTGTGTCTATGAAGGACCTAAGACTGGTTGGCATGAAGTCCCACGACTGTCATGTCTTGATGTCACAGATGCTTCCCATTGCTATCAGAGGCATTCTCCCAGTTAAAGTCAGAGAGACAATCACAAACCTATGTTATTTCTTCAACGCAATATCTTGCAAGGTAAGTACGTGCACTCGTACTATAAGTTCACTACCTCCATTTGTGGAGCTTAATGAGAAGATTTTTCTGATATGAATATTTGGCGCAACTGTGTCCTCGTAGGTAATTGATCCCGATGGACTGGACGCTTTGCAACGCGACGTGGTTACAACTCTTTGTCAGCTCGAGATGTATTTCCCTCCATCCTTTTTTGATGTTATGGTCCATCTGATTGTTCACCTTATCAGAGAAATTAAGTTTTGTGGACCTGTGTGCCTGCGCTACATGTATCCATTTGAGAGATTTATGGGTGTATTGAAGGGATACGTAAGGACTCGTCGTCGACCCGAGGGGAGTATCATGGAAGGTTATGCCGCCGAGGAGGTGATTGAATTTTGCACAGATTATATGGCCGGGGTTGACCCAATTGGTGTTCCTAGGTCCCGACACGAGGGTAGGCTTGAGGGAATTGGAACGATTGGATTCAAAGTTATCGTCCCCGCTCGTGATGTGTACGCAAAATCACATTTTTGGGTCTTACAACACATGACGGAGGTCGAGCCATACATACACGAGCACAAGGTAATGTTACAGTCACAGAATCCTTCGAAGTCAGACGTTTGGGTAAGCAGAGAACATAACAGGAAATTTGCTGAGTGGATCCAAGAAAGAGTCACGCGAGCTGCCGAGGGCTCCGTAAGTGAAACTGTGACATGGTTGGCTAGAGGCCCAAGATTCACTGTAGGGACTTGGCAGGGGTACGACATCAATGGGTATTCATTTTACACAAGAGCTCAAGACGCCAAGACTAGCACGCAATGTAGCGGAGTGACACTGTTTGCTATTTCCGAGGATGCCAGGTCAGTAAGGGCGCTGAACTCATATTACGGTGTTATTGACGAAATCTGGGAGCTCGATTACGGATTACTTAAGATTCCCCTGTTTCGATGCCAATGGGTCGAAATCCCTCGAGGTGTTCAAGTTGACAGTTATGGGTTTACTCTCGTCGATCTTGGTAGAGTCGGACACCAAGACGATCCATTCATACTTGCAAAGCAAGCCACATAGGTATTCTACATCGTTGACCCGGCCAATCCAAACTTGCATGTTGTCCTCCACAGCAAGAGACGTATTGTTGGGGTCGAAGATGTTGTCGACGAAGAGGAGTATAACCAATTCGATGAAATACCTCCATTTTTAGAGGACATTCAATCTATCCGTACTGAAGATATCGACGAAACAACGTATCTGCGAGATGACCACGAAGAAGGATTATGGGTTGAGAACCATTGATGATTAATTTCTATTTCAGGGATAAATGCCAAGCAAACAGCCCACAAGTTCTGCAGCAAGGTGAGGAACTTATCATTAATACATCAGGCAGTACATTTTTCTTTAGAATTTAATGATAAGCTAGTTCACAGCATTAATACATCTCAATTTTACTCCACAGCATGAGTTCTAACATGTACAGTACCTTTATCCCGTAAATATTTAATTCTTCCCTTCAAATAGCACTTGCAAAAATCTCATCGCAGCCTCTTCAAATTAAGTTCAGCAAAAATCCCTTTTTTCTGATGGTATTTTGTTATTTATACCGATAGAGAAGGACATCTTCTCTCAGGCACTTCAAAACGTTTTCTATCGGTATTGTTCTATTTTACCGTTAGAATAAATTCGTTTGTCTCACGGTATTTGTTGTCTGACGGTTTTTTCCTGTTTTTACCGATAGAAGAAGACTCTGCCGCTTTGAATTCTCAAACGTGTCGCCATGCGTCGCCTTGGAAACTCTATAAGTACCTCGCCATGCGTCGCGGTATTTTGTTGTTTTTCTAATTCTCGAACGGTTGGACTCCTCATCTTCTCTTTCACAATGGCAACCTCCATGGGATCGTCATCCACGGCCTCCCCGGTAAGAACTCTAAATCTCCTCGGTTTACCCCTGTATTGTTAATCCATGTTCAGTTCATTCTTGACTTGTTGATTTGCACAGGGAATGGTAGCCGTGGAAGACACTGCCAAAGTGAAGGCTGACCTGAGGGCCCTCCAGGAGGAGCACAAGCTCCTTACAGACAAGCACACTCAGCTACGGCTTGACCTTGACGATCTCTTCCAGCGCATTAAGCGCATGAAGACGGATGGTGACAATGCTAGGGCGAGGACGAGGCGTCTTCGCGAGGAGAAGAAAGCCGCGGATATGACCATCGCTGGCTGCGGTTTGACTATGAAGGATACCATAGCGAAGCTGAGGGAGGTCGCAGGCCTTCTTGACGCGGTAGTAGTTGATCCTAGGGACAACTTGTCGCTAGAGGAGTCCTGCGTCCTGGCTGCAAGTCTAACTGACTCTATTCTACATGCAGCCAGGGCTAAGACCACCCCTTGACCTAGTATTTTGGGTTTTATTTTTTTTTGTAAGTGATAAAACAACAATGAATGAACAATTTCTTTTTATGTCAATTTTCCAATTTTCCGGCTATCTTCCCTCTTTCTTTAACATTCTGCAGCTTTCAACCACGGTCTGTTTGATGTTAAATTGTGTACCTTTTCATTACTCTGACGGTATTTTGTTGTTTTTACCGATAGAAAAAGGGCACACAAATTGGTCTCACGGGATTTTATTGTTTATACCGATAGAAAAATGCATCCACTAATTCGAATATTTTTCCGGGAAATTTACTTTTTCTATCGGTATTATTTTGTTGTTTCGATAGAAAATTACATAAGTCTATCGGTATCATTTTGTTATACCGATAGAAAAGTTCCTCCGCTACTTTATTAGTCGTACACGTCCCTTTAGTTTCCCTCCACTCGAACAGTTCCACCTTAGA
Source organism: Pharus latifolius (assembly GCA_019359835.1). Lineage (NCBI taxonomy): Eukaryota > Viridiplantae > Streptophyta > Magnoliopsida > Poales > Poaceae > Pharus > Pharus latifolius. The sequence goes on along the minus strand of CM033325.1, from coordinate 19,217,036 downwards.
GCACTGCGTCTCTTCGAGAGCGAAGAAAACCCCAACCTCCGCCGTGAGCACTCACTTCCTCTCTCCCACACGACGATCGCCGGCTGGACACTGGTTCGTCACTGCCACCGGTTCTTATTTTCGTCCTTCGCCCGCCGCTGCTGCGTTCTACACCGCCTCTCCATCACCAGAACTGATCGCCGCCGTAAATACCCTAATTCGTCGTTCTATTTCCAGCATCTTCTTTATTTGATCCTAGTGTTTTGCACGTACTAATTCTTCAAGTTTTGCAATTACACTAGGGTTCCCTATTGTGTTGGCTTATGTACATTCCGCAGGCAATGTTGATTTTAATTAGGGTTTACATAATATGTTCCAGTGCTGTAATGAACCTGTTTTGAGATTTTAACTTCTCTATACTGCTGTATGTGTGATCAATTGTATCCAACTACCATGTAATGCAGATTATATGTTGGAGGTGTTCTTACACATATTCTATCGGCAGCTCATGTGTTTACCGATAGAAAATTTTTTTGCACAAGTAGTAAAACTTAATTTGGATCTGGAAGGACATGAGCCATGCAATGTACTAGTTTGGTTGGGAATTTTTACTCACTTCGTATGAATATATGGCAATGTGGATGGGTCTTCGATGTATATGTTTCAAATGCCTATATACATGACTTTTCCCAACCTAATAGCTGTGAAGTCCTGATGACTCACATACAGGCTAGGCTAAAGATTATGCACAGTGGCACTTAGATGCTTGTGTGCATATTTACGTGTGAAATAATAATGCTGGCCCATGAATATTAGTGTAGCAAATCATCGAGAATGTTATGTGATGACAGTGAATGGTGGCTTGTCAACAAAATTCCATATGTAGAGAACATTGTTATGTTCTATCGGTATCTCACGTGTTTGCCGATAGAAAAATTGTCTTGTGTGGAGGTAATTGTTATGGTCTATCGGCAGCTCATGTGTTTACCGATAGAAAATATTTCTGAAGAGTTCAGTAAGTAATTTATGCATGTCTTTCTTTTTGTATTATTTTCCCTTTTGCCGCCCTAGTTAGTCTCCAGTCCTGGGCTGAGTTATGGAACTCCAAGGCGAATTAATTGCCATATATATGGTTTGTTGAAGGTTTTGTAGGGGAATACATGTCGTCGTCTTCATCGGATGGTACTAGTGGTTCGACTAGGGCCAACCCCATCGTAACTACTGAAGATGGGGCTGTTACATCCCAGCGCAAGAGGGTGGGGCGAGGCGCGACGACGTTGGGGCGTTTGGCCAAACGCACTGATCTTTCTTGTGAGTTCAACCAATTTGGGAGGCCGATTGGAAAGAATGCTGGGAGGTACGCGGCCTACGTTGGGCTGTTGGCGAAAGAAAGGGTGAAGATCACCGTCCAGAGCTGGAAGGACGTGACGGCGGACGAGAGGGATAGGTTGTGGGCGGAAGTGAAGGTTAAATGAACTGAAATCGCTGAACTCTTTCGTAATCACGTTCTCTTGGCTTATACTAAAGTTTAACTAACTCGTGATTAATTGTATGCATTTTTCGGAAACAGGCTAAGTGGAACATCCCCGACGATACACCTAGGACTGCCTGCTTGAAGGACATGAACGGAACATGGAAAACCTTTAAGAGCTGGCTCGTCAGTAACTTCCTAGCTGCGGGGAAATCTCCTTGCGAGAAGTACCACTTCATATCGGAGGAGGTATGGGAGGAATTCACCAAGCAGAAGGGGACTGAGGAGTTCAAGGCCCTTAGCGAGAAGAATAGGGCGATCCAGAAGAGGAACGACCACCCGCATCGGCTCGGATCCCGGGGCTATGCGGGGAAGGAGGAACAGTGGAAGAAGGAAGACTAACAAAATCCTGTCATCGACACCCCTGAGTTGCCGCTCTCCGAGATCCGGGATGAGAGGTGCAAGCGATGGTGGAGGGGGAGGGGGTCCGTGTCGTCCACGGGGTCTGTGCAGTTCGCAACCCCTGGGGACGCCGACGTTGTGAGGCGAATGGTAAGTTGGCTAACCTCGTAAACTGTGTGCGCACAAGTGTATATAAGGCAATTTGTCTCACAAGGTACCTTCAAATGTAACAGATCTCTTTTGAGAAGGAGGCAGCGGAGGGATTGTTTACCCCGCAGAGGGAGAACGACATCCTCACCCGGGCTCTAGGAAATAAGGAGCATCCCGGGCGGACACGGGCCGTGGGAGCCATTGTGTCGTGGAAGGCCGGTTTCGTAGATCCGGCTCCACCGAGGAAGAAGGCCCGCACCTGGAAGGAAAAGGAAGCTGACCTCTCCGATAAGATACGGGCTGAGGTATGGGAGGAGATACGGGCGGAGATGCGGGCTGAGATACGGGCTGAGGTACAGTCTGAGGTGCAGACCGAGGTCGCACAAATGAGGGAAGAGTTTGCACGGTTGAGACAAGCATTGCTGGCCAAGAGTGCAGATGCGGATCTCCAGGACGACGGTACCCCGCGGGGTCGGATAAGCAGTTGCGCTTCGAAGGTACTCGCGGATCCAGTGGATCTACTTGAGGTACTGCAAGCCTTCATCTGTGCACTTAAGTTGATGCAAGCCTTCATCTGTGCACTTAATTGTTACAAATTTGCAGGGGCCGGAGGGCTGCATCCTACAGAATCACGTAGGCGCCGGGCAGGAAGTGGTTGGACACGGCTTCGTATATCCGTCTGGGCCGGATGTCCGGGTCCACTGTGTACCTCTGCGGTTGGGTTTTGCAAAGGTACAGGTGGACATGGCCATGCCGGGCTACAACGATTCTCCGTTGCCAGTCCCAACAGAGGAACTGCAGACACTTGCTGAGGCAGTGGGCTCCTACGTACAGTGGCCCAAGAAGTGTCTTGTAATACAACCGGTAAATCCTACACATTTTAGATTACATCCTACTCAGTACACTCAACTTGCATAATCTAACATACGTGCTCATTAATTGAAGTGGCCTGCCGCAGGGCTACCAGGGGACTGCGCCCCCATCTCGGGGCATGAGGGCCGATCTCGTGCGAACCTGGACACATCAAAGACGGCCTCGACCCCACCCAGCGCATCCACGCCTCCACCTCGGAAGAAAGCCGCCATCACCTCGCCCTTGCCTTCGAAGGTACGCGCTCAGTCCCCTGCAAAAGGCAACGGCTGCAAAGGCAAGGGCAAAGGGCGACAGGGACTGCCGCGGACGTTCACGAACGCGCTCCCACTCCTGTCGGAGGCATCTTTGCGGAAATTGGATCGATCAACCAGAGACCTCCACGACTGGTACCTACATCGAGCTCGGCGCAGCCTGAACTTCTTAGTTCCCTACAGGCCTGGGCAGTTCCACCGTGAGCCCGGGACTATATCCGTGGCACACGAGGATCTGTTCGACCTCTACAACTGGCGGGAGCTCGATATGTCCATCATACGGACTAGAGTCCTGTGAGTTTGCTGATGCTATGTATTGCTGTTTTCTAACTCTGTTGGGGGAAATCTCCACGCGGTCAAGTCCAGGTAAGTTCATGATTGCCCGGGGACAGTGGCCTCCGGTGCCTGCCCCGGGCGCCGCCTTTCAGGCTCCCGGGACCGTGCCTCCGGGGCATGTCCCGGGCGCCGCCATTTGGCCCCTGGGACCGTGCCTCCGGGGCATGTCCCGGGCGCCGCTATTTGGCCCCCGGGACCTGCCCCGGGCGCCGCCTTTTAGGCTCCCGGGACCGTGCCTCCGGGGCATGTCCCGGGCGCCGCCATTTGGCCCCCGGGACCGTGCCCCCGGGCCTGTCCCGGGCGCCGCCATGCGTCCGGGGACAGTGGCCCCCGGTGCCTGCCCTGGGCGCCGCCATTTGGCCCCCGGGACCGTGCCCCCCGGGCATGCCCCGGGCGCCGCCATTTGGCCCCCGGGACCGTGCCCCCCGGGCATGCCCCGGGCGCCACCATGTGCCCGGGGACAGTGGCCTCCGGTGCCTGCCCCGGGCGCCGCCTTTTGGGCTCCCGGGACCCTGCTCTCCGGAAGGGGTCCCGGACGTCACCGCCCTCCTAAAAGGTAAAATCCCTGTTTGTTTATCACGTGCAGGTCACGCGAGGGACGCCTCGGGAATCAGCAACCACCTGTCAAGCATCCAAGACGTTTGACCGGGAGAAGGACGGTCCTACCCTTCAATCCGACGGTGGCTTCCGGGGTAGTTTAGGTTTTTTGCTTCTTTTTGGGGCTATAAATAGCCCTTGTACCCCTCTGTTGTAAGGGATCAGTTCATTATTATTTGGAATAGCTAATCTTACAGACGTGCTCCGGAAGCCTCTCCCCCGGAGAGAGCCTCCCCAGCCGACTCCGGTCAGGAGCGCGTCGACAGGACTAGGGCCCCCACCGGGACCCGAACCTGTATAAATCCACGTGTCAATTCTTGTGTTGTCCGGCGGGGGAGGACCGGTCACCCGGTCAACCCGCGCTGCGTAATCTCCGCTAGGATCGTCTTCAAAACCTGCCGGGGTATTCTTAATACCACGACAGTTGGCGCCGACCGTGGGGACCCGTGACGAATCGCCATGGCTCCTCCAAGAACAAGGGCTCGCACCCTTCCCGGTGACCCGGGTCTCCGAGACCCGGCGCCGTCCGCCCGGGACACTGCTGTCCCGGCGGTCCCTTCCGGAGGCGACCTGGCCCAGGTACCGCCTCCCTCCTTTCCTCTTAACTTAGGTGCTTCCACCTCCACGTCATTCCAGGTGACCGCGGGGACCTCGGCCGGGACAAGCGTCCCCCCGACGGCTCCCCCGGCTCCCCGGGACGCCCTGCTCGAAGTTCTCGTGGAAGGCCAACTCCGCGCCCCGCGCTCTATGGACGAGCTCCTTAGCATGTTGGCGCGGCCTTCGGCCCCCACGTTTGCGTCGCACCCATATCCGGGGAACATGCCCCCGTTTATGGGTTACCCGGCGGCCTCTCCGGCTTCGGGGGGGTTGTCCGCCCCGTATGATCCTGCCGGGGGGTTCCCTCCCCCTGCGGGATACACGCCCGGACCCTTCCCGGCACCCGGGCCCGTCCCGGTGCCGGGAGGTTATTTCATGCCAGGGCCCTTCGTGGCACCAGGGGGGTACCCCGTCCCCGGCCTGATCCCGGGGCCGGGAGCCCACTTCTTGCCGGGGGTTTACCCTGTGCCGGGAGCCAGTCCCGCCCCCCGCGTTGCGTTTACCGCACCGGGGGCGGTCGACAGAGCAGCCCCCGTGCCGCAGCGGACTTCCCCTCGCATGGGCTCCCCGGTTCCGGACGCCGCCACCGGGGCTCCCCCCTCGCCGGTTCCGGGTGTTACAGGGCCTGCCCCCTTCCCGGTTCCGGTCGTGGCCACTGGGGCCCCCTCCACTTCGATTCCAGGCGCCGCCGCGGGCGCCCCCTCCCCGGTTCCGGACGATACAGGGGCTTCCCCCTTTCCGGTCCCGGGGGTCGTCGCAGGGGGCTCGCCCCAACTGGCTCCGGAAGCTGCAGCGCACGAGCTCCCTCCCTCGGCGGGACAGGTCCGTTTCGCTCCGGGGGAGGTCGAGCGAATGCGTTCACCAGAGCACGGGGAAGAACTTCCCCCCGACCGCGGGCGCGGGGGGCCTCGCTCTCGTACGGGCCGGGGGAAGAGACCCGCTGAAGAGCCAACCTCTCCGGCGGAGAGCCCAGACGCCCGAGGACTCAGTCCCGGCCCGGAGGAGAAGCGTCGTCACCACCACTCCGGTGGCCCTCTTGGGCCGCTACCTGACTCGGATAACGTGGGGGCGTCCCCCGTTAAAGAAGACAGTGACTGGGGCTCCCCCCGGGAAGTGCAGGGGGCGAACCAGCCCCTGTGTCGAAGACTCCGCAGCATCCGATGGCCGCGGCCCTACCGTCCCCCGCACATCGAGCATTATAATGGCGAGGCGGACCCTTACGAGTTCGTGCAGATCTACTCCACCGCCATCTCCGCGGCGGGGGGGGACGAGAGTGTCCAATGCAACGTCTTCCCCCTCTACCTCACCGGCATTGCCCGCTCCTGGTTTTACAATCTGAAGGCGGGCTCCATCAAGTCTTTCTCGCAGCTCAAGCGGGAGTTCTGTGACAACTTCCAGGGGAACTACGTGCGTCCCCTGGACTCCTCGCAGCTGTATACTGTCCGGCAGAGAGCTGGGGAGACCATCAGAAGCTTCTTCAAGCGCTTTGCCCAGGTGAAGAGCAAAGTGGCCCACGTCCCCGACTCTACGGTCATCGAAGCCTGCAAAAGCGGCATCCTTCCGGGGGAGCTCCACCGAAGGCTCTCCCGGAGCTGCCCCTCTTCCACCGATGAGCTCTTCAACGTGCTCGAAAAGTACGCTCGGGCGGAGGAAGACGACATCTGGAAGAAGACCCAGGGGGCTCCTGCCCCCGCCGAGCGGGGGGCCCGGGATCCCCCCAGACGCCCCAGACAGGGGGGGCATAACGAGCCACGCCCTCGGGACACTTTTGTCCTCGAGGGCGGAGGCGGCTCGCGCGACCCCCCGAGGGGAAACCGCCCCTTCCCCAAGCCGAAAGGCCATGGGGGAGGACAATCTTCGCACGGCCGGGAAGGCCCCGCGGGGAGAAGGCGGGAAGGACCGTGGTGCAGTTTCCACGGGTCCAGTACCCACGCTACCCGAGACTGCGACCAACTACTGCAGCACTTCGCGGCATTCCTCGACCAGCGCGGGCAGGGGGGGGAGACTCCGGCCTCCTTGCTCCCTCGGCCAGCTGTTCCGGCCCTTCCCGCTCCCGCGGGGGGTGAGCAGGCACAGGAGGGGGAGCCTTCAGAAGCTCTCCCCTTCCAGACCTCTCAGCGCCGCATCAACGTCATCGTGGGAGGGTCTGCCTCCAGGCGGGACTCCAAGCGCCAGCGTAAGGAGTACGCGCGTGAAGTTAAGGTTGTGGGGGTGCTACACACGTCCCCGCCACCAAAGTGGTCGGACGTCCCCCTCACCTTCACGGCAGAAGACGCGCGGGGGGTTCGCTTCCCCCACGACGACGCGCTCGTTGTCTCCGCGACAATCTACAACTGTCACCTGGCCCGCATCCTTAGTGGATAGTGGGAGCTCCGCTGACGTCCTATTCCTGAAGGCTTTCAAAGAGATGCAGGTGGATGAGAAGCTCCTGCAGCCCGCAGCCGGGCCCCTACAAGGTTTTGTCCTGGGGAAGGCGATCCACCCCGTGGGCAAGGTAGATCTTCCTGTGACCTTTGGCGCCCCGGAGAACTACCGGACCGAGCTGGTCCGCTTCGACGTAGTGGACCTCCCCTCCTCCTACAACGTGATTATGGGGAGGACCACCATCAACCGGCTGGGGGCTGCCACCCATCAAAACTACCTCTGCATGAAGATCCCCGGGCCGCATGGCGTGATCAACGTCCGGGGAGACCAAGACATGGCCCGTGCTCTGTATGAGCGCGCAGCCACCACGATCGGAAGCGTCAACATTATTGAGGCGCCCACGGGGGAGGCCTCCCCCCTGGAACCAGACGTCGCGGCAGTATCCCCCGGGAGGCCCCCCCCTCAAACCGCGTCCAGAAGGGGGCCTCCGGAAGGACCTGCTGTCCCCGGGGCCAGCAGTGCCGCCAAGTACGAGGCTTTGCTCCTCAGGTCGCACCACGTGCGTTCCCCGGGGATCCGACGCCTCCAACTGAAGGGAGATTCTCAGCCCATATTTCACCAAAAGCACGGGCCTTACCTGTGCCGTAACGCAAATTCTAGTCTTTTATTTGCAGATGCAAAAGATGCAGAGGCACTTCGATGGCACCAAGGGGGGTACCCCGTCCCCGGCCTGATCCCGGGGCCGGGAGCCCACTTCTTGCCGGGGGTTTACCCTGCGTCGGGAGCCAGTCCCGCCCCCCGCGTTGCGTTTACCGCACCGGGGGCGGTCGACAGAGCAGCCCCCGTGCCGCAACGGACTTCCCCTCGCATGGGCTCCCCGGGTCCGGACGCCGCCACCGGGGCTCCCCCCTCGCCGGTTCCGGGTGTTACAGGGCCTGCCCCCTTCCCGGTTCCGGTCGAGGCCACTGGGGCCCCCTCCACTTTGATTCCGGTCTTCGCCACAGGGGCTTCCCCCTTCCCGGTCCCGGTCGTCGCCTCGGGGGCTCCCCCCTCGCCGGTTCCGGGTGTTACAGGGCCTGCCCCCTTCCCGTTTCCGGTCGTGGTCATCAGGGCTCTCCCCTTTCAGGGACCCCTTACAAGCTCTCCGACCTTCAAGAGCAGGAGCTGAAGCACACGTGGAACTTGGGTTTACTTCGCAAGTTCTATGTTTAGCCTCACGGGCATGTCCCCTCCCCCGGGGCGTTCACACCGGAGGGGGAGGAGGGACGCTGTATTTTCCTCCCCTTTCGCGGCTTCGCAGGGGGAGACCCTGTACTTCATTTCATTAGCAATACATAGGTCTTGCTTTGCAAACTGTTTCATTGCAGGTCTTCCTCATTACCGCCCCTAGCGGCGATGCCCTCCCCGCGAGGATGCCCTCCCCGCGAGGAAGTGGGCCAGCCCCAACAAGTCCCTACAACGGAGCCTGCACTCCCGTAGGGCGCCCTCCCCGCGAGGATGCCCTCCCCGTGAGGATGCCCTCCCCGCGAGGAAGTGGGCCAGCCCCAGCAAGTCCCTACAACGGAGCCTGCACTCCCGTAGGGCGACTTACGACCAGCCCTCGTGGACTGAGGGTGTAAGCGGCAACCCGGTCACAGTGGCCGTGGTAACGAGTCACTTTGGGAGACTAGTCCCCTGCCCAAACACTCAAGTCCCGTGTTCGGGCACTTCCTCCTCCGGGAGTAGACGCTCTCCTCAGCGGGACGTCTAATGGGTTTCTGGATTTTCTTCCTCCTCCGGGAGTCGACGTTATTCCCGGCTCCCCGTTCTCACGGCGACCGGAAGATCAGCCCCTTGCGGCTTATTGGGATCCATCTTCCTCCTCCGGGAGTCGACGTTATTCCCGGCTCCCCGTCTTCACGGCGACCGGATGATTGGTCCCCAGCGACCTTATTCCCGGCCCCCCGTTCTCACGGCTACCGGATGAATGCCTCCCGGAGATCTTATTCCCGGCTCCCCGTTCTCACGGCGACCGGACGATTGTCTCTCGGAGAAGTCGGATTTCTCGGGCATTTCCTTCCCCGAAGACCCTATTCCCGGCTCCCCGTTCTTACGGCGATCGGACGAGTGTCTCCCAGGAAGCTCACCTCTAGAAATCCCATCGGGTTCTCTTGGACATTCCTTCCGCCTAAGGCCTTATTCCCGGCTCCCCGTTCTCACGGCGACCGGATGATTATCTCCCGGAAGGTCTTCTCCTTGAAAACCTCGCTTTAAAATTTTCTAACTTAGAAAATATTTCTCCTACAGGTTATGCTCCCTCCAGGGACCCTGTTACCCCCACAGCGCGCGGAGGCCTCCTCCGGCCCGCTGTGGGCGGGGGGGGGACAGGGGGCCCCCGGGTCACCCACGAAGAAACTTAGCTCATCCTTGTTAAGATGAGTCGTCCAAACCATCCAAGAAGAAGAAAATAAAGAGGCGCAATAAAAGGAAACAATGCACTTTATTGATCAGCAAACCCGGAGGACATCTTCCCCCTCCGGTGGGCTTCGGAAATGATACAACCCGGGTCCTAACCCGGGGGATTTTCTACGAGCCTAAGGCCCCAACGCCTAAAGCTCCCGGAGGCGCTCCCTTAGCTCCCGGGCCAGGTCCCGGTACAGCGCCCGGACGCGACGCTGAGAATCCCGAAGTACGTCTTCGGGCCAAAACTCGTACCCAGCCGGCGGAAGTATCCGGAGAGGAGGTATCATCTGGGCCCTCGGGCGCGGGGGAGTTAATTCAGCACGGCTGTTGTCAAAATTATCCAAGTGCCATTCCGGGCGCCACCTCTACCGGACGGGCTCCCGGGCAGTCCCGCCGTCGCGCCTCCCGGAGACAAGGCTCAGCAAAATCAAAGCCGCTTGGGCTTCCCCCGGAGAGTCTCCCCCGGACCGTTGCTCGGGAGCAACCCCCCGGGAACCCTGGTAACATTTTATTAAAGACTTAGAAAAATTTCTAATATATTTCATTGCAAAATGTTTGTGTACAAGTGCCCGGGGCTTCTCCTAAGAAGCTACCGGAATCAAAATGCCTAACAAAATAAAAAGGGGGTCCTAGCTAAAGACCCGGGGGAGGCTCATACTTTGGCATTGGGGTCCTCCCCCCGGGAAGCTTCCTCCGTGGCCGGGGCAGGGACATCCGCGGCCGGAGGCGCCGGTGTCGGGAACCACGTCCGGATGATCCGGTCGTAGAACCCCTCCGCCAGCAGCTCCACCTCCCGGCGCGTTGGCTCGAAGGCCTCCGGGAAGCCCCGGGGGATGCGCCCCCCGATCGCCCGGGCGCCGACCCCACGGTAGTCAACGAGCCCCACGGCGGCCGCGATGACGGGGATCGCCCGGCCACGCGCCCGGACGTCCGCAGCCTCCGGGATGGCGGAGACTTGTGCGTTAAGAAAACGCACAGCCTCCGCGAGGGTCGCCGGGGGCACCTCCGGGCCGCTCCCGGAGCCCAGGCTAACGCCAAGGCTTTCCAAGGCCGAGCGGACGGAGCGGCCCGCGTCCGACAGCGCCCGGACGCTGGAGCTCTCGAGCTCCCGGAGCGCCTTCTCCCGCACCTTGGCCTCCTCTCGGAGGCGGATGTAGGCGCCCTCCGAAAGGTGCACCTGCGCCCGGGCCCGGGACAGCTCATCAAGAGCTTCATCCCGCTCCCGGAGGGCCGCCTCCCGCTGCTCGACGCAGGCCGCGGCCCGGCTCTCCGCCTCCTTGAGCAGCCGGGTGACCCGCTGCTCAAGGCCCCAGGTAACAGCCGCTACCTACAAAATGCATAAAGAGTTAGAAAAATCATAAGTGCAGGAAAAAAGCCGAAGTGTGGAGAGCTCGAGTTACCTGGGCTCCGAGGGACTCGAGCCCCTCAAAACGCTCGTGGAGCGTCCCTCCTGCTACGAAGGCCTGCACCTTCCGGTTGTGCAGGCCCTCCGCGTAGCGGGCCACCTCCCCCGCCGGAAATAGGGAGGTGTCTTGCCCGGCCCTCCTGTCGCGGCCGGGAGAGGGCCCCCGGACCTCCGAATCTGGGAGCACGGCCGGCGTCGCCGGCGTCTTCGTCGACGAAGTTTCCTCCGAAGACGAAGACGAAGGTTGGGCGGGGATCTCCGCCCGGGGGGGGATCATTGGGCCTTTCCCCGCCCCAGGCCGGAGGGCCCTCGGAGCCTCCTGCTCCGGGGGGACCTCGAAGACTGAGGGGCTCCCCCCCTCCTCATCCACCGGCCAGAGGCGCGGGGGCGCCGCCCCCCAAAAACCTCACTTCTAGCCTCTCCGGCGCCAATGCCGCCGGGAGAGGCGAGAGGAGTGTCACGCGAACTGGCGACGGGGCGTAGTCCGCCGAATCGGACCCCGCCCCATCGACAACAACCTCCTTCCCCCGGGCCTCGACGGGGCCCTCCGGGGGCGGAGGCGTCGCCTCTGCCCGGGGCGCCGCCCGGGCATGTTCGGCTCCGGGAGCTGCGTCCCGGGCCCTCACCGGCGTCGTCGCCGGCGCCGTCGCTGGAGCTGGGGTCTTCTGGACCCGGGGCTTTTTGGGCTCCTCGCCCCCGGCCGCGTCCTTCCCCCGTTTATGAGACCCGGGGGTGGGAAGGGGCTTCCTCTCCGGAAGCCTGAGCCCGTAGGCCTCGGCCACCAAGTTCCGGGGAGGCCCCTCCCCCACGAGGCGCACGATGCGCTCGTGTTCGTCGGCGAAGTACCTCCCCAGGAGGTGCTCCGCCTTGTCCCTCGCCGCCGGGTACGGGCGCACTGCAAGAGGTAAAAAGTTAGTCAATTTCTCATAAAAAACTGCAAGTTCAAAAATGCAGGGGACTTACGCCGCGTCACCGGCTTGACCGGAGGCCGCTGCTCCGGGCCCATGCCGATCCCCCTTCCCCCGCGTGAAAAGGGGGAAAGCCGCAGGAGCGCCAGCTCCTCCGCGGCGTCCTGCATTGAGCGGGCCTTCTTCACCAACACCACCTTCCCGAGGAGCTCGAACTCCTCGTCCGTCCACACCGGCGGCTTCGGTGCGGATGATCGGCTGTAGGTGGGAGGCTCCGGGGCGTAGACCACCGCCTCGTCCCGGACCCGGAGGTAGAACCACCTCCGGAGCCAGTCCCCCCAGTGGTCCCGGGAGGCCGCCGCCGGGAAGTCCGCCACCCGGGAGGGCAGCATTTGGACCATCACCGAGCCGAAGGGGGACTTCGGTCCTCCCTTCACCAGGTGGGAGCTCCGCGCCGCCGGTTCATAGAAGTACCGGAAGGGGCGGAGGGTGGGCTCCCGCCCGGCCGCTGTCTCGTAGAGCCATATAAAAAGGCCCATACGGACGAGCGCGTTCAGGTCGAGGTGGTTGAGAGCCACCCCGTACTCTTTGAGAAACTCCCGGAGCATCGGATGCACCGGGAGCCGGAGCCCCGCCTCGAGGAAGGCCTCGAAGGCCACGACCTCTCCGGGCCTGGGGCGGGGGGCTCCGTCCTTCTTTAGGGGGACCCGGATGTCCCCCTCTTCGACAATGCCCTTCTTGACCAGGGACTCCGCGTCCGAGGCCGAGAACTCGGAGGCCCAGAGGAAATCCGCGGGGATTTCCTCCGGGGGCACCTCCGTGGTCTTCGCTCGACCTTTGGGTGCCATCAGGTGAGTTCTTTGTTTTTCGGTGGCTAAGTTTTCAGGTGGCTACGGCTACAACTCCCGGACGCTCGCTACCGGAGAAGGTTACCAGAAATGCTACCGGGAGAGCACTACCGGGAGAGCTGAAGCTGGAGTTGGAAAATTTGGAATGAGCTACCGGGGCCCCCTAAGGCCCTATTTATAGAGGCTGGCCGTGATCTAGATGCGCGCCACGTGGCCCCCTCGGAGCAATCTGGACCACTGATTCAAACCGTGCGCGGGAAACGAAGGGACAGGCGCGTAAATCGAGACGCCGTTTCGAACCCCGCGTGCATTTATTGCGAGAACGGCGCGGCCATAAAGCGCCCGGCACAGAAACCGAAGCGTCGCCGGGGCTCCGGTGATTTTCGTCCGGAGTTTTCATCCGGAGATTTTCCCGGTAGCGTGACCGTTCCCTCCGGGGGCTCAAGCTTCGTCCCCGGAGGGCATGGGGGGCTGCTGTTGGGGGAAATCTCCACGCGGTCAAGTCCACGTAGGTTCATGATTGCCCGGGGACAGTGGCCTCCGGTGCCTGCCCCGGGCGCCGCCTTTCAGGTTCCCGGGACCGTGCCTCCGGGGCTTGTCCCGGGGGCCGCCATTTGGCCCCTGGGACCGTGCCTCCGGGGCATGTCCCGGGCGCCGCCATTTGGCCCCCGGGACCGTGCCCCCCCGGCACGTCCCGGGCGCCGCCATCTGCCCCGGGACAGTGGCCTCCGGTGCCTGTCCCGGTCGCCGCCATGTGCCCGGGGACAGTGGCCCCCGGTGCCTGCCCCGGGCGCCGTCATTTGGCCCCCGGGACCGTGCCCCCCGGGCCTGTCCCGGGCGCCGCCATGTGCCCGGCGACAGTGGCCCCCGATGCCTGCCCCGGGCGCCGCCATTTGGCCCCCGGGACCGTGCACCCCGGGCACGTCCCGGGCGCCGCCATCTGCCCGGGGACAGTGGCCGCCAGTGCCTGCCCCGGGCGCCGCATTTTAGGCTCCCGGGACCGTGCCTCCAGGGCATGTCCCGGGCGCCGCCATTTGGCCACCGGGACCGTGCCCCTCGGGCCTGTCCCGGGCGCCGCCATGTGCCCGGGGACAGTGGCCGCCGGTGCCTGCCCCGGGCGCCGCCTTTTAGGCTCCCGGGACCGTGCCTCCGGGGCATGTCCCAGGCGTCGCCATTTGGCCCCCGGGACCGTGCCCCCCGGGCCTGTCCCGGGCGCCGCCATGCGTCCGGGGACAGTGGCCCCCGGTGCCTGCCCTGGGCGCCGCCATTTGGCCCCCGGGACAGTGCCCCCCGGGCATGCCCCGGGCGCCGCCATTTGGCCCTCGGGACCGTGCCCCCCGGGCATGCCCCGGGCGCCGCCATGTGCCCGGGGACAGTGGCCTCCGGTGCCTGCCCCGGGCGCCGCCTTTTGGGCTCCCGGGACCCTGCTCTCCGGAAGAGGTCCCGGACGTCACCGCCCTCCTAAAAGGTAAAATCCCTGTTTGTTTATCACGTGCAGGTCACGCGAGGGACGCCTCGGTAATCAGCGACCACCTGTCAAGCATCCAAGACGTTTGACCGGGAGAAGGACGGTCCTACCCTTCAATCCGACGGTGGCTTCCGGGGTAGTTTAGGTTTTTTGCTTCTTTTTGGGGCTATAAATAGCCCTTGTACCCCTCTGTTGTAAGGGATCAGTTCATTATTATTTGGAATAGCTAATCTCACAGACGTGCTCCGGAAGCCTCTCCCCCGGAGAGAGCCTCCCCAGCCGACTCCGGTCAGGAGCGCGTCGACAGGACTAGGGCCCCCACCGGGACCCGAACCTGTATAAATCCACGTGTCAATTCTTGTGTTTGTCCGGCGGGGGAGGACCGGTCACCCGGTCAACCCGCGCTGCGTAATCTCCGCTAGGATCGTCTTCAAAACCTGCCGGGGTATTCTTAATACCACGACAAACTCTGTTTGCTAACTCTGCATTAATGTTGCAGTTCATTTGAATACTGAGTAACTTTCTGTGAAATTAATATTAATCTCGTCCTTCGCATGCAGGTGCATGTACAGGCTAGCATCGGAGGCTGCGTGTGACAAGGTGGGTTTCCTCGACCCAGAGAAAATAAGCCTCACGATGCTAGAGCAGGACGCCGCGCACGCTGAGCAGTACATATCCAGCGCGCTGATGGCGCAGCAGGACAGGGACTTCATTCTGGTGCCGTACCACCAAAGGATAGTGCATTTCGTACTGATTTAACTCAATCTTGTATGTTACACCTGAAATGTACTTTGAGCTAGCGGTCCTCTTTTACGTACAATGCAGGGGCCACTGGATCCTCATCGTGATCTGTCCGCCGAGGAACGAGGTGTACTACCTCGATTCGATGCGTGACAGATTATCGATGGAATATGTGCTCAAGGGGAATATGGAGGCGTAAGTAACTTATATGTTTGATTTATATTTGGACCTCACTAGCTAATGATAATACATTAACTGGCAATACTAACTGAAATGCAGGGCTTTTGATAAATATGTGTCCGCTGGAGGGAGGCATGCCGCACCGCAGGGCTCCGTACTAGCTTGGAAAGAATATGAGGTACTCACGAGACTTTTTGTTTATGCTTAATTAGTTTATGGAAACAATATATAGCTAACATGTATTCGCATATGCAATTATCTCAGTGCCATCAGCAGCCGCAATCATGGGAATGCGGGTTTTATGTGCTGCGCTATATGTACGACCTAGTGCAGACAAACTTTTCCCGATTCCCCCAGGTAAGCATCGATAGCTAACTCAAATTTCAAAAATGGGTGTCACGTTCTAAATTAGGATCGAAGTTAGTTACTCAGTATGCACACATGCTTGCAGATCGGCATGTCGAAAGACCAATATGAAAATGCAAAGATTATATATCTTCGACAAATCTGGGCACAATATGTCATGGAGGAAGTAGCGCCCAACCATCCAGCATGACAATTTTCTCCTTTTTGTGTACTCTGCATAAACTGTTCATATACATGTGAATAAATATATATATGTGAATAAATGTCCACATTGGATTGCAATCTGTATTTGTCCATACATATGTGAATAAATGTGAATAACTGCCTAATGTGTCAATTTGTTCTGTGAATTTACCTTGCATCTGTACTGTATTGTGTATCCAATCTATACTGTATTGCATCTGTACTGTATATGTGAATGTACTGTATTGTGAATGCAAATAAAGTACTGTATATGTGAATGCTCTATCGGTAAATTCATCAACAACCGAGAGACTACTGTCCTTTTTTCTATCGGTACAATCAAAATTAACCGTTAGAAGAGTGTGACCTTTCCTGCCGGTGAACTCATACATATCCGATAGAGTACTAAGCTTTTTTCTGTCGGTAATCTTGTAGTTAACCGTTAGAATAGTGGTACTTTTCAATCCGCTATTGACGAGTTTTCTATCGGTAAACTTGTAAGATGCCGATAGAATAGTATGAGTTTTCCTATCGGTAAACTTATAATTAGCCGTTAGAATAGTGGTACTTTTCCAACCGCTGACGACGAGTTTTCTATCGGTACACTCCTAATATGCCGATAGAGTACTAAGATTTTTTCTGTCGGTAATCTTGTAATTAACCGTTAGAATAGTGGTACTTTTCCAACTGCTGGACGTAAGAATACGACGGGTTTTCTATCGGTAGATTCATAATATGCCGATACAATAATGAACTTCTTCTGTCGGTTATTTACCGATAGAAAATGTCCAGTCTTGTTCTATCGTGTCTATCTCTATCGGTACAAAAACCGATAGTAGAAGGGTTTTTTTATCGATAGAAGACTGCATTTCTGTACTAGTAACTGTTTGCTATTTCTGAGGATGCCAGGTCAGTAAGGGCACTGAACTCATATTACAGTGCTATTGACGAAATATGGGAGCTCGATTACAGATTACTTAAGATTCCCCTGTTTCTATGCCAATGGGTCAAAATCCCTCGAGGTGTTCAAGTTGACAGTTACGGGTTTACTCTCGTCGATCTTGATAGAGTCGGACACCAAGACGATCCATTCATACTTGCAAAGCAAGCCACACAGGTATTCTACATCGTTGACCCGGCCAATCCAAACTTGCATGTTGTCCTCCACAACAAGATACGTATTGTTGGGGTCGAAGACGTTGTCGACGAAGAGGAGTATAACCAATTCGATGAAATACCTCCATTTTTAGAGGACATTCAATCTATCCCTACTGAAGATATCGCCGAAACAACGTATCTGCGAGATGATCACGAAGAAGGATTATGGGTTGAGAACCATTGATGATTATTTTCTATTTTAGGGATAAATGCCAAGCAAACAGCCCACAAGTTCTGCAGCAAGGTGAGGAACTTATCATTAATATATCACTCAGTACATTTTTCTTTATAACTTAATGATAAGCTAGTTCACAGCATTAATATATCTCAATTTTACTCCACAGCATGAGTTCTAACATACTCCACAGCATGAGTTCTAACATGTACAGTACCTTTATCCTATAAGTACTTAATTCTTCCCTTGAAATAGCACTTGCAAAAATCTCATTGCAGCCTCTTGCTTCTTCAAATTAAGCTCTCCAAAAATCAATTTTTCTGGCGGTATTTTCTTATTTTTACCGATAGAAAAGGACATCAACTACTTTAATGTGTCTCAGGCACTTCAAAAGTTTCGCTGCGAAAAATTTACTTATTCTATCGGTATTATTATGTTTTACCGTTAGAATAAATTCGTTAGTCTCACGGTATTATGTTGTTTGACGGTTTTTTGTTGTTTGTACCGATAGAACAATACTCTGGCGCTTTGCATTCTCAACTGTGTCGCCATGCGTCGTCTTGAAAATTCTATAAGTACCTCGCCATGCGTCACGGTATTTTGTTGTTTTTCTAATTCTCAAACGCTTCGACTCCTTATCTTCTCTTTCACAATGGCAACCTCAATGGGATCGTCAGCCATGCCCTCCGCGGTAAGAACTCTAAATCTCCTGGGTTTACCCCTGTATTGTTAATCCATGTTCAGTACATTGTTGACATGTTGATTTGCACAGGGAATGGGAGCCGTGGAAGACACTGGCAAAGTCAAGGCTGAGCTGAGGACCCTCCAGGAGGAGCACAAGCTCCTTATGAACAAGCACACTCAGCTACGACTTGAACTGGATGATCTCCTCCGGCGCATTCAGCACATGAAGACGGCTGGTGACAATTCCAGGGCGAGGACAAGGCGTCTTCGCTAGGAGAAGCAAGCTGCAGATATTACCATCGCTGGCTGCGGTTTGACTATGAAGGATACCGTAGCGAAGCTGAGGGAGGTCGCAGGCCTTCTCGACGCGGTAGTAGTTGATCCTAGGGACAACTTGTCGCTAGAGGAGTCCTGCGTCCTGGCTGCAAGTCAAACTGACTCTATTCTACATGCAGCCAGGGCTAAGACCACCCCTTGACCGAGCATTTTGGGTTTTTATTTTTTTTATAAGTAATAAAACAACAATGAATGAACAGTTTATTTTTATGTCAATTTTCTAATTTTTCGCTATCTTCCCTCTTTCTTTATCATTCTGCAGCCTTCAAGCACGGTCTATTGATGTTAAATTATGTGTACCTTTTCATTAATCTGACGGTATTTTGTTGTTTTTACCGATAGAAAAGGGCACCAAATACTATAATCTCAGGCACTTAAAAAAATTTTCTGGGGAAAATTGGTCTCATGGGATTTTATTGTTTATATCGATAGAAAAAGGCATCCACCACTTCAAATATTTTTCTGGGAAATTTACTTTTTCTATCGGTATTATTTTGTTGTACCGATAGAAAAGGCCGTCCACTGCTTTATCACTCGTACACGGCCCTTGAGTTTCCCTCCAGTCGAACAGTTCCAACTTATAGCACTGCGTCTCTTCGAGAGCGAAGAAAACCACAACCTCCGCAGTGACCACTCACTTCCTCTCTCCCACACGACGATCGCCGGCTGAATACTGGTTTGCCACTGCCACCGGTTCTTATTTTCGTCCTTCGCCGGCCGCCGCTGCATTCTACACCGCCTCTCCATCACCACAACTGATCGCCGTAAATACCCTAATTCGTCGTTCTTTTTCCAGCATCTTCCTTATTTGATCTTTGTGTTTTGTATGTACTAATTCTTCGAGTTTTGTAATTACACTAGGGTTCCCTATTGTGTTGGATTATGAACATTCCGCAGGCAATGTTGATTTAAATTAGGGTTGACATAATATGTTTCAGTGCTGTAATGAACCTATTTTGAGATTTTAACTTATATGTGCTGCTGTATGTGTGATCAATTTTATCCAACTGCCATGTAATGCACATTATACGTTGGAGGTGTTCTTACACATATTCTATCGGTATCTCCTGTATTTTCTGATAGAAAACATGGCTATGTTCTATCGGCAGAGCATGTGTTTACCGATAGAAAACATTGTTATGTGTGAAATGATAATGTTGGCCCATGAATATTAGTATGGAAAATCATGGAGAATGTTGACTTAAACCAAGACTATGTGATGCTAGTGAATGGCGGCTTATCATTAATATTCCAGAACAATATGTTATATCGGTATCTTGTATCTTTGCTGATGGAAAACATGGTTATGGTCTATCGGCAGCTCATGTGTTTACCGATAGAAAATATTTTTGAACAGTTCAGGAAGTAATTTTTGCATGTCTTTCTTTTAGTATTATTTTCTTCGGACATCCCTTTTGCAGCCCTAATTAGTCTCCAGTCCTGGGCTGAGTTATGGAACTCCAAGAAGAATTAATTGCTATATGTTGCCTGCTTCATATATGAAAATGTGTAGACGAAAATGCTGAGAAATAGAATCTTATCTTCTATTGGTAGCTTCTGTGTTTACCGATGGAAAAAATATTTAAAATAGGTCCTTTTGCTTTGTAAAATGATTTGGTTTGTGTTTCCATTAAATTTTGATGGTTTGTTGATGGTTTTGTAGGGAAAGACATGTCGTCGTCTTCATCGGATGGTACTAGTTGTTCGACTAGGGCCAACCCTAACGTAACTGAAGATGCAGCTGTTTCATCCCAGCGCAAGAGGGTGGGGCGAGGCGCGACTACGTTGGGCAGTTTGGCCAAACGCACGGATCTTTGTTGTGAGTTCAACCAATTTGGGAGGCCGATCGGAAAGAATGCTAGGAAGTACGCGGCCTATGTTGGGGTGTTGGCGAAAGAAAGGGTGAAGATCACCGTCCAGAGTTGGAAGGACGTGACGGCGGACGAGAGGGATAGGTTGTGGGCGGAAGTGAAGGTTAAATTAACTGAAATCGCTGAACTCTTTCTTAGTCACGTTCTCTTGGCTTATACTAAAGTTTAACTAACTCGTGATTAATTGTATGCATTTTTTGAAAACAGGCTAAGTGGAACATCCCCGAAGATACACCTAGGACGGCCTGCTTGAAGGACATGAACGGAACATGGAAGACCTTGAAGAGCTGGCTCGTCAGTAACTTCCTCGCTGCGGGGAAATCTCCTTGCGAGAAGTACCCCTTCATATCGGAGGAGGTATGGGAGGAATTTGTTGGATCTAGGTAGATCTTAGTATCTAGGTTTTGATGATTAATGACGTTTTGGATAAATCCATGATGATTAAAGTTAAAATGAAAATATCAGATTTGATGATTAAATGACAATTTAGATAAATTCTGATTTAGCACAAGTAAATTGAATTGATTATCGGTAAACCCTGAATTGGATGTTTTTCTCGATTGCGGGTTTGATGTTGATGCATATATATAGGATGAGCTCGGTGGTTGCATCAAGTTTGTGCTAATTGATTGATCAAGATGTTATATGTTAAATCTTGAGGTTGATGACTTCAGTTGTGGATTTGATATCGATGCACATGTTGAGGGAGAGCTCAGGATGATTAGTTATCCATGTTTGTGCAAAAGGTTGATGACTCCGTGTTCTGGATTTGATATCTCTATGTATGATTGAGAGAGAGCTCATGATATTAGTCATCCATATTGATTGATATCATAACTTGAGTAGTATGGATCGTGTGCGCATTTCTTGTATCATATATGGATCTATATGATTGTGAGATTCATCCATTACTCATTTGTTGTTCAATTGAAATTGGTTTTGTCATTTCACCGAAGAAAGAAATTGTTGAGTGAACTCCTGTGTGGAGTGATTTATCTGGTGGTGATTAATGACGAACTGCAAATGAGACTAACGTTTGCGCATTGAGTGTATATGTTCTAGTCTCAGAATGATTGCATGATGAAAACAAGCAAGGGCGTGAAGAAGATGAAGACAATATGAGACATCCCGTGCAAGGTCAAGCTTAGCGAGGACGAGCTTTGCGAAGACAGGCGTCGAGATGTCGAGCTTCGCGTGGTCAAGCTGAACGAGATCGAGCTTTGCGATGACGAGCGTCGAGCGGTCGAACTTCACGAGGTTGAACTTCACCTAAGGTAAAATCCAAGATTAAGGATTGTTTTCTTAGGATTTTACCGGTCTCGGTGTTTCGAGACAGACCGGGTTGATAGGTTTGTTTTTACTAGTTTGACCGTACTATTAAGAGGGGTCGGAAACTAGTAGCTTGAATCTATCTAGTGCGGAAGCTCAGATGCATTCATATCATCTTGCACTAGTGTCTTGCATTGCTGGTGAGTCTAAGTGTACTTCATGTGCATTAGATTAAATGTTTTGAAAACTGCACTTAGTCGTGATCGCCAGCTGTTTAAATTAGTTTATTTATCTAGAGCTGGTCGTGGTCGTATTTGCATATTCTGATCGTATCAGTGTTGATACGTGGTCGTGTCGCTTGTTTGGCGGCTTTCTGTTTAGGGTTTGGGCGTGGTCGTAGGAGTTCGGACTGGTCGTACCAGTCTTCGACTCGCTTGCGTACGCTCGACCAAACCCTATCGACCACCTGTTTTCGATCGGATGTCAAGACCTGTGTGGTCGCGGTCGTTGCTAAGTGACACAAGAAAACGGCAAATCCGTATGTGCAAATACTTCAAAATTGCATTTGAGATGATTTTGGATTGAATATTTTGACAGCAGGAAAGTTTCTCAGTTTTCTAGAAGTTTCTAGACCTTTCTAGGTCTTGCTCCTGTTGATAAAATTGTAGAGCTCTGAGTTATCTTTCTAACAAGTCAAAAATCACCTCAATCGGATCTCTGGATCAAAAGTTATACATGTTTTACTGTCAGTTTGCACTGACCGGACAAATGCATCCGTCCGGAGCTATTTGTCCGAAGTGGCCGGACTTTGTCCGAAATGGCCGGACATTGTCCGGCCTGTACAAATTTTTTGAGCCAAAAAATGAAACAGAGACAAATGCATCCGTCCGGGGCATTTGTCCGTTATGGGCGGACTTTGTCCGAAATGGCCGGACATTGTCCGGCCTGTACAAGTTTTTTGAGCCGAGAGTTAACAGAGACATATCCATTTGTCCGGACAAATGGTATCCGTCCGGCCTTCACAAATTTCGCCCAACGGTCACTGACACGTTTGCAACGGCTGAAATTTTTGTACTGGCCGGACAGTGTCTGAAGTGGACGGACAATGTCCGGCCTGTACAACTTTTGGCCCGATTTCTTGCAAATGGCTAGTTTTTCTTTGAGGCTATAAATACTTCATGTATGGCATCATGTTGGGGGAAATCTCCACGCGGTCAGGTCCAGGTAAGTTCATGATTGCCCGGGGACAGTGGCCTCCGGTGCCTGCCCCGGGCGCCGCCATTTGGCCCCCGGGATCGTGCCCCCCGGGCATGTCCCGGGCGCCGCCATTTGGCCCGGGGACAGTGGCCTCCGGTGCCTGCCCCGGGCGCCGCCATTTGCCCGGGGACAGTGGCCTCCGGTGCCTGCCCCGGGCGTCGCCATTTGGCCCCCAGGACCGTGCCTCCCGGGCATGTCCCGGGCGCCGCCATTTGGCCCCCGGGACCGTGCCCCCCGGGCATGTCCCGGGCGCCGCCATTTGCCCGGGGACAGTGGCCTCCGGTGCCTGCCCCGGGCGCCGCCTTTTAGGCCCCCGGGACCGTGCCCCCCGGGCATGTCCCGGGCGCCGCCGTTTGGCCCCCGGGACCGTGCCCCCCGGACATGTCCCGGGCGCCGCCATTTGGCCCGGGGACTGTGGCCGACGGTACCTGCCCCGGGCGCCGCCATTTGGCCCCCGGGACCGTGCCCCCCGGGCATGTCCCGGGCGCCGCCATTTGCCCGGGGACCGTGCCCCCCGGGCATGACCCGGGCGCCGCCCTTTTGGGTCCCCGGGACCCTGCTCTCCGGAAGGGGTCCCGGACGTCATCGCCCTCCTAAAAGGTAAAACCCCTGTTTGTTTATCACGTGCAGGTCACGCGAGGGACGCCTCGGGGATCAGCGACCACCCGTCAAGCATCCAAGACGTTTGACCGGGAGAAAGACGGTCCTACCCTTCAATCCGACGGTGGCTTCCGGGGTAGTTTAGGTTTTTTGCTTCTTTTTGGGGCTATAAATAGCCCTTGTACCCCTCTGTTGTAAAGGATCAGCACATTACTATTAGGAATAGCTAATCTCACAGACGTGCTCCGGAAGCCTCTCCCCCGGAGAGAGCCTCCCCAGCCGACTCTGGTCGGGAGCGCGTCGACAGGACTAGGGCCCCCACCGGGACCCGAACCTGTATAGATCTACGTGTCAATTCTTGTGTTTGTCCGACGGGGGAGGACCGGTCACCCGGTCAACCCGCGCTGCGTAATCTCCGCTAGGATTGTCTTCAAAACCTGCCGGGGTATTCTTAATACCACGACAGTTGGCGCCGACCGTGGGGACCCGTGACGAATCGCCATGGCTCCTCCGAGAACAAGGGCCCGCGCCCTTCCCGGTGACGCCGGTCCCGGTGACCTGGCGCCACCCGTCCGGGACGGTGCTGTTCCGGCGCTTCCGTCCGGAGGCGACCATTCCCAGGTACCGCCTCCCACCTTTCTTCTCAATCTAGGTGCCTCCACCTCCGGGTCGCTCCCGGCGGCCGCGGGGACCTCGGCCGGGACGAGTTTCCCCCCGACGGCTCCCCCGGCCCCCCGGGATGCCCTGTTGGAGGCTCTTGTGGAGGGCCATCTCCGCGCCCAGCGCTCTATGGACGAGCTCCTTAGTGTGTTGGCGCGGCCCTCGGCCCCCACATTTTCGTCGCACCCATATCCGGCGATCATGCCCCCGTTTATGGGATACCCGGCGGCCCCTCCGGTCTCCGGGGGGCTGTCCACCCCGTATGATCTCGCCGGGGGGTTCCCTCCCCCCGCGGGATATACTTCCGGACACTTCTCGGCACCCGGGCCTGTCCCGGTGCCGGGAGGCTATTTCATGCCCGGGCCCTTCGTGGCACCAGGGGGGTACCCCGTCCCCGGCCCGCCTCCGGGGCTGGGGGGTCATTTCATGCCGGGGGTTATTCCTACGCCGGGAGCCAGTCCCGCCCCTCGCGTTGCGTTTACCGCACCGGGGCCGATCGACAGAGCAGCTCCCGTGCATCAGCAAATTTCCCCCCGCATTGGCTCCCCAACCCCGGACGTCGCCGAGGGGGCTCACCCCCCACTGGTTCCGGATGTCGCAGGGGCTTCCCCCTTTCCGGTCCCGGTCGTTGCCGCAGGGGCCCCCTCTTCGGATCCAAACGCCGCCCCGGGCGCCCCCTCCCCGGTTCCGGATGGTGCAGGGGCTCCCCCCTTTCCGGTCCCGGGGGCCGTCGCAGGGGGCTCCCCCCAGCAGGCCCCGGTAGCCTCCGGGCCGGCTGCTACAGTGCAGGAGCTCCCTCCCCCGGCGAAGCAGGTCCGCTTCTCCCGGGGGGAGGTCGAGCGAATGCATTCTCCCAGCCGCGAGGAAGAGCTTCCCCCCGGTCGTTGTCGCAGGGAGCCTCGCTCTCGCACCGGTCGGGGGAAGAGACCCGCCGAAGAACTATCCTCCCCGGAGGCAAGCCCGGACGTCCGGGAAATCAGTCCCGGCCCGGAGGAGAAGCGTCGTCACCACCACTCCGGTGGCCCTCTTGGGCCGCTACCTGACTCGGATAACGAGGGGGCGTCCCCCGTTAAAGAAGACAGTGACTGGGGCTCCCCCCGGGAAGTGCAGGGGGCGAACCAACCTCTGTGTCGAAGACTCCGCAGCATTCGATGGCCGCGGCCCTACCGTCCCCCGCACATCGAACATTATAGTGGCGAGGCGGACCCTTACGAGTTCGTGCAGATCTACTCCACAGCCATCTCCGCGGCGGGGGGGGACGAGAGCGTCCAATGCAACGTCTTCCCCCTGTACCTCACTGGCATCGCCCGCTCCTGGTTTTACAATCTGAAGGCGGGCTCCATCAAGTCTTTCTTGCAGCTGAAGCGGGAGTTTTGCGCCAACTTTCAGGGAAATTACGTACGTCCCCTGGATTCTTCACAGCTATACACAGTGCGCCAGAGAACCGGGGAGACCATCAGAAGCTTCTTCAAGCGCTTTGCCCAAGTAAAAAGCAAAGTGGCCCACGTCCTGGACTCCACAGTGATCGAAGCCTGCAAAAGCGGGATCCTCCCGGGGGAACTCCACCGAAGACTCTCTCGAAGCTGCCCCTCTTCCGCCGACGAGCTCTTTAACGTACTCGAAAAGTACGCTCGCGCGGAGGAAGACGACATCTGGAAGAAGACCCAGGGGGCTCCTGCCCCCTCCGAGCGGGGGGCCCGGGATCCCCCCAGGCGCCCCAGGCAGGGGGGCCGTAGCGAACCACGGCCTCGGGACACTTTTGTCCTCGAGGGCGGAGGCGGCTCGCGCGACCCCCCAAAGGGCAACTGTCCCTTTCCCAAGCCGAGAGGCCATGGGGGAGGACAGTCTTCGCGCGGCCGCGAAGGCCCCGCGGGGAGAAGCCGGGAAGGACCGTGGTGCAGCTTCCACGGGTCCAGTACCCACGCCACCCGAGATTGCCACCAGCTGCTGCAGCACTTCGCGGTGTTCCTCGACCAGCGCGGGCAGGGGGGGGACTCCGGCCTCCTTGCCCCCTCGACCAGCTGTTCCGGCCCTTCCCGCTCCCGCGGGGGGGCAGCAGGTGCAGGAGGGGGAGCCTTCAGACGCTCTCCCCTTTCAAACTTCTCAACGCCGCATCAACGTCATCGTAGGGGGGTCCGCCTCCGGGCGGGATTCCAAGCGCCAGCGCAAGGAGTACGCGCGAGAAATTAAGGTAGTGGGGGTGCTACACGCGTCCGTGCCGCCCAAGTGGTCGGACGTCCCCCTCACCTTTACGGCGGAAGACGCGCGAGGGGTTCGCTTCCCCCACGACGACGCGCTCATTGTCTCCGCGACAATCTACAACTGCCACTTGGCCCGCATCCTCGTGGACGGCGGAAGCTCCGCCGACGTCTTGTTCCTCAAAACCTTCAAGGAAATGCAGGTGGACGAAAAGCTCCTGCAACCAGCGGCAGGGCCTCTGCAAGGGTTTGTCCCGGGGAGGGCGATCCACCCCGTGGGCAAGGTAGATCTCCCGATCACCTTCGGCACCCCGGAGAACTACCGGACTGAGCTAGTCCGCTTCGACGTAGTGGACCTCCCCTCCTCCTACAATGTGATTATGGGGAGGACTACGATCAATCGGCTGGGGGCCGCCACCCACCAAAACTACCTGTGCATGAAGATCCCAAGGCCGCATGGCGTGATCAACGTCCGGGGGGATCAAGACATGGCCCGTGCTCTATACGAGCGAGCTGCTGCCACAATAGGAAGCGTCAACCTGATCAAGGCACCCGGGGGGGAGGTTCCCCCCCCCGGGCGTAGACGTCGCTGCGCCATCCCCTGGGAGGCCCCTCCTCAAGCCGCGTCCGGAAGGGGGCCTCCGGAAGGTCCCGCTGTCCCTGGGCAGCAGGGACCAAACTGTCCAAATCGGGGCAGAGCTCCCCCAAGACCATGCAACGCAACTCGCAGCCTTTCTGCGCGAAAACTCCGATGTTTTTGCGTGGAAGCCTTCGGACATGCGGGGCGTCGCCCGGGAGGTTATTGAACACAAGCTCGCGGTAACCCCCGGTCACCCCCCTATCAAGCAGAAGTTGAGGAAGCTCTCCCTCGAACGTCAAGAAGCTATCAAAACGGAGATAGCCCGGCTCCAAGAGGCGGGGTTCATCCGGGAAGTCTTGTACCCTGAGTAGCTCGCAAACCCCGTCCTCGTCAAGAAATCAAGTGGCAAATGGCGCATGTGCGTGGACTTCACCGACCTTAACCGCGCTTGCCCCAAAGACAACTTCCCGCTCCCGCGGATTGACCAGCTCGTTGACTCCACCGCGGGGTGCGAGCTGATGAGCTTCCTAGATGCCTACTCGGGATACCATCAAGTCCGGATGGCGGAGGGGCACGAGGAAAAGACGAGTTTTATACCTCCCCTCGGAACCTTCTGCTACCGCCATATGCCCTTCGGGCTCAAGAACGCGGGAGCCACCTTCCAGCGCCTGATGACGCTGGTCTTCAAAGATCAAGTCGGCCGCAATGTCGAAGTCTACGTAGACGACGCGGTCGTCAAGAGCCCCCGTGCAGCCTCCCACATCGACGACCTCGCAGAGACCTTCCGCAACCTCCGCGCGTTCGGGCTCAAGCTCAACCCGGAGAAGTGCGCCTTCGGGGTGCGCGGGGGGAAGCTCCTGGGTTTCCTCGTGTCCCAGCGGGGCATTGAGGCAAACCCCGAGAAGATCCGGGCCTTCCTAGACATGCCCCCACCGCGCTCCGTCAAAGATGTCCAGCGGCTCTCCGGCCGCCTGGCCGCGCTCAGCCGCTTCGTCTCCCGTTCGGGGGAGCGGGGCCTCCAGTTCTTCAAGATCCTCCGAGGGCTGGAGGGGTTCCGCTGGACCCCCGAGGCCCAGGAAGCCTTCGACGACCTCAAGAAGTACCTCTCGAGCCCTCCAATGCTCGTGAGTCCGTCTCCGGAAGAGCCCTTGCTCCTCTACCTCGCCGCGACCCCCGTCGCCGTCAGCGCGGTTTTGGTGAAGGCGCAAGGGGGGCAGCAACGTCCCGTGTACTACGTCAGTGAAGCCCTCCAAGGGGCCAAGACTCGGTACACGGAGATGGAGAAGATTTGCTACGCTCTCCTCATGGCGTCCCGGAAGCTCCGGCACTACTTCCTGGGGCACCCCATCACCGTTCCGTCGTCCCTCCCCCTGGGGGAGGTACTGCGGAATAAAGAAGCCACCGGCCGGATTGGGAAGTGGGGGGCCGAGCTTGCCCCCTTCTCCCTGTCCCTTACCGGCCGCTCCGCAATCAAGTCACAGGTCCTCGCCGACTTCGTCGTAGAATGGACTCCCGCCTCTGGGTCCGGGGACGAAGATCTCCCTGTGCCGCCCCGACGCAGTGACCATTGGACCCTGCTGTTTGATGGGTCGCTGTGTCTTGCTGGGGCTGGCGCGGGGGTAGTCCTCCGGAGCCCCGAGGGGAAGGAGCTCGAGTACGCCGCGCGGCTCGAGTTCCCCGCAACCAACAACGTCGCCGAATACGAGGCTCTGCTCCTCGGGATGCGCCTTGCGCGCTCCCTGGGGATCCGGCGCCTACTAGTGAAGGGAGACTCTCAGCTCGTTGTCTGCCAAATGGACAAATCTTACCTGTGCCATGACGCAAATTTAAGTCTTTACTTGCAGGAAGTGCGAAAGATGGAGAAACACTTCGACGGCCTTGAGGCCCGGCATATCCCGCGAAGGGAGAATGACCGGGCTGATGCTTTGGCCTGGGCGGCAAGCGCCCGGGAAACGCTCCCCAAGGGGGCCTTCTTGGAAACAATCACGAAGCCCTCGGTGGCCTCCCCGGACGCAGGCCCCGAGCCTCCGGTCCCGGAGGTCGCCGAGATCGTCTGGCCATCGTCATGGATGGATCCCATCATCTCCTTCATCAAGGGGGAGGGGGACCCTCCCAACGAGACCGAGGTTAAGCGTCTCCGGGCCAAAGCCCGGGCATATCTCCTGCTGGAGGGAAGGCTCTACAAGCGGGGGGCTTCAGCCCTCCTGCGCTGCCTCCCCCGGTCGGAGGGACTTCAACTCCTGGAAGACGTTCACGCGGGGAGCTGTGGTTCTCACCTAGCCCCGCGTGCCATCGCCGCCAAGGCCCTTCGGCAGGGCTTCTACTGGCCTACAGTCATGCGCGACGCGCGAGACCTTGTCTCCGCGTGCAAAGCATGCCAAAAGATGGCCAAGGGCTCGAATCTCCCCCCTGTAGCGTTGCGGACTATCCCCATCACTTGGCCCTTCGTGCGCTGGGGGATGGACCTCTTAGGGCCCTTCCCCCCAGCGCCCGAAGGATACAAGTATGCGGTAGTCGCGGTCGACTACTTTACAAAGTGGGTTGAGGCGGAGCCCTTGGCTAGCATAACCTCCCGGGCCGTTCAGCGGTTTTTCTGGAAAAACATCGTTTGTCGTTTTGGTGTCCCCCGGGAAATCACCGTGGACAACGGGACCCAATTCGACTCGGCTTATTTCTGGGAATTCTGCGAAGGCCTGGGGGTCGTCATCCACTTCGCCTCAGTGGCCCATCCCCAAAGCAACGGGGCCGTCGAGAGGGTCAATGGCGTAATCCTACAGGGGTTACGCCGGAGACTCGAACAAACCACTTCCAAGCGGGGCGCGTGGGCAGAGGAGCTCCCAGGCCACAGGGCGTGCTCCCTTCTCCCTAGTCTACGGGGCGGAGGCAGTCCTCCCCCCGGAGATCGGCTTCCGGTCGCTGCGGGTCGAGCTCCTGAACGGAGCCACGACCACAGCCTACCGGGCCAACGATGACAACCGGCGGCTGGAAATCAACCTCGTGGAGGAGGAACGCGACCGAGCGCTCCTCCGCCACGCCATCTACGAGCGCGAGATGTCGCGCGCATACAACCAGCGCGTGCGCGAGAGAGCTTTCCGCCTTGGGGACCTTGTCCTCAAGCGCGTCACAGACCCCCAAGCCCAGGGTAAGCTCTCCCCCAAGTGGGAGGGCCCCTACAGGATCTCCGCTGTCCTAGGCTCGGGGGCCTACAAGCCCTCCAACCTTCAAGAGCAGGAGCTGAAGCACACCTGGAACTTGCGTTTACTTCGCAAGTTCTACGTCTAGCCTTACGGGCCTGTCCCCTCCCCCGGAGCGATCACGCCGGAGGGGGAGGAGGGACACTGTAGCTCCCCTTTCCCCCCCCCTTCGCGGTTTCGCGGGGGGGGGGGCTTTGTATATTTTGTTAATAAATGCATAGCCTTTGTTCTTCAACTCTCACTGCAGGTTGTTCTTGTTTACCGCCCCTAGTGGTGATGCCCTCCCCGCGAGGACGCCCTCCCCGCGAGGATGCCTTCCCCGTGAAGATGCCCTCCCCGTGAGGAAGCCCTCCCTGTGAGGATGCCCTCTCCGTGAGGAAGTGGGCCCTGCCCCAGCAAGTCCCTCCTGAAGGGCTGCTTACGAACAGCCCTCGTGGACTGAGGGTGTAAGCGGCAACCCGGTCCCCAGCGGCCGCGGTAACGAGTCACTTTGGGAGATTAGTCCCCTACCCAAACACTCAAGACCCGTCTTCGGGCACTTCCTCCTCCGGGAGTAGACGCTCTCCTCAGCGGGATGTCTAATGGCTTTCTGGAATTTCTTCCTCCTCCGGGAGTGTAACACCCTGAGTTTAGGGGTAAAAACTTTCTTTTCATGAATACCATGTATCTGTAATAGTAGCCAGATTAGTATCTATCTCAAACCCTAAAATCTCAAAATTTTCCCTATGAATCCAAATCAAGATCAGATTACTCAGATATGATCTATCAGTTACTCTGAACATAAAAGTCTTCAGAAGCTAGATTCAATTCCATCTCTAACTTTCAAATTTATTAATTTCTTTCTGTTTTCGAAAATAGAAATTCTAATTACTATTCTAATTACCCTAATTACTCTGAATTCAGATTTAGCTAAATCTTGACCTATGTCAGACCAGATTACTATTGGACTATGATCATGGGTATGCCAATACCTTAATCCAGAAAGTTGGTAGCCAAATCATATCATCTAAGTCTTTTTCACATATCAGTCCAAATTATTTCGCAAATCAGTCCTTTATCTGATATCTGGAAACCCGAAAAGGCTAAAATCTTTAGATTAACTCCAAATTCAGAGTTTCTTCAGCAAATATTTTCCAAATGCTATTTGATACAAATTTCCCTTCTGTCCAGATTACAAAATCTCATCCTAGATGCCAGAACTCGAAATCGACAAAACTCAGAACTTATTTTACCCTAAAGTACCCTATTTTCAGTTTATATCGAAAAACATCAAATCATGCCAGATTTTACCAAATCTCTCGCTAGACGAGTATAAGGTATAAGTTTATACTCAGCTGTGAAATCAGATTGCATATTACCCCTCTCTAAATCAGAAATTACAATTCAGTCCACAGCCAATTTTCAGAATTTGCAAATCAGTCCAAATGGTTGTTTCGATCATCAGCCACCAGCTGCTGCGACCAGGGAAGCTGTAGTTTGACCAGTGCTTGCCATCGACCTCGACCACAGTCGGCACAGTGCACAGTGTGGCTTCGATCACGACCTCGGCCAGCGTTGAACAGTGCCGTGCCTTGCGACCGCGACCACGCCGTGTTTCGCCGCTGATCAGCGCCGCTCAAGCCCGAGTTGTTTGCAACCGTGTTTGCATGTACACACGTGTTTGCACCTCAGTTGTTGCCGTGGCCATCTCTACCCAGCTCACCAGCTGCTGCACGCCAGAGAGGAGCTTCGCTGTTCGCCGTTGCTGCAACTCGAAGCTTCCTACTTCACCAGCGCAAGCAAGCAGTGAACTTTGTTGTACCTTGCTTCGCCCATAAATAGCAACCCCAGACAACCTATTCACCTTTAGCAAAGCTCTCCAAAGCTCTTAAGCAATTAAGCATAAACAGTACTTTTCCTTGCTGCAATCGTCTTCTCCGGCGAGCTCAACACGAAGGCTCACGGTGCCAGCACACCTCACTGCACCAATCCCAAAATTGATAGCACAAGTAGGTATATCTCATCTCCCTTATTATGTGTTAGCAATCAATTGAGCTCCGGTGATCTCTAGCACCGGCGATCACCGAAGTTCTCTAATGCCCTGTTCCAGCAATTGCATCTATTCCAGTTCGAAGTAGTTTCTGTGATAGTAGAATAAAATGATCAGTGGACTAACCCTAGTAAGCCTGTGCATCGAGATTTCAAAATTAACTACAATTGGAAATTTCCCCCTTTTTCGCGCGCCACCGGTGACCGGCTCACGTCGCCAGGCCGCACCACCATTTCTCCGGCCAAATTGATGTAACCAGAAGTTTCACCTCAGCTCCCTACTGCTCTCACAGCGAGTAATTGAACTCTAAGGCCGTGAATCAGTTTCGCCCAATTTAGCCGCCTTCTCCTCCGGCCACAGTGTCGATCTTCTCACCGGCGTCGTTTTAGGCCAATTCCTTTGATCCAAACTATCTGAAGCTATCCAGGAACTCAACTGTGCCTTCAATTTGGAGCTTAATTCACTACATCGCTCTGTTGCCGTTGAAGCCGTCTTCTTCTCCGGCGCAACTCGTCGCCGTTCACTGCCGTGCCATCTCCAGTCGAGCCCAATGCTTCAAACAGTATTATTTAGCC
The DNA here is from genome assembly GCA_019359835.1 of Pharus latifolius. Classification (NCBI taxonomy): domain Eukaryota; kingdom Viridiplantae; phylum Streptophyta; class Magnoliopsida; order Poales; family Poaceae; genus Pharus; species Pharus latifolius. The sequence goes on along the minus strand of CM033325.1, from coordinate 19,184,889 downwards.
ATAGCTAGCTCCAGCAATGCCAAGTTTCAGCAGCACAGCACCAGATTGCAATTTGAATGTTTTACCTTTCACTGCCGCGCCGCCAGTGTGCCGCCCGGTCATCGCCGGCCATCACCGTCGATGCCACCTTGTCCAGAATCTTCGCCCTGATTCCCTGAACATTTTCCTCCATTAGCTCCACCCCTGAATCTACACAGAAATGCTAGTTATTGCTATGCCAAGATATTGTCCAGTGACTTCACTGTGCCGTGTCGCCACCGTACTTCTCTACTGATTTTCATCATCATCCAGCCATCTTCAACCTTAGAACCTATTGAATCATTTGTTCTTGTTACTGAGGCCTACCTCCTAGACAAAGTGGTGCATCAATAGGAGCTCTAGATCAAAAGTTATGGCAAGCCCTAGTTTCTGGCCATGCCAGTTCAATGCCAGACTATGTCAGTCAGTGGCATTAGCCCATTTCACTTCCTTCCAGATGTGTATTTTGAGCATGACTTTGTCCCTTAGACTCCTGAGGTTGTGATCTACAATTTCTTCTTCTATCACAACTTGATTTGAGCCCTTGAACTGCATTTTATGCTTAGCCCTAGATTATGACATTGTCAGCCCTATGTCAAAGCATGTTAGTCAGTGGCATTAACTCATTTCACCTCTTTCCAGTTATGCAAATTGAAAATAACTTTGTCCATTAGACTTGTGGAGTTGTAATCTACATTTCATTCTACTGCCACAAGTTGAGATAATCCTTCTACCATTCATTAACCCTATGTCGATGCCTTGAACCGAATGTCGACCTAAAGACATTCATCGATTTTGGGCAAACCAGCCGCGGACTTAATGTCAATTCCCATATCCTGGAACCCTAGAAGTTCCTAGCACTCTTTTTCAGTCCTAATTCTATGATTTAACCCTAATCAGCTTCTATGGTACCTAAATCTAATCATTTCAGAATCATTAAGACATTCATCTTTGCATTATTGCATATAGTATAGTAATGTATTGAAAAGATTGTAATTCTTAGTTGTTTGTTTGATTGGAGAGTAGATCAAGAGCCAGAGTTCGAGGACTTCACTGCTGACCCGACGTCAACTGCTGTCTCTTACGACGCGGAAGGCAAGTCATATCCTTGGTCATCTTGAACCTATATTTTAAATGTTGCTAAAACATGACCTTGAATATAGGCAATATTGCATGTGAATGATTGAGAATGGTTGATTTATCAATTGGCAGTACTAGACTGGTTATCTGTGAAATGTGAAATAAACAAGTTTTGAGCCATGAACTATTATATGTATTTATATACTTATATTCATGAAATAAAACCCTTAGCTGTGACCAGAAAAATGGTGTAGATGGCTGTAGCACTGGAGGTGCTAGACTGCAAAGGAATGCAGGCACTGAAGGTGCAGGGTTGTGGATGGTCTGGTCACTGGCATATAAGGACTAGAACCTTGTGTTGTGCGTCTAGTGGCATGAACAACGTGCTAACCGCAAGCCTGGTATGGGACAGGCCTGAACAAGTACTTATGTGGATCGTACATGAAACCCCTGCATGAGATGTGTTGTGATGATTGATTTGGAGGCTGACTCCCACTATCACTGAAGGTGATCTGGTATTTGACCCAGCAATGGGGACATGAGGTAGGGTGGGGGTATAGCCCGCCACAACTGTGTTTCGCGAGAGATCCACAGGGTCAGGGGTGAATTGTAAGTGATGCATAACAAAAGTTCTTGTTATCTCCACCTTGCCACTCACACATGGTTGTGAGGAGGGGTCTAATCATTTTGATAGGATGGGCTTGAAAGTGGAATATCTTGCGGGTAAATTGGTACCTCTCTGCAGAGTTAAAAACGTATTCGAATACTCCGAGCTCCCGGGTTTTATAGGAGTCTGCTGCGGTGGATTAAATCCACGGGGTGTAACACAAGTATTATTTTCTAAATAAAATATGTTTAAATCAAGATTACCCAAATGACATGTGTTGTCATGATAAGGAGTGCTGCCGTGGGCTGTCGTGTGTCGACGTGTCGCGGTAGTGCTATAATCTAGTGAACATGAATGATGATGTATATTATGAAAAGTGCTGCCATGAGATGAGGTATGAAAGAAAAAGATTATTTTATAAACATCCATAATTCTTGACTAGTCTAGGATCATGTCATCACTACTATAGGTATCTACTCTTACCTATGACTTGTTGAGTACGTAAGTGCTCACTCTTGCAACCTACAAATCAATAGACGGAGCGATCAACAATCAAGATGAAGGCGTGGAGTACTACGTGGATCCAGAAGGAGGAGAATCAGTTCCGCCAGAATCCTGATGTGTGTTGTTCTGCTGTCCACTTCTCTTTTGTGGGTGGGTCACCTATCTTCTGCTGTGTAGATGATATTTTGTTAAACCCTGAATGCCTTGCAGGCATTGTAATCCTCTTTATGTAATATTAAGGCCAGCAGGCCACACTGCTTAATATTTTGTAAGTACTCTGTTGCAATGTAATATACTCCTGTGTTTGACTCATCCTGGGAAGTCAAAGGGTTGTGGTTGAGACTAGCTGCAGCGAGCTAGGTCTCTACAGGAGTAGTCGTTGTCCCAGTCTCGGGGCGCGACAAGAAAAGTTGGTATCAGAGCAACATGCGAACTTGACTGTAGGACGACACCTTTAGGAAATTGGCCGTGCCAGGAAGACGTAATTTATTTAGAAACTATTTGTTGAAAACCTTATTTTGGTAAAAATAATGAGCTTTGTAGCTCTTGAAAACCTTCATTTCAAAATTTTATTTGGATTCTCTAAAATTCGGTAAGATTGTGAGAGTGCGTTCTGTTGTTTCAGAGTGTCTTAGAGGTTGGTGTAGACAGAGCTAGTGGATGCTCTTAATAGTTTTGTGATTCGCTGTTGCTTTTGCAATGGTTAACTTGTGTATTATGGCTAGTAGCCTAAGTATTTTATGCACTAAAGTAGTTTGCATTATTTTCTGCATTGTTGTCTTAGTTGGCCCTAGATAGTTAGATCAGTCCAAACTTCTTTTTCAGAGCTATCATGGTTGATGCAAGAAGAAGATCTCAATGCAGTGGAGAAGACAGGGAACAGACTCCTCAGGAAGAAGATATTATGACAAGAAATCCTTTGTTTCAACAAGGATCTCAGAATTCCAATCCTCCACAGAAGGAAAATATAGAGGGAGAAGATCGGAAGAGAAGAATGCCTCAACAAGTGCAACCACAACTAAACTCAACTAAAAGGAGAATTCCTACTGCCTCTAGTTTTCAACCATCATACCAAACTCCCAGACCAATAAGGATGACGTGCCCCAATTGCAAAGGAAATCATCTTCAAAAGAACTGTACTCACGCGAGTGTCAAATGTTTTCATTGCAAACAGCATGGGCACCGCAAAGAATTCTGTCCCTGGATTCAATTCCCTAGACCCATAGCCATATCTCAAGCAAAGATATAGTCAGTAAAACCTAGAACATCACCACTACAGAAACCTAAGAGAAAAAGAGCCATATTTACCAGAAGCAATGGAAACCCTTACATGAACATTCAATGTTATCACTGTTGGCAGCATGGACATCATAGAGAATTTTGTCCTTGGACCCGGCTTCCACCATCTATTGCCAGATTACAGGCAGGAACACAACCAGAAGCACCCAGAGTACCAGTGCCACCAGCACCGAAGCCTAAAGGAACTTCACCAGGAAGAGGAGGAAACATGGCTAACCGAGGAAGAGGAAGAGGCAGAGCACCAGCTACAACCCAAGAAGGAAGATTAAACTATACTTCAATTCAAGAAGCAGGCAACGCCACCGACATTCTTCTAGGTAGATTCCTGATTCAATTTGCATCTGTCTTAATATTGTTTGATCCTGGTGCTACAAATTCATTCATGTCAAGAGCATTTGCATCTGAAGTTGAAATGCATATAGAGCAAGTACCATTAGAGTACCCTATGATTATACAAACTCCAGGGGCTAGACTATTTGTCTATTCAATCTGCCCGAATATAACCTTCAGTATAGAAGGGGTAGAATTCGAGGCAAAACTGCTAGTTTTAGAACTGCAAGGTCTAGACATTATATTGGGCATGGATTAGTTATCCCAACATAAAGGCCTAGAAGATTGTAAAGAGAAAACTCTTAGTCTTGTCAGTAGCCAAGGGGAGAGAGTTCTATTTTATGAACAAAGATCATCAATCAGGAAACTGCTAAGACCTGTTCAAGCATTACAAAAGTTATGCCTGGAACAAGCGCCTGTAGTGCAACCATATTCTGATGTGTTTTTCAGAAGAACTTTCAGAACTGTCAGTTACAGATATAGAGAAGCTCAAGAATCAACTCAAAGATAATGATTTTAGTATTCAGTACCATCCAGGGGAAGCTAATGTAGTGGCCGATGTCTTAAGCAGAAAAGTTTACAACCTACAAGGAATAGTTATGCTAAGGAACTCTTACCTACAACGAGAGTTGCAGAATCATCAAGTGGAAATAGTACCGCAGGGAACGGTAGCTACTTTAACAGTAAAACATCAACTTGAAGAACAGATAGGAAATGCCCAGAGGGAAGATGAAGAAATTTGTAAGATCAAGAGTCGAATCAAGTTAGGAAAGGCTCAAGGCTTTACTAAAGATAACCAAGGAATTGCATGGTATTGAGGAAGAATCTGTGTACCTCAAAACGCAGATCTTAAGGAAATAATTCTCCATGAAGCTCATAAAATTCCATACTCAATACACCCTGGTAACACAAAGATGTATCAAGATTTGAAGACCAAAATTTTGGTGGGATAATATGAAGAGGGAGATTGCAAAATACATTGCAAACTGTGATACATGCCAACGAGTTAAAGCAGAACACCAGAAAATAGCAGGAAAGCTACAACCTCTACCAATACCATTATGGAAATGAGAAGAAATTGGTATGGATTTCATTACAGGATTACCTAAAACTCATGGAGGATATGATTCCATATGGGTTATTGTGGACAGACTTACTAAAGTAGCTCATTTCATACCAGTCAAAAAGATTTATGATGGCAGTAAATTAGCCGAGTTATACATGCAAAGAATAGTGGCATTGCATGGTATTCCTAAGAAGATAGTTTCAGATTGTGGAACACAGTTTACCTCCAAATTTTGGAATAGATTGCATGAAACCTTAGGAACCCAGTTGGACTTCAGTACTGCATATCATCCACAGACGGGAGGACAGACAGAAAGAGTCAACCAAATCCTAGAGGATCTTATAAGAGCTTGTATACTAGATTATGGAACATCATGGGATAAATGTTTACCATTTGCAGAGTTCACATATAATAATAGTTATCAAGCTAGTATACAAATGGCACCCTTTGAAGCTCTATATGGACGCAAATGCAGAACCCCATTGCATTGGAACGAGCCAGGAGAACGAAGAGTCATAGGACCAGAGATAGTAGAAGAGGCAGAGGCTCATGTCAAACTCATTAGAGAGAGGCTGAAGACAGCACGATCACGACAAAAGAGTTATGCGGATAAACGACGGAGAGAATTATCATTTGAACCAGGAGATTTTGTGTATCTCAAGGTCACACCATTCAAAGGATTACAAAGATTCCAAGTGAAAGGAAAGTTATCTCCAAGATACATTGGACCATTTAAGATAATCAAGAGAAAGGGAGAAGTATCATATAAATTGGAATTACCTGTGAGATTAACAGGAGTACACGATGTGTTTCATGTCTCTTAGCTCCGGAAATGTTTAAAGGAGCCTACTGACCAGATAGATGTACAAGATATATCATTACAGAAGAATCTCACTTACCTTGAGTATCCAATCAGAATCTTGGCCACTGATGAACGCCAGCTCAGAAGGAAGAAGATTAAGTTGTGCAAAGTCCAATGGGGAAACCATTGAGAACACGAAGCCACTTGGGAGAAAGAAGAAGATCTTCAGCAAGCCTATCCTTATCTTTTCTTGTCTTAGGTAAATCTCGGGGCGAGATTTCTTTAAGGAGGGTAGATCTGTAACACCCTGAGTTTAGGGGTAAAAACTTTCTTTTCATGAATACCATGTATCTGTAATAGTAGCCAGATTAGTATCTATCTCAAACCCTAAAATCTCAAAATTTTCCCTGTGAATCCAAATCAAGATCAGATTACTCAGATATGATCTATCAGTTACTCTGAACATAAAAGTCTTCAGAAGCTAGATTCAATTCCATCTCTAACTTTCAAATTTATTAATTTCTTTCTGTTTTCGAAAATAGAAATTCTAATTACTATTCTAATTACCCTAATTACTCTGAATTCAGATTTAGCTAAATCTTGACCTATGTCAGACCAGATTACTATTGGACTATGATCATGGGTATGCCAATACCTTAATCCAGAAAGTTGGTAGCCAAATCATATCATCTAAGTCTTTTTCACATATCAGTCCAAATTATTTCGCAAATCAGTCCTTTATCTGATATCTGGAAACCCGAAAAGGCTAAAATCTTTAGATTAACTCCAAATTCAGAGTTTCTTCAGCAAATATTTTCCAAATGCTATTTGATACAAATTTCCCTTCTGTCCAGATTACAAAATCTCATCCTAGATGCCAGAACTCGAAATCGACAAAACTCAGAACTTATTTTACCCTAAAGTACCCTATTTTCAGTTTATATCGAAAAACATCAAATCATGCCAGATTTTACCAAATCTCTCGCTAGACGAGTATAAGGTATAAGTTTATACTCAGCTGTGAAATCAGATTGCATATTACCCCTCTCTAAATCAGAAATTACAATTCAGTCCACAGCCAATTTTCAGAATTTGCAAATCAGTCCAAATGGTTGTTTCGATCATCAGCCACCAGCTGCTGCGACCAGGGAAGCTGTAGTTTGACCAGTGCTTGCCATCGACCTCGACCACAGTCGGCACAGTGCACAGTGTGGCTTCGATCACGACCTCGGCCAGCGTTGAACAGTGCCGTGCCTTGCGACCGCGACCACGCCGTGTTTCGCCGCTGATCAGCGCCGCTCAAGCCCGAGTTGTTTGCAACCGTGTTTGCATGTACACACGTGTTTGCACCTCAGTTGTTGCCGTGGCCATCTCTACCCAGCTCACCAGCTGCTGCACGCCAGAGAGGAGCTTCGCTGTTCGCCGTTGCTGCAACTCGAAGCTTCCTACTTCACCAGCGCAAGCAAGCAGTGAACTTTGTTGTACCTTGCTTCGCCCATAAATAGCAACCCCAGAGCAACCTATTCACCTTTAGCAAAGCTCTCCAAAGCTCTTAAGCAATTAAGCATAAACAGTACTTTTCCTTGCTGCAATCGTCTTCTCCGGCGAGCTCAACACGAAGGCTCACGGTGCCAGCACACCTCACTGCACCAATCCCAAAATTGATAGCACAAGTAGGTATATCTCATCTCCCTTATTATGTGTTAGCAATCAATTGAGCTCCGGTGATCTCTAGCACCGGCGATCACCGAAGTTCTCTAATGCCCTGTTCCAGCAATTGCATCTATTCCAGTTCGAAGCAGTTTCTGTGATAGTAGAATAAAATGATCAGTGGACTAACCCTAGTAAGCCTGTGCATCGAGATTTCAAAATTAACTACAATTGGAAATTTCCCCCTTTTTCGCGCGCCACCGGTGACAGGCTCACGTCGCCAGGCCGCACCACCATTTCTCCGGCCAAATTGATGTAACCAGAAGTTTCACCTCAGCTCCCTACTGCTCTCACAGCGAGTAATTGAACTCTAAGGCCGTGAATCAGTTTCGCCCAATTTAGCCGCCTTCTCCTCCGGCCACAGTGTCGATCTTCTCACCGGCGTCGTTTTAGGCCAATTCCTTTGATCCAAACTATCTGAAGCTATCCAGGAACTCAACTGTGCCTTCAATTTGGAGCTTAATTCACTACATCGCTCTGTTGCCGTTGAAGCCGTCTTCTTCTCCGGCGCAACTCGTCGCCGTTCACTGCCGTGCCATCTCCAGTCGAGCCCAATGCTTCAAACAGTATTATTTAGCCATAGCTAGCTCCAGCAATGCCAAGTTTCAGCAGCACAGCACCAGATTGCAATTTGAATGTTTTACCTTTCACTGCCGCGCCGCCAGTGTGCCGCCCGGTCATCGCCGGCCATCACCGTCGATGCCACCTTGTCCAGAATCTTCGCCCTGATTCCCTGAACATTTTCCTCCATTAGCTCCACCCCTGAATCTACACAGAAATGCTAGTTATTGCTATGCCAAGATATTGTCCAGTGACTTCACTGTGCCGTGTCGCCACCGTACTTCTCTACTGATTTTCATCATCATCCAGCCATCTTCAACCTTAGAACCTATTGAATCATTTGTTCTTGTTACTGAGGCCTACCTCCTAGACAAAGTGGTGCATCAATAGGAGCTCTAGATCAAAAGTTATGGCAAGCCCTAGTTTCTGGCCATGCCAGTTCAATGCCAGACTATGTCAGTCAGTGGCATTAGCCCATTTCACTTCCTTCCAGATGTGTATTTTGAGCATGACTTTGTCCCTTAGACTCCTGAGGTTGTGATCTACAATTTCTTCTTCTATCACAACTTGATTTGAGCCCTTGAACTGCATTTTATGCTTAGCCCTAGATTATGACATTGTCAGCCCTATGTCAAAGCATGTTAGTCAGTGGCATTAACTCATTTCACCTCTTTCCAGTTATGCAAATTGAAAATAACTTTGTCCATTAGACTTGTGGAGTTGTAATCTACATTTCATTCTACTGCCACAAGTTGAGATAATCCTTCTAACATTCATTAACCCTATGTCGATGCCTTGAACCGAATGTCGACCTAAAGACATTCATCGATTTTGGGCAAACCAGCCGCGGACTTAATGTCAATTCCCATATCCTGGAACCCTAGAAGTTCCTAGCACTCTTTTTCAGTCCTAATTCTATGATTTAACCCTAATCAGCTTCTATGGTACCTAAATCTAATCATTTCAGAATCATTAAGACATTCATCTTTGCATTATTGCATATAGTATAGTAATGTATTGAAAAGATTGTAATTCTTAGTTGTTTGTTTGATTGGAGAGTAGATCAAGAGCCAGAGTTCGAGGACTTCACTGCTGACCCGACGTCAACTGCTGTCTCTTACGACGCGGAAGGCAAGTCATATCCTTGGTCATCTTGAACCTATATTTTAAATGTTGCTAAAACATGACCTTGAATATAGGCAATATTGCATGTGAATGATTGAGAATGGTTGATTTATCAATTGGCAGTACTAGACTGGTTATCTGTGAAATGTGAAATAAACAAGTTTTGAGCCATGAACTATTATATGTATTTATATACTTATATTCATGAAATAAAACCCTTAGCCGTGACCAGAAAAATGGTGTGGATGGCTGTAGCACTGGAGGTGCTAGACTGCAAAGGAATGCAGGCACTGAAGGTGCAGGGTTGTGGATGGTCTGGTCACTGGCATATAAGGACTAGAACCTTGTGTTGTGCGTCTAGTGGCATGAACAACGTGCTAACCGCAAGCCTGGTATGGGACAGGCCTGAACAAGTACTTATGTGGATCGTACATGAAACCCCTGCATGAGATGTGTTGTGATGATTGATTTGGAGGCTGACTCCCACTATCACTGAAGGTGATCTGGTATTTGACCCAGCAATGGGGACATGAGGTAGGGTGGGGGTATAGCCCGCCACAACTGTGTTTCGCGAGAGATCCACAGGGTCAGGGGTGAATTGTAAGTGATGCATAACAAAAGTTCTTGTTATCTCCACCTTGCCACTCACACATGGTTGTGAGGAGGGGTCTAATCATTTTGATAGGATGGGCTTGAAAGTGGAATATCTTGCGGGTAAATTGGTACCTCTCTGCAGAGTTAAAAACGTATTCGAATACTCCGAGCTCCCGGGTTTTATAGGAGTCTGCTGCGGTGGATTAAATCCACGGGGTGTAACACAAGTATTATTTTCTAAATAAAATATGTTTAAATCAAGATTACCCAAATGACATGTGTTGTCATGATAAGGAGTGCTGCCGTGGGCTGTCGTGTGTCGACGTGTCGCGGTAGTGCTATAATCTAGTGAACATAAATGATGATGTTTATTATGAAAAGTGCTGCCATGAGATGAGGTATGAAAGAAAAAGATTATTTTATAAACATCCATAATTCTTGACTAGTCTAGGGTCATGTCATCACTACTATAGGTATCTACTCTTACCTATGACTTGTTGAGTACGTAAGTGCTCACTCTTGCAACCTACAAATCAATAGACGGAGCGATCAACAATCAAGATGAAGGCGTGGAGTACTACGTGGATCCAGAAGGAGGAGAATCAGTTCCGCCAGAATCCTGATGTGTGTTGTTCTGCTGTCCACTTCTCTTTTGTGGGTGGGTCACCTATCTTCTGCTGTGTAGATGATATTTTGTTAAACCCTGAATGCCTTGCAGGCATTGTAATCCTCTTTATGTAATATTAAGGCCAGCAGGCCACACTGCTTAATATTTTGTAAGTACTCTGTTGCAATGTAATATACTCCTGTGTTTGACTCATCCTGGGAAGTCAAAGGGTTGTGGTTGAGACTAGCTGCAGCGAGCTAGGTCTCTACAGGAGTAGTCGTTGTCCCAGTCTCGGGGCGCGACAGGGAGTCGACGATATTCCCGGCTCCCCGTTCTCACGGCGACCGGAAGATCAGCCCCTTGCGGCTTGATTGGCTCTATCTTCCCCCTCCGGGAGTCGACGTTATTCCCGGCTCCCCGTTCTCACGGCGACCGGATGATTATCTCTCGAAGACGATATTCCTGGCTCCCCGTTCTCACGGCGACCGGACAATTGCTTTACGAAGATATGGGTTTCTCAGATATATTTTCCCCCGGAAACATTATTCCCGGTTCCCCGTTCTCACGGCGACCGGACGAAGTCTCTCGGGATGCTCCCCTCCGGAGGTCTTATTGGCTTTTCATTAGCCCCTTCCGCGCCTTGTCCTCGGTTCCCCGCTCTCCCGGCGGCCGGATGAATCTCTCCTGGTGCCCCCGGGCACCCCGGAAGGTCCCTCCCTCGGAAATCCTGTTTTTACAATTTTCTAACTTAGAAAATATTTCTACAGGTTATGCTCCCCCCGGGGACCCTGTTACCCCCACAGCACGCGGAGGCCTCCTCCCGCCCGCTGTGGGCGGGGGGGGGGGGACAGGGGGCCCCCGGGTCACCCACGAAGAAACTTAGCTCATCCTTGTTAAGATGAGTCGTCCAGACCATCCAAGAAGAAGAAAATAAAGAGGCAATAAAAAGAAACAATGCGCTTTATTGATGAACAAACCCGGAGGACATCTTCCCCCTCCGGTGGGTTTCGGAAATGATACAACCCGGGTCCTAACCCGGGGGATTTTCTACAAGCCTAAGGCCCCTACGCCTAAAGCTCCCGGAGGCGCTCCCTTAGCTCCCGGGCCAGGTCCCGGTACAGCGCCCGGACGCGACGCTGAGAATCCCGAAGCACGTCTTCGGGCCAAAACTCGTACCCAGCCGGCGGAAGTATCCGGAGAGGAGGTATCATCTGGGCCTTCGGGCGCGGGGGAGTTAATTCAGCACGGCTGTTGTCAAAATTATCCAAGTGCCACTCCGGGCGCCACCTCAACCGGACAGGCTCCCGGGCAGTACCCCCGTCGCGCTCCCCGGAGACAAGGCTCAACAAAATCAAAGCCGCTTGGGCGTCCCCCGGAGAGCCTCTCCCGGACCGTTGCCCGGGAGTAACCCCCCGGGAACCCTGGTAACATTTCATTGCAAAGACTTAGAAAAATTTCAAATATATTTCATTGCAAAATGTTTTTGTACAAGTACCCGGGGCTTCTCCTAAGAAGCTACCGGAATCAAAATGTCTAACAAAATAAAAAGAGGTTCTAGCTAAAGACCCGGGGGAGGCTCATACTTTAGCATTGGGGTCCTCCCCCCGGGGAGCTTCCTCCGTGGCCGGGGCAGGGGCATCCGCGGCCGGAGGCGCCGGTGTCGGGAACCTCGTCCGGATGATCCGGTCGTAGAACCCCTCCGCCAGCAGCTCCACCTCCCGGCGCGTCGGCTCGAAGGCCTCCGGGAAGATTCGGGGGATGCGCCCCCCGATCGCCCGGGCGCCGACCCCACGGTAGTCAACGAGCCCCGCGGCGGCCGCGATGACGGGGATCGCCCGGCCCCGTGCTCGGACGTCCGCAGCCTCCGGGATCGCGGAGACTTGTGCGTTAAGAAAACGCACAGCCTCCGCGAGGGTCGCCGGGGGTACCTCGGGGCCGCTCCCGGAGCCCAGGCTAACGCCGAGGCTTTCCAAGGTTGAGCGGACGGAGCATCCCGCGTCCGACAGCGCCCGGACGCTGGAGCTCTCGAGCTCCCGGAGCGTCTTCTCCCGCACCTTGGCCTCCTCTCGGAGGCGGATGTAGGCGCCCTCCGAAAGGTGCACCTGCGCCCGGGCCCGGGACAGCTCATCAAGAGCTTCGTCCCGCTCCCGGAGGGCCGCCTCCCGCTGCTCCACGCAGGCCGCGGCTCGGCTCTCCGCCTCCTTGAGCAGCCGGGTGACCCGCTGCTCAAGGCCCCAGGTAACGGTCGCTACCTACAAAATACATAGTTAGAAAATTCTCAAGTGCAGGAAAAAAGCCAAGGTGTTGAGAGCTCGGGTTACCTGGGCGCCGAGGGACTCGAGCCCCTCAAAACGCTCGTGGAGCGTTCCTCCTGCTACAAAGGCCTGCACCTTCCGGTTGTGCAGGCCCTCCGCGTAGCGGGCCACCTCCCCCGCGGGAAGTAGGGAGGTATCTTGCCCGGCCCTCCTGTCGCGGCCGGAAGAGGGCCCCCGGACCTCGGAATCCGGGAGCACGGCCGGCGTCGCCGGCGTCTTTGTCGACGAAGTTTCCTCCGAAGACGAAGACGAAGATCGGGCGGGGTTCTCCGCCCGGGGGGGGATCATCGGGCCTTTCCCCGCCCCAGGCCGGAGGGCCCTCGGAGCCTCCTGCTCCGGGGGGACCTCGATGACTGAGGGGCTTCCCCCCTCCTCATCGACCGGCCAGAGGCACGGAGGCGCCGCCTCCGAAAACCTCACCTCTAGCCTCTCCGGCGCCAATGCCGCCGGGAGAGGCGAGAGAAGTGTCACTCGAACTTGCGATGGGGCGTAGTCCGCGGAATCGGACCCCGCCCCGCCGGTAACAACCTCCTCCCCCCGGGCCTCGACGGGGGCCTCCGGGGGCGGAGGCGTCGCCTCTGCCCGGGGCGCCGCCCGGGCATGTTCGGCTCCGGGAGCCGCGTCCCGGGCCCTCACCGGCATCGTCGCCGGCGTCATCGTCGGGGCGGGGGTCTTTTGGACCCGGGGCCTTTTGGGCTCCGAGCCCCCAGCCGCATCCTTCCCCCGCTTATGAGAGCCGGGGGTGGGAAGGGGCTTCCTCTCCGGAAGCCTGAGCCCGTAGGCCTCGGCCACCAGGTTCTGGGGAGGCCCCTCCCCCACGAGGCACACGATGCGCTCGTGTTCATCGGCGAAGTACCTCCCCAGGAGGTGCTCCGCCTTGTCCCTCGCCGCCGGGTACGGGCGCACTGCAAGAGGTAAAAAGTTAGTCAATTTCTCACAAAAAACTGCAAATACAAAAATGCAGGGGACTTACGCCGCGTCACCGGCTTGACCGGAGGCCGCTACTCCGGGCCCATGCCGATCCCCCTTCCCCCGCGTGAGAAGGGGGAAAGCCGCAGGAGCGCCAGCTCCTCCGCGGCGTCCCGCATCGAGCGGGCCTTCTTCGCCAGCACCACCTTCCCGAGGAGCTCGAACTCCTCGTCCGTCCACACCGGCGGCTTCGGTGCGGATGACCGGCTGTAGGTGGGAGGCTCCGGGGCGTAGACCACCGCCTCGTCCCGAACCCGGAGGTAGAACCACCTCCGGAGCCAGTCCCCCCAGTGGTCCCGGGAGGCCGCCGAAGGGGGACTTCGGTCCTCCCTTCACCAGGTGGGAGCTCCGCGCCGCCGGCTCGTAGAAGTACTGGAAGGCGCGGAGGGTGGGCTCCCGCCCGGTCGCTGTCTCGTAGAACCATATAAAAAGGCCCATACGGACGAGCACGTTCGGGGTGAGGTGGTTGAGAGCCACCCCGTACTCTTTGAGAAACTCCCGGAGCATCGGATGCACCGGGAGCCGGAGCCCCGCCTCGAGGAAGGCCTCGAAGGCCACGACCTCTCCGGGCCTGGGGCGGGGGGCTCCGTCCTTCTTTAGGGGGACCCGGATGTCCCCCTCTTCAACGACACCCTTCTTGACCAGGGACTCCGCGTCCGAGGCCGAGAACTCGGAGGACCAGAGGAAATCCACGGGGGTTTCCTCCGGGGGCACCTCCGTGGTCTTCGCTCGACCTTTGGGCGCCATTAGGTCAGTTTCTTTTTTGGGTGGCTAAGTTTTCAGGTGGCTAAGTCAACAAATCCCGGACGCTCGCTACCGAAAAAGGCTACCGGAGAAGCTACCGGAAGAGCGCTACCGGGAGAGCTGAAGCTGGAGTTGAAGATTTGGAATGAGCTTCCGGGGCCCCCTAAGGCCCTATTTATAGAGGCTGGCCGTGATCTAGATGCGCACCACGTGGCCCCCTCGGGGCAATCTGGACCACTGATTCAAACCATGCGCGGGAAACGAAGGGACAGGCGTGTAAATCGAGACGCCGTTTCGAACCCCGCGTGCATTTATTGCGATAACGGCGCGGCCATAAAGCGCCCGGCACGGAAACCGAAGCGTCGCCGGGGCTCCAGTGATTTTCGTCCGGAGTTTTTCGTCCGGAGATTTTCCCGGTACCGTAACCATTCCATCCGGGGGCTCAAGCTTCGTCCCCGGAGAGCATGGGGGGCTGCTGTTGGGGGAAATCTCCACGCGGTCAGGTCCAGGTAAGTTCATGATTGCCCGGGGACAGTGGCCTCCGGTGCCTGCCCCGGGCGCCGCCATTTGGCCCGGGGACAGTGGCCTCCGGTGCCTGCCCCGGGCGCCGCCATTTGCCCGGGGACAGTGGCCTCTGGTGCCTGCCCCGGGCGTCGCCATTTGGCCCCCGGGACCGTGCCTCCCGGGCATGTCCCGGGCGCCGCCATTTGGCCCCCGGGACCGTGCCTCCCGGGCATGTCCCGGGCGTCGCCATTTGGCCCCCGGGACCGTGCCTCCCGGGCATGTCCCGGGCGCCGCCATTTGGCCCCCGGGACCGTGCCTCCCGGGCATGTCCCGGGCGCCGCCGTTTGGCCCCCGGGACCGTGCCCCCCGGACATGTCCCGGGCGCCGCCATTTGGCCCGGGGACAGTGGCCTCCGGTGCCTGCCCCGGGCGCCGCCTTTTAGGCCCCCGGGACCGTGCCCCCCGGGCATGTCCCGGGCGCCGCCGTTTGGCCCCCGGGACCGTGCCCCCCGGGCATGTCCCGGGCGCCGCCATTTGCCCGGGGACAGTGGCCTCCGGTGCCTGCCCCGGGCGCCGCCTTTTAGGCCCCCGGGACCGTGCCCCCCGGGCATGTCCCGGGCGCCGCCGTTTGGCCCCCGGGACCGTGCCCCCCGGACATGTCCCGGGCGCCGCCATTTGGCCTGGGGACAGTGGCCGACGGTACCTGCCCCGGGCGCCGCCATTTGGCCCCCGGGACCGTGCCCCCCGGGCATGTCCCGGGCGCCGCCATTTGCCCGGGGACCGTGCCCCCCGGGCATGACCCGGGCGCCGCCCTTTTGGGTCCCCGGGACCCTGCTCTCCGGAAGGGGTCCCGGACGTCATCGCCCTCCTAAAAGGTAAAACCCCTGTTTGTTTATCACGTGCAGGTCACGCGAGGGACGCCTCGGGGATCAGCGACCACCCGTCAAGCATCCAAGACGTTTGACCGGGAGAAAGACGGTCCTACCCTTCAATCCGACGGTGGCTTCCGGGGTAGTTTAGGTTTTTTGCTTCTTTTTGGGGCTATAAATAGCCCTTGTACCCCTCTGTTGTAAAGGATCAGCACATTACTATTAGGAATAGCTAATCTCACAGACGTGCTCCGGAAGCCTCTCCCCCGGAGAGAGCCTCCCCAGCCGACTCTGGTCGGGAGCGCGTCGACAGGACTAGGGCCCCCACCGGGACCCGAACCTGTATAGATCTACGTGTCAATTCTTGTGTTTGTCCGGCGGGGGAGGACCGGTCACCCGGTCAACCCGCGCTGCGTAATCTCCGCTAGGATCGTCTTCAAAACCTGCCGGGGTATTCTTAATACCACGACAGGCATCATTTGTGTGTGCTCAGAGACTTCATTCTTCAGCTGAAAACCTAGCCAATTGAGTTGCATATGTGTTATAGCATTTAGAGGCTAGAATTGAGCCCAAATCTTGAGTAGATTTGAGAGAGAGCTTGAGGGAGATTGTGTGAGTGTTTAGTGCACTTCATCTCCATTAGATTGCTAGTGCTAGAGTGTTGAGCATATCATTTGCATCATTGAGCTTCTAGCATGTGGTTGATTCAAGTGAAAGCGCATCCGGCTTGTTACTCTTGGCGATCGCCTTCGCCTAGACGGTGCCGGAGGAGAGCCGAGATCTCTCCAATTGAAGTTTGTCGGAGAGGCCGGCAAAAGATTGTGAAAGGTGTGGTGCTCACCTATCCGGTATGGAGAAGGAGCAACCCTAGTGAGATATCCTTCGTGGATATAGAAGCGAGGCTCCGAGCGAGCGCTTCAACGAGGAGTAGGGGAGACCGGGCGAGTCTCCGAGACCTCGGTAAAAATATTGTGTCAATTGCATAATTCTTATTTGCTTTATATTCATCTTGACACAATTGCTTATATCACTATTGTTGCATGTATTGTTAAATATTTCATATGGTTGAATGCAACTAGTTGATTGAATTGTTTTAAGCCTCATTGTATAATTTAGGTCTCTCAATTATTCTTTAAAATTGCTTAATTGAAAAGAAATTTTAAAAGCCTCCTAATCACCCCCCCCTTCTAGTCGGCATCCTCGATCCTACAGAATTCACCAAGCAGAAGGGGACTGAGGAGTTCAAGGCCCTTAGCGAGAAGAATAGGGCGATCCAGAAGAAGAACGACCACCCGCATCGGCTCGGATCCCGGGGCTATGCGGGGAAGGAGGAGCAGTGGAAGAAGGAAGACGAGCAAAATCCTATCATCGACACCTCTGAGTTGGCGCTCTCCGAGATCCGGGATGAGAGGTGCAAGCGATGGTGGAGGGGGAGGGGGTCCGTGTCATCCACAAGGTCTGTGCAGTTCACAACCCCTGGGGACGCCGATGTTGTGAGGCGAATGGTAAGTTGGCTAACCTCGTAAACTATGTGCGCACAAGTGTATATAAGGCAATTTGTCTCACAAGGTACCTTTAAATGTAACAGATCTCTTTTGAGAAGGAGGCAGCGGAGGGATTGTTTACCTCGCAGAGGGAGAACGACATCCTCACCCGGGCTCTAGGAAATAAGGAGCATCCCGGGCGGACACGGGCCGTGGGAGCCATTGTGTCGTGGAAGGCCGGTTTCGCGGATCCGGCTCCACCGAGGAAGAAGGCCCGCTCCTGGAAGGAAAAGGAAGCGGAGCTCTCCGATAAGATACGGGCTGAGGTACGGGCGGAGATATGGGCTGAGATACGGGCTGAGGTGTAGTCTGAGGTCGCACAAATGAGGGAAGAGTTTGCACGGTTGAGAGAAGCATTGCTGGCCAACAGTGCAGATGCGGATCCCCAGGGCGACGGTACCCCGCGGGGTCGGATAAGCAGTTGCGCTTCGAAGATCCTCGTGGATCCAGTGGATCTACTTGACGTACTGCAAGCCTTCATCTGTGCACTTATGTTGATGCCACTCCCATTATGTTAGAGTTGTTTCGCTAACCTGTTTTAATTGTTACAAATTTGCAAAAGCCATAGGGCTGCATCCTACAGAATCACCTAGGCACCGGGCAGGAAGTGGTTGGACATGGCTTCGTATATCCGTCTGGGCCGGATGTCCGAGTCCGCTGCGTACCTCTACGGTTGAGGCTCGCAAAAGTACAGGTGGACATGGCCATGCCGGGCTACAACGATTCTCTGTTGCCAGTCCCAACAGAGGAACTACAGACACTTGCTGAGGCAGTGGGCTCCTACGTACAGTGGCCCAAGAAGTGTCATCTAATACAATAGGTAAATCCTACACATTTTAGATTACATCCTACTCAGTACACTCAACTTGCAAAATCTAACATACGTGCTCATTAATTGAAGTGGCCTGCCGGCGGGCTACCAGGGGACTGCGCCCCCAGCTCGGGGCATGAGGCCCGATGTCGTGCGAACCTGGACACATCAAAGATGGCCTCAACCCCACCCAGTGCATGCACGCCTTCACCCCGGAAGAAAGCCGCCAACACCGCGCCCTTGCCTTCGAAGGTACGCGTGCAGTCCCCGGCAAAAGGCAAGGGCAAAGGGTGATAGGGACAGCTGGAGAGGTTCAGGAACGGGTTCCCACTCGTGTCGGAGGCAGGTTTGCGCAAATTGGATCGATCAACTAGAGACCTCCACGAGTGGTACCTACACTGAGCTCGGCGCAATCTGAACTTCTTAGTTCCCTACAGGCCTGGGCAGTTCCACCGTGAGCCCGCGAGTATATCCGTGGCACACGAGGATCTGTTCGACCTCTACAACTAGCGGGAGCTCGATATGTCCATCATACGGACTGGAGTCCTGTGAGTTTGCTGATGCTATGTATTGCTGTTTTCTAACTCTGTTTGCTAACTCTGCAATATTGTTGTAGTTCATTTGAAATGTAGTAACTTTCTGTGCAATACTAATGTCGTCCTTTGCATGCAGGTGCATGTACAGGCTAGCATCAGAGGCTGTGTGTGACAAGGTGGGTTTCCTCGACCCAGAGAAAATAAGCCTCACGATGCTAGAGCACGACGCCGCGCACGATGAGTAGTACATATCCAAGGCGCTGATAGCGCAGCAGGACAGGGAGTTCATTCTGGTGCCATACCACCAAAGGTTAGTGCATTTCGTACTAGTTTAACTCAATCTTGTATGTTACACCTGATATATACTTTGAGCTAGCGGTCCTCTTTTACGTACAATGCAGGGGCCACTGGATCCTTATCGTGATCTGTCCGCCGAGGAACGAGGTGTACTACCTCGATTCGATGCGTGACAGATTATCGATCGAATATGTGATCAAGGGGAATATGGAGGCGTAAGTAACTTATATGCTTGTTTTAAATTTTGACCTCACTAGCTAATGATAATAAATTAACTAGCAATACTAACTGAAATGCAGGGCTTTTGATAAATATGTGTCCGCTGGAGGGAGGCATGCCGCACTGCAGGGCTCCCTACTAGCTTGGAAAGAATATGAGGTACTCATGAGACTTTTTGTTTATGCTTAATTAGTTTATGGAAACAGTAGCTAACATGTCTTCGCATATGCAATTATCTCAGTGCCATCCGCAGCCGCAATCATGGGAATGCGGGTTTTATGTGCTGCGCTACATGTACGACCTAGTGCAGACAAACTTTGCCCAATTCCCCCAGGTAAGCATCGATAGCTAACTCAAATTTGAAAGTTGGGTGTCACGTTCAAAATTAGGAAGTTAGTTACTCAGTATTCACACATGCTTGCAGATCGCCATGTCGAAAGACCAATACGAAAATGCAAAGATTATAGATCTTTGACAAATCTGAGCTTAATATGTCATGGAGGAAGTTGCGCCCAACCATCCGCCATGACAATTTTCTCTTTTTCGTGTACTCTGTGCATAGACTGTTTATATACATGTGAATAAATATATATGTGAATAAATGTCCACATTGGATTGCAATTTGTGTTTGTCCATATATATATGTGTATAAATGTGAATCACTGTCTAATTAATGTGTCAATCTGTTCTGTGAATTTACCCTTCTTTGCATCGGTACTGTATTGTGTATCCAATCTATACTGTATTGCATCTGTACTGTATATGTGAATGTACTGTATTGCTAATGTAAATAATGCACTGTATATGTGAATGTTCTATCGGTAAATTCATTTACAACCGAGAGAGTACAATAGTTTCTTCTATCGGTAATCTCATCCACAACCGAGAGACTAATGTCGTTTGTTCTATCGGTACACTCGTAATTAACCGTTAGAAGAGTGTGACTTTTCATGCCGGTGAACTCGTACACAACCGAGAGAGTACAACAGTTTCTTCTATCAGTAATCTCATCCACAACCGAGAGACTACTGTCGTTTGTTCTAACGGTACACTCGTAATTAACCGTTAGAAGAGTGTGACTTTTCCTGCCGGTGAACTCGTACACAACCGAGAGAGTACAACAGTTTCTTCTATTGGTAATCTCATTTCTAACCGAGAGAGTACTATAGTTTATCCTATCGGTACATTTGTAATTAACCGTTAGAATAGTGATACTTTTCTTGCCGCCAAACTCATTCACAACCGAGAGAGTACTATATTTTTTCTATCGGTAAACTCCTTCACAAATGTCAGACTATGATGGGTTTTCTACCGGTGTTCTCCTAAGATGCCGTTAGAATAGAGAATTTCTTCTATCGGTTATTTACCGACAGAAAATGGCATGTGTTGTTCTATCGTGTCTATCTCTATCGGTATAAAAACCGATAGTAGAAGAGTGTTTTTTACCGATAGAAGAAAGCTTTTCTGTACTAGTGGGTAGAGAGGGAAGACGTTGCACTGCACCGTCTCATCCCCCCCAGCCGCCGTGATGGCTGTGGAATACACCTGCACAAATTCATAAGGATCGGCCTCACCGTTATAGTGTTTGATGTGTGGCTGGCAGTAAGGCCGCGGCCATCGAATATACCGGAGTCTGTGGCACAGCGGCTGGTTGGCCCCTTCCACCTCTCGGGGGGAGTCCCGGTCGCTGTCCCCTTTGACAGGGGATGCGCGCTCGTTGTCGGAGTCGGGGAGGGGCCCAAGAGGTCCGCCGGCATGGTGGTAGCGCCGCTTTTCTTCCGGGTTGGTGGAGCTGACCTCCAGGACGTTCGGGAGCTCCTCAAGAGCGGTTGGTTCTTCGGCGGGTCTCTTCCCCCGGCCAGAGCGGGAGCGAGGCTCTACGCGTCCACGACCCGGGGGAAGCTCCTCCCCAGACTTGGTGGTACACATTTGCTCAACCTCCTCCCGGGTGAAGCGGACTTGGTCCGCCGGTTAAAGTCGACAATTTTTGGTTTACTCTCAACGATCTCAGTAAAGTCGCACACTAAGACAATCCATTTATACTTGCTGAGCAAGCCACACAGGTATTCTACATCATTGACCCGGCCAATCCAAAGATGTACATTGTCCTTCACAATAAGAGATGTATTGTTGGGGTCGAAGATGTTGTGGACGAAGAAGAGTATAATCAGTTTGACGAACTACCTCCATTTTTAGATGGAATTCTTCAATCTGTCCCTACCAAAGATATTGACGAAACAAGTTACCTGCGAGACGACCACCAAGAAGGATTATGGGTTGACAGTCATTCTTGACTATTTTGCAATATGTAAGTGACGTATATTACTGTTAATTAATTTCAAAATTATTGGAAGTCATTTGCATGGATTTTCATATGTCTTTACAAGTGCAAAATAATTTACTCAAACCCATCTGTAATTGTTCTCAGGAAAAACCCTTAGTACTACTGACATGAAAGAATAATCCAACACTACTTCGGCCTGGATCGTATGAACCATTAGTGCATCCCATGCTATCGTAATATACAGCGAAGTAGGAGAAGGAAAATTGTGTTGTACTAACGGTTCAAATTGTCAAACAGATAGGAAAATAAATCTCTTCTATCGGTTTATACTAAATAACCGTTAGTAGATATGTTACTTATTCTTACGGTTCTTAATGTTAACCGATAGAAAAAATTACATTGTACTAATGGCTGGTTGTGTTGAACCCTTAGTAAAAGATCGTTAGTACATAGGTTACTTATTCTTACGGTTTCTTAATGTGAACCGATAGGAAAAAGTACAGTGTATTAACTGTTGGTTGTGTTGAACCATTAGTACAACACCACTCTAATTGTTAAACCCGCGGGAGTTTTCCCTCCAGTCGAACCAAACACATTTCCAATTAACTCTCTACTCGCGCGCGGAAAACCCTAGCCTCGCCGACGTCCCCTTTTTCGCTCCCGGACCACCATCACCTGCCAGTATTTTGGTTCTCTACCACCGCCAGCCACTGCATCGCGCCATCGTAGGCCACTCCACGAACTATAAGTGTTTTTGACGAACTCGTGCTGTAGAGTTTTTTCAACTCGCGTCGTAGAGGGAAAAAAGTTGTCCTTCATATTCAGTTTCTTAGATTGAAATTGGACTTGATTAGAACCAACCAATCTTTAGGAAAGAATAATTGAAATGAAATCAATTTAAGGCTATGTGATGCTAGGAGCAAGGGAACACTATTTGGCATAAATTTTATTTACTTTCATTTTTGAAGTTCTTACAAAATAGTATTTGGATCAAACGATTTGGAGCCAAGATTGGAACTAGATTGCCTTTTACAATGAAGCCAAGATTGGAGCCAACAATAAGATATGAAAAAGACAAATGTTGACCAGATTGAAAGTTTCAGATTTCAGTTTCGAGTACAATACTTTACACTTGTAAAGGCACCTAAAAATCCACGCAAATTGCTTCCAACGATTTTAAAATAAATTAACAGTACAAACTAAGCATAGAAGATAAGATATCATGTAGAAACTTTCTTCAAATAGCCAACCAATTTAAAGATATAAAAATGACAAGTCAGCGACAAAACCACGAGAAGTCTGAATTTTACATATTTCATATTTCATTTGTGAAAAGAATCAATTATTGCTCAAATCAAATCCAATTGAAATGAAAATTTACAGAAATGATTTTCATTGCATGAAATATATTTTTCAAAAAGATTTTTACAAATAGGATTTTACAATCAAGAGTTATGGTGAAATGATCTTTATGTTAAGCAAGAAGGTTGAAGTTCGACAACCTTTTGCCAATTGGGTCAAATTTGATTTTCATGAGATTTTTGACATGAAAGAGCTTGCATGAGTTATTCATATCATTTTGAATCGAAGCTCACGAGTAAAGCCCATAGAAATAGCTAAACTCATATTTTGCATGTATAAGATATTTCAGGTCAAAGCAAGTTTTCCGGTGAGATTCAAACACCCATAAGTTTCAAATTGAAACTCTTTTGAGAAAGTTTTCAATTTCCAACTTTTTCGGGGTAATAATACCTAGGACTTTTGTAAAACAAGTTTTCACAAAATTCAAATAGATTTTGATTAGCACTCGAAACCAATTTAGTTAAAAAACAAGATAGTCGAAAGCCTCTAAAAACCCTTTAAATACATTTTGAAGACCATTTTGATAGGAATTGATGATTTTTGGCCTTTTGAATGAAAATTTGACATTTTAACAAAAAGAAGTGGTTCTTATTAAAATTTGTATGTAATTTGAAATGAATTTAGGTAATAGGTAGTAGTTCATCATTGCCATTCAATTTTAGTTATAAAATTTTTCATGTACCTTTCTTCATATCAATTGATGGCTTGTTCATGGAATTTTAGGTAAAGCCATGTCGGCATCTTCCTTGTCTCGGTAGAACTCACATGAAAGATCCGTGCATTTGGCCAAATGGCACAACATCGTCGCGCCTATCACCTTCCTCTTGCGCTGGGAATTACACTACCTATGTTGGTTTGTTGGCCAAGGAAAGGGTGAAGATCACTGTACAAAGCTAGAAGGACATTAAGTCCTATGAGAGGGATAGGTTGTGGGTGTAGGTGAAGGTAAAATTAATCAAAATCCCTAAACTCTTGAGTAATCACATTCTCTTGGCTTATCCTGAATATTAAGTAAGTCCTGCTTATATGCACCATTTGAAACAGGCCAAGTGGAACATCCCCGACGATGGTCCCAAGACAGTTTGCTTGAAGGACATGAACAACACATGGAAAACCTTCAAGATCATCCTCGTCAGTGCCTTCCTCGCTAAAGGCAATCTCCATGCGAGAAGTACCCCTTCATAATGGAGGAGGTATGGGAGCAATTCACCCAGCAGAAGGGGACTCCTGAATTCAAGGTATGAATATGCTTCCTTTTCTTGGTCACACCGTTGTATGGAGTAACCAACGGTGCATTAATTTTCTTGTTTCTGGTACGAAGTCCCTTAGTGAGAAGAACAAGACAATCCAGAGGAGGAACGACCACCCGCACCGGCTTGGATCTCATGGCTATGTAGGGAAGGAGGAGCAGTGGAAGAAGGCCGAAGGCGAGGCGTCGACTTTTGTCGACTCCCCTAACCTGCCGATCTCCGAGATCCGCGATCCGTGATGCAAGAGCTGGTGGCTGGCCAGAGGGACCGTGTCGTCCACCGGGTCTATGGAGTTCCCAAACCCCAAGGACGCCGAGGTCGTGCAGCAAATCGTAAGTTGGCTAACTTCCTGGTTGGAATCATAGAGTGTTGTAGAAAAAACTATGATCAATCGTGTGTGCACAAGTCTGTATATATTTTTTCCTCACAATGTAGAGCTTTGAATGTAACAGATCTTTTCCTCGAAGGAGGTGACCCAGGGATTGTTCACTCCCCATAGGGAGAACGACATCCTAACCCAGGCTCTAGGGAACAAGGAGCATCCAGGGCAGACGCGAACCGTGGGGGCTGTGGTGCCGTGGAAGGATGGCTTCTTGGAGCCTGGGCAAAAAGCGAAGAAGCCTCGCAGCTGGAAGGAAAAGGAATCAGAGCTGACCGAGAAGATACGGTCAGATGTGACTGCACAATTCACAGACATGTTCACTCAAATGAACGAGAAGTATGAACACCTCAGCTGAATTGTACAGTCCAAGGGTTTAGATCCATCTGTCGAGGTTGACGCTGGTAGGCTGAGTAGTTGCGGCTCAAAGGTTCACGTGGATCCGGTGGACCTGCTTGAGGTATTGCAAGTCTTGAGCTATATATGCACTTCGGTTGATGCCACTCCTGTTACGTTAGAATTTTTTCGCTAATCTATTATAATTGTTGCAAATTGCAGAAGCCGGAGAGCTGTAGCCTATTGATCTACATAGGCCACGACCCTGTAGTGGTTGAACACGGGGTCGTATATCCGTCTTGGGAGGATGTCCGTATCCACTGTGTACATCTGAAGCCTGGGTTTGAAAAGGTACAGGTGGACATGGCCCTCCCGGGCTACAGTGCTTTTCCATTGCCCGTCCCAACGGACGAAATGCAGACAATTCATGAGTCATTGGGCTCATACATACAGTGGACCAAGAAGGGTGTTAGACTACAGGAGGTAAACCCTACCCATTGTAGCTTACAACTCAGTTAATATACTCAACTTGCAAAATCTAACTTACGCTTTTGTAACTTAAAGTGGATGATGGATGTCAGCGCACTTCCTGAGGACCCCACCCCCAGCACAGCGCATGACCAAACTCCTTTTGCCCCCATGCCTACTCCGAAGGCCTCAACCCCACCCAAAGGAAGCACGCCTCCTCAAAAAGCCCCTTCACCATCAAATGAGGCCGGCGGCACCTCGCCCCAACCTTCGAAGGTATACACTCGCTCCCCGGCCAAAGGCAAGGGCAAGGGCAAGGCCAAAGGCAAGGCGAAACAAAGCCAGCTGGGTACGTTCAAGAACGGGTTCCCACTCGTGTCAGAGTACCTTCTGCGCAATATGGATCAGACAACCAGAAGTCTCCACGAGTGGTACCTGGCCCGGTCTAGGCGCCACATCAACTTCGTAGTTCACTTCAGGCTAGGACATTTTCACCATGAGGCCCGCGAGGATTTGTTCGACCTCTTCAACTGGCAGGACCTTGATATGTCCATCATACGGACTGGAGTCCTGTGAGTTTGCTGATCCTATATGTTGTCGCATTTCATTTCATAAATCTAATCACTTTGTATGCAATACTTACTAATGTCTAGTTTGCATGCAGGTGCATGTATAGGCTGGCGTCGATGAGGGCATGTGACAGGGTGGGTTTCCTCGACCCAGACAAAATAAGCCTCACGATGCTAGAGCACGACCACGCACATGTGGAGGAATACATATCAAGAGCACTACTGGTGCAGCAGGACGGGAGTTCATTCTTGCACCGTACCACCAAAAGGTTAGTGCATTTCCTACTAATTTAACTCATCTTGTATGTTACGCCTAACATATACATGAAACGATTCACTTTTATGTTGAATGTAGGGGCCACTGGGTCCTCGTCATCATTTTCACATGGAGGAATGAGGTGTACTACCTCTATTCGATGGGCGACAGGGTAGCGCATGTTTTCACCCTCACGTGGCACATAGACGCGTAAGTAATACAGTTGATTTAAATTTTGACCTGACTAGCTAATTAATGATAACATATTAACCAGCAATGCTAAATTAAATACAGAGCTTTCAAAAATTATGTTACCGCTAGAGGGAGGCATGACACGTCGAAGGGCACAACAATTTCTTGGAAAGAATATGAGGTAATTAATACGGATGGAACTACTCATGATGAGTCTTTTAATTTATGCTTAATTAGTTCTTTCGAGTTAATGTGGGTTTATGTCTTTGCATATGCAATTATCCCAGTGCCATCGCAGCCACAATCGTGGGAATGTGGGTTCTATGTCATGAGATTTATATATGACCTGCTCAGGACAGACTTTGCCCAATTCCCTAAGGTAAGCATTTTTCCTGACTCAAAGTCTAACATTGGATGTGATGTACATTCCTAACTTCATACACGCATGCAGAGCGCCATGTTGAAAGACCAATACGAGCTACCTCAGTTAAAGGAGCTACGACAAATTTGGGCTCAATATGTGATGGATGAAGTAGCTATCAACGATCGATCGTAAATGACTTGTGTAATATACATTGAATGTGTTAATTGGTGTATGTGTGTATTTGTATTGGTGTATTTGTGAATAAATTCAATATGTGAATAATTAGATTCAATCTGTTCAATGCATTTGTGTATCTCTGTATTAGTGTATTTGTGAATAAATTCAATCTATGAATAAATTCAATCTATGTATTAGTGTATTTGTGAAGGAGCTGCTTGTAACATATTCTAACGGTTATTAACTCAGAACCGTTTGAAGAAGTTATGCTAGTACTAACGGTTCCAGGTTTTA
Organism: Pharus latifolius; assembly: GCA_019359835.1. Lineage (NCBI taxonomy): Eukaryota > Viridiplantae > Streptophyta > Magnoliopsida > Poales > Poaceae > Pharus > Pharus latifolius. The sequence goes on along the minus strand of CM033325.1, from coordinate 19,157,848 downwards.
CCGTTAGAATAAGGCTCCCTCCGATTAAACAAATTTTCTATTACTAACGGTTGCGTGTAGTGAACCATTAGACAAAATTCTGTACTACTATCGGTTAATAACCTACAACCGATAGAAGAAAGTTTATAATACTAACGGTTGCGAGTACTGAGCTGATAGAATAAAGTTTAAAGTACTAACGGTTGTGAGTAGTGAACTGTTAGAAGAAATTTAACAATACTAACGGTTGTCATTACGGAACCGATAGAAGAAAGTTTATAATACTAACGGTTTCGAGTAGCGAACCGTTAGAAGAAATTTACCAGTACTAACATTTGTGAGTAGTGAACCGTGGAAATATAGGTATTGTACTAACGGTTCTCTAATATAAAACCATTAGAATATAGTTATTATACTGATGGTTTGTAACTGCTAGAGTTGTGCTTCGTTTCTTCTATCGTGCTGATCACTAGCGGTAAGAGAACCGTTAGTATAGACGATTTTGAACCGATAGTGTAAAGCAATTCTGTAATAGTGCTTGTTCCTCCCTGGCAATTCATTGCTCAAGAGTTTCATCTGATAGCGCAGCAAATTCTCGAGGAAGCGAGGTTGCAGATGGAGAAAACATTCCTCCTTGTTCCGAATCAGATTCAAAATCGAATAGAGATTGGAGATTGTCCAGGTCAAACTTTCCAGGACTAAGCTCCAAATTTCCATCATCCACATTGTCTAGACTGATGTCTTGTGGTACATATTCAACCTCTGATGTGGTAGGACTCACATGTAGCGATTCCTCCATCTTCTCTGGCTCTTGGTCGATGGACATGACCAGAGTTGGAGAAGATGCATCCTCGAGATGTTCTTCAAGGACACCCTCACAATCGACTTCTTCCATAGGAATGGGATCGTCAAATGAGGGCATCTGAACATGGGCATAGTCGTCGAGATAGAAATCATTCTCGGAATCGTATGCTCCTGACATAGCTTATTAGAACTACTGATGAAAAGAAAACACCCTAAGAAAGGCCCCACGGTGAGCGCCAGCTGTCGACAATTTGTTAGTGGTCTCTTCCTTGACTATTGCGACGATATTGGTACCAAAGTTTGTTTCGTGTTCGTGGCCCATCAGCAAAGCAATGGGGTAGTTGAACGTGCCAACGGGCAAATAATTCAAGGGGATAAGAAACGCGTGTTCGACTACCTTAAGATACGCTCAGAGGCTTGGATAGACGAACTCTACTCCGTATTATGGGCAATTTGTACCGCACCCAGTAGAACAACGAGCGGCACGCCCTTCCAACTGGTTTTTGGTGTCAAAGCCATGTTGCCAAGTGAAATACAACTTGGCTCCCCTCGTCTGACCAACTTCGATACCGCAAATTCAACCACAACACGTGAATATAATTGTAACATTAATTTCAGTTTTAAGTTCAATCATTTTACATAATTTTTGTTAATTCTACTTATCATGTGTATTTGCAAGGTACAATATTAAAGAAAAATAATTATATTTGAGTAGCCATTGTCAACCTCTCAGAAGGTACAATAAATAACAATACATCAAGGGAGGCCAAGATCATGTAATAGTTTTTCTACAAGAACCTTGACCTCGGCCTTGGTCGTATACAGTTGATCCCCGCTGTCAAAAACAATGTTCTCCACCACTGGACTCAAGTCCAATGTTGGGCCATGGTGATGTCTAAGTTTACAGAGTATAGCAGAGGCCACTTCACTGACATCAGTCTTCAATGCCTCCTTGGGCTTCCTCATAAACTCTGGAATATTGGCGACAAGCAAGTCAGACTGGGCGGTGACGAGGTTGCAAGACTCAGCAAGTGATAGGTCATCCCCCTCAGGATTGACGATTTTTGCATCAAACGCGTCCATAATTTCCTTTAGTTTGGCCAAAGTACTTTTCTCCACGAGATGGCAATATGTAATGATCTCCTCCAAATTCTCCTTCATGTTGAGAGCAAACATTGTCTTCTCTTTGGCCTTATCATTGGCCGATCGGAGGAGGTTAATGGTATTATGAAGTTTCTCAAGGTCGTGTCCTCGCCTGATAAACTTCTTTTCCAATTGATCCCTCTCCTCGGTCAGCTTGTGATTTATTTCTCTTTGACATGATCAAAGAAGGAAACATATTCAATATCATATATTCTTAAAAATTCAACTAAGCAATGATAATTTCTACTGAGATGAACTTACAATCAACATCGGCTCGCAATTTACTGCACACGGATGCGAGGTTCTCTTTTTCCCCTTGGAGAGAATCATGTAATCGTGTCTTCTCCTCCAAGGATGTGAGGGTGTTTGAGAGTATCTCATTGCTCTCCCTCAGAGCTTTGACCATTGCAACTTCTTCATTGTTGTGCACTGTGGCAATCTCTTTTAGTTAAGTAGAGTTTTCCCTGCGACAATAACCAAAAAATGTCAATCAGGTCCATCATAAGGACTAAAGGTAAAGCAAGACACTTACTGCTTTACACGGTCGCACTCTACTTGAATGACCTTGCATTGCTCTATCAGTAGACTTACCATGGTCGCGCTGTGAGTAGAGCTTTGCCGAAGAACATTAAGCATACCTTAAGGAAAATTTAGATGAATACTGAATAACCTGGTGTAAGAACTTCGCATACCTCCAAAAGGTCTTCGAGAAATTTTTTAGATCCAACCCCCTAGCTGGATGAAGGCAAGACATTGCGTGCCTGCCTAGAGCTTTGAGCTTCAACGGTTCTCTCCGGCACGGGGCACTGTGGATCATTGGGCTGCACGGCTTCTTCGACCAACGGGATGGTAGCTACATCTACCTATACAACCACGTCCGTGGTCACGGTTGCCGCTGCGACCTTAGCTTCCTCATCATTGACGGGTTCGATACACAACATATCTACAAACACTGTGTCAACGACGTCTGGCAGTGGTTCATCCCCAGTAGTCACTGTGGCTTCCATTATAGCTTGTCGTGGTATTAAGAATACCCCGGCAGGTTTTGAAGACGATCCTAGCGGAGATTACACAGCGCGGGTTGACCGGGTGACCGGTCCTCCCCCGCCGGACAAACACAAGAAAAGACACGAGGATTTATACAGGTTCGGGTCCCAGTGGGGGCCCTAGTCCTGTCGACGCGCTCCCGACCGGAGTCGGCTGGGGGAGCTCTCTCCGGGGGAGAGGCTTCCGGAGCACGCCTGTGAGATTAGCTATTCCAAACAATAATGAAGTGATCCTTTACAACAGAGGGGTACAAGGGCTATTTATAGCCCCAAAAAGAAGCAAAAAACCTAAACTACCCCGGGAGCCACCATCGGATTGAAGGGTAGGACCGTCCTTCTCCCGGTCAAACGTCTTGGATGCTTGACAGGTGGTCGCTGATTCCCGAGGCGTCCCTCGCGTGACCTGCACGTGATAAACAAACAGGGATTTTACCTTTTAGGAGGGCGGTGACGTCCGGGACCTCTTCCGGAGAGCAGGGTCCCGGGAGCCCAAAAGGCGGCGCTCGGGGCAGGCACCGGAGGCCACTCTCCCCGGGCAAATGGCGGCGTCCGGGACATGCCCGGGGGGCACGGTCCCGGGGGCCAAATGGCGGCGGCCGGGGCCGGCACCGGAGGCCACTATCCCCGGGCGAATGGCGGCGCCCGGGACATGCCCGGGGGACACGGCCCCGGGGGCCAAATGGCGGCGCCCGGGACATGCCCGGGGGGCACGGTCCCGGGGGCCAAATGGCGGCGCCCGGGACATGCCCTGGGGGCACGGTCCCGGGGGTCAAATGGCGGCGCCCGGGACATGCCCGGGGGGCACGGTCCCGGGGGCCAAATGGCGGCGCCCGGGGCCGGCACCGGAGGCCACTATCCCCGGGCGAATGGCGGCGCCCGGGACATGCCCGGGGGACACGGCCCCGGGGGCCAAATGGCGGCGCCCGGGACATGCCCGGGGGGCACGGTCCCGGGGGTCAAATGGCGGCGCCCGGGACATGACCGGGGGGCACGGTCCCGGGGGCCAAATGGCGGCGCCCGGGGCCGGCACCGGAGGCCACTATCCCCGGGCGAATGGCGGCGCCCGGGACATGCCCGGGGGACACGGCCCCGGGGGCCAAATGGCGGCGCCCGGGACATGCCCGGGGGCCAAAAGGCGGCGCCCGGGGCAGGCACCGAAGGCCACTGTCCCCGGACAGTCATGAACTTACCTGGACTTGACCGCGTGGAGATTTCCCCCAACAGCAGCCCCCCATGCCCTCCGGGGACGAAGCCTGAGCCCCCGGAGGGGAATGGTTACGGTATCGGGAAAATCTCCGGACGCAAACTCCGGACGAAAATCACCGGAGCCCCGACGACGCTTCGGTTTCTGTGCCGGGCACTTTATGGCCGCGCCGTTTTCGCAATAAATGCACGCGCGGTTTGAACCGGCGTCTCGATTTACGCGCCTGTCCCTTCGTTTCTCGCGCACGGTTTGAATCAGTGGTCCAGATTGATCCGAGGGGGCCACGTGGCGCGCATCTAGATCACGGCCAGCCTCTATAAATAGGGCCTTAGGGGGCCCCGGAAGCTCATTCCAAATCTTCAACTCCAGCTTCAGCTCTCCCGGTAGCGCTCTTCCGGTAGTTTCTCCGGTAGCCTCCTCCGGTAGCGAGCGTCCGGGAGTCGTTGATAGCCACCTGAAAACTTAGCCACCGAAAAACAAAGAACTCACCTAATGGCGCCCAAAGGTCGAGCAAAGACCACAGAGGTGCCCCCGGAGGAAATCCCCGTGGATTTCCTTTGGGCCTCCGAGTTCTCGGCCTCGGACGCGGAGTCCTTGGTCAAGAAGGGCGTCGTCGAAGAGGGGGACATCCGGGTCCCCCTAAAGAAGGACGGAGCCCCCCGCCCCAGGCCCGGAGAGGTCGTGGCCTTCGAGGCCTTCCTCGAGGCGGGGCTCCGGCTCCCGGTGCATCCGATGCTCCGGGAGTTTCTCAAAGAGTACGGGGTGGCTCTCAACCACCTCACCCCGAACGCGCTCGTCCGTATGGGCCTCTTTATATGGCTCTACGAGACAGCGACCGGGCGGGAGCCCACCCTCCGCGCCTTCCGGTACTTCTATGAACCGGCGGCGCGGAGCTCCCACCTGGTGAAGGGAGGACCGAAGTCCCCCTTCGGCTCGGTGATGGTCCAAATGCTGCCCTCCCGGGTGGCGGACTACCCGGCGGCGGCCTCCCGGGACCACTGGGGGGACTGGCTCCGGAGGTGGTTCTACCTCCGGGTCCGGGACGAGGCGGTGGTCTATGCCCCGGAGCCTCCCACCTACAGCCGATCATCCGCACCGAAGCCGCCGGTGTGGACGGACGAGGAGTTCGAGCTCCTCGGGAAGGTGGTGCTGGCGAAGAAGGCCCGCTCAATGCGGGACGCCGCGGAGGAGCTGGCGCTCCTGCGGCTTTCCCCCTTCTCACGCGGGGGAAGGGGGATCGGCATGGGCCCGGAGCAGCGGCCTCCGGTCAAGCCGGTGACGCGGCGTAAGTCCCCTGCATTTTTGTACTTGCGGTTTTTTATGAAAAATCGACTAACTTTTTACCTCTTGCAGTGCGCCCGTACCCGGCGGCGAGGGACAAGGCGGAGCACCTCCTGGGGAGGTACTTCGCCGACGAACACGAGCGCATCGTGCGCCTCGTGGGGGAGGGGCCTCCCCGGAACTTGGTGGCCGAGGCCTACGGGCTCAGGCTTCCGGAGAGGAAGCCCCTTCCCACCCCCGGGTCTCATAAACGGGGGAAGGACGCGGCCGGGGGCTCGGAGCCCAAAAAGTCCCGGGTCCAGAAGACCCCGGCTCCGGCGACTGCGCCGGCGACGACGCCGGTGAGGGCCCGAGACGCAGCTCCCGGAGCCGAACATGCCCGGGCGGCGCCCCGGGCAGATGCAACGCCTCCGCCCCCGGAGGCCCCCGTCGAGGCCCGGGGGAAGGAGGTGGTTGTCGATGGGGCGGGGTCCGATTCGGCGGACTACGCCCCGTCGCCAGTTCGCGTGACGCTCCTCTCGCCTCTCCCGGCGGCATTGGCGCCGGAGAGGCTAGAAGTGCGGTTTTCGGGGGCGGCGCCCCCGCGCCTCTGGCCGGTGGATGAGGAGGGGGGGAGCCCCTCAGTCTTCGAGGTCCCCCCGGAGCAGGAGGCTCCGAGGGCCCTCCGGCCTGGGGCGGGGAAAGGCCCAATGATCCCCCCCCGGGCGGAGATCCCCGTCCAACCTTCGTCTTCGTCTTCGGAGGAAACTTCGTCGACGAAGACGCCGGCGACGCCGGCCGTGCTCCCGGATTCAGAGGTCCGGGGGCCCTCTCCCGGCCGCGACAGGAGGGCCGGGCAAGACACCTCCCTATTTCCAGCGGGGGAGGTGGCCCGCTACACGGAGGGCCTGCACAACCGGAAGGTGCAGGCCCTCGTGGCAGGAGGGACGCTCCACGAGCGTTTTGAGGGGCTCGAGTCCCTCGGAGCCCAGGTAACTCGAGCTCTCCACACTTCGGTTTTTTTTTCTGCACTTAAGATTTTTCTAACTCTTTATGCATTTTGTAGGTAGCGACTGTTACCTGGGGCCTTGAGCAGCGGGTCACCCGGCTGCTCAAGGAGGCGGAGAGCCGGGCCTCGGCCTGCGTCGAGCAGCGGGAGGCGGCCATCCGGGAGCGGGACGAAGCTCTTGACGAGCTGTCCCGGGCCCGGGCGCAGGTGCACCTTTCGGAGGGCGCCTACATCCGTCTCCGCGAGGAGGCCAAGGTGCGGGAGAAGGCGCTCCGGGAGCTCGAGAGCTCCAGCGTCCGGGCACTGTCGGACGCGGGCCGCTCCGTCCGCTCGGCCTTGGAAAGCCTTGGCGTTAGCCTGGGCTCTGGGAGCGGCCCGGAGGTGCCCCCGGCGACCCTCGCGGAGGCTGTGCGTTTTCTTAACGCACAAGTCTCCGCCATCCCGGAGGCTGCGGACGTCCGGGCACGGGGCCGAGCGATCCCCGTCATCGCGGCCGCCGCGGGGCTCGTTGACTACCGTGGGGTCGGCGCCCGGGCGATCGGGGGGCGCATCCCCCGGGGCTTCCCGGAGGCCTTCGAGCCAACGCGCCGGGAGGTAGAGCTGCTGGCGGAGGGGTTCTACGACCGGATCATCCGGACGTGGTTCCCGACACCAGCGCCTCCGGCCGCGGATGTCCCTGCCCCGGCCACGGAGGAAGCTTCCCGGGGGGAGGACCCCAATGCCAAAGTATGAGCCTCCCCCGGGTCTTTAGCTAGGACCCCTTTTTATTTTGTTAGGCATTTTGATTCCGGTAGCTTCTTAGGAGAAGCCCCGGGCACTTGTACACAAACATTTTGCAATGAAATATATTAGAAATTTTTCTAAGTCTTTGCAATAAAATGTTACCAGGTTTCCCGGGGGGTTGCTCCCGAGCAACGGTCCGGGAGAAACTCTCCGGGGGACGCCCAAGCGGCTTTGACTTTGCTGAGCCTTGTCTCCGGGAGGCGCGACGGCGGTACTGCCCGGGAGCCCGTCCGGTTGAGGTGGCGCCCGGAATGGCACTTGGATAATTTTGACAACAGCCGTGCTGAATTAACTCACCCGCGCCCGAGGGCCCAGATGATACCTCCTCTCCGGATACTTCCGCCGGCTGGGTACGAGTTTTGGCCCGAAGACGTACTTCGGGATTCTCAGCGTCGCGTCCGGGCGCTGTACCGGGACCTGGCCCGGGAGCTAAGGGAGCGCCTCCGGGAGCTTTAGGCGTAGGGGCCTTAGGCTCGTAGAAAATCCCCCGGGTTAGGACCCGGGTTGTATCATTTCCGAAACCCACCGGAGGGGGAAGATGTCCTCCGGGTTTGTCGATCAATAAAGCATTGTTAAACTTTTTACTGCCTCTATTTTCTTCTTCTTGGATGGTCTGGACGACTCATCTTAACAAGGATGAGCTAAGTTCCTTCGTGGGTGACCCGGGGACCCCCTGTCCCCCCCCGCCCACAGCGGGCGGGAGGAAGCCTCCGCGTGCTGTGGGGGAAATAGGGTCCCCGGGGGGAGCATAACCTGTAGAAATATTTTCTAAGTTAGAAAATTGTGAAAACAGGATTTCCGAGGGAGGGACCTTCCGGGGTGGCCGGGGCCACTGGGAGAGATTCATCCGGCCGCCGGGGGAGCGGGGAACCGGGAACAAGGCGCGGAAGGGGCTCATGAAAAGCCAATGACCTCCGGAGGGGAGCTTCCCGGGAGGGTTCGTCCGGTCGTCGTGAGAACAGGGAACCGGGAATAATGTCTTCGAGAGATAATCATCCGGTCGCCGTGAGAACGGAGAGCCGGGAATAACGTCGACTCCCGGAGGAGGAAGATAGAGCCAATCAAGCCGCACGGGGCCGATCTTCCCGTCGCCGTGAGAACGGGGAGCCGGGAATATCGTCGACTCCCGGAGGAGGAAGATAGATCCAATCAAGCCGCAAGGGGCCGATCTTCCGGTCGCCGTGAGAACGGGGAGCCGGGAATATCGTCGACTCCCGGAGGAGGAAGATAGATCCAATAAAGCCGCACGGGGCCGATCTTCCGGTCGCCGTGAGAACGGGGAGCCGGGAATATCGTCGACTCCCGGAGGAGGAAGATAATCCAGAAAGCCATTAGACGTCTCGCTGAGGAGAGCGTCTACTCCCGGAGGAGGAAGTGCCTGAAGACGGGACTTGAGTGTTTGGGCAAGGGACTAGTCTCCCAAAGTGACTCGTTACCACGGCCGCTGGGCACCGGGTTGCCGCTTACACCCTCAGTCCACGAGGGCTGATCGTAAGCCGCCCTACGGGAGTGCAGGCTCCGTTGTAGGGACTTGTTGGGACTGGCCCACTTCCTCGCGGGGAGGGCATCCTCGCGGGGAGGGCATCACCACTAGGGGCGGTAAACAAAAACAACCTGCAGTGAGACAGTTGAAGAACAAAGGCTATGCATTTATTAACGAAATATACAAAGCCCCCCTGCGAAGCCGCGAAGGGGGAAAAAGGGAAGCTACAGTGTCCCCCCCCCCTCCGGCGTGACCGCCCCGGGGGAGGGGACAGGCCCGTAAGGCTAAACGTAGAACTTGCGAAGTAAACGCAAGTTCCAGGTGTGCTTCAGCTCCTGCTCTTCAAGGTTGGAGAGCTTGTAGGCCCCCGAGCCGAGGACAGCGGAGATCCTGTAGGGGCCCTCCCACTTGGGGGAGAGCTTACCCTGGGCTTGGGGGTCTGTGACGCGCTTGAGGACAAGGTCCCCAAGGCGGAAAGCTCTCTCGCGCACGTAGATGGCGTGGCGGAGGAGCGCTCGGTCGTGCTCCTCCTCCACGAGGTCGATTTCCAGCCGCCGGTTGTCTTCGTTGGCCCGGTAGGCTGCGGTCGTGGCTCCGTTCAGGAGCTCGACCCGCAGCGACCGGAAGCCAATCTCTGGGGGGAGGACTGCCTCCGCCCCGTAGACTAGAGAGAAGGGAGCACGCCCTGTGGCCCGGGACGGGGTCGTGCGCATGGAGCAGAGGATGCTAGGGAGCTCCTCTGCCCACGCGCCCCGCTTGGAAGCGGTTTGTTCGAGTCTCCGGCGTAACCCCTGTAGGATTACGCCGTTGACCCTCTCGACGGCCCCATTGCTTTGGGGATGGGCCACTGAGGCGAAGTGGATGACGACCCCCAGGCCTTCGCAGAATTCCCGGAAATATGCCGAGTCGAATTGGGTCCCGTTGTCCACGGTGATTTCCCGGGGGACACCAAAACGACAAACGACGTTTTTCCAGAAAAACCGTTGAACGGCCCGGGAGGTGATGCTAGCCAAGGGCTCCGCCTCGACCCACTTTGTAAAGTAGTCAACCGCGACCACCGCATACTTGTATCCTCCGGGCGCTGGGGGGAAAGGTCCTAAGAGGTCCATCCCCCAGCGCACGAAGGGCCAAGTGATGGGGATAGTCCGCAGCGCTACAGGGGGGAGATTCGAGCCCTTGGCCATCTTCTGGCATGCTTCGCACGCGGAGACCAGGTCTCGCGCGTCGCGCATGACCGTAGGCCAGTAAAAGCCCTGCCGAAGGGCCTTGGCGGCGATGGCACGCGGGGCTAGGTGAGAACCACAGCTTCCCGCGTGAATGTCTTCCAGGAGTTGAAGTCCCTCCGACCGGGGGAGGCAGCGCAGGAGGGCTGAAGCCCCCCGCTTGTAGAGCCTTCCCTCCAGTAGGAGATATGCCCGGGCTTTGGCCCGGAGGCGCTTAACCTCGGTCTCGTTGGGAGGGTCCCCCTCCCCCTTGATGAAGGAGATGAGGGGATCCATCCATGACGACGGCCGGACGATCTCGGCGACCTCCGGGACCGGAGGCTCGGGGCCTGCGTCCGGGGAGACCACCGAGGGCTTCGTGATTGTTTCTAAGAAGGCCCCCTTGGGGAGCGTTTCCCGGGCGCTTGCCGCCCGGGCCAAAGCATCAGCCCGGTCATTTTCCCTTCGCGGGATATGCCGGGCCTCAAGGCCGTCGAAGTGTTTCTCCATCTTTCGTACTTCCTGCAAGTAAAGACTTAAATTTGCGTCATGGCACAGGTAAGACTTGTCCATTTGGCAGACAACGAGCTGAGAGTCTCCCTTTACTAGGAGGCGCCGGATCCCCAGGGAGCGCGCGAGGCGCATCCCGAGGAGCAGAGCCTCGTATTCGGCGACGTTGTTGGTTGCGGGGAACTCGAGCCGCGCGGCGTACTCGAGCTCCTTCCCCTCGGGGCTCCGGAGGACTACCCCCGCGCCAGCCCCGGCGAGACACAGCGACCCATCAAACAGCAGGGTCCAATGGTCACTGCGTCGGGGCGGCACAGGGAGATCTTCGTCCCCGGACCCAGAGGCGGGAGTCCACTCCGCGACGAAGTCGGCGAGGACCTGCGACTTGATTGCGGAGCGGCCGGTAAGGGACAGGGAGAAGGGGGCAAGCTCGGCCCCCCACTTCCCAATCCGGCCGGTGGCTTCTTTATTCCGCAGTACCTCCCCCAGGGGGAGGGACGACGGAACGGTGATGGGGTGCCCTAGGAAGTAGTGCCGGAGCTTCCGGGACGCCATGAGGAGAGCGTAGCAAATCTTCTCCATCTCCGTGTACCGAGTCTTGGCCCCCTGGAGGGCTTCACTGACGTAGTACACGGGGTGTTGCTGCCCCCCTTGCTCCTTCACCAAAACCGCGCTGACGGCGACGGGGGTCGCGGCGAGGTAGAGGAGCAAGGGCTCTTCCGGAGACGGGCTCACGAGCATTGGAGGGCTCGAGAGGTACTTCTTGAGGTCGTTGAAGGCTTCCTGGGCCTCGGGGGTCCAGCGGAACCCCTCAAGCCCTCGGAGGATCTTGAAGAACTGGAGGCCCCGCTCCCCCGAACGGGAGACGAAGCGACTGAGTGCGGCCAGGCGGCCGGAGAGGCGCTGGACATCTTTGACGGAGCGCGGCGGGGGCATGTCTAGGAAGGCCCGGATCTTCTCGGGGTTTGCCTCAATGCCCCGCTGGGACACGAGGAAACCCAGGAGCTTTCCCCCGCGCACCCCGAAGGCGCACTTCTCCAGGTTGAGCTTAAGCCCGAACGCGCGGAGGTTGCGGAAGGTCTCTGTGAGGTCGTCGATGTGGGAGGCTGCACGGGGACTCTTGACGACCGCGTCGTCTACGTAGACTTCGACGTTGCGGCCGACTTGATCTTTGAAGACCAGCGTCATCAGGCGCTGGAAGGTGGCTCCCGCATTCTTGAGCCCGAAAGGCATGTGGCGGTAGCAGAAGGTTCCGAGGGGAGTTATGGTATCCCGAGTAGGCGTCTAAGAAGCTCATCAGCTCGCACCCCGCGGTGGAGTCAACGAGCTGGTCGATCCGCGGGAGCGGGAAGTTGTCTTTGGGGCAAGCGCGGTTAAGGTCGGTGAAGTCCACGCACATGCGCCACTTGCCAGTTGATTTCTTGACGAGGACGGGGTTTGCGAGCCACTCGGGGTGCAACACTTCCCGGATGAACCCCGCCTCTCGGAGCCGGGCTATCTCCGTCTTGATGGCTTCTTGACGTTCGAGGGAGAGCTTCCGCAACTTCTGCTTGATAGGGGGGTGACCGGGGGTTACCGCGAGCTTGTGCTCAATAACCTCCCGGGCGACGCCCCGCATGTCCGAAGGTTTCCACGCAAAAACATCGGAGTTTTCGCGCAGAAAGGCTGCGAGTTGCGCTGCACGGTCTTGGGGGAGCTCTGCCCCGATTTGGACGGTTTTGTCTCCGCTGCCCGAGGACAGCGGGACCTTCCGGAGGCCCCCTTCCGGACGCGGCTTGAGGAGGGGCCTCCCAGGGGATGGCGCAGCGACGTCTACGTTCGGGGGGGGAGCCTCCCCCCCGGGTACCTTGATCAGGTTGACGCTTCCTATTGTGGCAGCAGCCCGCTCGTACAGGGCACGGGCCATGTCTTGGTCCCCCCGGACGTTGATCACACCATGCGGCCCGGGGATCTTCATGCACAAATAGTTTTGGTGGGTGGCAGCCCCCAGCCGATTGATCGTAGTCCTCCCCATAATTACATTGTAGGAGGAGGGGAGGTCCACTACGTCGAAGCGTACTAGCTCGGTCCGGTAGTTCTCCGGGGTGCCGAAGGTGATCGGGAGATCTACCTTGCCCACGGGGTGGATCGCCTTCCCCGGGACAAACCCTTGCAGAGGCCCTGCCGCTGGTTGCAGGAGCCTCTCATCCACCTGCATTTCCTTGAATGTTTTGAGGAACAGGACGTCGGCGGAGCTTCCGCCGTCCACAAGGATGCGGGCTAAGTGGCAGTTGTAGATTGTCGCAGAGACAATAAGCGCGTCGTCATGGGGGAAGCGAACCCCTCGCGCGTCTTCCGCCGTAAAGGTGAGGGGGACGTCCGACCACTTGGGCGGCACGGACGCGTGTAGCACCCCCACTACCTTAACTTCTCGCGCGTACTCCTTGCGCTGGCGCTTGGAGTCCCGCCCGGAGGCGGAGCCCCCTACGATGACATTGATGCGGCGCTGAGAAGTTTGAAAGGGGAGAGCGTCTGAAGGCTCCCCCTCCTGCACCTGTTGCCCCCCCGCGGGAGCAGGAAGGGCCGGGACAGCTGGCCGAGGGGGCAAGGAGGCCGGAGTCCCCCCCCCCTGCCCGCGCTGGTCGAGGAACGCCGCGAAGTGCTGCAGCAGCTGGTGGCAATCTCGGGTGGCGTGGGTACTGGACCCGTGGAAGCTGCACCACGGTCCTTCCCGACTTCTCCCCGCGGGGCCTTCGCGGCCGCGCGAAGACTGTCCTCCCCCATGGCCTCTCGGCTTGGGAAAGGGGCGGTTGCCCTTTGGGGGGTCGCGCGAGCCGCCTCCGCCCTCGAGGACAAAAGTGTCCCGAGGCCGTGGTTCGCTACGGCCCCCGTGCCTGGGGCGTCTGGGGGGATCCCGGGCCCCCCGCTCGGCGGGGGCAGGAGCCCCCTGGGTCTTCTTCCAGATGTCATCTTCCTCCGCCCGAGCGTACTTTTCGAGCACGTTGAAGAGCTCGTCGGCGGAAGAGGGGCAGCTCCGGGAGAGCCTTCGGTGGAGCTCCCCCGGGAGGATGCCGCTTTTGCAGGCTTCGATGACTGTGGAGTCCGGGACGTGGGCCACTTTGCTTTTCACTTGGGCAAAGCGCTTGAAGAAGCTTCTAATGGTCTCCCCGGTCCTCTGGCGCACTGTGTATAGCTGTGAAGAATCCAGGGGACGTACGTAATTCCCCTGAAAGTTGGCGCAGAACTCCCGCTTCAGCTGTGAGAAAGACTTGATGGAACCCGCCTTCAGATTGTAAAACCAGGAGCGGGCAACGCCGGTGAGGTAGAGGGGGAAGACGTTGCATTGGACGCTCTCGTCCCCCCCCGCCGCGGAGATGGCTGTGGAGTAAATCTGCACGAACTCATAGGGATCCGCCTCGCCATTATAATGCTCGATGTGCGGGGGACGGTAGGGCCGCGGCCATCGTATGCTGCGGAGTCTTCGACATAGAGGTTGGTTCGCCCCCTGCACTTCCCGGGGGGAGCCCCAGTCACTGTCTTCTTTAACGGGGGACGCCCCCTCGTTATCAGAGTCAGGTAGCGGCCCAAGAGGGCCGCCAGAGTGGTGGGGACGACGCTTCTCTTCCGGGCTGGGACTGATTTCCCGGACGTCCGGGCTTCCCTCCGGGGAGGATGGTTCTTCGGCGGGTCTCTTCCCCCGACCGGTGCGAGAGCGAGGCTCCCTGTGACAACGACCGGGGGGAAGCTCTTCCCCGTGGCTGGGAGAATACATTCGCTCAACCTCCCCCCGGGAGAGGCGGACCTGCTTCGCCGGGGGAGGGAGCTCCTGCACTGTAGCAGCCGGCCCGGAAGCTATCGGGGCCTGCTGGGGGGAGCCCCCTGGGACGGCCCCCGGGACCGGAAAGGGGGGAGCCCCGGCACCATCCGGAACCGGGGAGGGGGCGCCCGGGGCGGCGTTAGGATCCGAAGAGGGGGCCCCCGTGGCAACGACCGGGACCGGAAAGGGGGAAACCCCTGTGACATCCGGAACCAGTGGGGGGTGAGCCCCCTCGGCGACGTCCTGGGTTGGGGAGCCAATGCGGGGGGAAATCCGCTGAGGCACGGGAGCTGCTCTGTCGACCGGCCCCGGTGCGGTAAACGCAACGCGGGGGGCGGGACTGGCTCCCGGCGTAGGAATAGCCCTCGGCATGAAATGACCCCCCAGCCCCGGAAGCGATCCGGGGACGGGGTACCCCCCTGGTGCCACGAAGGGCCCGGGTATGAAAAAGCCTCCCGGCACCGGGACAGGCCCGGGTGCCGAGAAGTGTCCAGAAGTATATCCCGCGGGGGGTGGGAACCCCCCAGCGGGATCATACGGGGTAGACAGCCCCCCCGACGCCGGAGGGGCCGCTGGGTATCCCATGAACGGGGGCATGATCCCCGGATACGGGTGCGGCAAAAATGTGGGGGCCGAAGGCCGCGCCAACACACTAAGGAGCTCGTCCATGGAGCGCTGGGCGCGGAGCTGGCCCTCTACGAGAGCCTCCAGCAGGGCATCCCGAGGGGCCGGGGGAGCCGTCGGGGGGAAACTCGTCCCGGCCGAGGTCCCCGCGGCCGCAGGAAACGACCCGGAGGTGGAGGCGCCTAGATTGAGAGGAAAGGTGGGAGGCGGTACCTGGGAATGGTCGCCTCCGGACGAAAGCGCCGGAACAGCAGAGTCCCGGACGGGTGGCGCCATGTCACCGGGACCGACGTCACCGGGAAGGGCGCGGGCCCTTGTTCTCGGGGGAGCCATGGCGATTCGTCACGGGTCCCCACGGTCGGCGCCAACTGTCGTGGTATTAAGAATACCCCGGCAGGTTTTGAAGACGATCCTAGCGGAGATTACACAGCGCGGGTTGACCGGGTGACCGGTCCTCCCCCGCCGGACAAACACAAAAAAGACACGAGGATTTATACAGGTTCGGGTCCCAGTGGGGGCCCTAGTCCTGTCGACGCGCTCCCGACCGGAGTCGGCTGGGGGAGCTCTCTCCGGGGGAGAGGCTTCCGGAGCACGCCTGTGAGATTAGCTATTCCAAACAATAATGAAGTGATCCTTTACAACAGAGGGGTACAAGGGCTATTTATAGCCCCAAAAAGAAGCAAAAAACCTAAACTACCCCGGGAGCCACCGTCGGATTGAAGGGTAGGACCGTCCTTCTCCCGGTCAAACGTCTTGGATGCTTGACAGGTGGTCGCTGATTCCCGAGGCGTCCCTCGCGTGACCTGCACGTGATAAACAAACAGGGATTTTACCTTTTAGGAGGGCGGTGACGTCCGGGACCTCTTCCGGAGAGCAGGGTCCCGGGAGCCCAAAAGGCGGCGCTCGGGGCAGGCACCGGAGGCCACTCTCCCCGGGCAAATGGCGGCGTCCGGGACATGCCCGGGGGGCACGGTCCCGGGGGCCAAATGGCGGCGGCCGGGGCCGGCACCGGAGGCCACTATCCCCGGGCGAATGGCGGCGGCCGGGGCCGGCACCGGAGGCCACTATCCCCGGGCGAATGGCGGCGCCCGGGACATGCCCGGGGGACACGGCCCCGGGGGCCAAATGGCGGCGCCCGGGACATGCCCGGGGGGCACGGTCCCGGGGGCCAAATGGCGGTGCCCGGGACATGCCCGGGGGGCACGGTCCCGGGGGTCAAATGGCGGCGCCCGGGACATGCCCGGGGGGCACGGTCCCGGGGGCCAAATGGCGGCGCCCGGGGCCGGCACCGGAGGCCACTATCCCCGGGCGAATGGCGGCGCCCGGGGCCGGCACCGGAGGCCACTATCCCCGGGCGAATGGCGGCGCCCGGGACATGCCCGGGGGACACGGCCCCGGGGGCCAAATGGCGGCGCCCGGGACATGCCCGGGGGGCACGGTCCCGGGGGCCAAATGGCGGCGCCCGGGACATGCCCGGGGGGCACAGTCCCGGGGGTCAAATGGCGGCGCCCGGGACATGCCCGGGGGGCACGGTCCCGGGGGCCAAATGGCGGCGCCCGGGGCCGGCACCGGAGGCCACTATCCCCGGGCGAATGGCGGCGCCCGGGACATGCCCGGGGGACACGGCCCCGGGGGCCAAATGGCGGCGCCCGGGACATGCCCGGGGGGCACGGTCCCGGGGGCCAAAAGGCGGCGCCCGGGGCAAGCACCGAAGGCCACTGTCCCCGGACAGTCATGAACTTACCTGGACTTGACCGCGTGGAGATTTCCCCCAACATAGCTGATGAGGACATCACCAACACAGATACGAACGCCGCTCCGTCCACTCCTCCCACTCCGTCGAAGACCATGGCGAACATCAACTCGGCATGAACCAACATGACAAGCCTTTCAATCCATCTACACTGTCCAGCATACCACAACGCTCCAAGACGTGCCCAAGAAGAAGCCCAAGTTGTCCACGCTCCAAGACAAGCCCAAGATGAAGCCCAAGTCATCCGCAAGACCGATTCGACCATCTAGGAGCACGCCAACTTCAAACAGATGTCCAGGCCACGTCCGGAGTCCATTTGGGGTGAATGAGCACTTTACGTAAAGCCCACGACACCACCTTTCCAATGGATCTGGCCCCACTGCCAAATTCTATCTGGTTCTCCCACAATCGACAAAACAATTCGCGGACAGATTGTGCCGGGTGCTGTGCCACCTCTACTTTGGGCCCAAGGCCCATGTATCCCTAGGGTTACGTGGGGGTGGGTTCTCTGGCCGGTGGCCTACCTCTGGCCGCCATACTCCTGCTACATAATGCCGTCACCCCCTATCCTTTTGGGTGGGTTTTGCTTAGATTATACTGCCTAGACAGTTTTCGCCGTTCATCTGTTTATGGAACCCCAACTCATACTCTTCATTGGTAATTGGCAATATTCAGATTGCATCTACCGTGTTCTTGCTTGTGTTCTCAATTCGCACACAGGGATAAGCCTTATTGGCGAGGTCAACCATGTCTTGGCGGGGTTGATAACCAACAGAGCCATGGTGTAGCGATTGCAGGGGTTCGAATCAGTTCTGATTGGAGGCCGGATCGTCAACGCCGAGTTCTCCATCAATCGATTTACCTCTACCTATCGAAAGATCGGGACACCGTTCACATCAGTTGGTATCAGAGCGAAGGTTGCCTAATAGGTAACACTGTATCCCCTCTTTGTTTAGATTGACTATGTTCTTCGTCCTAGAGTCCAGAAAATTTGCGCTACAAAAAAAAAATTGTTTACCAGTTGAAACCCTAACCATTAATCTTGCATTGTTCTTGTCAGTTTGCATCTTTGAATTTTTGTTCATCGTTGTCGAGTGCTGGTTTTAGTTCTAGTCTTGGTCTAGTTTCCGTTTTGCATCTAGTAGTCGACTCAAAATCCATCTTGTTTCCTCGTCGCGTCCAAATTCCAATCTGCTGCCGTCCAGTTCATTGTTTTCATCATATCTTTCTCATACGAACTTGGATTTTCATGTTATTGTGCTTTCTGGAATCTTAGCGAGAAATCCAACAAAAAGTTAGTTGTTGACATTTTCAAATTCGGCCATCTTTGGTATGTTTAATTTTGGGCAAACCCATCTTGTTTCCTCGTCGCGTCCAAATTCCAATCTGCTGCTGTCCAGTTCATTGTTTTCATCATATCTTTCTCATACGAACTTGGATTTTCATGTTCTTGTGCTTTCTGGAATCATAGCAAGAAATCCCACAAAAGTTAGTTGTGGACATTTTCAAATTCGGCCGTCTTCGGGATGCTTAATTTTGGGCAAACTAGAGTCTAATTCAGATTCGAATTGTTCAATCCAAGATAGGTTTGGTAAAACTATCATACTTTTGATTCCCAACTCCGTTTTTGATGTTCTTGTACTTGTTGGAAAGATAAAAAGATCCTCTACAATTTTTCTGTTGGGTAGATATTCAGATTCAGAGTTTTTGGAGTGAGAAGTTGCTGAACAACGTTTCTGTTTCGTTGTATAGTTGAAAAAGAAAGAGGCAAGTGCAAAAAAAAAAAGCCTCACTATTTATTAAAAAAATGAAATAAAAAAAATCAAGTGCAAAAAAAATCATAAAAGAAAAATATGTGTAGCAAAGAGGAGAATTTTTAGTGGCGCATCTTGGGTTCTAGTCCTTTGTAATTTTAGTTGTTTGCTTGAGCTAGATCTGAATCTAGGCTAGTTTCAGCACTTTGACTATTACTTTGGACTAATTTTCAACTTTGCATTACTGATATTGAATTGTTGCTACACATATATTAGCCTTCCGAGCTCCACTTTCTTCCAACTCAGTTACAGGTTTACCTTGCAATCGCCTCACTCATGCTCATCACGGTATCACGAACCAGCCACCGGTTGCACCCCTACTGCCGTGGTAAGAACACTTGTAAGAGTGTGGTAAGTCGCTTGAGAGTGTGTGATTTTCCCCTCCACAACCTAGTAGTTGATAGTGATAATACTCTGGTGTTGTCTTCTATTTTCTACTAACAATGACAGGTGATACATCTGATGGAGACGAGTGTATTACAAAAGGAGAGCTCATGAAACTCCTGGGTGAACAACACAATGCCATTAATGAGCACCTTAATAGCAAGCTTGAAGATACTACAGCTACCATGAACAACTTGTGACGAGACATGGCGACACTCACCGAAAGCTGAGGATGTGAGGATAAGATGGCTTGTTTTATGAGGGTTTACGGCGTGAAATCCAGGACCTAATTGATTACAAAGAATATGATACCGTCAATAGATTGTTTCATCTTGCTATGTTGGTAGAAAAAGAATTGCAGGGAAGGCCTCAAAGGACAAGGAGCAACTTTGGTAGTACATCTACATCGAGCTCGATGCCGGGACAAGTCAAATTAGATTTGCCTCTTGTTGTTCGGTCTGCTGCCCCCTCCATGAGTAGGGAGCGTTCAGTAGCACTGCCACCACTGTCACGTACGCCCGAGGTAAGTAAATCTGCTAGTGTGCAGGTACCAGTGAAGAGTTCATCATCGGTCGCTTCCACGGGTTGAATGAAAGGGATCGTGTGCCACCATTGCAAGGGACTGGGCCTTGCTATGAAGGATTTCCCAAGTCAGTGAGCGTACATCGCAACGGTAGACGATGGGTACATTAGTGCTAGTGATGTTGAGGATGAATATGCTCTTGCAGCTAACCTTGCAGGTAATGATGATGATCATGAGACGGATAGCGATGGTGAGGAGATTTTAGGCATCACTGCCACGGAGAGTTACAGGGCCCTCATTGTGCAGCGAGTATTGTGCCCTCAAATGAAGCAAGCGGAGAAGCTACAACGTCATAATTTGTTTCAGATGTTACTCATCGTCAAGGATTGACGTGTTCGTGTCATAATTGATGGTGGAAGCTGTAACAACTTGGTGAGTTCAGATCTGGTCAAGAAGCTTGGCTTGACCACACGTGCAAATCCTCATCCCTACCATATCTGATGGTTCAACAACAGTGGTAAGGAGAAGGTAACACAAACTGCGAGAGTGCATTTTTCCATTGGAACATACCATGATTTTGCTGATTTCGACGTAGTGCCTATGCAAGCATGTTCACTTTTATTAGGCCGTCCATGAGAATTTGATACTGATGCAACTCATCATGGTAGAAGTAATAAATACACTCTTACACAGAAATGAAAGAAAATCACTTTGCTTCCTATGACACCTGCTGAAATTGTGCAATGTGCTAAAGAAAGAGCTAACAGAGATAAAACTATATGTGATAAAAGTGAGAACAAATTGTAGCTAAAGAACTGAACCCACTTAACAAGCAAGAACCTAGTTCTACAAAATCTGAAATTAAATTGAAGGGTGCTGTTTAACTAGCTACTACGTCTGTTTTGCATGATATGTCTCCTATTCTGCCGCCTGTTGCTCCTAATCTTTTGCAAGAGAGTGTACTTGAGTCGAGGACGACTCCACTTCAAGAAGGGGACGATGATGAGGACATCACCAACACAGATACAAACGCCGCTCCATCCACTCCTCCCACTCTGTCGCCCGAAGACCATGGGGAACATCAAGTCGGCATGAACGCACATGTCAAGCCTTTCAAGCCATCTACACTGAAGGTCCAGCATACCACAACACTCCAAGATGATCCCAAGAAGAAGCCCAAGTTGTCCACGCTCCAAGACAAGCCCAAGACGAAGCCCAAGTCATCCGCGAGCCCGATTCGGCCATCCAGGAGCACACTAACTTCAAACGGACGTCCATGCCATGTACCGAGTCCGTTTGGGTTGAATGAGCACTTTACGTAGAAGCCCACGACGCCACCTTTCCACTGGATCAGGCCCCACTACCAAATTCCATCTGGATCTCCCGCAATCAATGAAACAATTCACGGACAGATTGTGCCGGGTGTTGTGCCACCTCTCCTTTGAGCCCAAGGCCCGTGTATCCCTAGGGTTAAGTGGGGGTGGTGTGAGACCCCCATTTGAGGATCACCTTGGTAACCGCCCAGGTAGGTTACACACAGCAGGATGCCACATGAGCTCAAACCACACAAGCATAGTAATATCATTAAACAAGTATCAGGCCAACATGGCCAATATTACATAGCCAAAGCACCGAAAATGGCGCTAAGTAGAGTTGCTAAGAAAATAACTAGTTTATCAGAACCAGAATCGGTATCCAAGTACCGAACACACAACATAAAACACAAAGCAACGACAAACAGCTTGACTTCCATCCGCAGCGGGGTTGGAGTGGCTTCTCCCACATCTGACTTGACTTGGTGCATAATCCTTCTAGAAAGTGGGCTCGCCCGGGGTGCTTCCATCTTCAGGTGAGTACTCATAACTGAAGGAATCGGGATCCTCGAATCCCTCTTCTACAGTTGGATATAAATGCAAGGGTGAGCACTTGGTGCTCAGCAACACTCATTCCGGGGATTATTGCAATTGTACTTACATGAGGGTGAAACATATGATTCCGGGGTTTTAGTTTCATATGGATAGAGATATATAGATTTCCAAGTCATTTGTTCAGTAAAACAGTACTTTGTCATGAAAATGATACTTTAAACATTAAACAGGTTTTCAATAAAACATTAGATGTAGTATTCTCCCATGAGTTACTACTTTGTTAACCGCATTATGAAAACATTCCAAAACATTACTTGTGCTATAACCCATGGATAACATCCACTACGAAAAGACTCCTGAACCTGGGAGTACAGAGTATCCGATACTTCTTTTACGCTTTGCAAAGGTGTACCTCTTTTTAAATCCACTAGTTCACTCGGCTTTCAAGTCGGATCAGCTCCATGTGACTTATACACATGTGACAAGGCCGAGATCGCACAACGTTTTTACAGTTCAGTATTAACAGTATCCCCGCCCGGTAAATAGACAGTTAAGTCTCAAGTACCGTTGTGGGTCTTCCCCACTGCCTTACTTCCTAGCCTCTCTGGTCTATGTTCCCGTAGGACACATAGCCTTGGTCTATGTCCACGCAAGACATACGACCGTTTATGATTACAACCGCTCACGGCTTAATCAGGTCTAGGGCGCCTTCCTTCTTTTACGCCTTTTCCTCTCATTATTTTTCTGAACTCACATCACTCATGGCCGAACCTTGGCCTACCAGTTTCCACGCGAGAAACCAGATCGACAAACCATGCAGGGAACTGCTAATACCAAAAAGTTACTAAGTTGTGCCTGTCCCATACCAGGCAAGTGGTTGGTACGTTTACAATTCGCATAGAGACACAGCACAAGGTTCTCGTCCTTATGAACCAATAGTGAGGAACATTCACATTCCCTGGTGCGCACCGCACCCTCTCCATACAATCCAATCCTCACTACTAATCCCTTTTATCAGTTTTCTTGACAAAACAGTTTTGATCATAACTTCTCATGTATTTGACCATTTCAAGTTTAATGTGAATATTCAGTATATGAGTCCTAGGGTGACAAAAGCATATATATGAAAGTTCAATAACAAAAAGGGTTTCATGATTCATTGGGTCTTATCTACTCATGTCATTCAAATATAACTTGTATCTCAATTAAGCAGGCATAGTAAGAAACAGTGAATATACTTCATATGAAAATATTGGGTGAGACATGATCAAAGGAATGAGGCTTGCCTTGCGATGTTGGGTCTAAATACTCAGACGGATCTTCCAAGACTTCTTCCGCTCCTTCCGCTTCTGACTCTGCGGCAATCAACCAACACACAAACACATACCATAAGCATACAGAAAATAGTTTCCATAGAAATTATTAAGTAAATAAGTCATGCATGCAGGGGAAAAGGTTAGGGCAAGGTCACAAGGGCTCTGGTCGAAGAAACGGCTAAAAAGGATTGAACGTCGAAGGGTCGACATTCAGTTCATGGCTTTGGCATGGCTTCAAACTAGTCTTAGGATGGTTTTCTGGAGAAGTGATAGAAGGGAAAGATGTAGATCTCAACTCCAGGAATCTAAAGGACAAGGTGGCATTTCAATTGCTCAACCAGAAGGGGCTGAACAAGGTCAATGCCAGTGGCTGACATGCACTGACATAGTGCTGGACATGGCCAGAAACTAGGGCATGGCTTAACTTTTGATCCAGGGCTCCAATTGATGCAACACTTTGTCTGGGAGGTAGGCATTACTAACAGGAATAAAATACTCAACAGGAATAAGGGCTGAAAGTGGCCGGAGGGTGGCCAAATCCGGTGATGAACTGCGGTGGCGACACGGCACAGACATTGATCTGGACAAAAGCTTGGCAAGGGCATAACTCACAATCTAGGCAGATCCAGGTGTCGAGCTAGTGGAATAAAATGCTCAGGGAGGTGAGGCGAAGCTAAGGGACAAAGTGGTGTCGGCTGAATCGGCCGGGAAAGAATTCCGGCGACCGGCGCTGGAGAAGATGACACTGGAGCTCGGGGATTTTTGATTCAGGGCGAATGAGCTCAACTCCAAGCTTGGGGATGATCTCTAGGGCACAACAAGGCTACTGGAGGGGTTAATTTCATTGGAGATCGGCCGGAGGGGCTTGGCGACGATGTCCGGCGAACTGGTGGACCTCCAGATCGGGATTTCTTCAATTTGAGCGCAATTGGGGATCCTGATTCAACAGGCTTGCTCTACTAAGCTCACTGATCAAGTTCTTCTACAGAATCGAGAGCTAATTCGGGCTGAATGGGATAGCATTGACGGAACAGGGGTTTTCTGGTTTTCCGGCGATCACCGGCGATGGGGAGCACTATGATGCAATTGCTTGCTTGGGCACGGGAAGATGGGTGTGGGGAACTTATTGGTGAACCTGGATTGGAGAGATGGGCTACGGTTTGCTCTGGCGACGGTGGCTCCAGAAACAGCTCGCCGGAGAAGAAAGGGAAACAGTGAAAAACTGGGAATTTGGCTAAGTCTTGATGTTGTGCTTCTTCACAGCACTGAGGGGGTTTAAATAGGTCCAGGGGCGAAGCTAGCGAGGGATTAAGCGACAGTGGTTGCTTGCGCCGGGGAGAAGCTTGTCGGGCGCAGGCGCAACAGCGGCGAACGGCGATGTGATCGCGCTCAGGCGATGCTGCAGCTTTGCCAGTTGCATTGGGACTTCACCAGTGATGGCGCAGATGCGGAGGCAACGGCGCAGCTCCGGCAACGACACGTACGCGCATGCAAATGCCACGGCAACGGTTGCGCGCGCGAAGACACGGCTCTGGGGCGAGGGCGTTTATCCGCTGGGCTAGGCGATGCCACGGTGGCTATCACGTGCGCGCGGGGTGGCTCAGCCGATTACGAGCGTGGCGACCGGAGAGGATGGCCGGCGGCGAGCTCTGCGGCGAGGCAACGGCGAGCGGGGCGCGGTCGAACGGCACAGGGGCTAAAAAGAAGGCCCGGGCTAATTTGCAATTTCAAATCTTGCTTCAGGGACTGATCTGTGAGGAAAAGTTGAATAGGAAATGGACTTGATTGCAAATCTGGAGATCTAAGGGTCCGATCTGAATTCTGATTTCGCAGATAAGTTGCATAAAATTATTAGAACTCATCTGGCCAAAGTTTGGTAAGATCAAGCAAGATCTGAAGGGTTTCGACAAAAATTAGGGAAAACAGTTTAGGGTAAAATAGGGTAATTAGGGTTTTAAAATGGTAGGGGTTGAAACTCAACCTTAGGATGGGATTTTGGAGATGATCCCGAAGGGAAAAATGTTCTGAACAACATTTAGAAGGGAATGGCTAAAGCAGATTAGGGTTTGGGGTCAAGATGTGGATTTTGGCTATTTTAGGGTTTGGCAAAACAGGGGTGTTACAGGTGGGTTCTCTGGCCGGTGGCCTACCTCTGGCCGCCATACTCCTGCTACATATGGTCGTCACCCCATATCCTTTTGGGTGGGTTTTGCTTAGATTATACTGCTTAGACAATTTTCGCCGTTCATCGGTTTGTGGAACCTCAACTCGTACTCTTCATTGGTAATTGGCAATATTCAGACTGCGTCTACCGTGTTCTTGCTGTTCTCGATTCGCCTACAGGGATAAGCCTTATTGGCGAGGTCAACCGTGTCTTGGCGGGGTTGATAACCAACGGAGCCGTGGTGTAGTGATTGCAGGTGTTCAAATCAGTTATGATTGGAAGCCGGATCGTCAACATCGGGTTCTCCATCAATCGATTTACCTCTACCTATCGAAAGATCGGGACACCGTTCACATCAGTAGCCACTGGTTCTACTGCGATACCACTCATGGTAGGAACACCTACCATGATAATCTCTCCCCCCCTCCCGACCATGGCGGGCTTTGATTCGCTCACTAGAATAGCTATGGCGACGGTCGAGGAATCATGTACATTCAATTCATAATTGATAAAATTATTCCTAATTAAGAAAGGCGACTTATCTAGAGAAGAGACTATTTACTTGATACTGAGTACCAGAAAATTTCAGGAACTCGACACCCCGCTTTGGGGAGACAGAAGCGAAGACAGCGTCTTGGATGCGGGATTCCTCAAAGGCTCTACCAACCTTCTCCTCCGAAGAATTAGGGGAGTTTCAACTTCCTCCTCCTCGCTTCCTTCCCCCTATACAAGCAAGACATAATTCCCCATCGTGCTTATTGGGGTATAAGGGGTATTGTAAACCCCATGTGATTTTCTAATCTTAAGTAATGTATGTTTTGACAATGTTTTGAATTATTTGTGTTTGTTTATGTTGTCATTATGTGTGAACAGTGCTATGTGATGGGTTTGTTTAGTTTTGGTGCTTGTTGCAGATATACCGGAGTTATAGTACGCTTTGCGGCAAGGATGGGCCATCGAAGTAGTGCTCACAGAGGAGCCAGAGACTTGATTGGTCCGAGAGATGCTGGAGGTACTAGAGACTTGTGGGAATGCTCTACATGACTAATCCAACACCCGTATATGGCTTTGCACCAAGATTGTTGAGGTAGCTCGAGTCGGTCGAATTGTGGAGGTTGCCGGTCAGGGTCCGAAACGGGAGAAACTTCCCGGCATGTAACGAGCTAGTCAACATCGAGGTGGACATGTGATGGAATTATGGCGAGCACAAGTGGTGCTCATGATGCCCGAGGAATCACCAAGATGGTCTATGGACTCCGCGTTGAAGCTTGTGCAAAAGGTTCTGTTTATGAGCTAATTCTGCACTGATTTAGACTTGTTCTCAGAAATGTGTTAACAGAAAGGTTGTAGAGCTAGATGTTAGCTTTTCAATGGATCCAAGAATATCAAAATTGGAGTTCGGATGATGAAGTAATAACTATTTTAGTGTCTGCTATTCAGAAAATTCTGTAATTCCGAAATTGTAAATCCGAAAATTGTAAAAATGATTGTTGAGAGTTGGGCCGAATTGGGCTTCGGGCCCAACCTCCACTAGCTGCTACTTTAGTTCCACATTGGTTGTGGAGACTAGTCTAAGTGAAGGTTAGCTCTATATAAGAAGGGGGAGTGCTAGGGAGAGCACTTACCGCGTTGAGAGAGAGAGTTTTTTGGCTATCGTATTTAGCCTTTGAAACTTTTTTATTCTTGATCCTTTCTTGGTTCTTGAATATTGTTGGGGGAATCCCCAGCGGCCCCACGAAGTCCCAAGGAGTCCCCAGTGAGACCCGGAGAGGCACCGGGCCCCCGGTGAGATCCGGAGGGTCTCCGGAAACCCGGTGAGATCCGGAGGGTCTCCAGAAACCCGGTGAGACCCGGTGAGACCCGGTGAGACCCGGAGGGTCACCGGGCCCCCGGTGAGATCCCGAGGGTCACCGGGCGCCCGGTGAGATCCGGAGGGTCTCCGGGCCCCGGTGAGACCCGGTGAGACCCGGAGAGTCACCGGGCCCCCGGTGAGATCTGGAGGGTCACCGGGCACCCGGTGAGATCCGGAGGGTCTCCGGGACCCCGGTGAGACCCAGTGAGACCCGGAGAGCCTCCGGGCTCATGAAGAACTGTTGCTGACAGTGAGGCCTCTAGGAAGCCCGTGGCGCCACGTGTCGAGCATCCAGGCCGTCCATCAGGCCAAAGGACGTCTTCGCCCTTCCATCCAACGGTCGCAGCGAGGGCATTTTTGTCTTCTGTATTTCTTGGGGGCTATATATACCCCTCTTGTACCCTTTTTCAGGGATTCCAACTCATTTACATAAACTCAACATTCGGTTCTCTTGGAGACCTCTCCCCGAGAGCTCACCTCCCCAGCGGACTCACGTCCGGAGAGAGCCAACAGGACTAGGGCCCCCACTGGGACCCGAACCTGTATAAACCCCTGTGTCACTTTCTGTGTTGCCTGGCGGGAGGAGACCAGTAACTCGGTCTGCTCGCGCCGCTGTACCCGTGCTGCGCACGTTCGAACCTGCCGGGGTATCCGTAATACCACGAAAAATATTTTATAAGTTGTTAAACCTTCTCTCTTTTTTTATTGTCTAAATTTTTGTATATGCTTGTTTAAATACTCGCAATTGATTGTTTAAATACTCGCAATTTAAATACTTGCAATTGGTTGTTTAAATATTTGCAGTTGATTGTTTCTTGTTTCTTTTTATTTCTCCTTTTCCTTTTTTTTATGGAAATTTTTGGATATCAAGAGAGGTGGTGCTATGATTGAGGATAGCTATATTTGATATCCGAGCACCCCTAGCATCTTTATACCTTCTCTTGTTTCTTTTGCTTGCTTCTTGGGAATTTATTTTGTAAAACCGATTCACCCCCCCTCTCAGTTCGCCATCCTAGTCTTTCAATTGGTATCAGAGCCAGATGTTGCTCTCGTTTGTAGACTTCACCATCTCTTGAGCCATGGTGACCGAAAAGTACACAAGCAAGCCACCCATCTTCAATGGAGATGACTTTCCATATTGGAAGAAGCGCATGGAGACATACATCAAGTCTCAAGACTTCGACCTATGGAAGATCACTGAAGATGCATATGTGGAGCCTACTGAAATTAATGAGTCTAACAAAGCATAGGCCTTACTCAACCAGAGGGTGATGAACTATCTCCACAGAGCCCTAGGACGGATTAAGTACAACCGAATATCGCGGCTTGCCACAGCTCATGTTATTTGGGTGGCCCTCGGAGGTTTCCGTGAGGGTACCACTCAAGTTAAGAGCGTGAAGCATGAGCTTTTGACATCTGAGTATGAGTAGATCACGATGCAGTCGAGTGACTCTATTGATGGATTTTTCACTTGTTTTGAGACTCTTGTCAATAAGCTGAGTTCGGTAGGCAAAGATCTTTCTGAGTCTGAGAGATGTCGCAAGATCTTGCATTCCTTGACTCCAACAGTTTGGTACGTCAAAACCACTGCCATTATGGAGGCTAAAGACCTAGATTTGACGACCAAGTATTTATATTTTTCTCTCAAGACCTATGAGATGACTAGGGTGGCGATGTCTCTTGCTGAATCTAAGCCATTGGCATTACACGCCGCACATCCTAGCTCATCTGAATCTTCAAGGTCCTCATTTGGTCTTTCACTTTCTGCTCTTACTTCTCTTGAGGAGGCTCTAGATGTGCTTTCTGATGATGAGCTTGCTTTGATTACTAAGAAATTTGTGAGGGTTTGGAAAGCAAGAAGAGAGAAGAGAGGAAAGAGAGGATATCATATGCTTTGAGTGTGGCAAGCCTGGCCACATCCGTGCTCTTTGCCCTACCCTCAAGGGCGCCACTAAAGAGTTGGAGAAAAAGATGACCTTCAGTTTTGAGATGAAGAAGAAGAATTTTGGAACTATGAAGAAGGCCATCCACAAAGCCTTCATTTCCGCTCTTGATGAGTTGAGTGATGATGGTCTTGATAAAGACCACAAGCCTGCTACCTCTTCTCATGATAGTGATGACGACTTCACCGGCTTATGCTTCATGGCCCCTGGAGATGATGACACCAATGAGGATGATCTTGACTCCGACATGAGCAAGGTGAGTAAAGACCAGGTCTTAGAAGCTCTTCTCGCACAAGATTCTCAGATTGATTCTTTGAGGAGTAAGGTTTGGTCTTTGAAAAAGGTGCACGATGATCTTTTGAGCAACAGCTCGAGCAGCTCTGATTCTGATTGTTGTGAGCTTTGTCTTTCTTTGTATTCTGAGATTAATTCTTTGAGGCTTTCACTTGGGTCTTTGCATTCTGAGCTTGATTCTGCACGTTTGGAGCTTGAGTCTTCCAAGTCGAGTTCTTGTGCTTCTTGTATTTCTTTGCAGCATGACTTTGATGTCTTACGGGCCACTCCGTGCACCAAGTGTGCTAAACATGAAAAGGAGTTGGAATCATTGATGGAGTCATTTTCCGATCATCTTGAGAAGGAACTCGAAGACATGAGGATCAAAACATGTCCGACATTTGAGAACCTCAAACTCAAAGAAAAAGTTTTAGAAGATTCTCTTGTTTTTTGCCCCGACTGTCTTCTTTTGATAAATGAAATTGAATATCTTAAATCTGTTTCGACAAGTTTTCTGATGGGGAAAGAACCTTGATCTCATTTTGGACACATCGAAGTGTTCCTTTAACAAGGAAGGGATCAAGTACATGCCTAATATGGTCAAAAAACCCCAAGTGCTTAAAGTTGATACTTCTTCTCGGGTTTCTTTCAAAGGCATGTCGGGTCTCAAAAATTCTTCTAAACTTGGTTCTTCTGAGGGCAAGTTTGCTCCTAAGTCACATGTTGCATCTTCCTCCCATACCGATGTCTCTGCCAGACCAGAATATCATTGTTCATATTGTGGGAGAGATGTACATCTTGTAGGCTTTTGTTTTAGGAAGACAAGAGGCTTGCGTCGAGAATTTTCCCATGATTCTTCCCACATGCGTCGTCAACCCCGTGACACATATGTGCGAGAAATACCCATGAGGCCGAGATTTGTTGATAATTTCTTTGATTCCTTCTCGAGTGGTGTTGGTCATTATCATGGACATAGAGGTCTTGGTTTCACATATAGTCCACGACATGGTGATTTTGGCTCTCGCCATTCTCATGTTGGTGTTCCTCATTTTGATCGAGGTATTCGCTCACCACAATGCATAAGGGCTAGCAATGGTTCTAGACATATTCGTGATTCTGCTTTGCATCTTAAATCTTCATATTTTGCTTCTTCACGAGTGTCCAAGCTTTGGATCCCTAAGTATGTTCTTGCCAGCTTACCGGGCTCCAAGACTTGGATGCCCAACTTATCTTCTCATGTGTAGGTGCGAGGGAGAGGGATGGAGAACAAATGGATCGTGGAATTTGGTTGTTCGCGCCATATAACCAGAGATGCAAAATGGTTCTCCTCCCTCAACAGGCTCTCCGATGGTGGTTTCATCACTTTCAGATATGACTCCAAGGGCAAAGTGCTTGCAGAAGGTACAATTCGAGTCAATGACAACTTTCTTCTCAAAGATGTTGCTTTGATTTCTTCCTTGAAATACAATCTTCTATCAGTTTCCTCCCTTTTGGATGATGATTTTGAGAATCGGTTTAAGAAAGAGGGTTCTAAGGTTCTTGATTCTTCTTAGGAGTTGGTTTTCGGGAATGATCGTATGGGCAAAATTTTCACCGGAGATTTTTCTAATTCTTATTCTTTTACCCCACGATGTTTGTTTGCTTTCACTGGCACTTTGCAGAGTTGGCTTTGGCATCGCCACCTTGGACATATTGGTTTTGATCATTTGACTCGAGTTAGTAGCATTGACATTGTGAGAGGTCGCCTAAACTCAAACGAGTCACAGATAGCGTGTGTACCCCATGTCGGTATGGCAAACAAGTTGCCACTCCACATCATCCCATCCTTGAGGTGAGGATTGAGGGACCGGGCGAATTGATTCATATGGACACTGTTGATCCAACCCGTGTCATGTCTACTGGTGGAAAGTGGTATTGTTTGGTCATTGTTGATGATTTCTCTCACTACTCTTGGGTGTTCTTTATGGCTTCCAAAGATGAGGTGTTTGGGCTTTTTCGGGATTTTGCAAAAAAGCTTCTTAATGGACTACCGGGTGCCATTCGAGCTATATGCAGTGACAATGGCACTGAGTTCAAAAATTCACATTTCTCGGATTTTTGTGCTGAGTTTGGTATTGAGCACCAATTCTCCTCTCCATACGTCCCTCAACAAAATGGTGTTGTGGAGAGGAAGAACCGCACCTTGGTTGAGATGGCTAGGACAATGCTTGATGAGTATAGCACACCTCGTAAGTATTGGGCTGAGGCAATGAACACGGCATGCTATATCTCAAATAGAGTGTTTTTGAGACCTATTTTGAAGCGCTCTCCATATGAACTCCCTTTTGATCGCAAGCTGAGTGTTTCATATTTTCATGTTTTTGGTTGCAAATGTTTCATTTTGAAAAGGGGTCTTTTGGAAAAATTTGAGTCTCGCACTTCTGATGGCATTTTTCTTGGCTATCCTGCTTCTTCTAAGGGATTTCGAGTGCTCAATGTTGCTACTAGTACAATTGTAGAATCTTGTGATGTTACTTTTGATGAGACTAGCCCTAGTACTAGATCAGGTATTTCAGGTCCCACAGGTACATCTGACAGCATATTTGTGGAGGATGATGATGACAACGAGAGTATCAATCCAGAGCTTCCTCCTCCACTTCTTCAGCTAGACGAGCCAGCATCACCTCCTTTACCCATTGGACTTGCTCCTTCCACTCCTGAGCCTGAGGTGACTTCAACTATTGTCGTTGATCCACGTCCTTCAGTTCCACAACACATCATTCAGAGGCATCCCCCGGAACAAATGATTGGGGACATACATGAGAGGACTACACAATCACGGTTTGCTGCTTCTAGCTCTCATGTCACATTTTCTACATTTGTTGCCTCTTTTGAACCCCATGATGTCACCCACGCACTCACAGACATGAGTTGGATTAATGCCATGCATGAGGAGTTGCATAATTTTGAGCACAACAAAGTTTGGATGCTTGTTGAACCCCCGGTTGGTCATAATGTCATTGGCACCAAGTGGGTGTTCGAAAACAAGCAATATGAGCACGGCCATGTGGTCTATAACAAGGCTCACTTAGTCGCTCAAGGGTTTTCTCAAATTGAGGGTCTTGATTTTGATAAAAATTTTGCTCCGGTTGCTAGACTTGAGTCGATCGCATTTTATTGGCATTTGCTACTTCCAAACATCTTAAACTTTGTCAAATGGATGTCAAAAGTGTGTTTTTAAATGGTTTTATCAATGAAGAAGTCTATGTAAAGCAACCACCTGGCTTTGAAAATCCAGACTTTCCAAATCATGTTTTAAAACTTTCAAAGACTTTATACGGTCTCAAGCAAGCTCCCCGTGCTTGGTATGATCGTTTGAAGGCATTTTTGTTGGAAAAAGTATTTCAAATGGGCAAAATTGATAAAAACCCTTTTCATCCTCAGGCATGGTAATGATTTTCTTCTCATACAAGTTTATGTGGATGATATCATTTTTGGGGGGTTCATCTCACTCTCTTGTTTTGTGTTTTTCTGAGATTATGAGTAGGGAGTTTGAGATGAGCATGATGGGCGAGCTTAACTACTTCCTTGGGCTTCAAATCAAGCAAAGAAAGTAAGGAACTTTTGTGCACTAGGCAAAGTAGACTCGAGACCTGCTCAAGCGCTTCAAAATGGAGGATTTCAAGCCGATTTCAACCCCACTGGGTACAATGGTTGTGCTTGATCCTGATTTAGATGGAGAGCCCATAGATGATTGAGAGTTCCAGAGCATGATCGGCTCCCTTCTCTATCTCACGGCTTCACGCCCGGACATTCAGTTTGCCGTGTGCTTGTGTGCACGTTTTCAAGCATCCCCTCGTGCATCTCACCGCCAAGCAATAAAGAGGATCTTCAAGTACCTACACTTTGGTATTTGGTATTCCTATTCCTCTACACTAGATGTTAGGGGTTTCTCTGATTCTAATTTTGCTGGGTGCCGGGTTGATAGGAAAAGTACGTTGGGCACTTGTCACTTCCTAGGCACTTCACTTGTCTCATGGTCATCTAGGAAGCAAAATTGTGTAGCTCAGTCCACAGTAGAGGCTGAATATATAGCAACTGGTAGTTGTTGTGCACATTGACTTTGGATGATCTCTACTTTACATGATTATGGTCTAAAAATTGAGAATGTACCTCTATTTTGTGATAACACTAGTGCCTTAAATATTGCTAAAAATCCTGTCCAACATAGTCGCACTAAGCACATAGATGTGAGGTATCATTTCCTTAGAGATCATCTAGAGAAGGGTGACATTGCATTACACTTTGTCGATTCTGAACACTAGTTAGCTGATATCTTTACTAAACCTCTTGATGCTTCTAGATTCACTCTCCTTAGATCTGAACTTGGCATCATTCATCCATTTGGGTTGAGTTGAGGAGGAGGTTGTTGCATGTGTACATTTCTGCATTTTTACAATTAATTCCTGCATTTGCATGTTTCCAAATTTTGCAATTGTTTGAATTTTTGAGTAGTTTTGCTCTATATGCCTATTAGATTGTGATTTGAGTATTCGATATGCCACTTTTATGCATAGTTATCATTTCTAAGATTGCTTGATAGTTTAGAAATGTTTTGAGCTTCACATACTTGTTATTTATCTCCTCTAGCTAAATTATAGCAATAAGGGGCATTTGTGCGATAATTTCTGGAAATATGCATTTTCTTGTTTCAATTAAGCTGAAACTTCTCTTTGCACACGCCTTGCACCATGTAATTGACATATGCAACTTTTGTTTTGATTCCTATGCTCTCATATAATCTTGTGCTCTCTAGTCCAATTTTGAGCCCTTGAGTTAGTTGATTAAACCAAGCACCTGGAAAGCAAATCTGTGATGCTCGCGTCGATGAAAACTACTCATGTTTGGAAAGCTCAAAAATAGTCTTTTCTTAGCAAATAAGTGGTCTCAACCACATACAAATTCAATAAGCAGCATCGAATCCGCAATGAGCTGAAATAATTGCTCAAATGTGCATTTTAATCAAATTGAGTCAAAGATTTTGGTTCTACTTTGGACTTGGAGCATAGGACACATGTCTACATTGATTCTTAGCGTAAGTAATGCATTTCTGTAACACCTTGGTTTTTGGGGTGAAAATTTTCTTTTCATAAAAATCATGCATGCATTTATCTCTGTAATAGTAGCTAGATCCTCCAACTTTAATCTATCCTAAGCCCCAAAAATCTCCAAAATCTTCTCTGCAAACCCAAATCAAGATCAGATTATCCAGATACAATTCACTATCTACCCTGAGTATAAAAGCCTTCAGAAGCTACATCAAATTCGATCTCTAACTCCCAGAATTATCAACTTCTTTCTGTTTTCGAAACGGGAATATTATATCACCCTAAATATCTTATTTTCGTTTTGGCCAAAAACCATTCAAATGATCCGAATCTTGGCAGACATCCTTGCCAAATTACTTGTTGAATAAAGTTATTCAAAGCAGTGAAGTCAAATTCAGCCCAGACTATCAAATTCTCAGAAATTACAGATCAATCCAAATCAAAGCTTAGAAATTGTAATCAGGTCCCCCACCTTGTTTCGACCAGCAGCTGCCAGGGACGTCTTCCACCAACATCACTTCATCACGTCCTTCGCTGCCGGTGAAGCCCCGCCCTCGCCAGCACCGCCACAGATTGGCCGACACATGTCCGCACGGGAGCGGCCACCATGGCATCGCCCAAATCACTTTTCGTGCGCACGAGCACGCCACCGCCTGCAGCCATGCCGAATCCGCCAGTCGCTTTGCCACTACCCCACCAGAGCATGCATCGACGCCAATCAAATTGATATTATCCCGATTTGCTCCAAGTCTCGAGAGCTCCCTTCTTCGGCTACTTCAGCTCGCCCGTGACCAGCTATTTCTTCACTCCACTCCAGAACAAGTTAAACAGCAGCTACTTCATCTTCGTCTTCTTCTCTGGTGAGCCATCAAGGAGGAGCTCGACACTAGAACTTTTCGCTGCACCAAATCCCAAATTTCTTCTACCCGTGGGTATCTCTCTCTCCCATCTCTGTGTTATAGCTTTTAATTTGCTTCCAGTGCACCACATCGCCGGTGATCGTAGGAATTCTAAAAATGTCCTGTTCCGGCAATTTACCTTGTTCCAGCTCGAATTATCTTACCTTTTGGTAGAATCAAGTGATCACATAAACCCCTTGAGCAAGCCTGTTTAACCCAATTTTGAATTGGAGCTCGAATTGAAGCTCTTCCTCTTCTTCATGCACGACCATGACTGTTTCACGTCACCGGCCCACACCGTCCCATCTCCGGGCAAACTAGCAGCACCAACAGCTTTAACTTGCCTCCCTGTTGCTCCCACTACTTTGAATTGAACCCCAAAGACCCATATTGAAAACGCCCAAATCTCACCTATTCTTCTCCGGCCACGTCGACGAACTCCACGCTGGCGCCGCCATGGCCCAATTGCCCTCGACATCACCATCTGGACCAACACAGAAACCTGCCAATGCCCTTGATTTTGGGATTAGATCATCCAATTACCTCAGCATCGTTGAAGCCATTGGTTGCGCCCTTCTTCTCTGGCGCACCTCACCACCGTTCGTCGTCGAACCGCCTCCGACCAAATCAAGTGCTCCAAAACATAGCTTATGGCTTTAGCTAGCCCCAAAACACTTCAACCTCAAGAATCTCAGCTCAAATCTAGATTGGGTAATTTACCCCTTTCCTTGTCGTGTCGCCAGCGTGCCACCCCATCACCGCCGGCCACCGCCGTTGTCGCCACTTTGTCCTGCAGCTTCGCCTTAGCCTCCTAAGCATTTACTCCACTGCGTGCTTTGCCAAAGTTTTTTCTAGTAACTGTGCTGTGCCATGTCACCACCGTGTTTCCTTGCCGCCGTTCGTCACTGTCCGGCCATCTCAGTTCCTGAAACCACCACCATTGGATTCATGTTGACTTCGCTTATCTCCTAGACATAGTTGGCGAAGCAAAGCTCAAGAAAATCGATAAATCACCAAAGCCCTAGTTTTTGGTCATGCACAGACATTCAGTTCACTGTGTCCAGGGGTATTTTTGCAAAATCCTTGAATTTCTGGACTTTCCTGTGAAGACCAGTTTGTCAAATAGATGCCTTGTTCAATTATGCACCCAATGCCTTGATCCAAATCTATTTTGTCCACTGCAAACCTCATAAAACATGTCAACGCCATTCTTGGACATTGTCAACCCTTGTCAGCTCTATGTCAACCAGTGGCATTAGCCCAATTTGACCACTTCTGGTTGTGCAAACTAAAATCTACTTTGTCCCCTAAGCCTGTAGAGCTATGCTCTACATTTTATTCAACTACCACACCTTGAGATAAGCTCTCTAGCATTATCGGAAGCTATGTCAGAGCCCTGAACCGAATGTCGATTTGTTGACATTCGCTGTTTTTGAGCAAACCAGCCACGGACATGATGTCCATTTTGCAGCCTTGAAATCCTGAGAGCCTCTAACACCCATCCTTAGCCCAGATTCTATAAATTATAGGGTTTCGACCCCAATCAGCTTGCAATCTCAGTCTATTTCAACATCGCCAAGATCATTTCTCTTAAGAGCATGTTGCATGTAGATTTCAAAGCATTTAAAATGGTTAGTGATCTTTGTGTGCTTTGTTTGTTGGTGAGTAGATCAAGAGCCCGAGTTCGAAGACTTCGTCGCTGACCCGACATCGACTGCTGTTTCTTACGACACGGAAGGCAAGCCATATTCTTGAACATCTTGAACCCATATTTTATGAATTGTTAAGATATTACCTTGATTATAAAGTAGTATTGTATGTGATGAAAAGAGAAAAGAATGATTTGGCAGCACTAGGCTGGATGCCTCGGAAAATGTGAAATATGGTAGTGAGCCATAAGTAATATATAAGTATATATGTATATTAATGAAATAAAACCCCTAGCCATGACCAGGGTTTTGGTATGGAATGGTGGTAGAACTGGATGTGCTTGGTAGCACTGGATGTGGATGGGTTGTGGTATGACCTGGTCACTGGCATATGACGACTAGAACCTTGTGTTGTGCGTCTAGTGGCATGAAAAATGTACTGACCGCAAGCCTGGTATGGAACAGGCCTGAACAAGTAGTATGTGGATCGCATATGAAACTCCTGCATGAGATGAGATGTTTGTGCACGATTTGACATGGAGTGCGGCTCCAACACATACCACTGGATGTGATGATGCATGCTGACCCAGTAATGGGAAGATGCAGTATGGGGTGGGGGTATAGCCTGCCACAACTGTGGTTTGAGTGAAACCACAGGGTCAGGGGTGAATTGTGTGTGAAACATGGCAAACGTTCTTGTTATCTCCACCTTGCCACTCGCACATGGCTGTGAGGAAGGGTCTAATCATCTGATAGGATGGGCATGAAAGTGGAATATCTTGCGGGTAAATTGGTACCTCTCTGCAGAGTTAAAAATGTATTCAAATACTCCGAGCTCCCGGGTTTATAGGAGTCTGCTGCGGTGGATTAAATCCACGGGGTGTGGCACAAGTATATTTTCTAAATAAAATTTGATAAGTCAAAATTTCCCAAATGACATGTGTTGTCATGATAACGAGTGCTGCCGTGGGCTGTCGTGTGTCGATGTGTCGCGGTAGTACTATAAATAGTGAAATGTGAATAGCAATGCTATGTTATGAAAAGTGCTGCCATGAGCTTGAGATGTGAAAGAAAGAAAGAAAAGTATTTTGAATCCTTTCCCTCTTCTCCCTAATAGCATAGGTTCATATCATCTCTACTATAAGTACCTCTAATCTTACCTATGACTTGCTGAGTACGAAGGTGCTCACCCTTGCGTTATATAATCAAATAGATGGAGCGCGTCGTGACCAAGACGAATGCCTAGAAGATTTTGTGGATCCAGAAGGAGAGCCAATTCCACCAAAGCCCTGATGTGTGTTGTTCTGCTGTCAACTTCTTGCTGGGGGGGTTCACTTAGCTTCCGCCGAGTAGTTGTTATTTTGTTTTTAATTAGACCATTTGTCCCGTGAAGGCATTGTAATGCCTTTTGATGTATCAAGGCCAGCAGGCCATACTACTTATGTTACTTTGTTGCTATGAACTCCGGTGCTTGACTCATCCTGGGAAGTCAATGATATGTATGTATGGGACCAGCCGCAGTGGGCTGGGTCCCCACGGGAGTTGTCGTGGTCCCCTGTTCGGGGCGCGACAATTTCTCTCTCAACATGGTCTTTGTATGTGTATTTGTGGAAAATTAGCAATTTTGAACCTCAAAGTGTGCATTTCCCATGTGATTGTCTGGATTGCCCCGATTTTGCTTATTCTAGCTATTTTTGTGATTTTTGCAAGAATGTTTAGTTCATTTCACTCATCTACTATCTTGCTATCTC
The DNA here is from genome assembly GCA_019359835.1 of Pharus latifolius. NCBI lineage: Eukaryota > Viridiplantae > Streptophyta > Magnoliopsida > Poales > Poaceae > Pharus > Pharus latifolius. The sequence continues at coordinate 19,119,732 of CM033325.1, read as the reverse complement.
TAGTTATGGTCACTTTGCATGGATTTATGTTTATTGGTGCTTCATTTCATGGTTTAAGGGCATATTGTGCAAAGCTGTTGTTTTTCATTTTCACCAAAGCAACTTTCAAAAATCCAAAAAAAATGCTTGGGTAAACTTCCTTCATAATCTAACGGGCGCGCTTCCTTGATGATTAATTTGACAAAGGGGGAGAAAAAGAATGCATTTTGGTTGAGGGGAAGTTTTGCTTGTATCTATTTATTTCCTCACCTTTGTGCATCATCTTCATGGTCATGTGTATTTATCGTTCTTCTATATTTTGGACCATGTTTTTGAGCTTGATTTTCTATATTCAAAATTCAAATTAATTAAATTCAAAAATTATCAAATCACTCATCAAGGGGGAGATTGTAAAGTGATGTATGTTTTGACAATGTTTTGAATTGTTTGTGTTCGTTTATGTTGTCATTATTTGTGAATAGTGCTATGTGATGAGTTTGTTTTTTTTGGTGCATGTTGCAGGTATACCGGAGTTATAGTACGCTTTGCGGCAAGGGTAGGCCATCGGAGTAGTGCTTAGAGAGGAGCCAGAGACTCAATTGGTCCGAGAGATGCTGGAGGTACTAGAGACTTGCGGGAATGCTCTACATGACTAATCCAACACCCGGATATGGCATTGCACCAAGATTGTTGAAGTAGCTCGAGCCGGTCGAAGTGTGGAGGTTGCTGGTCGGGGTCCAGAAAGGGAGAGACTTCCCGGCATGTGGAAAGCTATTCAACATCGAGGTGGACATGTGATGGCATTATGGCGAGCACAAGTGGTGCTCATGATGCCCGAGGAATCACCAAGATGGTCTATGGACTCCACATGGAAGCTTATGCAAAAGGATCAATTTACGAGCTAATTCTGCACTTCTCTTGACTTAGTCTCAGAAAGGTGTTAATAGAAAATTGTAGAGCTAGACGTTAGCTTTCCAACTGATCCAAGAACATCAAAATCGGAGTTGGCATGATGAAGTTATTACTGTTTTAGTGTCTACTGTTCAGAAAATATTGTAATTCTGAAATTGTAAATCCGAAAATTGTAAAAATGATTGTTGAGAGTTGAGCTGAATTGGGCTTCGGGCCCAACCTCAATTAGCTGCTAGTTTAGTCTCACATTGGTTTTGGAGACTAGTCTAAGTGAAGGTAATTAGCTCTATATGAGAAGGGGGAGTGCTAGGAAGAGCACTCATCCCTTTGAGAGAGAGAGTTTTTTTGGCTATTGTGTTTAGCCTTTGAAACTTTTGTATTCTTGATCATTTTCTTGGTTCTTAAATATTTTATAAGTAGTTAAATATTCTCTCTTTTTTTTATTGTTTAAATACTTGCAATTAATTGTTTACATACTCGCAATTGACTGTTTAAATACTCGCAATTGATTATTTAAATACTTGTAATTGGTTGTTTAAATATTTGTAGTTGATTGTTTCTTTTTTCTTTTTATTTCTTTTATTCCTTTTTTTATGAAAATTTCGGATATCAGGAGAGGTTGTGTTATGATTGGGGATAGCTATATTTGATATCTGAGCACCCCTAGCATTTTTATACCTTCTCTTGTTTGTTTTGCTTGTTTCTTGGGAATTTATTTTGCAAAACCAATTCACCCCATCTCGGTTCGCCATCCTGGTCTTTTAGGTACGAAGGATTACTGTGGCCGCCTTCGAACTGGCCGCAGTTGCTCTGGATGAGGCCGCCCTGGTAGTCCTCAAAACTTTGGCCGTACTGGGGGCTGGCACCTTAGGTATTTTGGATTACAGCATGGTCGATCCTTTGGACTTTGGGGTCATCTTCATCCTCTTTCAGGAACCACCAGAAGGACCTTCGTCACCCATGGGCCTCTTCATCCTCACCATTTGGCCCTCGAGTAGCTAACAATAAAAAAGGATTTTCACCGGTTATCATAGTTCGATAATGAGGCAGGTGCAAGTTTCTTGAAGAAGGCATGCCTTTCATCGCGCCCGTCCAATTTCGTCGGCACTCCCAACAAGGCTCTCCGATCTAGGCGCATTTGCATCGCCTTCCTCAGCCGAAGAGAAAGATTTCAGCAGGGCACTCCAATCCTGTAACATCCCAAATTTTGCTATTTCTTTAGCTTGCCCGTCAGCACATCTTCATTGGATTCTCAGATGTCTCAACCCCATTTTTGATCTTTATCTCAAAATTATGATCTTAGGTGTGCCACTACCTTAATTTAAAAAGTTGCCAGCTAAACTTCATTTTCCGGATCATTTTCGTTTTTAGTCCAAAAGTCTCGCAGATCAATTATTTTCAGATTTGTCGGAAGCTCAAAAAGACTAAAAGCCTCAGACCATCTCCAAACTTTGATCTGATTCAATCAATATCTCCCATTCACTATTCTGAACATTTTTCCCTTCTGGAAGAATTCCAAAAGCTCAACCGAAACCCTAGTTTCAGCCTCGCCAAAGTTTCAAACCCTAATTACCCTGTTTACCCTAATTACCCTGTTTTCGATTTTTGTCAAAACCACGAGATCTTATCGGATTTACCATTTTTCCTACTAGATGAGTCCAAGAGATTTAGTAATACTCATCTGCAAAACCAGATCTCAGATCAGCCCTTTAGATCTCCAGATTTGCAAATAGGCCCAAATTCCCGAATCAAATTCGTTACAGATTGATCCAAATCCTTGCAGAACAGTCCCTGGTGAAGGTTTCTGAAATTACAAATCAGCCCTAGCCTTCTTTTTCAGCCCTTTTCAACCAAGCCCCCGGTCGTTGCTCTCGACCAGAGCTCTAGCCGTTGCGACCAGAACCCCTCCACCTCGCCTCGCCGCAGGAACTCACCGCCGACGAAGTATCCCACGCTGCCACCATCACCGCCACGTAGCCACCACCTGTATGCAACCGTGCCACCACCGTGGAGCAACCGTAGCGGCGCATGTGCCGTGATTCCCTCGCGCGCGCGCGTGCTTCAGCAGCAGCAAAGCAACGCCACGTTGCAGCCATGCTGAAGCCAGTGATCTCGTCGCCCTACTCTAGCCAGGATTTGTCGTGATTCCCCTCGCCTGGCACAGTCGTTGCCGCATCCCAACGCTTGCACGCCATCTCGATCCCGCCTCCGGTGTCAGCCGCGAATCCCGCTTGATATGCTTCAACTCCCGAGAGCCCAGCCCTTCGCCTATATAAGCTTTCCCTCTTGCCCAGAATCACTTCGCACCACCCCGCAACTGCATTGCTTCAGCCCTAGCACCAGAGAGAAACAACTTCCCCAACGCCGCCGTGAAGACCTTCTTCCCCGGTGAGCCACTCGTGGAGCTCACGGTGCCAGCCTCACCCGCAGCTTCTCTCTCCAAACCAAGGCCACCAGTGAGTTACTCTCATTCCCTTGTCCGTATCATATCATTTAATTGGCCCCCGGTGAACCTCAACGCCGGCGATCACCGGAAAAGCCCAAATCCCCAGACAAAGTTGTGCATCAATTGGACCCCTGAGTAAAAAGTTATGCCATGCCCTAGTTTCTGGCCATGTCCAGCACTATGTCAGTGCATGTCCACCAGTGGCATTGAATGATTTAGACCTGTTACACTTGAGCAATTGAAATGCCACCTTGTCCATTAGATTCCTGGAGTTGTACTCTACAACTTTCTCTAATGTCACTTCTCCAGAAAACCTACCTAAGACCAACTTAAGGCTATGTCTATCCATGAATCGAATGTCAGCCTTTCGACATTCAACTCCTTTTGAGCCCATCTCTTCAATCAGCACCCAAATGACTTTGTCCAAACCTTTCCCCTGCATGCATGATATATTTTACGTATCATTTCCCATAAAAACTACCTTCTGTATGCTTATATAGCATATGTGTGCATTATTTGTATCCGCCGTGGAACCAGAGGTTGAAGGAGCAGACGAAATATTCGAAGAATTGTCCAAGTAACTAGACCCAGCATTGCAAGGCAAGTCTCAAACCCTTGATCATGCCTAGCCTAATATTTTGAAAAGAAGTATGTTAACTGTTTTCAAGTATATGCATGCCTTATATTCAAATAAGAATTATATTCAAATAAAGTGATTAGATATGACCTAAATAATTGTAAAGCCCCTTTTGACATTGAATATCCCTGCACCCTTGTCACCCTAGAATATCATGCTTAGGCTATACTATGCTCAAGATTATATGTTAAATCTTGAATGGTCACATATGAGAAAAGCATGTTCAAAACCCCTTTTTGTGAAAGAAAATGTGATTGGAATCGATAGTGAGGATGGTTTGATTGGATGCTGCTGTGTGCGCACTGGGAATGTGAAAGACTCCTCACTAAAGATTCATAAGGACTAAAACCTTGTGTTGTACTTCCATGCGGCATGAAAAACGTACCAACCACTTGCCCGGTTATGGGACGGGCGCAAGTTAGTAGCTTTCTTTAGTATTAGCTTTTCCCTGCAATGGTTGTCGATCCAGTTTCTTGTGAGAACTGGTGGGCTACTGAGGGCCATGAGTGATGTGAGTTCAGAAAAATCATGAGAGGAAAAGGTGGAAAGAAGGAAGACGCCCTATGCCAGATTAAGTCGTGCGCGGCTGTAATCAAGAGAGGCTATGTGTCTTGCGAGAACATAGACCCAGGCTAGGAAGTAAGGCAGTGGGGAGGACCCACAACGGTACTTGAGACTTAACTGTCTATTTACCGGGCAGGGAATTGTTAATTCTAGGACTGTAAACTGTTGTGTCACTTCGGCCTTGTCACATGCGTAAAAGTCGCATGGAGCTGATCCGACTTGAAAGCCGAATGATCGATGGATTAAGGTGGTACACCTTTGCAAAGTTTAAAAAGTATCGGATACTCTAAGCTCCCAGTTTATGGAGTCTGTGCGCGGTGGATTCTATCCACGTCGATGCAGCACAAGTAGCTTTTGGAAAGTTTTTATCAAAATCTGAATAAAGTGGTGACTCATGGAAGACCGCCACGCATAACATCTTCTGAAAATCTAGCTTAGGATTTTAAAAGTCTCGCTTTTGAAAACAAAAACCTTTTCCTCAAACTAAGTGTGAAAATCTATTCTATTCCTATATATATATATGAAACCAAGACCTTTTTCCTTGAAAACCCCTCATCTATATACCTGCATTCTCATAACAAGACTTGCTGAGCATCGTGTAAAAACATGCTCACCCTTGCCTTTTCACACAAAATTCAGAAGAAAGGATTCGAGGATTCTGATCCCCTTTAGACTTGAGCACTGAGAAGAGGAAGGAGCCTGTCCAGACGATTTGAGCTTCTAGGAGGGTCATGCGCCAAGTTGAGTTCGATGTGGTAAAGTCCCGAGCCAAACCGCTGCTGAAGGAAATGAAGACCTTTGTTGTTTTTGTGTTATTTCTGTGTTCGGTACCTTGATACCGATTCATTTTTATTCTTGATTTTCAAAAACTCTCTACTTTTGTATCAACTTTAATTAATGCCATTCTTGGCATTATGATAATGTAATAGTGGTCCTCGTGACCTTGTACTTGTCTTATCTGTTTGCTTTATTGTTTAAAATAAATCCGGTTGTTGTGAGCTTGTGATGTACCTTTCTGTGAGCAATCCACCTGGGCGGTTGCCACCGGAATCCTCAAATGAGGGTCCCACAAATCCCTTGTCGCATCCTCCACCGTCTGATCTCCCGCGCCGGGTGATCCCTCTTCTTTAGAGGACTAATCCAATTCTTTACGAAATCCTGAATCACGTCCTCAGCGGTCAAGCCCTCGTCTATCAAAAATTTCAGCACCTAAGCTTGTCTCCTCTGCTCGTCGTCGAGGGGAGGGGGATATCCTTCTCTTTACTCTTCTCTGGACACCGATCGGCGAACCAAAGATGACACTCTTTTGATGTGGTGTGTAGGATCAACGATGCCGACTAGAGAGGGGTGAATAGGAGGCTTTTAAAAATTCTTTGGACTAAACAATTTTTCAAGATTATTTAGGATAACCTAGATTTTGCAAAGGGGTTTAAAGCTATCTAATCATCTAGTTGCAATTAATCAATATGGAATACACAACTCAACATGCAACAAGATTAATTTAAGCAATTGAGTCAAGGTAAGTATGAAACGAATAACAAAGACACAATTGACACAATGATTTTTACCGAGGTCTCGGAGACTCGGCCAGTCTCCCTTGCTCCTCGTTGAAGCACTCACATGTGAGCCTCGCTTCTATATCCAAGAAGGATATCTCCACTCGGGTTGCTCCTTCTCCACACCGGATAGGCGAGCACCAAACCTTTCACACTTGTTTGTCGGCCTCTCCAACAAACTTCAACTGAATGATGACGACTCTCCTCCAACACCGTCTAGGCGAAGGCGATTCACTAAGAGTAACAAGTCGGTCACGCTGGCTTGAATGAATCAAGTGCTAGAAGCTCAAATGATGCAAATGAATGCCCAACACTCTAGCACTACCTTACAAATGAAGAATGAAGTGCACTAAGCACTCGTAACCTCTCTCAAATGCTTCTTCTCTAATTCTCTCAAGATTTGGCTCAAATCTAGGCCCTAGATGCAACATATCAAATGCAATGAACTTGGCTAGCTTATACACTGTGTTTTCAACTTCTTGGGCGTCCTCAAATGCTGGCCAACACGAGGTATTTATAGCCCCCCAAAGAAACTAGCCGTTTACAACAAAACGAGCCAATTTTGTACAGGTTGGACATTGTCCGGCCGTGTCAGACACTGTCCAGCGAGTGCAAGTCAATATGACCGTTGAAAACATGTCAGTTACCGTTGGGCTATTTTTGTGAAGGTCGGACAAATGATCTTTTGTCCAGACAAAAAACCCAAAGAGATGCATTTGTCTCTGGTTACATGTTTCAATTAAACCTCACATGATTTGTACAGGCCGGACAATGTCTGGCCCTTCCCGAACAAAAGCCCTCCGAACGGATTTAAACGTCTTTGATTACAATTTAAATAAAACACTCAAGTTTTATATAGGCCAGACAATTTCCGGCCATCACGGACAATGTCTGGTCTTCCCCAGACAGAAGCCCTAGACAAATATATATGTTTTTTTTTTATGATTGCAATTTCCACTAGAGTTTTGTACAGGTTAGACAATGTCCGGCCACCACAAACAATGTCCGGCCTATGCATACCGAAAACAGGACTTTACAATTTTACCCAAAAATAGATCTGGGTTATTTGCACATGCAATTTCTCTGTTTTCTCGTGGATACGTCTACTGGTACTCAGCAAAGACCACGACCAGTTTGATTTAGGAACTTAAAGCCACAGGTCAAAAATCCGGTCGAAAACAGGTGGTCGAGTGGATTTGGTCGAGCATACACAATCAAGCTGAAAGCTAGTATGACCAGCTTGAACTCCTACGACCACGACAAAACTCCAAACAAAGATGCAGCCAATCTGACAAGCATGACCACGACCAAACTCCAAACATGGATACGATCATAATGTGCAAATGTGAGTACAACTAGCAGTAGTAAAGAAATAGATTGCTCTAGCTGGCGACAACGACTAAGTACAGTTTTCAAAATATTTTCATTATTGTAACACAAACCACACTTAGATTTTCTTAGCAATGCAGGAGGTGATTAATCACTAGTGCAAGATGATATGAATGCATTTGAGCTTCCACACCAGACAGACTCAAGCTACTAGTTTCTGACCCCTCTTAATAGTACGGTCAAACTAGTAAAAAGAAGTCCTACCAAACCGGTCTATCTCCAAACACCGAGACTGATAAAATCCTAAGAAAACAATCCTCTTGGATCTTACCTTCGGTGAAGCTTGACCTCTCGAAGCTTGTCCTAGCAAAGCTTGACCTCGCAAAGCTTGACCTCGCTTAAGATGGCTCATGTCAGCATCAACCTCCATACGCTCTTGCTTGATTTCATCTCGCAATACACCTTAAGACTACAACACATACACTCAATGCACAGTGTTAGTCTCATATTTAGGTTGTCATTAATCACCAAGAAAATTACTCCACAAAGGAGTTGACTCAACAATTTCTCTTTTCGGTGAAATGACAAAACCATTTTCAACAAATAACAAATGAGTAAGAGATGAAATACCCAATCATATATATCCATATATGATTAGTAATGAGCACTTGATCTATACTACTCATGTCATGAAATTGATTAGCATAAGCTCGATGTAAACACAGATGACATACATGATGAGCTCCCCCACAACATATGCATTGATATTAAACCACAACAGGGAGTCATCGACTTATAAGGTTCAACAAATAACAATTCAATTTACTTGTACTAAACCAAGATTTATACAAGTTGTCATTTAATCATCAAAGCTGTCATTATCCAAATCAACTCATTATCCAAATCAACATTAATCATCAAGGATTTATCCAAATCGTCATTTGTCGTGGTATTGCGAATACCCCGGCAGATTTTGAGAGTGATCCTAGCGAAGATTACGCGGCGCGGGTTGACCGGATGACCGGTCCTCCCCCGCTGGACAAGCACAAAGAATGACACACGGATTTATACAGGTTCGGGTCCCGGTGGGGGCCCTAGTCCTGTCAACGCGCTCCCGACCAGAGTCGGCTGGGGAGGCTCTCTCCGGGGGAGAGGCTTCCGGAGCACGCCTGTGAGTTTAGCTATTCCAATAAATGAATCCATCCTTTACAACAGAGGGGTACAAGGGCTATTTATAGCCCCCAAAAAGCAGCAAAAAACCTAAACTACCCCGGAAGCCACCGTCGGATTGAAGGGCAGGACCGTCCTTCTCCCAGTCAAACGCCTTGGATGCTTGACAAGTGGTCGCTAGTTCCCGAGGTGCTCCTCGTGTGACCTGCACGTGATAAACAGTTCAATACTTTACCTTTAGGAGGGTGATGAGGCCCGGGACGGCGCCGGAGGCCATGTCCCGGGAGCCAAAAGGCGGCGCCCGGGGAGGCCCCGGAGACCACGTCCCCGGGCAAATGGCGGCGCCCAGGAGGGTACAGGAGGCCACGTCCCGGGAGCCAAAAGGCGGCGCCCGGGGAGGCCCCGGAGGCCACGTCCCCGGGCAAATGGCGGCGCCCGGGAGGGCACCGGAGGCCACGTCCTGGGAGCCAAAAGGCGGCGCCCGGGGAGGCCCCGGAGGCCACGTCCCCGGGCAAATGGCGGCGCCCGGGAGGGCACCGGAGGCCACGTCCCGGGAGCCAAAATGCGGCGCCCGGGGAGGCCGAGGAGGCCACGTCCCCGGGCAAATGCCGGCGCCCGGGAGGGCACCGGAGGCCACGTCCCGGGAGCCAAAAGGCGGCGCCCGGGGAGGCCCCGGAGGCCACGTCCCCGGGCAAATGGCGGCGCCCGGGAGGGTACCGGAGGCCACGTCCCGGGAGCCAAAAGGCGGCGCCCGGGGAGGCCCCAGAGGCCACGTCCCCGGGCAAATGGCGGCGCCCGGGAGGGCACCGGAGGCCACGTCCCGGGAGCCAAAAGGCGGCGCCCGGGGAGGCCCCAGAGGCCATGTCCCCGGGCAAATGGCGGCGCCCGGGAGGGCACCGGAGGCCACGTCCCGGGAGCCAAAAGGCGGCGCCCGGGGAGGCCCCGGAGGCCGCGTCCCCAGGCAAATCGTGACACATCTTACCTGGACTTAGTCTCGCGGAGATTTCCCCCGACATCATTAATCATCAAAACCTAGATCGACCTAGATCCAACTATCTCCCCATTTTTGATGATTGATGACAACAACCTCTATAAATCCAAAATAGATTCTTCAGCTCCCCCTTAATATATGCAATAATATTTCGGAACTGAGCAAAGCTTTTACTCATATAAGTCAAGAGATATGTATGACAATTGAGCACAAGTTCAATCAAGTCATCTTTCAAAACATCAACTATCATGATTATCTTTCCCAAGTGTCAATGATCTCAATTAATATCTCTTCTCTCTCAAATATCATTGATTTCTAATATCAATATCAAATATCTCTCCCTAAAACTCTCTCTCCCCCTTTGTCAACTAACTAAAATATCTCTCCCCCTTTGTCATCAAGCACAAAAAGGAAGGGGTGAGAAGACAAATTGACAAGCAATGTTTTTGGAGTTAGTGATTCATTCTCAAGTTTGCTAAGACAACTTGTAAGAGATTTTGCAAGAAAAACTGACTTTTTACTTGAAATGGTTTTCATTCAAAAATAAAATCACAAGAAGAATGTTGCAAGTATTTTTGAAAATACACCCAAGATATATAAAAAGGAATCAAGACAATCAAAATACAAAGGATATATTGAAGACATTTAATCCATTTCTAATCATTCAAAATCTAGATGCATCTAATAGTTTGATATGAAAATATCCGCTAGATGCATGGTTGTCATAACGTGATTGATTTCTAAATCTCTTTATGCCACAAGATCTCTTATATAGTGATGCCGTATATCAATATACTCCATCCAAGAGTCTTGAATCAAATTGTTCACCATCTTTACGGCACTTCCATTATCTCATAAGAGTGGCATCTATTCGAAGATAATTCTATAATTCAACAAGTTTTGTTTCATCCATAAAAATTAAGCACAATAACCACTAGATGAACTCTTTGATTTATCTTGCAGTTCACATAATCTGAATTCAAATAATCAAGAAATTCAAGGTTTGTATTTCAGATGCCAAAAACTTATCCTAGGATTGCATTTCAAATACCTAAGGATTATTTAATGGCAATTAGATTACATTCCTTTGGAGATAATCAAAATCCAGCATATATGCAATCACTAAGTATGATGATGGGTCAAAATGCGGTAAAGTAAAGCAAAACTACCAATCAAAGATCGATAGAGTTTAGAATTGACTACTTTTTCATGTTCGACCATGTTGAGATGTCCATATGTAGCCTTGAGAGTCGTAATAACTTCCTCATTTTTCTTCTTGAGACTCTTGAGCGAAACCTTCACACGCTTCTTGAGTTGTTTGATTTGCCATGCCAGGAAGTAACTTGGCTCTTCAATCATTTGCATCTCGATTTCCCTAACCATCACCTCAAAAAAGTCTTGATGGAAAGATTCATGTTGAGGGAAATCTCCACGAGACTAAGTCCAGGTAAGAAGTTCCGCCATTTGCCCGGGGACATCGCCCCCGATGCCTGTCCCGGGCGCCGCCATTAGCCCGGGGACATGGCCCCCAGTGCCTGTCTCGGGGGCCGCCTTTAGCCTGGGGACAAGGCCCCCGGTGCTTGTCCCGGGCGCCGCCTTTAGCCCGGGGACATGGCCCCCAGTGCCTGTCCCGGGCGCCGCCATTAGCCCGGGGACATGGCCCCCGGTGCCTATCCCGGGCATCATCGTCCTTCCGGGGATAGGAGCCCTTGATCCCATGTCACACGCGGGTCGCGTGACGAGCACCTCCATCACGTGCGGGTCGCGTGACAAGCGCCTCGGGAATCAGCGGCCACCTGTCAAGCATCCGAGGTGCCTGGCCGAGAGAAGGACGTTGCTACCCCTCGATCCGACGGTAGCGCCCGGGGTAGTTTAGTCTTTTTGCTTCTTTTGGGGCTATAAAAGCCCTTGTTCCCCCTATTGTAAGAACGAGTTGCTCATTATTGCTAGAATAGCCAATCTCACAGGTGTGCTCTGGAAGCCTCTCTCCGAGAGAGCCTCCCCAGCCGACTCTGGTCGGGAGCACGCCGACAGGACTAGGGCCCCCACCAGGATCCGAACCTGTATAAACCCTCATATCATTTGTTGTGCTTGTCCGGCAGGGGAGGACCGGTCACCCGGTCAACCCGCGTCGCGTTTTCTTCGCTAGGATCGTCCACAAAACCTGCCGGGGTGTTCGTAACACCACGACAATTGGCGCCGTCCTTGGGGACTCGTGACAAGACGTCATGGCTCCCCCAAGAACAAGGGCACGCGCCCTTCCCGATGACGCCGGTCCCGGAGACCCGGCGCCACCCGTCCGGGACACGACTGCCCCGGAGCTTCCGCCCGGAGGTGGCCAGACCCAGGTACTGCCTCCCACCATCCCTCTTAACTTAGGTGGTTCGACCTCCAGGTCGGTCCCGGTGACCGCAGGAGCCTCGGCCGGGACTAGTCTCCCCTCAACGGCTCCCCCTGCTCCCCGAGACGCCCTGCTTGAGGCTTTAGTGGAGGGCCAGCTCCTCGCCCAGCACTCTATGGATGAGCTGCTCCGCGTGTTGGCGCGGCCACCGGCCCCCACATACGCGCAGTACCCATACCCGGGGGCTATGCCCCCGTTTATGGGTCACCCGGCCCCTCCGGCTCCCGGAGGCCCGGCCGCCCCGTATGACCCCTCTGGTGGTTACCCTCCCCCGGTGGGTCATACGTCCGGACCCTTCCCGGCACTTGGATCCTTCCCGGTGCCGGGGGGCTACTTTGTGCCCGGGCCCTTCGCGGCACGGGGGGGATATCCTGTTCTGGGCCCATTCCCTGGGCCGGGGGCCCATTCCCTGGGCCGGGGGCCCATTACATGCCGGGGGCGGTTTACAGAGCAGCTCCTGTGCCTCAGTGGACCTCCCCCCGCAACGGCGCCCCGGTTCCGGACGTCGCCACAGGGGCTGCGCCAGTTCCGGTTCCGGTTGTCGCCGCGGGGGCTCCGTACTCTTCGGTTCCGGATAACACAAGGGCTTCCCTCTTTCCGGTTCCGGTCGTCTCCGCGGGCGCCCCCTCCCCAGTTCCGGATGATACAGGGGCTTCCCCCTTTCCGGTCCCGGGGATCTCCTCAGGGGGCTCCCCCCAGCCGGCCCCGGTAGCTTCCGGGCCGGTAGATACAGTGCATGAGCTCCCTCCTCCCCCGGGGCCACCGCCGAGGGTGCCCCCGGCAGACCAGGTCCGTTTCTCCCGGGAGGAGGTCGAGCGAATGCATACGGCTAAGTGCGGGGAAGAACTTCCCCCGGGCCACGGACGCGGAGAGCCTCACCCTCGCACCGGTCGGGGGAAGAGACCCGCCGAGGAACCAACCTCTCCAGGGGAAAGCCCAGACATCCGGGAACTCAGCCCCGGCCCGGAAGAAAAGCGTCATCACCGCCACTCCAACGGACCTCTCGGGCCGCTTCCCGACTCCGATAACGAGGGCGCGTCCCCCTTCAAAAGAAACAGCGACCAGGACTCTCCCAGGGAAGTGCAGGGGGCTAATCAGCCCCTATGCTGCAGACTTCGGTGCATTCAGTGGCCGGGGCCTTATCGCCCACCGCACATCGAGCACTATAACAGTGAGGCCGACCCTTATGCATTCGTGCAGGTATATTCCACGGCCATCTCGGCGGTTGGGGGGGATGAGACGGTGCAGTGCAACGTCTTCCCCCTCTACCTCACCGGGATCGCCCGGTCCTGGTTCTACAACCTGAAGGCCGGCTCCATCAAGTCCTTCGCACAGCTCAAGCGCGAGTTCTGCGCGTACTTCCAGGGGAACTACGTGCGTCCCCTGGATTCTTCGCAGCTATACACCGTCCGGCAGAGGACGATGGAGACCATCCGCAGCTTCTTCAAGCGCTTCGCCCAAGTGAAGAGCAAAGTGGCTCATGTCCCCGACTCCACCGTCATCGAGGCGTGCAAGAGCGGGATCCTCCCGGGGGAGCTCCACCGGAGGCTCTCCCGAAGCTACCCCTCCTCCGCGGACAAGCTCTTCAACGTACTTGAGAAGTACGCTCGGCCGGAGGAGGATGACCTCTGTAAGAAGATCCAGGGGCTCCCGCCCCCACCGACCGGGGGGCCAGGGACCCCCTCAAACGCCCCAGGCAGGGGGGCCATAACGAGCCACGGCCTCGGTACACCTTTGTCTTCGAGGGCGGAGGCGGCTCGCGCGACCCCCCGAGAGGCAACCGCCCCTTCCCCAAGCCGAAAGGCCGTGGGGGAGGACAGTCTTCCCGCAGTTGGGAAGGCCCCGCGGGGAGAAGCAGGGAAGGACCGTGGTGCACCTTCCACGGGTCCAGTACCCATGCTACCCGAGAGTGCCACCAGCTGCTGCAGCACTTCGCGGCGTTCCTCGACCAGCATGGGCAGGGGGGGACTCCGGCCTCCTTGCCCCCTCAGCCGACTGTACCGGCCCTTCCTGCTCCCGCAGGGGGACAGCAGGGGCGAGTGCAGTAGGGGGAGCCATCAGAAACTCTCCCCTTCCAAACTTCCCAGAGACATGTTAACGTCATCGTGGGAGGGTCCGCTTCCTGGTGGGACTCCAAGCGCCAGCGTAAGGAGTACGCGCGTGAAGTCAAGGTAGTGGGGTTGCTACATACATCCCCGCCACCCAAGTGGTTGGACGTCCCCCTCACCTTCACGGCGGAAGACGCGCGCGGGGTTCACTCTCCCCACGACGACGCGCTCATCGTCTCCGCCACCATCTACAACTGCCACCTGGCCCGCATCCTCGTGGATGGCGGGAGCTCCGCCGATGTCCTCTACCTGAAAGCCTTCAGGGAGATGCAGGTGGATGAGAACCTTCTATAGCCTGCGGCAGGGCCCTTGCAAGGATTCGTCCCGGGGAAGGCGATCTACCCCGTGGGGAAGGTGGATCTCCCCATGACGTTTGGCACCCCGGAGAACTACCAGACTGAGATGGTCCGGTGTGACGTGGTGGACCTCCCCACCTCCTACAACGCGATCATGGGGAGGACCACGATCAACCGCTTGGGGGCCGCAACCCACCAAAACTACCTTTGCATGAAGGTTCCCGGGCCTCACGGTGTGATCAAGATGTGGCCCGCGCTCTATACGAGCACGCCGCCGCCACAATCGGGAGCATCAACATCATCAAGGCACCCGGGGGGGAGGTCACTACCCCGGAACCAGACGTCGCTGCGATACCTCCCGAGAGGCCCCTCCCCAAGCCACGTCTAGAAGGGGGCCTCCGGAAGGTCCTGCTTTCCCCGGACGACGGACACAAAACCGACTGGGTCAGGGCGGAGCTCCCCGAGGTGCATGCAACACAACTCGCGGCCTTCCTGCGTGAAAACTCTGACGTTTTCGCGTGGAAGCCCTCCGACATGCGGGGCGTCACCCGGGATGTCATCGAGCACAAGCTCGCGGTGACCCCCGGCCACCCCCAAACAGAAGCTGAGGAAACTCTCCCTTGAACGCCAAGAGGCGATCAAGGTGGAGATCGCCCGACTCCGAGAGGCGGGGTTCATTTGGGAGGTCTTGCACCCCAAGTGGCTCAAGAACCCCATCCTCGTGAAGAAGTCAAATGGCAAGTGGCGGATGTGCGTGGACTTCACTGACCTCAATCGCGCCTGCCCCAAGGACAACTTCCCACTCCTGCGGATTGACCAACTAGTCGACTCCACCGCGAGGTGCGAGTTGATGAGCTTCCTGGACGCCTACTCGGGCTACCATCAAGTCCGAATGGCGGAAGGATACGAGGAAAAGACTAGTTTCATAACTCCCCTCGGAACCTTCTGCTACGTCCACATGCCCTTCGGGCTGAAGAGTGAGGGAGCGACCTTCTAGCGCCTCATGACGCTGGTCTTCAAAGACCAAGTCAGCCGCAACGTCGAAGTCTACGTAGATGAGGCGGTCGTCAAAAGTCCCCGCTCAGCCGCCCACGTCGACAACCTAGCGGAGACCTTCCGCAACCTCCGCACGTATGGGTTAAAGCTCAACCCGGAAAAGTGCGCCTTCGGCGTACGCGGGAGGAAGCTCCTGGGTTTCCTTGTGTCCCAACGGGGCATAGAGGCAAACCCCGAAAAGATCCGGGCGTTCCTGGGCAGGCCCCCGCCGCGCTCCGTCAAGGACGTTCAGCGACTCACCGGCCGCTTAGCCGCGCTGAGCCGCTTCGTCTCGCGGTCGGGGGAACGAGGCCTCCAATTCTTCAAGATCCTCTGGGGGCTCGAGGGGTTCCGTTGGACCCCCGAGGCCCAGGAGACCTTCGACGACCTTAAGAAGTACCTTACGAGCCCTCCAATGCTCGTGAGTCCATCTCTAGAAAAACCCTTGCTCCTCTATCTTGCCGCGACTCCGGTCACCGTGAGCGCGGTATTGGTGAAGGAGCAAGGGGGCAGCAACGTCCCGTGTACTACGTGAGTGAAGCCCTCCAAGCTGCCAAAACTCCATACACGGAAATGGAGAAGATCTGCTACGCCCTCCTGATGGCTTCCCGGAAGCTTCGTCACTACTTCCTCGGGCACCCCATCACCGTCCCGTCATCCCTCCCCCTGGGGGAGGTGCTGCGGAACAAAGAGGCCACCGGCCGGATTGGGAAGTGGGGAGCTGTGCTCGCCCCCTTCTCCCTTTCCCTTACAGGCCACTCCACCATCAAATCACAGGTCCTCACCAACTTCGTGGCGGAATGGACTCCTGCCTCCGGGCCCGGGGACGAAGACCTCCCCGCGCCACCCCGACGCAGGGACCACTGGACACTTATGTTCGATGGGTCTCTGTGTCTCGCCGAGGCCGGTGCGGGAGCATTCCTCCGGAGCCCCGAGGGGAAGGAACTCGAGTTCGCGGTGCGCCTCGAGTTCCCCACAACCAACAACATCGCCGAGTACGAGGCTTTGCTCCTCGGGTTGCGCCTTGCACACTCCCTGGGGATCCGACGCCTCCTAGTGAAGGGAGACTCTCAGCTCGTAGTTTGCCAAATGGACAAGTCCTACCTGTGCCATGACGCAAACTTGAGCCTTTATTTGCAGGAGGTGCGTAAGATGGAGCGGCACTTCGACGGCCTCGAGGCCCGGCATATCCCGAGAAGGAACAATGACCGGGCCGACGCCTTAGCCCGGGCAGCTAGCGCTCGGGAATCGCTCCCCAAAGGGGCCTTCCTGGAGATCATCGCGAAGCCTTCGGTGACCTCCCCGAACGCGGTCGACGAGCCTCGCGTCCCGGTGGTTGCAGAGATCACCCGGTCTCCGTCATGGATGGACCCCCTCATCTCCTTCATCAAGGGGGAGGGGGACCCACCCAACGAGACCGAGGCTAAGCGCCTCCGGGCCAAAGCCCGAGCATACCTCCTGCTGGAGGGGAAGCTGTACAAGCAGGGGGCTTCCATCCTCCTCCGTTGCCTCCCACGGCCGGAGGGACTCCAGCTTCTCGAAGACATCCACGCAAGGAGCTGTGGCTCTCACCTAGCCCCCCGCGCCATCGCGGCCAAAGCTCTCCGGCAGGGCTTCTACTGGCCCACGGTGATGTGCAACGCGCGAGACCTTGTCTCCATGTGCGAAGCTTGTCAAAAGATGGCCAAGGGTTCCAACCTCCCCCCCGTAGTGCTGCGGACTATCCCCATCACTTGGCTCTTCGCGCGTTGGGGGATGGACCTCTTAGGACCCTTCCCCCCAGCGCCCGGAGGATACAAGTATGCGGTGGTCGCGGTCGACTACTTTACAAAGTGGGTAGAGGCGGAACCCTTGGCCAGCATCACGTCCCGGGCTGTCCAGCGATATTTCTGGAAAAATGTCGTTTGTCGTTTTGGTGTCCCCCGGGAAATCAATGTTGATAACGGGACCCAATTCAACTCGGCTTATTTTCAGGAATTCTGTGAAGGCCTGGGGCTCGTCATCCACTTCGCCTCAGTGGCCCATCCCCAGAGCAACGGGGCTATCGAGAGGGTCAACGGCGTAATCCTACAAGGGTTACGCCGACGACTCGAACAAGCCGCTTCTAAGCGGGGTGCATGCACAGAGGAGCTCCCCAGCATCCTCTGCTCCATGCGCACGACTCCAAGCCGGGCGACGGGGCGTACCCCCTTCTCCCTGGTTTATGGGGTTGAGACAGTCCTCCCCCCGGTGGTTGGCTTTCGGTCGCTGCGAGTTGAGCTCCTAGACGGAGCTACGACTGCAGCGCACCAAGCCAACGAGGCGAATCAGCGGCTGGAGATCGACCTCGTGGAGGAGGAACGCGACCGAGCGCTCCTTCGCCACGCCATCTACGAGCGCGAGATGACACGCGCATACAACCAGCGCGTGCGCGAGAGAGCTTTTCGCCTTGGGGACCTTGTCCTCAAGCGCGTCACAGACCCCCAAGCCCAGGACAAGCTCTCCCCCAAGTGGGAGGGCCCCTACAGGATCTCGGCAGTCCTGGGCTCGGGGGCTTACAAGCTCTCCAACCTTCAAGAACAGGAGCTAAAGCACACGTGGAACTTGCGTTTACTTCGCAAGTTTTACGTTTAGCCTACACAGGCCCGTCCCCTCCCCCGGAGCGATTGCGCTGGAGGGGGAAGGGGGACCTTGTACTTACTGTCCCCTCCCCCGGAGCGATCATGCCGGAGGGGGAAGGGGGACGTTGTAATCACCGTTCCCTCCCCTTTCGCGATTTCACGGGGGGAGGCATTGTATTTTGTCACATTATCAATACAATTGGATTTTTCTTCAACTGCCTCAATGCAGGTTCTTTACATTATCACCTCTATCGGCGATGCCCTCCCCGCGAGGATGCCCTCCCCACGAGGATGCCCTCCCCACGAGGATGCCCTCTCAACGAGGATGTCCTCCCCGAGAGGAAGTGGGCTCTCATGACCCAAGAAGTCCCTCCCGTAGGGCGGCTTACGATCACCCCTCGTGGACTGAGGGTGTAAGCGGCAACCCGGTCCTCAGGAACCGTGGTAACTAGTCACTTTGGGAGACTAGTCCCCTACCCAAATACTCATACCCGTCATCGGGCACATCCTCCTCCGGGAGTCGATATTCTCCCCAGCGGGACGGATTTCTTGGACATTCTTTCCCGGAGACCTTATTCCCGGCTCCCCGTTCTCACGGTGACCGAACGATTGTCTCCCGAAAAGTTTATCTCCGAAAATCTCATCTCGGGATTTCTTGGACATTCTTTCCCAGAGACCTTATTCCCGGCTCCCCGTTCTCACGGTGAACGGACGATTGTCTCCCGGAAAGTTTATCTCAGGAAATCTCATCACGGTGTTTTCTCGGATGCTTCTTCCCCAGAGACCTTATTCCCGGCTCCCCGTTCTCACGGCGACCGGACGATTGTCTCCCGGAAAGTTTATCCCCGGAAACCTCGTCTTGGAATTTTTTAACTTGAAAAAATTCCTATGCCACAGGTCTTCATCCCCGTGGCTTTGTCACCCCCACAGTGCACGGAGCGACCCCCTGGCCCACTGTAGGCGGGGGGGATAAGGAGCCCCCAGGAGTCATCTGGACCATCCAAGAAAAACGAGCAAACTTAGCTCTATCTTATCAAAAGAAGATTCTCAAAGAAACAACAAGCAAACACAGCTTTATTGATCATTCAACCGGAGGACATCTTCCCCCTCCAGTGGGCATCGGAAACGGTACAACCCGCGCCATAAACTGGAAATACTTTACGTCCTACGGCTCCTACGCCTAATAGTCCCGGAGGCCCTCCGATAGCTCCCGGGTCAGGTCCTTGTACAACCCGCGTATGCGGCGCTGAGCTTCCCGGAGCAGGTCCTCGGGCCAGTACTCATAGCCCGCCGGTGGAAGTATCCGAAGAGGGGGGATCATCCGGGACCCCGGACGCGGAGGGGATAGTTCGGCCCGATGATTATCGAAGTTACCCAAGTGCCACTCCGAATGCCATCGTAACCGGATCGGCTCCCGGACAACGTCCCCGCTGCGTCCCCCGGAGAAGAGGCTCAACAAGATTAAAGCGGCTTGGGCATCCCCCGGGGGGCACCTACCGGGGCTAAAAGGCCTCGTCCCCGGGGAACTTCTTTCGGACCTTCGCCCGGGAGTAGCCTCCCGGGAAACCTGGTAACATTGTATTCATTCAAGACTTAGAAAAATTTCAACTTCTATTGCATTTCAAAATGTCTTTTTACAAGTGTCCAGGGCTTCTTCTAAGAAGCTACTGGAAGCAAAATACAAAGAAAGCAAAAAAGGGTCCTAGCTAAGACCCGGGGGAGGCTCATACTTTGTCATTGGCGTCCTCCCCCCGGGGGGCTTCCGCCGAAGCCGGGGCATCCGCTCCCGGAGGCGCGGTGCCGGGAACCTCACCCAGACGATCCGGTCGTAGAAGCCCCCGGCGAGCTACTCCACCTCCCGGCGCGAGGGCTCGAAAAACTCCGGGAAGCTCCGAGCGATGCCGCCCCGATTGCTTGGGCGCCCACCCCCTGGTGCTCCACCAGCCCGGCCGTGGCCACCACCACGGGGATTGCCCGGCCTCACGCCCGGGCATCCGCAGCCTCCGGGATCACGGAGACTTGTGCGTTAAGAAAATGCACAACCTCCGTGAAGGTGGCCGGGTGGCACCTCGGAGTTGCTCCCGGAGCCGAGGCTCACGCCAAGGCCCTCGAGGGCTGAACGGACGGAGCGGCCTGCGTCCATCACCGCCCGGACGCTTGAGCCCTCGAGCTCCCGGAGGGCTTCCTCCTTCGCCTTGGCCTCCCGCCGGAGACAGTCATTGGCGGTCTCGGAGGCATGGACTTGGGCCCGGACCCAGGCCAGCTCCCAGAGGGCATCATCCCGCTGCTCCAGGAAAGTGGCGGCCCTCTCCTCCGCCTCCTTCAGCAGCTGGCCGACGCGTTGCTCAAGGCCCTAGGTAATGGCCGCCCCCTACAAACGCAAGAGTTAGAAAAAATTCGGGTTTAGGGGACCGAAAGAAAGCGCCCACAGGTTCGGGTAAGTACCTGGATTTGGAGAGACTGAAGCTCCCCAAAACGCTCACGGAGCGTCCCCTCCAAGACATAGGCCTGGACTTTCTGGGTCTGCAGGCCCTCCGCATAGCGGTCGACCTCCCCCGCGGAAAGCAGGGGGTCTCCCTCCCGGTGCCGGTCACGTCGCAGCCGATGACGGGCCCCCGGACTTGAGTCCCCGGCATGATGTGAGCTGGGGTGGCGGTGGTCGGCGTCTTCGTCGCCGAGGAGGTGGCCTCCGATGAGGTGGTCGAGGAGCTCTCGGAGGGGGTCCCTCCCCGGGGAGGGATCATGAGCTCCTTCCCCTTCCCGGGCTCCCCCCCTCGTCTACCGGCCACTCCACCCGCGGGGGCGAGGTCTCCGCGAACCTCACCTCCGGCCTCTCCGGCTCCAAAGGAGCCTGGGCCGCTGGGAGGGCTGTCCCCGAAGGCAGCATGGGGGCGTAGTCCACCAAATCGGACGCCTCCCCGCCCGCGGCCAGTCCCATCCCCTGAGACTCGGCGGGGCTCTCCGGGGGAGGGGGCGTTGCTTTCTTTCTGGCCGGCGCCCGGGCGAGCCCTGTCCCGGGGGTCTCGTCCCGGGCTTTCACCCGCGTCGAGGCTAGCATCGTCGACGGGCCGGGGGCTTTTTGAACCCTTGCCTTCTTTGGCTCAGAGCCCCCGGTAGCCTCCTTCCCCCACTTGTGCGAGCCGGGGGTAGGGAGGGGCTTCCTTTCCGGTAGCTTTAGCCCGAAGGCCTCGGCTACCAGGTTCCAGGAAGGGCCCTCCCCCACGACGCGCACGATGCGCTCGTGCTCGTCGGCGAAGTACCTCCCCAGGAGGTTCTCCGCCTTCTCCCGGGCCACCGGGTACGGTCGGACTGCGAAAGGTAAGAGTTGGAAAAATTTGCAAATCAAATGAACCAGGTCATCGGGAACTTATGTTGGGTCACCGGTTTCACTGGGGGCCGTTGGCCTGGGCACATCCCGATCCCCCTCCTCCCGCGCGAGAAGGGGGAGATCCTCAAGAGCATCATCTCCTCGGCGGTGTCCCGCACAGAGCGGACGCCCTGGGAGGTGACGACCTTTCCGAGGAGCCTCAGCTCCTCCTCCGTCCACACCGGGGGCTTCGAGGCGGACGACCGGCTGTAGGTGGGGGCCTCCGGGGAATACACCACCTCGTCATCCCGGACCCGGAGGTAGAACCACCTCCGGATCCAGTCACCCCAGTGGTCCCGGAAGGCCTCCACCGGGTACTCGGCTACCCGGGACGGTAGCATCTGGACCATCACCGTGCCGAAGGGGGACTTGGGTCCCCCCTTCACCATGTGGGAGCTCGTCGCCGCCGGCTCGTAGAAGTACCGGAAGGCTCGCAGCGTGGGTTCCTGTCCGATCGCCATCTCGAAGAGCCATATGAATAGGCCCATCCGGACGATGGCGTTCGGCGTGAGGTGGTTCAGAGCCACCCCATACTCCTTCAAGAACTCCCAGAGCAATGGGTGCACCGGGAGCCAGAGCCCCGCCTCGAAAAAGGCCTCGAAGGCCACAATCTCTCCTGGCCTGGGGCGGGGAGCTCTGTCTTTCTTCACGGGGATCTGGACGTCCCCCTCCGGGATAACTCCCCGGTCGATCAGGGACTCTAAGTCCCCGGTCATAAACTCGAAGGCCCAGAGGAAGTCCGCAGTGACTTCCTTCAGGGGCACCTCCGTGGTCTTCGCTCGGCCCTTGGGTGCCATCAGGTTTTTTCCGGTGGCTAAAGCTTCCGGGAACTGGAGGGACCTAAAGGTTCTGGTGGCTAGGCTCCCGGGAACTAACTACCGGAGGAGGGCTACTGGGAGAGCTAAGCTGGCTGGAGTTTGGAAAATTTGGAATGAGCTCTCCGGGCCCCCCAAGGCCCTATTTATAGAGGCGAAGCACGGCCCAGATGGGCGCCACGTGGCACTTCGCGGTACATCCGCACCGTTGAAATTCAAACTGCGCGTGGGAAACGAAGGGATGGGCACGTGGAACGAGGCGCTGGTTCGAACCGCGAGCGGCATTAATGGCCAAACGGCGCGGTCATGAACGCGTGGCACGGAAACCGAAGCGACACTGTTCCGGTAGCTTGCCCCAGAGATTTTCCCGGTGATGTGAACCATACCCCCCGGGGAATCAAGCTTCGTCCCCGGAGGGCATGGGGGGCTGCTGTTGGGGGAAATCTCCACGAGACTAAGTCCAGGTAAGAAGTTGCGCCATTTGCCCCGGAACATGGCCCCCGATGCCTGTCCCCGACACCGCCTTTAGCCCGGGGACATGGCCCCCGGTGCCTGTCCCGGGCGCCGCCTTTAGCCCGGGGACAAGACCCCCGGTGCCTGTCCTGGGCACCGCCTTTAGCCCGGGGACATCGCCCCCAGTGCCTATCCTGGGCGCCGCCTTTAGCCCGGGGACATCGCCCCCGGTGCCTATCCCGGGCGCCGCCTTTCGCCCGGGGACATGGCCCCCGGTGCCTGTCCCGGGCGTCGCGTGATGAGCACCTCCGTCACGTGCGGGTCGCGTGACAAGCACCTCGGGAATCAGCGGCCACCTTTCAAGCATCCGAGGTGCCTGGCCGGGAGAAGGACGTCGCTACCCCTCGATCCGACGGTAGCGCCCGGGGTAGTTTAGTCTTTTTGCTTCTTTTGGGGCTATAAAAGCCCTTGTACCCCCTATTGTAAGAACGAGTTGCTCATTATTGGTAGAATAGCCAATCTCACAGGTGTGCTCCAGAAGCCTCTCCCTGAGAGAGCCTCCCCAGCCGACTCCGGTCGGGAGCACGCCGACAGAACTAGGGCCCCCACCGGGACCCGAACCTGTATAAACCCTCGTGTCATTTGTTGTTCTTGTCCGGCGGGGGAGGACCGGTCACCCAGTCAACCCGCATCGCATTTTCTTCGCTAGGATCGTCCACAAAACCTGCCGGGCTGTTCGTAACACCACGACAATTCATTAGTGGCACTGAGAGTAATGTCATCAATATACATTTGACACACAAGAAAATAATGTCTCGATTACTTTTTGATGATGGTTGTGTCAACCTTCCCAATTTTATAAATGTTTGATATAAGAAAAGATTTGAACCGATTTTATCAAACTCAATTGGAAACAAAAGATTCAATCCTCAAAGATTTCACTTCTTTTGGCATTAAACACAAAAAGAACATACAAATGAAGGATATGCCAAAATGAGGTATGTAGAAAACAATCTTAGGTCACAAGGTTGAGGGAAAAGCATATGACCTAGTGAGGAGTTCAAATTTCCAAAAGAAACTCAAATCACGAATTTATTTGAACACTGTTTTGCTGAGAAGATCTCTCTTCCGGGAAATTGACGCCTTTTTCGTGGTGCGGGCGTGCCAGTATACATAAGTATGCACTTAAGAGAACATAGAATGTACAATATTAGAGGAGACAATGCACTTTATTAATTCTGAAAAGAATTACAAATTACAAGTCCCTTTGGTATTTACAAGCTCTCATTGTGCCAAGGAAAGTACATCTTGACTTCAAGAGACTGCATGGTTCATGGTTCCTCAGGGCTTTTGAAAAACTCCTGGTTAATTACATCTGCATAACGAGTCCACAGAAAACCTCTAATTAAGCTGTGCTGGTGGTCATCGTTTCAAGCTTCAAAGTAACTTTGCCCTTTGATGAGTATACGCAATGTGTATGCCCATGCATGCAAATATGCAAATCCATAGCCTCGTCAGTCTATGGTACTATCACAAAATATGGCCTTCGCCTCATCGGTACCCGACCAGGGGGTTGTTTAGCCTCATCGGTCGTGAACAAGTGGATGCCTTCACCTCATCAGTACCTGGCATGAATTGTGTTCGGCTTCGTCAGTCACGAACAAAAAACATGTTGCCTCCGCTTCATCAGTACCCAGCGACATGTAAATTATGGATGGAATGACTTGTGATAACACTTTTGACTTCCTTAGCTTCAGAAAAGCACAATGCATGGTAGACAACTCATTGGGATATCCATCAAGGACTTTGTACGATTTCGTCTTGTCTTGACAGCTTCAGACATGACAATCATTGCACTAGCTCCTCTTCAACTAATTGTATGGGAGCCTTTCTAGGCTTTGATTGGTTTCAAAGTTGGAAGAATAATTTCTAGATAGAACCTCGATTGTTCATCAAAATTTGAGATCAATCAGACCGCGGATTAGAAGCTATCTTCATTGCATTGCTCGTACGTCAAGCTGAAATTCAGCGAGAGAGAACTATTTGCAATGGTCTTGATGGTCTCCTGGTTCTTTGATTGCGGTGAAACTCAGAGGACATATTTCACATTGGATCTTTTGCTTTCCATGCAAATTTCGAGTCAATCGGACTTCTGGATGAGGAGTTATCATTGATTTCCTCCCATGAGACAGACTGATCTTCAACTGAACAGAGCCTCTCCTTAGTTGAATTGCGACTTGGAGGTCTTGGTCGAATTGACACACTGGTCGTGGTCAAATTAAACCCCCCATCGAATGCTATTTGATAAAGCCCAGAAGGAATGATCAAAATGCAAAGTCGAACAGAATGTGGTCGAATTAGACCCACTAATCAAATGCTATTTGATCAAGCCCAGAAGGAATGATCGAAATGCAACTTCGAACAGAAAGTGGTCAAATTCTTCCCCTGATCGAATACTATTTGATCAAGTCCAGAAGAAATGATTGAAATGCAACTTCGAACAGAAAGTGATCGAGCAGAATGTGGTCGAATTAAACCCTCAGAAGGAATGATCGAGATGCAAAATCGATATGGTTGTCCTATGAAGAAATCAATAGGGCTTCTTTTGATTGAGGTTCCCTTTGCTCCATATTCTTCTCTTTTTTCAGGAATGGACGGCCATGGGCACCAATGAACAGGTCTGCTTCTTAATGCAATGCATAATGATGCGTTCTTAGAATAGATCAATACTCACCCATGGAAACCTTCATGGACTTGAGTAAATATGCAAAAAGAAAGAAGATGGCTCCCTGATAAACAGAGAGACTCTTTTCTTCTTCTTTGCCTGACGTCGGTCTCTCATCCACTTTCGTGCCCCTGGTCGAATTAACACACTGGTTGTGTTTGAATTAGACCCCTGGTCGAATGCTATTCGATCAATCCCAAAAGGAATGATCAAAATGCAAAGTCGAACAGAAAGTGGTCGAATTCTACCCCTTGTCGAATTAGACCCACTGATCGAATGCTATTTGATCAAGCCCAGAAGGAATGATCGAAATGCAACTTCGAACAGAAAGTGGTGGAATTCATCCCCTAATTGAATGCTATTTTATCAAGCCTAGAAGGAATGATCGAAATGCAACTTCGAATAAGAAGTGATCGAGCAAAATGTGGTCGAATTAGACCTTCTGATCAAATGCTATTTGATCAAGCCCAGAAGGAATAATTGAAATGCATATTCGAACAGGAAGTGGTCGAATTCTTCCCCTGATCGAATGCTATTTGATCAAGCTCAGAAGGAATGATCGAGATGCAAAATCGATCCGGTTGTCCTATGAAGAAATCAATAGTGCTCTCTTTTGATTGAGGTTCCCTTTGCTCCATATTCTTCTCTTTTTTCAGGAACAGACGGCCATGGGCACCAACTAATAGGCCTGCTTCTTAATGCAATGCATAATGATGCGCAGAATAGATCAATACTCACCCATGGAAACCTTCATGAACTTGAGTAAATCTGCAAAAAGGAAGAAGATGGCTCCTAGTTGAACAAAGAGACTCTATTCTTTTTCTTTGCCTGACGTTGGTCTCTCGTCTGCTTTCATGCCCTTCCTGTCTCCCCTCTGTCTGTGCTCTGCAACTACTTTTGTGCCTCTAAAAGGCTAGCACCTCCGCTTTATTTATAGAGGCTCCCGGTTGGTTACAACCATCCAACAACCAGAGATTTTTAGGGGATTTGAATTCGAATAGAA
Organism: Pharus latifolius; assembly: GCA_019359835.1. Lineage (NCBI taxonomy): Eukaryota > Viridiplantae > Streptophyta > Magnoliopsida > Poales > Poaceae > Pharus > Pharus latifolius. The sequence goes on along the minus strand of CM033325.1, from coordinate 19,093,345 downwards.
GATATACTTTGTTATTTAAATAAACAAAAAGATAAAGAGAGAGATTATCTCCTTTTTGAATTTGAATAGGAGATATATTTTTGTTATTTAAATAAACAAAGAGATAAAGAGAGAAATTATCTCCTTTTTGAATTTGAATAGGAGATATATTTTTGTTATTTAAATTAGAGATAAATCCAGTTCGAACTCAAGCTACATGTCGGTTTGACCAGTTGTTTACCAGGTTTGACCATGTTTGACTAGTTTGTTGACCATGTTTGACCAGTCCAATTTTGACCAGTTTGTTAACCAGATTTGACCAGTCCAATTTTGACCAATTTGTTGAGTACGTTTGACCAGATTTGACTAGTCCAATTTTGACTATTTTTTCGACCAGTGGAGTTTTTGTCCTGCTTTTTTATCATTTTTTTACAGCCCAAATATAAGTGTATTTTTTCTTTAGCCCTTTAGGTTATATGGGACTTTTCTGATGAATTTTTATTACAAAAATTCATTGAACAAATGCCCCTTGCCGAGTTGAGTTTGTGCACGAAGTAGCTCGAACTTAACTTGGCGAAACCGCTATTATTTCTAAGTCGCGACGCTTGAAACTAGCGTCAAGAGATGGAATCTACATGTAATTAGCTTACAGATGCTTTGGTCGAAGATGAGGCGATCGAGGAAACTGTGGTCGATGATGCTGCTCGATGTGACCAAAAGTGAAGAAAGTTGTGGTCAACACTTAGTAAATCTTTAATCATCTGCGAAGTCAGACATACAACTCTGTTGCATCCGTCTAGTTGCCACGGAGCCAACCAGCAAGAGGAATTGACAGTTTCATCAAAAATGATCCACTGTCATTAGTCTTCCTAAGTCATGGCGAAGGATCATGCAACAACCTAAGGCGTTTTATCAACTTTACTGCATCCGTCTAGCAACCACGGAGCCAACCAGTAGAGTTGAAGGGTTTCACAGATCCACGTGAACCACAATGGCACCCTTCACTTCTCCCATCTTCCTAAGTTATGGAGAAAAATCATGTCATAACCTAAGGCCTTTTATCAACTTCACTGCATCCGTTTAACCACCACAGAGCTAACCAGAGGAGTTGAAGGGTTTCACAGATCCACCTAAACCACATTGGTATGCGTCACTGCTCCCATCAATGGTCACATTGCAAACTTTGTTTGGTCAAGGTATTACATAGCCATCTTTAGACCTAACTTTAGCGATGTTAACCTGCATATTAAAGAAAGGGAAACAACTTCTTTCTTTGGAGATTTAGGGTAAAACCTTCCTATAAAAAAGGTCAAAGAAAGGAATAACACATCTTTCTTTGGAATGTTGGGGTAAATCCTTCCCACAATTAAGAGCATCAAAGAAAAGAAAGAAACATCTTTCTTTAAAACATTGGGGTAAAACCTTCCCATAATGATGAACATCAAAGAAAGGAAACACATATCTTTATTTAAAACGTCGCGGCAAAACCTTCCCATAATAAATAACATCAAAGAAATGAAAGAAACATCTTTCTTTTGAGTGCTGGGGCAAAACCTTCCCATTAGAAGAGAACATCAAAGAAAGGAATAAAACATCTTTCTTTCAAGTTTTGGAGTAAAACCCTCATAATATTTAGATCATCAAAGAAAGGAAAGAACATCTTTCTTTGTAAAATTAGGGTAAAATCTTCCCAAAATAAAAGAACAAAGAAAGGCAAATACATCTTTCTTTAAAACTTTGGGGTAAAACCCTCCCATAATAAACATTTTTTTTATTTTGAAATAGAATATTAAAGAGAGGAAAAGAGACACCTTTCTTTAAAATATGGGGAAAACCATCCCAAAATAAAAGACTTTTGATTTTAAATAGAGCTTTAAAGAAAGGCAAGAAACTTCTTTCTTTAAAATGTTGGGGCAAAATCTTCCCAAAAGAGATTTTATTTTGAAATATTGGCTTTTCTTTAAGTATCAGGTCATGGATATCATCCCAAAGTAGAACCTCTGAAGGATTTATTGTTCTGAAGACATCGAATGTCTATGATGAACTTCATTTACAACTTTATTCACTCGTGAAGATGTATATGTAGCATAATGCTTTAGTAAAAGTCACCAAAGGGAGTAAGAACCTCTTCAAGTCTTTCTCTTCTGCTAGAGAACACCAAGACTTCACGCACCTTGCACTGACTTCATCGAATCAGGAGTCATAGGTATGGCTTGTTTTACTTGAATAGTTGGAAGGTTTGTAGGGTCAAAGGATTGCTGGAATTTTGCCTTACTTTTGCCGAGGATGGTGGATGGCTTTCTTCATTGCTTTATTAGAGGATTTCTTCAAGGTACTCCTTGAGATTTCTTGGAAGCTTCTTTTGAGAAATTGCCCATTGAGGGTTGCTTCATTACTTTGAAACTTTGCTTGGTGTTTCTTTGCTTTGGGACTTCAAATTAGCCAATCCACATCTTGCAGTGACTAACCCACAGACTTGCTTTTTTTTAAAAGTACCCTTGTCAACGCCTCACAGGAGTGGCAAGTGGCTGCATATTGAACTACGACTTGTGCCGAGTCAAGTAGCCCTTTTATGCTCTTTATCTTATAGTTTCTCCAGGGGCTTGATGTCTCCATGGATCTGAAGAGAGGAATTGGATAGCAAAATACATAGTGAACTGGTTGCTTCAGATAGGATGAGAATTAGCATCCTACTACCCTTGGTTACACATACTTTACACCTGCTATGTGCTTTGTGTGAAGGTCATCCCATTGCAAACAAAGCCAAGTTGATTCACTCTTTGCTCAGTACATGAATCCTTCAGCTGCAAAACCAGGGGTAATTGACTTGATAAAAGCTAAGAAAGCCTTTCATTGTTGGGTATTGCCACATGTAAAAGAAAACATTTTTTTTAAAGTTTTTTTTGAAATTTTTTTTAACACGAAAAGAACTTAATAAAAAAAAAAGGGGTGAAAGAAAGAGAAGAGGTGAGGAGATCATGCCAAAGACGCAATCATGCAAAGTACTTCTTCAGGAACCTACCATTGATGGGAGGCATTGGGCGGTTCCCCTGTTGATCAATGAGTTGGTACGCACCACCATCATATGCCTGCTCGATGATGTACGGTCCTTCCCCTTTAGGCTCAAACTTGCCTTTGACTTTTCTTGTGACTACAATGGGGCGTCGAAGAACAAGCACAAGTTCACCTTCCCTGAGGACATGCGGCTTGACAAGCTTTTCATATGCCCATACCATGTTTTGACGGTATAACTCGATGTCTTGAAGTGCATGAAGACGATTTTCCTCCAAGGTATCTAGCTCTTGAAAACGAAGCCGAATCTATTTGTCATGTGTGAGTTCTTCTTGAAAAGCGATTCTTAATGAGGGAGCCTCAACCTCTAATGGCAACACGGCTTCACTCCCAAACACTAAGGAATAGGGTGTTGCCTCTATTTGAGTGCGCACCATGATCCGATAAGCCCATAATGCCTCGAAAAGACGGTCGTGCCAGTCTTTTCGGTATCTTCGACTGTTCTCTTCAAGATCTTGCCCAATGTTTTGTTGAAGGCTTCAATCAATCCATTGGCTTGAGGATAATATCCGGTAGAATAATTCCACTGGATCTTGTACTTTGCTGCAAAATTATAGACCTTTTGTGACTTGAAGGCTTTTCCATTGTCGGAGATGATGCAATGAGGTATCTCGAAGCGGTAAAGGATGTTGTACTCCAGAAAGTTGATGACGTTGTCTTACTTCATTTCTCGTAATGGGATTGCTTCAGCCCACCTGGAGAAATAATCAATCGCTGCCAGAATGAAACGATATCCCCTGGATGAAGGAGGATCAATGAGACCAATGACATCAATGCCCTAGGCATCAAACGGCCATGAAGGGACAGTGGGATGAAGAGGAACTGGTGGTCGATGCTTGATATCACCATGTATTTGACAATCATGGCTACCTTGAGACAATCAATCATTATGCTGGGCCAATAGTAACCAGCAAGTTTAATACTGTGATACATTTTTGGTCCACTTTGATGGCCACCACAAACTCTGTGGTGAACTTCTTGCAGCACTTTGTCAGCTTCTCTTCGGGAAAGACATCGAAGGAGCATTTGATTAAAGGACCGCCGATTAGGACCCCCACTTTGTATGTGTATGTTGGGAGCCGTCGTTGCAGCTGACGTCTCTTCACAGGATCATCTGGTAGAATACCATGATTGAAATAATCGAGGAAGGGTTTACACCAATCTTCCTCTTCAATGTGAGAAGTGACAACAATATCAACTTCAACTTCTTCTGAGATGAGTTCCAAAACTGTAGGAAGCAACCACCTTTCTTCAATGATGACTTGTGCGGACTCTCCATCTGGTAGAACAAGTGCTGCAGCAAGCTTTGCCAAAGCATCAGCTGATATGTTTTGACTTCGAGGTACATGAGAAATCTCAATATGCTCGAATTTCTTCATAAGCCTTTGGGCTGCTTCATGTTATGGCATTAGTTCAGGCTTCCGGACTTCATAAATGCCATTGACTTGGCGCACAATAAGTTGGGAATCACCGAATGCATGGAGGCAACGAATATCCATAGAAAGTGCCAATAAAAGGCCAAAGATAAGTGCTTCATACTCAGCTTCATTATTTGAACATTCTTCCTTCTGAGAGAAAAAGAGTGATGTATTGTCCCGCCTTCTGGTGTCTTGAACACGAGACCTACTCCGGCTCGCCTTCTTGGCATACCATCAGGGTCTAATTCAGTTCGTGAGGCACCATCAAAGTACAACTCCCCTTCTTTTGTGTTGGAGGTGAAGACTTCTTCGTCAGGCAAGTCGATGACCAACGGAGAATCATCCAGCACAGGATGTGCTGCGAGAAAATCAGCTAAGGCTTGACCCTTAACTGCCTTTTGCGGGACATAAGTAATATCATACTCCATCATGAGTAAAGCCATTTACCGAGTCGCCCCATGAGAACCGGCTGACTCAATATGTATTTCACTGGATCCGCTCTTGCAATGAGCTGGATTTGATGTGATAACATATAACGCCGTAGCTTCTTCAAAGCAAAGATAAGGGCCAAACACAACTTTTCAATGGGTGAATAATTGTGTTCAACACTTATCATGGTGTGGCTTAAATAATAAAATGCCACCTCCTTTCCTTTATCATCATGCTGGGCAAGAAGTGCGCCTAAGGAGTTAGGCTGCGCTGCTACATAGAGAATGAGAGGCCGCCCTTTGATTGGTTCTGATAGAATAGGTGGGTTGAGTAAGTATTCTTTAATGCTGTTGAAAGAATCTTCACACATCTCGTCCCACTCGAATTCCACTCCTTTCTTCATCAACCTAGTGAAAGGTTGGATGCGACCGGAAAGGTTGGAAATAAAATGTCGTATGTAGGCAAGCTGGCCTTGAAGTGACTTCAACTCCTTCAGGTTCCTTGGCGGGGGCATCTGTAAAATCGCCTTGATCTTCTTTGGGTCAATCTCAATGCCGCGGTGGCACACAATAAATCCTAGAAAGATGCCAGATTGAATAGCAAATGCACACTTGAGGGGATTCATCTTCAATTGATGCTTACACAGTCTTTCAAAGACAATGCGGAGGTCCTCTTGATGATGTTCACACTTCTGAGTTTTCACCACTAAGTCATCAACATAACATTCTATCAAATGATGAATTAATTCATCAAAGATGAACGTCATGGCTCGTTGATAAGTAGCACCAGCATTTTTCAATCCAAAGGGCATGACTGTGTAATAGAAATTCCCTTTTGGCGTATGAAAGGCAGTTTTGATGGCATCATGTTCGTCCATCTTGATATGATTGTAGCCTGATGATCCGTCCATGAAGGAGAGAGCGCCATAGCCAGTAGTGGCATCAATGATGATCTCCGTGATAGGTAAGTGGAAGTCATCTTTTGGACAAGCTCAGTTCAAATTCCTGAAATCAACACAAACACGTACCTGACCATTCTTCTTTCGCTCTGGGACAATATTAGCCAGCCAGCATGGGTATTGCACTTCCTTGATGAAGCCAGCTATGATTAGCTTATCCACCTCAGCAACAATTGGCTCTTGTAACTCTGGGTGGAAATGTTGTGGATGTTGCTTCACAGGGCAAAACTGTGGATCAATTGCCAACTTATGAGTGGCGACACGAGGGTCAAGCCCTGGCATCTCTTTATAAGACCAAGCGAAGCAATCCATGTGTAACATCCCAAATTTTGCCATCTCTTTAGCTTGCCAGTCAGCATATCTTCATTGGATTCTCGGATGTCTCAACCCCATTTTTGATATTTATCCCAGAATAATGATCTTAGGTGTGCCACTACCTTAACTTAAAAAGTTGGCAGTTAAACTTCATTTTCCAGATCATTTTCGCATTTAGTCCAAAAGTATCGCAGATCAGTTCTTTTCATATTTGTCAGAAGCCCAAAAAGACTAAAAGTCTCAGACCATCTCCAAACTTTGATCTGATTCAGTGAATATCTCCCATTCACTATTCTGAACATTTTTCCCTTCTGGAAGAATTCCAAAAGCTCAACCGAAATCCTAGTTTCAGCCTCGCCAAAGTTTCAGACCCTAATTACCCTGTTTTTGATTTTTGTCAAAATCACCAGATCTTATCGGATTTCACCATTTTTCTTGCTAGATGAGTCCAAGAGATTTAGTAGTACTCATCTGCAAAACCATAACTCAGATCAGCCCTTTAGATCTCCAGATTTGCAAATAGGCCAAATTCCCGAACTAAATTCCTTACAGATTGGTCCAAATCCCTTGCAGTTCAGTCCAAACCTTGCAACTAGGCCCCTGTGCCATTTTCGACCACGACCAGAGCTCTAGCATCGTTCGACCAGAACCCCGCCACCTCACCTCGCCGCAGGAACTCGCCGCCGACGAAGTTTCCCGCGCTGCCACCACCGTCGCCACGTAGCACCACCTGTGCGCAACCGTGCCGCCACCGTGGAGCCACCGTAGCCGTGCCTGTGCCGTGTTTTCCTCGCGCGCGCGCGTGCTCCAGTAGCAGCAAAGCAACGCCACGTTGCAGCCATGCCGAAGCCAGTAATCCCGTCGCCCTGCTCCAGCCGGATTTGCCGTGATTCCCCTCGCCTCGCACAGTCGTTGCCGCGTCCCAACACCATCTCGATTCCACCTCCGGTGTCAGCCGCGAATCCCGTTTGATTTGCCTCAACTCCCGAGAGCTTAGCCCATCGCCTATATAAGCTCCCCCTCAACTGCAGCATCACTTCACCGCACCCCTCAGCTGCATGCTTTAGCTTCTACCACCAGAGAGCAACCAAGTTCCTCAACGCCGGCGTGAAGACCTTCTTCCCCGGCGAGCCACTTCTGGAGCTCACGGCGCCAGCTTCGCCCGCAGCTTCTCTCTCCAAACCAACACCACCAGTAAGCTCCCCTCATCCCCCTGTATGTGTCATAGCATTTAATTGGCCCCCGGCGAACCTCAACGCCGGCGATCACCGGAAAAGCCCAAATCCCCTGTTTCCTCAATGCTGCCCGATTCGATCCAAATCAGCCCTCATGCCAGTGGAAGAAATTGTTCAGCACACTCCCTTTAGCAAGCCTACGAGTTTGGAGTTCAAATTGAGCCAAGATTGTGGCTTCCCCAATTTGCTCGCCACCAGTGAACTGGCCCTCGTCGCCAGGCCACTCCGGCCATCCCCCGCCCGAATTAACCCCACCAGTAGTCTTCACACTTCACCCTCTCACTTCTTGAGCAAGCAATCGAGTTCAAACTCTCTGAATTGAAAACGCCCAATTTAGGAGTCGTCTTCTCCAGCGCCGGTCGCTGGAATTCTTCCCCGGCCGATCTAGCTCCGGTCACTTTGTCCCTTAGATAGACTACAGTACCCTGAGCAATATTGTCTACTAGCTCGACTCCTGAATCAACCTGAATCAAGAGATATTCCAATGCCAAGATCACTGTCCAATAGCTCAGTTCATGTCCAGACCACCGTGTTTACTCGCCTGATTTGGCCGCCCTCCGGCCACTTTCTGCCCTTGATCCTGTTGAGTGTTTTGTTCCTATTATCAAGGCCTAACCCCCAGACAAAGTGGTGCATCAATTGGAGCCATGAGTCAAAAGTTATGCCATGCCCTAGTTTCTGGCCATGTCCAGCACTATGTCAGTGCATGTCCACCAGTGGCATTGAGTGATTTAGACCTGTTACACTTGAGCAATTGAAATGCCACCTTGTCCATTAGATTCTTGGAGTTGTACTCTACATCTTTCTCTACTGCCACTTCTCCAGAAAACCTACCTAAGACCAATTTAAGGCTATGTCTTGCCGTGGGCCGAATGTCAGCCTTTCGACATTCAACTCCTTTTGAGCCCATCTCTTCAATCAACAACCAAGTGACTTTGTCCAAACCTTTCCCCTGCATGCATGATATATTTTACGTATCATTTCCCATAAAGACTATCTTCTGTATGCTTATATAGTGTATGTGTGTATTATCTGTATCCGCCGTGGAACCAAAGATTGAAGAGCGGAAGAAATCTTCGAAGAATCGTCTAAGTAACTAGACCCAACATTGCAAGGTAAGTCTCAAACCCTTGATCATGTCTAGCCTATTATTTTGAAATGAAGTATGTTAACTGTTTTCAAGTATGTGCATGCCTTAAATTCAAACAAAAGCTATGTTTCAATGAAATGATTAGATATGACCTAAATAACTGTAAAGCCCCTTTTGACATTGAATATCCCTGCACCCTTGTCACCCTAGAATATCATGCTTAGGCTATGCTATGCTCAAGATTATATGTTAAATGTTGAATGGTCACACATGAGAAAAGCATATTTAAAACCCTTTTTGTGAAAGAAAATGTGATTGGAATCGATAGTGAGGATGGTTTGATTGGATGGTGCTGTGTGCGCACTGGGAATGTGAAAGACTCCTCACTAAAGATTCATAAGGACTAGAACCTTGTGTTGTCCTTCTATGCGGCGTGAAAAACGTACCAACCACTTGCCCGGTTATGGGATGGGCGCAATTTAGTAGCTTTCTTTAATATTAGTTTTTCCCTGCAATGGTTGTCGATCCGGTTTCTTGCGAGAACTGGTGGGCCACTGAGGGCCATGAGTGATGTGAGTTCAGAAAAATCATGAGAGAAAAAGGTGGAAAGAAGGAAGATGCCCTATGCCAGATTAAGTCGTGCGTGGCTGTAATCAAGAGAGGCTATGTGTCTTGCGAGAACATAGACCCAGGTTAGGAAGTAAGGCAGTGGGGAGGACCCACAACGGTACTTGAGACTTAACTGTCTATTACCGGGCAGGGAATTATTAATGCTAGGACTGTAAACTGTTGTGTCACTTCAGCCTTGTCACATGCGTAAAAGTCACGTGGAGCTGGCCTGACTTGAAAGCTGAGTGATCAGTGGATTAAGATGGTACACCTTTGCAAAGTTTAAAAAGTATCAGATACTCTGAGCTCCCAGGTTATGGAGTCTGCACGCTGTGGATTCTATCCATGTCGATGCAGCACAAGTAGCTTTTGGAAAGTTTATCACAAAATCTGAGTAAAGTGGTGACTCATGAAAGACCGCCACACATAACATTTTTGAAAATCTAGCTTACTATTTTAAAAGTCTTGCTTTTGAAAACAAAAACCTTTTCTTCAAAACAGGAGTGAAAATCTAATCTATTCCTATATATATAAAGCCAAGACCCCTTTCCTTGAAAACCCCCCCTCATCTATATACCTGCATTCTCTTAATGAGACTTGCTGAGCTTCGTGGAAAAATATGCTCACCCTTGCCTTTTCACACAAATTCAGAAGAAAGAATTTGAGGATCCTGATTCCTTTAGCCTTGAGCACCAAGAAGAGGAAGGAACCTTTCCAGACGATTTGAGCTTCTAGGAGGGTCATGCGCCAAGTTGAGTCCGATGTGGTGAAGGCCTGAGCCAAACCGCTGCAAAAGAAAATGAAGACCTTCATTGTTGCTTTTGTGTTACATTTCTGTGTTCGGTACTCAATACCGTTTCTTTTTTATTCTTGATTTTGAAAAACTCTCTACTTTTGTATAAACTTTAATTAATGACATTCTTGGCTTTATGATAATGTAATAGTGGTCCTCGTGACCTTGTACTTGTTTTATCTATTTGTTTTATTGTTTAAAGTAAATCCTGTTGTTGTGAGCTTGTGATGTACCTTTCTGAGTGCAATCCACCTGGGCGGTTGCCCCTGGATTCCTCAAATGAGGGTCCCACACCATGTACTTCATCAGGAAGCTTCGGTAACTTTCACGCTCTTCAGGCATGAGGGTCGCGCTGATAAAGGTGGGGCATGGATCCTCCTCACTTCCCAAGTTGATTTTTATGAGCTCATCAATGGTGAGTTGTCCTCCATCTTCAAGTTGTTGAGGTGCAGGTGAAGCATCTAGCACTTCTCCATGTTCAAAAGGCATTGCTTCATGCATTCTGGCCAAGAGATGTTTCTTGTCTGCATCCCAATGACTTTGACTTGTAGCAACTCCAAAGGACCTAGGTTGATGAAGAGTCCAACAGTATTCAATGGAACCTGAAAATTCAAATTCATTATACCATTGTAGGCTGACGCTAGTCACTATGGTATGACATGTGACTCTTTGTGTATCATCAGCTTCATCATCTTCATCGTCAGGGCCAGCATAGCCCAAGCCATACTTCGGGTGGAGGTCACAAGACTTGTGCCCCTTCCGGATGAGCTTTTTTGATTGCTCCCACCATTCTTCACAAATTGCTGGTGGAGGTGGCAACCTTTGATTCCTTTCTAGCTTCACTCCAGCCCTTTTGAGAAGATTGGTTATTCGGGGCTCAACCGTCATGGTGATTAAAGCTTCTTCGGGGTCAGTCGAAAGACTGGGCTATTTAATAATAGGATCGTATTCCTGCTTCTTTGGAACTTTGTAGAAGATAGTGAGTGAAGCACAATCATGTGGGTCCGGAACATGCCAAACCTTCCAATGGTATTGTCACGGATGTATGGCGCAATGGAGGCTGCTTGAAAGTAGCACTTGTCGCTGCTTTTTCGAACTGCTTTATTCTTCTTTTGACAAGTCCTCGCTTCTGCATGAAAACCGTTTGTGCTCCCGGTTTTCCACATGCATCAAAGATGAAAGGATATTAGGACTCATCCTGGGCCACAATTGTCTTGCAATTTTCTTGAGCACCTGCAAAATTTTTGTTAGTCAAAGAAATGGAGGGTGAAGTAGGAGCCTAGTTGGCTTCCTTTAAGCCTGAGGTAAGGAGTATTGGAGATACTTCCATTTTTGACCTTAGCAACGTAGGTGTAAAAGAAGAAGAAGAAGCAGCTCCCGCTTTCAACAATAATGGAGCAAAAGAGTCTTGCACCCGCGGGGCTGATGTAGGGGCTGAAGGGTCATCTAAGTAAGGGACAGCTACGAATTATTTTTTGCAACTGGAATACCTGCCCCTATAGGCACACTTTGTAAACTCCCTCTTCCTGGCAGGTAGGGATGGTGCAATGAGGAAATTCGCTTGTGAACTCGGCGCGATCAGAGCATCTACAGCTGGCGTCGATCTTCCTTGCTGCTTCCCAGGAACTTCACTTGGAAAATAATATCTCGCATCTGCGAGATGCGACTCTTGCAAGGTATATGGATTGTTGTTAGCAACTATCCTCTGTTGATCTTCATTGTCGTCTATGAACTTGACGCATTGATGCAGAGTTGATGGAACTACCCGATACTTGTGTATCCAGGGTCTCCTTAACAACACGGAGTAGGAGGTGTTTACTTCGATGACGAAGAACCGCACCTTGAAACTAAAAGTAGACATTTGGAGCTTCAAAGTAATTGCCCCATGGCCGCCCTTCCTTGATTGTCGAAGCTACATATCATCACATCTGTGCGCTTCGAGTATTCAAATGAGAAACCTGCACGAGTTAAACTTCGAATTAGAAGAATATTTACTGAGGATCCTGGATCAACCAAGACTCGTGGGAGATAGGCACTCCTGATGTTCCCTTCTATGTAGTGAGGGCTGTTGTGATCGCCATTCTCTATGACCTTGTCTTCATCAAAAAATGTGATCTCATTTATGCCGGTGGCGTTGCAGAGAAGACGGTGCTTCACCATTGCCACTTCGTACAACTCAGGAGCTTGTAGTGCTTTTATAAGGGCCTGCCGAAGATCGGGAACCAATATTAAAGCTGTAGGAAATCGAGTAAGCTACACTAGCAGAATTTCATAAATTTTTACTCGAAAACTGCAAATAATAGATCATAGATTAGGTTGTTACCAGTAGCGGAAGCAGATTTGATGCAGCGATCGAATGTTCACAGCAACCGTTTGCGGATCGTCCTGATCAGCAGATGTAAATGACAATGACCGTTCACGGATCATTCTAATCAGCGCAGCAATTACAGCAGCGCCTCTACCTGTATCCACACGTACCAGGATGGAACGTCGTACGATGGTGTGCTAGCACCAATGCGTACAACAAGGGTTTAGGGGCTATCAAAAGAGATGGCAGCTATGGCTTTTGTGATGATCCTCAAAGCCCATCATACATCTCTATATATAGGGCCATGTAGAGGAAATCCTAACAAATTAGGTTTCCTGATGTGATACGAACCTTATTCGAACTGCCCATGCAGAAGAAATCCTAACAGATTAGGTTTCTTGATGAGATTCAAATCTTATTCGAATTCGTATCTGATAGGTATATTCCATAACAGACTAATCCGGATCTGATACGAAAACCCATAACAAACCCAATCCGAATGCATAAGGAGTCTAATATTATGTCTCTGAATCTGATACAGAAACCTATACCAAACCCAATCCAAATAGATAAGGAGTCTAAACCCAATCCAAATACATAAGGAGTCTAATATTAAGTTTCTGAATCTGATACAGAAACTCATATCAAACCCAATCTAAATGCATAAGGAGTCTAACATTAAGTCTCTAAATCTAATATGGAACCCAAAATAGACTTTAATCCGAATTGCATTGTTCCAACCCGTTAAGTGTGTGACCCTGTAGGTTCATGTATATTTAGTCACGACACGAGAATACTTACCCGAATTGTAAGTCGGTAGTGGCCCCTAGCAGGACATAACGACTATCCAAATACACACAAAGATCATAATCAGCAAACCTATATAATGTTTTCATGTTGATTCTCTTGCCATACGATACCAGATTAAACCCAAGGTAGGAAATGTGCCACCTTTGCACAGTTCAATCCTTTCTCGATCTCATAGTAAATTAATCTTCTCGTAGTTGACAATTCAACCACAAACGGCATGGCCATGCACTTCTCAATTCATCTTATCGAGGGGCCCAGAGATATCTCTCTCATTTTATGAGATATGCAAATTCCATCTTAACCATTCATATTCCTCCGCATGGCTCATAGTATACCCGAATATTACCTTTATTACTACTTAATTAAAAATAGTGTTTGGTAGTATCAAAGTATACTACTACACATGTAGGAAACTATGATAGTCCCAGGTCTAAGGATCAATCATAAACATTATTTGAGACCAACTAGTGACACTTAAATATCCAAACAGTGTCTCAAAATGGGTCTATCCAACATTATATTCTCCAATATATGTCCACATTATTGATTTGATATCTTATATCCATGGTCCGTGAAACATAACCATCAATCAATAAATGCGCTGATCCATTAATTTATAATGTCCTATTTAAAGATAATGGATCAGGGATTATATTAGAATAATATCATCAAATAAATTTAGAGTCTCATGAACAAGTCACATACTTGTTGATCAAACCAAGTTGATAATTTATTCAAAAATAACATATTATTCAAATGTTCATAAATATAACAAAGATAAATACATCTCTGTGATTTGCTCTAGGACATATCACTAACAACCTCCCGCTTGGACTAGAGTCAATCACAAATGTATCTAATACCTATTGCTCTAGTATGCACCTCATGCTTTGGTTGCGGGAGAGGCTTTGTCAACGGATCAGCAACATTCAAATCCGTGGACACTTTGCAAATCTTCACATCACCTCTATTCACGATTTCTCAGATGAGGTGATAACGCCTGAGTATATGTTTGGATTTCTGATGAGACCTTGGTTCCTTGGCTTGCGCAATGGCTCCACTATTGTCACAATAGAGATCCACTGGGCTTGAAATACTAGAAACCACACTAAGTTCAGAGATGAACTTTTTAATCCAAACAGCTTCTTTAGCAGCTTCAGAAGCAGCAATGCACTCTGCTACTGTTGTAGAATCAGCGACAGTTTCTTGCTTGGAACTCTTCCAGCTTACAGCTCCTCCATTAAGGCAAAATACAAAATCAGATTGCGATTTGAAATCATCTTTGTCAGTTTGGAAGCTAGCATCGGTGTAGCCAGTAACAACGAGCTCTTCCTCACCTCCATAAACCAAGAACGCATCCTTAGTCCTCCTCAAGTATTTAAGGATGTTTTTTATAGCAGTCCAGTGACTCTCACCTGGATTTGATTGGTATCTGCTCCTAACACTTAGAGCATAGGAGACATCTGGGCGTGTACATAGCATGGCATACATAATAGACCCAATAGCAGAAGCATATGGAATCTTATTCATTCGGTCCCGCTCATCACATGTCGAAGGACATTGACTCTTGCTAAGACTAATGCCATGTGACATAGGTAGAAAACCTTTTTTGGAATCGTGCATATTGAATCTATTCAATACTTTGTCAATATATGTACTTTGGCTTAATCCAATTAGCCTTTTAGATCTATCTCGATAGATCTTAATGCCCAAAATATATGCTGCCTCACCTAAGTCTTTCATAGAGAAGCTACTTTTCACTGAGGACTTCACAGAATCAAACATAGGAATATCATTTCCGATCAAAAGTATGTCATCCACATATAAGACCAGAAAAACAAGTGTGCTCCCATTTACCTTTTTTATAAACACAAGGCTCTTCTTCATTTTTGATGAAACCAAACTATTTGACTACTTCATCAAAACGAAGATTCCAACTCCGAGATGCTTGCTTCAACCCATAAATGGATTTATGAAGCTTGCATACTTTCCTAGTATTATCTGGATCGACAAAACCTTTAGGCTGTGCCATATACACATCCACACTTAGGTTTCCATTTAGGAAAGCCGTTTTGACATCCATCTGCCATATCTCATAATCGAAATAGGCAGCAATAGCTAGGATGATCCTGATTGACTTTAACATAGCAACGGGCGAAAAGGTTTCATCATAATCAACACCTTGAATTTGCTTGAAACCTTTTGCAACTAATCGTGCTTTATGGATATGAACATGACCATCCATGTCAATCGTTTTCTTATAAACCCATTTGCACTCAATGGCTTTTACACCATCAAGCAGATCAACCAAGTTCCACACTCGATTGTCATGCATGGATTCAATTTCGGATCTCATGGCTCCAAACCATTTCTCAAAGTCAGGGCTCATCATCGCTTCTTCGTAAGTCTTAGGTTCATCATTATCTATCAATAATACTTCACATTGCTCCATTGTAAGGAGCATGTACCTTCTAGGTGCGTGACGTACCTTTTCAGACCTACGTATAACCAGTGCTTGTCCTGCATCATTTTCTACATTGTTTTGCAGGTCTTGCTGAGCTTCAGTGGGTGCTGAAACAATTTCCAGTGGTTCCCGAATTTCTTCAAGTTGCACTGTGCTCCCACTTACTCCTTTTGAAAGAAACTCTTTCTCCAAAAAGACACCATTTTGGGCAACAAACACTTTGTTTTCTTCTCGATTATAGAAGTAATATCCTTTTGTTTCCTTAGGATAGCCCACAAAGAAGCATTTATCTGATTTGGGTTTGAGCTTATCAGACATTAAACGTTTTACATAAACTTCACAACCCCAAATCTTAAGAAAAGACAATCCAGGACGCCTTCCATTCCATATCTCATATGGTGTCTTTTCTACGGCTTTTGATGGAGCCCTATTTAATGTGAACGCAGCTGTTTCTAGAGCATATCCCCAGAAGGACAATGGAAGATCAGTTTGGCTCATCATTGACCGAACCATGTCCAACAAGGTCCTGTTCCGTCGTTCTGATACACCATTCCATTGAGGTGTTCCTGGCGGGGTCAATTGTGGAACAATTCCATGTTGTTTTAGATGATCACCAAATTTTTGGCTCAAATATTCCCCTCCACGATCAGATCATAGGGTTTTGATTGTCTTGCCAAGTTGATTTTGTACTTCATTTTGGAATTCCTTGAATTTATCAAACGTTTCAGATTTATGCCTCATTAAGTAGACATATCCATATCTACTAAAGTCATCGGTAAAAGTTATGAAGTACTGAAAACCACCTCTAGCTATTGAACTTAATGGTCCACATACATCAGTATGAATGAGAGCCAATAAGTCATTTGCCCTTTCACTTTCACCCGTGAAAGGCGCCTTTGTCATTTTGCCAAGTAAACAAGATTCACACACATCAAATGATTGAAAATCAAATGAGTCTAGAAGACCATCTCTCAGGAGTTCCATGATGCGTTTCTCATTGATATGGCCTAAACGACAATGCCAGATAAACGTGGGATTCAAATCATTGGACCTAAGCCTCTTAGTACATATGTTATAGACAAGTAATTCAAGATTTAGCTGATAAAGCCCATTCTCCAATGAGGCATTGCCATAAAACAAATCATTTAAATAAAAGGAACAACGATTGTTCTTTATTCTAAATTCATAACCCAGCTTGTCCAAACACGATACGGATACATTGTTTTTACTTATGGCAGGAACATAATAATAGTTATTAAGTTCTAAAACTAATCCTGAAGGTAAAGCTAATATAAAAGTTCCAACAACTAAGGCTGCAACTCTTGCTCCATTGCCAACGTGAAGTTGAACATCGCCCTTAGCCAAATTTCTACTCCTTTTAAGCCCCTACATCGAAGTGCAAATATGAGCAGCCGATCCGGTATCAAATACCCAAGAGTCGTAAGGAGAAGTAGCTAAATGAACTTCTATAACATATATACCTGAAGGAGTCTCACTTTCCTTCTTTTTCTTTAAATCTTCCAAGTACTTCTTGCAATTCCTCTTCCAATGGCCAGATTCCTTGCAATAGAAGCATTCAGTAGTAGGAGTGGCACCTGGCTTGGACTTTCCTTTGGAATTAGGCTTAGCGCCAGAAGACCTTTCTAGAGCTTTGCCCTTTCCTTTAGCCTTGCCTTTGCCCTTCTTCTTAAAACTTTTTCCCTTTTGAGCCATCATTACATTATTTGGGTTTTTCTTAATGTTTTGTTCTGCTGTTTTAAGCATCCCATGCAATTCGGTCAATGATTTCTCCAGATTATTCATGTTATAATTCATGACAAACTGGTCATAGCTCGGAGGGAGTGATTGGAGAATCATATCAGTAGCCAACTCTTGACTAAGGGGAAAACCAAGCTTTTCCAAATTCTCAATGTAACCAATCATCTTGATCACATGAGGACTGACCGAGCTTCCTTCTGCCAACTTGCAATCATGCAATTTCTTGGTGGTCTCATATCTTTCCACCCTGGCCTGCTCCTCGAATAAGTTTCTAAGAGACATGGCCATGTCATAAGCTGTCATGTTCTCATATTGCTTCTGAAGCTCAGTGTTCATCATGACAAGCATTAGACAGCTGGCATCAAGTGCGTCATCGGTATGCTTTTTATAAGCATCCTTTTGAGCACGTAAAGCACTAGTGGCTGGTTCATCAGGTATAGGAGTCTCTAGAACATAGTACCTTTTTCTCTTGTTTGAGAACAATTCTCAAGTTTCTATACCAATCAATAAAATTTGTTCCATTGAGCTTTTCTTTATTAAGGATAGATCGCAAACTGAAATTGTTTGAGGAGCTACCACTATCCATGGTCTACAACAGTAAAGAAATGCAAAATTATAGCATTATATTTATGAAAAGTCTTTTATTAAACAATTCAATAAATGATGTACCAACTATATATTTTAGAAAAATCCCTCAAGAAATATATATAGTAGGCCAAGATCCATATTTCACTAAGTTCTAGTGAGCTCTGGCATTACTGCTAGAAACCTAGTTATTTAGGTAAGCAACTCCTTACTAATTATATCATATATAACTCTTGTTTGTTGGGTGTCATCCCGACACCATGCCCCAAAGCCCAAAACCGTTTTGATGGCCTTGTTAAGTTAAACCAATTCTATGTTTATGAGTGTCTAACACACATGCTGCCTTATTAAGATAATTGATGGTGCCTTGATTTGTCAGGCCCACCAAGCAACGATCAAAATCTTGACAGGTGCAGCAATTGGAAGGGCATAATAAACACTTAATTTTTATGAGGGGTTAAAACATGGCAAAACATCCATATGCACGAAAATAACCATCAGCTAGATGATCTAACAGGTGCAATTTCGACTATATTTAACTTCTGTTGGCAGTAAACTTGGCCAGGTAAGACCGCAACTATTTTCGATCACACCATGAAGGAAAGCGTTCTGCCAAGCGGGGCTTATTAAGAAAAACCTTATGATGTGTTCTTTCCTTAGACACCAAAGTTGACAGCTTCTGGTTATCAAATATAATCTTTTTTTTTAAATTAATCACATTAATCAAATTTTTGAACCAATCTGATTGGTTTAAATCCCCTTAAGTCATTCATATTAACTCCAATATGAATATCTAGAATAGGCAGCTAATGTCATGTCGCGCCCCGAAACTGGGACTACGACTACTCTTGAAGATACCTAGCTCGCTGCAGCTAGACTCATATATGCATAGCATACACATACCCTTGACTTCCCAGGATAAGTCAAGCACAGGAGTATATCACATTGCAACAGAGTAACTTTCAAAATATTTAAGTAGTGTGGCCAGCTGGCCTTGATATTACATAAAGAGATTACAATGCCTTCACGGCATACATGGGTTAGCAAAATAACATCTACACAACAGAAGGTAGGTGACCCACCCACAAAGAGAAGTGGACAACAGAACAACACATATCAGGGCTCTGGCGGAACTGACGCTCCTCCTTCTGGATCCAAGAAGTCCTCCATGCCTTCGTCTTGGTTGTAGAACACTCCATCTACTGAATTGTAGGTTGCAAGAGTGAGTACTTACGTACTCAGCAAGTCATAGGTAAGAGTAGATACATATAGTAGTGATGACATGAACCTAGACTAGTCAAGAATTATGGATGTTTATAAAATAATCTTTTTCTTTCATACCTCATCTTATGGCAGCACCTTTCATAATATAACATCATCATTCATGTTCACTAGATTATAGCACTACCGCGACACGTCGACACACGACAGCCCACGGCAGCACTCCTTATCATGACAACACATGCCATTTGGGTAATCTTGATTAAACATATTTTATTTAGAAAATAGTACTTGTGTCACACCCCGTGGATTTAATCCACCGCAACAGACTCCTATAAACCCGGGAGCTCGGAGTATTCGAATACGTTTTTAACTCTGCAGAGAGGTACCAATTTACCCGCAAGATATTCCACTTTCAAGCCCATCCTATCAAAATGATTAGACCCCTCCTCACAACCATGTGTGAGTGGCAAGGTGGAGATAACAAGAACTTTTGTTATGTCTCACTCACAATTCACCCCTGACCCTGTGGCTCTCTGCGAGACACAGTTGTGGCAGGTTGTATCCAAACCTCCACCCTTACTCATATTCCCATTGCTGGGTCAAATATCAGATCACCTTCAGTGATAGTGTGGGAACTGTCCCTTATGTCAATCATCACAACACAACTCATGCAAGGGTTTTATGTGCGATCCACATAAGTACTTGTTCAGGCCTGTCCCATACCAGGCTTGCGGTTAACACGTTGTTCATGCCACTAGACGCACAACACAAGGTTCTAGTCCTTATATGCCAGTGACCAGACCATCCACAACCCTGCACCTTCAGTGCCTGCACATCCTTTGCAGTCTAGCACCTCCAGTGCTACAGCCATTCCACACCATTTTTCTGGTCACGGCTAGGGGTTTTATTTCATGAATATAAATATATAAATACATATAATAGTTCATGGCTCAAAACTTGTTTATTTCACATTTCACCAATAACCAGTCTAGTACTGCCAATTCATAAATCAACCATTCTCAATCTTTCACATGCAATATTGCCTATATTCAAGGTTATATTATAGCAACATTTAAAATATAGGTTCAAGATGACCAAAGATATGACTTGCCTTCCGCGTCGTAAGAAACAGCAGTTGATGACGGGTCAATAGCGAAGTCCTCAAATTTAGCTTCTGAATCTGCTCGACGACAAACAAACAATACACACAAATATTACTTATATATTAAAATGATTTAGGATCTATATGCAGATATGCTTTACAAGAGTGACTGAACAATACTGGAGATAACTGAGATTGTAAGCTGAAATGAGTCAAGATCTAGGGTTTCAAGGAATTGGCTAGGAATGGTGTTAAATGCTCTTAGGATCTCAAGGTTGCAATCAGAACATCAGTTTTGTGGCTGGTTTGATCAAAAACAGCGAATGTCAGCAGATTGACATTCGGATCAAGATTCTGACATAACTTCAAGGAAAGCTAGAGAGCTTATCTCAAGTTATGACAGTAGAAGAAAATGTAGATCATAACTCTACAAATTCAGTGGACAAAGTGGTTTTCAAAATGCACAATCAGAAGTGGGTAAACAAGGCCAATGCCATTGGCTGGCATGCACTAGGACAGTGTCAAAAACTAGGGTTTAGCGGCAAATATAATTCAAGGGCTCAAATCAAGTTGTGATAGAAGAAGAAAATGTAAATCACAACCTCAGGAATCTAAGAGACAAAGTTATGCCCAAAATGCACATCTGGAAGGGAGTGAAAAGGGCTAATGCCACTGACTGACATAGTTTGGCATTGAATCTGACATGGCCAGAAACTAGGGCTTGGCATAACTTTTGATCTAGGGCTCCAAATGATGCACCACTTTGTCTGGGAGGTAGGCATTGATAACAGGAACAAATCATTCACCAGGATCCAAAGATGAAAATGGCTGGAAGATAGTGAAATTCAAAGGAGAAGTGTGGTGGCGACATGGCACAGTGAAGCCACTGGACAAAAATCTTGGCATGGCTATATCTGGAATTCTGGACAGTTTCAGAGATCGAGCTAGAAGACAATTATGCTCAGGAGGTTGAAGCACACCTGAATGACAAAGTGGATGAAGCTGAAACGGCCAGGAATAGGTTTCCGGTGAACTGCGCCGGAGAAGAAGCACTGCCGATTGGGGGTTTTTGATACAGGCCAAAAGAACTCGATTCCAAGCTTGGAGAGTGAAAGAGAGGTAAGAGGAACTCACCTGCACGATCAATTTGGCCGGAGGATGGCCGGAGAAGCTTGGCGACGATCGCCGGTTTCTGGAGAAGCTCAAAATTGGGGAAAACTTCGATTGAATCTCAATCTGGAGATATTGATGCATAGGCTTGCTGGAAATGAGTCACTGATTATTTTCTTCCACAGGATCGAGAGCTAATTCGAAGTAATTTGGCCTGCATTGCCGGAACAGGGTAATCGCGATTTCCGGTGATCACCGGCGTTAGAGGTCACCGGTGAGCAATTAAATGATACAGCATGATGAGTGAGATGAGAGGAACTCACTGGTGCTGTTAATTTGGCAGTAGATGCTGTGGAATGAGCTGGCACCGTGAAGCTCCTTGCTGGACTCGCCGGAGAAGACGACTGCAGCGAGGGAATTTGGAAATTTGGTTAAGTCCTGGTGATGAGAAGATAACACAGGGTACTGGTGGCTTAAATAGACCAGAGGGCGAAGCTTGCAAGGTTGTAATAGCAATAAATTGGTGTCAGTTGACATGAGTTGCCGGGCGCAGAAGAGGCAACGGTGAGCGGTGAAGCGACTGTGCACTGGCGAGGCAAAGCTGTGCTACATCGGGTCTCATCAATGTCGGGCGGTGCAAGGCGGTGGCGACAAGAGCTGGTGAAGCAAGTAACGTGGTAAGAAGATACTGACAATGGCTGCTGTTGGTCGCGCACAGGAGCAGGTGTTGTTCAATGGCGCTGCCACGGTGTTGCCACGGCGATGGCTGGGGCGTGGACGCGTGTGCACACGCAACTCAAGTGAGTACGAGCTCAGGCGCGGCGAGGCGTGGCCGGCGGTGAGCAAGCGCGGCGCAAGGGAACCACGGCGAGGCTTCTGGTCGTGCACTGCAGTTGGCCTGGTCGAATTTGGGTTGATTTGCAATACTTGATTTCTTGATTTGGATTGATCTGTAATTCTGGAGATTTGGAAGGTTTGATCTGATTTTGCTTGCACTGATTTGGCACACTTGATTCAACAGATGATTTGGCACAGATTGAAGATAAAATTTGAGATGCTTGGTTGATTTTTGATATGAACTGAAATTAGTGTATTTTAGGGTAATTGAAATCTGAATTTCGATTGATTTCGAATTTTGAGATTTAGGGTTTGATTTTGAGATACTCATAAAAGAAGAATTTGTGTTGAAAAGCATTTGGGAGGTGTTCCCTAAATCAGATTTGAATTTGAAGATGATTTGCAACATTTTGCCTTTTTAGGCTTTTGGAAAATCTGGAAAAAGGACTGATCTGCGATACTCTTGGACTGATTTGCAAAAAAGGTCTAGATGATGAAATCTGGCTGTCAACTTTTTGGATTAAGGTATTGGCATCCCCTTGATCATAATCCAAGAATAATCTGGTCTGAACTTGGCTAAGATTTTGATTAAATCCGGATTTCCGAAACTTAGGGTAAAAGATATTCTGTTTTCGAAAACAGAAAGGAGTTGAAAAATCTGGAAGTTAGCGATGGAATTGAATCTGGGTTCTGAAGGCTTTTAGGTTTAGGATAACTGATAGATCAAATCTGGGAAGTCAGATCTTGACTTGAGGTCACAGGATAGATTTTGGAGATTTTAGGGCTAGAACAGAATAAAGCTGAGGCTGATTTGGTTGATCTAGAAGAGACATATGCATGCATGACTTTTAAGAAAGAAACTTTTCACCCCAAAACTCAGGATGTTACATGTCATATATATATCCAATCTATACACATATGATTTAGAAGATCCAATCTACTATTGTCATATAAACCCTAACATCACCTCCCTCTGGCCCATGCTAGGATCATTAGACATTAGTTCATATTAAAGTCGGCAAAAAAATTGTTCATCACAACACTTGGATGTCAAAACAAACATGTATAATGAAACTTATACGGTAACAGATTGAATGAACTAGTAGATCTAATCTACTATAACTTCATATATCACATATATATATATATATATATATATATATATATATATATATATATATATATATATATATATATATATATATATTAATCCAGATCTAATGCTATACAGGATGGCTCTGATACCACTATAGGAAATCGAGTAAGCTACACTAGCAGAATTTCATAAATTTTTACTCGAAAACTGCAAATAATAGATCATAGATTAGATTGTTACCAGTAGCGGAAGCAGATTTGATGCAGCGATCAAATGTTCACAGTAACCGTTTGCGGATCGTCCTGATCAGCAGATGTAGATGACAACGACCGTTCACGGATCGTTCTAATCAGCGCAGCAATTGCAGCAGCGCCTCTACCGGTATCCACGCGTACCGGGATGGAATGTCGTACGATAGTGTGCTAGCACCAACGCGTACAACAAGGGTTTAGGGGCTATCAAAAGAGATGGCAGCTATGGCTTTTGTGATGATCCTCAAAGCCCATCATACATCTCTATATATAGGGCCATGTAGAGGAAATCCTAACAGATTAGGTTTCCTGATGTGATACGAATCTTATTCGAACACTAGTACAGAAATGCAGTCTACTACCCACTATCTTCTATCGGTTATTAGCGATTTAGTTGAAAACCGATAGAAAATGTGCCACGCGGTCATAAAAGGGCGACGGGTGTATTTTTCCTATCGGTTTATAAGAAATTTACCGATAGAATAAATAGTATGATTTACTCTAGCGGTGATGAACATATTTGCCGTTAGAAGAGATGCATAAGTACTGACGGGAGAATGTTGTGCGCCGATAGGACTGGTCGACTTCTACAACTAGACTTATTCTATCGGTACTGTATGAATATACCGACAGAGTATATTAAAAATTCCTATCGGCAATATGTAGTGCGCCGATAGAATCGTTGGCCTTCTACAAATATTTTTATTCTATCGGTAATGGATTCTTTTACCGTTAGAATATATAGAAAATTGCTTAGAACTGTTCGTCTTCAAATAGTTTTATTCTATCGGTAATGAATGTTTATACCGGTAGAATATTGCAAAAAATATCTTAGAACTGTTGGCCTTCTACAACTAGTAATATTCTATCGGCAATGTACGTACACACCGATAGAGTATGTACAAAAATTCCTATCAGTAATATTTATTGTGCCGATAGAACCATTCGCCTTCTACAGATGTTTTTATTACTAACGTATTCTGTTTTCATACCGATAGAAAATATATATTTGTATAAATACACGGGTATGTCTCTTTCATTCTCACAGTTCATCTGGGGCTCGTAGTCCTAACCCGTAAGCTCCATGGACGGCCGGCGCACCTCTATAGGGGACCGCTGCACCTCCGCACCTCCATCGACGCCCTCTAGACGTCGGCATCCCAAGGAAGGTACGTAAAATTTCTGCAATATTGTTAGATTATTCTAATCCGATTATGGCAATAATTCTGCTTTTTTTGTATCCTTCATTTTGATGTGTCTTCTTTTCAATATGATTATGATCTGTTCAGGTCCTTGGATGATGCTCATGAGGGGCAACGTATTTCACGGTTCTTCATCGCAGTACGCTGCCTACGTTGGCTTGTTGGTGAAAGAAATGGTGAAGATCACCGTCGAGAGCTGGAAGGACGTGAAGGGCGAGATCTTGGTTGGCTCGGTCGAGAAGATGCTTAAGCCCGGCGTGTTTCTCAAATCAGGACCTATAGAAAGCATCTTACATTTTTTTGCATGCACCAGCTTGTGGCCAGATGCTTACCTGCTTGGAGAAGAAGAATTGTTGTTATTTGCACAGCTATTCTACACCATCACTACACAGAACAACATCTTGGAAGGTAGGTTCTTTTTGTTAATGGAGTTGAGTTGAGTTGAGTTGAGTTGATCGAGTTTGAGTCCGAGGAAATCACCAATACGTACAAATGTATGTTGACGGCAGTTCCAGCTCCTCGGGAGTCTTCGAACTGAACTCCTATGGTTAAGTCCAATGTGGTTCAGACATTTGCTGTTTTGGATGAATGGATTTGTGATGTATCAGGTCTAACTTGTAATTGGTAGTTGCATTGTGGCAACCTGCAAAGGTTCTCTTTTATGTAAAATGTATGGGCCACTGGGTCCTCGTCGTGATCTGTTGTTAATTTCAGACGTGGCTTTTCTAATATACATCGAATGTGTGAATTGTTGTATTTGTATATTGTTGTATATTTGTGTATCATGTATTGCTAATTGGGACATGAACTTGAATGTGCAGGGAGTATTTGTGTATTTAATTGTATTGGTAGGTAGGTGTGTATTTGTACTGCTGTTTCAGACATGCACTTGAATTTGTGAACTGGCATGTGTATGTTTGTACCTGAATTTGTATTGGTGAACTGGCATGTGTATGTTTGTACCTGAATTTGTGAACTGGCATGTGTAATTTCTTTGGCAAGATGAAGTCCCAAGTACCTAAGAAAAGTATTTTTGTGTCTCCTAGTTAATCCACAAATTAGCATTTCTTGAAATATATTGCTTTATCTTCTAGTTAAGATCCGTTTGATGTAAGATCTGTTTGATGTTACATTGATATGATTCCTTGAATGTAAGAAATGGCATGTGCATGTTTGTCCCAGTTTGGTACCAGTACCTCCTCTAACGGTAAGTACACATATTTACCGATAGGAAAACACATATATTTGCTCAGTCATGCATATTCTAACGGTAAATACACATATTTACCGATAGAAAAACTCTTGCTCGTGTGTCATGCATCATCTAACGGTTCGTACACATATCTACCGATAGAAAAACTCATGTGCGTGCTGTGTCATGCATGATCTAATGGTCAATACACATATTTACCGAAAGAAGAAGTCCTGTACTTGCTCGGTAATGCACATTCTCTAACGGTATGTGTGTGTTTTTACCGATAGAATATGTGAGCGGCAAATTACCTAAGTTAGTCTGACGGTTATTTCATGTATTTACCGTTAGAAAAATATCCATTCTAAGGAAAACCCCACTCGTGCATTGCTGTGCTGCTCTTTAATTTGTTCTGTTGCACTCTGTGTCCCTCTGTTTGTGACGAAAGTTCCAGCTACACTGCTAGGGTGATCAACGCAGGCTGGAGGGAAGTTGATTGTGCCCCTCTCTTTAAGGTACGCTTAATCGTCGACACTTATCTCTCTCTCCCTCTAGATCTCCCTTCCTCTCTACTTGCAAGCTAGCTGTATTGTGTAGTTCCAAGTTTGTAGCTCTAAGCTTGGGAGCTTGGTAGCTGGAAATGCGTCATGTTTTAGGAGCTAACTAGCTTGTATTGTATAGTTAGCTAGGTTAATTAGTGTTAATTTCGTCAGGCTAGGGTTCAACACATGTATCTGTTGTAAGAGGCTGTACATGTACATATACATAACTTAATCGGGCAGGTTTCATGCATGGCTTACTCGTTAAATTTTCTTAATTGTAGATGGACAGGAAATATTGGATGTATGGAATAAAACGTACTACTCTTGAATATTTGGATGGTGTGAATGAGTTTATTAAATTTGCTGAGCAACAAAAGGAGAGGAAGGGAGAGAAAAATATGCTCTGTCCTTGTACAGATTGTATGAACTTGAAGAGGTTTAGCAACTCTGATCAAATTAAGAGTCATTTGATTCGTCGTGGTTTTAACGCGCGATACACCCGTTGGATATGGCATGGCGAAGATCTTGAGGAAACAAGCACCACTACTACCAATTAGCACGACTCGGATGTGGATTGCAACAATATCGATGATCATCCCAATTTTGGTAATGTTCATTCCGATGTGCACGTAGATGATGATGATGACAATCTAGATGAGATGTTACGTGATGTAGAGGAAGATTACAACAAAAATGACTTCTGTGAATTTGAGAAACTGATGCTGACTCTGAGAAGCCTCTGTTCCCTGGATGTGCAACATTTACAAAACTGTCTTCTGTGCTGAGATTATATAACTTGAAGGAAGGAAATGGTTGGAGTGATAAGAGTTTCACGGCACTATTAGATCTTCTGGCGGACATGCTTCCAGAGGGAAATGAGTTGCCAAGATCTACTTACCAAGCCAAAAAACTGTTGTGTCCGTTGGGAATGGAAATCAAAAGAATACACGCATGCCCAAATGATTGTGTGTTGTACCGTAACGAGTACTCCAGTTTGCATGTTTGTCCAAGATGCGGTGCATCGAGGTATACGCGTAGGGACCGGATTGACAGTGAACGTCACGAGGTAAGGAAAGGACCCCCGGCAAAAACTGTGTGGTACTTGCCTGTGATACCTAGATTGAAGCGGCTGTTTGCAAATCCGAAAGTCGCGAAGCACTTGCGTTGGCATGCTGAAGCCCGGAAACAAGACGGAAAACTGAGACACCCAGCTGATTCTATTCAATGAGAAACATCAACAGAACATTTGCTAAGTTCGGCGGCGAACTTAGGAATGTAAGGTTTGGGCTGAGTACAGATGGTATGAACCCACATGGTAATATGAGCAGCCGGCACAGCACTTGGCCGGTTCTTTTATGCATCTACAATCTTCCTCCTTGGTTATGCATGAAGCGCAAGTACATCATGATGGCGTTACTAATCTCAGGACCCAGACAACCCGGAAATGATATTGACGTGTTTCTAGCGCCTTTAATCGAGGACTTACAGAAATTGTGGAGCGAGGGTGTGCAGGTGTGGGATGCATACAAGAAAGAGAATTTCATCTTGCGGGCCTTGATATTTTGCACCATAAATGATTTTCCGGCCTACGGCAATTTGTCGGGGTATAGTACGAAAGGAGCCAAGGCTTGCCCTATTTGCCTAGATGAAACTGAGAGCATGTGGCTGCGAAACTGCCGGAAAACAGTGTACATGGGTCACCGCAGGTTTCTTCCGGTGCATCACACGTACCGTAAGAAGAGGAAATCATTTAACGGGAAGCCTGAGAAGGGATCAGCTCCAGTGTTTCTGACCGGTAAGGAGATTTACTCGCGCGTGAACGACATCAAAGTTGAGTTCGGTAAGCATTCTAAACCTCGAGAAAAAAATGTTTGGAAGAAGAGATCGATTCTCTGGGATCTACCGTACTACGAGCACTTACAAGTTCGACATTGCATTGACGTCATGCATGTAGAGAAAAATGTCTGTGACAGTTTGATTGGTTTGTTGTTGAACATTCCGGGAAAGACAAAGAATGGTGTGAAAGCTCGTCGTGACATGGTGGAAATGGGGATAAGGACTGAGCTTGCACCTTTAGAGAATGGAAAGCGTACATACCTCCCCCCGGCCTGCAATACGTTGTCCAAGAGCGAAAAAACAGAACTCTGTCGGTGCCTGCACGGTGTTAAAGTTCCATGTGGGTACTCCGCGAACTTAAAAAAACTTGTGTCTATGAAGGACCTAAGACTGGTTGGCATGAAGTCCCACGACTGTCATGTCTTGATGTCACAGATGCTTCCCATTGCTATCAGAGGCATTCTCCCAGTTAAAGTCAGAGAGACAATCACAAACCTATGTTATTTCTTCAACGCAATATCTTGCAAGGTAAGTACGTGCACTCGTACTATAAGTTCATTACCTCCATTTGTGGAGCTTAATTAGAAGATTTTTCTGATATGAATATTTGGCGCAACTGTGTCCTCGTAGGTAATTGATCCCGATGGACTGGACGCTTTGCAACGCGACGTGGTTACAACTCTTTGTCAGCTCGAGATGTATTTCCCTCCATCCTTTTTTGATGTTATGGTCCATCTGATTGTTCACCTTATCAGAGAAATTAAGTTTTGTGGACCCGTGTGCCTGTGCTACATGTATCCATTTGAGAGATTTATGGGTGTATTGAAGGGATACGTAAGGACTCGTCGTCGACCCGAGGGGAGTATCATGGAAGGTTATGCCGCCGAGGAGGTGATTGAATTTTGCACAGATTATATGGCCGGGGTAAACCCAATTGGCGTTCCTAGGTCCCGACACGAGGGTAGGCTTCAGGGAATCGGAACGATTGGATTCAAAGCTATCGTCCCCGCTCGTGATGTGTACGCAAAGTCACATTTTTGGGTCTTACAACACATGACGGAGGTCGAGCCATACATACACGAGCACAAGGTAATGTTACAGTCACAGAATCCTTCGAAGTCAGACGTTTGGGTCAGCAGAGAACATAACAGGAAATTTGCTGAGTGGATCCAAGAAAGAGTCACGCGAGCTGCCGAGGGCTCCGTAAGTGAAACTGTGACATGGTTGGCTAGAGGCCCAAGATTCACTGTAGGGACTTGGCAGGAGTACGACATCAATGGGTATTCATTTTACACAAGAGCTCAAGACGCCAAGAGTAGCACGCAATGTAGCGGAGTGACACTGTTTGCTATTTTCGAGGATGCCAGGTCAGTAAGGGCGCTGAACTCATATTACGGTGCTATTGACGAAATATGGGAGCTCCATTACGGATTACTTAAGATTCCCCTGTTTCGATGCCAATGGGTCGAAATCCCTCGAGGTGTTCAAGTTGACAGTTACGGGTTTACTCTCGTCGATCTTAGTAGAGTCGGACACCAAGACGATCCATTCATACTTGCAAAGCAAGCCACACAGGTATTCTACATCGTTGACCCGGCCAATCCAAACTTGCATGTTGTCCTCCACAGCAAGAGACGTATTGTTGGGGTCGAAGATGTTGTCGACGAAGAGGAGTATAACCAATTCGATGAAATACCTCCATTTTTAGAGGACATTCAATCTATCCGTACTGAAGATATCGACGAAACAATGTATCTGCGAGATGACCACGAGAAGGATTATGGGTTGAGAACCATTGATGATTAATTTCTATTTCAGCGATAAATGCCAAGCAAACAGCCCACAAGTTCTGCAGCAAGGTGAGGAACTTATCATTAATACATCAGGCAGTACATTTTTCTTTAGAACTTAATGATAAGCTAGTTCACAGCATTAATACATCTCAATTTTACTCCACAGCATGAGTTCTAACATGTACAGTACCTTTATACTGTAAATACTTAATTCTTCCCTTCAAATAGCACTTGCAAAAATCTCATCGCAGCCTCTTGCTTCTTCAAATTAAGTTCTGCAAAAATCACTTTTTTCTGACGGTATTTTGTTATTTATACCGATAGAAAAGGACATCCGCTACTTTCATGTGTCTCAGGCACTTCTCTCAGGCACTTCAAAACGTTTTCTATCGGTATTGTTCTATTTTACCATTAGAATAAATTCGTTAGTCCCACGATATTTGTTGTCTGATGGTTTTTTCCTGTTTTTACCGATAGAAGAATACTCTGCCACTTTGAATTCTCAACCGTGTCGCCATGCGTCGCCTTGGAAACTCTATAAGCACCTCGCCATGCGTCGCGGTATTTTGTTGTTTTTCTAATTCTCGAACGGTTCGACTCCTCATCTTCTCTTTCACAATGGCAACCTCCATGGGATCGTCAGCCACGCCCTCCCCGGTAAGAACTCTATATCTCCTTGGTTTACCCCTGTATTGTTAATCCATGTTCAGTTCATTCTTGACCTGTTGATTTGCACAGGGAATGGTAGCCGTGGAAGACACTGCCAAAGTGAAGGACGACCTGAGGGCCCTCCAGGAGGAGCACAAGCTCCTTACAGACAAGCACACTCAGCTACGGCTTGACCTTGACGATCTCTTCCAGCGCATTAAGCGCATGAAGACGGATGGTGACAATGCTAGGGCGAGGACGAGGCGTCTTCGTGAGGAGAAGAAAGCCGCGGATATGACCATCGCTGGCTGCGGTTTGACTATGAAGGATACCATAGCGAAGCTGAGGGAGGTCGCAGGCCTTCTCGACGCGGTAGTAGTTGATCCTAGGGACAACTTGTCGCTAGAGGTGTCCTGCGTCCTGGCTGCAAGTCTAACTGACTCTATTCTACATGCAGCCAGGGCTAAGACCACCCCTTGACCTAGCATTTTGGGTTTTATTTTTTTTTGTAAGTGATAAAACAACAATGAATGAACAATTTCTTTTTATGTCAATTTTCCAATTTTCCGGCTATCTTCCCTCTTTCTTTATCATTCTGCAGCTTTCAACCACGGTCTGTTTGATGTTAAATTGTGTGTACCTTTTCATTACTCTGACGGTATTTTGTTGTTTTTACTGATAGAAAAAGGCACCCAATACTATAATCTCAAGCACTTAATTAAAAAAATTTTCTAGGGAAAATTGGTCTCACGGGATTTTATTGTTTATACCGATAGAAAAAAGCATCCACTACTTCAAATATTTTTCCGGGAAATTTACTTTTTCTATTGGTACTATTGTGTTGTGCCGATAGAAAATTACATAATTCTATCGGTATCAATTTGTTGTACCGATAGAAAAGTTCCTCCACTGCTTTATTACTCGTACACGGCCCTTGGGTTTCCCTCCACTCGAACAGTTCCACCTTAGAACACTGCGTCTCTTCGAGAGCGAAGAAAACCACAACCTCCGCCGTGACCACTCACTTCCTCTCTCCCACACGACGATCGCCGGCTGGACACTGGTTCGCCACTACCACCGGTTCTTATTTTCGTCCTTCGCCGGCCGCCGCTGCGTTCTACACCGCCTCTCCATCACCAGAAATGATCACCGCCGTAAATACCCTAATTTGTTGTTCTATTTCCAGCATCTTCCTTATTTGATCCTAGTGTTTTGCACGTACTAATTCTTCGAGTTTTGCAATTACACTAGGGTTCCCTATTGTGTTGGATTATGTACATTCCGCACGCAATGTTGATTTAAATTAGGGTTTACATAATATGTTCCAGTGCTGTAATGAACCTGTTTTGAGATTTTAACTTATCTATACTGCTGTATGTGTGATCAATTGTATCCAACTGCCATGTAATGCACATTATATGTTGGAGGTGTTCTTACACATATTCTATCGGCAGCTCATGTGTTTACCGATAGAAAATATTTCTGCACAAGTAGTAAAACTTAATTTGGATCTGGAAGGACATGAGCCATGCAATGTACTAGTTTGGTTGGGAATTTTTACTCACTTGGTATGAATATATGGCAATGTGGATGGGTCTTCGATGTATATGTTTCAAATGCCTATACATGACTTTTCCCAACCTAATAGATGTGAAGTCCTGATGACTCACATACAGGCTAGGCTAAAGATTATGCACAGTGGCACTTAGATGCTTGTGTGCATATTTACGTGTGAAATAATAATGCTGGCCCATGAATATTAGTATAGCAAATCATCGAGAATGTTATGTGATGACAGTGAATGGTGGCTTGTCAACAAAATTCCATATGTAGAGAACATTGTTATGTTCTATCGGTATCTCACGGGTTTGCCGATAGAAAAATTGTCTTCTGTGGAGGTTATGGTCTATCGGCAGCTCATGTGTTTACCGATAGAAAATATATCTGAAGAGTTCAGGAAGTAATTTATGCATGTCTTTCTTTTTGTATTATTTTCCCTTTTGCCGCCCTAGTTAGTGTCCAGTCCTGGGCTGAGTTATGGAACTCCAAGGCGAATTAATTGCCATATATATGGTTTGTTGAAGGTTTTGTAGGGGAAGACATGTCGTCGTCTTCATCGGATGGTACTAGTGGTTCGACTAGGGCCAACCCCATCGTAACTACTGAAGATACAGCTGTTACATCCCAGCGCAAGAGGGTGGGGCGAGGCGCGACGACGTTGGGGCGTTTGGCCAAACGCATGGATCTTTCTTGTGAGTTCAACAAATTTGGGAGGCCGATTGGAAAGAATGCTGAGAGGTACGCGGCCTACGTTGGGCTGTTGGCGAAAGAAAGGGTGAAGATCACTGTCCAGAGCTGGAAGGACGTGACGGCGGACGAGAGGGATAGGTTGTGGGCGGAAGTGAAGGTTAAATTAACTAAAATCGCTGAACTCTTTCGTAATCACGTTCTCTTGGCTTATACTAAAGTTTAACTAACTCGTGATTAATTGTATGCATTTTTCGGAAACAGGCTAAGTGGAACATCCCCGACGATACACCTAGGACTGCCTGCTTGAAGGACATGAACGGAACATGGAAAACCTTTAAGAGCTGGCTCGTCAGTAACTTCCTCACTGCGGGGAAATCTCCTTGCGAGAAGTACCCCTTCATATCGGAGGAGGTATGGAAGGAATTCACCAAGCAGAAGGGGACTGAGGAGTTCAAGGCCCTTAGCGAGAAGAATAGGGCGATCCAGAAGAGGAATGACCACCCGCATCGGCTCGGATCCCGGGGCTATGCGGGGAAGGAGGAGCAGTGGAAGAAGGAAGACGAGCAAAATCCTGTCATCGACACCCCTGAGTTGCCGCTCTCCGAGATCCGGGATGAGAGGTGCAAGTGATGGTGGAGGGGGAGGGGGTCCGTGTCGTTCACGGGGTCTGTGCAGTTCGCAACCCCTGGGGACGCCGACGTTGTGAGGCGAATGGTAAGTTGGCTAACCTCGTAAACTGTGTGTGCACAAGTGTATATAAGGCAATTTGTCTCACAAGGTACCTTTAAATGTAACAGATCTCTTTTGAGAAGGAGGCAGCGGAGGGATTGTTTACCCCGCAGAGGGAGAACGACATCCTCACCCGGGCTCTAGGAAATAAGGAGCATCCCGGGCGGACACGGGCCGTGGGAGCCATTGTGTCATGGAAGGCCGGTTTCGTAGATCCGGCTCCACCGAGGAAGAAGGCCCGCTCCTGGAAGGAAAAGGAAGCTGACCTCTTCGATAAGATACGGGCTGATGTACGGGAGGAGATACGGGCGGAGATGCGGGCTGAGATACGGGCTGAGGAACAGTCTGAGGTGCAGTCCGAGGTCGCACAAATGAGGGAAGAGTTTGCACGGTTGAGAGAAGCATTGCTGGCCAAGAGTGCAGATGCGGATCCCCAGGACGACGGTACCCCACGGGGTCGGATAAGCAGTTGCGCTTCGAAGGTACTCGCGGATCCAGTGGATCTACTTGAGGTATTGCAAGCCTTCATCTGTGCACTTAAGTTGATGCCACTCCCATTCTGTTAGAGTTGTTTCGCTAACCTATTTTAATTGTCACAAATTTGCAGAGGCCGGAGGGCTGCATCCTACAGAATCACGTAGGCGCCAGGCAGGAAGTGGTTGGACACGGCTTCGTATATCCGTCTAGGCCGGATGTCCGGGTCCACTGTGTACCTCTACGGTTGGGTTTCGCAAAGGTACAGGTGGACATGGCCATGCCGGGCTACAACGATTCTCCGTTGCCAGTCCCAACAGAGGAACTGCAGACACTTGCTGAGGCAGTGAGCTCCTACGTACAGTGGCCCAAGAAGTGTCTTGTAATACAACCGGTAAATCCTACACATTTTAGATTACATCCTACTCAGTACACTCAACTTGCATAATCTAACATACGTGCTCATTAATTGAAGTGGCCTGCCGCTGGGCTACCAGGGGACTACGCCCCCAGCTCGGGGCATGAGGCCCGATCTCTGCGACCCTGGACACATCAAAGACGGCCTCGACCCCACCCAGCGCATCCACCCCTTCACCTTGGAAGGAAGCCGCCATCACCTCGCCCTTGCCTTCGAAGGTACGCGCTCAGTCCTCGGCAAAAGGCAAGGGCAAAGGCAAGGGAAAAGGGCGACAGGGACAGCCGGAGAGGTTCAGGAACGGGTTCCCACTCATGTCGGAGGCAGCTTTGTGCAAATTGGATCGATCAACCAGAGACCTCCACGAGTGGTACCTACACCGAGCTCGGCGCAATCTGAACTTCTTAGTTCCCTACAGGCCTGAGCAGTTCCACCGTGAGCCCGGGAGTATATCCGTGGCACACGAGGATCTGTTCGACCTCTACAACTGGCGGGAGCTCAATATGTCCATCATACGGACTGGAGTCCTGTGAGTTTGCTAATGCTATGTATTGCTGTTTTCTAACTTTGTTTGCTAACTCTGCATTGTTGTAGTTCATTTGAAATGTAGTAACTTTCTGTGCAATACTAATGTCGTCCTTTGCATGCAAGTGCATGTACAGGCTAGCATCGGAGACTGCGTGTGACAAGGTGGGTTTCCTCGACCCAGAGAAAATAAGCCTCATGATGCTAGAGCACGACGCCGCGCACGCTAAGCTGTACATATCCAAGGCGCTAATGGCGCAGCAGGACAGGGAGTTCATTCTGGTGCCGTACCACCAAAGGTTAGTGCATTTCGTACTAATTTAACTCGATCTTGTATGTTACACCTGAGATATACTTTGAGCTAGCGGTCCTCTTTTACGTACAATGCAGGGGCCACTGGATCCTCATCGTGATCTGTTCGCCGAGGAACGAGGTGTACTACCTCGATTCGATGCGTGACAGATTATCGATCGAATATGTGGTCAAGGGGAATATGGAGGCGTAAGTAACTTATATGTTTGATTTAAATTTTCACCTCACTAACTAATGATAATACATTAACGGGCAATACTAACTGAAATGCAGGGCTTTTGATAAATATGCATCCGCTGGAGGGAGGCATGCCGCACCGCAGGGCTCCCTACTAGCTTGGAAAGAATATGAGGTACTCACGAGACTTTTTGTTTATGCTTAATTAGTTTATGGAATAATAGCTAACATGTCTTCGCATATGCAATTATCTCAGTGCCATCAGCAGCCGCAATCGTGGGAATGTGGGTTTTATGTGTTGCGCTACATGTACGACCAGTGCAAACAAACTTTGCCCAATTCACCCAGGTAAGCATCGATAGCTAACTCAAATTTGAAAATTGTGTCATGTTCTAAATTAGGAAGTTAGTTACTAAGTATTCACACATGCTTCCAGATCGCCATGTCGAAAGACTCATACGAAAATGCAAATATTAGAGATCTTCGATAAATCTGGGCTCAATATGTCATGGAGGAAGTTGCGCCCAACCATCCGCCATGATAATTTTCTCTTTTTCGTGTACTCTGTGCATAGACTGTTTATATACATGTGAATAAATATATATGTCAATAAATGTCCACATTGGATTGAAATTTGTATTTGTCCATATATATGTGAATAAATGTGAATAACTGTCTAATGTGTCAATCTGTTCTGTGAATTTACCCTTCTTTGCATCTGTACTGTATTGTGTATCCAATCTATAATGTATTGCATCTGTACTGTATATGTGAATGTACTGTATTGTAAATGTAAACGTACTGTATATGTGAATGTTCTATCGGTAAATTCATTCATAGCCGACAGACCACTACAAATTTTCTATCGGTAAACTCATCCACAACCGAGAGACTACTACCCATTTTTCTATCGGTAAACTTGAAATTAACCGTCAGAATAGTGTGACTTTTCCTGCCGGTGAACTCATCCACAACCGAGAGACTACTGTGGTTTTTTCTATCGGTAAACCTATAACTAACCGTTAGAAGAGTGTGATTTTTCCTGCCGGTGAACTCATACACAACCGAGAGAGTACTAAGATTTTTTCTATCGATAATGTCATTTCCAACCGACAGAGTGCTACACTTTTTTCTATCGGTAAACTTATAATTAACCGTTAGAATATGGGTATTTTTCCCAACGCTAAACGTCAGACGATGATGGGTTTTCTATCGGTACAATCATAAGGTGCCGATAGAAAAGTAATATTTTCCTGTCGGTAATCATGTAATTAACCGTTAGAATATGGGTATTTTTCCCACCGTTAATCGTCAGACTACGACGGGTTTTCTATCGGTACACTCCTAATATGCCGATAGAATTGTTAATTTTTTCTGTCGGTTATTTACCCATAGAAAATGTTCTGGCTTGTTCTATCGTGTCTATCTCTATCGGTACGAAAACCGATAGTAGAAGGGTTTTTTTTACCGATAGAAGAAAGCTTTTTTGTACTAGTGGAACTGCCCATGCAAAAGAAATCCTAACAGATTAGGTTTCTTGATGAGATTCAAATCTTATTTGAATTCGTATCTGATACGTATATTCTATAACAAAAGCATCATACACACTCAAAAGTGCATGAATGCGCTTCAGATGTGCAATGATATTATAATCAATTGCCTTTTGCACTTGCTTCTCTTCTTCAGCAGCACGGGCATTTGGCAGGCCACTTGGTACATTGGCAGTTTTGTTAAGTAATGGCTTCTCTCTTTCTTCTCTATACAACTGAGACTTGAGAGGTTCAGGACCGGCCTTGCCTCCTCGCAGGTTCATGTTGACTTCTTCAACTTGAACTTCTATAGGTAAAAAGTCAGTATGAAATACTTCACGTTCTTGCGTCGTAAATATCTCCTCCGAGTCAAATGTATTGGAGTTGTAACCTGCAAGAATCACATTGCACGAGGCAATGTCTAAAGAAGGTGAAGGTATTTCAGCATCAGTTGCCTCTACTAGTGCAGAGGATTGCCCCAAATCTTTAGGCAAGAACTATGCCAAAGTAGGAAGAGTGCGGCTCGATCGAGGGAAAGATTCATCTCCTTTTAACAGAGGGACAAATCTTGGTGGCATGCGTCGATGGCTTGGAACAAGTTGCCTCTGTCTTGCTTGTGACTTGATCATTGAGATGGAAGTAGCATGATCCTGAATGTGGTTTTGGAGTTTATGTCATGGGCGTCTTCACTCCATCATCTCCCACGGTCTTCCTTCCTGTTTGAAAAGAGCTGGAACCAGCCAATGATTGACTAGCTGGTGCTCTACTTGCTCAAGTGGCAACCACAACCCTCCGTCTTCATTATCTGCTTGCATGGATGAAGGACCTTCACAAACTGTTGTAAAGTTTGCGGTACGATAATCGGGATTGATAGCTTGGGGCTCTAAAGCAAGCCGCTTCTCATCAATCGCCCTTTGGAGCCACTCCTTGAAGGCAAAACAATCTTCAATTGTATGCCCAACGTACCTATGGTACAGGCAATACAAAGGATTGTCTATCATCCCGATTTGATCAAGTCTTCTTGGCTCAGGAAGATTCAAAGCTTGTTGCCCCATCAGTTGATTAAAGAACATCTTTACTAATTCTCAGCGGAAGATGTACTACTTCTTCAACAACTGTTGGACAGTTGGACATTGAACAGCCGAGCATTGCGATCTTGGTGCGGGTTCACGTCTTGAACCCAACATTGGAACATTGCAATGTGCAGCAGGTGCATGCACAGCATTGTGGGATTCAGTCAGTGCCTTGGCCTTGACTCCAGTGTTGGGAGGCATAGTTGTTGAGTTGAATCTTCTTGCATTATCAGCATGACCAGCATTCTTGTACAGCTCCATGATTTGAGGAGACTTCTCAAACTCCAATTTGGCTGCTGCTACCGCTATGCCTAAAGTGCTAAAGGTCTTGGGCTCACGCCTTGAAACTTCTATGGACCAATGCTATTGCATCCCATGGAAGCACATGTGAATGGCCTCTTCTTGATGCATTTCCCTAGTGAGACGCACATAGTTTTCGCGGAAACGGATCAAGTAGTCATCAATCTTCTCATCACGCTTCTGCTTGACTTGGGACAACTCCAAAGCTGAGATGTCCTTTTGCATAGTCACAAAGTGTGTCTTGAAAAGTTTCTTCGTACCTATCCAATCGCGAACAGACCCAATCGGAAGACGGATGAACCAATGGAAAGCAGAGCCGGTCAAGGACCCTGAGAACTGCCTCAGAAGAAGTGAGGGCTTATTAGTAGTGTCTCCACAAGCTGCTTTAAAGTAGGCTAAGTGCTCCCTCGCATCGCCAGTTCCATCAAATTGACGGAACTTAGGCGGATGCCATCCAGACGGGAAAGGCACCAAATCATGCCATGCTTCATAAGGCTTCTCAAGCTCGGTTTCAGGTGTTTGATGAGCTTTCTCAGCTGTAATCTGCTTCAATCTATGGTTGATTAAGTCTTCCACGTAGCTGTAGTGATCCTTCAATGCAGCAGGTGTTGGTGCAACATTTGCTGCCATGGTGGGAATAGAAAAGAGAGGTGGAGCACCCACTGCTGCGGCGTGTTGCTCACTACTGTTTGCAGGGCGGGATTGTGCAAAAGCCTCCAACTCTGCTATTTGAGGATCAATAACTGGTTGGGGCGGATCTGATGGTATTTCTCTATGACCAGATCTGGTCAGAGTTTCAACCAACTGATTAAAATTCGCTCCCAATTCACCAAACATCTTCTTGTATTCACGATCTCGTTCTTCAAAGGCACGCCGTACAGAAGGATCAAGTGTAGGAGGATTAGCATCTGTCCCTTGCTCTTCATTAGCATTGGTTTCAGCACCTGCATCGCCTTGACCTATAGCCAAGTTAACTGGAGTAGTGTTTTCATCATCGACACCAATTCCAAGATATTGTTCCTCATCAAAAGTGATGGAAGGAGCAAGCTCAGAATAGTGTGGTGAATGAGAGAGTTGCTGAAAAGAAGTTGACTCAGAGTCAGAAGACCCTCTTTCAGCACCAAACTCAACATCGTCTTACGATGGTTCAGTCATAGAGCTTAAAGCTCTTTGACATGCCCTCATCCTCAAGCGAGTATCCATGCCTTGTTGGGTTGCAACTTCCCGTAATTAAGCAGGATCCTCTGGAAGATGGGATGCAATGTCGACATAAGGGCGAGAAGATTGCCCCTCATCAGCATCTTTTCTGGAAGTGACAGGAAGACAAGGAACTTTTGCCACTGCTTCTTTTGTTGATGCATCTTGATCTTCTTGCCCCTTGGTGGATTTCGACCTAGAATGGACACCTCCCAATCATGGTGATACCGGCCTAGACCGTCTTGCAAGAGAACGAGATCAGAGCAATAAGGCGAGTATTCAGTTGTTCGTTCCATAGGGACTACAGAAGCGAAGTGCGTAAAACTAACTAAATCGATGAATAAGAAAAATAAAACAGACGAAAGGAGAGAAGAAAATGTCGGAAGGAAATAAAAGGAAGAACGAGGTGGTCATCTCAACAGGCGAGCCATGTTAAATCCATGCGCGTATTCATGAGTACAAGCGATAGAGTCGTAATCGTTTAGTTGTCTCACTGTAGGAAGGTGAAAACAACTAAGACGAATGCGTCCATCGAAAGTATCAACGAACAAATGCGTAAAGAAATATCATAGATAGTTCCCCAACCCACTGCTTCAGCCACAACCACAACAACTTATCTGAGAAGCAAAATTTTGTTCATACTGAAACACGAGCAATTGAAAAACTAGAAGCAGCTCCAATATCTATCACACGAATGTCTAACAATTACCCAGCAGTAGCGTATGTTAACTGAAGTTTGGAATTGACAACCAACATGTCATTTCATCTGAGCATGAGTCAACAAAAGAATTAAACCATTCATTTCTCATTACACTAATTCAGTGCAAAATAGTCACTTTGAACAACAACCAAAAACTGCTTCAGAACTTAGTAGACTATCATTTCAGTACAACTCAGTATAATTCATCTCAGAACAAACTATCCAGGCAATCACAGCACAGATTCACTTTGATTCAACTCAGAAATTGGAAATTGAGAATTCAATTCAACAATTACATACAAGCATTCATCTCAAACATTGAATCCATTTCAATTCATCAGAATTCAAGGACAAAGATGGTGAGAAGAATTGAACCAGTAATGATAACCGCTGGAGTTGCTGGAGCTCAATGGTGGCCGTGGAAGTGGACGAGGAGCTAGGGTTGGTGATGAAGTCGGCCGAGGTAGCAGCTCATTCGTGTTGAGGTCGTATGCTCAATGGAGTGGTCGAGGAGCCCGATGAAGTCAAGGTCATGGTTGAGCTCGCCGTCGGTTGCAACTACAGAGAGCAGCAATGGCCGAAGAAGAAGGAAGAGTAGAGAAGAAGGAGAGTACACTGGTGGGATCAGTGACGGGAGGTGGTGGATCCGGCGGCGTGGAGGCAAAGACGGGATAGAGGGAAGAAGGCGCTGGAGAGGCACTGAGGCGGCGGTGAGGCGCAAAGACGGCAGCGGATCGGATCCGACGTGGGAGAGCGGCGCAAGGCCGTTGACGTGGTGGCGGTGCGGCTAGAGCACGAGGCGGCGGAGGCGGATCAATGAGGGAGGCGCGCGTGGGAGAGGCGAGGATTGGTGAGGGAGGCGCGGTTGAGCGGCGGCGGATCGGCCAGATCCGGTGGATCTGGCGTTTTGGAGGAAGAAGAGGAGATCGGGGGTGCAGTGGAGCGGCGAGCTTGCTGAGGGAGACGGCGGATCGCGCGGGATCAGGTGGATCCGGCGAGATCTGGTGGCGTGGGAGGTGATGTTGTGACGGCGCGCACGGGAAACGGAGGCAGCGACGCGGGCTGGTGAAGCAGCTAGTTAGGGCCGGTTAGGGCCGGGGGTGGTAGGAGGTGTGGATATAAGTTTGGGGGGAGATAGAAGAAGAAGCTGGTGGTGAGGAGAAGAGGAGGAGACGGCAGCCATCACTGCCACTATCACTACGGCGGTGAACGGCGCTGGATAAGAAGAAGCAGAAGTGGCGACTGCTGGAAAAGAGGATGAAAAATAGAGAAGAAAGGAGAGGGAAAGCAGAAGCAGGAAGGAGAAGAAGTTGCACCGCGGCATACGGCCTAGCCGCTGGCGATGAGGTGGGACGGAGGTGTGATGTCTAGCGAGGCTGAAACATGTAATCATTGCAATTATCTGATTTCTAAACTGTTCATTTGATATTCGTATGCTAGTATATACATCGGTAACTCGTATGTTTTTTTCACTCATTCTTGCTAAATTCGAGATATGATTGCCTATGTGTAATTTATACATGATTCAAAATCATTTGCGACCTTTTCTTTGAGCCTTCTCGTTTTTGCGGAATAAACAGTTATAATACATTACTTGCTGTCCTTCTTTATTCACTGATTTTATTTGCTTGAGGACAAGCAAAAGTTCAAACTTAGGGGGATGATAATTCTCATATTTGTACATATTTTCTGCATATTTTCCCCTCATTCATACTCATTTTAGTCATAAAGATCATCAAATACTCAAATATATTTGTATTGGCTGTCGTTCGACCTTGACTGTGTGTTTTGTTTATTTTAATCGCAGGTCGACGCAATTCGGGCAATTTATGGCTGAATGGATGAGCTTCATCGACTGGATCTGGCGAACGGATGATTCCGTACAGAAGTGCGCGTCGTTACGGACGCGTAGGAGTTGACTACGTCAAAATCGTAGTCTCCGGGAGTCCAGAACAACCAAACCTAACAGCCAAATGTCACTTTACAATTTCTAGAACCTTAGAACCTCCGAACCTCCCATTACAAAACAGCCAAGACACATAAACCCTTGCCGCCACCACATAAAGATCTATTCGCAATTTCTTCAAAGTCGAGGACTTTTCTGCAAAAATACCAAAATCAACAAATACCCTACCTGCCATTGTTGTTTCCTCGGCCTGGTATACACCCAAAAATCCCCTTCTTCTCTCCCAACCCCGACGAACTTGACACCGGTGGCCAGGTCCACACCGGCGATAAGCTGCCGGCCTCCTTCACTATTGCTACCTCCCCTTTCTTCCTCTTCTTCCCCTCCAATGAGCCACCGTTCTTCTCCCCCTTCATACTGTCTCACCACATTTCGTCTCCTCCTCACTCGTTCGTCTGCACCGCCGGCATGCTCCCGTTTTCTTTCCTCCTCCTTATCTGTTTCCTCTCCTCCCTCTTTTATTCTTTTCTTTTCTTTTCCTCCTTCCTTCCCCCTCCTTTTTCCTCCCTTCCTCCTTTCTTCTTCCTGCCTCTTCTTCCCCCAAATCCTCCACTCCTCTCTCCTCTTCTACGGGCCGCCCGACCTGCCGCCGTTTGGATCCGCGTCGCCGCCTCCCAAGCCTCCCGGCCTCCACGCCAGATCCACCGCCGGGCCGCACGCCCATCGCGCCTCCACCGCCGGATCTGGCCACCACCGGACCCTCCGCTCCGCCCTTGCCGCCGAACTGTCACCACGACTCCCGCGCTGGATCACCAGCCGGCGCCGCCCGATCTGTCTCCACCGCGCCACCACAGCGAGCCCACCTTCGCGCCTTCGGTCGCCATCGCCGACATATCCCGGATCTGGCCGATCCTACGTTGCCGACCTGTGCCCAAGTCGCACCGCCACAGGCCATCTCCCCTCGCTGCCGTACGAAGCTCCAACGCCGCCGTCGCTTCCCACAACCATCGCCCCTGTCCGATCCGCCACCTCGCCGTCTACACCGAGTGCCGCCGGATCTTCAGCTCCATCCGACAACGTCTGTAGCCATCTTCTTCGATTGCCACGTCGAGCTCGACAACCTCGACAGCAAGGAGCCTCCACAGCCTCAACCATTTTTGCAACAGCAAAACTGGTGATGAATTCTTTTCTCTCTCTCTGTTCTTGATTGGGTCAATTGATGCTTCATTGAGATGTATGAACTGAACCAATATTGTAACTGAGATTACTTGAAATATCAGCTCTGGATCAAACTTGTTAATTCTGCAGTTTTGGCTAATTTCTGTTAGGCATTGTTGCAATCACTGTTCTTGATTTGATTCCCTAATTTATGGAATGGTTGTTTGCTCCTTGGCCCTAATTGAGTTGATTGTACTAATTTTTATTTTCTGAGATATATCAAAGTTTGGTTCTGATTCAGTTTAGTTCCATGCCACAAGCTTGGTCTATTTAGCCTGTGTGTTTTCTTTCCATTGTGTAACCTTGCACTTTGTGAATAGACACTTTAATTAAGAGATCCATCCTTTAGAAATCTTAAAACAAGGAGCTTGTTTTGCAAATCTGCACCAATCCCAATGGTTATAATCTCTTAATTCTGTTGTTGCTTAGTTAGATTGTATCTATTTCTCAGATGATTTGATCTTTTTGTTTAAGGAAGTACCTGTTTACATCTTTGCCCTGAATTGTTGAGTGGTGGCTGAGGAG
Source organism: Pharus latifolius (assembly GCA_019359835.1). Taxonomy (NCBI): domain Eukaryota; kingdom Viridiplantae; phylum Streptophyta; class Magnoliopsida; order Poales; family Poaceae; genus Pharus; species Pharus latifolius. Next base: position 19,049,359 of record CM033325.1, on the reverse strand, counting down.
AGTTGCGGATGGCTGGTGTTCATTTTGTTCTTGTTGTTCGTTGATACTCATTGTAGAGTGTAATCGTTAATAGTAGTCCACTCTTTCACTCATGCGAGATTACTACTCGACTACTTCTCTACTGCCTGTACTCACGAATCACAGGTTCATAACGAACACTAGTCGCTTGTCGAGGCGACCACCTCTTTCTCTCTTTTCTTTCTTCTGACAATCTCTCTTTTTCTCTCGTCTGTTTTAGTTTTATTATTCATCAATTTAGTTTAGTTTTACATGATTCGTCTTCTCTAATCTCTGTGGAAAGAACGACTAGAATACTTACTTTACTGTATTGTCCTCGTTCTATTGCGAGACTGTCTAGGCCAGTATCAGGGGTGATGCTGTGACGACGCGCGCGGGATGCGGAGGCGGCGACGCGGGCTGGTGAAGTAGGGTGGCTGAGGTAAAGGGGAACACCAGAGGAAGAGACCAAGAAAGAACCGGCTAGGGCCGGGGGTAGTAGGAGGTGTGGATCTAAGTTTGGGGGGAAGTAGAAGAAGAATCTGGTGGTAAGGAGAAGAGGAGACAGCAGCCGTCACCACCGCTGTCACTACGGCGGTGAACGACGCCGGATAAGAAGAAGCAGAAGTGGCGGCTGCTGGAAAAGAGGATGAAAAACAGAGAAGAAAGGAGAGGGATAGAAGAAGGAGGAAGGAGAAGACGTTGCACCGCGGCGTACGGCCTGACCACCGGCGGTGAGGTGAGATGGAGGTGTGGAAATGGTGAGGGGGAAGAAGAGGAGAAGAAAAAAAGAAAAACCAGGCTCAAAGAGAAACAATGGCCGGTGGCTGGGGTTTAGAGAAGAAAGATAATTTTGCAAAAAGGCCCTTGGGGTTTAGAAATCACAAAAAGGTCCTCCCCGAGTTAGGGTTTAGATTTATGAGTCTTGGATATTTTACACATGGGTGTTTGAGGTTTTAGGAAATTACAGGAAGGTACTTGGCTGCTAGGAATTGAGATTTCAGGCCCCCGGAGACTCCAATTTTAGCACAGTCAGTTCCTACGCGTCCGTAGAAACAAGTGCTTCTATCCAGAATCGACCGAGGGTCAGGTTTGGTCAATGAAATGCAATCCATCAGCCGAAATCCACCCAAATTGCATCGACCTGCAATAAAATCACAACATGAATAATACGGTCGATTTGATGATAAAGATGTGTATGATTATTGCAAATGCCGCCTTATATGACTAAATGTGCACAATCAAGGTGTTGCACATATGAAAAATATACACAGATATGACAATTATCACATGGTAAAAATGCCACAAGTTTGGGGTTTGGGACAATCTCCTCATCCGAAGGGTATGAGAACTCTTGAGTAAGAGGAGGTGACCTCTAGTCAGAGTCAGTATCAACCTCGGGTTGAGACGTCACCATCCCGCAAACCATCATCTTCTCCAATGACTTGAGTACTTGACACCTCAATCATTGGTGCAAGAGCTTCTGTGGTCTCCTGGAGAGGAGTCATCGCATCCTTTGGTGGTGCTTCCTTCATAATAACATCATTTGAGGGATCAACTTGTTGTTTTGAAGCAGTTGAAGAAGCCTGGTCTTTCACAGTTTTCTGGGAAGTAATGACTGATCGAAGTCATCTTCCGTTGGGAATTCCTGCACCCTGAGATGATGTTCCTGCAAGGGTTAATGCAGATGATGGAGATGATACCTTCTCCTTTTTCTTGCTTGGGCTTGGAACATCTCCAGCTGATTGATCTCATCATCAGGATGGATGCTGCTATCGTGCCGGACACGAATTTGTACATTTTTTAGTACAAGATCCTCCAACTCTTGGTGCAACATGCGATGATTCCTCCTACACCGATCACGCTTGCGTTGATTGAACGTAGGGGCATGAGGGGCCTTGGGCAGGGCAGGTGGTGTTGGAAGAAGAGGAGGAGCCTGAGGAGGCATCCAAGTGCGTCTTGCTTGAGCTGGCAAGTTGACCTGCTTTCTAGGTTAAGTAGGTGCCTGCAAAGGGCCCCTACCTTGCCAAGATGAAGTCGATGTGGGTGGAGTGGTCCGCACACGCCATTGTTGCTGGACACATGGTGGCTGCTCTAGCAGACGAGACCACTGATTCCAATGAGGTGGAAGTGGTACTTATCTAGGCCGATAAGTTGATGTAGATGAAGGTTTTTGATGAGGCGCCCAAGTTTGGTACATGTGTTGGGGATGGTGTCTTGAGGTGTCATGCCCCAAACTCCTTCTAAACCGAGAAGAAAAGTTAGGCATGTCACGACCTCGCATCCGCTCTTGTAGACTCTTCATTTGGGTTTAAAGTTCTTGGAGTTGTTGTTGTACTTCGTCAGCACCGGGAGCGGGTACTTCATTCGGCAACACTGCAAACTTATTATTAATATTGGATGGGCCAGCATCCGCAAAAACATGGAAGCATGACTCCCACCCAGTTACTTTAACATCGGGGGTGAAAGAACCCATCGGACCAGGAATTCTTGCTTTCTTGGTCGAATGGCGCCTCTAGAATTCCCTCATGATGGCAGCAAGTGATATGCACACGCCTTGCCTTAAGATGCGTGCATGTAGTTTGGTCCCGATCTTCCGTCGTAGGAGAAATCCGTGAATAAATGCGAGTTGTGACCTTGACGAAGGGGCGGCTAACCACGATCAAACACACGACTAGAAACCTCACAATCGCTAAACCACTCCTTAATTGGTTATCAACCGAGCAAAGCTTGGTTGACCTGTTCACCAAGAACAACTCAAGCAAATCAATAAAGAAAAGCAAGAGCAACAGCGGAAGGATAACACTCAATAATCTGAATTATGAGTTGAACATTTAGACTCCGAATTGTACAAGTTGGTAAAGGCACGAGCATACAATCTGTATATCAACGAAGTCTGCCTAAAATTAAGACCATGCCTTCTCTTTTATAGAGGATGGTGTCTACAAAGATAGAAGGTTTAGAACCAGAATTCTAAACTAATTTGAAACAAAATAGAATCCTAATAAACTATAAAAAGAAAATCCTGAGCTACTTTTCACGGATCCGAACAGGACTCGTCCCCCTCGAGCACTCGCCATTGTTTCGGGTCTCCTGGTTGCATACAATGTCGGAATTCGATGATTCTTGATGTGTTGGAAAGCTCGTTCGAATATATTATCAAAAAATACTCGCACAACTGTCTTGGACATCTATGCTGAAATTGGAACTTGATTGAAGTTGCTGTTTCTCACGGATCCGAACAGGATTCTTTTCTCTCGTGCACTTGACATTCTTTCGGGTTTCCTGGTTGCATATGATGTCCAATTTTGATGATTCTTGATGCGTTGAAAAGATCTTTCCAATACCTTTCCAGAAAGTACTGATATGACTAATTCGAACATCTGTGCTGAAATTGGAGCGTGGTTGAAGTTGCTGGACACTCAAGCTTGATCGGCAAACTGGATGATCCTCAGGTTGTGACCATGTGTCTTTAGGCTTGATTGGCTGCGACCATGTGTCTTCGGGCTTGATTGGCTGTGACCATGAGCAGTGTTGTGACTTTGAGCAATGCTGCGACCTTGAGCCTTTTTGGTCGAGCATAGAGTTCTTATGATCGATTGCTTGTGCTAAGGATGCCCTCATCAGCAAGCCTCAACAAGTCCTTGATCTTGCTATTAACCCATTCGTCAGGGAACAAGTCATAGGGCAGTGTCACTATGTAGGGATAGTGACAAGTCCTGTTAATGAGATCACTCGCACCGAGCAACCAATCCTCTTCAGGAATAGTAACATGGGTGATGCGGGCACCAAGTTGCTCCTGCAAGGCACTCACCTTGCGGTATTTCCTTCTGAGATTGCACAGCCTGTTAGCAGTGAAGGTGCGACGAGAAAATGACATTTGCCTCTGTAAAGTATAAGAGGCATTCTCCAGTGCATTGAATAGCTCAACCTTAGTGTGCTGCATGCCTGGAGTAGGCAGTGCAGGACCAATGAGCGAAGTATCCACACAAAGAGAAGTGGCATGATGTTGCCTATTGGTGGCTTGCTGATGAAGTCATTGAGCAGCTTGAACGTCACCTTGAATGTCGGTGATGACAGCAATATTCTTCAGAAGATTGCGTGCTTCTACCATCAAAGCACGGCACTCCTTCTTGGCTTTAGCAGAGGCACGTTTATGTGCTTTCTTTGACTCCTTCGCTTGGAACTCTACAGGCTCTTGAGTGTGATGGAAGTATGTTGTGTAGCTGTACTTGAAGATTGCCACCGGGGGCAATGTCCCAAACTGAACCATCAGAACTTCCTCGTCTGTGTGAGCAAGTTTGTTGAGGAAGGACTCACCTACAAAAAGGGGTTCCTTGATCAACTTATGCATCATCACATTTACTATGTAGGCGCTCCATAGATGAGCAGCCATATGCATGATGGATGAAAGACAGAGGGCATGCAGAAGTGAGTCAAATGACCATCGGGGCACAGCAAAGATGAGAGGAGAACCAAGTCCCACTGGGCATGCCATTTTGTTTCGCCGAGATGATCTCTCTTCCGGGAAATTGGCCCCTTTTTGGTGGTGCGGGCGTGCCAGTATACATAAGTATACACATAAGAGAACATAGAATGTACATCTTAGAAGAGACAATGCACTTTATTAATTCTGAAAAGAATTACAAATTACAAGTCCCTTTGGGATTTACAAGCTCTCATTGCGCTAAGGAAAGTACATCTTGACTTCAAGAGACTGCATGGTTCATGGTTCCTCAGGGCTTTTGAAAAGCTCCTGGTTAATTACATCTGTAGAACGAGTCAACAGAAAACCTCTGATTAAGATGTACTGGTGGTCATCATCTTCAAGCTTCAAAATAACTTTGCCCTTTGATGAATATATGCAATGCATATGCCCATACATGCAAATACACAAATCCATAGCCTCGTCAGTCTATGGTACTATCACAAAATATGGCCTTCGCCTTGTCGGTGCCCAACCAGGGGGTTGTTCGGCCTCATCGGTCACGAACAAGTGGATGCCTTCGCCTCATCAGTACCCGGCATGAATGGTGTCCGGCTTCATCAGTCATGGACAAAAAGCATGTTGCCTTTGCTTCATCAGTACCCAGTGACATGTAAATTATGGATGCAATGACTTGTGATAACACTTTTGACTTCCTTAGCTTCAGAAAAAGTACGTTGCATGGTAAACAGCTCATTGAAATATCTATCAAGGACTTAGTACGATTTCGACTTGTCTTGACAGCTTCAGACATGATAATCATTGCTCTATCTCCTCTTCGTCTAATTGTATGGGAGCCTTTCTAGGCTTTGATTGTCTTGAAAGTTGGAGGAATAGTTTCTGGACAGATCCTCGATTGTTCATCTAAATTTGAGATCAATCGGACCATCGGATTAAAAACTATCTTCATTGCATTGCTCATACGACAAGTTGGGCTTCAGTGAGAGAGAACTATTTGTAATGATCTTGATGGTCTCCTGATTCTCTGATTGAGGTGAAACACAGAGGACATATTTCACATTGGATCCTTTGCTTGCCACGCAAATTTGGGGTCAATCGAACGTCTGGATGAGAAGTTATCATCGATTTCCGCCCATGAGACAGACTGATCTTCAACTTAACAGAGCCTCTCCTTAGTCGAATTGGGACTTGGAAGCCTTGGTCGAATTGACACACTAGTCGTGGTCAAATTAAACCTCTCGTCGAATGCTATTTGATCAAGCCCAGAAGGAATGATCGAAATGCAAAGTCGAACAGAATGTGGTCGAATTCTACCCCTAGTCGAATTAGACCCACTAATCAAATGCTATTTGATCAAGTCCAGAAGGAATGATCGAAATGCAACTTCGAACAGAAAGTGGTCGAATTCTTCCCCTGATCGAATGCTATTTGATCAAGCCTAGAAGAAATATTGAAATGCAACTTTGAATAGAAAGTCGAGCATAATGTGGTCGAATTAGACCCTCAGAAGGAATGATCGAGATGCAAAATCGATCTGGTTGTCCTATGAAGAAATCAATAGGGCTCTCTTTTGATTGAGGTTCCCTTTGCTCCATGTTCTTCTCTTTTTTTAGGAACGGACGGCCATGAGCACCAACGAATAGTCCTGCTTCTTAATGCAATGCATAATGATCCGTTCTTAGAATAGATCAATACTCACCCATGAAAACCTTCATGGACTTGAGCAAATCTGCTAAAAGGAAGAAGATGGCTCCCTGGTTGAACAGAGAGACTCTATTCTTCTTCTTTGCTTGACGTCAGTCTCTCATCCACTTTCGTGCCCTTCCTGTCTCCCCTCTATCTGTGCTCTGCAACTGCTTCTGTGCCTCTAAAGGGCTAACACCCCCTCTCTATTTATAGAGGCTCCAGGTTGGTTACAATCATCCAACAACCAGAGATTTTTTGGGGATTTTAATTCGAATAGAAGATATATTTTGTTATTTAAATAAACAAAAAGATAAAGAGAGAGAATATCTCCTTTTTGAATTTGAATAGGAGATATATTTTGTTATTTAAATTAGAGATAAATCCAGTTCGAACTCAGGCTGCATGTCGGTTTGACCAGGTTGTTTACCAGGTTTGACCACATTTGACCAGTTTGTTGACCAGGTTTGACCAGTCCAATTTTGACCAATTTGTTGGCCATGTTTGACCAGTCCAATTTTGACCGATTTTTTGACCAATGGAGTTTTTGTCCTAGTTTTTTATCATTTTTTTACAGCCCACATATAAGTGTATTTTAGTTTAGCCCTTTTGGTCATATGGGACTTTTTGATGAATTTTTATTACAAAAATTCATCGAACAAATACGTTCCAAAATCATGAAAATAATCTTTACTTTGATATGAAAAAACGCAACCAAAAAGCATTTCAAACATCAACAAATGAATCATGGGGAAATGCAAAATGTGGGAAAAATGGGAGCAAAAAACTGACAAAAACAAGGAATAAAAGAGACGGCTAAAAAAATTCAGTAACTATACAACTGCACATAGGGCCAGACAATGTCTGCTAGGGCCGGACAAAGTCTGGGTTGCGGGGACAGAGTCTGGGTCTGGGTGGACAAAATCCAGGCGGTTCAGATAAGCACCTGAAACTTCTGAAATTTGATATTTTTGCAAATTTGCTTCAAGAGATGAATTAAATTCCAGTATAGATTTCAATATCAAGTTAGGAACTCAGATGGATAACATTCAGAAGGATTCGATTCGAAAAATATCTTGATTTTGGTTCCTCAAAAGTGATTTTGTAGTAAAAAGGGTAAAACAAAAATGATTTTCACGAAAACTTCAATTTTTTATGAAACTTGGATTTTTCTCAAATCTTTGGATTTGGATGAGTTTGAAATACTATTCCAAACCAAGACATGGAAGAAAGTCTGGTCCAAATAGACAAATTCACAAAATGCACATTTTGGGTATTTTCGGCTCGATAGTCGTTTTTGGGCGACTTAGGATATGTGATAACTTGAAAACCGTAGGTCTTTTTAGAAAAAGTTCAATACGAACTATCCTCGAGTGAATGAGTTCTAAGAGTTTCATGTAGAAAGTTTTGGTCAGAACTCAACTAATCTTGTTTTGTGGAAATAAATCTTTTTGGGCCAAAACAAGATTCCGAAGTCTTCAATTTTGTCAAAATTTTGCATTTTAGCTCGAAACTCTTTTTCTTGACCTTCAAAACCTTTGAAAACATATTTGAAACATATTTTTTTAGGTTTTATGGTAATTTTGAACATTTTGAAAGTTTTGAGCTCGAAAATGACTCTTTTACCAAAACACATGCATACTTTGATACATGTACACAATTAGGGTATACAAAGATTCAATGACTTGGAAGTTGCTCTCCCTAACTGTGTCATCCAAATTTGGTTATGAAAATGATCTATTTTTGAAAATCAAGACAAAAATGAAAAAACAAGAACTCAGTTCTTTATGGCCTAAAGTAAATAATATTTGAAATGAATTTAATTCAAGGCCATATCATGCAAGAGAATGCTATTTGGCATAAGTTTTATTTACTATCATTTTTGGAGTTCTTGCCAAATAGTATTTGGATCAAACAAATGAGTTCCAAAGATAATAAAAAAAATCCAAATGCACTCAAATCGAGAAAGCATCCAAACAACCATCAAAACTCACGAAATGTTTCATAAAGATAAATAACATCAATGCAACCACTTTCCATGAAGATCCAAGATTCAAATATTTTAGTCATTTGAAAGAAATGAGAGATTAACATCCAATTTGATTGAAACTTTCTTAAACATAATGGCTTCTTTTTAATAATAAAAAACATATGCAAACAAGTTCTAAAAATTTCAAAATAAGTTTTGGAGATAAGTGATACAATAAGGAACTAGATTGCCTTTTATAGTGAAGCCAAGATTGGATCCAACAATGTGATATGAGAAAGACAAATATTGATCAGATTTGAAAGTTTCAGATTTCAGGTTTGAGTAATCATTTTACACCTGTAAAAGCACCTGAAAATCTATGCAAATGACTTTCCATAATTTTAAAATAAATTAGCAATAAAGGCCAATCATAGAAGATAAGATATTATATAGAAACTTTCTTCAAATAGACAACTAATTTAAAAAAATGAAAATGACAAATCAGCCCAAAATCACGAGAAATCTGAATTTTGCAGTTTTCATATTTGATTTATGAAAATAATCAATTATTGCACAAATCAAATCCAATTGAAATGAAAATTTGCAGAAATGATTGTCAATGTATCAAATACATTTTCCAAAAAGGATTTCGCAATCAAGAGTTATGGTCAAAAGATCTTTATGTTAAGCAAGAAGATTGAAAATCAACAAACTTTTACAAATTGCGTTAAATTTGATTTTCATAATATTTTTTATATGAAAAGGGCTTACATGAGTTATTCAAATCATTTTGAGCTGAATCTCACAAACAAAGACCATAGAAACAGCTAAACTCATGTTTTGCATATTTAGGGTATTTTGGGTCAAAGTGAGTTTTCTTGTGAGATTCAAATACCCATAACTTTCAAAGAAGAACTCTTTTGAGAAAGTTTTCAATTTCAAACTTCTTCAGAGTAAGAGTATCTAGGAGTTTTTTAAAGCAAGTTTTGGCAAAAACCAAATAGATTTAGATTTGCGTTCGAAATGATTTTGTTGAAAAACAAGATACTCGAAGATCCTTTTGAGGTAAGTTTTTGAGAAAAGGAACCTTTTGACATCATTTTTCATCCAAGGCCTCTAAAAACCTTTTAAATACATTTTGAAGACTATTTTGATAGGAATTGATGATTCTTTGCCTTTTGAATGAAAATTTGACATTTTGACAAAATGAGCTCAATTTAAAACTAATAATTGCAATTTTGAAGTATTTCACATATAGGGGTGCTATAGACAACGGAAGCATTTAGAAATTACAACCCCTTAATATGTAACAACATAAGTTTCAAATATTCATTCCTTTGCAAAATTTGCCATAATGATTTAAAAGAATAAAGAATAAAAGGAGAGAAATGCAATGCAATTTTTTTCTTTTAAATTAGGATTTCATTTTATAAGAACTTCAAAAGAGTTAAGCCCTTTTTGGTACCCAAACTATACGAGGCCCTCTAGCCTTGTCACATAAATCTTTTGGTACCCAAATAGCTCTATCTTTAGGTTTTTGAAAACAGAAATTAATAGGTTTTGCAATTAAACCATTTTTAGAGCAAGAAATCACATAAGAGTCAAAAGAACCAACTCTAAAAGAATTAGACACGCACCCATGCGAATGTTGCCCTATTGAGTGACATGAGGAACAAGAAGTTCGAGAGGGCTTTTTGAAAGAAATGGTTTGAGTGTGATGAAGTATATGATGCCTCTTGTTAGATGAGTGTGCGTGATTTAATTTTCCCTTTTTAAATGCTTGTGTATGATCTAAAGGGGGTTCAACATGCATAGACTATCCACATGATATCTTGTGAGGTTTTTGCTCAATCTATTTACTTTACTCCTAAGTTCATCATTTTTTATTTTAGGTGTTTGAGATGATTCCGTGTTAACACATGAAATATGATAAGAACAAGACGGCATATCATCACAAGTAGATTACTAGAAGGCATAGCACTACAATCGCTAGATGAGCTAGGCATATCAAATGAGGAGCGACTAGAACTAACACCATGGCATAAAGATGAGTCACTAGATGAATCATGGTATGAGTTACTAGAATCAACCGTACAATCATGTGAATTAATAAATGAATCATTAGACATATTATCACATGAAGTACTAGTGTCCACAAAACTAGCATTTGAATCTAACCACGAATCAACAATTGAATTATTGCTAGCATGTGAAGTAGAAGTGTGTGACTCTAAAGATGGATCAATAGGGGAGTCACAAGCAGCTCTAACATCTAATACACATGTGGAGCTAATGGCATTTTTGGCAAGCAAAGAACATAAGAACTTTTCAATTCTTGATGTTGCACTTTCAAGGATGAGTAATTATTCTTTAAAGTGCTAAAGCTTTAGTCATATTGCCAAGCAAGTCTTTTAATTCTACAATCATCTCCATAAGCCCATTATTAGAGAGATTAGAATTTGATATCGTCGAGTCATATGCCATAGGGCATATAGAATTGTCTTGAGATGAAGACTTCGACTTCCACGCTTTCTTTCTATCTTTCCTTGAGCTCTTTTTGCAAGGTTTTTCCTTTGTCTTTCTGAGGCAAACCACATTGTTGACGTCTTTGAGCTCGATAGAAAGCTCCCAATCCTCCGCATTGAAATCATCGTCCTCGATATGCTCGGAGGTGGAACACATGTCCTGTTCTTTGGACATAGTCTCATTTGACCTAAGCATGTCAATGAGCTCACTCGGTGAAGTGTCGGAAAGGTCACCGTTCGCAAGGGTAGTTATGAAATCACCATAGCGACCTTCCAGTAACACCTGGAGTAATTTCCTGCAAATGTCTAGATAGAAAATATTAACGCCAAAGGCTTTGAGCTTATTTGTGATGTTGATCAAACGATCATATATGGTGGAGAGTGTATCATGCTCCAACATCACAAATGCCTCAATATTGCCGCATTAATAAACGCATCTTAGCATGCGCAAAGCTAGATGTGCCCACAAATAAAGACTCAAGAGTGGTCCAAACATCGTGAGTAGTCGAACAATCACTCACTAGTTCGAGCACGTCGTGGCTAAGTGAATTAAGGAGCATATCTTTAGCCTTTGTATTTAAGAGGTGAATTTCCTTATCCGACATCGACGAATAAGTCATACCTTTTTGCACTAACCTCCATAGATTTAAATTTAATGCCTCAAAATATGTACTCATAATAATTTTCCAACGAGAATAATTTGAGCCATCAAAGTGAGGAGCAATCAAACCAAAATCCTCTATCAAATTCGTCCTTTCTCTCTAGGCGGTAAAGTCGATAAATGAGAGACCTTACTTTAATACCACGTGTAGGATCAAGGATGCCAGTTAGAGAGGGGTGAATAGGAGGCTTTTAAAAATTCTTTCGACTAAACAATTTTTCAAGATTATTTAGGATAACCTAGATTTTGCAAAGGGGTTTAAAGATATCTAATCATCTAGTTGCAATTAATCAATATGGAATACACAATTCAACATGCAACAAGATTAATTTAAGCAATTGTGTCATGTCATGGTGTTATGAATACCTCGGCAGGTTTTAGGACGTGCGTAGCGTGTGGATAGCAACGCGAGTTGACCGTGCAACGGATCACCTCCCGTTGGGCAATCACAGAGATCGACACGAGGATTTATACAAGTTTAGGTCCCAGTGGGGACCCTAGTCCTATTGGCACCCCCCGGACGTAAGTCCGCTGGGGAGGTTCTCTCGTGAGGAGAGGTCTCCAAGGGATGCCTACTACTTTGATTGTATTAAGTAAAAATGAATCAATCCCCTTACAAGAGGGGGGTACAAGGGTATATATAGACTGCAGAAGATGCACATTACTAAACTACCCTATTTGCAGCCGTCGGATCGAAGGGTACCGACGTCAAATTATCAGCCGAAGGGCTTGGATGCTTGACAAGTGTCCCCGCTAGTTCCTGAGGGAAGCCTTCCCCCAGGACCCCGATCACCGGGGCTATGGCCACCGGGTGGCAGCACCCAGGACGAGGGAGCGTCGATCCCCAGGGCACTGATCACCGGGGTCAAGGTCACCGGGTAGCGGCGCACGGGACGCGGGGACGCCTATTCCCAGGGCACCAATCACCGGGTGGCGGCGCCCAGGACTCGGGGGCGCATATCCCCGGGGCACCTATTGTAACACCCCAAATTTTGCTACCTCTTTAGCATGCCAGTCAGTGCATCTCCATTGGATTTCCCAGATGTCTCGACCCCATCTCAGATTGAACCTTAGATCAATCCCCAAGTCTTGACCCAATCTAGATCAATTGTCTCAAAATTGTCATCCAGGGTATGCCACTACCTTAATTTAAAAGGTTGGCAACAGAACTCCACCGCTCAGACCATTTTCTCATTTTAGTCCAAAAGTATTTCAAATTGATCCTTTTAAGATTTTCACAGAAGCCTGAAAAGGCTAAAAGCCACAAATCAACTCCAAACCTTGATCTGATTTAGGGAATATCACCCAATCGCTATTTTGAACAACATATTCTTCTGAGAGAATCTAAAAATCTCATCCTAGACCTCAGATTTTAGCCTCAACAAAATCCAGACCCTAATTACCCTAATTACCCTACCATCCATGTTCTCATTTTGCTCAAAACCTGATCAAAAACACCAGATTGTGTCTTCTATCCTTGCAAACCTGCTTGTTGAATTTAGTAAGCCTAGCTGGTTAAATCAGTTTCAGCCAAATCCAAGTATTTTGCCAAGATTTACAATTCAGTCCTAGAACCGAGTTTCAGAAATTGCAATTCGGTCCAAAGCCCCTTTTCCCAGCCCCTTTTCGACCAGGCCACAAGGGTTTCGACCAGGACCCCAGCCAGCCGCCTTTGACCAGTGGCGCCGTTGTGATCTTCGCCGCCAGCCAGCGTCCGTCTTCACCAGTGCTTATGTCCAACGTGCCCGCGCGTGGTACACACGTCCCGCCAGGACCAGCCACCGTGGCAACGACCGTCGAACAATAGTAGCAGCAGCACCATCTCGTTTCGCTCTCGCGGATGCCTGCAGCCATCAGAACCTTTTTTCCACGACGTAGCCATGCCGAGGCTGGCCATCACATCGCCCCTTCTCCAGCCAGGATCTTGCGTGATTCCCCTTCTCCCTGGCAAAGCCGTGGTAGCTGCTGTAGTGTCCCATCGCCGCTGCACACCATCTTGATCTCCCCACCGTCGCCAGTCACTCTAATATCTAGCTCGATTCGCTTCAAGTCTCGAGAGCTCTAGCCCACTGCCTATATAAACCTCCCCCTAAACCAGAGCTACTTCACACCACAAGAAATTGCTTAAGTCCCAGTTTCTCTCGTTCCTTCTTCGTCTCCGACGAGCCGTCGAGGAGGAGCACGGTGCCAACTCGATTCGCTGCATCAATCTCCAAACCAACTTCACCAGTGAGTACCTCTCGTTCACCTCTCTGTGCTGTAGCATTTAATTGAACCCCGGTGGACCCTGACGCCAATGATTGCCGGAATCCCAATTTGCCCTGTTCTAGCAATGCAGCTCGATTTAGGCCAAATTAGCCTTTTTGATAAGTAGCTTAATCTTAGCAAGCTCGTTTAGCCAGATTTCAAATTAAAGCTTGGATTGAATCATCTTTGTTTTTCGCGCACCACCGGCGACCGGCTCACATCGCCAGGCCGCACCGCTGTTCCTTCGGCCAAATTGGCCTTTCCAGTAGATTCCCATCACCTCTCTATTGCTCTCACCGTGAGGAATTGAGCTCCAAAGCTCTGTGTTGGAAATGCCCAAACCAACCCCTTCTTCTCCGGCCGTGTCGTCAAATCTCTCGCCGTCGCCGCCTCAGCCAAATACCTCTGAGCCTCACCATCTGGACCAGCCTAGGAACTTAACCGTGCTCTTGATTTTGAGTTTGGATCATCCAATCACCCTGTCACTGGCGAGGCAGATTTCCTCTCTGGCGCAGTTCGCTGCCACTCGCCGCCGTCCGCCGCCGTCGTCGTCTCTTTGTTCAGTAGATCCGCCTCAACCTCCTGAGCAAATCACTCCACTGCATCTCCCTTCGATGCTGTTCCAAATTGCAAGTTATCTCTGTACCAAGATTCTATCCAGTAGATGTACCTTGCTGTGTCGCCACCGTGTTTCTTCGCTGTCGTTTGCTGCCGTGCGTCCACTCCAGTGACCGAGACCACCTCCATTGAATTCATGTTGCTTTTGCCTATCTCCCAGACATAGTTGGCAAAACAATGCATGAGTAAAATCAATCAATCACCAAAGCCCTAGAATTTGGCAGTAGCCAGACATTCAGTTCACTATGTCCAGGTGTATTTTTTCAAAATTCCTAAACTTCTGGGCATTTCTACAAAAACCAGATTGTCCGCCAGCCCCCTCACTGTGTTTGGCACCTGATGCTCTAGTTTGATCTTGTTTTGACTTTCTGAGAGCCTCAGATTGACCCAATGCCACTCACTGACATTGTCAGGCCACGAACCAAATGTGGGCCAATAGACATTCGCTGTGTCCGAGCCAATCCTTGTGTTCTTAGCCAAACCACGAGTGTCTTCTCCCTCTCAAGATCATTCCCTACCAGATTATCCCACTTGCATGCATGTCTATATGCTACACACAAGTATTTTCTTTATGCTTATGTAGTGCGATGTATTGAGTTGTTTCATTGTTTGTGTGCGAGAATAGAGCAAGAAGAGAAAGAAGCAGCAGAAGTCTTCGAAGATCCCTTAGAGTAGTCAGATCCCACGTTGCAAGGCAAGTCTCTACCCCTTGATCATGTCTCTCCCAATATTTTGAATAAATTAGGTTAACTTCAGTTTTAAAGTATGTGCATGCTCTATGTTCAAATTAAGTATTATGTTGGAAGAATGTGAATAGATATGACCAGTTGGGGAAAATCTCCGCGCGATCAAGTCCAGGTAAGGCGAAAGGCTCTCGGTGACCCCCGTCCCAGGCACCACATTGGCCCGGGGACTAGGCCTGGCCCGGGGACAAGGCCCCCGAGGCCGCTGTCCAGGGCACTGACATTTGCCCGGGGACAATGCCCCCGGTGCTGCCGCCTCGGGCGCCGCCATTTGCCCGGAGACAAGGCCCCCGGTGCCGTTGTCCCGCGCGCCGCCATTTGCCCGATGACAAGGCTCCCGGTGACCCCTGTCCTGGGTGCCGCCATGTGCCTGGGGACAAGGCCCCCGGCGCCGTTGTCCCGGGCGCCGCCATTGGCCCGGGGACTAGGCCCCCGTCTCCTCGGTCCCGGGCGCCACAATTTGCCCAGGGAGAAGACCCCCAGTGCCTCCGTCCCGGGCGCCGCCATTAGCCCGGGACAAGACACCCGGTGACCCCTGTCCCGGGCGGGGTCACGTGAGGATCACGCGAGAAGCACCTCGGGAAGTGGCGAGGACACTTGTCGAGCATCTAGCCCCCCTCAGCCGGGAGAAGGACACTAGTGCCGTTCGATCCAACGACTGCGGTCGGGGTAGTTTTGTCTTTTTGCATCTTTTGGGCCTATATAAGCCCTTGTATCCCTCTATTGTAAAGGGGGACAACTCATTTTTGACATCAATAGACAAAAAACGAACAGGCGTACTTAGGAGCACTCTCCCCGCGAGAGAATTCCCCTAGCCAACTCTAGTTGGGAGCACGTCAACAAGACTAGGGTCTCCACTGAGACCTGAACCTATATAAATGCTCGTGTCACTTGTTGTGTTTGTTTGACAGGAGTGGACCAAAGGCTTGGTTAGCTCGTGCCGTCTTCGTTTAGATAGGAACCTCCACAAAACCAGCCGAGGTATTCACAATACCGTGACATTTGGCGCCGTCCGTGGGGACATTGCTACAAATCGCCATGGCTCCCCCAAGAACGAGGGCTTGTGCCCTACCCGGTGACGCTGGTCCCAGTGACCCAGTGCCACCCCCTCAAAGCACGGCTGCCCCAGCACTTCCGCCCAGACACGGCCAGACCCAGGTACTACCTTTAGCCTTTCTGGTAGCTTCCGGTGGACAGGCCTCCGGGTCTAATCCGGTGACCGTGGGCGCCCCGGGGGGGACTAGCCTTCCCCTAGTGGCTCCCCCAGCCTCCCGGGACACCCTGCTCGAATCTCTTGTGGATGGCCAACTCTGCGCCCAGCGCTCCATGGATGAACTCCTTCATGTTTTGGCGCGGCCGCCGGCCCCCATCTATCCACCGTAGTTCCCCTTCATGGGGGCAATGCCCTTGTTCATGGGACACCCAGTGGTTCCTCCGATCCTCGGAGGCCTGGCCGCTCCTGGGACGTGCGATTCCACGGGGGGTTACGCTCCCCGGCGGGCCCATCGTCCAGAGCCTTCCCAGTGCCGAGAACCTTCCCGATGCCAGGGGCTTACCTCGTCCCTAGAGCCTTCCCCATTCCGGGGGTTCTCTCCGCACCGGGGGTCTTCCCAAGGCCAGGACCTGGTTTCGCCCAGCCGGTCGCATCTGCCGCGCCGGAGGCGGACCGCCGGACGGCTCCCACACAGCCGCTGGACCTCCCTCGTGAGGGCCCCCCTCCGATTCCGGGCGTCGCTCCCGGGGACTGCTTGGTGGTGGGTTCCGCCCACGTCCCGGTAGTACCTTCCGAGCTCGTGACCGCTGCGCATGAGCTTCTTCCTCCCCCGGGACCACCCCCAAGGGCTCCCCCGGTGGATCAGGTCCGCTTTACCCGGGAGGAGGTCGAGCAAATGCATACCACCAAGTCTGGAAAAGCTCCTTCACGCTACCAGCCGGAGTCTCCCCCAGCTCGTAGACGCGGTGCACCACATTCCCGTCCCAGCCGAGGGAAGAGTCCCACTAAGGAAGCAACCGCCATTATTGAGGGGCGCCCAGACATCCAGGAGGTGTGCTCGACTAACCCAGAGGAGAAGATGCGCTACCACCGCGTCGGTGGACCTCTTGGGCCCCTTCCCGACTCCGACAACGAATGCGTGTCCCCCGTCAAAGGGGACAGCGACAGGGACTCTCCCCGGGAGGTGTAGGGGGCTAACCAGCCACTGTGCCGCTAGCTCCGATGCATTCGATGGCCGCGGCCTTACCAATCGCTGAACATCGAACGCTACAATGGTGAGGCTGATCCCTACAAGTTTGTGCAGGTGTATTCCACAGCCATCTCAACGGCTGGGGGGGATGAGAAAGTCCAGTGCAACGTCTTCCCCCTCTACCTTACCGGGATCACCGGCTCATGGTTCTACAACCTAAAGGCCGGCTCCATCAAGTCGTTCACGTAGCTCAAGCGCGAATTCTGTGCAAACTTCCAGGGGAACTACGTGTGTCCCTTGGATTCATCGCAGCTCTACACCGTCCGACAAAGGACAGGGGAAACCATCCGCAGCTTCTTCAATCTTTGCTCAAGTCAAGAGAAAAGTAGCTGACGTCCCCGACTCCACAGTCATTGAGGCGTGCAAGAGCGGGATCCTCCCCAGGGAGCTCCATCGGAGACTCTCCCGAAGCTGCCCCTCCTTCGCCGACGAGCTCTTCACTGTACTCGAGAAATACGCTCGAGCAGAGGAGGACGACCTCTGGAAGAAAAACCAGGGGGCTCCCGCCCTCGTTGATCAGGAGACTAGGGACCCCCTCAAGCGCCCCAAGAGGGGCAATCGTAGCGAGCCACGGCCTAGGGACACCTTTTTCCTCGAGGGTGGAGGTGACTCGCACGATGCCCCCAAGGGAAACTGTCCCTTCCCCAAGCCGAAAGGCCATGGGGGGGGGGGCAGTCATCTCGCGGTCGTGAGGGCCCTGCGGCGGGAGGCAAGGAAGGCCTGTGGTGCACTTTCTAGAAGTCCAATACCCACGCTACCCGGGAATGCCACCAGCTTCTCCAACACTTCGTCGCATTCCTCGACCAGCGTGGGCAGGGGGGAGTCCTGCCTCCTTTCCCTCTCAGCTGGCTTTACCGGCCCTTCCTACCCCCTCGGGGGAGCAGCAAGGACAAGCGTGGGAAGAGTGCCCATCAAAAGCGCTGCCCTTCCAAACCTCCCAAAGGCGTGTCAACGTCATCACGGGAGGGTCTACCTCTGGGTGAGACTCCAAGCGCCAGCCCAAGGAGTACGCGCGTGAAGTAAAGGTTGTGGGAGTGCTGCATATGTCTCAGCCACCAAAGTGGTCGGACGTCCCCCTCACTTTTACAGCGGAAGACACGTGCGGGGTTCGCTTCCCGCATGACGACGCGCTCATCATCTCCGCCACCGTCTACAACTGCCACCTGGTGCGCATCCTCGTCGATGGCGGAAGCTCCGCCGACGTCCTATACCTGAAGGCGTTTAGGGAGATGCAGGTCAACGAGAAGCTACTGCATCCCGCAGTAGGGCCCTTGCAGGGATTCATCCCGAGGAAGATGATCCACCAGGTGGGGAAGGTGGATCTCCCCATGACCTTCGGTACCCCAGACAACTACCGATGGAGATGGTCCAGTTCAACGTGGTGGACCTCCCCTCTTCATACAACGCAATCATGGGGAGGACCACGATCAACCTCTTGGGGGCGGCCATCCACAAGAGCTACCTCTGCGTGAAGATCCCTGGGCCTCACGGCATGATCACCGCCCGAGGCGACCAAGACATGGCCCGCGCTTTGTACAAGCGCGCCACCGCGATGATCGGGAGCGTCAACATGATCAAGACCCCGGGGGGAGAGACCCCTTCCCCGGCGTCGGACGCCACGGCCGTCCCCTCCAGGAGTTCTCCCCCCAAGCTACGTCCGGAAGGGGACCCCCGGAAGGTCCCACTATCCCCAGACGAGGTGGACAAGATCGTCAAGATCGGGGCGGGTCTCTCCGAAGAGCACGCGGAGCAACTCGCGGCTTTCCTACACAAAAACTCCGACATCTTCACATTGAAACCCTCTGACATGCAAGGTGTCACCCGGTAGGTCATCGAGCATAAGCTCGCTGCGACCCCAAAAAAAGGTGATGAGGACATCACCCCTAACGATGCGTCCATTCTTCCAACACCCGTTGTGCAAGGACCAATAACAAGGGCACGTGCACGTCAACTAAATCACCAGGTGAGCTCGTTTCTTAGTACACGAGAGAATATTGACAAGAGCGAGTTACTACCTAATAATATTGTGCTTGTGCTCAGGAATCATGGTGTTGATCAGCGAGGGTGTCACTTTGTGCCAAGACGGGTCAGGAATCAAGTCTACCGCGAGCTGGAGTCCGGGTTGGCCACGGCGGAGCAGCCTGTCTTCAAACGGGCGTAGCAGATGCATACAAACTCCGTTTGGGGAGTTCAAGTACATTACAGAGAAACCCTCGATGAGACCTTTCCAACGGATCTGCTCCCACGTCCAAAATCACAATCGTCGAAACAAGTGGAGACCAGATTCTGTTGGGCCGTGCAGTGCTGCATCACCTGTCTATTGGGCCTCGGCTCGTGTATCCCGCATGTGGGGGGGGGGGGGTGTGCGCTCCAAACCCCAGACGCCACCTCTCTTGCATATTAAAATGTCGTAGCCATCATTGTTAGACTCGGGTTTTGCTTAGAATTTTTCTGCTGTCGCAGTTCGCCGTCTTTCGGTTTGTGGAACCCCAACACTTCGTGATCTTAATACATACTTGTAATTCGAGATTGCTTCTTCTGTGTTCTTGCACGTGTTCTTTGATTCGCTTGCAGGAACAAGACTTCGTGGCTAGGTCAACAGCGCCTCGGTACGGTTGATAACGAACGGAGCAGTGGTGTAACGATTGCAGGCCTAGATCGGTTCTGGTCGAAAGTCGGATCGTCAACATCGAGTCTCCACCAATCGAACTATCCCCTACCTGTCGGAAGATCGGGACCCCGTTCCTCATCAAGTTGTATCAGAGCCAAGGTTGCCCATCAGGTATTCTCTCTGTTCATCATTCATCTTCTACCTAGAGTCCAGAAAAAGCCAAAACAAAAAAAAAATTGTGATCATAGTCTTCCGCTGTCCAAACCACTTTGAGCCTTTTGCAATTTTCGTTTTCAGTTTTGTATTGTTGAATTTGTGTCCGTGGTCATCGTCGTATTGCTGGTCAATTCGTGTTCTTGGTCTAGGTCGAGTATCAAATCCCAATTCTAAACCGAAACCAAATTCGAGTCGCAATCGGTTCGGATTTCTCTTTTGCGTTGCTGTTTTTATAAAGGCAATATATTTGTCTTATGAACACCAATTTGGACAATTAAATAGTCTAAATTGTATCTCTCGAGGAGATCTACAACTTTTTCATTGCACCAAATTCCAGAAACGCCATATTCGTGGCGAAAATTGCGTTGGAAGTTAATCTGTTCCATCTCGGAGTAATCTGTACAGCCTGTATTTCGGGGGCCATATCTCCTAGTTCCAAACCCCAAATTGGGTGTTCCATACATTCAAATTGATGAGAAAGAAAAGAGCTACAACTTCCTAGTTATAAGTTTTTGCGTTTGAGGTCTCTAAGAGCCCCAAATTATTATTGGAAGTTTCTGCAGAGCATCTTTGCTAAACTGCCGAGAGTATTGTGATAGGATTTGTGCGTAATTCTTAAATTTTAAGTTGTAATCCATCCTTTGCAGCACTCTTGTAAAAAAAAAGAAAAAGGCAAGTGCATAAAAAAGAGCCGCATGAAAAGAAAGATTAGCCAAAAAAAAAAAAGAGATCAGAAGTGCTTGCATCCTTTCATGTCCATCGCCTGTGCCGATCACTTTGCTTACTTGAACTAGTTTTAGGAACGCGTTTAGGCCAGCAACTGTGACACGTACTTTGGACACTTATTCAACTTAGCATTCTGATTTCAATTATTGCTAACCTTTGTTACCATAACTGCCTTCAAAGCTCCACATACTTTCTATCAGAACAGGATTCAACCTTGCAATCGTTACACTTAAGCTCATCACGATATCACGAACTAGCCACCGGTTGTACCTTCTGCAGCGTTGGTAAGAACCTTGCAAGAGCGTGGTAAGACGCTTGAGAGGGTGTGAATCCACTTGTCCGAACCTGGTAGTTTGTAGGGATAATACTTTTTGTGTTTCTTCTACTTTCTACTAATCATGGCAGGATCTGATAAAGAGGACAACTAGTGTGTCCTTCATGCTGAGCTGAAAACCATGATGGAAGAGATAACCAAAGGTATTAAAAGATTGGAACGACGTGTTGCCCAGCTTGATGACAGGGTTTAGGTGATCGAGAACCACCCACCTGCTGTCCAACAAAAGCAAAATGATGCAGCCCAGGAGCACGATGATGATGTAGAGGGACATGTGGCACCTCGCAATGAACCCGCTATGCGACGTGCGGCACATGACTTAGAGCGCTTCAACCGAAATCGTCAAGGTATGAGAGGTAACAATGGTAATAATAACTATCGCAATGATGATCTATTTGCTAAAGTTAAGTTTACTGTACCTTCTTTTTCTGGTACATATGATACTGAGATGTATTTAGATTGGGAAATGGAGATTGAACAAAAATTTAACTCCCATCTTGTTCCTGAAATTCATAGAGTTAGACAAGCCACTAGTGAGTTCAAGGATTTTGCTATAATTTGGTGGAATGAACTAGTAAAGTCTAACGTACATCCTGGTACTTGGCATGATCTGAAGAGACAAATGCGAGCTAGATTTGTGCCTCCTTCCTTTAAACGTGATTTGCGTAAAAAATTGCAACGCTTAGATCAAGGTAACAAATTGGTAGAGGAGTACTACCAAGAGCTTCAAATAGGCATGTTGCGTTGTGAGGTAGAGGAAACCGAGGAGGATAAAATGGCTCGTTTCTATGGAGGGTTAAGACATGATATACAAAATATTATTGATTACAAGGACTATCATGATGTCAATAGATTGTTCCAGCTTACTGTTTTGGCAGAAAAAGAATTGCAGGGACGACAACAACGGCCACGGAGCAACTTTGGTAGTACCTTCACCCCAAGACAGGCGTCAACCAAATCAGAGCCACCTCCTGCTGTTCGGTCTACTGCCCCCTCGACCAGGTGGGCGCGTTCAGTAGCATCGTTACCACCACCACGTACACCCGAGGTAAGCAAAACTTCTAATGTGCAGGCACCAGCGAAGTCGTCTTCATCTGTTGCCTCCACGGGACGTACAACAGGTATCATATGCCACCGTTGCAAGGGGATGGGCCATGTCATGAAGGACTGCCCAAGTTAGCGAGCTTACATTGCGACAGACGATGGTGGGTACGTTAGTGCTTCTGATGTTGAAGATGAATATGCTCTTGCAGCTAACCTTGCAGGTAATGTTGATGACGAATCCGAACATGATGATGATGGGGAAGCTTTGGGTACCGTAGCCACACAAGAATACTGGACCATCATTGTCCAGTGGGTCCTTAGTACTCAAATGAAGCAAGCCGAGCGAGCCCAATGCCACAACTTGTTTCAAATGTTCCTCGTCGTCAACGACCGGCGCGTCCGAACAATCATTGATGGTGGGAGCTGCTACAACTTGGTGAGTTCTGATCTCGTCAAGAAGCTTGTCTTGACCACACAACCACATCGCCAACCATATCATGTTCAATGGTTCAACAACAGTGGTAAGGTTAAGGTAATGCAAACCGCAAGAGTACCATTTTTCATTGGTTCATACCATGATGTTGCTGATTTTGATGTAGTGCCTATGCAAGCATGTTCACTTTTATTAGGCCGACCTTGGGAATATGACACTAATGCAACTCATCATGGTAGAAATAATTGGTACACTTTCATGCACAAAGGAAAGAAAATAACCTTGCTTCCCATGACTCCATCTGAAATTGTGCATTTTGATAGGGAAAGACTTGAAAATGAGAAGAAAGAGAACACCACAGAATCTGAAAATCAGCAAGTAGCTAAAACTGTTTTTCCGCATAAGAAAGATAAGAATGTACCTGCTTCTAAGACTGAGGGAATTAAATTGAAGGGTGGTGTTTTGCTTGCTACAAAATATGATCTTGCTGAACCGTCATGCTTTGCTTTGATATGTAAAGAGACCTTGTTTTCATTTGATGATATGCTTGTCTCTTTTCCACCTGCTGTTACTAACCTTTTGCAAGAGTATGACGATGTGGTAAATCACACCTTGTCCACAATGTTGCGAGCTATTTTGAAGAAGAACTTAAAGATGTGGGAGGAGTGCCTTCCTCATGTGGAGTTTACCTACAACCGTGTGCTACACTCGACTACCAAGGTAAGTCCTTTCCAGGTAGTGTATGGTTTCAACCCTCATGCTCCTATTGACCTATTGCCTCTTCCATCATCTGAAAAGGTCAATCTTGATGCTAAGAAATGTGCTGAGTTTATTTTAAAACTACATGAAACAACAAAAGAAAATATTGAGCGAATGAATGAAAAATATCGCATTCCTGGTAGTCATGGTAGAAAGGAATTGATATTTACTCCTGGAGATCTTGTATGGCTACACTTACGTAAAGTACGTTTTCCTGAGTTAAGAAAGTCAAAATTAATGCCTCGTGCGGATGGTCCATTTAAGGTGTTAGAGTGAATAAACGATAATGCCTACAAACTTGAGTTGCCTGCAGATTTCGGGGTTAGCCCCACTTTTAACATTTCAGATTTGCGGCCATATTTGGGAGAAGAAGATGAGCTTGAGTCGAGGACGACTCCAATTCAAGAAGGGGAGGATGATGAGGACATCACCCCTAACGATGCGTCCATTCTTCCAACACCCGTTGTGCAAGGACCAATAACAAGGGCACGTGCACGTCAACTAAATCACCAGGTGGCTCGCTTCTTAGTACACGAGAGAATATTGACAAGAGCGAGTTACTACCTAATAATATTGTGCTTGTGCTCAGGAATCATGGTGTTGATCAGCGAGGGTGTCACTTTGCGCCAAGATGGGTCGGGAATCAAGTCTACCACGAGCTGGAGTCCGGGTCGGCCACGGCGGAGTAGCCTGTCTTCAAATAGGCGTAGCAGATGCATATAAACTCCGTTTGGGGTGTTCAAGTACATTACAGAGAAGCCCTCGACAAGACCTTTCCAACGGATCTGGTCCCACATCCAAAATCCTTCTGAGTCAATCACAATCATTGAAACAAGTGGAGACCAGATTCTGTTGGGCCGTGCGGTGCTGCGTCACCTGTCTATTGGGCCTCGGCCCGTGTATCCCGCGTGGGGGGGGGGGGGGTGCGCCCCAAACCCTAGACGCCACCCCTCTCACATATTAAAACCTCGTAGCCATCATTGTTAGACTCGGGTTTTGCTTAGAATTTTTCTGCTGTCGCAGTTCGCCATCTTTTGGTTTGTGGAACCCCAACACTTCGTGATCTTAATACATACTTGCAATTTGAGATTGCTTCTGCTGTGTTCTTTCACGTGTTCTTCGATTCGCTTGCAGGAACAAGCCTTCGTGGCTAGGTCAACCGCGCCTCAGTACGGTTGATAACGAATGGAGCAGTGGTGTAACGATTGCAGGCCTAGATCGGTTCTGGTCGAAAGTCGGATCGTCAACGTCGAGTCTCCACCAATCGAACTATCCCCTACCTGTCGGAAGATCGGGACCCCGTTCCTCATCACCCGGTCACCCCCCGGTCAAACAGAAGCTGAGAAAGCTCTCCCTTGAACGCCAAGAGGCTATCAAGGTCGAGATTACCAAGCTCCGGCAGGGAGGATTCATTCGGGAGGTCGTGCATCCGAGTGGCTGGCGAATCCTATTCTCGTGAAGAAGTCGAGCGGCAATTGGCGGATGTGCGTAGACTTCACCGACCTCAACCGTGCTTGCCCAAAAGACAACTTCCCACTCCAACAGATCGACCAACTTGTCGATTCGACCGTGAGGTGTGAGCTGATGAGCTTCTTGGACGCATACTCGAGCTATCACCAAGTCCGGATGGCGGAAGGGGACGAGGAAAAGTCGAGTTTTATAACTCCCCTCGGGACCATCTACTACGTCCACATGCCCTTCGGGCTAAAGAACGCGGCAGCAACCTTCCAGTGACTCATGTCACTGGTCTTCAAAGACCAAATCGGCTGCAATGTCGAAGGCTATGTCGACGACGCGGTCGTCAAAAGCTCCCGCGCGACCAGTCACGTCGACGACCTCGCAGAGACCTTCCATAGCCTCCACGAGTATGGGTTGAAGCTCAACCTGGAAAAGTGCGCCTTCGGCATAGGAGGAGGGAAGCTGCTTGGCTTCCTTGTGTCTCAGCGAGGCATAGAGCCCAACCCCGAAAAAATTCGGGCATTCCTAGACATGTCTTCCCCACGTTCCGTCAAAGAGGTACAGCGGCTCACCGGCCCGCTTGGCCGCACTAAGCCACTTCGTCTCGCAGTCGGGGGAACGTGGCCTCTAGTTTTTCAAACTTCTTTGGGGGCTCGAAGGGTTTTGATGGACCCCCGAGGCCCAGGAGGCCTTCGATTACTTGAAAAGGTATCTCACGAGCCCTCCAATGCTCGTGAGCCCGTCTCCGGGAGAGCCCCTGCTCCTTTACGTCGCTGCGACCCCAGTCGCGGTGAGCGCGGTATTGGTAAACGAGCAGGACAGGCAGCAACACCCCGTGTACTACGTGAGCGAAGCCCTTCAAGGGGCAAAGACTCGGTACACAGAAATGGAGAAGATCTGCTATGCCCTCCTCATGGCATCCCAAAAGCTTCGCCACTACTTCTTGGGACACCCGATCATGGTCCCGTCGTCCCACCCCTTAGGGAGGTGTTGCGGAACATGGAGGCAACCGGCCGGATCGGGAAGTGGGGGGCCGAGCTTGCTCCCTTCTCCCTCTCCCTCACAAGACGTACCACCATCAAGTCACAAGTCCTCGCTGACTTCGTGGCGGAATGGACCCCCGCTCCCGGGACAGAGGGGGAGACTCTCCTGAGCCGCCCCAGCGCAATGACCATTGGACGCTCATGTTCGATGGCTCCTTGTGCCTCACTAGGGCTGGTGCGGGGGTGGTCCTTCGAAGCCCCGAAGGCAGGACACTGGAGTATGCAGCGAGGCTCGAGTTCCTCGCCACCAACAACGTCACCGAGTACGAGGCCCTTCTTCTGGGACTGTGCCTCGCGCGTTCCCTAGGGATCTGTCGCCGCCTCGTCAAAGGAGATTCCCAACTCGTGGTCTGCCAAATGGACAAGTCCTACTTGTGCCACGATGCGAACTTGAGTCTTTATTTGGTGGAAGTGCGCAAGATAGAAAAACACTTCGAGGGCTTGGAGGCCTGGCATATCCCCCGAAGGGAAAACGACCGCGTTGATGCCTTAGCCCGGGCAGCCAGCGCTCGGGAACCTCTTCCTGGAGGTGCCTTCCTAGAGATTATCGCGAAGCCATCAGTGACCCCCCTGAACACGGATCCTAAGTCCTGTGTTCCGGAGGTCTCTGAGATCGCACGGGTGGTGTCCTAGATGGATCCCCTCATCTCCTTTATAAGTGGGGAAGGGGACCTTCCCAGCGACACCGAGGCAAAGCGGCTTCGTGCCAAAGCACGGGCATACCTTCTGCTAGAAGGGAAGCTCTACATGCGGGGGGCCTCCGCCCTACTCCACTGTCTTCCACGGGCAGAAGGACTTCAACTCCTCGAGGATATCCACTCGGGGAGCTGTGGGTCTCACCTGGCCCCACGCGCCATCGCGGCAAAGGTTCTTCGCCAGGGCTTCTATTGGGCCACAGTCATCCGCGACGTGCGAGACCTTATCTCCGCTTGCGAGGCCTGCCAGAAGATGGCCAAGGGTTCCAATTTACCTTCCACAGCACTACAAACCATCCCCATCACTTGGCTGTTCGCACGCTAGGGGATGGAACTCCTTGGTCCCTTTCCCCGGCGCCCGGAGGCTACAAGTATGCGGTGGTCGCGGTTGATTATATCTCCAAGTGGGTGGAGGTCGAACCCTTGGCCAGCATCACTTCCCGAGCAGTGCAGCGGTTTTTCTGGAAGAATATCGTGTGTCGTTTTGGGGTCCCCCGGGAAATCACTGTCGATAATGGGACCCAATTCGACTCAGCATATTTTTGGGAATTCTGCGAAGGCTTGGGGGCTACCCTCCACTTCGCCTCTGTCGCTAACCCCCAGAGTAACGAGGCTGTCGAGAGGGTCAACAGCGTGATCCTGCAGGGGTTACGCCGAAGACTCGAGCAAGCTACCTCCAGGCGGGGCGCGTGGGCGGAGGAGCTCCCAAGCATCCTCTGCTCCATGCGCACGACGCCGAGTCATGCGACGGGGCGTACGCCTTTCTCAGTCATCTATGGGGCTGAAGCGGTTCTCCCCTCCGAGATCGACTTCCGGTCATTGCGGGTCGAACTCCTGGATGGAGCTACGAACGTGATGTACCAAGACAACGAAGCCAATCAACGGCTAGAGTCGACCTTGTCGAAGAAGAGAGCGACCGAGCGCTCCTCCGCCATGCCATCTACGAGCACGAAATGGTGCATGCATACAACCGGCGCATCCGCGCGAGAGCTTTCCGCCTTGGGGATCTTGTCCTCAAGCGCGTGAGCGACCCCCAAGCCCAAGGCAAACTCTCCCCCAAGTGCAAAGGCCCCTATAGGTTCTCTGTAGTCCTGGGCTCAGGGGCCTACAAGCTCTCCAACCTCCAAGATCAAGAGCTGAAGCATACATGGAACGTAGACTTACTTTGCAAGTTCTATGTCTAGCCTCTGAGCCTTTTCCCTCCCTCGTCGGGACTTCGCAGGGGGAGGCACTGTCCCCCACCGCGGTTACGCTAGGGGACGTTGTATTCACTTTCCCTCCCCTGCAGCGGCTCCGCAGGGGGAGGTGTTGTATTTCAAGTTCTATCAATACAATTGGGCTTTTTCTCCGACTCGAGTTCATTGTAGGTTCTTACATTATCGTCTCTTAGATGATGCCCTCCCATTGAGGATGCCCTCCCCGTGAGGACGTAGGCTATCGCAGCCTAAGAGTCCCTACGACGGGAGCCCCGCTACTGTAGGGTGGCATACAATCACCCCTCGTGGAATGAGGGGTAAGCGGCAACGCAGTTCTCAAGGACTGAGGTAACGAGTCAATTTGAGAGACTAGTCCCCCCTCAAACACTTAGACCCGTCATCGGGCTCACCCTCCTCCGAGAGCAAAATTGTCTCCTTAGCTAGACGGGACTTTCGAAAAATATTCCCGGAGGTTTTTTACCCGGCTCCCCGTTCTCACGGCAACCGGGATATTTCTCACCGGGACCTTTGGAAAATCTTCTTAGAGAAGTTTTGCCCCGGTAATCATTAACATCCGGGCCCTTCACTCCTTCCCCACAGCGCGTGGAGCTAAACTACAACCCGCTATGGGGAGGGGGGGTAACTAGTGCCCGGATTGTCCTCTCCGGGACCATCCTTTGAACTCAGAAAATTTCAAAAACAAGTTAAGGAACAAGAAAACATAGCTTTATTGATATGTTTAACCAGAGGACATCTTCCCCCCCGGTGGGTATCGGTACATCTAATCGGGGGACAACCCCCCGGTGGGCAAATGCAAGATACAACTAGGGGAATTTAACTCTCGCAAGAAATACCAGGGGGGACAGTCCCCCTCCGGAGGCTCCTACACCTAATAATCCCAGAGGCCCTCCGATAGCTCCCTCGCTAGGTCTCGATACAAGCCTCGTATATGCCACTGGGCCTCTCGAAGCAAGTTCTTGGGCCAATACTCGTAGCCCGCTGGTGGGAGTATTCGAAGCGGCAGAACCCTCCAGGACCCCGGTCGCGGAGGGGACAATTCGGTGCGGTGGTTGTCAAAGTTATCAAGGTGCCACTCTGGGAGCCACCGCAACCGGATCGGCTCGCGGGAAACACCCCTACCACGCCCTCCGGAGATAAGACTTAGCAAAATTAAGGCAACTTGGGCATCCCCCGGGTGATACCCTCCGGAGGCCTTATCTTCGGAGAGGCTCCTCGTACCACTGGGGTGCCTCTAAGGTTGCGCTCAACTCTCGAGAGCCCTCCCCTGGGAGTAACCTCCTGGGGCACCTGATGAATTGAATTCAAGACTTAGCAAAAAAATCATTTCATTTCATTAAAATGTCTTTTGTACAAGTCTCCGGGGCTTCTTCTAAGAAGCTACCAGGAGCAAAAATCCTAAAACAAAAAAGAGGACCTATCTAAAGGCCCGAGGGAGGCTCATACTTTTTCATTGTTGTCCTCCCCCGGGAGGTCTCCGCATGAGCCGTGGTGTCCGCCCTCGGGGGCGCCGATGCCGGGAATCGCACCCACACGATCCGGTCGTAGAAGCCCCTGGCGAGCTGCTCCACCTCTCGCTAGAGCGGCTCGAAGAACTCGGGAAAACCTCGGGGGATCCGGCGCCCGATCGCCCGGGCGCCGATCCCCCGGAGTTCCACAAGCCCCACGGCGGCGGCCACCATTGGGATCGCCCGACCCCGTGCCCGAGTGTCGACGGCCTCCGGGATCACAGAGACTTGTGCGTTAAGAAAACGCACGGACTCCGAGAGCGTCGCCAGCGCCAAGTCAGAGCTGCCCCCTGTGCCGAGGCTCACCCCAAGCCCCTCGAGGGCCGAGCAAACGGAGCGACCCGCTTCCTCCACCACCCGGGCACTGGAGCCCTCGAGCTCCTGGAGGACATCCTCCTTTGCCCTCGCCTCCCTCCGGAGCAGGTCGTTGGCGCCCTCCGAGGCTTGGAGTTGAGCCTGGACTCGAGCCAACTCCTAGAGAGCATCGTCCCACTCCTCGAAAAAGGCAGCCGCCTTCCCCTCCACCTCCTTCAGTGCCTTATCGAAGCGCACCCCGATGCCCCAGGCAAAGGCTGCCCCCTGTAAACACAAAGGTTATTCGAAGCCCAAGAGTGAGTAAAATCTTTAGAAGAAACGACCTGGTGATCCGGGAGTGAACCTGGATATGGAGCGACTGCAGCTCCCCGCACACCGGTCGCGGAGCGTCCCTTGCAAGACGTACTCCGGCACCTTCTGGGTCTGGAGCCCCTCTGCGAACCGGAAGACCTCCCCCGCGGACAGTAGGGGGGTCTCCCTCCCGACGGCTCCAGACCCGTCCACGCCAGCAGGCCCCCTCACGAAGGTTGCGGGGATGATGTGGACCGGAGTGGTAGCGGACAGGGTCCTCGCCGCTGAGGAGGTGGCCGAAGAGGTGGTGTACGAGCTCTCCGAGGGGGTGCCACCCCAGGGAGGGATGAGGAGCCCTTTCCCCTTTCCAGGCCGTGGGGCCCCCAGAACCTCCGTCGCCGCGAGGACCTCATAGACCGAGGGGCTCCCGCCTCGTCCACTGGCCATTCAACGTGCAGAGGGGAAGCCTCCACGAAACGAACCTCTGGCCGCTCCAACTCCAGTTGTCCCAGTGCCGCCAGAGGTGGTGAGGGGGCGTAATTTGCCGAGTCAGACATCCCCTCGTAACCAGCCGACTCCTTCCCCCGGGCCTCTTCGGGGGCCTCGAGAAGGCGCGCGAACTCTTGCACCTCCGCCGCCTCCCCGGAGTGCTCTTTTGGGGGCGCGGCGTCACCTCGCGCCTAGAAGGCGCTCGCGCACGCCCCGACCCGGGGGTGGCTTCCCGGGCCTTCACGGGCGTAGAGCCCGGTGTCGTCACCGGACCGAGGGCCTTCTGAGCCTTGGCACACTTCGGCTCAGAACCCCCTGTGGGACCCACATTTGAGGAATCCGGTGGCAACCGCCCAGGTGGGTTGCACTCAGAAAAGGTACATTGCAGCTCACAACAACAAGATGCATTATATAAAAATGCGAGTAATTAAAAACAAGTGCTGATCACAAGGACCAACATTACAATAACTTAGCGCCAAAATGACGCATTTAAATGTTGATACAAATTAAGGAGTTTTCGACACAAAGGTCGACACAAAATAAAACAGTAACAAACGAAAAGACTTCATCAGTCTTCTTCTTCTGCAGCAGCGGTGTACGGGCCTTCTCCACATCTGACTCCACCTTGGTGCATAACCCTCTATCAAGCTTGGTCTTCAGTTTCTTCTTCTTGTTCCACATTGGGCTCAAGACCATAAGATTCAGGGTCGACGAATCCTTCCTCTAAATTTGTTTGTAAAAGCAAGGGTGAGCACATTGTCCACATGGTGCTCAACAAGTCCCAAATAAGAATGCAAGTGTATATATAGATGAGGGGAAATTTCTCAAAGAATAGCTCCTTGGCTTCATATATGTATATAGAGTAGATTTTCACACTTAGTCATTGGAGAAAAGACTTTTATTTTCAAAAGCAGTACTTTTAAAACCCTAAGCTAAATTCTCAGAAAATGTTGTGTGTGGCGGTCTTTCATGAGTCACCACTTTATCCTGATTTTGTGAAAACATTCCAAAAGCTACTTGTGCTGCATCGACGTGAATAGAATCCGCAGCGCTCAGACTCCATAACCTGGGAGCTCAGAGTATCCGATACTTTTTAAACTTTGCAAAGGTGTACCACCTTAACCCACCGATCATTCGGCTTTCAAGTCGGTACCTCTCCATGCGACTCTTACGCATGTGACAAGGCCGAGATCACACAACAGTTTACAGTCCTAGCATTAACTATTTCCCTGCCCGGTAAATAGACAGTCAAGTCTCAAGTACCGTTTTGGGTCCTCCCCACTGCCTTACTTCCTAGCCTGGGTCTATGTTCTCGCAAGACACATAGCCTCTCTTGATTACAGTCGCGCACGACTTAATCTGGCATAGGGCGTCTTCCTTCTTCCCACCTTTTCCTCTCATGATTTTTCTGAACTCACATCACTCATGGCCTTCTGCGGCCCACCAGTTCTCGCAAGACACTGGATCGACAACCATTGCAGGGAAAAGCTAATACTAAAGAAAGCTAGTAAGTTGCGCCCGTCCCACAAACAGGCAAGTGGTTGGTACGTTTTTCATGCCGCATAGAAGCACAACACAAGGTTCTAGTCCTTATGAATCTCTAGTGAGGAGTCTTTCACATTCCCAATGCGCACACAGCACCATCCGATCAAACCATCCTCACTATCGATTCCAATCACATTTTCTTTCACAAAAGGGGTTTTGAACAGGCTTTTCTCATATGTGACCATTCAACATTTATCATATAATCTTTAAGCATAGCATAGCCTAAGCATGATAATCTAGGGTAACAAGGGTGCGGGGTGTTCAATGTCAAAAGGGGCTTCACAATCATTTAGGTCATATCTATTTACTTTATTGAAACATAGTTCTTATTTGAATCTAAGGCATGCATATACTTAAAAACAGTTAACATACTTCATTTCAAAATATTGGGCTAGATATGATCAAGGGTTTGAGACTTGCCTTGCAGTGATGGGTCTAGCTGTTGAGATGAATCCTCGAAGATCTCCTCGGTTCCTTCAACGTCTCGTTCCACGGCGGATACAAACAACACATACACACTATATAAGTATACAAGTACTAGA
This sequence comes from Pharus latifolius, assembly GCA_019359835.1. Lineage (NCBI taxonomy): Eukaryota > Viridiplantae > Streptophyta > Magnoliopsida > Poales > Poaceae > Pharus > Pharus latifolius. Next base: position 19,017,003 of record CM033325.1, on the reverse strand, counting down.
AAATAATACGTAAATACATCATGCATGCAGGGGTAAGGGTTTGGACAAGGTCACTTGACATAGGTTGAAGAGATGGGCTCAAAGGGCTTGAATGTCGAAGGGCTGACATTCGACTCATGGCTTGACATTGCTCTAAATCGGTTCTAGGTCTGTTTTCTGGAAATATGGTAGTAGGGAATGTTGTAGATCATGGCTCAAGGGACATACTGGACAAAGTGGTATTTCAATGGCTCAAATGAAACAAGTCTAAATCATCCAATGCCACTGGTGGTCATGCACTTACATAGTGCTAGACATGGCCAGAAACTAGGGCATTGCATAACTTTTGACTCAGGACTCCAATTGATGCAAGACTTTGTCTGGGGTTTAGGCATTGATAACAGCTACAAAACTCTCAACAGGCTCAAGGGCAGAAGGTGGCCGGAAGGTGGCCAAATCCGGTGAGCAAACACGGCGGCCTGGACATGAACTGAACCACTGGACATCAACCTTGGCATGACCATAACTTTTGATTCAGGTCGATCCAGAAGTCGAGCTAGTAGACAAAATTGCTCAGGGGGTTGAGATCTATCTAAATGAGAAGGTTTCACCAGCTAGTTTGGCCGGAAAACGAACTCCGGCGATCGGGGGCCGAAGATGAAGGCACCGATTTGGGGGTTTTCGTTCCAGGGCGTTTGAACTCAATTCCACGCTCGGGAAGCATCTAGGGGCTGTCACAAGGCTATTGGTGCACTCAATTTTGCCAGAGATTGGCTAGAGAAGCACGGCGGCGTTCTCCGGCGAACTGTCGAGGCTCGAACGTGGAAATCTGGCGCTCGGGGCAAAATTGGCGATTCCAAGCTTGCAGGTTTGTTTGTCCTAGCTCACTGATCAATACTCTCTACTGGCACGAGGATCAATTTGGCTTGAATCACTCGGCATTACGGGAACAGGGGATTTGGGTGTTTTCCGATGATTGCCGGCGTTAAGGTTCGCCGGGGGCCAATTGAACACTATGGTACGAAGAGAGGGATGAAGGGAGCTTACTGGTGGCGTTGGTTTGGAGAAAGAAGGTTCGGGCGAAGCTGGCGCCGTAAGCTTCAGGAACTGCTCGGCGGGGAAGAAGGCCTTCGCGGCGGCGCTGAAGAACTGGACTACTCTCTGGTGGAGGAAGCTAAGGCTTACAAATGCAGGTGGTGTGAAGAGATGCTGGGCGAAGGGGGGCTTTATATAGCCGCAGGTGAAGCTCTCGGGAGCAGCAGCAATCGCCGTGGATTTTTCTTTTGGCGCTGGAGCGGTCAACGAGGCACTTGGGGACACGGCGGGGTTCTACCAGAGGCGATGAATCGCGGGGAAACAGGATTCTGTCAGGGTGGTGTGGCGACGATCTCTGGGATGGCAGCCATGTGGCGTGAAGCTCCTGACAACAGCGGGCACACGCACGCGCGGGGAAGAACACGGCACGGTGTGGTTGAAGCGTTCCATGGTGGCGGTACAGCTGTGCAAGGTTGGTGGCTACGTGTCCGTGAAGGTGGCAGCGCGAGGAACTTCGCCGGCGGCGAGCTCAACGGCGCGGCAAAGCGGCAGGGCACTGGTCGAACGAACACTGGTCGCGGTCGTGCACGCGGTCTCCTGGTCGTGGTTGAAGAAAAGGCCAGGGGCTTGTTTGCAAGGTTTTGGACTGAAATGTGAAGGTTTTGGCTCGGGAATTTGGGCCTATTTGTAATTCTGAAGAACTGAAGGGCTGATTTGAATTCTGACTTTGCAGATGAGTGCTACTAAATGTCTTAGACTCATCCAGCAGGAAAAAATGGTAAAATTCGATAAGATTTGGTGGTTTTGACAAAATCCAAAAATAGGGTATTTAGGGTAAACAGGGTAATTAGGGTCTGAAACTTTTGTCGAGGCTGAAACTAGGGTTTCGGTTGAGATTCTGGAATTCTTCCAGAAGGGAAAAATGTTCAGAAAAACGAAGGAAAGGTAATCACTTGATCAGATCTGGGTTTGGAGATAATCTGAGACTTTTAGCCTTTTTGGGTTTCCTAAAAGGACTAAACTAAAGCACTTTTGGACTGAATTGTAAAAACGATCTGGGAGATGAAGTTTAGCTGCCAAATTTTTAGGTTAAGGTAGTGGCATACCTAAGATCAAGATAGGGTTGAGACAACAGGGATTCCAAAGAATATATGCTAACTCGTAAGCAGAAAAGATAGTCAAAAATAGGGATGTGACAACCTACCCTCCTTAGGAATAATCTCGTCCTCGAGATTCCAATGAGTCTGAGAACAGGTAGGAAAAATTCTGACGCAGCTCTTCTTCTCTTTCCCAAGTCGATTCTTCTTCGGTGTGGTTATTCCATTGGACTCTGCAGAATTTTATGGTCCTTGATTTTAACCTTCTTTCGCTGACCTCTAACACCTTGACTGGGTATTCTTGATATGTCAGATCTGGTTGAACCTCCGTTTCTGTGGGAGACACTTGCTCCGTTGGTTCTCTCAAGCATTTCCTCAGTTGGGATACGTGAAAGACATCATGAACCCCTGCTAATTCAGGCGGTAGCTCCAGTTTGTATGCTACTTCTCCTTGTCTTTCCAAAATCTTGTATGGTCCTACATATCTCGGACTTAGCTTTCCTTTTATTTGGAATCGTCAAACTCCCTTGTAGGGTGTCACTTTGAGATATACGTAATCACCTATCTCGAAGGATAGTTCTCTCCTTCTTCTGTCGGCGTAACTTTTCTGTCGAGACTGGGCCGTTTTCAATCTCTCTTGTATGATCTTCACGTGGGCTGTGGCATCCTCCACTAATTGCGGTCCTAAAAATTGTTTCTGTCCCACTTCGGTCCAATATAGTGGCGTGCGGCACTTTCTTCCATAAAGTGCTTCATAAGGAGCCATCTGTAGACTCACTTGATAACTATTGTTGTAGGTAAATTCCGCGTACGGTAGAAATTGTTCCCAAGAATTTCCATAGTCCAAAGCACACGCTCTCAACATGTCTTCTAAGATCTGGTTCACTCTTTCCGTTTGACCTCCAGTTTGCGGGTGGTAAGCTGTACTGAACTTCAACTTCGTTCCCAGGGACTTTTGTAGTTCTCCCCAAAATCTTGATACAAATTGTGCTCCTCTGTCTGAGACGATTGTTTTTGGCACTCCATGTAGCGTGACAATTCTGGTAAGATATAGTTCTGCAAGCTTTTTCGTCGTGTACTGCGTCCTTACTGGTAGAAAATGAGCCACTTTCGTCAATCTCTCGACTATGACCCATATAGAATCGTATCCTTGCTGGGTTCTTGGTAAACCAACTATGAAATCCATTCCAATCTCATCCCACTTCCACTCCGGGGTTGGTAGGGGTTGTAGCGGTCCTGCAGGTTTCTGATGTTCTGCTTTCACTCTTTGACAGGTGTCACAAGAAGCTATAAACTCGGCAATTTCTTTTTTCATTCCCTTCCACCAAAACCGATCCTTTAGATCTTGGTACATCTTTGTACTGCCCGGGTGAATAGAGTATGGGGCACAATGGGCCTCTTGCAGTATCATGTTCTTGATTTCCTTATCTTCTGGAACACAGATTCGGTTATGATACCACAAAATTCCTTCTTCATCCTCACGAAGGTCAATCACATCCTCGTATTTCATGTCCTCTTTCATCTTTTGAATACTCTGATCTACTTCCTGAGCCCTTCGGATTTGGTCCTTCAGCTCGCAATTCATTGTTAATGCAGCGACGGTTCCTTGTTCAACAAACTCTAAATTCAACTTCTCGAAATCTCTAAGTAATTGGGGTGGTATTCCTAATGTCTTCTCTTGATTGCAGTAGGATTTTCTGCTCAAGGCGTCTGCTACTACATTTGCTTTTCCAGGGTGGTAGTGTATTCCAAGGTCATAATCTTTAATCAGCTCTAGCCATCTTTGCTGTCTCATGTTCAAGTCTTGTTGGGTGAAGATGTATTTCAAACTCTTGTGGTCCGTGTAGATTTCACATCTATTTCCAAGTAGATAGTGTCGCCAAATCTTTAGCGCATGAACAACGGCGGCTAATTCCAAATCATGAGTTGGATAATTCTCCTCATGTGGTCGCAACTGTCTCGATGCGTAAGCCACGACTCTCCCTTCTTGCATAAGGACACAGCCTAGTCCTTGCTTTGATGCATCGCAGTAGACTTCAAAATCCTTTTTGTTATCTGGTAACGTAAGGACAGGTGCGGTTGTTAATATCTTCTTTAACTCCTCAAAGCTCTTTTCACATCCTTCTGTCCAGTCGAATGGAACATCTTTCTTTAGTAGTCTGGTGAGTGGCTTTGTAATCTTGGAGAATCCTTTGACAAATCTCCAGTAATATCCGGCTAATCCTAGGAAACTTCTTACTTCAGTCACTGTCTCCGGTTGTTTCCATTCCAAGATAGCCTGAATTTTTGACGGATCCATTGAGATTCCTTTGCCAGAGATAATGTGGCCTAAGAATGAGATTTCTTTTAACCAAAAGGCACACTTATCGAATTTGGCATACAGTCGATGTTCTACTAACTTTTCCAACACCATCCTAAGATGTTGTGCGTGTTTTTCCTCTGACTCCGAAAAGATGAGGATGTCGTCGACAAACACAATGACAAACTTGTCCAGAAATTCCATGAGAACCTTGTTCATTAAATTCATGAACACTGCTGGTGCATTCGTTAAACCAAATGGCACCACGGTAAACTCATGCAATCCATATCTCGTTATGAATGCAGTTTTTGGAATATCTTGTTCTCGAATCTTCAGTTGGTGGTATCCAGACCTCAGGTCGATCCTTGAGAATATCCTCGCTCCTCTTAGTTGATCAAAGAGATCATCGATCCTTGGCAAAGGGTACTTGTTCTTGATTGTCATATCATTCAGTTTCTGGTAGTCGACACAAAGTCGTAGACTGCCGTCTTTCTTCTTAGCGAAAAGTACAGGGGCTCCCCAAGGTGAGGAACTTGTTCTAACAAATCCCTTTCTTTCCAATTCTTCCACTTGCTTTCTTAATTCTTCTTGTTCTTCACTTGTCATACGTGCAAGCTTTCTTGCGTAAGGGGCAGATCCGGGTTTTAATTCGATTGAGAACTCAATGTCCCGATCTAGTGGCATTCCAGGAAGCTCTTCAGGAAAAACTTCTGGATATTCATTTACTATTGGAACTCCTTCAAGCTCAACTCCTTCTAAGCTGTTCAAACTACACACTCGGTTGTTCACCATTGATCTCTCTGCGTGGAATGTGACTTGTTTTCCTTCAGCATTCGTCAGGGTTATTGCTTTCTTTTCACAGTCCATCTGACCTTTATGCTTGGCTAACCAATCCATTCCAAGGATGACATCTAATCCTTGAAGGTCCAAAACTAGCAGGTTTGCTAGGAATCCTAGATTGCCAATACTAAAGGCGATATATCTACAGATAGAGTTGACAGGCATTCGAGCTCCAGGGGATTGAATTAAGATAGGGAACTCTAATGCAGATACTGGCAACTTATTTCTGAGCACGAAAGGTCTTGACACAAATGAATGAGTAGCACCAGGGTCAAATAATGCAACTGAAAGTTCAGAGTGGACAAAGAACCTACCGATCACGACGTCTGATGCTTCTCCTGCTTCAACAGCAGATGCGTAGTTGAGTCTTCCGCGACCTGCAGTAGGCATTCCTCTTCCTCGGCCATTCTGGAACCTTCCTCCTCTGGAGGGTGGAGCATTTCTAGCGAAGCCTTGGGCTGGAACAGGGGGTCTTGCAGCTTGTGCTCGGGCAACATTGGATGGCAAGTGTTGTAGCGGACAAGTGTTCCTGCGATGTCCCTTTCGTCCACAGTGAAAACACTCTTCATTCTTCAGGGGACAATCCTTCAAGAAGTGGTTTCCTCTACATCCGGTACATTGAGCTATTGCAGTAGGCGCAGGCCTTTGGGGTCTTTGAGGTGGTCTGAAGGCTGGTCGGAAAGTAGGCATTGGTCTCCCTCGACTAGCACTTCCTTGCTAAGAGTTAGGCAAAGCCTTCCTCTTTCGGTCTTCTTGAATTATTCCTCTTTTCTCCTCCATCTTAAGCAGCCGGTTTACCAGGACGTGGAAGTCCGTGAATTCATGAGATGATAGCTGGTATTGCAAGGAGTTTTGTAGTCCTTCGCAAAACCTGTCGATCTTCCTTTCCTCTGTCGCAATATCTTCAGGGGCGTATCTTGCCAGTTGAGTAAATTCATGCAGGTACTGTTTCACGGTCTTATTCCCTTGTCGTAGATTTACGAATTCTCGGCGCTTTGCCTGGACAACGCCTTTTGGGACGTGGTATCTACGGAATTCCTCCTTGAACTCGTCCCAGGTGATCGAATCTCTGTTGGTGTGCACAGTCTGGTAATTCTCCCACCAAGCAGCAGCGGGTCCAGCTAATTGATTTGATCCATACAGAAGCTTCTCTTCATCGTTGCACCTAACAGTATTCAATTTCCTCTCCACGTCTCTCAGCCAATCGTCGGCTACTATAGGGTCTTCTGTGCTCGAAAAGGTTGGGGGCCGTGTTTTCTGGAAGTCAGTTAACTTTGCACCCGTTGCGGATCCTTCAGCTTGTCCGAATGTGATATGTTGCATCAACTGTCCCAAAATTTGGTTCTGTATAGTAGCTGATTCCTGTCGGTTTTGCTCCATCCATAGCAGTACATCATTGATGTTGCCTCCTTGTGGCATCGTCAAAGATCCTGGTCTATCTGGGTTGGTGCGGCTCCTTGCTCCGGGTGTGGCCCTTGTATTGCTAGGGTTTCTCTCTAGCTCTCCTTCCTGGGGTCTTGCTCGCGTGTTAACCATCCTACTCAAACAGGAGGTTAAGAATAGAGACATTGATTCGGAAAGAATCATTTACACAGGTGCTAGCAGAATGCTGTCATTAACTCAAGAAGTAAGAATAAGGATTTGCAAAATGACCTTTTCACAAATTGACTTTTCAAAAGATACAAAGCTTCTAGCCTCATCGGCTTACAAAGCTCATCTAACATCCAGCATACATCAACCATACTAAAATAACTACTACAACAAAAGGAAATCTAGCGTCTGCTGGGCTAGGTACAAAGGTCGAAGGAGGTCTGCAGTCACTCCTCAGCATCATCAGAAGAATCACAAGGCTCTACCTCCTCGGGATCCTCCTCCTCATTGTCATCAGCATCCATCGGGTCATCTTCTTTGTCGTCGTTGATGTTGACAATCTCCTTCCCTTTTCCCTCAGGGGTCTTCTCCCTCTTTGCAGTGCAGGGAAGCTCGATCGTCTGACCGTTGATGACTATGCCACGCGACGCAGGCATGAGACCGCTGAGATACTCCTTCAAATTTCCTACCTTCTTGCGAGCGGTGATCTTCAACTTTGGGCGACTCTTCTTGACCACTGATTCTGCAGCTTCGAGGTCCTTCTCTCCACTTGATTCAGCCATTTCTTGAATTTGTCTTTCTTTCTCTCAGAGGCTTGCACGAGCCCGAATAAGCATGCCCTCAAGGTAGTGGTGATCATCGCGAACACGCTCGTAGTCTCGAAGTAGGCGGGTGTATCCGATCTCCGAAGCACGAACGACGTCTCGAGTCTTCGTCAGGATAGCGTTCTCCTGGTCGCTGGACGGAAGAACAACTCGGTACTCTGATCCGGGGACCTGGTAAGGTACGAAGTGGTAGGGGGAATCAGAAAGGTAGTCGCTGTACATCTGCCGGACGGAACCTACAGCACGACGGGCAGCGTCTAAGGTAGCATCCTCCTCTTCTTCTCTGCGGGCTTGACGTCTCACTGAGCCTCTCCCGTGCTCGGGAATCTCATAGACAATCACTGAAGCCCGACAACCTATGGGTCGTCCGTTGATCTCATCTTGCCAGACACAATATACCGGCCTTTGACTGTCCCGTGCTCCAAGAAATTGCAGCATCATCCACAGCAACAGTGCCCACGATCCCAGCTCGTCTCCATGAAGGTATCTCCTCTCGGAAGCCATCTGAAGACAGAACGAAAGGCATCTATGAGTTTAAAGAGAAGTCTAAAGCCTTTTTCCAAAAATCGAAAATAACATTTTTCTTAAGGAAAATAGGTTTTCGTAAACAAATTTTTGGCAAGGAACTAGCGAACTTTTCTTCTAGGGACGCCAAAGTCTATCTAAGGGTTACGACCTACAGTCGAGTCTTCTGCTCTGATACCAAGTTCTGTGGAACCCTCATTTGAGGAATCCGGTGGCAACCGCCCAGGTGGGTTGCACTCAGAAAAGGTACATTGCAGCTCACAACAACAAGATGCATTATATAAAAATGCGAGTAATTAAAAACAAGTGCTGATCACAAGGACCAACATTACAATAACTTAGCGCCAAAATGACACATTTAAATGTTGATACAAATTAAGGAGTTTTCGACACAAAGGTCGGCACAAAATAAAACAGTAACAAACGAAAAGACTTCATCAATCTTCTTCTTCTGCAGCAGCGGTGTACGGGCCTTCTCCACATCTGACTCCACCTTGGTGCATAACCCTCTATCAAGCTTGGTCTTCAGTTTCTTCTTCTTGTTCCACATTGGGCTCAAGACCATAAGATTCAGGGTCGACGAATCCTTCCTCTAAATTCGTTTGTAAAAGCAAGGGTGAGCACATTGTCCACATGGTGCTCAACAAGTCCCAAATAAGAATGCAAGTGTATATATAGATGAGGGGAAATTTCTCAAAGAATAGCTCCTTGGCTTCATATATGTATATAGAGTAGATTTTCACACTTAGTCTTTGGAGAAAAGACTTTTATTTTCAAAAGCAGTGCTTTTAAAACCCTAAGCTAAATTCTCAGAAAATGTTGTGTGTGGCGGTCTTTCATGAGTCACCACTTTATCCTGATTTTGTGAAAACAATCCAAAAGCTACTTGTGCTGCATCGACGTGAATAGAATCCACAGCGCGCAGACTCCATAACCTGGGAGCTCAGAGTATCCGATACTTTTTAAACTTTGCAAAGGTGTACCACCTTAACCCACCGATCATTCGGCTTTCAAGTCGGTACCTCTCCATGCGACTCTTACGCATGTGACAAGGCCGAGATCACACAACAGTTTATAGTCCTAGCATTAACTATTTCCCTGCCCGGTAAATAGACAGTCAAGTCTCAAGTACTGTTGTGGGTCCTCCCCACTGCCTTACTTCCTAGCTTGGGTCTATGTTCTCGCAAGACACATAGCCTCTCTTGATTACAGTCGCGCACGACTTAATCTGGCATAGGGTGTCTTCCTTCTTCCCACCTTTTCCTCTCATGATTTTTCTGAACTCACATCACTCATGGCCTTCTGCGGCCCACCAGTTCTCGTAAGACATTGGATCGACAACCATTGCAGGGAAAAGCTAATACTAAAGAAAGCTAGTAAGTTGCGCCCGTCCCATAAACAGGCAAGTGGTTGGTATGTTTTTCATGCCGCATAGAAGCACAACACAAGGTTCTAGTCCTTATGAATCTCTAGTGAGGAGTCTTTCACATTCCCAATGCGCACACAGCACCATCCGATCAAACCATCCTCACTATCGATTCCAATCACATTTTCTTTCACAAAAGGGGTTTTGAACAGGCTTTTCTCATATGTGACCATTCAACATTTATCATATAACCTTTAAGCATAGCATAGCCTAAGCATGATAATCTAGGGTAACAAGGGTGCGGGGTGTTCAATGTCAAAAGGGGCTTCACAATCCTTTAGGTCATATCTATTTACTTTATTGAAACATAGTTCTTATTTGAATCTAAGGCATGCATATACTTAAAAACAGTTAACATACTTCATTTCAAAATATTGGGCTAGATATGATCAAGGGTTTGAGACTTGCCTTGCAGTGATGGGTCTAGCTGTTGAGATGAATCCTCGAAGATCTCCTCGGTTCCTTCAACGTCTGGTTCCACGGCGGATACAAACAGCACATACACACTATATAAGTATACAAGTACTAGAAAATAATACGTAAATACATCATGCATGCAGGGGTAAGGGTTTGGACAAGGTCACTTGACATAGGTTGAAGAGATGGGCTCAAAGGGCTTGAATGTCGAAGGGCTGACATTCGACTCATGGCTTGACATTGCTCTAAATCGGTTCTAGGTCTGTTTTCTGGAAATATGGTAGTAGGGAATGTTGTAGATCATGGCTCAAGGGACATACTGGACAAAGTGGTATTTCAATGGCTCAAATGAAACAAGTCTAAATCATCCAATGCCACTGGTGGTCATGCACTTACATAGTGCTAGACATGGCCAGAAACTAGGGCATTGCATAACTTTTGACTCAGGACTCCAATTGATGCAAGACTTTGTCTGGGGTTTAGGCATTGATAACAGCTACAAAACTCTCAACAGGCTCGAGGGCAGAAGGTGGCCGGAAGGTGGCCAAATCCGGTGAGCTAACACGGTGGCCTGGACATGAACTGAACCACTGGACATCAACCTTGGCATGACCATAACTTTTGATTCAGGTCGATCCAGAAGTCGAGCTAGTAGACAAAATTGCTCAGGGGGTTGAGATCTATCTAAATGAGAAGGTTTCACCGGCTAGTTTGGCCGGAAAACGAACTCCGGCGATCGGGGGCCGAAGATGAAGGCACCGATTTGGGGGTTTTCGTTCCAGGGCGTTTGAACTCAATTCCACGCTCGGGAAGCATCTAGGGGCTGTCACAAGGCTATTGGTGCACTCAATTTTGCCAGAGATTGGCTAGAGAAGCACGGCGGCGTTCTCCGGCGAACTGTCGAGGCTCGAACGTGGAAATCTGGCGCTCGGGGCAAAATTGGCGATTCCAAGCTTGCAGGTTTGTTTGTCCTAGCTCACTGATCAATACTCTCTACTGGCACGAGGATCAATTTGGCTTGAATCACTCGGCATTACGGGAACAGGGGATTTGGGTGTTTTCCGATGATTGCCGGCGTTAAGGTTCGCCGGGGGCCAATTGAACACTATGGTACGAAGAGAGGGATGAAGGGAGCTTACTGGTGGCGTTGGTTTGGAGAAAGAAGCTTCGGGCGAAGCTGGCACCGTAAGCTTCAGGAACTGCTCGGCGGGGAAGAAGGCCTTCGCGGCGGCGCTGAAGAACTGGACTACTCTCTGGTGGAGGAAGCTAAGGCTTACAAATGCAGGTGGTGTGAAGAGATGCTGGGCGAAGGGGGGCTTTATATAGCCGCAGGTGAAGCTCTCGGGAGCAGCAGCAATCGCCGGGGATTTTTCTTCTGGCGCTGGAGCAGTCAACGAGGCACTTGGGGACACAGCGGGGTTCTGCCAGAGGCGATGAATCACGGGGAAACAGGATTCTGTCAGGGTGGTGTGGCGACGATCTCCGGGATGGCAGCCATGTGGCGTGAAGCTCCTGACAACAGCGGGCACGCGCGCGCGCGGGGAAGAACACGGCACGGTGTGGTTGAAGCGTTCCACGGTGGCGGTACAGCTTTGCAAGGTTGGTGGCTACGTGACCGTGAAGGTGGCAGCGCGAGGAACTTCGCCGGCGGCGAGCTCAACGGCGTGGCAAAGCGGCAGGGCGCTGGTCGAACGAACACTGGTCGCGGTCGTGCACGCGGTCTCCTGGTCGTGGTTGAAGAAAAGGCCAGGGGCTTGTTTGCAAGGTTTTGGACTGAAATGTGTAGGTTTTGACTCGGGAATTTGGGCCTATTTGTAATTCTGAAGAACTGAAGGGCTGATTTGAATTCTGACTTTGCAGATGAGTGCTACTAAATGTCTTAGACTCATCCAGCAGGAAAAAATGGTAAAATTTGATAAGATTTGGTGGTTTTGACAAAAATCGAAAACAGGGTATTTAGGGTAAACAAGGTAATTAGGGTCGGAAACTTTTGTCGAGGCTGAAACTAGGGTTTCGGTTGAGATTCTGGAATTCTTCTAGAAGGGAAAAATGTTCAAAAAAACAAAGGAAAGGTAATCACTTGATCAGATCTGGGTTTGGAGATAATCTGAGACTTTTAGCCTTTTTGGGTTTCCTTAAAGGAATAAACTAAAGCACTTTTGGACTGAATTGTAAAAACGATCTGGGAGATGAAGTTTAGCTGCCAACTTTTTAGGTTGAGGTAGTGGCATACCTAAGATCAAGATAGGGTTGAGACAACAGGGATTCCAAAGAATATATGCTGACTCATAAGTAGAAAAGATAGTCAAAAATAGGGATGTTACACCCCCGGCCGCTCCTTCCCCCGCTTGTGAGAGCCGAGGGTCGGGAGAGGCATCCTCTCCGGTAGCAGTAGCCCAAAGGACTCGGCACCAGTGGCTTACGTTGGGTCACCGGCTTTTGCGGGGGCCACTATGCTTGGCACATTCCAATCCCCCTCCTCTCGTGAGAGAAGGGAAAGACTTTCAGTAGCGTCAGCTCCTCCGCGGCGTCCCTCATGGAACGGACGCCCCGGGAGCCAACCACCTTGCTGAGGAGCTCCAGCTCCTCCTCAGACTATACCGGGGGCTTGGGGGTGGACGACCAACTATAGGAGGGGGGCTCCAGTGAGTAGGTCACCTCGGTGTCCTGGACCTGGAGGTAAAACCACCTCCGGACCCAATCCCCCCAGTGGTCTCGGGAGGCCGCCACCGGATACTCCTGCACCCGCGACGGTAGGAGCTGTATCATGACGGAGCCGAATGGAGACTTCGGCCCTCCTCTCACCAAATGGGAGCTCCTCGCCGCCGGCTCGTAAAAGTACCGGAACAGCCGGAGCGTCGGCTCCCATCCGGTGGCTGTCTCGAACAGCCAGATGAAGAGCCCCATCCGAACGAAGGCGTTCGGCGTCAGGTGGTTGAGCGCCACCTCGTATTCCCGGAGAAACTCCCGGAGCAATGGATGCACTGGGACCCAGAGCCCGGCCTCGAGGAAGGCCTCGAAGATGACAACTTCTCCGAGCCGGGGGCGGGGGGCGCCATCCTTCTTGGAGGAGACTCGGATGTCCCCCTCCGCCACGACCACCCGATCCACCAGGGACTCTAAGTCCCCCAAAGCGAACTCGGAGGCCCAGAGGAAGTCCGTGGTGACTTCCTCTGGAGGCACCTCGGCGGCCTAGGCGCGACCTTGGGACCCATTTGTTTTTCAGGTGAGTTGAACCCTCAGGGAACTGAGGGGCTTAGGTTTCCAAAGACTAAGCTTCTGGGAGAAGGCTACCAGGAGAGCTTAGGGCGCCGGTGGCGTTTGAGGATCGAAGGTTCGAGGGACTTCTCTAGACCCCTCAAAGCCCTATTTATTGGGCTCGAACGTGGCCCCGATGGGTGCCATGTGGCCCCTCGTGATGAATCCGCGCCACTCAATTCAAACGGCGTGCGCGAATCGAAGGGGTGGGCACGGGAAACGACGCATCGGCGATTCGAACCGCGCGAGGCCATTATGGCCAAACGGCACACTAGAATCGAGGCTAGGGGCGACATGATGACCAACGGCACCGCCATAAGTAAATAGCACAAAATTCGAAGCGTTGACAAGTCGCCAAAAATCCCTCCCGGGGGAGATGTTCCCGGTAATGAGAACCATTCCCTCAGGGGACCCGAGCAACGTCCCCGGAGGACATGGGGGCTGCTGTTGGGGGAAATCCCCACGCGATCAAGTCCAGGTAAGGGGAAAGGCTCCCGGTGACCGCCATCCCAGGCGCCGCCATTGGCCCGGGGACAAGGCCCTCGGTGCCGCCGCCCCGGGCGCCGCCATTTGCCAGGGGACAAGGCCCCCAGTGCCGCCGTCCCGGGCGCCGTAACTGGCCCGGGGACTAGGCCCCCGGTGCCGTGGTCCCGGGCGCCGCCATTTGCCCGGGGACAAGGCCCCCGGTGCCGTGGTCCCGAGCGCCGCCATTTACCCGCGGCCAAGGCTCCCGGTGACCCCTGTCCCAGGCGCCGCCATTGCCCCGAGGACATGGCTCCCGGTCACCCCCGTCCCGGGCGTCGCCATTTGTCTGGGGACACGGCCCCCCGGTGCCGCCGTCCTGGGCGCCGCCATTTGCCCGAGGACAAGGCTCCCAATGACCCCCGTCCCAGGCGCCGCCATTGGCCCGGGGACTGGGCCCCCGGTATCTCTGTCCCAGGCGCCGCAATTGGCTTGGGGACTAGGCACCCGGTGACCTCGAACCCGGGCACCACCATTTGCTCAGAGACAAGGCCCCTGGTGTCGCCGTCCTGGGTGCCGCCATTGGCCCGGGCACAACTCTCCCAGTGACAAACGTCCTAGGCGCCACCATTGGCCTGGGGACTAGGCCCCTGGCTCCTTGTTCCCAGGCGCCGCCATTTGCCCGGGGAGAAGGCCCCCGGTGCCTCCGTCCCTGGCGCCACCATTAGCCCAGGACAAGACACCCGGTGACCCCTGTCCCCGGCGGGGTCACATGAGGATCACGCGAGAAGCGCCTCGGGAACTGGCGAAGACACTTGTCGAGCATCCAGCCCCCTCAGCCGGCAGAAGGACGCTAGTGCCCTTCGATCAAACGGCTGTGGCCGGGGTAGTTTAGTATTTCTGCATCTTTTGGGCCTATATAAGCCCTTGTATCCCTCTATTGTAAAGGGGGACAACTCATTTTTGACATCAATGGAAAAAAAACGAACAGGCGTGCTTAGGAGCACTCTCCTCGCGAGAGAACTCCCCTAGCCAACTCTAGTTGGGAGCATGTCGACAGGACTAGGGTCTCCACTGAGACCTGAACCTATATAAATCCTCATGTCACTTGCTGTGTTTGTTCGACAGGATAGGACCAAAGGCTTGGTAAGCTCATGCCGTCTTCATTTAGCTAGGAACCTCCACAAAACATGCCGAGGTATTCGCAATACCACGACATGACCTAAATCCTTGTAAAGCCCCTCATGTTCGTATATCTCATGCACCCTTGTCACCCTAGAATATCATGCTTAGGCTATGCTTATTCTTAAATATATGTGTTAAAGTGCTAAATGGTCAAGTATATGAGAAGTGTGTTTAAAACCTCTTTTGTGAAAGATAATGTGACTGGAATCGATAGTGAGGATGGTTTGAATGGTTGGTGCAGTGTGCACATCGGGAATGACTCCTCACTAAAGATTCATAAGGACAGGAACCTTGTGTTGTACTTCTATGCGGCATGAAAAATTTACTAACCACTTGCCTGGTATGGGACGGGCGCAACATAGTAGTTTTCCCGGTATTAGCTTTTCCCTGCAATGGTTGTCGGTCTGGTTCCTTGAGAGGAAACTGGTGGGCCATAGAGGGCCACGAGCGTTGTGAGCTAATGAGTGAATCAGGAGTATTAAAGGAAGACGCCCTACGCCTGGATTCTGAGTCATGCGCGGCTGAATCCACAGGCTATGTGTCTTGCGGGACCATAGACTGAGGCTAGGTAGAATTAGCTGTGGGGAGTACCCACAACGGTAATAAGAACTGAATTGTCTATTTGCCGGGCAGAGAATTGTTAATGCTTGGATTGCAAACCTTTGTGTGATCTCGGCCTTGTCACATATGTAAAAGTCGTATGGAGATGTACCGACTTGAAAGCTGAGTGATCAGTGGATTAAAGTGGTACACCTATGCAAAGTTATAAAAAGTATCGGATACTCTGACCTCCCAGATCATGGAGTCTGCGTGCGGTGGATTCTATCCACGTCGATGCAGCACAAGTAGCTTTTGGAAAGGTTTTCATAATGTTGATTAAAGTGGTGACTCATGAAAGACCGCCACGCATAACAACTTCTAAAAATCTAGTTTAGGATTTTAAAGACTTGCTTTTCGAAAACAAAACCTTTCTTCAAAACTTAGAGTGAAAATCTATTCTATCCTTATCTACAAACCAAAGAGCCCATCTCTTGGAAATTCCCCCTCATCCATATGCCTACATTCTTAAATTGAGACTTGTTGAGCACTATGTGGACAACGTGCTCACCCTTGCTTTTGCCAACAAATTTAAAGGAAGGATTCGTTGATCTCGACTCCTACGGTCTTGAACCCAATGAGGAAGAAGGAACCATCCCCGAAGATCCAGCTTACTAGAGGGTCACTCACCAAGTGGAGTCCGATGTGGAGGAAGCCCATGAAACACCGCTGCAAGTGAAGACGAAGATCGTTGTAGTCTTATTCGTTGTCGTTGTTCTGTTTTGTGACGACCATTGTGTCGAAGAAAACTCCTTAATTTTGTTTCAACTTTAAATTGCGTCATTTTGGGCGCTATGATATTGTAATATTGGTCCTTGTGACCCGGTACTTGTTTTAATTATTTGCATTGAAATATAATGCATCTTGTTGTTGTGAGCTTGCGATGTATCATTCTGAGTGCAACTCACCTGGGCGGTTGCCACTGGATTCCCCAAATGAGGGTCCCACAGAAGTTGGTATTAGAGCAAAGGCTCGACTATAGGTCGTGACCCTTAGATAGACCTTGGCATCCCTAGAAGCTGAAAAATCGCTAGTTATTTGACTAAGTTTAATTGTGAAAACCTAATTTGTCTAAGAACAATATATTATGTAAGTTATTTTTCGATTATTTGAAAAAGGTTTTAGATTTTGTTTTAACTCTTAGGTGCCTTTGCGTTCTGTCTCCCAGATGGCTTCCGGTAGGAGATTCATTCATGGTGACGAGCTTGGATCATGGGCGCTAAACCTGTGGATGATACTATAGTTCTTTGGTGCGCGAGATAGCCAGAGGCCAGTATACTGTGTTTGGCAAGATGAGGTTGATGGACGACCGTACGGTTATCATGCTTCAGTGAAAGTCTACGAGATCCCTGAGCATGGGAGAGGTTCAGTGAGGCATCAGCCCAGCAGAGAAGGAGAAGATGATGCCGTCCTAGATGTTGCCCGTCGCACCAAAGGTACCATCCGACAGTTATACATTGATTACCTTTCGGATTCCCCCTATCGCTTCGTGCCCTGTCAGGTTCCCAGATCGGAGCACCGAGTCGTTCTTCCATCCAACGACCGAGAGGATGCCATTTTGACGAAGACCTGAGATGTTGTTCATGCTTCGGAGACCAGATATACCTGCTTGCTTCGTGAGTATGAGTGTCGTGGTATTATGAATACCCCGGCAGGTTTTGTGGAGGTTCCTAGCAAAGAAAAGACGACGTGAGCCGACCGTTCAACCAGTCCTCTCCCGTCGAGCAAACACAACAAGTGACGCGAAGATTTATACAGGTTCGGGCCTCAGTGGAGACCCTAGTCCTGTCGACGTGCTCCCAACTAGAGTTGGCTAGGGGAGTTCTCTCTGGGAGAGATGGCTCCTAAGCACGCCTATTTGATTTTGTGTATTGGAGTAAATGAGTTGTCCCTTAGTTACATGAGAGGGATACAAGGGCTTATATAGGCCCAAAAGATGCAAAAAGACTAAACTACCCTGGCTGTAGCTGTTGGATCAAAGGGTACTAGTGTCCTTCTTCCAGTCAAGGGACTTGGATGCTTGACAAGTGTCCCCGCCAATTCCTGAGGTGCTTCTCGGGTGATCCTCATGTGATCCAGTCATTGGGGGCCTTGTCCCCAGGCAAATGGCGACGCCCGAGATAGGGGTCACCGGGGGCCCTGTCCCCAGGCAAATGGCAGTGCCTGGGACAAGTTACCGGGAGCCTTGCCTCCGAGCAAATGGCGGCGCTCGGGACAAGTTACTGGGAGCCTTGCCTCCGGGCAAATAATGGTGCTTGGGGCGGGCGTCACTGGGGGCCTTTTCCCCGGGCATATGGCGGCTCCCGGGACGGAGGTCGCCCGGGGCCTTGTCCCCGGGCAAATGGCAGCACTCGGGACAAGTCACCGGGAGCGTTGCCTCCGGGCAAATGGTGGCGCCCGGGAAAAGTCACCGGGAGCCTTGCCTCCGGGCAAATGGTGGCCCCCGGGACGGAGTCACCGGGGACCTTGTCCCAGGGCAAATGGCGGCGCCCGGGACAAGAGTCACCGGGAGCCTTGCCTCCGGGCAAATGACGGCGCCCGGGAGGGGGGTCGCTGGGGGCCTTGTCCCCGGGTGAATGGCGGCGCCCGGGACAAGGGTCACCGGGAGCCTTGCCTCCGGGAAAATTAGGGCGCCCGGGACGGGGGTCGCCGCGGGCCTTGTCCCCGGGCAAATGGCGGCCCCCGGGACAAGTGTCGTCAGGAGCCATACCTCCAGGAAAATGGTGGTGCCCGGGACGTGGGGTCACCGGGAGCCTCACCTCTTACCTGGAATTGATCCCGCGGAGATTTCCCCCAACAGCAGTCCCCCATGTCCTCCGGGGACGCCGTTCGAGTCCCCGGAGGGGATGGCTCACATTACCGGGAACATCTCCTCTGGGGTAGATTTCCGGCGCCTTGTCGACGCTTCGAACCTCGCGCCAAGTGTTTATGGTGGCGCCATCGGTCATTAAGCCCCCTAGTCTCGGTTGAAGCGCACCGCTTGGCCATAATGACCTTGCGAAGTTCGAAATGGCGAGGCATCGTTTCCCGCGTTCGCCCCTTTGATCTGCGCGCGCCATATGGAGCCAGTGGCGCGGATCCACCACGGGGTGCCATGTGGCGCCCAACGGGGCCATTCAACCCCTATATATAGGGCTTCGAGGGGCCCAGAGACGTCACTCGATCCTTCGATTCTCAAACGCCACCGGTGCCTTAAGCTCCTCCAGTAGCCTTCCCCCGGAAGCTTAATCTCCGGAAACCCAAGCCTAAGCCACCGAAGAAAACAATGGGTCCCAAGGGTCGCGCCAAGGCCGCCGAGGTGCCTCCGGAGGAAGTCACCGCGGACTTCCTCTGGGCCTCCGAGTTCACCTCGGGGGACTTAGACTCCCTTGTGGACCGGGAGGTTGTTGTGGACGGGGACATCCGGATCCCCTCCAAGAAGGATGGCGCCTCCCACCCTAGGCCCGGGGAAGTGGTCATCTTCGAGACCTTCCTCAAGGCCGGGCTTTGGCTCCCGATGTATCCGTTGCTCCGGGAGTTCCTCCAGGAATATGAGGTGGCGCTCAACCACCTAATGCTGAATGCCTTCGTTCGGATGGGGCTCTTTATCTGGATGTTCGAGACAGCCACTGGACGGGAGCCGACGCTCTGACTATTCCGGTACTTCTATGAGCTGGCGACGAGGAGCTCCCATCTGGTGAAGGGAGGGCCGAAGTCTCCGTTCGGCTCCGTCATGATTCAGCTCCTGCCATCACGGGTGGAGGAGTACCCGGTGGCGGTTTCCGGGGACCACTGGGGGATTGGGTCCGGAGGTGGTTTTACCTTCGGGTGCGGGACGCTGAGGTGACTTACTCACCGGAGCC
Source organism: Pharus latifolius (assembly GCA_019359835.1). Taxonomy (NCBI): domain Eukaryota; kingdom Viridiplantae; phylum Streptophyta; class Magnoliopsida; order Poales; family Poaceae; genus Pharus; species Pharus latifolius. The sequence goes on along the minus strand of CM033325.1, from coordinate 18,997,846 downwards.
CCCCCTCCTACAGCCGTTTGTCTATCCCCAAGCCCCCGGTGTGGACCGAGGAGGACCTGAAGCTCCTCAGCCAAGTGGTTGGCTCCCGGGGAGTCCGTTCCATGAGGGACACTGCCGAGGAGCTAACGCTACTGAAGGACTCCCCCTTCTCGTATGGGAGGAGGGGGATTGGAATATGCCCGGCGCAGCGGCCCCCACAAATGTCGGTGACTCGACGTAAGCTCCCGATGACTTTCTTCGCTTTTTTGTTAATGTTGCTAACTCTTCGCTTTTGTACTCCGGCCGTACCCACCCGCCCGGGAAAAGGCGGAGAACCTCCTCGAGAGGTACTACACCGATGAGCACGAGCGTATCGTGCGCATCATCAGGGAGGGTCCTCCCCGGAACTTGGTGGCCGAGGCCTTTGGCCTGAGGCTACCAGAGAGGACGCCTCTCCCCACCCTCGGCTCTCACAAGCGAGGGAAGGAAGTCGCCGTGGGTTCCGAGCCGAAGCGTGCCAAGGCTCAAAAGGCCCCCGGTCCGACAACGACGCCGGATTCCACGTCTGTGAAGACCCGGGATGCCGCCCCCAAGTCGAGGAGTGTACGAGCGCCTTCCCGGCGCGAGGTGACGCCGCCCCTCCCAGAGGAGAACTCCTGGGGGGCGGTGGAGGCGCAATAATTTGCGCGCCTTCTCGAGGCCTCCAGAGAGGCTCGGGGGAAGGGGCCGGTCGATGAAGGGGGGGGGGCATCTGACTCAGCGAATTACGCCCCCTCGCCGCCTCTGGAGATCGCTCTCCCGGTGGCATTGGCACTACTGGACTCGGAGAGACCGGAGGTTCATTTCGTGGAGGCTTCCCCTCCACGCGTCGAATGGCCGGTGGATGAGGGGGGATCCCCTTGGTCTACGAGGTCCCCGCGGCGACTGAGGTCCCGGGGGCCCGCGGCCCAGAAAGGTGAAAGGGCTCCTCATCCCTCCTGGCGGGGCACCCCCTCGGAGAGCTCATCGACTTCTTCTGCGGCCACCTCTTTGGCGGCGAGGACTCCGGCCGCTGCCACTCCGGTCCACATCACCCCCGCGACCTTCGTGAGGGGGCCCGCCGGCGCAGATGGGTCCGAAGCCGTTGGGAGGGAGATCCCCCTGCAGTCTGCGGGGGAGGTCTTCTGGTTCATGGAGGGGCTCCAAACCCGGAAGGTGCAGGAGTACGTCTCGCAAGGGACGCTCCGCGACCATTGCGGGGAGCTGCAGTGGCTCCACATCCAGGTTCGTTGTTGAACCGGTGGTTCATTTTTTCTAGGATTCTACCAACTCTCGGGCTTTGACTAACCTTCGTGTTCGTAGGGGGTGGCCCTCGCCTAGGGCATCGAGGTGCGCTTCAACAAGGCACTGAAGGAGACAGAGGGGAAGGCCGCCGCCTTTTCCGAGGAGCAGGATGATGCGCTCCGGGAGTTGGCCCGAGTACGGGCTCAACTCCACGCCTCAGAAAATGCCAACGACCAGCTTTGGAGGGAGCCAAGGGAAAAGGAGGATGCCCTCTGGTAGCTAGAGGGCTCTAGTGCCTAGGCGGTGGCGGAAGCGGGTCGCTCCGTCCGCTCGGCCGTTCAAGGGCTTGGTGTGAGCCTTGGCCCGGGGGCAGCTCTGACGCGGCGCCGGCGACGCTCGCGGAGGTTGTGCGTTTTATTAACGCACAAGTCTCTGTGATCCCAGAGGCCGTCGATGCTCGGGCAAGGGGTCGGGCAATCCCGGTGGTGGCTGCCGTCGTGGGGCTTGTGGAACACTGGGGGATCGGCGCCCGGCCGATCGGGGGCCGAATCCCCCGGGGCTTTCCCGAGTTCTTCAAGCCACTCCGGCGAGAAGTGGAGCAGCTCGCCAGTGGCTTCTACAACCGGATCGTTCGGGTGTGATTCCCGGCGTCGACGCCTCCGAGGGCGAACACTACAGCTCCGGCGGAGACCTCCCAGGGGCAGGACGCCAATGAACAAGTATGAGCCTCCCCCCGGGCCTTTAGATAGGTCCCTTTTTTGTTTTAGGATTTTTGCTCCCAGTAGCTTCTTAGAAGAAGCCCCGGAGACTTGTATCAAAAAACATTTTGATGCAATAGAATGAATTTTTTGCTAAGTGTTGAATTGAATTTACCAAGTGCCCCGGGAGGTTACTCCCGGGAGAGAGCCCCCGAGGTTTGAGCGCAACCTTAGGGGCGCCCCAATGTTGCAGGGAGCCTCCCCAGAGGTGGGGCCCCCGGGCTCCGGCGAGTGTCACTAGGGGGATGCCCAAGCCGCCTTCATTTTGCTAAGTCTCCTCTCCGCGGGACATGGTAGGGGTGTTTCTCGGGAGCCAATCCGGTTGCGGTGGCTCCCAGAGTGGCACCTAGACAACTCCGACAACCACAGCGCTGAATTATCCCCTATGCGACCGGGGTCCCGGAGGGTTCCGCCGCTTCGAATACTTCCACCGGCGGGCTACGAATATTGGCCCAGAGACCTGCTCCGGGAGACCCAGCAGCGTATACGGAGCTTGTATTGAGACCTGGCCCGGGAGCTATCAGAGAGCGTCCGGGATTATTAGGTGTAGGAGCCTTCCAGGTTGTATCTTGCGTTTAATATATCAATACCCACCGAAGGGGGAAGGTGTCCTCCGGTTAGATATTTCAATAAAGCTAAGTTTCCTTGTTTACTTGTTTTGAGAATTCTCAAAGGATGGTCCGGAATAGGGCAATCCCCAGGCACGAGTTACCCCCCCCTCCACAGCGGGTTGGAGCGTGGCTCCGCGCGCTGTGAAGGATAAGTGAAAGGCCTGGGGTAAAAATTCTCCAAAAGTTTCCAAAGGTCCCGGTGAGAAATTTCCCGGTCATCGTGAGAACGGGAGGCCGACTAAAAACTTCCGGGAACGATTTTTCAAAAATCCCGGTGAGAAATTTCCCGGTCGCCATGAGAACAGGGGGTCGAGTAAAAACTTCTAGGAAGGATTTTTCAAAAATCCAGGTGAGAAATCCTCTGGTCACCGTGAGAACGGGGAGCCGGGTAAAATATTCTGGGAACGATTTTTCGAAAATCCTGATGAGAAATCCTCCGGTCACCATGAGAACAGGGAGCTGGGAATAAAATTTCCGGGAGAAAGTCTACGAAATCCCTGGGGATAATTTTTCTGGGAGAAAACTGTAACACCCTGAGTTTAGGGGTAAAAACTTCCTTTTTCATGAACATCATGAATGCATGTATCTGTAGTAGTAGCCAGATCAGTATCTATCTCAAACCCTAAAATCTCAAAATCTTCCCTGTGAACCCCAAATTAAGATCATATTTCTCAGATAAGATTTATCAGTTACTCTGAACATAAAAGCCTTCAGAAGCCAGATTCAATTCCATCTCTAACTCCCAGATTTATCAACCCTTTATGTTTTCGAAAACAGGATTGTAATTAATATTCTAATTATCCTAAATACTCTGAACTCAGATTTAGTGAAGTCTTGACCTAATTCAGACCAGATTACTCTTGGACTATGATCATGGGTATGCCAATACCTTAATCCAGAAAGTTGGCAGCCAAATTATATTATCTAAGCCTTTTCACATATCAGTCCAAATTATATCGCAAATTAGTCCTTTATCTGATATCTGGAAATCTAAAAAGGCTAAAATCTTTAAATTAACTTCAAATTCAGAATTTCTTCAGCAAATCTTTTCTAAATGCTATTTGATACAATTTTCCCTTCTGTCCAGATTCCAAAATCTCATCCTAGATGTCAGAATTCAAAATCGACAAAACTCAGATCTTAATTTACCCTAAAGTACCCTATTTTCAATTTATATCAGAAACTATCAAATCAAGCCAGATTGTACCAAATTTCTTGCTGGATGAGTATAAGGTATAAGTTTATACCCATCTATGAAATCAGATTGCAAATCAACTATCTCTAAATCAGAAATTACAAATCAATCCAAGTTGCAAACAAAGAATCCTGCAAACAGGTCCCTGGTTTGATCACATCTCCTGTTCACGACCAGAGGAGTTGCTCTCGACCAAACCTCACCAAATCAGCAGCAGCAGTTCATGACCAGAGCAACCATTTGCGACCGTGACCACAGCTTGCAATGCTGCGATCAACGCCGTGCGTGCGACAGCGACCAGTGTGCATTACGCTGTGTCACTGCGCCGTTGCCGCCGATTAATGCCACGCTCACCAGTACTCGTTCACGGACGCCTTTGCAGACGCACACGTGTTTGCGTCTCAGTCATCGCCGTGGCTGTCCCGGTCCAGCTCACTAGCAGCTTGCACAGTTTCGTTGCTCGTCGTTGCTTCGACCCGAAGTCTCCACCAGCGTAAGCAAGCAGTGAGCTTTGCTTCATTTGCCTTGCCTATAAATAGCAGTCCCGAGCAGCTTCCTTATCACGAGCACCGCTCTCTAGAGCTTCTCAGCAATTAAATGAAAAATTTCCTTCGCTGCTGTCTTGTTCTCCGGCGAGCTGCTGAGGAGGTTGACGACGCCAGCTTCACCCATTGCACCAAACTCTAAATTGAAGCCACTAGTAAGTATCTGTCATCCATCTCATGGTTCTGTAGCAATTAATTGAACTCCCGTGCCCCTCATCGCCGATGATCGCCGGCAATTGCCGAATTTCAAAAATGTCCTGTTCCAGTTACACAACTCAATTTAATCCGAATTAGCCTTCGATCCAGTAGAGTAAAATGATCAGTGAGCTATCTTTAGCAAGCCAGTGAATTCAGATTTCAAAATTGAGCTTGAATCGAACCAACCTCCAAGTTCGAGCTTCACCAGTCGCCGGCGCTCGTCGCCAGGCTTCTCCGGTGATGTTCCGGCCAATTTAATCATGCCAATAGCTTCCTTATGCCTCTTAGATACTCCCTGAGCAAGGAATTGAGTTCAATTGACCTGTATCAAAAATGCCCAATTCCCGTGTCATCTTCTCCGGCGCCATTCACCGAAAAAATGTTTACGGCCGATCCAGCTTCAACCACCTTGTCCTCTAGATGTGCCTCAATCCCCTGAGTACTTTTGTCTACTAGCTCGACTAACAATTCGGTCTAAATCAGAAGTTATAGGTATGCCCTAATCTCTGTCCAGTGCTATGATTTGAAACTTCAACCACCGCATTCATCGCTAGTTTTCATCACATTTCGGCCATCTCCTGCCCTAGATCCTATTGAGTAAATTGTTCCTGTTATCAAAGCCTACCTCCCAGACAAAGTGGTGCATCAATTGGAGCCCTAGATCAAAAGTTATGACAAGCCCTAGTTTCTGGCCATGTCAGTCCAATGTCAGTCTATGCCAGCAAGTGGCATTAGCCCTTTTCACTTCCTTCCAGATGTGCATTTTGAGCATGACTTTGTCCCTTAGACTCCTGAGGTTGTGATCTACAATTTCCAACCATTGATCCTTTGTCGATGCCTTGAACCGAATGTCAACCTAAAGACGTTCGTCGATTTTAGACAAACCAGCTGCGGACTTAATGTCATTTCCATACTCTAGAACCCTAAAAGTCCCTAGCACTCACCTTCAGCCCTAATTCTATGAGTTAGCCCTAATCAGTTTCTAAACCCAATCATTTCAGAATCATCGAGACATTTCATCTTTGCATCATTGCATGTAGTATAATAATGTATTGAAAAGGTTGTGACTCTTGGTTGCTTGTTTGATCTTTGCTCAGAGTCAGAGCCAGAGTTCGAGGACTTCACTATTGACTCGACATCAACTGCTGTCTCTTACGACGCGGAAGGCAAGTCATAGTCTTGATCATCTTGAACCTATATTTTATGATTTTTTATGATATGACCTTGAATATAAATAAGTAGTGCATGTGAGAATGGTTGAATTATGAATTGGCAGTACTAGGCTGGATGCCTGTGAAATGTGAATTGATTAAAGAGTGAGCCATGAACTATTATAAATGTACTGATATATATATTCATGAAATAGAACCCTTAGCCGTGACCAGGGTTTTGGTATGGAATGGTGGTACTAGCACTGGATGTGCTTGGCTGCACTGGATGTGCAGGCACTGTAGGTGCATGGTTTGCGGTATGATCTGGTCACTGGCATATAAGGACTAAAACCTTGTGTTGTGCGTCTAGTGGCGTGAAACACGTGCTAACCGCAAGCCTGGTATGGGACAGGCCTGAACAAGTACTTATGCGGATCACACATGAAACCCTTGCATGAGATGGAAAGTGATGCACGAATTTCATGGAGTGCGGCTCCTACACATATCACTCAATGTGATCATGCACGCTGACCCAGTAATGGGAAGAGGCTTTGGGGTGGGGGTTTAGCTCGCCACAACTGTGCCTCGTTGAGAGCCACAGGGCCGGGGGTGAATTGTAAGTGAAACATAACAAAAGTTCTTCTTATCTCCACCTTGCCACTCACAGTATGAAGTGAGTCAGGGGTCCAATCACTTTGATAGGAAAGGCATGAAAGTGGAATATCTTGCGGGTAAATTGGTACCTCTTTGCAGAGTTAAAATTGTATTCGAATACTCCGAGCTCCTGAGTTTATAGGAGTCTGCTGTGGTGGATTAAATCCACGGGGTGTGACACAAGTATGTTTTCTAAATAAAATTTGATAAGTCAAGATTACCCAAATGACATGTGTTGTCATGATAAGGGGTGCTGCCGTGGGCTGTCGTGTGTCGACGTGTCGTGGTAGTGCTATAATTTAGTGAACATAAATAGCGATGCTATGTTATGAAAAGTGCTGCCATGAGATGAGATGAGATGAGATGAGTTGAGATGAAATATGAAAGAAAAGGTTATTTTACAAACATCCATAATTCTTAACTAGTCTAGGTTCATAACAATACTACTATATGTATCTACTCTTCCCTATGACTTGCTGAGTACGTAAGTACTCATCCTTGCCAACTTCAACCTAGTAGATGGAGCGTACCATGATCAAGAAGAAGGCGTGGAGAACTTCTTGGAACAAGATGAAGGAGAGCCAGTTCTGCTAGATCCCTGATGTGTTGTCCTGCCGTCAACTTCTTACTGTGGAGGGGACACCCATCATCCGCTGTGTAGAAGTTTTTATTTTGCTTTAGCTAAACCTTGAATGCCGCGAAGGCATTGTAACCTCTTTATGTAATATTATGGCCAGTAGGCCTCGCTACTTAATATTTTGTAAGTTTATCTGCTGCAATGTGAATAAACTCCTGTGCTTGACTTATCCTGGGAAGTCAATGATATGTTTATATTGGGACTAGCTGCAGAGGGCTGGGTCTCCACGGGAGTAATCGTAGTCCCAGTTTCGGGGCGCGACAAAAAGTTGGTATCAGAGCAGCATGAGAACTTGACTGTAGGATGACACCTTTTGAAATTAGCTACGCCAGGAAGACGTAATTTATTTAGAAACTATTTGTTGAAAACTTTATTTTGAGGAAAATAATGAACTTTGTAGCTCCTAAAAACCTTTATTTCAAAGCCTTGATTTTTCTAAAATTCGGTAAGGTAGCAAAAGCATGTTTTGTTTAGCTGGGGGTGGTATAGATAGAGCTAGTGGATGCTCTTGATAGCCTTGTGATTCGTTGTTGCTTATGCAATGGTTAACTTGTGTATTATGGCTAGTAGCCTAAGTATTTCATGCACTAAAGTAGTTTGCATTATTTTCTGCACTGCTGTCCTAGTTGGCCCTAGTTAGTTAGATCGGTCTGAACCTTTTTCAGAGCCATCATGGTTGACACAAGAAGGAGATCTCGAAGTGGCAGAGAAGACAGGGAACAGACTCCGCAGGAAGAAGAACCTATGACGAGAGACCCTTTGTTTCAGCAAGGATCTCAAAGTTCTATTCCTCCCCAGAGTGAACAACCCAGTATTCAGGAAATTCTCCTATCCATGGAGAAAAATTGTCAAGAAGCCCAGACAGCTCATACTCAACTGCGGGCTCAGATTGTTCAGAGAATGCCTACTGGAACCACAGAAGGAACTACTGTAGGTGCCAGATTAACAGATTTCCAAAAGACCCGTCCACCAACATTCTCTAGTGCGACCGATCCCATGGTTGCTGATGATTGGTTAAGGGATATCGAGAGGAAACTGGATACGATCCGATGCAATGACCGAGAGAAGGTTTTGTTTGGATCTCACCAGTTAGCAGGAGCTGCAACCGCATGGTGGATGAATTACCAGGAGGCTCACCTTGACAAAGATAACATCTCTTGGACGGAATTCAAGGAACAATTTCAGAAATTTCACGTACCTACCAGCGTCATAGCTGCCAAACGTCGGGAATTCCATAATCTAATTCAAGGAAATAAGACGGTCACCGAATATCTGCACCAGTTCACTCACCTAGCCCGGTATGCACCTGGAGATGTTGATACTGAGGAGAAGAAAATAGAACGCTTTGCAGAAGGACTTCAACACTACCTACAGTACCAAATCGCCTCCCATGAGTTTATTGAATTTCAAACACTAGTGAACAGGGTCCTAAAGATAGAGGAGAAGAGGAATATGGGAGAAGAGAGCCGGAAGTGAAAGATGCTCCAGTAAGCGCGACCACAGACAAACCCAACCAGAGGAAGAGCTCCCATCGCCTCTACTTTTCGACCATCATATCAGACTCCCAGACCAGCAATGGCATTGTGCCCAAACTGCAGAGGAAATCATCTCCAAAAGGACTGCCCTCACATGAACATCCATTGTTTCCACTGCGGACAGCGTGGACATCGTAGGTCCTTGGATTCAACTTCCACCATCCATCACCAGGTCACAGGCAGGAACACAGCCAGAAGCACCCAGAGTACCGGTGCCACCACCACCGATGTTTAGAGGAACTCCACCAGGAAGAGGAGGAAGCATGGCCAATCGAGGAAGAGGAAGAGGAAGAGGTAGAACACCAACTGCAACTCCAGGAGGAAAGCTAAACTACACTTCCATCCAAGAAGCGGGAAACGCCACCGACATTCTTCTAGGTAGATTTCTGATCCAGTCTGCATCTGCCTTAATATTGTTTGATCCTAGTGCTACAAACTCCTTTATGTCAAAAGCATTTGCATCTGAGAATGAAATGCATATAGCACCATTAGAGTACCCCATGATTATACAAACTCCAGGGGCTAGACTATCAGTCTACTCAATCTGCCCGAATATAACCTTCAATATAGAAGGGGTAGAATTCGCGGCAAATCTGCGAGTTCTAGAACTGCAAGGTCTAGACATTATATTGGGCATGGATTGGTTGTCCCAACATAAAGGTCTAGTAGACTGTGAAGAGAAAACCCTAAGCCTTGTCAGTAGTCAAGGGGAGAAAGTTTTATTCTATACGGAAAGATAGTCAACCAAGGAACCGCTAGGATCTATCCAAACACTGCAGAAGATATGCCTAGAACAAGTACCTATAGTACAGCTATATTCTGATGTATTTCCAGAAGAACTTCCAGGGATGCCACCCGATAGAGACATAGAATTCTCTATTGAGCTTAAACCAGGAGCAGCGCCCATAGAAAAACGACCCTACCGGATGTCAGTTTCTGAATTAGAAGAGCTCAAGAGCCAATTGGAAGACTTGGAAGATAAAGGATTCATCAAACCCAGTACTTCGCCATGGGGAGCCCCGGTATTATTTGTAAGGAAGAAGGACGGAACCTTACGAATGTGTGTAGATTATCGAGCTTTAAATGAAGTTACCATAAAGAACAAGTACCCATTACCAAGAATTGATGACTTGTTCGATCAACTTCGAGGAGCCAAAGTATTCTCCAAGATAGACTTAAAGTCTGGATATCATCAGCTGAAGATTAAAAAGGAAGATATCTCGAAGATTGCTTTCACTACCAGATACGGGCTGTATGAGTTTACAGTAGTACTATTTGGATTAACCAATGCCCCAACAGCCTTCATGAATGTCATGAATAGCACATTTATGGATTTCCTTGACAAGTTTGTCATAGTGTTCATAGATGACATTCTGATATATTCTAGGAGCACAGAAGAGCATGAGCAACATCTACATCTAGTCTTGGAAAGGCTACGAGAAAGGTAATTCTATGCCAAGTTTGATAAATGTGAGTTTTGGATGTCAAAAATTGCATTCCTTGGACATGTGTTAATAGCAGAAGGAGTTTCAGTGGATCCAACTAAAATTTCTACTATCAAGGAATGGAAAAGGCCCACTTCAGTTCCGGAAATCAGAAGTTTCCTAGGATTGGCAGGTTATTATAGAAGATTCATTGACGGATTTTCCCAGATTGCTAAGCCTCTTACTAACCTGCTAAAGAAGGATATTGCATTTGAATGGACCACTAAGTGCGAAGAAAGTTTTCAAAAGCTGAAGCAGAAATTGACAACAACACCAGTTCTTACCTTGCCAGATAGCAAAGAAGATTTTGTAGTTTATTGTGATGCTTCGAAGCAAGGAATAGGCTGTGTGTTAATGCAACAAGGTCGGGTAGTAGTTTACGCTTCACGTCAATTGAGGCCACATGAGGAAAACTATCCTACCCATGACTTGGAGTTAGCAGCAGTAGTACATGCCTTGAAGATGTGGCGACACTACCTCATTGGAAATAAATGTGAAATTTTTACAGATCATAAGAGTCTCAAGTATATCTTCACTCAGACAGAGCTCAACATGCGTCAACGACGATGGCTGGAATTGATTAAAGATTATGACCTTAGTATCCAGTACCATCCAGGAAAGGCTAATGTAGTAGCAGATGCCTTAAGCAGGAAGGTTTACAACTTGCAAGAAACAGTCATACTAAGGAACTCTTACCTACAACGAGAGTTGCAGAATCATCAAGTGGAAGTAGTACCACAAAGAACGGTAGCTACTTTAATAGTAAAGCCTCAACTTGAAGAACGAATAGGGAATGCCCAAAAGGAAGATGAGGAAATTTGCAAGATTAAAAGCCGAATCAAGTTAGGAAAGGCTCAAGGTTTTACTGAAGACGACCAAGGAATTGTGTGGTATCGAGGAAGGATTTGTGTACCACAAAGTGCAGACCTTAAGGAATTAATTCTCCATGAAGCACATAAAACTCCATACTCGATACACCCTGGTAACACAAAGATGTATCAAGACCTGAAAACTCGATTTTGGTGGGATAATATGAATAGAGAAATCGCAAAATACATTGCAAACTGTGATACCTGTCAGCGAGTTAAAGCAGAGCACCAGAAGATAGCTGGAAAGCTACAACCTCTACCAATACCATTATGGAAATGGGAAGAAATTGGTGTGGATTTTATTATAGGACTACCTAAAACTCGAGGAGGATATGACTCCATATGGGTTATTGTGGATAGACTCACCAAGGTAGCTCACTTTATACCAGTCAAAAAGGTCTACGATGGTAGTACATTGGCAGAATTATACATGCAAAGAATAGTAGCATTGCATGGTATTCCAAAGAAGATTTTCTCAGATCGCGGAGCACAGTTTACATCCAAGTTTTGGAATAGACTGCATGAAACCCTAGGGACTCAGTTGGATTTCAGTACTGCATATCACCTGCAGACAGGAGGACAAACGGAGAGAGTAAACCAAATTTTGGAAGATCTCCTAAGAGCTTGTATACTAGATTATGGAACATCATGGGACAAATGCTTACCATTTGCAGAGTTTACATATAATAACAGTTATCAAGCTAGTATACAGATGGCACCATTTGAAGCTTTATATGGACGGAAATGCAGAACCCCATTGCATTGGAATGAGCCAGGAGAACGAAGAGTCATAGTACCAGAGATAGTAGAAGAGGCAGAGGCTCATGTCAAACTCATTAGAGAGAGGCTGAAAATAGCACAATCACGACAAAAGAGTTATGCGGATAATCGATGGAGAGAATTATCATTTGAGCCAGGAGATTTTGTTTATCTCAAGGTCACACCATTCAAGAGATTGCAGAGATTCCAAGTGAAGGGGAAGCTATCTCCTAGGTACGTTGGACCATTTAAGATAATCAAGAGGAAAGGAGAAGTATCATATAAACTAGAATTACCCTCAGAATTAGCAGGAATACATGATGTGTTCCATGTCTCTCAGCTCCGAAAATGTTTAAAAGAGCCTACTGACCAGATAGATGTACAAGATATATCATTACAGAAGAATCTTACGTACCTTGAGCACCCAATCAAAATCCTAGCCACTGATGAACGTCAACTCCGAAGGAAGAAGATCAAGTTATGTAAAGTCCAGTGGGGAAATCATTCAGAACAAGAAGCCACTTGGGAGAAGGAAGAGGATCTTCAACAAACCTACCCTTATCTTTTCTTGTCTTAGGTAAATCTCAGGGCGAGATTTCTTTAAGAAGGGTAGATCTGTAACACCCTGAGTTTAGGGGTAAAAGCTTCCTTTTCATGAACATCATGCATGCATGTATATGTAGTAGTAGCCAGATCAGTATCTATCTCAAACCTTAAAATTTAAAAATCTTCCCTGTGAACCCCAAATTAAGATCAGATTTCAGATATGATTTATCTGTTACTCTGAACATAAAATCCTTCAGAAGCCAGATTCAATTCCATCTCTAACTCCCAGATTTATCAATCCTTTCTGTTTTCGAAAATAGGATTGTAATTAATATTCTAATTACCCTAAATACTCTGAACTCAGATTTAGTCAAGTCTTGACCTAATTCAGACCAGATTACTCTTGGACTATGATCATGGGTATGCCAATACCTTAATCCAGAAAGTTGGCAGCCAAATTATATTATCTAAGCCTTTTTCACATATCAGTCCAAATTATATCGCAAATTAGTCCTTTATCTGATATCTGGAAATCTAAAAAGGTTAAAATCTTCAGATTAACTTCAAATTCAGAATGTCCTCAGCAAATCTTTTTTAAATGCTATTTGATACAATTTTCCCTTCTGTCCAAATTCCAAAATCTCATCCTAGATGCCAAAATTCAAAATCGACAAAACTCAGTTCTTAATTTACCCTAAAGTACCCTATTTTCAGTTTATATCAGAAACTAACAAATCAAGCCAGATTCTACCAAATTTTTTGCTAGATGAGTATAAGGTATAAGTTTATACCCATCTATGAAATCAGATTGCAAATCAACTATCTCTAAATCAGAAATTACAAATCAGTCCAAGTTGCTAAACAAAGAATCTTACAAACAGGTCCCTGGTTCGATCACATCTCCTATTCACGACCAGAGGAGTTGCTTGCGACCAGAGCTCACCAAATCAGCAGCAGCAATTCACGACCAGAGCAACCATTTGCGACCGCGACCACAGCTTGCAATGCTGCGATAAACACCGTGCGACCGCGACCAGTGCGCATTGCGCTGTGTCAATCTCCAAACTGACTTCACCAGTGAGTACCTCTCGTGCTGTAGCATTTAATTGAACCATGGCGGACCCTGACACCGGTGATCATCGGAATCCCAATTTGCCCTGTTCTACCAATGCAGCTCGATTTAGCCCAAATTAGCCTTTCTGATAATAGAGTTAAATGATCAGTAGCTTATTCTTAGCAAGCCCGTTCAGCCAGATTTCACATTAAAGCTTGGATTGAATCATCTCTGTTTTTCGCGCACCACCGGCGACCGGCTTAGGTCGCCAGGCCGCATCGTCGTTCCTCTGGCCAAATTGGCCTTTCCAGTAGATTCCCATCACCTCTCTATTGCTCTCACCATGAGGAATTGAGCTCCAAAGCTCCATGTTGGAAATGCCGAAACCAACCCCTTCTTCTCCGGCCGTGTCGTCGAATCTCTCTTCGTCGCCGCCTCAGCCAAATCCCTCTGAGCCTCACCATCTGGACCAGCCCAGGAACTTAACCGTGCTCTTGATTTTGGATCATCCAATCACCCTGTCACCGGCAAGGCAGATTTCTTCTCCGGCACAGTTCGCTACCACTCGCCGCCGTCCGCCGCCGTCGTTGTCTCTTTGTCCAGTAGATCCGCCTTGACCTCCTAAGCAAATCACTCCACTGCATCTCCCTTCGATGCTATGCCAAATCGCAAGTTATCTCTATACCAAGATTATGTCCAGTAGCTGTACCTTGCCGTGTCGCCACCGTGTTTCTTCGCCGCCGTTCGCTGTCGTTCGTCCACTCCAGTGACCGACACCACCTCCATTGAATTCCTGTTGCTTTCACCTACATCCCAAACATAGTTGGCAAAACAATGCAAGAGTAAAATCAATCAATCACCAAAGCCCTAGAATTTGGCAGTAGCCAAACATTCAGTTCACTGTGTCCCGTGGTATTTTTGCAAAATTCCTGAACTTCTGGGCTTTTCTGCAAAAACCAGATTGTCAGCCAGCCCCCTCACTGTGTTTGCCACCTGATGCCCTAGTTTGATCTTGTTTTGACTTTCTGAGAGCCTTAGATTGACCCAATGCCACTCACTGACATTGTCAGGCCGCGAAGCGAATGTCAACCAGCAGACATTCGCTGTGTCCGAGCCAATCCTTGTGTTCTTAGCCAAACCCCAAGTGTCTTCTCCCTCTCAAGATCATTCCCTACCAAATTATCCTGCTTGCATGCATGTCTATATACTATACACAAGTATTTTCTGGATGCCTATGTGGTGTAATGTGTTGACTTGTTTCATTGTTTGTGTGCGAGAATAGAGCAAGAAGCGAAAGAAGCAGCAAGAGTCTTCGAAGATCCCTTAGAGCAGTCAGACCCCATGTTGCAAGGCAAGTTTCTACCCCTTGATCATGTCTCTCCCAGTATTTTGAATAAATTAGGTTAACTTTTGTTTTAAAGTATGTGCATGCTCTATATTCAAATTAAATACTATGTTGGAAGAAGGTCAATAGATATGACCTAAATCCTTGTAAAGCCCCTCATGTTCGTATATCTCATGCACCCTTGTCACCCTAGGATATCATGCTTAGGTTATGCTTATGCTTAAATATATGTGTTAAAGTGCTAAATGGTCATGTATATGAGAAGTGTGTTTAAAACCTCTTTTGTGAAAGAAAATGTGACTGGAATCAATAGTGAGGATGGTTTGAATGGTTGGTGCTGTGTGCACATCGGGAATGTGAATGACTCCTCCCTAAAGATTCATAAGGACAAGAACCTTGTGTTGTACTTATATGCTGCATGAAAAACGTACTAACCACTTGCCCGGTATGGGACAGGCGCAACATAGTAGTTTTCTCGGTATTAGCTTTTCCCTGCAATGGTTTTCGGTCTGGTTTCTTGAGAGCAAACTGGAGGGCCACAGAGGGCCACGAGCTGTGTGAGCTAATGAGTGAATCAGGAGTATTGAAGGGACATGCCCTACGCCTGGATTCCGAGTCATGCGCGACTGAATCCACAAGCTATGTGTCTTGCAGGAAAATAGACCGAGGCTAGGTAGAATTGGTTGTGGGGAGTACACACAATGATAATAAGGACTGAATTGTCTATTTGCCGGGCAGGGAATTGTTAATGCTAGGATTGCAAACTGTTGTACGATCTCGGCCTTTCACATACGTAAACGTCACATGGAGAGGTACCAACTTGAAAGCTAAGTGATCGGTGGATTAAAGTGGTACACCATTGCAAAGTTCTAAAAAGTATCAGATACTCTGAGCTCCTAGGTCATGGAGTCTGGACGCGGTGGATTCTATCCATGTCGATGCAGCACATGTAGCTTTTGTTAAAGTGGTGACTCATGAAAGACCGCCACGCATAACATCTTCTAAAAATCTAGTTTAGGATTTTAAAGTCTCGCTTTTTGGAAACAAAACCTTTCTTCAAAACTTAGAGTGAAAATCTATTCTATCCTTATCTACAAACCAAAGAGCCCATCTCTTGGAAATTCCCCCTCATCTATATGCCTGCATTCTTAAATTGAGACTTGTTGAGCACTATGTGGACAACGTGCTCACCCTTGCTTTTGCAAACAAATTTAGAGGAAGGATTCGTTGATCCCGACTCCTACGGTCTTGAACCCAATGAGGAAGAAGGAACCATCCCCGAAGATCCAGCTTACTAGAGGGTCACTCACCAAGTGAACTCCGATGTGGAGGAAGCCCACGCAACACCATTGCAAGTGAAGACGAAGATCGTCGTAATCTTATTCCTTGTTGTTGTTATGTTTTGTGCTGACCATTGTGTTGAAGAAAACTCCTTAATTTTGTATCAACTTTAAATTGCGTCATTTTGGGCGCTATGATATTATAATATTGGTCCTTGTGACCCGGTACTTGATTTAATTATTTGCATTGAAATATAATGCATCTTGTTGTTGTGAGCTTGCGATGTATCATTCTGAGTGCAACCCACCTGGGTGGTTGCTACCGAATTCCTCAAATGAGGGTCCCACACCGATCGTTCGGACTGTGGTTGTCGGGTGGCGGCACCCGGGACAAGGGTGGACCGCAGGCACCAGGTGGTGGCGCCCGGGACGAGGGAAAGCCTGTCCCCGAGGCACCTATCACTGGGAGCGTGGTCACCGAGAGGCGGCGCCTGGGGAGCGGGGGCACCTATCTCTGAGCCACCGATCTCCGGGACCATGGTCACCGGGTGGTGGCGCCCGGGGCGTGGGGGCTCCTATCTCCTAGCCACCGATCTCCGGGAACGTGGTCACCGAGTGGCACCGCCTAGGGCTCGGGGGCGCGGGACGCCTATTACCGGGGCCATGGCCATCGGGCGACGGCTCCTGGGACGCTGGGGACACCTAGTACTGGGGCAGTGGCCACCGGGTGGCGGCGCTCGGGACCAGGCGCACGCCTATCCCCGGGACGCTTATTACTGGGGCCGGGGCCACCGGGTGGCGGTGCCCAGGATGAGGGGGACGCCACCCCCGGGACGCCTATTACCGGGGCCGTGGCCACCGGGTGGCGGTGTCCGCGACGCCGGGGATGCCTATTACCAGGGCCATGGCCACCGGGTGGCGGTGCCCAGGGCGAGGGGACGCCTGTCCCCGAGACGCCTATTACCAAGGCCGTGGCCCCCGGATGGCGGTGCCCGGGACGCGGGGGACACCTGTCCCCGACTGCCTATTACTGGGTCCCATGGCCACCGGGTAGCAGCGCCGAGACACGAGGGACACCTTTGCCCGAGACGCCTAGTACTGGGCCGGTGGCCACCGGGTCGCAGCGCCTGAGACGCAGGGCCGTGGCCACCGGGTGGCGGCCTCTGAGACACACGGGACGCCTGTGCCCGGGATGCCTATTACCGAGGCTGTGGCCACCAGGTGGCGGCGCCCACGACGCGGGGGATGCCTGTCCCCGGGACGCCTATTACCGGGTCGTGGCCCCTGGGTGGCGGCTCCCGGGACGCGGGGGATGCCTATTACCGGGGCCGTGGCCGGGACCTGGGGGACGCCTGTGCCCGGGACGCCTAGTACCGAGGCAGTGGCCACCAGGTTGCGGCAACCAGGACGCGGGGCCGTGACCACCAGGTGGCGGCGTCAGGGACGCGGGGGACGCCTGTCCCCGGGACGCCTATTACCATGGTCGTGGCCACCGGGTGGCGGCGCCCACAGCGAGGTGGATGCCTGTTCCCAGTGTTGCATCTAGGCCTTCATGCCTAACCCTAATTTTGATTATTAATGAAAACAAAGTGTTTTAGACTAACTGTGCTTCTGTGATTTTTGATACAGAGTTTGTTCGGAAAGAAATACGAGATGATCAAGATGAACCCGACATGAAGTAAAGCACAAGGTGCATAAGAGCAAAGACAAGACGCATACATGAAGAGGCAAAGGACCTAAGGTAATCTGTAATTTCATTTTCTTCCAATCTTGTAGTTTGGAGATAGATCGGTTTAGGAAAATTATTTTTAGTTTTTAACCGTACTATAAAGAGGGGTGGCAAAAGTCCTCTCTTTATCTCCAACATGAACCGAGAAACTTAGGTCATTGCATTGCATCTTTTTGGTTGGATTTGATTTGAATTTGGTTTGAAAGATTTGGATTTTCAATTGAATTTTTGACAGCAGAAGAGTTTTTCAATTTTACAGAAAGATCTAGGTAGATCTGGTTTTTTCTTCTGTTGACAAAAATGTAGCTCTTAAAATTATCTTTCAAACGAGCTATTAAACACCTCTTTTGGATTTCTGGATTTAAGGTTATCACTATTTTTGTTCATGCTAACTGTCAGTTTGAATGTCAGTTCAATTAAACTGACAATTGTCCAGAGAGGGTGTATTTTGGGCTCAAAATTTTTTGTACTAAACTTACTGTCAGTTTCTCCATACTGACTGTCAGTTGGGGTTTCGACCGCAGTTGTTTTCATCTGAGTTTCTATTTGATTTGGTCGAGGTTTTGGTCGAACTGACTATCAGTTTGCATAACTGACTGTCAGTTGTGGGTTTCAAGTTTCCATAAACGACCACAAACGACTAGCTATTTTTTATCCGTAAATTTTGTCAGCCGTTGTACACGAAACTAACTGTCAGTTAGGAAAACTGACTGTCAGTTAGTGTTGCTGATTTTCAGCCTTAGCTCCAACGGTTCTTTTGATTCTTAAGGCTATAAATAGGGGCTTTGGGCATGAGTTTTATACAACAAGCAGCATCATTCTTTTATACACTCTTGAGCCTTAGTTTTCTACATAAAAATTTTGATCTGTTGATCAAGTTGAGTGTTTTCTGATCCACCGAGAGTTTCAGTTCATTGCATTTGCTTACTCGTAGTTTCTCGGTGTGTGTTTGGAGATCTAGAGAAGACCTCGCTGCCTATTACTCTTGGTGAGCGCCCTCACCTAGACAGTTCGGAGGCGTGGCCGTTGACCTCTCCAGTTTGGAGATTGTTGGAGAGGCTCGGCAAAAGTGTACAAGGCATCGATGCTCGCCTTTCTAGAGTGGACAAGGAGTAACCACTAGTTGATAATATCCTTCGTGGGTATTGAGGCAAAACTCAAGTGACTTGAGTGCTTCAACGAGGATTAGTGGAGACTGGGCGAGTCTCCGATAATAAATATCGCTGTGTTCGTTCTCTTCTCTTATTGCTCATATTATTATTTGTTCTTGATTTGCAAATATTTGTTTTAAATTTAAAGTTTTAAAAGCCTCCTATTCACCCGCCCTCTAGTCGGCATCCTTGATCCTACACCCAGGACGCCTATTATTGGGGCCGTGGCCCCCGGGTGGCAGCGCCCGGGATGCAGGGGACGCCTATCCCCGAGATGCCTATTACCAGGGCCGTGGCCACCGCGTAGGGTCCCCGGGGCGTGTGGGACACATGTCCTCGGGACGCCTATTATCGGAGCCGTGGCCACCGAGTGGGGGCACCCGGGACGTGGGGGACGCCTATTACCAGGGCCGTGGCCACTGGGTGGCGGCGCCCAAGACGCGGGGGATGCCTGTCCCCGAGACGCCTAGTACCAGGGCCGTGGCCACCGGGTCACGGCGTCCAGGACACCTATTACCGGGGCCGTGGTCACTAGAGACATTTAGGTCGGAGATTTCCCCCAACATGTCGAGGTAAGTATGAAATGAATAAGAAAGACACAATTGACACAATGATTTTTACAGAGATCTCGGAGACTCACCCGATCTCCCTACTCCTCGTTGAAGTGCTCACTCGTGAGCCTCGCTTCTATATCCACGAAGGATATCTCCACTCGGGTTGCTCCTTCTCCACACCGGATAGGCAAGTACCAAACCTTTCACACTTATTTGTCGGCCTTTCCAATAAACTTCAATTGGAGATATCGCAACTCACCTCCAACACCGTCTAGGCGAAGGCGATTTGCCAAGAGTAACAAGTCGATCACACTCACTTGAATGAATCAAATGCTAACTCAAATGATGCAAATGAATACCCAACACTCTATCACTAGCTTGCAAATGAAGAATGAAGTGCACTAAGCACTCTTAACCTCTCTCAAATGCTTCTCCTCCAATTCACTTAAGATTTGGCTCAAATCTAGCCTCTAGATGCAATATATCATATGCAATGAACTTGGCTAGCTTATACACTGTGTTTTCCACTTCTTGAGCATTCTCAAATGCTGGCCAATACGAGGTATTTATAGCCCCTCAAAGAAACTAGCCGTTTACAACAAAACGAGTCAATTTTGTACAGGCCAGACATGGCCGGACAGTGCAAGTCAATATGACCATTGCAAACGTGTCAGTTACCGTTGGGCTATTTTTGTGAAGGCCGGAAAAATAATCTTTTGTTCGGACAAAAAACACAGACATATGTATACGTCTCTGGTTACATGTTTCAATTAAACCTCACATTATTTGTACAGGCTGAACAATATCCAGCCCATACCGAACAAAAGCCATCCGGACGGATTTAAACTTCTCTGATTACAATTTAAATAAAACACTCAAGTTTTATACAGGCCGGACAATTTCCGGCCTTCCCCGGACAGAATCCCCGGACAAATATATATGTCTGTTTACGATTTGCAATTGCCACTAGAGCTTTGTACAGGCCGGACAATGTCCGGCCACCACAAACAATGTCTGGCAAATAGGACATTACAATTTTACCCAAAAATAGATTTGGGTTATTTGCACTTGCAATTTCTCTATTTTCTCGCGGATACATCTGTTGGCACTCAGCAAAGACCACGACCACATTGATTTAGGAACTTAAAGCCACAGGTCGAAAATTTGGTCGAAAACAGGTGGTCAAGTGGATTTGGTCGAGCATACGCAATTGAGCTGAAAACTGGTACGACCAGTTTGAACTCCTACGACCACAACAAAACTCCAAAAAAATATGCAGCCAATCTAGCAAGCACGACCACGACCAAACTCCAAACATGGATACGATCATAATGTGCAAATGCGACCACAACTAGCTCTAGTAAAGAAACAGATTGCTCTAGCTGGCGACCACGACTAACTGTAGTTTTTAAAACATTTTCATGAATGTAACAAACCACATTAAGCACTAGTGCAAGATGATATGAATGCATTTGAGCTTCCACACTAGACAGACTCAAGCTACTAGTTTTTGACCCCTCTTAATAGTACGGTTAAACTAGTAAAAAGAAGGTCTACCAAACCGGTCTATCTCCAAACACTGAGACTGATAAAATCCTAAGAAAACAATCAATAATCTTGGATCTTACCTTCGGTGAAGCTTGACCTCTCGAAGTTTGTCCTCGCAAAGCTTGACCTCACTAAGCTTGACCTCACTTAAGATGGCTCATATCGGCATCAACCTCCATACGCTCTTGCTTGCTTTCATCTCGCAATACACCTTGAGACTACAACACATACACCCAATCTAATATTTAGGTTCTCATTAATCACCAAGAAAATTACTCCACAAAGGAGTTGACTCAACAATTTCTCCTTTCGGTGAAATGATGTCGCGCCCCGAAACTGGGACTATGACTACTCCCGTGGAGACCTAGCTTACTGTAGCTAGTCCCATATAAGCATACCATTGACTTCCCAGGATAAGTCAAGCACATGAGTATATTCACATTGCAGAAAAAAAAATTACAAAATATTAAGCAGTGTGGCCTGCTGGCCTTAATATTACATAAAAAGATTACAATACCTTCACGGCATTCAAGGCTTAGTTAAAGCAAAATAAAACTTCTACACAGCGGATGATGGGTGTCCCCTCCACAGTAAGAAGTTGACGGCAGAACAACACATCAGGGATCTGGCAGAACTGGCTCTCCTTCATCTTGTTCCAAGAAGTTCTCCACGCCTTCTTCTTGATCATGGTACGCTCCTTCTTCTGGGTTGTAAGTTGCAAGGGTGAGTACTTACGTACTCAGCAAGTCATAGGTAAGAGTAGATACATATAGTAGTGTTGTTATGAACCTAGACTAGTCAACAATTATGGATGTTTGTAAAATAATCTTTTCTTTCATATCTCATCTCATCTCCTGGCAGCACTTTTCATAACATAGCATCGCTATTTATGTTCACTAAATTATAGCACTACCGCGACACGTCGACACACAACAACCCACGGTAGCACCCCTTATCATGACAACACATGTCATTTGGGTAATCTTGACTTATCAAATTTTATTTAGAAAACATACTTGTGTCACACCCCGTGGATTTAATCCACCGCAGCAGACTCCTATAAACCCGGGAGCTCAGAGTATTCGAATACGTTTTTAACTCTGCAGAGAGGTACCAATTTACCCACAAGGTATTCCACTTTCATGTCCTTCCTATCAAAATGATTGGACCCCTGGCTCACTTCATACTGTGAATGGCAAGGTGGAGATAGCAAGAACTTTTGTTATGTTTCACACACAAGTCACCCCCAACCCTGTGGATCTCTCGCGAACCACAGTTGTGGCGGGTTGTATCCAAACCCCCACCCCTATGCATATTCCCATTACTGGGTCAGCGTGCAAGATCACCTTCAGTGATATGTGTGGGAGCCGTACTCCGTGTAAATCGTGCATCACAGCGCATCTCCTGCAGGGGTTTCATGTGCGATCCGCATAAGTACTTGTTCAGGCCTGTCCCATACCAGGCTTGTGGTTAGCACGTGTTTCATGCCACTAGACGGACAACACAAAGTTCTAGTCCTTATATGCCAGTGACCAGACCATCCACAACCATGCACCTTCCATGCCTGCTATCCTCTGCAGTTAAGCACCTCCAGTGCTACAGCCATCCATACCAAAATTCTGGTCACGGGTAGGGGTTTTATTTCATGAATATATATATATATATATACATATATAATAGTTCATGGTTCACTATTTGATCTTTTCACATTTCACAAGCATCCAGCTCAGTACTGCCAAATTATATCTCAACCATTCTTTCACATGCAATATTACTTATATTCAAGGTCATATCATAGCAATTCATAAAATATAGGTTCAAGATGATCAAGACTATGACTTGCCTTCCGCGTCGTAAGAGACAGCAGTTGATGTCGAGTCTACGACAAAGTCTTTGAACTCGGGCTCTTGATCTACTCTCCAATCAAGCAAGCATACAAAGATTACAAACTATTTTAAATACTTTAAAATCTATATGCAACATGCTTTTAAGAGAAAAGATCTTGATGATGATGAATCGAACTGAGATTGCAAGCTGATCTAGGTCAAAACCCTGGAATTTATAGAATCTGAGCTAATGATGGTGTTAGAAATTCTTAGGGCTTCAAGGCTGCAATATGGACATCAAGTCTGCGGCTGGTTTACCCAAAAACAGTGAATGTCAACGGATCGACATTCAGTTCACGACCTGACATAGCTTCAGAGAAAGCTAAAGGACTTATCTCAAGATGTGATAGTTGAAGGAAATGTAGAGCATGGTCCTACAAACTTGGTAGAAAAAGTTGTTTTCAGTTTTCATAACTAGAAGTAGTCAAATTGGGCTAATGCCACTGGCTGACACTGAGATGACACAAGCTGACATTGTCAAGGATTGGCATTGGTTTGGTTCTGGAGATTCTTAGTACACAAAATATGTTCTTGTTGGGGGAAATCTCTGCGAGACTAAGTCCAGGTAAGTTGCGTCACGCTCGCCCGGGTACGTGGCCTCCGGTGCCTACCCCGGGCGCCACCTTTTGGCTCCCGGGACCTGGCCTCCGGTGCCTACCCCGGCCGCTGCCTTTTGGCTCCCGGGACTGGGCCTCCGGTGCCGGTCCCGGGCGCCGCCATTTGCCCGGGGACGTGGCCTCCGGTGCCTGCCCTGGGCGCCGCCTTTTGGCTCCCGGGACTTGGCCTCCCGGGCCGGTCCCAGGCGCCGCCTTTTGGCTTCTGGGACCTGGCCTCCGGGGCTGGTCCCGGGCGCCGCCTTTTGGCTCCCGGGACCTGGTCTCCGGTGCCGGTCCCGAGCGCCACCGTTTGCCCGGGGATGTGGCCTCCGGCGCCTGCCCCGGGAGCCGCCTTTTGGCTTCCAGGACCTGGTCTTCGGGACCGGTCCAGGGCGCCGCCGTTTGCCCGGGGACGTGGCCTTCGGTGCCTGCCCCGGGCGCCGCCTTTTGGTTCCCGGGACCTGGCCTCCGGTGCCTGCCCCGGGCGCCGCCGTTTGCCTGGGGATGTGGCCTCCGGCGCCTGCCCCGGGCGCCGCCTTTTGGCTCCCAGGACCTGGTCTCCGGGGCCGGTCCCAGGCGCCGCCGTTTGCCTGAGGACGTGGCCTCCGGTGCCTGCCCCGGGCGCCGCCTTTTGGCTCCCGGGACTTGGCCTCCGGCGCCGGTCCCGGGCGCCGCCATTTGCCCGGGGACGTGGCCTTCGGTGCCTGCCCCGAGCACCGCCTTTTGGCTCCCGGGACCCGGTCTCCGGTGCCGGTCCCGGGAGCCGCCTTTCGCCCGGGGACCTGGCCTCCGGTGCATGTCCCGGGCCTCATCGCCCTTCTAAAGGTAAAGTCTCTGGTTGTTGATCACGTGCAGGTCACGCGAGGAGTGCCTCGGGAATCAGCGACCACCTGTCAAGCATCCAAGGCGCCTGACCGGGAGAAGGACGTTGCTACCCCTCAATCCGACGGTGGCTTCCAGGGTAGTTTAGACTTTTTGCTTCTTTTTGAGGCTATAAATAGCCCTTGTACCCCTCTGTTGAAAGGGGGTGATTCATTGTTATTGGAATAGCTAAACTTACAGGTGTGCTCCGGAAGCCTCTCCCCCGAGAGAGCCTCCCCAGCCGACTCCGGTCGGGAGCACGCCGACAGGAGTAGGGCCCCCACCGGGACCCGAACCTGTATAAATCCTCGTGTCTTTTCTTGTGTTTGTCCGGCGGGGGAGGACCGGTCACCCGGTCAACCCGCGCCGCGTTTTCTTCGCTAGGATCATTCTCAAAACCTGCCGGGGTATTCGTGATACCACTACAGTTGGCGCCGTCCGTGGGGACTCGGGACAAGACGCCATGGCTCCCCCAAGAACAAGGGCTCGCACCCTTCCCGGTGACGCCGGTCTCGGAGACCCGGCGCCACCCATCCGGGACACGGCTGTCCCGGCGCTTCCGCCCGGAGGCGGCCAGGCCCAGGTACCGCCTCCCGCCTTTCCTCTTAACTTAGATGCTTCTACCTCCAGGTCGCTCCCGGTGACCGCGGGGACCTCGGCCGGGACCGGTCTCCCCCCGACGGCTCCCCCGGCTCCTTGGGACGCCCTGGTTGAGGCTTTAGTGGAGGGCCAGCTCCGCGCCCAGCGCTCTATGGATGAGCTGCTCAGCGTGTTGGCACGGCCTCCGGCCCCCACATTTGCGTCGCACCCATACTCGGGGACTATGCCCCCATTTATGGGTTACCCGACGGCCTCTCCAGCCTCCGGAGGTTTGGCCGCCCCGTATGATCCCGCCGGGGGGTTCCCTCCCCCTGCGGGATATACGTCCGAACCCTTCCCGGCATCAGGGCCCGTCCCGGTGCCGGGGGGCTACTTCCTGCCCGGGCCCTTCGTGGCACCAGGGGGGTACCCCGTTCCAGGCCAATTCCCGGGGCCGGGAGCCCATTTCATGCCGGGGGTCTTCCCTACGCCGGGAGCCAGTCCCGCCCCTCGCGTCGCGTTTACCGCACCGGGGGCGGTCAACAGAGCAGCTCCCGTGCCTCAGCGGACTTCCCCCCTGATCGACTCCCCGGTCCCGGACGTCGCCGCGGGGGCTCCCCCCTCGCCGGTTCCGGATGTTATAGGGGCTTCCCCCTTTCCGGTTCCGGTCATTGCCACGGGGGCTCCCTCCACTTCGGTTCCAAACGTCGCCGTGGGTGCCCCCTCCCCGGTCCCGGATAATACAGGGGCTTCCCCCTTTCCGGTCCCAGGGTTCTTCGCAGGGGGCTGCCGCCAGCCGGCCCAGGAAGCCTCCGGGCCGGTAGCTACAATGCATAAGCTCCCTCTCTCGGCGGAACAGGTCCGTTTCTCCCGAGGGGAGGTCGAGCGAATGCATTCGCCTAAGCGCGGGGAAGAACTTCCCCCTGGCCGCGGGAGTGGGGAGCCTTGCTCTCGTACCGGTCGGGGGAAGAGACCCGCTGAAGAGCCAGCCTCTCCGTAGGAGAGCCCGGACCTCTGGGAACTCAGCCCCGGTCCAGAAGAGAAGCGTCGCCACCGCCACTCTGGCGGACCTCTTGGACCGCTCCCTGACTCCGATAACGAGGGTGTGTCCCCCGTCAAAGAAGACAGCGACCGGGGCTCTCCCCGGGAAGTGCAGGGGATTAACCAGCCCCTGTGCCGAAGACTTCGCAGCATCCGGTGGCCGCGGCCCTACCGCCCTCTGCACATCGAGCACTATAACGGTGAGGCCGATCCTTACAAATTTGTGCAGGTATACTCCACAGCCATCTCCACAGCCGGGGGGGACAAGACG
Organism: Pharus latifolius; assembly: GCA_019359835.1. Classification (NCBI taxonomy): domain Eukaryota; kingdom Viridiplantae; phylum Streptophyta; class Magnoliopsida; order Poales; family Poaceae; genus Pharus; species Pharus latifolius. The sequence goes on along the minus strand of CM033325.1, from coordinate 18,971,767 downwards.
GTACAATGCAACGTCTTCCCACTCTACCTCACCGGCATTGCCCGCTCCTGGTTCTACAACCTGAAGCCCGGCTCCATCAAGTCTTTCACGCAGCTCCAGTGGGAGTTCTGCGCGAACTTCCAGGGGAACTACGTGGGTCCCCTGGACTCCTCGCAGCTGTACACCATCCGGCAGAGGACTGGGGAAACCATCAGAAGCTTCTTCAAGCGCTTTGCTCAAGTGAAGAGCAAAGTGGCCCACGTCCCCGACTCTACGGTCATCGAAGCATGCAAAAGTGGGATCCTCCCGGGGGAGCTCCACCGAAGGCTCTCCCGGAGCTGCCCCTCCTCCGCCGACGAGCTCTTCAACATACTCGAAAAGTACGCTCGGGCGGAGGAAGACGACATCTGGAAGAAGACACAGGGGGCTCCCGCCCCCGCCGACCGGGGGACCAGGGATCCCCTCAAGTGCCCCAGGCGGGGGGGCGTAACGAGCCACGGCCTCGGGACACCTTTGTCCTCGAGGGCGGAGGCGGCTCGCGCGACCCCCCGAGGGGCAACCGCCCCTTCCCCAAGCCGAAAGGCCATGGGGAGGACAGTCTTCGCGCGGCCAGGAAGGCCCCGCGGGGAAAAGCCGGGAAGGACCGTGGTGCAGCTTCCATGGGTCCAGTGCCCACGCTACCCGAGATTGCCACCAGCTGCTGCAACACTTCGCGGCGTTCCTCAACCAGCGCGGGCAGGGGGGGACTCCGGCCTCGTTGCCCCCTCGGCCAGCTATTCCGGCCCTTCCCGCTCCCGCGAGGGGGTCCGCAGGGGTAGCCGCAGGAGGGGGAGCCTTCAGAAGCTCTCCCCTTCCAAACTTCTCAGCGCCGCATCAACGTCATCGTGGGAGGTTCCACCTCCGGGCGGGACTCTAAGCACCAGCGTAAGGAGTACGCGTGCGAAATCAAGGTTGTGGGGGTGCTGCACACGTCCCCGCCACCCAAGTGGTCGGACGTCCCCCTCACCTTCACGGAGGAAGACGCGCGAGGGGTTCGCTTCCCCCACAACGACGCGCTCATCGTCTCCGCGACCATCTACAACTGCCACCTGGCCCGCATCCTCGTGGATGGCGGGAGCTCCGCCGACGTCCTATTCCTGAAGGCCTTCAAAGAAATGCAGGTGGATGAGAAGCTCCTACAGCCCACGGTAGGGCCCCTGCAAGGTTTTGTCCCGGGGAAGGCGATCCACCCCGTGGGCAAGGTAGATCTCCCTATGACATTTGGCACCCAGGAGAACTACCGGACCGAGCTGGTCTGCTTCGACGTAGTGGACCTCCCCTCCTCCTACAACGCGATTATGGGGAGGACCACAATCAACCGCCTGGGGGCCGCCACCCATCAAAACTACCTCTGCATGATGATCCCCGGGCCGCACGGCGTGATCAACGTCCGGGGAGATCATGACTTGGCCTGCGCGCTGTACGAGCGCGCTGCCGCTACAATCGGAAGCGTCAACATCATCAAGGCACCCGGGGGGGAGGCTTCTCCCCCGGAACCAGACGTCGCTGCGCCACTGCCCGGGAGGCCCCTCCTCAAGCCGCGTCCAGAAGGGGGCCTCCGGAAGATCCTGCTGTCCCCGGGCGGCGGAGACAAAACCGTCCGGATCGGGGCGGAGCTCCCCGAGGAGCATGCAGCGCAGCTTTCAGCCTTTCTGCGCGAAAACTCCGATGTTGTTGCGTGGAAGCCTTCGGACATGCGGGGCATCGCCCGGGAGGTTATTGAGCACAAGCTCGCAGTGGCCCCCGGTCACCCCCCGATCAAACAACAGCTGAGGAAACTCTCCCTTGAGCGCCAAGAGGCAATCAAGGTGGAGATCACCCGGCTCCGAGAGGCGGGGTTCATTCGAGAGGTCTTGCACCCCGAGTGGCTCGCAAACCCCGTCCTCGTGAAAAAGTCAACCGGCAAGTGGCGGATGTGCGTGGACTTCATCGACCTCAACCGCGCCTGCCCCAAAGACAACTTCCCGCTCCCGCGGATTGACCAGCTCATCGACTCCACCGCGGGGTGCGAGCTGATGAGCTTCCTAGACGCCTACTCGGGCTACGATCAAGTCCGGATGGCGGAAGGGGACGAGGAAAAGACGAGTTTTATAACTCCCCTCGGGACCTTCTGCTACGTCCATATGCCCTTCGGGCTCAAGAACGCGGGGGCGACCTTCCAGCGCCTCATGACGCTGGTCTTCAAAGATCAAGTCGGCCGCAACGTCGAAGTCTACGTAGACGACGCAGTCGTCAAAAGTCCCCGCGCAGCCTCCCACATCGACGACCTGGCGGAGAACTTCCGCAACCTCTGCACGTTTGGGCTCAAACTCAACTCGGAGAAGTGCGCCTTCGGGGTGCGCAGGGGGAAGCTCCTTGGTTTCCTCGTGTCCCAGTGGGGCATTGAGGCAAACCCCAAAAAGATCCGGGCGTTCCTGGATATACCCCCGCCGCCCTCCGTCAAGGATGTCCAGCGGCTCTCCGACCGCTTAGCCGCGCTTAGCCGCTTCGTCTCGCGGTCGGGGGAGCGAGGCCTCCAGTTCTTCAAGATCCTCCGGGGGCTCGAGGGGTTCCGCTGGACCCCCGAGGCCCAGGAGGCGTTCGACGACCTCAAGAAGTACCTCACGAGCCCTCCAATGCTCATGAATCCGTCTCCAGAAGAGCCCTTGCTCCTCTACCTTGCCACGACCCTCGTCGCCGTCAGCGCGGTCTTGGTAAAGGAGCAAGGGGGCCAGCAGCGTCCCGTGTACTACGTGAGTGAGGCCCTCCAAGGGGCCAAAACTCGGTACATGGAGATGGAGAAGATCTGCTATGCCCTCCTGATGGCGTCCCAGAAGCTTCGCTACTACTTCCTGGGGCACCCCATCACCGTCCCGTCGTCCCTCCCCCTGGGGGAGGTGCTGCGGAACAAAGAAGCCACCGGCCGGATTGGGAAGTGGGGGGCCAAGCTCGCCCCCTTCTCCCTGTCCCTCACAGGCCGCTCCGCCATCAAGTCACAGGTCCTCGCCGACTTCGTCGCGGAGTGGAGTCCTGCCTCCGGGTCCGGGGACGAAGACCTCCCCGTGCCGCCCCGACGCAGTGACCATTGGACCCTCATGTTCGATGGGTCGCTGTGTCTGGCCGGGGCTGATGTGGGAGTAGTCCTCCGAAGCCCCGAGGGGAAGGAACTCGAGTACGCCGCGCGGCTCAAGTTCCCCGCAACCAACAACGTCGCCGAGTACGAGGCTTTGCTCCTCGGGATGCACCTTGTGCGCTCCGTGGGGATCCGGCGCCTCCTAGTGAAGGGAGATTCTCAGCTCGTAGTTTGCCAAATGGACAAGTCTTACCTGTGCCATGACGCAAACTTAAGTCTTTATTTGCAGGAGGTGCGAAAGATGGAGAGGCATTTCGACGGCCTTGAGGCCTGGCATATCCCGCGAAGGGACAATGACCGGGCCGACGCCTTGGCCCGGGCGGCCAGCGACCGAGAATCGCTCCCCAAGGGAGCTTTCCTGGAAGTCAACACGAAGCCCTCGGTGGCCTCCCCGGACACGGGCGATGAGCCTCGCGTTCCGGAGGTCGCCGAGATCACCCGGACTCCGTCATGGATGGACCCCCTCGTCTCCTTCATCAAGGGGGAGGGGGACCCTCCCAACGAGACCGAGGCTAAGCGCCTCCGGGCCAAATCCCGGGCATATCTCCTGCTGGAGGGGAGGCTCTACAAGCGGGGGGCTTCCGCCCTCCTGCACTGCCTCCCCCAGCCAGAGGGACTCCAACTTCTCGAAGACATCCACGCGGGGAGCTGTGGCTCTCACCTAGCCCCCCGTGCCATCGCGGCCAAGGCTCTCCGACAGGGCTTCTACTGGCCCACGGTCATGCGCGACGTGCGAGACCTTGTCTCCGCGTGCGAGGCATGTCAGAAGATGGCCAAGGGCTCGAACCTCCCCACTGTAGCGCTGCGGACTATCCCCATCACTTGGCCCTTCACGCGTTGGGGGATGGACCTCTTAGGGCCCTTCCCCCCAGCGCCGGAGGATACAAGTATGCGGTGGTCGCGGTCGACTACTTTACAAAGTGGGTAGAGGCAGAACCCTTGGCCAGCATCACGTCCCGGGCCGTTCAGTGGTTTTTCTGGAAAAACGTCGTTTGTCATTTTGGTGTCCCCCGGGAAATCACCGTGGATAAAGGGACCCAATTCGACTCGGCTTATTTCCGGGAATTCTGCGAAGGCCTGGGGCTCGTCATCCACTTCGCCTCAGTGGCCCATCCCCGGAGCAATGGGGCCGTCGAGAGAGTCAACGGCGTGATCCTACAGGGATTGCGTCGGAGAGTTGAGCAAACCGCTTCTAAGCGGGGTGCATGGGCAAAGGAGCTCCCTAGCATCCTCTGCTCCATGCGCACGACCCCGTCTCGGGCGACGGGACGTACTCCCTTCTCCCTAGTCTACGGGGCGGAGGCAGTCCTCCCCCCGGAGATTGGCTTCCGGTCGCTGCGGGTCGAGCTCCTAGACGGAGCTACGACCGCAGCGTACCAGGCCAATGAGGCCAACCAGCAGCTGGAGATCGACCTCGTGGAGGAGGAATGCGACCGAGCGCTCCTCCGCCACTCCATCTACGAGCGCGAGATGGCGCGCGCATACAACTAGCGCGTGCGTGAAAGATCCTTCCGCCTTGGGGACCTTGTCCTCAAGCGCGTCACGGACCCCCAAGCCCAGGGTAAGCTCTCCCCCAAGTGGGAGGGCCCCTACAGGATCTCCCCGATCCTGGGCTCGGGGGCCTACAAGCTCTCCAACCTTCAAGAGCAGGAGCTGAAGCACACGTGGAACTTGCGTTTACTTCGCAAGTTCTATGTTTAGCCTAACGGGCCTGTCCCCTCCCCCGGGGCAATCACGCCGGAGGGGGAGGAGGGACACTGTATTTACTTTTCCCTCTCCTTTTGCGGCTTCGCGGGGGGGCACTGTATTTCATTTTGTTATCAATACATAGATCTTGCTCTTCAACTGTCTCATTGCAGGTCCTTCTCATTACCGCCCCTAACGGCGATGCCCTCCCTGCGAGGATGCCCTCCCCGCGAGGACGCCCTCCCCGCCATGATGCCCTCTCCGTGAGGAAGTGGGCCCAGACCCAGCAAGTCCCTCTTGTAGGGCGGCTTACGATCAGCCCCTGTGGACTGAGTGTGTCAGCGGCAACCCAGTCCCCAGCGGCCGTGGTAACGAGTCACTTTGGGAGACTAGTCCCCTACCCAAACACTCAGACACGTCATCGGGCACTTCCTCCTCCGGGAGTAGATGCTCTCCCCAGCGGGACGTCTAATGGCTTTCTTGGATGTTTCCCCGGAGACTTTATTCCCGGCTCTCCGTTCTCACAGCGACCGGACGATTGTCTCCCGGAAGGATTTTCTCCGGAATCTTCCAGGATTTCTGGCCTTATTCCCGGCTCCCCGTTCTCACGGCAACCGGATAATTGCCTCCCGGAGACCCTATTCCCGGCTCCCCGTTCTCACGGCGACCGTGTAACACCCTAAGTTAGGGGTGAAAATTTCCTTTTTCATCAATAGCATGCATGCATGTATCAGTAGTAATAGCCAGATCAGTATCTATCCTAAGCCCTAAAATCTCCAAAATCTATCCTGTGACCTCAAATCAAGATCAGATTGTTCAGATGTGATCTATCAGTTACTATGAATCTAAAAGCCTTCAGAACCTAGATCCAATTCTATCTCTAAATTCCAGATTTATCAGCTCCTTCTGTTTTCGAAAACAGAAATATCTTATATTACCCAAATACCCTAAGTTTCAGAAATACAGATTTAATCAAAATCTCGACTAAGTTCAGACCAGATTATTCCTGGAATATGATCATGGGTATGTCAATACCTTAATATAAAAAGTTGACAGCCAGATTCTATCATCTAGACTCTTTTCACAAATCAGTCCAAGAGTTATCGCAAATTAGTACTTATCTGTTATTTGAAAACTCAAAAAGGCTAAAATCTCCAGATTAACTCCAAATTCAGAATTTCTTCAGCAAATCTTCTCAAAACGATATTTGCCACAAGTTTCTCTTCTGTGCAGACATCAAAATCGAACCCTAAATACCAGAATTCGAAATCATCAAAACTTAAACCTTATTTTACCCTAAATTACCCTATTTTCAATTGTATCAAAAGCTATCCAAATGTGCCAAATTTTTATCTTCAATCTCTGCCAAATCATCTGTTGAATAAAGATTACCAAAACAGCAGAAGCAAATTCAGTTTAAACCTTCCAGAATTCCAGATTTACATTTCAGTCCAAAACTCAAAGAATTGAAATTGCAAATGAATCCATTTTCGACCAGGTCAACAGCAGCATTCGACCAGGGACCGCCGTGCTTGTGCGCCGTGGTTGCTTGCCGCCGGTGAGGCTTCGCCCGCGCTCGTGCTCATGCATGCTTGCTCTTCCTATTGCGCACGCGTCAGTATCTCAGCCATCGCCGTGGCAACACCGTGGCAGCGTCGACGACAGCACCGCCCTCGTGCGCGACCAGCCGCAGAAACACCAGGCTTTTGTCAGTTGCTTTTGCGCCGTGCCAGTTGTTGTCGCCACCGTGTGCTCTAGCGTTGCGAAGTCCCGATGAGGCGACACTGTGATCAGCTGCAAGCTTGTCGCCATCGCATCACCATTCTTCGCTGTGTCTTCGCCGCTGTTGCTCCAGCACGCAACCAATCGCATCACCAACTGCCAAATCAATTGACTGCTCCCTCCTTGCAAGCTTCGCCTGCCTATTTAAACATCCCTAAGTTCAGCAGCTTCTCCACACCTCACTGGAAATCAGCCAAGTCCCAGAAATTCCTGTTTCAGTCATCTTCTCCGGCGAGCCGTCGAGGAGGCTCACGGTGCCAACGCTCTACACTTAATTTCCTGCCAAATTAACAACATCAGTGAGTTCCCCTACTCATCCTCTCTGTGTGATAGCATTTAATTGTTCTCCGGTGGACTCTAACGCCGATGATCGCCGGAAATGGCTGAAAGTCGAAGATGCCCTGTTCCGGCAATGCTGGCCAATCTACCCCGAATTAGCCCTCGATCCTGTAAACAAAATTGATCAGTGGGTTATTTCAAGCAAGCCTGTAAGCTTAGAATCCCTAATTAAACATCATTCGAAGCTTTTCTCTAAACCGAGCTTCACCAGAAACTGGCGATCGTCGCCAGGCTTCTCCGGTGATCCTCCGGTCAATTTGATGTTACCAGAAGCTTCCCTATACCTCCTAGATACTCTCCAAGCAAGGAATTTAGTTCTCTCGGTCTGTAGCAGAAACCCCCAACTGGCAGTGTCTCTTCTCCGGCGACGATGATCGGAAAAGTGATCCCGGCCATTTCAGCCCTCGAAACCTTGTCATTTAGATGTGCCCTAGTCTCCTGAGTATTTTTGTCTTCTAGCCCGACACCTAGATCGGCCTAGATTGGAAGTTACAGCCATGCCAAGATCTTGTCCAGAACTGCTCCAGTGCAGCCAGTTCATCTCTGTTCATCATCAAATTTTTTGCTTTCCAGTCATTTCTTGCCCTAGATCCTGTTGACTTAATTGTTCCTGTTACTCAAGCCTACCTCCCAGACAAAGTGGTGCATCATTTGGAGCTCCAGATCAAAAGTTATGCTAAGCCCTAGTTTTTGGCATTGTCAGCTCTATGCCAGAGCTCGCCAGCCAGTGGCATTGGCCTTGTTTACCCACTTCTGGTTGTGCAATTTGAAATCCACTTTGTCCACTGAATTTGTAGAGTTGTGATCTACATTTTATTCTACTACCACAAGTTAAAATAACCCCTCTATCATTCATCGACCCTATGTCGATGCTTTGAACCGAATGTCGACCTAAAGACGTTCGCTGTTTTTGAGCGAACCAGTCGCAACCTTGATATCATTCTGATACCTTGAGACATTGGGAACCTTGTAAACCTTTGACAGCTAATCTTAACATTGGTTTCCTTAACTTAACCCTAATCAGCCTCTAAACCCAATCATTTCAGAATCATCAAGACTTCATCTTTGCATCATTGCATATAGTATAATAATGTATTGAAAAGATTATGATTATTGGTTATTTGTTTGATTGGAGAGCAGATCAAGAGCCCGAGTTCGAGGACTTCACTGCGGACCCGTCATCGACTACTGTATTTTACGACGCGGAAAGCAAGTCATATCCTTGGTCATCTTGAACCTATATTTTAAATGTTGCTATAATATAACCTTGAATATAGGCAATATTGCATGTGAATGATCGAGAATAGTTGATTTATCAATTGGCAGTACTAGACTGGTTATCTGTGAAATGTGAAATAAACAAGTTTTGAGCCATGAATTATTATATGTATTTATACTTATTTCATGAAATAAAACCCCTAGCCGTGACCAGAAAAATGGTATGGATGGCTGTAGCACTGGAGGTGCTAGACTGCAAAGGAATGCAGGCACTGAAGGTGCAGGGTTGTGGATGGTCTGGTCATTGGCATATAAGGACTAGAACCTTGTGTTGTGCGTCTAGTGGCATGAACAACGTGCTAACCGCAAGCCTGGTATGGGACAGGCCTGAACAAGTAATTATGTGGATCGCACATGAAACCCCTGCATGAGATGTGTAGTGATGCACGATAAACACGGAGCGCGGCTCCCACACATATCACTGAAGGTGATCAAGCACGCTGACCCAGTAATGGGAATAAGCAAAGGGGTGGAGGTTTGGATACAACCTGCCACAACTGTGCCTCGCTGGGAGCCACAGGGTCGGCGGTGAATTGTAAGTGATGCATAACAAAAGTTCTTGTTATCTCCACCTTGCCACTTACACATGGTTGTGAGGAGGGGTCTAATCATTTTGATAGGATGGGCTTGAAAGTGGAATATCTTGCGGGTAAATTGGTACCTCTCTGCAGAGTTAAAAACGTATTCGAATACTCCGAGCTCCCGGGTTTTATAGGAGTCTGCTGCGGTGGATTAAATCCACGGGGTGTGACACAAGTACTATTTTCTAAATAAAATATGTTTAAATCAAGATTACCCAAATGACATGTGTTGTCATGATAAGGAGTGCTGCCGTGGGCTGTCGTGTGTCGACGTGTCGCGGTGGTGCTATAATTTAGTAAACATGATTGTTGATGTTATATTATAAAAAGTGCTGCCATAAGATGAGATGAGAAAGGAAAAGATTATTTTACAAATATCCATAATTCTTGACTAGTCTAGGTTCATATCATCACTACTATATGTATCTACTCTTACCTATGACTTGCTGAGTACGTAAGTGCTCACCCTTGCAACATTCAACTTAATAGATGGAGCCTACTTTGATCAAGATGATGGCACGGAGTACTACGTGGATCCAGAAGGAGGAGAATCAGTTCCGCCAGAACCCTGAAGTGTGTTGTTCTGCCGTCAACTTCTTTTGTGGGAGGGTCACCCATCTTCTACTGCGTAGTTAAATATTTTGCTAAACCCTGAATGCCTTGTAGGCATTGTAATCCTCTTTATGTAATATTAAGGCCAGCAGGCCACACTGCTTAATATTTTGTGAGTACTCTGTTGCAATGTAATATACTCCTGTGTTTGACTCATCCTGGGAAGTCAAAGGGTTGTGGTTTGGGACTAGCTGCAGCGAGCTAGGTCTCTACAGGAGTAGTCGTTGTCCCAGTTTCGGGGCGCGACAGACCGGATGATTGTCTCCCAGAGATTACGGATTTCTTGGACATTTCTTGCCCAGAGACCCTATTCCCGGGTCCCCCGTTCTCACGGCGACCGGACGATCGTCTCCCAGGAAGCTCGCCTCCAGAAATCTCATCGGGTTTTCTTGGATGTTTCTTCCACATGAGGCCTTATTCCCAGCTCCCCGTTCTCACGGCGACCGGATGATTGTCTCCTGGAAGGTCTTTCCCTTGGAAACCTCGTTTTAGAATTTTCTAACTTGGAAAAATTCTTATACTACAGGTCATCTTCCCCCCGGGGGCCTTGTTACCCCCACAGCGCGCGGAGCTACTCTCCGGCCCGTTGTGGGCGGGGGGGATAAGGAACCCCCGGGTGTCGACCACACCGACCACGAGCAAACTTAGCTCATTCTTATTAAAAGGAGTCGTCCAGACCATCCAAGAAAAAATAAAAGAAGACTCAAAGAAGAAGCAAACACTGCTTTATTGATCATTCAACCCGGAGGACATCTTCCCCCTCCAGTGGGCATCGGAAACGATACAACCCGGGTCAAAACCCGGAAGTTCTCTGCATCCTAAGGCTCCTACGCCTAATACTCCCGAAGGCCCTCTGCTAGCTCCCGGGCCAAGTCCCGGTACAATGCACGCACGTGGCGCCGAGCTTCCCGGAGCACATCCTCGGGCCAGTACTCGTAGCCCGCCGGTGGAAGAATGCGAAGTGGGGGGACCATCCAGAACCCTGGACGCGGAGGGAATAATTCGGCGCGATGATTGTCAAAATTGTCCAAGTGCCACTCCGGATGCCACCTCAACCGGATCGGCTCCCGGACGGCGTCCCCGCTGCGCTTCCCGGAGATGAGGCTTAGCAAGATCAGGGCCGCTTGGGCGTCCCCCGGGGAACCTCTCCCGGACCTTCGCCCGGGAGCAACCTCCCGAGAACCCTGGTAACATTGCATTCAACTCAAGACTTAGAAAAATTTCATTGTATTGCATTCAAAATGTCTTTTTACAAGCGTCCGGGGCTTCTTCTAAGAAGCTACCGGGATCAAAATCCTAAGAAAGCAAAAAGGGTCCTATCTATGACTCGGGGGGAGGCTCATACTTTGTCATTGGTGTCCCCCCCCGGGGGCTTCCGCCGGGGCCGGGGCGCCCTTTGCCGGAGGCGCCTGTTGGATCTAGGTAGATCTTAGTATCTAGGTTTTGATGATTAATGATATTTTGGATAAATCCATGATGATTAAAGTTAATCTGAAGATATCAGATTTGATGATTAAATGACAATTTATATAAATCCTGATTTAGCACAAGTAAATTGAATTGATTATCGGTAAACCCTGAATTGGATGTTTTCCTCAGTTGTGGATTTGATATCGATGCACATGTTGAGGGAGAGCTCAGGATGATTAGTTATCCATGTCTGTGCAAAAGGTTGATGACTCCGTGTTCTGGATTTGATATCTCTATGTATGATTGAGAGAGAGCTCATGATGTTAGTCATCCATATTGATTGATATCATAACTTGAGTAGTATGGATCGTGTGCGCATTTCTTGTATCATATATGGATCTATATGATTGTGAGATTCATCCATTACTCATTTGTTGTTCAATTGAAATTGGTTTTGTCATTTCACCGAAGAAAGAAATTGTTGAGTGAACTCCTGTGTGGAGTGATTTATCTGGTGGTGATTAATGACGATCTGCAAATGAGACTAACGTTTGCGCATTGAGTGTATATGTTCTAGTCTCAGTTTGATTGCAGGATAAAAGCGAGCAAGGGTGTGAAGAGGATGAAGTCGATATGAGACATCTCGAGCTTCGCGAGGTCAAGCATAGCGAGGTCGAGCCTTGCGGGGACAAGCGTCGAGCGGTCGAACTTCACGAGGTCGAACTTCACCTAAGGTAAAATCCAAGATTAAGGATTGTTTTCTTAGGATTTTACCGGTCTCGGTGTTTGGAGACAGACCGGGTTGATAGGTTTCTTTTTACTAGTTTGACCGTACTATTAAGAGGGGTCGGAAACTAGTAGCTTGAATCTATCTAGTGCGGAAGCTCAGATGCATTCATATCATCTTGCACTAGTGTCTTGCATTGTTAGTGAGTCTAAGTGTAGTTCATATGTATTAGATTAAATGTTTTGAAAACTGCACTTAGTCGTGATCGCCAGCTGTTTAAATTGGTTTATTTATCTAGAGCTGGTCGTGGTCGTATTTGCATGTTCTGATCGTATCAGTGTTGATACGTGGTCGTGGTCGTATCGCTTGTTTGGCGGCTTTCTGTTTAGGGTTTGGGCGTGGTCGTAGGAGTTCGGACTGGTCGTACCAGTCTTCGACTCGCTTGCGTACGCTCGACCAAACCCTATCGACCACCTGTTTTCGATCGGATGTCAAGACCTATGTGGTCGTGGTCGTTGCTAAGTGACACAAATCACATCCGCGAGAAAACGGCAAATCCGTATGTGCAAATATTCTAAAATTGCATTTGAGATGGTTTTTGGATTGGACATTTTGACAGCAGGAAAGTTTCTGAGTTTTCTAGAAGTTTCTAGACCTTTCTAGGTCTTGCTCCTGTTGACAAAATTGTAGAGCTCTGAATTATCTTTCTAACAAGCCAAAAATCATCTCAATCGGATCTCTGGATCAAAAGTTATGCTTATTTTACTGTCAGTTAGTGTGCACTGGCCGGACAAATGCATCCGTCCGGAGCTATTTGTCCGAAGTGGCCGGACAGTGTCTGAAGTGACCGGACATTGTCCGGCCAGTACAATTTTTTTGAGCCGAGAAATGAAACGGACAAATGCATCCGTCTGGGGCTATCTGTCCGAAGTGGCCGGACAGTGTCTGAAGTGACCGGACATTGTCCGGCCTGTACAAGTTTTTTTGAGCTGAGAGTTAACAGAGACATATCCATTTGTCCGGACGTTTTGTCCGGACAAATGGTATCCGTCCGGCCTTCACAAATTTCGCCCAACGGTCACTGACACGTTTGCAACGGCTGAAATTTTTGTACTGGCCGGACAGTGTCTGAAGTGACCGGACAATGTCCGGCCTGTACAACTTTTGGCCCGGTTTCTTGCAAACGGCTAGTTTTTCGTTGAGGCTATAAATACTTCGTGTTTGGCTTCATTTTTGGGTGCTCAAAGACTTCATTCTTCAGCTGAAAACCTAGCCAATTGAGTTGCATATGTGTTATAGCATTTAGAGGCTAGAATTGAGCCCAAATCTTGAATAGATTTGAGAGAGAGCTTGAGGGAGATTGTGTGAGTGTTTAGTGCACTTCATCTCCATTAGATTGCTAGTGCTAGAGTGTTGAGCATCTCATTTGCATCATTGAGCTTCTAGCACGTGATTGATTCAAGTGAAAGTGCATCCAGCTTGTTACTCTTGGCGATCGCCTTCGCCTAGACGGTGCCGGAGGAGAGCCGAGATCTCTCCAATTGAAGTTTGTCAGAGAGGCCGGCAAAAGATTGTGAAAGGTGTGGTGCTCACCTATCCGGTGTGGAGAAGAAGCAATCCTAGTGAGATATCCTTCGTGGATATAGAAGCGAGGCTCCGAGTGAGCGCTTCAACGAGGAGTAGGGGAGACCGGGCGAGTCTCCGAGACCTCGGTAAAAATATTGTGTCAAATTGCGTATTTCATATTTGCTTTACATTCATCTTGACACAATTGCTATATTTACCATTGTTGCATGTCTTATTGAATAGTTCATTTGATTGAATGCAACTAGTTGATTAAATTCCTTTTAAGCCTCATTGTATAATTTAGGTCTCTCAATTATTCTTTAAAATTGCTTAATTGAAAAGAAATTTTAAAAGCCTCCTATTCACCCCCCCTCTAGTCGGCATCCTTGATCCTACAGCGCCGGCGCCGGGAACCTCACCCGGATAATCCGGTCGTAGAAGCCCCCGGCAAGTTGCTCCACCTCCCGGCGCGAGGGCTCGAAGAACTCGGGGAGCTCCGGGGGATGCGGCCCCCGATCGCCCGGGCACCGACCCCCCGGTGCTCAACAAGCCCCGCCACGGCCGCAACGACGGGGATCGCCCGGCCCCGCGCCTGGGCGTCGGCAGCCTCCGGGATGACGGAGACCTGCGCGTTGAGAAAACGCGCAGCCTCCGCGAGGGTCGCCGGGGGCACCTCCGAGCTGCTCCAGGAGCCTAGGCTCATGCCAAGGCTCTCGAGGGCCGAGCGGATAGAGCGGCCCGCGTCCGTCACCGCTCGGACGCTCGAGCCCTCGAGCTCCCAGAACGCCTCCTCCCTCGCCTTGGCCTCCTGCCGAAGGCTGCCATTGACGGCCTCGGAGACGTGAACCTGGGCCCGAACCCGGGCCAGCTCCTGGAGGGCTTTGTCGTGCTGCCCCAGGTAGGTCGCGGCCCTGTCCTCCGCGTCCTTAAGCAACCGGCCGATCCGCTGCACAAGGCCCCAGGTAATGGCCGCCGCCTACAAACTCTAGAGTTAGAAAAAATTCAAGTGCAGGGCACGAAGGAAGACGTCACCGACTCGGGTTACCTGGGCCTGGAGAGATCGAAGCCCCCGAAAACGCTCATGGAGCGTCCCCTCCGCAACGAAGGCCTGCGCCTTCCGGGTCTGCAGGCCCTCCGTATAGCGGGCGACCTCCCCCGCGGAAAGCAGGGGCGTCTCCCGCCCGGCGCCGGTCCCGTCGCGGCCGATGAGGCGTCCCCGGACCTGGGCGTCCGGCAGCGTTGTCGGTGTCTTCGTCGCCGAGGAGGTGGCCTCCGTGGAAGTGGCCGAGGAGCTCTCGGAAGAGGTCCCCGCCCGGGGAGGGACCATCAGCCCTTTCCCCTTCCCGGGCGGGAAGGCCCCCGGGGCCTCTACTTCCGGAGGGACCTCGAAGACTGAGGGGCTCTCCCCCTCGTCCACTGGCCACTCCATCCGCGGAGGCAAGGCCTCCGCGAACCGCACCTCCAGTTTCTTCGGCTCCAAGGGGGCCGGGGGCGCTTGGAGGGCCGCTACCGAAGGCGGCGACGGGGCGTAATCTGCCGAATCAGACGTCGCCCCGCCCGCGGCCGGTTCATTCCCACGGGCCTCAATGGGGCTCTTCGGGGGAGGGGGTGTTACTCCTTTCCGGGCCGGCGACCGGGCGTGCCCGGTCCCGGGGGTGTCGTCCCGGGGCTTCGCCGGTGTCGAAGCCGGCGTCGTCGATGGGCCGGGGGCCTTTTGAACTCTGGCCTTCTTAGGCTCAGAGCCCCCGGCGGCGTCCTTGCCCCGCTTGTGCGACCCAGGGGTGGGGAGGGGCTTCCTCTCCGGCAGCTTCAGCCCGGAGGCCTCGGCTACCAAGTTCCGGGGAGGGCCCTCCCCCACGAGGCGCACAATGCGCTCGTGCTCGTCGGTGAAGTACCTCCCCAGGAGGTTCTCCGCCTTCTCCCGCGCCGCCGGGTACGGCCGAACTGCAAAAGGTAAAGAGTTAATCAAATTTCCAAAAATTTGTAAATGCGATGAAGCAGGTAATGGACTTACGTCGGGTCACCGGCTTGACCGGGGGCCGCTGCTCCGGGCCCATCCGGTCCCCCTTCTCCCGCGTGAGAAGGGGGAGACCCTCAGGAGCATCACCTCCTCGGCGACGTCACGCATAGAGCGGGTGCCCCGGGAGATGATGACCTTGCCAAGGAGCTCGAGCTCCTCGTCCATCCACACCAGAGGCTTCGGCGCGAACGATCTGCTGTAGGAGGGGGGCTCCGGGGCGTACACCACCTCGTCGTCCCGGCCCCGGAGGTAGAACCACCTCCGGATCCAGTCGCCCCAGTTGTCCCGGGAGGCCGCCGCTGGGTAATCAGCTACCCGGGATGGCAGCATCTGCACCATCACCGAGCCGAAGGGGGACTTGGGTCCCCCCTTCACCAGGTGGGAGCTCCTCGCCGCCGGTTCATAGAAGTATCAGAAGGCGTGTAGGGTGGGTCCCGCCCGGTCGCCGTCTCGAAGAGCCAAATGAAGAGGCCCATCAGGACGAGCGCGTTCGGGGTGAGGTGGTTTAGGGCCACCCCGTACTCCTTCAAAAACTCCCGGAGCAATGGATGCACCAGGAGTTGGAGCCCCGCCTCAAGGAACGCCTCGAAGGCCACGATCTCTCCGGGCCTGGGGCGGGGGGCTCCGTCCTTCTTCGCGGGGACCTGGATGTCCCCGTCCTCAACGACTCCGTGTTCGACCAGGGACTCCATGTCCTCGGCCGTGAACTCGGACGCCCAGAGGAAGTCCGGAGCGACCTCCTCCAGGGGCACCTCGGTCGTTTTCGTCTGACCCTTCGGTGCCATCAGGTTTGTTTTTTCCGGTGGCTAACGTTTCAGGAGGCTACACCTAAAGGTTCCGGACGACTGCTACCGGGAGCTAGCTACCGGGAGAGAGCTCAATGCGCTAAGGTTGAGAAGTTTGGAATGAACTTCCCGGGCCCCCCAAGGCCCTATTTATAGGGGCGAACCGTGATCCAGATGAGCGCCACGTGGCACTCCGCGGCGCAATCTGGGCCATTGAAGTTCAAACCATGCACGGGAAACGAAGGGACTGGCGCACAAACCGAGGCACCAGTTCGAACCGCGAGCACATTTATGGCGAAGCGGCGTGGTCATAAGTGAGCGGCACAGGAACCGAAGCTTCACGGCTCCGGTGGCTTGGTCCGGAGATTTTCCCGGTGACATGTACCATACCCACCGGGGACTCGAGCATCGTCCCCGGGGGGGCATGGGGGGCTGCTGTTGGGGGAAATCTCCGTGAGACTAAGTCCATGTAAGTTGCGTCACGCTCGCCCGGGGACGTGGTGTCCGGTGCCTGCCCCGGGCGCCGCCTTTTGGCTCCCGGGATCTGGCCTCCAGTGCCTACCCCGAACGCCGCCTTTTGGCTCCCTGGACTGGGCCTCCGGTGCCGGTCCCGGGCGCCGCCATTTGCCCGGGGACGTGGCCTTCGGTGCCTGCCCCGGGCGCCTCCTTTTGGCTCCCGGCACCTGGCCTCCGGGGCCGGTCCTGGGCGCCGCCTTTTGGCTTCCGGGACCTGGCCTCCGGGGCCGGTCCCGGGCGCCGCCTTTTCGCTTAAGACCCGGGCGCCACCGTTTGCCCGGGGACGTGGCCTCCGGTGCCTGCCCCCAGGCACCGCCTTTTGGCTCCCGGGACCTGGCCTCCGATGCCAGTCCCGGACGCCGCCGTTTGCCCGGGGATGTGGCCTCCGGCGCCAGCCCCGGGCGCCGCCTTTTCGCTCCCGGGACCTGGTCTCCGGGGCCGGTCCCGGGTGCCGCCGTTTGCCCGGGGACGTGGCCTCCGGTGCCTGCCCCAGGCGCCGCCTTTTGGCTCCCGGGACCTGGCCTCCGGCGCTGGTCTCGGGCACCGCCATTTGCCCGGGGACGTGGCCTTCGATGCCTGCCCCGGGCGCCGCCTTTTGGCTCCCGGGACCCGGTCTCCGGTGCCGGTCCCAAGAGCCGCCTTCCGCCCGGGGACCTGGCCTCCGGTGCATGTCCCGGGTCTCATTGCCCTTCTAAAGGTAAAGTCTCTGGTTGTTGATCACGTGCAGGTCACGCGAGGAGCGCCTCGGGAATCAGCGACCACCTGTCAAGCATCCAAGGCGCCTGACCGAGAGAAGGACGTTGCTACCCCTCAATCCGACGGTGGCTTCCGAGGTAGTTTAGACTTTTTCCTTCTTTTTGGGGCTATAAATAGCCCTTGTACCCCTCTGTTGAAAGGGGGTGATTCATTGTTATTGGAATAGCTAAACTTACAGGGGTGCTCCGAAAGCCTCTCCCCCGAGAGAGCCTCCCCAGCCGACTCCGGTCGGGAGCACGCCGACAGGACTAGGGCCCCCACCGGGACCCGAACCTGTATAAATCCTCGTGTCTTTTCTTGTGTTTGTCCGGCGGGGGAGGACCGGTCACCCGATCAACCCACGCCACATTTTCTTCGCTAGGATCGTTCTCAAAACCTGCCGGGGTATTCGTGATACCACGATAGTTCTGCTTGAAGCATTGGGTGCATAATGCTATGAGGTAGCTATTTGACAAGGTGGTTTTCACAGAAAAGGTCTAGAGGTCAAGGATTTTCCAAAGACACCCCTGGACACAGTGAACTGGATGTCAGTGCATTGTCAAAATTAGGGCTTTGATGCTTTGTCAGATTCAGGGTTTGATTACTTCGCCAATTATGTATGGGAGGTAGGCGAAGATGACAGGAACTCATTGATGGGGCTTTTAGGAACTGAGATGGCCAGACGGCGATGAACGGCGATGATGAACAATGGTGGCGACACGACACAGTGAAGCCACTGGACAAGATCTTGGCATAGCAATAACTGGCAATTCTGTGCAGATTTAGGGATCGAGCTAGTAGACGAAAGTGTTCAGGAGATCAAGGCGAAGATGCTAGACAAGATGGGATCGACGGCGGTGGCCGGTGGCGACTGGGCGACACACTGGCGGCACGACAGTGAAGGGATAAAACATTCAAATTGCAATCTGGTGCTGTGCTGCTGAAACCTGGCAATGCTGGAGCTAGCTAGGGCTAAGTGGTATTGTTTTGAGGCATTGGTATCGACTGGAGATGGCACGGCAGTGAACGGCGACGAGTTGCGCTGGAGAAGAAGACGGCTTCAATAGTGACAAGGCACTGGGGTAATTTAAACTCAAAATTGATGGCACGGATGAGTCTAAGTTGCTGTAGATGGTGGAGCTGAGGGGAATCAGCCTGAGGCGACGTCGGCAAGGAGAACAACACCGCAGCCGGAGAAGAAGGGCTAAATTGGGCGAAATCGATACGCAACATTAAATCTCAATTGCTTGCTGTGAGAGCAGTAGGGAGGAGAGATGAAGCTTCTAGCAACGTCAATTCGGCCGGAGGAATGGTGGTGCGGCCTGGCGGCGTGAGCCGGTTACTGGTGGCGCGCGAGAAGGTGAAAACTCCAATTTGAACTTAATTTTGAAATCTTGATGCACAGGCTTGTTGAGAATGCTTTACTGATCAATTTCTTCAACTACAGCGAAAGCTAATTTGAATTGGAGTAGATGCAATTGCTGGAACAGGGTGTTTGCTAATTACGGCGATCGCCGGCGATGAGGTGCATATGAACTCAATTCAAAGCTACAGCACGGTAAGGGAGATAGGAGAACCTTACTGGTGCTGTTAATTTGGATGAAGGGGCTGCGGTTGAAGCTATCACCGTGAACCTCCTTCTGTGCTCGCCGGAGAAGACGACAAAGACGGCGGAATTAGAGATTTAGCTAATTCCGGTGTAAGAGAAGTTAAGCTGAGAATAGGGTGGCTATTATAGGCACGGTTAGAAGCTTGCTACGCTGGGGCTAAGGAACTTGTGTCGGTGAAGCTTCGAGTTGAAGCAACGGCGACAATGGCACAGGCACACGCACGCATGCAGGTTCAACTTTCCCGCTGGTGCCCATGCGCCGCTGATGCGCTGGACACTGACTACCACGGCGATGACTGAGGTGCAGACACGTGCACCCATGAAAGCTCAGGTGAACATGAGCACTGCGAAGGTCGGCGGCGACGATCACGACAACACAGTGCTCTGGTCGCGGTCGCAGCAGCGCTGATCAAAGCGGTCGTGAGTCCCAGTTGTGGTCGAGGTCGCTGAAGCTACTGATTTGGTCGCAGGAGATTGCTCCGGTCGTGAACAGCAGATGTGGTCGAAGAAGCTGGGAGCTCTGGTCGCGGCAGCTGGTGGTTGTTGGTCGGAAACAGCCAGTTGGACTGAATTGCAAAATCTGAAAATTGGCTTTGGACTGAATTGTAATTTCTGACTTGGAGATAGTTAATTTGCAATCTAATTTCGTAGATGTGTATAAACTTATACCTTATACTCATCCAGCAAGAAATTTGATAAAATCTGGCATGATTTGATGGTTCTTGATATAAACTGACAATATAGTATTTTAGGGTAAATTAAGATCTAAGTTTCGATCGATTTCAAGTTCTGGCCTCTAAGATGAGATTTTGGAATCTGGACAGAAGGGAAAATTGTATTAAATAGCATTTAGAAGAGATGCTGAAGAAATTCTGAATTTGGAGTTAATCTGAAGATTTGAGCCTTTTTGGGTTTCCAGATATCAAATAAAAGGACTGATTTGAGATATAATTTGGACTGAACTGTGAAAAAGGCTTAGATGATATAATTTGGCTGCCAACTTTGTGGATTAAGGTATTGGCATACCCATGATCATAATCCAAGAATAATCTGGTCTGGGTTAGGTCAAGATTTGGCTAAATCTGAGTTTAAAGTATTTAGGGTAATTAGGATATTAATTAGAATCCTTTTTTTGAAAACAGAAAAGGATTGATAGATCTGAGAGTTAGAGATGGAATTGAATCTGGCTTCTGAAGGCTTTTATGTTTAGAGTAACTGACAGATCACATTTGGGAAATCTGATCTTAATTTGGGTTCACAGGAAAGATTTTGAGATTTTAGGGCTTAAGATAGATTAGGGTTGAACTGATCTTGCTACTACTACAGATTCATGCATGCATGATGTTCATGAAAAAGGAAGTTTTTACCCCTAAACTCAGGGTGTTACAAATGACAAAACCATTTTCAACAAATAACAAATGAGTAAGAGATGAAATACCCAATCATATAGATCCATATATGATTAGTAATGAGCACTCAATCTATACTACTCATGTCATGAAATTGATTAGCATAAGCTCGATGTAAACACAGATGACATACATGATGAGCTCCCCTTCAACATATGCATCGATATTAAACCACAACAGGGAGTCATCGACTTCTAGGGTTCAACAAATAAAAATTCAATTTACTTGTGCTAAACCAAGATTTATACAAGTTGTCATTTAATCATCAAAGCTGTCATTATCCAAATCAACTCATTACCCAAATCAACATTAATCATCAAGGGTTTATCCAAATCATCATTAATCATCAAAACCTAGATCGACCTAGATCCAACACGGTGCAGTAGAACCACTGTTGGTACCACTTGTGCACCGAGTCGCGTAGTGGAAAAGGGAGAAAGTCCTTCTCTCGCAGATGGCAGTAGACACAACCTAAAGCAGCTGCGCCCTTCGAACTCACCAAGAAGTAATATTGGCGGAATAAATCTACACTGGGTGAAACCCCAATGTAGGCCTCTATTGGGGGAAATCTCCGTGGGATCAAGTCCAGGTAACAGGTGAGGCTCCCGGTGACCCTTCTCCTGGGAGCCGCCATTTACCCGGAGGGAAGGCCCCCGGTGACCCCTGTCCCGGGCGCAGCCATTTGCCCGGAGGCAAGGCCCCCAGTGACCCTCGTCTCGGGCACCGCCATTTGCCTGGAGAGACGGCCCCCGGTGACCCTCGTCCCAGGCGCCGCCATTTGCCTGGAGAGAAGGCCCCCGATGACCCTCGTCCTGGGCGCCACCATTTGCCCGGGGACAAGGGCCCCGGTGACCTCTGTCCCGGGCGCCGCCATTTGCCCGGAGGCAAGGCCCCTGATGACCCCTGTCCCGGGCACCGCCATTTTCCCGGAGGCAATGCTCCCGGAGACCCTCGTCCCGGCACCGCCATTTACCCGAAGAGAAGGCCCTTGGTGACTCTCGTCCCGGGCGCCACCATTTGCCCGGAGGCAAGGGCCCCGGTGACCTTTGTCCCGGGGGCCGACATTTACCCGGAGGCAAGGCCCCCAGTGGCCCCTGTCCCGAGCACCGCCATTCGCCCGGAGGCAAGGCTCCCGTGACCCTCGTCCTAGGCGCCGCCATTTTCCCAGAGACAAGGGCCCTCGGTGCCGGGTCACGTGAGGATCACGCGAGAAGCACCTTGGATATTGGCGAGGACACCTGTCAAGCATCTAAGCCCCTTGACCGGGAGAAGGATGCTAGTGCCCTTCGATCCAACGGTTGCAGCCAGGGTAGTATAGTCATTTTGCATCTTTTGGGCCTATATAAGCCCTTGTATCCCTCTCATGTAACTAGGGACAACTCATTTACTCCAATACACAAAATCAAATAGGCGTGCTTAGGAGCCATCTCTCCCTGAGAGAACTCCCCTAGCCAACTCTAGTTGGGAGCACGTCGACAGGACTAGGGTCTTCACTGAGGCCTGAACCTGTATAAATCTTCCTGTCACTTGTTGCGTTTGCCCGGTGGGAGAGGACCGATCACGCGGTCAACTCGCGTCGTCTTTTCTTCTCTAGGAACCTCCATAAAACCTACCGTTGTATTCGTAATACCACGACAGTTGGCGCCGCCCGTGGGGACTTTGCGACAAATCGCCATGGCTCCCCCAAGAACGAGGGCTCGCGCCCTACCCGATGACGCCGGTCCCAGTGACTCGGCGGCACCCCTCCCAAGCACGGCCGTCCCGGTGCTGCCGCCCGGACCCGGCCAAACGTAGGTACCGCCTCTGACCCTTCCAGTAGTTTCCGGTGGACAGGGCTCTGGGTCCGGCCCGGTGACCTCGGACACCCCTGGGGGGACTGGCTTCCCCCCGGTGGCTCCCCCGGCCTCCCGGGATGCCCTACTCGAAGCTCTTGTGGAGGCCCAACTCCGCGCCCAACGCTCAATGGACGAACTCCTCCGCGTCCTGGCGCGGCTGTTGGCCCCTATCTATCCGCCACAGTTCCCATTCATGGGGGCAACGCCCCCGTTTATGGGACACCCGGTAGCCTCTCCGACTCTCAAAAGCCCGGTCGCGCCCAGGACCTATGATCCCACCGGGGGTTACCCCCCCCCCCCCACAGGCCCATCATCTAGAGCTTTCCCAACCCCGGGAGTGTTCCCGATGCCGAGGGCTTACCCCGTCCCGGGGCCTTTCCCATGCCGTTGGTTCACTCCATGCCGGGGGTTTTCCCAAGGCCGGGAGCCAGCTTCGCCTAGCCGGTCGCCCCCACCGCACCGAAAGCGACCCGTCGGACAGCTCCCACGCCGCCGCTGGATTCCCCCCGTGAGGGCCCCCCTCTCCGGTTCTGGGAAAAACTCCTGGGGACCGCCCGGTGGTGGGTTCCCCCCATACACCAGTGGTACCCCCCGAGCTCGCAACCGCTACGCATGAGCTCCCTCCCCCGGGGCCGCCCCCGAGGGCTCCCCCGACAAATCAGGTCCGCTTTACCCGGGAGGAGGTCGAGCAAATGCGTACCACCAAGTTGGGAGAGGCTCCCCTGTACGACCGGCCGGAACCTCCTCCGGGTCGCCGACGCGGTGAACCACATTCCCGTCCCGGTCGAGGAAAGAGGGCCACTGAGGAAGCAACTGCCACCGATGCGGGGTGCACAGACATCCTGGAGGTTAGCTCGACTAACCCGGAGGAAAAGCGGCGCTACTGCCACGTCGGCGGACCCCTTGGGCCACTTCCTAACTCCGACAACGAACGCGCGTCCCCCGTCAAAGGGGACAGCGACCGAGACTCTCCCTGAGAGATGGACGGGGCTAACCAACCCCTGTGCTGCCGCCTCCGGTGCATTCGATGGCCGCGACCTTACCGACCATCGCACCTTGAACACTACAATGGTGAGGCCGATCCCTATGAGTTCGTGCAGGTGTATTCCATAGCCATTTCAGCGGCTGGGGGGGACGAGACAGTCCAGTGCAATATCTTCCCCCTCTACCTGACCGAGATTGCCCGCTCATGGTTTTACAACCTGAAGGCCAACTCCATCAAGTCTTTCGCGCAACTCAAGTGCGAGTTCTGTGCGAACTTCCAAGGGAACTACGTGCACCCCCTGGATTCGTCACAGCCATATACCGTCCGACAGAGGACAGGGGAGACCATCCGCAGCTTCTTCAAGTGCTTTGCTCAGGTCAAGAGCAAAGTAGCTCACGTCCCCGACTCCACAGTCATTGAGGCGTGCAAGAGCGGAATCCTTCCCGGGGAGCTCCAACGAAGACTCTCCCAGAGCGGCCCCTCCTCCACCGATGAGCTCTTCACTCTACTCGAGAAATACGCTCGAGCGGAGGAGGACGACCTCCGGAAGGTCCTGCTGTCCCCGGACGACGTAGACAAAACCATCAAGATTGGGGCGGATCTTCCCGAAGAGCACGCGGAGCAACTCGCGGCATTCCTACGCAAGAACTCCGACGTCTTCACCTGGAAGCCCTCCGACATGCGAGGTGTCGCCTGGGAAGTCATCGAGCATAAGCTCGCTGTGACCCCCGGTCACCCCCCGGTTAAATAGAAGCTGAGAAAACTTTCCCTTGAACACCAAGAGGTGATGAAGATCGAGATCGCCAAACTCAAAGAGGCGGGGTTCATTTGGGAGGTCTTGCTCCCCGAGTGGCTTGCAAACCCCGTCCCCATGAAGAGGTCAAACGATAAGTGGTGAATGTACGTGGACTTCACTGACCTCAACCGCGCTTGCCCCAAAGACAACTTCCCACTCCCGCGGATTGACCAGCTGGTCGACTCGACAGCGGGGTGTGAGTTGATGAGCTTCCTGGACGCGTATTTAGGATATCACCAAGTTCGGAATGCAGAAGAGGATGAGGAAAAGACCAGTTTCATAACTCCCCTCGGAACCTTCTGCTACGTCCATATGCCCTTCAGGCTAAAGAACGTTGGAGCGACCTTCCAGCGACTCATGATGCTGGTCCTCAAGGATCAGATCAGTCACAACGTCGAAGTCTACATCGACGACGCAGTCGTCAAAAGTCCCCGCGCGGCCACTCACATCGACGATTTAGCAGAGACCTTCCGCAACCTCCGCGCATACGGGTTGAAGCTCAATCCGGAGAAATGCGCCTTCAGCGTGCGTGGGGGGAAGCTCTTTGGCTTCCTCATGTCCCAGCGGAGAATAGAGGCCAACCCCAAAAAGATCCGAGCACTCCTGGATATGCCCCCACCGCGCTCGGTCAAAGACGTACAGCGGCTCACTGGCCTCTTGGCCGCGCTGAGTCTCTTCGTCTCGCGGTCGGGGGAACATGGCCTCCAATTCTTCTAAATCCTCCGGGGCCTCGAGGGGTTCCGATGGACTCCCGAGGCCCAGGAGGCCTTCGACGACTTGAAGAAGTACCTCACGAGCCCCCCAATGCTCGTGAGCCCATCTCCGGAAGAACCCTTGCTCCTTTACCTTGCCGTGACCCCGGTCGCCGTAATCGCCGTATTGGTAAAGGAGCAGGACGGGCAACAGCGTCCCATGTACTACATGAGTGAGGCGCTCCAAGGGGATAAAACTCGGTACACGGAGATGGAGAAGATCTTCTACGCCCTTCTAATGGCGTCCCGGAAGCTTTGTCACTACTTCCTGGGACACCCGATCACTGTCCTGTTGTCCCTCCCTTTGGGGGAGGTACTCCGGAACAAAGAAGCCGCCGGCTGGATCAGAAAGTGGGGGGCTGAGCTCGTTCCCTTCTCTCTTTCCCTCACTGGGTGCTCCGCCATCAAGTCACAAGTCCTCACCGGCTTTGTGGTGGAGTGGACCACTGCCTCCGGGTCTGGGGATGAGGGCCTCCCCGAATCGCCCCGACGCAGTGACCATTGGACGTACATGTTTGATGGCTCCTTGTGTCTCCCTGGGGCCGGCGCAGGAGTTGTCCTCCGGAGCCCCGAGGGGAGGGAACTGGGGTACGCGGTGCGGCTCGAGTTCCCCGCCACGAACAACACTGCCGAATACGAGGCTTTGCTCCTCGGGTTGTGCCTCGCGCGCTCCCTGGGGATTCGTCGCCTCCTCGTGAAAGGAGACTCCCAGTTCGTAGTTTGCCAAATGGACAAGTCCTACTTGTGCCATGACGCAAACTTGAGTCTCTACTTGTAGGAGGTACGCAAGATGGAGAAGCACTTCGACGGCCTAGAGGCCCGAAACGTCCCTCAGAGGGACAATGACCGGGCCGATGCCCTGGCCCGGGCAGCCAGCGCCCGGGAACCGCTCCCCAGGGGAGCTTTTTTGGAGATCATCGTGAAACCCTCGGTGACCTTCCCGGACGCGGACAATGGGTCCCGCATCCCAGAAATCGCCGAGATTGCCCGAGTCACATCTTGGATGGACCCCCTTATCTCCTTCATCAAGGGGGTGGGGGACCCTCCCAACGAGACTGAGGCCAAGCGCCTCCGAGCCAAGGCTCAGGCATACCTCCTACTGGAGGGGAAGCTTTACAAGCGGGGGGGCCTCCCCCTTGCTCCGCTGCCTTCCACGGCCAGAAGGGCTCCGGCTCCTCGAGGACATCCACTCGGGAAGCTGCGGGTCTCACCTAGCCCTTCGCGCCATCGCGGCCAAGGCCCTTCGCCAGGGTTTTTATTGGCCCACGGTGGTTCGCGACACGCGAGACCTTATCTCCGCGTGCGAGGCCTACCAGAAGATGGCCAAAGGTTCCAACCTCCCCTCCGTAGCACTGCAGACTATCCCCATCACATGGCCCTTCGCGCGCTGGGGGATGGACCTCCTAGGTCCCTTTCCCCCAGCGCCCAAGGGCTATAAGTACATGGTGGTCGGGGTCAACTATTTTACCAAGTGGGTAGAGGCCGAACCTCTGGCCAGCATCACGTCCCGAGCGGTACAACGGTTTTTCTGGAAGAATATCGTATGTCATTTCGGGGTCCACCGGGAAATCACTGTCTATAATGGGACCCAATTCGACTCGGCATATTTCCAGGAATTCTACGAAGGCTTGGGGCTCACCATCCACTTCGCCTCGGTAGCTCACCCCCAGAGAAACGGGGCCGTTGAAAGGGTGAACGGAATAATCCTACAGGGTTACGCCAACGGCTCAAACAAGCAGCCTCCAAACGGGGCGCGTGGGCGGAGGAGCTCCCTAGCATCCTCTATTCCACGCGTACAACCCCGAGCTGGGCGACGGGACGCACACCCTTCTCCCTTGTGTATGGGGCCAAGGCAGTTCTTCCCCCAGAGATTAGCTTCCGGTCACTGTGGGTCGAGCTCCTTGACGGACCTACGACCACAACGTACCAAGCCAACGAGGCAAATCATCGACTGGAGGTTGACCTCGTCGAAGAGGAATGCGACCGAGCGCTCCTTCACCACGCCATCTACGAGTGCGAAATGGCGCGCGCATACAACCAGCACATCCGTGAGAGAACTTTCCACCTCGGGGACCTTGTCCTCAAGTGTGTAACTGGCCCCCAAGCCCAGGGCAAGCTCTCCCCCATGTGAGAGGCTCCCTACAAGATCTTAGCAGTCTTGGGCTCGGGGGCGTACAAGCTCTCCAACCTCCAAGAGCAGGAGCTGAAGCACACGTGGAACGTACGCTTGCTTCGCAAGTTCTACGTCTAGCCTACAGGCTCGTCCCCTCCCCCGGAGCGATTACGCCGGAGGGGAGGGAGACATTGTACTTACCATTCCCTCCGCCATCACGATCTTGTGGGGGGAGGCATTGTACCTCAACTCCTTGTTAATACAACTGGTTTTTCCTCAGCTTGGGTTCACTACAGGTCCCTGCATTATCGTCTCTCACGGCGATGCCCTCGTAGTGAGGATGCCCTCTCCGTGCGGAAGTTGGCTATCACGACCCAAAAAGTCCCTACAACGGGAGTCCCACTCCCGTAGGGTGGCTTACGATCACCCCTAGTGGACTGAGGGTGTAAGCGGCAACCCGGTCCTCAAGGACTGTAGTAACGAGTCAATTTGAGAGACTAGTCCCCCCTCGAACACTCAGACCTATCATCGGGCACATCCTCCGGGAGTCGATTTTCTCCTCAGCAAGACGGAATTCTCGGATATTCTTTCTCGGAGATCTCATTCCCAGCTACCTGTTTCCACGGCGACCTGAGGGTTTTCTCCCGGAAAAATTATCCCTGGGGATTTCGGAGACTTTCTCCCGGAAATTTTATTCTCGACTCCCTGTTCTCACGGCGACCGGAGGATTTCTCACCGGGATTTTCAAAAAATCGTTCCCGGAAGTTTTTACTCAGCCCCCCGTTCTCACGACGATCGGGAAATTTCTCACCGAGACCTTTGGAAAATTTTTGAAAATTTTTACCCCGGGCCTTTCACTTCTCCTTCACAGCGCGCGGAGCCACACTCCAACCTGCTATGGAGGGGGGGTAACTCGTGCCCAGGGATTGCCCTGTTCCGGACCATCCTTTGAGAACTCGCAAAACAAGCAAACTTAGCTTTATTGAAATATCTAACCGGAGGACACCTTCCCCCTCCGGTGGGTATCGATACATTAAACGCAAGATACAACCCGAAAGGCTCCCACACCTAATAATCCCAGAGTCTCTCCGATAGCTCCCGGGCCAAGTCTCGATACAAGCTCCGTATGCGTCACTGGGACTTCCGAAGCAGGTTCTTGGGCCAATACATGTAGCCCGCCGGTGGGAGTATTCGAAGTGGTGGAACCCTCCGGGACCCCGGTCGTGGAGGGGATAATTCGGCGCAGTGATTGTCAAAATTGTCCAAGTGCCATTCCGGGAGCCACCGCAACCGGAGCAGCTCCCAGGGACTACAGCGGTGAAAGTCCCCGGCACTGAGACCTCGGCCAAATCGTACCTCACCGGACCCAGAGGCCTCACCCCAGGGGCGATCCCCCTTGTCACCGGGGCTCCCCTCGGGTTAAGACGTTCAGGTCCCGAAAACCCTCCTCGGGGAGTCGGCTCCCGGAGGACCTATCACGACAAGTTGAGAATTAGCAAAAAAAATATTGTTCCATTGATTGAGCAAAGAGCTTTACAAATTTTCGGGGCTTCCTCTAAAAAGCTACCGGGAGCAAAAGTCCTAAGAAAAAGAAAGAGGACCTATCTAGAGGCCCCGGGGGGGGGGGGGGGGGGGAGGTTCATACTTGCCCGTCGCCGTCCCCTCCCCCCCCCAGGAGTCCCCTCCATAGCTGGGGTACTCGCCCTCGGGAGCGCAGAGGTCGTGAGCCGGGCCCGGATGACCATGTTGTAAAAGCCACCCGCCAACTCCTCTAACTCCCGCTGTTGCGGCTCGAAGAAGTTGGGGAAGCTCCAGGGAAGCCGACCCCCAATAGCCCGGGCACCAGTCCCCCGGTGCTCGACGAGGGCCGTGGCCACGGCCACCACCGGGATAGCCTGACTGAGCGCGCGCGTCGGCGGCCTCCGGGATGACGGAGACTTGCGCATCGAGAAAGCACATAGACTCCGTAAACGTCGCCGGAGCCATTCCCGAGCCACCTCCCGGGCCGAGACTTAGCCCGAGCCCCTCGAGGGCTGAATGAACAGAGCGACCCGCCTCCACGACCGCCCTGGAGTGAGAGTTCTCGAGCTCTCGGTGAGCACTCTCCCTCGCCTTAGCCTCTCTCTGGAGTCGGGCATTGGCGTCCTCCGAGGCAACGAGCTGAGCGCAAAGACGGGCAAGGTCCCCGAGAGCCTCGACCCTCTCAGCCGCCAAGGCCACGATTTTGTCCCGCGCGTCCTGTAAAGTGGCCTCGTAGCGGTTCTCGAAGTCTTGGGCGACAGCCGCCGCCTGCAAACTCAGATTTTCAGACGACCTACCGGGGAAAGCGCCTAAGACACCCGAAAAACTAACTTACCTGGAGGTGGAGAGAAACCAATTCGGAGCTACGCTCACGAATGGTTCCCCGCTGGACGTAGTCGACGACCTTCCGGGTTTGAAGACCCGCGGCGAACCTCCGGGCCTCGTCCGGAGAAAGCATCGGTGTCTCTCTCCTGGCGGCACTAACCAGGTCCCTGTCCGAGGGCCCCCTATAATCGTCCCTGGGGACAATGCGAAATAGGCTAGCCTCGGCCAAGGCCACGGGCGCCGAGGATTCAGTCTCCGAAGAATCGAAGGATGAAATTGCTGGAAGAGCGGGGCCCTTGGGGGGAATGAGGAGCCCTTTTCCCAGTCCGGGCTGCGGAGCCCCCAAGGCGCCGTGGTCCGGACAGGCTGAAGGACTCACCCCCTCGTCTACCGGCCACTCAACACGCAGAGGCGAAACCTCCGCAAATCGAACCTCCAGACGTTCCGGAGCCATTGGCTCCGGCTTTACCAGGGAAGCAGCCGCCGGAGAAAGGGACGGAAGATAATCTGCCGAGTCGGAGTAGGCCGCCTCGTTCACAGCCCTCGCCTTCTCGCCCGAACCAAGGTGCGCATCATGCTCCACCTCCTGGCGAGGGGACGTGGCCCAGATCCTCGGCGTGGCTTGCGTGCATCCGGGCCATAGGTCCACCTCAGGTGTCCCCCCAGGCAGACTGTCCGACACGGTCGCCGGACCGGGGGCCTTTCGCGCCTTAGCACGCTTCGGCTCGGGCACCCTAGTGACCTCCTTCCCCCGCTTGTGGGATCCGGGGTAGGGAGGGGCTGCCTCATCGGCAGCGTCAGCCCGAAGGCTTCCGCCACCAAGTTGCGGGGAGGACCCTCCCCGATGGCACACACAACCCTCTCGTGCTCATCAGCATAGCACCTCCCGAGGAGGTTCTCCGCCTTCTCCCGGGCGGACGGGTTCGGCCGGACTGCAAGAACGAGGTTAGTCAAAAAACTTAAGTAAAGAGGTGAGTTACCGGATACTTACGACGGGTGACCGGCCTTTGCGGAGGCCGAAGAGTCAGGCACAGCCCAATCCCTCTCCACCCGTGGGAGAAGGGGGAGAGCTTGAGGAGTGCCAGCTCCTCAGCAGTGTCCCTCATGGACCTCTAGCCCCGGACGCTAATGACCTTACCGAGGAGCCTCAACTCCTTGGGAGTCCACACCGGGGGCTTGGGAGAGGACGAGCGACAGTAGGAAGGAGGCTCCGGGGAGTAGGTGAGCCCGGAGTCTCGCGCCCAGAGATAGAACCATCTCTAAAGCCAGTCCCCCCACTGATCGAGGGAGGCCGCCCCCAGGTACTCCTCTACCCGAGAAGGGAGAAGTTGCATCATGATGCAGCCGTAGGCGGACTTCGGTCCTCCCTGGACAATGCACGAGCCTCTCGCGGAAGGCTTGTAGAAATACCGGAGGTGCCGAATTGACAGCTCTCGCCTGGTGGCCGTCTCGAACAGCCAGATGAAGAGACCCAGCCGAACGAGTGTGTTGGGAGTGAGGTGGTTCAACGCCACCTCGTACTCCCGGAGGAACTCCCGTAGCAAAGGATGCGCTGAGAGCCGGAGGCCAGCCTCGAGGAACGCCTCGAAGGCGACTACCTCTCCGAGCCCAGGGCGTGGTGCGGTCTCCTTTGAGGGAATCCGAACGTCCCCGTCCACGACCACCCCCTGCTCCACGAGGGATTCCAAGTCCCCCGCGGTGAACTCCGAGACCCGGAGGAAGTCTGCGGTGACTTCCTCCGGGGGAACATCGACAACATTGCCGCAACCCTTCGGAGCCATCGGGATTCCCGGGAGAAAGATACCGGGAGAAAGCTACCGGGAGGCTAGAGCATCGGAGAGAAGAGGAGGGCTTGAAGTTTGGAATGAGACCTCCGGGGGTCCTCGAAGCCCTATTTATAGCGCTCTTGCGCGGCTCCGATAGTCGCCACGTAGCTCACCCTGATCAATATCGACCGTCCGTTTGAAACGACGCGCGCAAACTGAAAGGGCACGTGCGCAGGAGACAAAGCGACGACAGTTGGAACGCCGCGAGGCATTTATTGCCGACGGTGCGCGACGATCAAGGCAGCGGCGTCATGATGACCGACGGTGCCACCATAAGTATCTGGCGCGAGGTTCGAAGTGTCAACGAGGGTCGCCACCGGAAATCCACCCCGGAGGAGATGTTCCTGGTAATGTGAGCCGTCCCCTCCGGGGACTCGAACAGCGTCCCCAGAGGGCATGGGGGGCTGCTGTTAGGGGAAATCTCCGCGGAATCAAGTCCAGGTAAGAGGTGAGGCTCCCGGCCCCCGGTGACCCCTGTCCCGGCCGCCGCCATTTGCCCGGAGGCAAGGCTCCCAGTGACCCTCGTCCTGGGTGCCGCCATTTGTCCAGAGAGAAGGCCCCCAATGACCCCTGTCCCGGGCACTGCCATTTGCTCAGGGACAAGGCTCCCGGAGACCCTCGTCCTGGGCGCCGCCATTTGTCCGGAGGCAAGGCCCCCGGTGACCCTCGTCCCGGGCACCGCCATTTGTCCGGAGAGAAGGCCCCCGGTGACCCCTGTCCCGGGCGCCACCATTTGTCCGGAGGCATGGCCCCCGATGACCCCTGTCCAAGGCGCCGCCATTTTCCCAGAGGCAAGGCTCCCGGAGACCCTCATCCCGGGCGCTGCCATTTGCCCAGAGAGAAGGGCCCCAGTGACCCTCGTCCCGGGCGGCGCCATTTGCCCGGGGACAAGGGCCCCGGTGACCTCTGTCCCGGGCGCAGCCATTTGCCCGGGGGCAAGGGCCCCAGTGGCCCCTGTCCTGGGTGCCGCTATTCGCCCGGAGGCAAGGGTCTCAGTGACCCTCGTCTCGGGCGCCGCCATTTACCCGGGGAGAAGGCCCCCGGTGATCCGGTCCCGGGCACCGCCATTTTCCCAGAGACAAGGGCCCCCAGTGCCGGGTCACGTGAGGATCACGCAAGAAGCACCTTGACCGGGAGAAGGACACTAGTGCCCTTCGATCCAACGGTTACGGCCAGCGTAGGTTAGTCATTTTGCATCTTTTGGGCCTATATAAGCCCTTGTATCCCTCTCATGTAACTAGGGACAACTCATTTACTCCAATACACAAAATCAAATAGGCGTGCTTAGGAGCCATCTCTCCCTGAGAGAACTCCCCTAGCCAACTCTAGTTGGGAGCACGTCGACAGGACTAGGGTCTCCACTGAGGCCTGAACCTGTATAAATCTTCGTGTCACTTGCTGTGTTTGCCCGACGGGAGAGGACCGATCACGCGATCAACTTGCATCGTCTTTTCTTCGCTAGGAACCTCCATAAAACCTGCTGGGGTATTCGTAATACCACGACAGCCTCTCACAGATGTTGGAATGTGGCGAGGATCAGTACTGAGTTGGCGTTTAGATTCACCAACTCCAAATCAAAGTGGGCGAGGACCTCTGGCAGGAAGTCGCTTTTCGGCAGGCAGAAGCCGCAGCGCACAAAGTCCTCGAACACCACTAACTCGCCTTCTTGCACCTTCGGGCTCTCATTCTCCCTGCAGGCCGCCATGGAATTAGCGACCTGGAGAGAAGATACCCGTCAGCCTCCAGGGCCACCAAGCTCTCCTCCGTGCGCTGGCTCGATCGCGTGCAACAAGCCATCAGAGTTTATGTCTGGTGCGAACTGGAGATCATGAAACAAGAACAAATGCAGAACACTCGACAAAAAGCTTGAGAAATTGTGATGAAGTTTGTATGCACAGGCAAGGCTTAGGACGAAGGGTTTAAAAACCCACTTCCCTCGAGTCCTTCACCGCTGTTCATGCGTGCGGTAAAAGGTGTCTTTCACATTAAATGCACGTCAAAACAAACCTGACACGCGCACTCCCAATCCCGCGAATGTTCAATGCGAAGTCGAACCGAAAAGATGCCTTTTCAAAAATTTAAATGCCTTTTCAAAGCGAAGATGTCTTTTTCAGTCAAAAGAAAACCTTTTCACTTTGACTTCGGGGGCTAGTAGACAAAGATTGCCGCTCTCACGATCGTGCATGACTGTCCTGTGATAATCGTTCCATGATCGTGAGAGTCATTCCATGATCGCATATAGTGCGCATACCTTTCCATGGTCACCAAAAGCCGAGGAAAGAGATAAGACAAAATTCATCAACAGAAATTGAGAAATTGACATGAAAAAAGCAAATTTTTCATTAATAGTTTTTATTTACAAAAACAAAAGGTAAATATACAAGGGGCCATGTCAAGGATTGGACTTAGCTCTAGCTGCATCTAAAATAAGTCAGCCTGACTTGCAACTAGGACGCAGGACTCCTCCAGCGACAAGTTGTCCTTCTTAGAATCAACTATGTACACCTCGAGAAAACTTGCGACCTCCCTCAACTTTGCGAGGGTATCCTTCACAGTGAGACTGCGGCTAGTGATGGTTATATCCGCGGCATGCTTCTCCTCGCGAACAAGCTGCTCCTTTTGTCGAGCCAGCCTCACAGTTAGGGCTGGACAAATAGATCGAAACTCGCGAGCTATTCGGGATCGGATCGAAGATTGGCTCGATTCAAGATCGGCTCAAGCTCTTAACTAGCTGAGCTCAAGCCTGAGGTGAAACTCGAGTGAAAATTTGAGCCGAGCCTGAGCCTTCCTGAGCTCTCTCAAGCTCGGCTCGTTAAAACTCAAATTACCATTTACCAATTACCAATTACCAATACCTACTTACACTTTTAATGGGCCTCTGGCCGACTCTGGCCCTCTGCCATGAGTGCGATGGGCTCGGCCAGGCTGCAACCATGAGGCCATGACCCACGAGCTTCACATCTCCAGGTTACCATCACGGCATCACCCACATTCGGCCGGCCATCACCCATTCGCCCATTCCCCATTCCCCAATCCCCAACTCTAGCCCTTACTCAAATCCCTCACGTCTTGAGCAGCCGCACCACCAGGCACCAAATCTATCACGGCGGAGCGGCGGTGTGGGTTCTCGGCGGAGGCGGCGTAGGGGAGCAGCGGCGCAGCCTCCTTCAGGATTGGTGAGGAACGCCGGCGGGGGCTTCTGGTGTGACCTGCAGCTACGGTGACTTTCTAATCAAAAATGTGATTTTGTATTAATCAAGCTCTATCAAGCTTTATCGAGCTGAGCCCGAGCCTGATTCTAAGCTCGTTAATATTTCGAGCCAAGCCCGAGCAGAGCCTGTCTGGGCTCGCTCGAGCTTGGCTCGTTTCCAGCCCTACTAGTAGTCTCCCTAGCCCAGTCAAAACTTGCCTTCAAACGCTCAACGCGCTTGAAGAAATCATCCAGGTCGAACCCCCGCCGAGTGTACTTCTCCTCAAGACGCTTGTGCTCCTCCTGGAGGGCCCTCAGCTCGGCCTTCACCCTGTCCAATTCTTCTCGAGCTCCACCTCCCTATACAAAATCATCAACTTACTCCAAGGTAAGGATTTGCTAACCAAGGAATGACACTACGAGGGTAAGTCCAGAGGATTAAAAGTTCTTACTGGGGAAGACATGGTCGAAGTGGCCACAGTAGGGCCTAGAGCTACCTTATCCTCCGTCAAGGAATGAGAACGAGGAGAAGTTTGTGTGGCCATGGGCGGCACCTGAGCCACAGTTGTAGAGGATGGCTGGGATGAAGCCTGATGAGCAGCCAGTTCATAAAGCTGCATCAGCCTCTTCGATGGAGATCCACCAAATGATCCAAGATCATCACCACCTCGCTTTCTTGAAGCAGTCAGATGCTCAAGCAGCTTCAAAATCCTAATTTGGCTACCAAGAGAGGATTACCTCTTGAGGCGAAGGTGCAACGCTGGTTCCTCGTGCTCCCAAAGCCTCAACATTCTCTTCTCCAATCTCCTCACTGAATCGTTCTTGATTCAAGGATGCCATTGGCACAGAAAGTTAAGGAAACTAAAAGCTTGAGACTTAGAGAGATTTGTGAAGAAGTTGGTGACGAGGATTGACACCCGAATCAGTTCAAATAAATGCACTGTTGGTTCAAAACAGATTCGAGTTAGACACGTGCCTGACGGTGCGAACTCAAGTCATTTTGAGAAGCATCAGCCCGAGGTCGCAGGCTTTGCGCGATCAGACTGCAGCTAGTCCGCGGTCAGGAATTCGTGTGCTATACGCGAACAAAGTGTTGGAGATGTTGCGCGGTCAGCCAACATCCCGTGGTCAGAGCACTTTTCGACCAGGGTACTTGGGGTTCACCTCTTCCTATAGCGGGAATATCCCAAGTATCCCGAGATTCTTCCACGTGGAAGACCAACCGTCAGGAGGTTAGTACGTGCAGTTATCCATGAATAACACATGTTAAACCTGCCTGGGGGTTAAGAGCGGTTCTCTAAACCGCATCCAAGCAACTGTCTGATGCAGTTACGACATGACACCCTTTCGACTAATATAAAAGGGTGGCAAGATGCATCAAACAAAAAGAGAGAGATCAACGTCTCTGATACAAGCCAGATACAACACATCTCAACCGTTCAAACAGCCAAGTCTACGGCCTAGATTAGATAGTTTTTACAAGCCTCTCTGGCTTCCTTCTGTACACTTACATAGGAAAAACCCTTCGCCTGTGAAGGTTTTTTCCCGCCATCTTGTAAACCTTTATTACGTATAGTGAAATCTCAACAAGACGTAGGGCTATTACTCCCACCATCGAAGGCCCGAACCTGTATAAACCTCTCTGTGCTCCTGTTCTCCATATTTCTACATACTTTCCGGAGGGTCATCTTGAAAGATCTCTCTATTATAAATTTTGCATAAGTTCGGCTGAGGACCCTGAGTCCGAATCGTTGACAGCTGGCGCCCACCGTGGGGCCTTTCTCAAGGCGTCCTAATTTTTCATCTGGAGGTTCGCTGAAAATATGGCTGGAGTATATGATTCCGAGAACAATTTTGATCTCGAGGATTATGCTCACATTCCAATGCCTTCTCCAAGCGATCCTGTTCCGATGGAGGAGGTTGAAGGCCAGAATCTTCCAGAGGTTGAATCATCTCTCCAGGTCATGTCCATCGACCAGGGAGCGTCTAGAGTAAGGTCAGAACCCACCGAGGTTCTTAATGTGCTAGAGGGTGAATCCGGTCCGTCATACGACCCTGCTGAGGGGAAGGATGATATCGACCTGGAAATCAGCCCGGGGAGGTTCGACCCTGATAACCTTCACCGTCTCTTTGATTTCGAGTCCGACTCAGAACAAACCGAGATGTTTTCTCCATCGACAACCTCTCTCCTTAGACAGTTCGCTGCCTTGTCGGAGGAGACTCCCGATCAACAGGCTGCTAGGGAAGAACGGGATCGCGAACAGAAGGAGGATCAAGATCTCGAGCAACAAAACAACGAACTGCGCAGAACTGCCCTAGAGGCTCTTCAAGATGCGCAGGCTCGTTACGATGCTGCTCCGAGTTCTTCTCGACGGTCACGAGGCCGCAAACGCGACCAGACCCCTTCTTTGCCTCCGGAGCGTTTCCCGGTGGACGAAGAAACAGTAACACCTGGTGCCCCTAGGAGAAGTACCCATGGTCGACTGCGATCTATCGCGGAAGTCATGTGTAACTTTCCTCCTACGGTCACGGATGCGCAGAAACCGGCCTTCACTAGGATCCTAGCGGAAAGACTGGATGAGGTCGCGTCTGATGCGACCCCAACGGCCTCTTCCCGGTCGGTAACACGTTCCCGCGAACGAGAGTGTTCTCATTCTGGTTCTGGTCGGCGAAGTTACCCACCGCCTGTGCCACCCCGACAGGACAAGTACAGGCGAACGCAGGATTCTCGTGGTAGGGATCGGGTCCCTGTCCACTCTCGTTTGGGGCCGCGGATAACTTCACCGTTGCGTGAAGTCGCCCGTGACCCAATCGAGAGTCACAGGGCAGTTCACGGTCTCTACGTCGGTTGTAAAGCTTTCTCGCCCGGCCTACGTGCGGTCGTTTGGCCTGATAAGTTTCGACCAGGGGCCATTGAAAGGTTCGACGGAACTCAGAACCCATCCGAGCTCCTTCAAATCTACATCACTGCCATCAAGCGGCGGGAGGCGATGACTGGGTCATGGCCAACCACCTGCCTACAGTCCTCGAAGGACCGGCTAGAACCTGGCTATTTAATCAGCCCAAGGGTTCCATCTACAATTGGGAAATGCTGTGCGACGCCATCCTCAGCAATTTCCAAAACTGTTATCAAAAGCCGGGTAAAGAGGACGATCTTCATCGGCTACGACAAACTTCAACTGAAACTCTTCGACAGTTTGTCAAGAGGTTTGTCGGGGTGAGGAATACCATCCCGAACATATCTGATGGCTCCGTTATCAGGGCATTTAAACATGCCGTTCGATACCGGAGATTCACCGAAGACTTGCTTATCCACCCTCCTCGATCGGTGGCCGATCTTTTCGACATGGCCGATCGATACTCTGACGCAGCGGAAGCGGTCGAATGGAACCGGATGGTCGACAAGGGTGACCTACCACCTCAACCCGGTTTCAAAGACGCCAGGAAAGAAGATTCAAGCAAGAAGCCGGAATCTTCGTTGGGTGGGAAGTCAAAAAAGTCGAAGAGGAACCGCTCTGGACAGTACCGCGAGGTCGTAGTCGCAGAGAAGCCGCCTTCGACCAAAAGTAACAAGCCTTCATTTAAAAATAAAACTGCTTCTGGTGGTTGTAGTGCCGACCAGCCAGAAAAGTCAACTAATCCACAGGAAGGCAAGAAGTGGTGTCCACTCCACAACTCCGCAGGCCACGACCTCAAGAACTGTAGGAGTTGGTTGAAGCAATTGGATGACTTCTACCAGGGAGTTGGGCCAATGCCGACCTTACCGGCTAAAGAACAGGAATGCGGACTTAGAGACGCCGACGGAGACGAGGAAATGTCCTACCAGGTACCTCAAAATCATGTTAATGTTATTTTCGGGGGTTCTTCCTCTTTCGTTTCCAAAAGGCAGTTTAAAGCCTTTTACCGAGAGGTTAACCAGACGGAGACATCTCTTGGTGAACCTCAATACCCCCGTTGGTCAGATACACCTTTGATGTTCGATCGCGCTGATTGTCCCGCGGGGCTTACTCGACCATTGAGGCTCCCTCTAGTCATTACCCCGATCATCAGTAACGTGAGAGTCGAAAGGGTCCTGATCGACGGAGGGAGCTCCCTTGACATTTTATTGGTCAAGGCACTCGACGAGATGCAAATTACTAGTTCGAAGATTAAGCCCATAATCCATCCGTTTTATGGGATAATCCCAGGCCCCTCCATGATGCCGTTCGGACAAGTGGTCGTCCCGGTCACGCTGGGAGAACCGGACAACTTCCAAACAGAATTGGTTACTTTTGACGTAATCAATTGTGATTCAACTTATAATGCAATCTTTGGCAGGCCAACTCTCGCTAAATTCATGATGGCAACGCACTATGCTTACCAGTGTGGCAAATTTTCTGGCCCCAAAGGTGTCATCTCGGTCCGAGGCAATCACAACGTGGCACTCACGTGCGACCGGCTATCTTTGGAGATGGTCGATCAACTTCCCCTCCGGGACGCCCAGGTCGCCACCGTCGCCACCGACGCGATCAAGGCTGCTCCACGACCAGATGAGAAACTCAAACTGGTTCCATTGTACCCAGATGATCCATCCAAGACAATTCGGGTCGGATCAGGTCTGGATGACAAATAGGAACTCGAGCTCATTACTTTCCTCCGGGCTAACGCAGATGTGTTTGTGTGGAAACCGTCCGACATGCCCGGTGTCCCAAGGGAAGTAATCAAGCACAGGTTAGCAATTCGACCTGGACAACGACCAATAAAGCAAAAGCTCAGGCGTTTTGCTGTTGACCGACAGGAAGCCATCCGAGAGGAGTTGGACAAACTCCTAAAAGCCGGGTTTATTAGCGAGGTCGATCACCCGGAATGGCTCGCCAATCTGGTCATGGTCCGCAAGTCAAACGGCAAGTGGCGCATGTGCGTCGACTACACTGGCCTAAACAGTGCCTGTCCGAAGGATGACTTTCCCCTTCCCCGCATCGACCAGCTGGTCGACTCAACTGTGGGTTGCGAATTGATGAGCTTCCTGGACGCTTACTCAGGATATCATCAAATTAGCATGGCAAAAGAAGATGAAGAGAAAACTGCCTTCATCACCCCGTTCGGCACCTACTGCTACGTCAGAATGCCGTTCGGTCTCAAGAACGCAGGTTCCACGTACCAGCACTTGATGCAAAAGACCTTTCTTTCCCAGATAGGGCGTAATCTCGAAGCATATGTAGACGACTTGGTTGTAAAAAGTACCAAGAGATTGTCTCATTTGGACGATCTCGCTGAAACCTTCTGTAATTTAAATCGCTTTGGAATAAAACTAAACCCAGAGAAATGTTCTTTCGGGGTTTCTTCGGGAAAACTTCTTGGTTTTCTTGTTTGTTCCAGGGGCATTGAAGTTAATCCTGAGAAAATCAGAGCCATTGAACAAATGAGGTCGCCCTCGACCATGAAAGATGTTCAACGCCTGGCTGGTCGCATGGCGGCCTTAAGTCGCTTCATATCGCGACTAGGCGAAAGGGAATTACCTTTCTTCAAAGCCTTGCGAAAGCATCACAATTTCACATGGTCGGATGAGGCCGAAAAAGTATTTCAGGAGGTAAAGACATATCTATCCAGTCCGCCAGTACTGGTGTCTCCCGACAAAGGAGAACCATTGCTTCTTTATCTGGCGGCTACACCACATGCGGTCAGCGCCGTCCTGATCGCGGATAGGGATGGAATACACAGACCCGTCTACTATGTGAGCGAGGTGCTTCATGGTCCTAAGGAGCGTTACCCTGAGGTCCAGAAGATACTTTACGCGCTACTGATGGCTTCCCGTAAGCTACGGCACTACTTCCAAGCTCACAAGATCACAGTACCCTCCTCTTTCCCTTTGGGGGATATTGTCCGAAATCCAGAAAAATCTGATCGAATCGCTAAATGGGCGGTCGAACTCGGTGCCTTTGAAATCCATTTCATGCCCCGCACGGCGGTTAAGTCTCAGGTTTTGGCCGACTTTGTGGTCGAATGGACCAACCCAGAGCCACCCGTGCAGGTGCCAGAGGAATTGGAATGCCCCGATCACTGGACAATGTACTTTGACGGCTCCCATAGTTTTCAACACTCGGGGGCTAGAGTGGTCTTAGTTACACCTCAGGGCGAACAGCTTAAGTATGTCATCCAACTACACTTTGTTGCGACCAACAACGCGGCAGAGTATGAAGGTCTTCTTGCAGGGCTCCGGGCAGCAAAATTCCTCGGAGTCCGTCGATTAGTGGTAAGGGGAGACTCACAGCTGGTCGTAGACCAGGTAAACAAGGAGTACAGCACCTCCGATGAGACAATGGCTCATTACCTGGGGGAAGTGAGGAGATTGGAAAAACACTTCAGTCATTTCGAAGTCCAATACATCCCTCGAAAGGACAACATTCTCGCAAACCAATTATCCAAAATTGGGTCCTCACGCACATCCGCTCCGGCAGGAGTGTTCATTGAACACTTGGACCGTCCTTCGATCATGACTTCGGTCGAGGATGATCCGGTAATAGCCTGCGTTACCAACCTCGGTCAGGAACAGGATTGGACTCATCCATTGAGAGTCTATCTTGAACATGGGACCCTACCCGAGGACGAAACCGAAAGCGATCGGTTAATTCGAAAAGCGCGTCTGTACAAGGTCATAGATGGGATTTTGTACAAAAAGGGTACTCAAGGAGTATTCATGCGTTGCATATCTCAGGAGGAAGGAAAATCCCTCTTGAAAGAAATACATGACGGTGTATGCGGTGCGCACGCGTCATATCGGACACTGGTCGGGAAAGCTTTTCGACAAGGATTCTACTGGCCTTCGGCACTCGATGATGCCAAGCATATGGTCAAGATGTGTCCTCAGTGTCAGTTCCACACGAGACAGGTTCATCAACCTGCCTATGCATTGCAAACCATTCCCCTCGCATGGCCTTTCGCGGTCTGGGGAATGGATATTGTTGGTCCTATGCCACAAGCAGTCAATGAATACAAGTTTCTGTTCGTAGCCATTGACACGTTTACAAAGTGGATTGAGGCCGAACCGGTACGAAATATTACCGCGTCAGCAGTACAAAAGTTCTTTCATAAGAACATTGTCGCTCGATTTGGTGTTCCAAACTGTCTTGTCACCGACAATGGTTCTTAGTTCGCCAGTGGTCTTTTCCTAGACTACTGCGATCAGATCGGAACTAAGGTGTGCTTTGCTTCTATGGCACATCCGCAAAGCAATGGTGCTGTAGAACGGGCCAATGGGCAGATACTACAAGGCATCAAAAAACGTGTTTTTGATCGGCTTAAGACTCGCTCGGGGGCTTGGGCAGACGAGCTTTATACCGTTCTATGGGCACTACGAACTACCTCTAGTCGAGCCACCGGTGAGACGCCCTTCCATCTGGTCTATGGGGCCGAGGCTATGTTGCCTATGGAAGTTAGTATTAGGTCTGTTCGGACAGAACAATTCGAACAAGTTGATCAGTCCGAACAGCGATCACAAGATCTCATCCTCTTAGAAGAAAGGCGTGATCGCGCTTTGATCAAATCCGCGGCATACTTGCAAACTTTACGCAAGTATCACAGCAAAAGGGTGCGACCACGTAGTCTTAACGTGGGCGACTTGGTGTTACGAAAAATCCAAGACCAGTCTAATCGCAACAAATTCTCCCCGAAGTGGGAAGGCCCTTATACTGTTGTCTCAGTACCGCAACCAGGATCCGCACAGTTAGCCATGGAGGATGGTCGAATTTTGTCCAATACTTGGAACATCGATCAACTTCGCAAGTTCTACGTGTAAGTATTCAATCCCTTTTCCTGTTCAATTAGCATTTTTTCATAAAACAAAAAATGTTCTGGTTTCATACGATGAATATTTCCCTTTATGCCCATTTGTTGTGAATTCGGCTTGGGGGCTGGTCGCTGACGGTTAGATCATTACAATGTTCTAGTCGGATTCGCTGGCCAATCTCATGACCGCTTCCAGACAAGTCACTCCTAAATAAGCCGTTTCTCAACGCACACGGGACTTTCTGGTAAGACCTCGGTTATCTGAGTAGCTGCTGGTTTGCAAACAAGGCTAGGCGTTACACTGATCATAATTCTTGGTTCGATCACACATCCCTGGTCGTTATATTCACTTCTCTCCTGCGTTTGTAATACTAAGTCTTCAGTATCTACAATCACAGGCGGGGGCTAGGGGGATATGTTTATAATATGAAACGACATAAAACAAGAATATATTTTAGAATATATTCATTTTCAAGAATATATTCATTTTCAAAAATGGGTTTCAACATACATTGCATTACATATCACTCTATCCCAAGCTCAGTCAGGAGCTTATCAACAAGGGGGCTGATCTCCTCCATGACGGCCTCTAGTTGTTCCTCACTCTCGACCTCAACCGGTCCCACCAATGGATTCAGATATGCATCTGGGCCATGGTGAAGTCGAACCCGGCTGAGAATGGCAGAAGCGGCTGACCGAACCCTAGTTCTGATCGCCTCTTCTCGTCGCCGTGTATCCTCAGGAAGATACTCGAGAAGTGACTCCGCCTGGGCAATGACTAGAGTAGACCAGTCATTTAGGCTGAGGTTGTCTCTTGTGGTTTCGACCACATCAGCCCTCAGGAGACGAGCCACCGCCTTCAGTTTTTCGAAGATCAAACGGCTCAGCTCCTTGTGCGCCCTTTCGGAGGTTTGAATAGAGCCCTGGAGGATCCCCTTGTCATGACTGAGTTGTCTTATCTGACCCGCTTGCGTTGCAGTAAGAGGGGAGATTACTCGCGTGTTATGAAGTTAAGTCTTCTTAATCAGGAATCGACTTACCAGATAGTTGTGGCTTCAGCTTGTTGTTTTCGATCCCTTGGTGCGCAGTCACTGAGATCGAATGAAGCTTGACCGTGGCCACTTCTTTTTTCAAGAATGCCACCTCTCTGTAGTAGAATAGAAGGAGTGCTCATAACCAATTTGTATCTATACAAGTTGAAAAGTAATGATCCTTACCTGCGCAAGTTGTCTCGTTCTTTTTGTATGGCCTCAACGCTCGCCATCATAGCACGTGACTTGGCCATCATCTGGGATAGCTCCTATGATGCAGAAAGAGATTAAAGGTGTCCTATGTACAA
Organism: Pharus latifolius; assembly: GCA_019359835.1. Lineage (NCBI taxonomy): Eukaryota > Viridiplantae > Streptophyta > Magnoliopsida > Poales > Poaceae > Pharus > Pharus latifolius. The sequence goes on along the minus strand of CM033325.1, from coordinate 18,928,636 downwards.
TCCAGGCACCAAAAGTGAAGTTCATCATACCTTTATGAATTCCCGTAAGGAAACGTCTTCTGGGGTAACGGGAAGACTCGTTGAAGGCCCCGTTGCGGCCACAACAGAGGCAGCCAGTGGGAGTGCCTGCTCGGCACTACTCCCAGTCGCTGTTGCTTGCGACTGGGTCTCCGCGCCTGCTTCTCCCCTCATAGCCCGAACTGCTTCCTGGACCAAGGGGGCAGAGCGCTCCTCACTGGAGGCTCCTGCACTAGCAGCGACTTCAACCCTCCCTGGAGCGGTTGAAGGGCTGGATGCTGTTTCTTTTCGCCTGACAAAGGAAAGATGAACCAAGCAGTCACAATTCGTGATCATCACGACTTATTTTAATACAACCAAGATAAAGGTTCTTACCTTATTTGAAATCCCATCAGTTTTTGAGATTTCAGGGAAGGCTCTCCTCGAGAAAGGGGACAATTGTCGTCTGTCCTGGTCTTCCTCTTGGTGAACAAGGCATTCCCCCCTAGGTGTGTTCCACTGTAAGCACATTTCTAAGGGAAGATAAAGACGAATGATAAGAGTCTTTACCTGGGCAACCGATCCAGTTGGCGGGGTTGCATCCGAAGGCCTGGATGGTTCCTGGACTTCTGGGGCCAGCGCCTCATTTGCAACCGCCACAGGATCTTGTCCGACTACTTCCACTCCTGTCCGCGGGGGTGGAGGATTTTCCTCCCTGGGATTCACAGGAGTCGCAGGGGGAAGCTCTTTTCCCTGGATAAGCATCAATTTAATGAATATACCGGGGAAATTGAAGAAAACAAGACTGTGAGAGAATCTTACCATGGTCGTCCCTTCGACCAGGGAAGTAGAGGCAACTGGCCCTGAAGCCTCGGGGGCTTCAGGAGCTGGGGTGTTATCCGCGACCACGGGGCTTTCGGTGGCTGCGGAGTCCGCTACGGCGCCTCTGCGGTAGCAGTTGTTTTTGCGGAGTGAGTTGGAGCATCACCGGATGGAGAGCCCGCAATTGTCCTCCTCCGGCGAATTAGGGGGACATCATCATCTTCCTCCTCCTCGCTCCCCTCTCCCTGTACGACGAAGAAGTAATTCCAGTCCGCACCTGGAAAGATAAGAGGAACGTGATATCTTACCGCAGTTTTCCTTGCGGTAGGAGGGACGCTTCGTGAAGACCCTTCCCCGAGATTTAGCCTGGCTTTCTTGGGGGCGGGATTCCTCGTCCTGGATTTCGAGGAAACCTTCTTCACGTGTTTCATCGTTGGCTTCCCCAGGGAACCAACGTTCTCGCTGGGGAACGTCGCCTCGGCGAACCTCCCTAAGAGCTATTCTCATTCCAATGGAATTGTTAGTGCTGGACATTCATAAGACCTGCAAAACAGAGGCTAAGTGAAAAATGTACCTTTCAGCGCCCCTGTTTAAGGTCGTCGCCGGCGTGAATCAAGCTCTGGGGGTGAGGCGATCCCTTGGGGCCTTCTACCTCGGCGTTGTAAGCCCTGAGGAGGTAGTTAGTCCGCCTCTCGATCTCGGATGAGGGCAGGACTGTTCCCAAATACGAGTTAACCAGTGCATTTCAAAAGTAAAAAGATTTTAGTGTCAGAAATGGATACCTTCATTGTAGTCAAAGGTACTGTCCGACATGGACTTGATCTCCCATGCCGGATGAGCCCTTTCACGCAGGGGACTCACCCGATTCTTCACAAAGTCGCGAATGACGTCGCGAGCTGTTAGTCCCTCTTGGACTAGGTGAAGAATGACCTCGGCATGCTTCATGAACTCCGCGTTCATCGCCGGGAGAGCATCCAACTCACTCGGCTTCTCCGGCCGCGAGTTCTCAAACCACAGCCCGCTCTCGGTTGGCGGGGTGCAGTAGAATCATTTCTGATGCCACCCATGCACCGAGTCTCGTAGGGGTGGGAAGGGATACTCCTTTTTCTCCCTTAGCCGGAAGTAGATGCATCCGGCGGCGTTGGCGCTCTTCAACCACGCCGAGTAATAAAAGCGCCGGAAGAGATCCACATTGGGATACACTCCGACGAACGCCTCGCACAGGTGCTGAAACACCGCCAGGATCAGCACTGCATTTGGGTGGAGGTTGATCAACTCCAACCCATAGTGCTCGAGGACGTCCTTCAGGAACCGACTCTCAGGGAATCGGAACCCGCAGTGCAGATATTCTTCAAAAACCACCAACTCGCCCTCTCAGACGATCGGGGTTTCTTGGTCCTTCTCCGCGGGCCGCCAGTTGATTAGCAGCCGCGGAGGAAGGATCTCCTCCTTCTCCAACGCCAATAAGCTCTCCTCAGAGTGGTGGATTGATCGGCTCCAAGACGCTATTTTTTGGTGAAGAATCGGAGAAAAAGTTTGCGACTTTTGGGGAAGATGGAGGCTAAAAAGCACGAGGGTTTTGTGCGGCGGAAATGTTGAGGGTTTTTGGCTGTGTAGCTTCCTCAAGAAGATACCTGCTCCTTTTATAGACCCGAGGAGATGTACTAATGTGAGTAACGTTCCATTCAAATGTTACACTTAGTATTTTATTCATTTCCCATAATGGATACTATCTCTGGCGGACCCGTTTAAGTGTTTCAGGCATCGGATCTGAAACAAAAAGACTTCTTTGTTTCAGAATCTGAAAGTACAAAAGCCTGAAAAGTTTTTCAGAGCTTTTCAAAGGACGTTTTCCTTTATATGCCTTGTATATTTTCATGAAAAAATCCTATGGCCCAATTTTTGGACGTATGGATATATTCTGATCGGGTTGTGGTATGATCGAGACCATGCTTTCGATTAAGCTCTGATTCTAATCGAAGTGACAGTCTGACCGAGCCTCAATTCTGGTCGCAGTAAGCTTCGGTTCTAACCTCGGCTTCAAGTCTGATCACGGTATCAGTGCTGGTCGCGGCACTTTTATGAAAACGCGATTCTAGTCACAGGACTAAAGTTTACCTGTGTATGAATGGTCGTAAAGACATTGCTTATGGCCATGTTTTCACACAGAAGATGTAAAGAGTATTCATATAAAGAAAGAAATTTTATTTCTTGCATTCTTTACATACAAAAGGAATACCGGCGACCAGAGCGTCGACCTGATCCGAAAGGAGTTTGCAGAGTTCTCGTAGGGACATATTGCTGTCAGTAGGATCTACACTGACAACCCCCAGAGAATTAGCAACTAATCTAAGCCTATCTACATCATCCCTAACGAGAGATACACTACTGTTCCTAATTAAATCGGAGAGTTCTCGCTGTTGCTGAGCGTGGTCCCTCTCTCGACGGAACTGGTGCGCCTCTTCACGGGATCGTTCAAAACGTTCTGCCAGATGCAGAATTGCCGAAGACATCTCTTCGGTCTTCTTCTCCAGGGCATTCTTCTCCTCTGGAAGGATCTGTTCGAGGGGAAGAGGTGGAGTAGTAGCCGGCTGATCACGAGGGCCTCCAATCTCCTACATTTGCAAAAGTTAGTTGTAGAAACTATAACTATCAGCAAAAGGAGATGAGGATCATTACCTGTCCCTACTCGTGACAGGTTGATATATCCATCCTGGGAAGTAGATCACCCGATAAAAGCGGATGATCACCAGATGGTGGAAGTGCAATCTTCCCACTAGGAGATTGCTTCCCCAACACAAGTTGAGAATCTTCTGGTCGAATAGTCACCACTTGCCGACCAGAAAATCGATCACCCAAACAAAAGCAGGGAGTGTTGGAGTAAAGAACTGAAGGAAGAAAGAATGATGGCTCATCTTCTACCTTTGCTCTGCTGGAAGATCCTTCTTCAACCTTGGGTTTCTTCCTTGAAGGAGATAGATCTTCAAGCATTTGAGGCTCCTGCTTGAGAACTTCCTCTTCATCACTTTCAATCTCAATGATGTTGTGATCTGCCATCGGGAGGTGTATGAAGAGAAGAATGAAGGTGACTTTAGAAAAAACTTGACCGTGAGGAGAAATTGTGGAGCTTTGCAATACGAAGGACCCGGTATTTATAACCGCCAGGGTGATGGTTCACATTCTAAGCACCTCGGGTTTTTAAAAGCATTTACAATTTTACCTCGGGTTAAAAAACATTTCAACAGCGCCATCATTACCTGTCACATAATACCCAAAGCCCGTCTCGGGAAACCAACCGACCCACTTAGTGCGCCACTAAGCGGGGGATTTGAAGAGTCGGGTTAAAAATCCGATGCATGTCTTTAAATTCGAAATAAACACGTCCCTTCATTTTCTTCGAATTTGGGGACTAGCTGACAAGGATTGACACCCGAATCAGTTCAAATAAATGCACTGTTGGTTCAAGACAGATTCGAGCTAGACACGTGCCTGGCGGTGCGAACTCAAGTCATTTTGAGAAGCATCAGCCCGAGGTCGTAGGCTTTGCGCGATCAGACTGCAGCTAGTCCGCGGTCAGGAATTCGTGTGCTATACGCGAACAAAGTGTTGGAGATGTTGCGCGGTCAGCCAACATCCCGTGGTCAGAGCACTTTTCGACCAGGGTACTTGGGGTTCACCTCTTCCTATAGCGGGAATATCCCAAGTATCCCGAAGATTCTTCCACGTGGAAGACCAACCGTCAGGAGGTTAGTACGTGCAGTTATCCATGAATAACACGTGTTAAACCTGCCTGGGGGTTAAGAGCGGTTCTCTAAACCGCATCCAAGCAATTGTCTGATGCAGTTACGACATGGCACCCTTTCGACTAATATAAAAGGGTGGCAAGATGCATCAAACAGGGAGAGAGATCAACGTCTCTGATACAAGCGAGATACAACACATCTCAACCGTTCAAACAGCCAAGTCTACGGCCTAGATTAGATAGTTTTTACAAGCCTCTCTGGCTTCCTTCTGTACACTTACATAGGAAAAACCCTTCGCCTGTGAAGGTTTTTTCCCGTCATCTTGTAAACCTTTATTACGTATAGTGAAATCTCAACAGGACGTAGGGCTATTACTCCAAACCTGTATAAACCTCTCTATGCTCCTGTCTCCATATTTCTACATACCTTCCCGGAGGGTCATCTTGAAAGGTCTCTCTATTATAAATTTTGCATAAGTTCGGCTGAAGACCCTGAGTCCGAATCGTCGACAGTTGGAAATTCCACAGCAAAGGAATGACTATTTATAGACTTACCCAAGCTACACTTCGAGTTCCCGGCCTAGGGCACACTGCAAAAATCTCGAGATCCTCCCTAGTGCCTGCAGCTCATTCCCCGAGATGTATCAAAGCTCTCACCAACATAATGCGATGTGAGAATTCGAAGCGATCAAGTACTGTTAAGAATTCGAAGTGACACACCACTAAAGTTGGTCTTTGTCACTTCAAATTCAGGGGCTAGCTAACGAGACTTGTTAGCCGGTTTTGAGCTCTCATGGTCGCGCAAGCGTCCCATGGTCGCCCATAGCCATGGCCGCAGGTCCTCCTATGGTCGCCAAAGGCCAGGAGGAAGGACATTGGGTAATCCAAGGGCTTTCTGAATTAAACTCAAAAATCATATTTATTTCATACAAATTCAAGACACTTATTATCACAAAACCTATGTCTTATACTGTATCCGAGAATAGTATGGTCGTAGGATACATCCCTATGACCAGCCTCTCTCGCAGATACAAGGACTAATCTTGTTACCGTGGTCGCAGCAGTACGCCATCATCCTTTATCATTACCCACCATGATCCTTATGATTAATCTCGAGATAATCATAAGTCCCTAACAAGGTAATCGTCGCAGAAGATTAGGATGGTAAGCCAGTTCCACGACAACCGAGTAAAGACTGCCAAACTGCCACGTACCCATGAACTACGGCAACCACCATGTACCCACGACCTCACAACTACCACTTTGGGGCGGTTATGAGTAAACGTGGGACATGCCTTCAGGAGGATAACTGACAAACTCTTCGGCAAGTATAAGAAGGCCTTCAAGGGAAGGATCAGGGGACGGACAATCAACGACAGAGAGAAGTCTAGACTTAGTAAAGATAGGATTAGCTAGATCACACACCTTGTAACAACCTCTCTGTAATTCTTTTTCCCATTTAGTCAACTACACAAGACGTAGGGACGTTACTCTTCTAAGAGGGCCCGAATCTAGATAACTCTTTCCCGTGTCTTAGATTCATAGATACTTTGAACACCTTCAGAATTTGTCTGATTGGCTTCTTTCTTTCTCTCACTCTTCTTTGCATAAGATCAAGAAGAACCCCCGGGTTTCAATTGTCGACAACCATGACTCCCACAAAGCAAGCGGCAGCACTAGGGCATGAGCAAGTGGCGGCGACGGAACCTCCGGAGGTGGCCCGCGACAAGCGGAGGGCACGGAGGGGGCCTGCGTTGGCAACGAAGACCATGGAGAGGCGACGAAGGCTGTGGAAGCAAGCGGCGGCGGCAAAACCTCCGAAGGTAGCCCGTGACGAACAGAAGGCATGGAGGGGGCCCACGGCGGCAACAGAAATTGTGGAGAGGCAGCGGAGGCTACGGAGAGGCTGGCGACAATAGCGGAGGTCGTGGAGGGACCTGCAACAATAGGCGAACGATGACCCATGTGAAGTAATAGTAGTAGAGAGAAGCTGCCAGAAGAGAACTCAACGGCGAGAACGAGAACGATGATGCACAGCGTCACTCATCGAGAGAGGAGGCTTTGAGACCATGTAAAAATATGGTATTGAATATTCTATCAATCTATTTGGGGGAGAGTGCACTACATATATATAGTACAGGTCTAAGTCTAAGTTAAGACATAGCGGGCCTAATGAACCCAAAGTCCAAGTCCTATATGTACTTAACAATGGGATCCTCACACAACCCTAGCATGGTTGGTTGCTACGACCAATGATCAACGTTGGTGCAACAGAAGATCCAGAGTGAGGATCCATAGATCAGAGATTCAAAGCGAAAGAATGTTGAATTTTTCTTACACCACTCCAGGAGTTTCGTATCCATCGCCTCTCAGGGGGAGTAGACCGAAAATAAATAGGTGGCTAGGTTTAGAGTTTGAAAGATCTTAATATTTAAAGAAAAGCACAAAGACATATTATTGTAAACCAATTGATCTATATATATATATATATATAGACCATTACAGAAGAATTATAACCAAATACAATAATTAAATCTTAATCAGATAAGAATTCTAATTAAATAGATACAGATATCCTTAATAAGAAAATTTCGTTCTAGCTATGCACATTTGGTTCTTAATATATGCAAATAAATATATAGAGTGGGAACAATTCTAATTAAATAGATACAAATATCCTTAATAAAACAAATTCTAATAAATAGATGCAAATGAATACATAGAGTTGTAACAAGCAAATCGACGTTCTAGCTATGCACATTTGGTTCTTAATATAAAGACATGTTTAGTTGTCAACCACCCTTTGCTAGCAAAGGGTGACAATGAGAAGTTTGCCATATTCTTGAGTAAAAATTTAGCATTATGCATATGCCTCTTTGCCACACCTTTTTTTTACAATGAATCAGAATGTCGCGCCACAATAGGTGTAATATGTCACACTTTGTTTACATAAAGGCCCCGTTGAAGAGGATTTCTCCCTCACAAATAAGTATAACAAGAGAGATTTCTCAAAGTTGAAACCATTTGAACTGAGAAACACTGAGAAATTTAAATTTCAATCTCAATTTCTCTGAAAAATTTCTAAAACCACTTATGGTAGAAATTTAAACTCTTCCAAACAAACCAAAGTATAACATCAAACCAAACAAGCCCTTAAAGATCACCTGCTTATAGATGAATATTTGCACACAAAATACAATACAACAAACGGCAGCAACCTCAATGGACAAATAAGAGCAACCATTTGAGGTCAAGTATCAGGTCCCTGCAGCTCCATTGCATGGTTATCACAAACATTGCAAATGTCAGATACTGAAATTACAAAAGAGCACTTGAGATCATCAAACTCATCACAAAATGTGAAGAGCGTAAGAAAAAACCTGAATGCCACTTGCTGCAAACAGAGAACCCTTCCACAGATTAATCACCTGATCACAGAACATTCAATACCAATACCAGATAGGAATTTTACTTTCGGTACAACAAGACGAGTAACAAGGCCTCTGCATTAGAAAGTTAGCATGGTGTCCGATACACAATAGCAGGCTGGCATATGCTACGCACACCCTAGAAGATCAGATGACAAAACAGATTGCTACTTAATTCTAATGAGAAGCGAATTTAGTTTTACTAACATTGAAGTCTCAACTTTGACATCTCCAAGTCAGGGGGTGTCCCTGAACAGGAATGCATCAGGAACAGAAGCTGGATCGAGCTCATAGAACCCGCGGAGCTTGCCACCCTTTTCTTCTGTCAGACGGAACGAAGGTATTCGATGAGAAAACCTCAAGTTCTCTTTTGTAGGTATCTCAAGAACACCCTTTTCCCTGTCAGGCCTAAACACAGCTCTGTAACCATTGACTTGAGTCAAAAAAGAAAACCTTGTGCTAGCTTCAGTGCGCTCCGTGATCTCACCAATGGCATACTCGCAATCATCAATGTTGGAAGGAGCCCAGCCAGGTGCCCAGTTGTTGTAGATGACCCAAATCTCCCCTACTTGAGGAAAAATTTCAATGTTCCGCTTTAATCCAATTTGGGAGGTTTCTACTAAATGAGAGAAGGTATCATTTGTGCCATACTTGATCCTCCAGTTGCGAATTTTAAATGTCCCACAGCTCACAGGTATATCCTGCTCCAACCACATCTTCTCCTGCTCCAGTTGAGGGCAAGCTTCGAGCCAGGTCAAATGCACTCTGAATGGATCTAACTCGACTTTGCTCACCCAACCATAGAACTTAGGGAATTTATCAAGATCACTGTATAGAGCCCATATTTGGCCACGTTCAAACTTATCACATGAGCGACCTTCTTCAAAGTTGTAGAATTCTGATTCTGGATATGCATAAATACTGGGTGAGGGGCAGCATTGCTGAGAGGAATTACTGAACTCACTAGCACCATGGCCATTCTTTTGTGGATGTGGGGTACATTCAGAAGAAAGATCTTTATGATATCCTCCATTTTGCTGATTTTCTGTAGCCGTCCGGCAACTATTGTGAGCTTCAAAGTGATTTTCCTTCTGAGCAATTTTTTCACTTCCAGGACTCACTCTACCAGGTGTGCTGTTAGCTGTTAAATTAATGAATACACTGTTCATTTTCTTGTTGAGACCCATGTAAGAATCAAGAGAAACTGAAGGAAACACAACATCCAGGTTACTAGGAAGAGATGCAGTATCTAATTCCAGGAATCCTGCTCCGACATCCTTCTCATTTCCATTTGTTCTGTAAAAAGGAATACTGTGAGAAAACCGCAGTAGTTCACTTGACGGTACCACAAATGAAGATTTGTCCTTTGCTTTCGCAAACAAACTCACAAAGCCTTTAATCCTGACCAAGGGGGCAACAGCAATACCAGTTTTCACTGTGAAATTTGACAAAACTTCCACAACTTCATACTCATAGGATCTATGGTTATCTGCATCTGAGCTCCACTGCATACTCCATCCCTTATAAATAGCCCATATCTCACCCTTGTTAGGATATATTTCATATGAACCCCTTTTTTTGCCTTTCATCCATGAAACAATGTGAGAAAACATGAGCCGATCTTGCGATACTTCTGTTTTTCCTAAGCAAAAGTTTCCACAAGCAACAGGCAGTTCTTCATCAGTCCATTTGTCCTCTTCTTCATTTATTGCATCATGCTCCAGCCAAGTGAACTGAACTTTGAAGTTGGTAGCATCAAAGCGTTTTATTCGAGCATAAAATCTCGGCATGCCATCAAGATCATCATAGAGTGCCCAGATCTGATCAACTGCAAACCGATCAATATCCCTGGACTTATCAAAATCAAAGAATTCTGGATCAGGGTAGGAGAAGTTTCCGGAATTGCAGGGTTTCTTTGGAGCAATAGTATCAGAGGTAGCTTCTTTCTTGTTTTTGCCTTCAGGTGTTGTGGTTCCTTTCTCTTGGCTGTCTGCTTTGCCGGACATATGAGGTCCAGCAGCTTGTCTCTCAGCACCTGCAACATTACCATCAAGCATTTGCTTACAACTTGTGCCAGCATTGGACGGCAACTCATTCATCTGTTTCCTCTTTTTGCCAGTGGGGTTCAGGCTGTTGTTGGCATCAGCATTTGCCCTTCTCCTAGCTGATCTACGTGGACTAGGGGTCCCTGTGGCATTTGGCACTGCAGATGCGTCAACTCTACAACCTGCATTTTTCTTGTCAATAACATCTCGATCAGCAGATGTCGCCCTTCCACCTGTCTTCATGTTTGCATTTGATGCATAAGATTTAGACGGATTTACTGTCGAAAATTCAACTCCCCTTCTCCTTGTCTCTGGGTGGATAACCTTCCCCTCACCACCTGCTGTGCCACTCTCCTTTGTACGCTCATTACGTTGTGCTGCATTTGCTGAAGGCATCCCACCTCTGTTCCCTCCAGTAGAAGAGAACTTTCTAGATTGGCCATGTTGACTGGTAACACCACTCTGTTTACGTGTAAATGTCCCTGGTGGCACTCCAACACTACTGGCTGTACTTGATGAGAATGTAGAAGGCACATCCTGTTCATTTAGCCTGTATGCGATAAAGGTTCCTCCACAGCCCTGACAGCGGACAGGACAGTTTAGTGTTTTGTAGAGGTACTGATATCGCACATTACAATTGATGCATTTGGTCCAAAATGCGAGTCCAGCAGTGGGTGATGGACCTGATGATCCATGTCCAACCACATTACTTCTATCTCCATCAGTTTTCTTCCATGACTCTGTAGCTTGCTTCGGTGGAACTCTAGTAGCATTCCTCCTTTTGATGTCATACAGAGATCGCTTTGTTCGATCACACAATGTTGAATGAGCTTCTGCAACTAACTTGAAAGCAGCTTCTGCACCAGCAAAACTATTTTTATCAGGATGAAGTGAAAAGGCAAGCTTGCGGTATTGCCTTTTTATGGTCTCCTCATTTGCTGTTGCCTCCACTTGAAGAATTCTATACAAGTCCAACCCCCCATTTATCTTTGCCTCCGCTGCACAATGGACAGCACAGACTGTCAACAGCTGGGATATGTTCTCGAGCTCTGGAAAAAGTCTCTGAGCTTTAAGTGCAATCCTTTGGGCACCAACAAAGTCTTTGTTTTCAATCTTCTTTAGAGCAATTTCCCTGGCCTTCAAGGCCTCTTCTCTGTTGCATTCCATCATATTCTCTAGCAAGTAGGCCCCAAAACCCTTCACATAAAAAGCTCTCAACTGAAGAAGGCTATATCCCAACTTAAATTTGCTTTCAGGAACAAACTATCTGAAAGTAGATGAACACCTCAGACCACTCTTCCCAAATGCAAACAGTACTTTTAGCCTGTAAATTTACAATACAATAAACAACAAAACCAACAAAATTTAAGTAAAATATAGCAAAATACATACTTATGGACAACATGACAAAAATGCTGTTTTATGAACTAAAGTAATATTGACAAACCATGCAGATCATGGTAGATGAACAAAGATATGGAAGTACTTTTTGCCAACAGCAACAACTTGAAAGGATTATTGACTTATTACATTTCAGTATTATTCTATTGCTAACAAAATTTGAAAAGTATAACAAGATTAAGCGCTAAAATATGATCAACAATTCCTAGAGCACCTATTAAATCGTTGTAACTAAGTAATGTTGATGGAATCATATACCACATCTTCATTCCGTAAAAGCACCAAAGTAAAATATCAAACTTCTTTTTTTATAGGAGTGATAAAAAAAGACAAACAATTTGTCCTAGAACCGGGCCACCCACTAGTCCAATTGGAAAAAAATAAACCAGGGACTTAAGTGGTGTTTGGCCGAGTTTATTTGGGGCTCCAACTTCTCTAAGAAGCTTAAGCCAGCCAAACACCTAACTTTATTTTGAGGCTTATAAGCCGACTTCAGCTTATTTGGGTAGATAAGTTGAAGCTAATTGAGACCGGATTCTCCAACTTATTTGGAAACTTATCCCCATTCCCCCTCACTCCCTGAAATTATTCATAACTTCAAACTTAAAAGCTCTTAAATCTTGTCAAACAACTTTTGGGTTTATTAAATAAGTTAACCTTTTGGACTTATAAGCTAATAAGTCCAAAAAAACTGGGTTATTGAATAAACCAAGGTCAGCCAAACACCCCCTTTGATGAGGCTGTTACCCCCACAAGACTAGAGTCACAAACTTACAATCAACTTGGCAAAAACATGATGACATGTTTGGTTTTTTGTTAACCCGACCGTTCAAAAAATCAACCAATTTTTACTGCACAATAATTCCCATGAATTCTAAAAATATTAAAGATTTGAAACATTTCCCAAGAATTTTAAACATTTTTGTAAGTTCAAAAGGTCCCAAAATAATTATTAGACACAGCTAAAATTTTCAGAAAAAAAACAGATTTCATGAGACGAAAATGAGTAAATTTACACTCAAATAAATTTTCTTCGATTTCTAAGAAATGCTATGTTTACAAAATATGATTTTGAAAACCGTTGTCTAGCCAATGACCTCAAGTCCTGACAGGGTCCAATCAATATCTTGGTATGCTCACAATAGAGGGAAATTATGTTAGGGAGTATGGCCTACGGCACAAGAGTCTTCCAAGATGAGATATACATGGCTAAACCTGATATTCCACTTGAGCATATATGCGAATTGACACCCATCCAAAGAAAGATACAAGGCCCCAGATTACATAACAAACTGTAAGTTTATCATATTTCTATTTCTTGACATGACTCTACATCATATTTGAAGGTAATTAACCTCACATGCCTAGAAGCTATGGCAGGACAAAAATTTCACTGTTCTAAAGAGCATATCAACGCAGTAAATATCAAAATTAAAGAAAATTTTCAATCCTAGTCAACAACAAAAATAGTTTTGCCACAGCAATGGAAGAGAACAGTAATAGCCCCCGCAGAATGGTTGTTATAGTGCATCATAAGCTTGATTCCAATTTACTTCTATTGAAACAAAAAAATATAAGATTTCCTATAACATGTCTTCATTTTTCCAGCACTAACAGCTTAATAAAGTTACTAAGCACTAAGCAGTAATCACTTTCTTTGAAATATGCCATTGTAGAAAGCAGCAAATTGCAACAAATTAAATATAGCTACTAACTTCCAATTTTTGGTGAAGAGCTTATTGGATCGTTATTACAAAACAGCAGATAGCACAGACCACATGGCAAGGGAAAGACATTACAAGAAATCAGGGAAGAAAGGAGCAAGAGTGATCCTGCAGAAACTGACAAACATGGAGACAGGATAAATATCACAATAAGGCCTTGTTCGGGAACTTGGGAAAATTTTCCATGGGTAAATAATCCTCCTGGGAATTTGAGTAATCGTCATGGATGGTCTAACTTTCTAGTGGGAAAATTTTCCAATGAGGAAGAAATCCCACGAGGAGTTTGGCAGACATGGGAAAAAAGCCCATGGAATTCAGGTTTTTTTTAAAAAAAAATTCAAATAATCCGAAAATTCAAGAGATCACAAAAAAATTGGCAAATTATCAAAAAATCAGTAAAATAAAATAAAAGAAAAATGTTTGCAGAAACATATACTAGAGGAGCTGCCACAAAAGCAATTCACTTAATCCTTTCCATCATGCACTAAAGATGAAATTTTTGATTGATTGTGGCAATCCAAAAGAATTCAAAATATATATATATAACGTTTAAATCTGCTGTACAAAGCACCACTCATAAGTAAAGTAACTAAAAGAAAGCTCATGATACGCTATACCTTCACAGTATCTTTCGTAAAGTAGAGAGATTCAGAGAACCAAAACCTTATGCTTTACGGACTTTCAGCAGTCGATTAGCTCCTCTGATTTTCTGACTCCTCCACTGGATGCTTTAAAGACTTCTCAGTTCGAAAGCCAAAGCATCATCTCCAACACTGCCAACTAAGAAGAATCAACCACACAAAAATGTAAAGTATTCAAGCTTATAGATAAGCATTATAACTTCTGATTTTAGTAGATCAAAGGAGCAATTACATTCATATGAACTAAAGTAAGATAAATTTTAGTTTTCAGCAACCAGTGAGGCAATGAATTCTTAAAACTTTTTGTTAGTTTCTGTAGCTATGAATTGTAAGAACAATGTGGAAAGCTATCTCTGATCACTGCCCTTCTACAGCAGATGGTTGTACATAATTAACAGCATTGGCATCAACATTAATCAGACATGGACTTTTGAGGACTGAAGCTTAGAAGCATTGGAATGGATCAAATACAAAATGGTACATACAGTTGAACTGTTGGTCCAGGCTGCTTTGAAAGAATGCCAAGAAGGTACTAGTATGTGATTTCAGGAGGTGTTTTGTCAATTTTTTAAGTGCATTATCTTGTTACCGTTCATAGCTAAATGCATTAAAATATTTTAGCATATACAGAGCAACCCATAGACAAGTACATAAGCTGTAACATAAAGAAAGAAAGCACAATTTAAATTTGCAACCAAGCCAGTGAAGAAACAAAGCACCAAAAATGTCTCAGAAAGTACTTAACAATTACTGGATAAAACTTCAATTGAACAAAACACCAAAAATCAGACCACCTTAAATGGACAACAAGATCCAGAGCAATCATTAGCCCATTGCTTGTTCAACACACTATCAAATCAAAACCACTGGAATAGCGATAATTTGAACCAAAAAATACAAGAAAAATAAAACAAGATCAATCGAAATCACCACCTAAGAATCAATATCCAAGACCAAGAGGAGCTAACCAAGCTGAAAAATTAAGCAAGAACCCATACAAAAGTAAAAACCACTTGATTTACACTCCAAAACACAAATTGCAGCTCCAACACTACTTATAACATAATGCTAATTAACTTAGGTGCCACTTTCCCATAATCCAAGTGCAAAGGTATTATTTGGTGTATCAATTATGCACTAGTAGGATCTGCACCAGCATGTGGCTAGTAGGACTGTAGCAGATATCTACTTCTCCAAGAACAAGCAACAAGTAATTTTGTGCTCTTGACTAATAGAATCTTACCTTTGTAGAGAAAGCAGTGACACCGGTGCATGGCTACTCTGTGGGAGGCACTCCTACTCATGCGATGAGTACAAAACTCAACTTCATAAACCAACCAAACACAATCTCAACATATTCAACCCCAACTCATAAAGCCAACCAAACAACTCAGCCTAAATGTGGTTATTCCAACCGAAAATAGAACATCGGATTCTTTCATGCATACTCCATGTGGCTCGGGGGGATATAGCTCAGTTGGTAGAGCTCCGCTCTTGCAATTGGGTTATTGCGATTACAAGTGGCCTGTCTAATTGTCCAGGCGGCGATGATTGAACCGGAACTGGGGGTTCACTTTTTCTAAGTACTGGAGAAGAGACTAAAACATGCCACTGAAAAACTCTACTGAAACAAAAAGATGGGCTGTCAAAAACGTAGAGAAAATAGGATGGGCAGTTGATCAGATCTAATCTGGATCATACATGCGCGATAATTGGAGTCAGCCGCTCTCCTAGGCTTCCCTCATCTGGGATCCCTGGGGAAGATATCCATCCTTGTAGGATGTGTTGCTCCAAGAAAACAAACAGCCAGTAAACTTCTTGCATGCTATTGAAAACCTAGCATTCCCAACAAAGTAAAAGATACTTATTGTGAAAAGGAAACACATCTGAATCTTGCAAAAACATATGTACCTAAGCAAAATATGGAATTTCCTAGGATGTTAAATTTGACAGTTCAAAGTAAACCAATGCATTACATCACGGAAAAAATAACTAATCATTAATGCAGGTTTATCTCCAGGCTTCGGACACCCAAATAATTTTCAACCAGGTCGCTTTCCCAGAAAATAACCTGCATAGCTATGTATCAAGAATCCAGCACAATAAACACATAAACCCCAAAGCAGAAAAGTTCCCTTCCACACAAACAACACAGTGGTGCATGATATACTATCAAGAACAGCTCTATCAAAGAAGAAATAAAAATAGCACAAAACCTCAACCTATAGCAATTACTCGGAGACCTTTGTGGCATTGAATGGTTCATGTCCATCTAAGAAAAAGATTGGACTTAAATGGCAATAAAAGGGAATGGCGCACCTCACCGACGCCAGAAGCAAAGACGACGGTCGCCTGACAGAGCTCGACGGCGGCGAATGGTGGCGGGACGGGGGGGGCGCAGATTGCCGGAGGGCGCGTGACCTAGTAGTGGCGGCGGCGTCGGAGGGAGGGGGAAGGGGAGAGTTTGAGGGACCTAGAAGTAAGAGAAGTGGAAGGGAGGGTTGCTTTAAGGGGTCTTTCAGCAAAACTGCCACCGGATTATTTGAAAATTTTCAAGTTTGCCATTATGTTTGCCACTAGAGTTGGCAATATATACAGGTTTGCCACGCAACTTGCCCTTGAGAGAAGGAGCTATTTACAGAATTGCCATAGGGATATAAGAGATTGGGTGGTTGGGGATTGTGAAATGGCCATTTTGCCCATCATGAAGGCTATGTTCCCCATATACAACCTAATTGCTTGTGTTTTGTCAAAATACATTAAGAATATGACAAGTAATAAACTGAGCTGTCAATAAAGACATAATTAATTCAAATTCTCTTATTTGACATAATTTTAGAACTTTATGTGCACTCAAGGATGAAAATGGATATGAATTATATCTTATTTGTCCAATTTTCAAATTAATAGTATTTAGATCTGATAAAAAACTATCTACATTTATAAATGATATTGATACAATATGGTTTAGACAATAAAACATGTATCGGTGTTCGAATAGCCAATATCCAAATAACATTTATATTTAAATATTATATATTATTAGATTATCAAAATTTTATATGGCACGAGACATATGTTACGTAGGTTTGGGTTTGCTATAAATGAATTTTGGTATGTTTGATAAATGAGTTGTGTTCGGTGTTTGTATGTTCCACATATTCGACATATTGTGACGAGATTAACAAATAACAGATCATGTTGTATGCACTCAATTGTCGACTTGGATAATTAGTGGTCAATGAAACAATTTTTCTGTTGCTTAGACAGTCTTTCTAGTTTATTAACTCTTAACTTAAATAGTTATAGTTGTTATTTTGATACAATTAGAAAGTGTTTGATTTATGAATTTTATTTTGTATTTTGTTCACATATAATAAGAATATGTTAACTACTAATTGGTTGGACAACTTGTAGTCGTAATCCCTATATTTATAATACATCTTATACACCACTTCAATTATCTTCTTGTGATCTTGTTGTGTTTGTCATATCATGCTAATTATGTCTAGCATGTCAATCATGTTCTGATGTTGGCTGATATAAATCATTGTGGAATAAAACTACTCTCTATCGAGTTAATCGGCATGTTAAAACGTTTAATAATCGTGTCATATTCAACTTGGTATTTTTGACCCATTGAATATGCTACAAGGTGAACTGTATTCACATCATATGACTCGACATGAACCAAATTTAACTTGGTCCATTCACAGCTCTACATATTATGCTAGAATCATGAATATAAACATATTAATTTTAATTATCTAGTATCTTCTTTCAAGATTTGATCCATAGTTGTATTTGTTTAGTTAAGATTCAAATCCATTCCTCCAAGTTTTGTATCCAACCTAATCTCTATTTACATATTGTGTCCAATTGTAAATTTGATACATATATGGCTTTGCTTGCATTTGCTTGGATCCCCTCCATCCCTACCAACTAGACCATTTCTACTTTATTGTGTCAAGGTAATCTATGCCATCAGAGAAAGTATAAAATTTATTAAAACTTATATGGTCATGAATCTAGAACAACACATAATTGTGTAATAAACCTGATTTATTTCAGTAATAGACCCAGTTTATTTCACTAGAGCAAACCATCGGTAATGCCAACATTGATGACCTTATTCTTGGTACCTTGACACGTTCTGTCTTGTTTTCCAAATTGGCCAATACATCAACCAACACATAATGTTATTTGGCATGGTGTTACCCATGTTACTGTTTAATGAATTTTGTAAAAAAAAAAAGCGTGGGCACTATATATTTTGGTGCCCTGTGATGTCTAAGTGAAGCTTAGTGTATCACACTGTAACACCCATCCTCCACCCCAAATCTCACCCTGAAAAAAATCCTTTTTCATTGTCCCCGTCTTTTCTTTTATTCATTTCCCTCTCTTTTCTTCCTCTCTTCTTCAGGCAGCCAACCCCCCTCTCTTTTCTTTCTCCCTCTCTCTCTGTCTAAGCCTGCACCAAATACAGTGCACACACATTTCTCTCCCTTTCTCAACTCAAACACAACACACACTCCCGGACTTCTCTCTCCAGCACACTTAGACTCGTTCTCTCTCTTCCTCAGCTTTTGCCAACATGTCACTTTAGCCTTCTCCTCTCTTGTCCTCGTCTCTTGTCTCCTCTTCTTGTCCAGTCAGCAGAAACAGTGGAATAGCAAGCAGTCAGGGGCAAATCGACCCCAAATCTTCTCTTCTTTGCATTTGTGCTAGCAGCAACAACAGCAGTCTGCAATAGTCACCCCCAGTCACCTTCATGTCCCCTCCTACCTGCCAAGACCAGCAGTAGTAGCAACCTCAACTTTTTAAGTCCCCCTCCTTCTCCCTGCATTGCACACCACATTGACACACCCAAAACAGATGCGTTTAGTAATAACTGCAAGTGAACAACTGTTCGTTAAACACTTGATTGTTGATTTCTACAGCAAACAAGTGAAATTATCTCTTAGATTAAGATTACTAACTAAAATCAAGTGAATTTGATTGTTCTAGAAAGCTATAACTAAAACTATAAAAACAAAGGTTTAAAATCAAAGAGAGAAAATCTAGAGTTTCAGGAATTCCATAACCATCGAGCGTAATTTGTAGCAAAAATTAGTAAATTGACAAATTGATTTCCAAGATTTCAAATGAGACAAATTAAGTTGTCTCCAACTCCATTCAATAGTCATAGAGAATTGTACTTTCTGCTCTAACTCAGCAAGGTGAAAAGTTTCTTCCAAACCTTAGATTTAGCGTTAGAACGCAGCAGTTGCGTGTTGCTCTAACGTACGAATACAGATCGCCTAGTGGAGTATGAACAATACCGTGCATGAAGGACAAAATCCAAGGTTTAGAGAATAAAATCTAGAAAATTAAGATAACAAACTTTCAAACAAAACAAAAACTAAAACATGCCCTCCGGATTGGATCAACCCTAACTCTAGAGGGAAAACTACTCGCTAATAGTAATGAAAAACAGTAACTTTCCAAGGAATAAACAAAACATACCAAATTATATTAATCACGGAGAAAGTTGCCATCCAGGTTGGCTTACAAATCGTCAACGAAAGAAAACTAGACTAAAACTTAGATTAAAACTAAATTTAAATTAGTGAGGGGGCTAAACTAAACTTTCCTGGATGCTAAACTAATAAAAAGCCTCTCTATTTATGCCTAAGAGTCCAATATAACTTAACTACAACTCCTCCAAAGAAAATTCACATAAACATAAGTTGGAATTGTATAAAATTGTAGTACCACAAAAATTGGGTCTAAAAATTTCTTTTTCAAGCAACATGTCCCTCATAATTTCTTTTCAAATTAACCCTTTAAAAATTTCCTTTAAAAGGAGGGGAAATTTTTTCCTATAATTTCCCCTCCTTTTCTCATATTTAGAAACACCCTTTTGAGAAATTATTTTCCAGAATTATCCCCAGAAACTCCTCTTTTACATTATAGCCCTTCTAAAACCCTAGTGATTTGTTCTACTTCACCTTCCTTAAATTCTTTTGCATTTGGCCCCTCCTTATCTCCCTTTTTGCAATTAGGCCCTCTCCTTTTCCCCTTTCTTCAATCATGCCCCCACCTCACAAGCAAAACACACACATATACACACCACACCTCTGTCGACTCATCTCTCCCTCACAAACACAACATGACTCACACCACTATCTCCCTCTCACTACCATACCCACACACACTATAGACACACAACTCTCTCTATCTCTCAGTTGCACACACATCACCTCAACCCTCTTCTTGTCTTCTCCCTAGCTTCATCCCCCTTTTGTATTATTTTGTCCAACCCCAGACAAGCTGCAGCTTCAGCAACTTTCTAGTCAATTTAGTTGCTAACCACTAGCAAAGTTGCAGAGCAGCCACCTTCCGTCTGTCTCCTCCACCTTCCCCATGCGTTGCGACAGTAGGCAATAGTCAGCATGCTGCTCACCCCTCTTCTTCTCCAGCACAAGCAACAACAGTGCTTAAGCCAACCCCCTCACTTGGCCTACTCTTAGCTCTAGTGGCAGACCTCTTCTTCTACCTCCCCTCCCTCCAATGCCATGGTAGAAGCAGCTGAGCAGAGAAGAATAGCATGAAAGCTTTTCTCCAGTGGTAGCCAGGTGAAGCTTCCTTCCCTTTGCATTGCATAGCATCACCCCTGCACACTGCCAGCAACCTCCAATGCAACCCCCAGCCTATCGTCAATAGCCTTCCTCTAGTCGTCCTAGGCCCAACCATCATGCCCATTCAACTTCTCTCACCCCCCTCAAGCTCATCGAG
The DNA here is from genome assembly GCA_019359835.1 of Pharus latifolius. Classification (NCBI taxonomy): domain Eukaryota; kingdom Viridiplantae; phylum Streptophyta; class Magnoliopsida; order Poales; family Poaceae; genus Pharus; species Pharus latifolius. The sequence goes on along the minus strand of CM033325.1, from coordinate 18,908,059 downwards.
AGACCGATTGAGTTTCGACTGCCTACATCACTATAGTTACTGAATTTTCTATGCCAACCACCATGCCCTATTTGGAGCCACCTTTGACCTCCTCTCTAGCCAAGCCTATGGAGGAATTTGCTCCTCTCCTCCCTCTGAACAATCCCCTTTAGATCGATTCTCAAATAGTGTCATCATTCATCATCACTGTCATGCTCTAATCTGACTGCACCACTGCGTCGTGGCTTTTACTGGTCGGTTTTGATTAGAACTGGTCGAATATGGTCGGTTTTAGCCAGATTTGGTCAGTTTTAGACGGGTTTGATCAAGACTGGTCGAATATGGTCGATTTTGGCTTAGATTTATACATTCTCACACCGTTTGAAGCCAGACTTCGTCGCCTACACATCAAGGAGTTATTTTTGGGCACATTAACCCATGTACTATAAATAGAGAAACTTTTGGCTCAATTAGACATCTCTTTTTGCATGCTTTTTAGATAGTTTTTCTTAGTAGAGGCCCCTTTTCTATTTTTCTTGATTTTGTAAGCCGGTAAGGACGGCCAATTCAATTTTCAAGCAATCAAGTAAATTTTCATTTATTTCTTATTATTATTTCTACATTATTATGGCTTTTTGCGAGTAGATCCCTTTTAGGGTTAGGGATGACCTAATCTGGAAGGCGTGATGTTCCTCGGTCTTGATCTCAAGGTTTGGAGTTATTTCCTGATGTTTTCTTCCTCTAAACCCTAAATTTTCGTTTCGGCAACAAATGTAACAGTTGAGACTTAGCAAGAATTTAGGGGAGTTCTTGAGTCCTTAGCATTTTGACGCAGGATCCTGAACAGGAGAGAGACTCTCACCAAACGTAACAATGAAAGCGATTCTTTGACTGTTGTACCAATGATCATATTGGCAACTTAATCTGTCTTGAAAAATGATTGAAATTAACTTGCAATCCTCGGATCTTGGATAGAATTACGCCGGATAGTTATGGAACTCATGAAACCCTACATTTTTATTCCTTCTTTACAAACCCTAGATTTCGTACTTGTTCTTTACTGCTTTAAAACCCTACATTGATATCTTTAGTAGTAGATTTAGTTTTAGAAAAACAAACCCCCAACTCATTTAGACTTAATCAGTGATCCATTAAACTAGAAAGACGAATACGCTTGTTCCTCCTAGAATTCGACCCACAAGTGCTCAATGTTCAACCATTCACTTGTGGTTATTACACAATCACACCATTTTAGGTGCGATTAGATCACAACATTTCCAGATCTTCTTCTTTGACCAACGGTGAGTATCGCTCTGTTTTCAGTTCTTGAGCAGCTTCCCTTTAAATTTCAAATTCGTGCTCTTTAGTGCACAGTTTTCTCTGATTCTTGTTTCTGTGTGTTTGCAACTCTATTAGCTTCATTTTGGGCATCTTTAATCTATATTTTGATTTGTAGAACTCAGGCAATCGATGAAACAGTATAGCCTTGTTGCTTTGCTGTTTTTGCAAAATTGCACCACTGGTATGTCCTCAAAATTGTTCGAGCGTGTTGAAAGAATTGTATATTAGCTCATTCCCTACAACTTTTTTGTTGTTGACTTTCTGAGAGAAGCACTGTATCAGCCCAAGTTTTATGTTTTTCTGAATTTCAGTCTTTTCGTTCAAGAGTCTGATGAACAAGAAATTAAGCCATTTGTAGAATCCTCGATTAACCCCCTAGTTGGGCTCAACCTCACCAAATTCAAGTCTTACGGAGTCGGTTTGTGTGGTTCTTGTCACCAAAGAGCCTCTGGAGAGGCCCATTGATGGTGAGGGGCCGTAGTGCAAATCTGGATAGTTCGGACAAACGTATCAAAACTGCGCACCGACTTCGGTACGAGGCAAGGTAGGTAAGATTGGAGAAAAACTCGCAAACATTTGAAGACATCTAAGAACAACCATCAATGGAGGAAAGAGACTCAAGGATTATGCAATCCCGCTCAGCATGGGGTTGCAGTCAGGTATTCTTAGACCATTGATTGAATCAAATAACTCTGAAATAAAACTTGCACTTTTGAATTTGGTTCAACAAAATCAGTTCAACGGTCTTCCCGCTGAAGATCCATCTTTATATTTGCATATGTTTCTTAAGCATTGTGATACTTTCAAGATTCATAGAGTAACATAGGATGCACTTTGTTTGAGGCTCTTTCCTTTTTCACTTCGCGAGAAGGCAAGGGCATGGCTATACACTCTTTCTCCTGTGTCGATCACTACTTGGGACGAACTCTCACGAGCTTTTCTTGGTAAGTTTTTCCCTTCTGCCAAAATTGTTCATATTCGCAACCAGATTGCATCTATTTCACAGTAGATAGGTGAATCACTTTACGATGCTTGGGAACGGTATAAGGACTTGTTGATCAAATGTCTGCATCACGGACTAGAGAAGTGGCTTGCAGTTCAAATGTTTTATAGCGGATTGAACTACAATGCGCGGATGGCCGTAGATGCCGTAGCTAGCGGCGCACTAATGAACAAAAGTGTAGACGAAGCATACCTCATCGAAGGTATTACTCAAAACTACACTCAATTGGGAACCAAACGAGCTGCTCAACAAACTCCGACCAACAACATGGATGTGAGTGTAATGTCGCAATTGGCCGAGCAGGTAGCACTTCTAACCGATAAATTGTTTATTCTTGGATCAACTGCCACTTCATCTGTTAATGTGATTACACCTGTATGTGAATTGTGCAGCATATAAGGCCACTATGGTCATGAATGCCAATTTAACCCATCCATGGAGCAGGCAAACACTTTTCAGGGTATGCAGCAACGGTAAGGTAATGCTTTTCCTAACTCGTAAAAGTTTGGATGGCGCAATAATCAAAATTTTATATGGTCAGGACAAAATCAGCAATCTCAACGTCAACAACCAAATTTTAGACAGCAGCAACTACATCCCCAATATCAAGCTCAAAGGCCACCGTTCCAACCACAAAATCAGCAACCTTATCGACTGCCAAATCAACGACAACCCGAGCAGTTGAACATGAAGCGCATGCTAGAGAACTTTCTAGCAAATGAAGAGAAAGAAGACGTCCATGAGGGAAAAGATAGACTCCATATCGACTCACATCCGCATGCTCGAGACTCAAATCGCACAATTGGCGAATCATACACCAAAAAAGATAACCCTCTTCATTCTCAACCTATCAATCCTCGCAATTCTGAACAAATTAATTCCATAGCCAGTTCTAACCCTCTTGTTTCCAATGCAGTGATCTTAAGGAGTAGAACAAAGCTACCAGAACAAACATCACCAACCAAACCAAAACCACCCATCGAAATCAAGGAAATACCATTACCACCGACAAAGGATGACAACAAGGAAGCCAAACCAAAAGAAAAGGAAAGTGGAGAAAATCAGGTAATACGTATTTATAATCCAACTCCACCTTTCTCTGGAAGGTACGTAAAAGCAAAACTCGACAAGCAATTTGAAAAGTTTGTGCAAATCTTGAGAAAGAGTAATGTGACTGTGCCTTTTACTGATTTGGTAACTCAAATGCCTTTTTATGGAAAATTCTTGAAAGACATTCTTACTAAAAAGAGGGATTTGAGTAAATTTCAAATTGTTTCTTTGACCAAGAATTGTAGTGCTTTGATTCAGAACAGGATGCCGGAAAAGCTACGGGATCAAGGAAGTTTCTCCATCCCTTGTAACATAGGTACAGTACACATAAATCGAGCTCTTTGCGACCTTGGCACAAGCGTTAGTGTGATGCCTCTCACCATTGCACAACGTTTGAGCATGGGTGTGATCAAGCCTATATGCATGGTTCTGCCGATCGATTGGTGAAGCATCCGTAAGGAATCCTAGAAGATGTGCCTCTTCAAGTCGGTAAATTTTATCTTCTAGTTGATTTTGTCGTTCTTGATGTGGATGACATTTGTCATATTTATACATATTTTCCATATATTTTCCCCTTTGTTCATGCACATTTTAGTCATATAAGGTGGTGACGAGAATTGTTAGCCGTACTTAGACCCCCATGGTTGCGCATACCTTCCCATGGCTGCGCACAATGCTCCATGGTCACACATACCTTTCTCTGGTAACAGAAGGCCTAAGAAAAGAGATACCGAATAGTCCAAGGGTGTTCTGGACATAACCCATTAATGATATTTCATTCTTGCAATTTTATATATGAGACTCTATAGACACTTATTATTGTAAAGTCTATAGTCTTATGCTATATTCGCGAGCACTATGGTCGTAGAGATATCTACCTTCAACCACACCCTCTCGCAGAGACAAAGCTTGATATCAATACATGGTCGCAGAGGTACGCGATCACCCTTTACCATAACCATGCCTTGATCCTTATGATTATTCTTGAGATAATCATAAGTCCCTGGCAAGGTAACTGTTGAAGAAGATTATGATGGTGAGACAGTTTCCACAATGCCGAGTCAAAACTACCTAACTGCCAAGTAACCATTATCTACAGCAACCACCACATACCCACATACTCACGACCCGCAGTTACCATCACGACGCATTTGTAATCAGTCATGGGGCGTGTCTTCAGAAGGACAACTGATGATCTCTTCGGCAAGTATAAGAAGGCCTTCAAGGGAAGGATCAAGGGGGATCAAAGACGATAACAACAGAGAAAGAATATTACATATAGCCTAATACGATTAGCCAGTACATTCACTTTGTAACACTCTTTCTGTAATACCTTTTTCCACAGAGATAAATACACAGAAGTAGGGTCATTACTCAGCTAAGAGGGTCCAAACCTTGATAAATTCCTGTGTCCTAGATTCGTAGATACCTTGAATACCTTGGTACTTGTCTGATTGGCTCCCTTCATTATGTTGGGGAACGGGCTCGCCACTCTAGCACAATTTCAATAATTTTACCCAAAATCCCAAAGAGCTTGCAAGCAATAGATCATAGATCAAGAGATTTACCACTAGACGCGTGTGAGACCCCCATTTGAGGATCACCTTGGTAACCGCCCAGGTAGGTTACACACAGCAGGATGTCACATGAGCTCCAAACCACACAAGCATAGTAATAACATTAAACAAGTATCAGGCCAACATGGCCAATATTACATAGCCAAAGCACCGAAAATGGTGCTTAGTAGAGTTGCTAAGAAAATAACTAGTTTATCAGAACCAGAATCGGTATCCAAGTACCGAACACACAACAAAAAGCACAAAGCAACGACGAATAGCTTGACTTCCATCCGCAGCGGGGTTGGAGGGGCTTCTCCCACATCTGACTTGACTTGGTGCGCAATCCTTCTAGAACGTGGGCTCGCCCGGGGTGCTTCCATCTTCAGGGAAGTACTCATAACTGAAAGAATCGGGATCCTCGAATCCCTCTTCTACAGTTGGATATAAATGCAAGGGTGAGCACTTGGTGCTCAGCAACACTCATTCCAGGGATTAATGCAATTATACTTATATGAGGGTGAAACATATGATTCCGGGGTTTTAGTTTCATATGGATAGAGATATATAGATTTCCAAGTCATTTATTCAGTAAAACAGTACTTTTGTCATGAAAATGATACTTTAAACATTAAACAGGTTTTCAATAAAACATTAGATGTAGTGGTCTCCCATGAGTCACTACTTTATTAACCGCATTATGAAAACATTCCAAAACATTACTTGTGCTATAACCCATGGATAACATCCACTACGAAAAGACTCCTGAACCTGAGAGTACAGAGTATCTGATACTTCTTTCACACTTTGCAAAGGTGTACCTCTTTTTAAATCCACTGGTTCACTCGGCTTTCAAGTCGGATCAGCTCCATGTGACTTATACACATGTGACAAGGCCGAGATCACACAACGCTTTTACAGTTCAGTATTAACAGTATCCCTGCCCGGTAAATAGACAGTTAAATCTCAAGTACCGTTGTGGGTCTTCCCCACTGCCTCACTTCCTAGCCTCTCTGGTCTATGTTCCCTCAGGACACATAGCCTTGGTCTATGTCCACGCGAGACATACGACCATTTAAGATTACAACCGCTCACGGCTTAATCAGGTCTAGGGCGCCTTCCTTCTTTTACGCCTTTTCCTCTCATCATTTTTCTGACTCACATCACTCATGGCCGAACCTTGGCCTTCCAGTTTCCACGCGAGAAACCAGATCGTCAAACCATGCAGGGAACTGCTAATACCAAAAAGCTACTGAGTTGTGCCTGTCCCATACCAGGCAAGTGGTTGGTACGTTTACAATTCGTATAGAGACACAGCACAAGGTTCTTGTCCTTATGAACCAATAGTGAGGAACATTCACATTCCCTGGTGCGCACCGCACCCTCTCCATACAAACCAATCCTCACTACTGATCCCTTTTATCAGCTTTCTTGACAAAACGGTTTTGATCATAACTTCTCATGTATTTGACCATTTCAAGTTTAATGTGGATATTCAGTATATGAGTCCTAGGGTGACAAAAGCATATATAAGAAGGTTCAATAACAAAAAGGGGTTTCATGATTCATTAGGGAATATCTACTCATGTCATTCAAACATAACTTGTATTTCAACTAAGCATGCATAGTAAGAAACAGTGAATATACTTCATATGAAAATATTGGGTGAGAAATGATCAAAGGAATGAGGCTTGCCTTGCGATGTTGGGTCTAAATACTCAGACGGATCTTCAAAGACTTCTTCCGCTCCTTCAGCTTCTGACTCTGCAGCAATCAACCAACACACAAACACATACCATAAGCATACAGAAAATAGTTTCCATAGAAATTATTAAGTAAATAAGTCATGCATGCAGGGGAAAAGGTTAGGGCAAGGTCACAAGGGCTCTGGTCGAAGAAACGGCTAAAAAGGATTGAACGTCGAAGGGTCGACATTCGGTTCATGGCTTTGGCATAACTTTAAACTGATCCTAGGATGGTTTTCTGGAGAAGTGATAGAAGGGAAAGATGTAGAACACAACTCCAGGAATCTAAAGGACAAAGTGGCCTTTCAATTGCTCAACCAGAAGGGGTCAAACAAGGCTAATGCCAGTGGCTGACATGCACTGACATAGTGCTGGACATGGCCAGAAACTAGGGCAAAGCTTAACTTTTGATCCAGGGCTCCAATTGATGCAACACTTTGTCTGGGAGGTAGGCATTACTAACAGGAATAAAACACTCAACAGGGACAAGAGCTGAAAGTAGCCGGAGGGTGGCCGATTCCGGCGATGAACTGCGGTGTCGACACGGCACAGACACAGTTCTGGACAAACATTTGGCAAAGGCATAACTCACAATCTAGGCAGATCCAGGTGTCGAGCTAGTGGAAGAAAATGCTCAGGGAGGTGAGGCGAAGCTAAGGGACAAGGTTTCAGGGGCTAGATCGGCCGGGAAATAATTCCGGCGACCGGCGCTGGAGAAGACGACACTGGAGATTGGGGATTTTTGCTACAAGGCGATTGAACTCGATTCTTTGCTCAGGGAGTGGAAGGGTGGAGTTTAGAAGCTACTGGTGCAGTCAATTTGGGCGGAGAATGCCCGGAGAAGCTTGGCGCCGAAGTCCGGCGAACGGCCGAGGTTCCAAAATGGGATTTCTTCGATTTGGGCACAATTGGTGATTTGGGTTCCACAGGCTTGCTAAGAAATGGCTAAGGATCAATTTCTACTACTGGGACGAGAGCTAATTCGGGATGAAATGGTTAGCATTGGGGAAACAGGGCAATTGGGCCTTTCCGGCGATCACCGGCGATGGGGATCGATCTGGTGCAATTGGTTGCTACTAAACAGAAAGGGGAACGAGGGGAACTCACTGGTGAACTTGGATTGGAGAAAGGGGCTGTGGAATGGGCTAGCACCGTGAGCTCACTCACTGGCTCGCCGGAGAAGAAGGTGAAAACGGCGAGAGCTCTGGAAAAATGGCTAAGTCCTGAGATGAGGCTTAAGCACAGCACTGGAGGGTTTAAATAGGCACGGGGACGGAGTTTGCGAGGGAAAACACTACAGCGGTTGCTTGCGCCGGGGAGAAATTTGTCGGGCGCAGGCGCAACGACGGCGACGGCGATGTGATCGCGCTCAGGCGGTGCTGCAGCTTTGCCAGCGACGCCAGGGTGCCTTGGAACTTCGTCCGGGACGGCGCAGATGCGGAGGCAACAGCAAAGCTCCGGCGACGACACGTAACGCCATGCAATTGCCACGGCAACGGGAGCGCGCGCGAAAACAAAGCTCTGGAGCACGGCCGTTTATCCACTGGACAAGGTGATGCTACGGTGGCTAGCACGTGCGCAAGGGGTGGCATAGCAACTCACGGGCACCAGCGACAAGAAGCGGTGACCGGCGGCGAGCAAACGCGGTGAAAACACGGCGCGGCAACGGCGAAGATGCGCTGGTCGTGGGCAACGACCAGGTGCTGGTCGAAAGGACCTGAAAAGAAGTTTGGGCCGTTCTGCAATTTTTGAAACTTGCTCCAGGGACTGTTCTGTGAGGAAAAGTTGAATAGGAAATTGGGCCTGATTGCAAATTTGGAGATCTGAGGGTCCGATCTGAAATCTGATTTCGCAGATAAGTTGCAAAAGATTGTTAGAACTTATCTGGCCAAAGTTTGGCAAGATCAGGTAAGATCTGAAGGGTTTCGACACAATTGGGGAAAAGCAGTTTAGGGTAAAATAGGGTATTTAGGGTTTTAAAATGGGAAGGGTTGAAACTCAGCTTTAGGATGAGATTTTGGAGATGGTCCCGAAGGGAAAAATGTTCTGAAGAACATTTAGAAGGGAATGGCTGAAGCAAATTAGGGTTTGGGGTCAAGATGTGGATTTTGGCTATTTTAGGGTTTGGCAAAAACAGGGGTGTTACAACGCGCGGATGCGACAACACAATAGATGGAAGAAAAGTCGATGTCGCAACCGGATCGTGACTAACAGTGCAGTAATAACAGCTGCAACTCTACGGAAGTTCACACGTTCGGGGAAGGAGCACCGCGTGTTCGTGTGCTAGCACCAGCGCACGCGGCTAGGGTTTCACGAGATCTATCTCATGGATGGTGGTGGCAGCCAGAATAGATTAGATGATAGATGCATGCCCACCGCACCTCCTTTTATAGGGCCTTGCAGATAAGTCCTACTCAAATGCGATCCCTAATCTAGGGCCTTGTAGATAAGTCCTACTCAAATGCAAACCCTAATCCTAATGGTAAACCCATTACCAATAGGGGACCCGTTTCAGATCCCATCTGAATTAATGCTCCAACCCGTTAAGTGTGTGACCCTGTAGGTTCGTGTATATTTGGCCGTGACCGGAAACAACTTCCCAAGTCACAAGTCATAAGTAGTCCCTAGCAAGACATTATGATTACCCGCATGTACACGAAGGTCATATCCAACGAACCTATACAACTTATCATGGATTATCTCTTTGCCTCATTATACCAGATCGAACTTAAAGTGAAAAACGTGTCATCCTTGAATAGCTCGGTCCTTGTAATAGACTAACCTTTCCATATTTGACTCTCAACTATATTCGGCACGACCATGCACTTTCTTAGTCCAATTACATCAAGGGGCCCAGAGATATCTCTCTCAAGATATGAGAGGCGCAAATTCCATCTCGACCATTCAGTTTCAACCACATGGTTCATAACATATCTGTATGTCACCTTTATGACTACTCGGTTAAAAGTAGCGGTTGATGACACCAAGTATGCTACTACGCATGTATGAAACCATGATGATTTCAGGTCTAAAGATAAATCAAAATAACTATTAGAAATAAACTGATGACACATAAAAACTCAACACTATCTCAAGATGGGTCAATCCAACCAACATGTGTCCATGACATTGACTTGATATCTCATATCTATGGTTCGTGAAACCTGACTATCAATCAATGATCATGTTGACTTATCTTGCATTATTATTCTATGTAATGCCGAAAGTCAGGGATGTTTATAATAAGTATTACTGATAATGCCGACAATTCATATATCATAATAAAGAGTTCCACGAACAAGTCACATGCTTGTTTGATCAATAAAAGTAATACTTTATTCAAGGAATACAACAACATTTTATTCGTAACAATTCATAAACATATCATGATACAAGCATCTCCATGATTTCCTCTAGGGCATATCTCTATCAATCTCCCACTTGCACTAGAGTCAATCATATAGGTATCGAATACCCATTGCTCTAGAGCATATCTCTATCAAGTCGGTGGGTGTGGAGGAGGTCCCCGTAGTGGGTATGTGCACCTGGAAATGTGCCATTCGGGAGGATGTGGCTTGCGTGTACATGATATTCGTAGAGGCAATCTATGCGGCCAATGAGGTGATCCATCTTGGAATCCATGGAAGCCTTGCATTCTGCAAATTCCGACCTAAAGTCGGAGAAACTAGTGCACAAGGACTCTATGGAAGCATGCAGAGCGGCAATATTAGTTGCTGCTGGTTGGTTAGACTCAGCAACACATGAGGAATTAGGATTAGATGAGCTAGATGTGAGCATTCTCCAATTCTGCTCATTAGATAACCAAGTCCGAGAAATATCGGGCAAAAGGATAGAGGGAATTCCATTAATAATCCAACGAAAAGAATTCTCTTCCCTCCTACAAAACCCCATTGAAAACAATGCATTCAAATCTAAGGTGGCTGTTGGCACAGATTCTTGATAATTAGTAGCATCAAATCCTAAGGCTTTTGTAATGTGAGTGATTAAGCCACCTAAAACTATGGGTGAGGTTTTGTGTAAATCCTTGCCGATACTTTCAAGGCAACGGGCAAAATAGGCTGCAGATGATATATGAATTTTGTCTAACATAGCCCACAAAAATTCAACCTCAGTTTCTAAAACTTTATCCTGATTATTGTCACGGCCCAAAATTGTTCCGGCCATGAGACGCTGTAAATAGCGAAAGGTTGGATTACAAATCTTGGCAGCCTTTGATTTACTGGGTCGAAAATGATGTTGCCCTTCCTCGATATCACTCCAAATCTTATCGGGGGTGCAAATAATAGAATCATGAAAAGTTCCCCTAGGTTTAAAACCTAACAAATTTTCAAATTCATCTATTAAAAAATCATAATCCACATTTGCAAATCTAAATCTAACATCTTCAGTTTCATCTGGAGGAACACGTATAGTTTTTTGTTCGAAGGAGGCTAGAATCTCCCATACGACTTCGTGAAAAGTCAGAACTGGAACATCTATAAGCGCATCCCAACCCACATTACTAAGCAGACATTTAACATCATCTTTAATTCCTAGAGATCTAGTGGCATGAACATCAAAAAATCTAGTAGGCCACAAAGGTCTCTTCTTGAGATGTACAAATCTAGCAAGATGATCAGGGTTTGTGAAGTAAATATGAGGAAAATCTGGATCCAAGAAAGTTTGAGGAGACATACCGCGTTTGCGTTTTGTTACCTTCTTGATGTTGCGTCGGGGAGTCATCATTGCCGAAGAAAACCTTAGATGTGGGGGTGTCGAGGCGCAAGGAGCCGGAATACGCAGTCGGATCAAAGTTTGGACGGTCAGATTTGGAATTCTGGGGCTAGGTTTGAGGAGTTTTTTAGAAGAACAAGGTTGAAAACAATGGTGGTTTGCTGTTTGGAGAAGATGGGAGGCTTTAAATAAGGTGCTAGGTAGGTGTTGTAATGGTTTGGGGTGAGAAAAGTACAAAAAGGAGTCAAAAAGGACACTTTCAGCCGAAAAGGGAGAGGAAACCAAGCTTGGCACAACCATGGGCATGGGGCGCGCTTTGGGTCGTCTTCGGCTCGGGTTTGACTTGCTTCAACCAAGTGGTCGCACCGACGGCGCCAAGTTCCACGGGCATGGGCCGTGTTTGGTTCGGCTAAAAGCGTTTTTTGGATTTTCGACCAACTAGTCGCACAGACAAGGCTACGACCACGAGCATGTGTTGTGAAAAAAAAAAGATGGGCACGGGGCGTGCCATTGGTCATGGTCTTTTCGGTCAAAAATAAAAAGGATTTTTATTTTTTTGAAAATTCAACCTGAGCGTGCCATGTGTCGTGTTCGTGGTCGTGGTTGCATCGGGAGTTTTTGAAAACTTTTGAAATTTTCTTTGAAATACAACCCGAAACCGGCACTGGTCGTGGTCGAGGTTGTGCTCAGCTTGAGTAAAAATAAAAAACTTTTATTTTATTTGGAAAAATGCACCCAAAAGCGGCATTGGTCGTGGTCACCTCTGGAGTTTTGGAAAACTTATTTTTCTTTGAAAATTCTCACCCCAAACGCGGCACTGGTCATTTCTCTGGTCGTGCTTGTATTGGGTGAAAAGAAAATTTTTTTTTGAAAAATTTCCAAACCGAGTCCACCACTGGTCGTAAACCTGGTCATGGTCGACTCCACTGAGAAGAAAAATTGATTTTTGAAAGTTTTATCCAAACCAAACCCTAAAACTGGTCGTGGTCGTCACGACCAGTTTGAAAACTTTTGATCTTTTTGTTTTTTTTTTTAAAAAAGAGTCAGCCCTAGTCTATGAAAAACAAGGTTTGGGTGGTCAATGGCGTCGGAATTGAGTGATTTTCGCATCGCGGTGTTCATAAAAGAAAGAACTACATGTTAGTATGCCGGGTTACCTCTCGGCTAGCATTGGTTTAATGTCCCTCTCGATGGAACGTTCTTGGCCGGTCAAAAATATATGGAATCGAAAGAATCGACTTGAGTTCAATGTACTTACCTGGTCGCCCACATTGTAAAGCTTGATACGGTGCATGTTTACCTTGAAAGTGGTGCTTTTTTGCGCTCGTAGCTCTATGCACCATACAGAAAGTCCTTTTCTATCGCGTATGGCCCAGTCCATCATGATTTCAATTTTCTTGGGGACGATTTCAATCGAGTATTGAATAATAAAATCAAATCACCTGGTTTAAACTCACGGTTGAGGATCCTTTTGCCGTGCCACTTCTTCGTGTTGTCTTTATAGATCAAGGCACTTTCATAGGAGTTGTTCCTAAGCTCTTCTAATTCATGCAATTCAAGAATTTTCCTTCACCCCGCTTTGTCAAAGTCCCAATTGAGTTCTTTTAACGCCTATAACACCCTGTGTGACAATTCAACAGGCAAATGGCAGTTTTTACCAAATACAAGTTTGTATGGCGTCATACCTAGCGGAGTCTTGAGTGTAGTGTGATATGTGCAAAGGACATCTGGAACTTTGAGTGCCCAATCCGTACGCTACAGTGCCACAAGCTTTTGCAAGATCATCTTGATTTCCCTGTTTGAGACTTCAACCTGTCCACTTGTTTGAGGGTGATATGCAAGAGCAACTGTATGAATAACCCGACATTTCATCAACAACTTTTGAAATTGGTAATTAGTGAAATGCGCACCGCCATCACTAATTATTGCTCGTGGTATACCAAATCGGGGAAAGATGACTATTTTGAAGAGTTTAATCACATGTTTTGACTAATTTGTTGGTGTAGCAACAGCCTCTACCCACTTTGAAACATAATCAACCGCAACCAAGATGTATGAGTTGCCCATAGAAGATGGAAAACGTCCCTTATAATCTACTCCCCATATATCAAAGAGCTCAATTTCTAGAATGTTTGTTAAGGGCATTTCATGTATTTTACTCAAATTTCTGGAACGTTGGCAAGGATCGCATTTTTTCACAAAGTCATAAGCATCTTTAAATAAAGAAGGCCAAAACAAACTTGATTGCAATATCTTAGCCACTGTTTTTGAAGCTCCGGCGTGTCCACCACAAGGAGATGAATGACATTGTTCAAGAATGCTTTGGATCTCGTGGTCGGGCACGCAACGTCGAAAGATGTTGTTGACTCCCTTTTTGAAAAGGTTCGGATCATCCCAGTAGTAGCGTTAGATGTCGTGGAGGAAGCTGTCGATGATTGGGAGTCGGGTCCTTAGTCGATCTTATGCAATTTAGTTGTGTAGGAAGTGGAGACCTTTCGAGATGCTCATCAGGTAAGTAAAGATAGTTATGAACTAGAGACACAGAAATTTATATAGGTTCGGGCCCTCAAAGATTTGAGTAATAACCCTACGTCCTGTGGTGTTTTCACTACGTATATGAAATATGAAAGATTACAGAAAGAGAGAGATTATTGCTAAGAACTAATAATCTATTGATATGTTGCTACTCTGTTGTTCAATAAGATCTTCTGGTATGCTTGTTGCCCTTTTATAATAATCGAAAGGGTGACAACATGGAGCAGTTTCGGGAGGTTAGACGGTTGCCAATATGCGGTTTCCAGATAACTGCATATCTTAACTCCCTGGTGGTTGATGTGACACTGGGTGCCCGATCTTCCGAAAGGTACGTGATAGATCGATTGGTGGAGCTTCGACGTAGAACGATCCGGCTTCAAATCAGGCACGATCTGAACCCCACAATCACAACACCACTACTCCGTTGGTTATCAATCTCGCGTGAGCGTGATTGACCTCACCAAGAAGGCTTATCCCTGCTGCGAATCGAGAACACAAGCAAGAACACGGAAGAAAGCAAACTAAATTGCAAATACGAATGATTAATCTCACAAGTTGGGGTCTCACAAACCGATCAAGCGGCGAAACTGTTCGAAGACAGAATAATCTAAGAAAAACCCAAGTCTAAACGATGACGGCTACTGAATATATAGCGACGGCTAGGGTTTGGGGCATTAAACCCTAGGGTTACACGGGCCATGGGCCCAAAGTGGAGCGTCGCAGCGCCCGGCAGATTCTGGTCGCCATATTGTTTTGACAATTCCCGTTGATCCGTAAGGAATTTTGACATGGGACTGGATCCGTTGGAAAGATCTCGTCGAGGGCTTCTCCGTGCATACAAGAACGTCCAAAACAGAGTCCGTATGCGCCCTGGCCATCCGCTTTAAGTTGACTGTGCGGAGATGGCCGAACCCGACTCGTGGACAAATTGGGCTCTCTCTTGGGCCGGCCTTGCAACGACGTGGCTTGTGGGACCAGAGGGCGTCGAAGTGGTGGAGATGCGCTTTTCTTGAATACGTCTTGAGCTTGGGGAGGTGGCCACGGCGGAGGCCGAACTGCTGGCGGCGATAGCGCAATATCAGCATGATGAGCTTGCCGGCTG
Source organism: Pharus latifolius (assembly GCA_019359835.1). Taxonomy (NCBI): domain Eukaryota; kingdom Viridiplantae; phylum Streptophyta; class Magnoliopsida; order Poales; family Poaceae; genus Pharus; species Pharus latifolius. The sequence continues at coordinate 18,893,014 of CM033325.1, read as the reverse complement.
TGCACGCGACTTGGCCATGGTGCGGGTCGATGATGCCATAAGTTGATGATGACACCATAGTTGATGTAGATGATGTCGAGGATGCCGTGAAGTGTTGCCAACTTGTCGTAGATGTCATGGAAGAAGTTACACTAATCCATGTTGGCGAAATGCTCGAGGTAGCACTCGGCGACGACCATGCTGACGAAGAATTGAATGAAACTCTTGATGACCACCATGTTGATGTAGTGTTGGTCCTATCTATGATGTGCATGGTCACATCATCCTCCCCTTCTTGATTGTGAGTCGTTCTCGACTCATGCTCGGCCGTCTGTAAAAGGTTAGCTCCAAAGGAAGGCAAAACAACAAGCATATCATTTGTAATCAAATTGTTAGAATCAGATTCATCAGGATTCATATCCTCCCTTTCTTGAAAAAGTTCATGTGCCTTAAAAATTGAACCAGATGTACTCGACATGGAATGATTGGTGATAGTATAGTTCTCTAGTTCATCACATGGTTGTACATCATAAGCAAAATTCATATTTGAGCAAATGTACACTCAATTAACCATGTACTTTCCATTATCATTATATTTGCCTATAATATGAAAAATGTTTCTTAATAAGCAAGGCAAATTATATGGATCAGTAAGTCTCTCCTCTAAATTGTCTAGATCACATAGAACATCAAATTCAATATAACCCAGAATATTTAAAGAAGACAACAATTTCAACTCATCATTTTCGTTTGCAACGTGAACAACATGTTTATTTTGAGCACAAGTGTTATTATGTTCCAAAGTAAGAGTAACATGTTCATTCACTAGTTGTGGCATGAATATAAGTGAAGCATTATCACACAACTCTTCTTTATCCCAAGAAACATCGAGCAAATCTTCTTGTGACAAAGGTAAATTAGCAACTGGTTCCACAATTTGTTGCTCTAACAAAGCATGATTCGTGGAAAGTTTCAGCACATCAATATCATTCTCATCTTGAATGAGTGTGGTACCTTTTTCATTACCTTTGTTTTCCTTCTCAGCTGATGTAGGTACATCTTCAGTTGTAGGTGATGGAAGCAGGGGTGCTGCAACAAGCATCTCTTCATTCTCCTCATTCTCAATTTGATCATTTGCACTTGCCTGTAGAACGTTAGTCGTGCAAGGATACACACCATTCTTGCAAACAGATGTATTGATTTTCCGTACAACTTTCTTACGTTTTATTTTATTTTCAGCTGCACAAGCAAGAGCAAATGTTTGTAACAGAGAAACATATTCTTTATCAATAACAATATTGTATATTTTCTCATTAAGTCCACGTAAGAATCTAATCTCTTTTTCTCCATCAGTTTCTTCTAAATCACAACGAGACATGCATATCTGTAACTCTTGATAGTACTCCTCTACAGATTTTCTACCTTGATTCAAGCATTCTAATTTCTTATGCATATCACGTTGGTAGGAAGGAGGAACAAAACGTTCACGCATAGCTTCTTTTAACCTAGCCCATGTGTCAGGTTGTAAGCGGAGGGTAGCAAGTTCATTCCACCAGATGATAGCAAAGTCTTTAAATTCACTAGTGGCTTGCCTAACTCGATGTTGCTCAGGAACTAAGTGAGAATTAAACTTTTGCTCAACAATCATCTCCCAATCTAAGTAAACCTCAGCATCATAGGCACCATGAAAAGGAGGGATGGAAAATTTCACCTTAGCAAAAGGATCATCATTGGCACGACCATGATGGTGGTTGTTATTACCTCCTATACCGTGCTGATTGCGGCGAAGGCGTTGACGTAGTCGTGCCTTGGGTCTATAAAAGGAACAGTTAGCTTCTTGAGGAAGTCACACAGCCAAAAACCCTTCCTCAATACTTCCGCCGCACAAAACCCTCATTCTTCTCAGCCTCCGTCTCCCCCAAAGTCGCCAACTTTTCTCCCGATTTCTCACAAGAAATGGCGTCTTGGAGCAGATCGATCCACCATTCTGAGGAGAGCCTGCTGGCGTTGGAGAAGGAGGAGATCCTCCCTCCGCGGCTGCTAATCAACTGGCGGCCTGCGGAGAAGGACCAAGAAACCCTAGTCGTCGGAGAGGGCGAACTGGTGATCTTCGAGGAATACATGCGCAGCGGGTTCCGATTCCCCGAGAGTCGGTTCCTCAAGGACATCCTCGAGCATTATGGGTTGGAGTTGATCAACCTCCATCCAAATGCGGTCCTAATTCTGGCGCTGTTCCAGCATCTATGTGAAGCATACGTCGGAGTGTATCCCAGCGTGGATCTCTTCCGATGTTTCTACTATTCGGCGTGGTCGAAGAGTGCCAACGCCGCCGGATGTATCTACTTCCGGATAAGGGAGAAGAAGGAGTATCCCTTCCCACCCCTGCGGGATTTGGTGCACGGGTGGCACCAGAAGTGGTTTTACTGCACCCCTCTGTCTGAGAGCGGGTTGTGGTTTGAGAACTCGAGGCCAGAAAAGCCGAGCGAGTTGGACTCCCTCCCAGCGATGAAAAGTGAGTTCATGAAGCACGCCGAGGTAATTCTTCACCTAGTCCAACAGGGACTAACGGCTCGTGACGTCATCCGTGACTTTTTGAAGAACTGGGTGAGCCCCCTATGTGAAAGGGCTCATCCGGCTTGGGAGATTAAGTCCATGGCAGACAATACCCTGGACTACAACGAAGGTATGTGATTTTGACATCGAAACCCCATTTTCTTGTTGTATGCTTTCTGACCGATCTTCTGGTAACAGTCCTGCCTTCCTCCGAGGTCGAGAGGCGGACAAATTACCTCCTTAGGGCCTACAACGCTGAAGTGGAGGGCCCCAAGGGATCGCCTCGCCCACAGAGGTTGGTTCACACCGGCGACGACCTCAAACAGGAGCCCCGAAAGGTATGTTATCTACCACTCAGCTCCTATTCGCAGGTCTTATGTATGCCCAGCGCTGACGAATTTGCCGGGACGAAAATAGCTCTTGGGGAGATTCGCCGAGGCGACATTCCTGAGTGAAAATGTCGGTTCCTTGGGAAAGCCAACGGTGAAGAACGTGAAGAAGATCTCCTCGAAGCCCAGGACGAGGAATCCTGCCCCCAAGAAATCCAAGCAAACTCTTGGGGAGGAGTCTTCACGGAGCGTTCCTCCTACCGCAAGGAAGACTGCGGTAAGATATCACGTACCTCCTGTATTTCCAGGTACAAACTGGAATCATTTCTTCATCGTACAGGGGGGGAGGAGCGAGGAGGAGGAGGAAGATGATATCCCCTTGATCCGCCTGAGGAGGAAGATAGCGGACTCTCCATCTGGCGATACTCCACCTTGTCCCACGGAAACTGAAGTAACTGCAACAGACCCCGCAGCCACCGAAAGTCCCGTGATCGCGGGCGAGATCCCTGCTCCCGAAGCCCCAGAGGCTTCAGGGTCAGTTGCTTCTCCTTCCCTGGTCGAAGGGACGACCACAGTAAGATTTCCTTATGGTCTTATCTTCTCAATTTCCTCTGTACACGTGTTTATCGAATTAACACTTATACAGGGAGAAGAACTTCCCCCTGCAACTCCTGTGAGTCCTAGGGAGGAAAATCCTCCACTCCTGTGGACAGGAGAGGAGGTGTCCGAACAAGACCCCGCGAGAGTCGCGGATGAAGTGCCGGCTCCAGCAGTCCAGGAGCCACCCAGGCCTTCGGACGCACCCCTGCCAACCGGGCAGGTTACCCAGGTATGAATTCTTACCACTCAAGTCTTTATTATCCCTTAGGAATATACTTACAGGAGAACATTCATAGGGAGAAAAAGCCCTGTTCACAAAGAGGAAGACTAGGACAGACAGTGACTGTCCTCTTTCTCAGGGAGAGCCTTCCCTGAAATCCCAAAAGCTGATGGGATTTCAAATAAGGTAAGAACCCTATTCTGGTTATACTAGATTGGATTGTGACGATCATCAACGTAATCGTCAGTTCCTCTTTTCTTGGCAGGCGAAAAGAGGTAGCACCGAGCCCTTCAGCCGCCCCGGGGTGGGTTGAAGTTGCTACTGGTGCCGGAGCCTCCAGTGAGGAGCGCTCTGTCCCTCTGGTCCAGGAAGTCATCCGGACCGCGAGGGATGAATTAGGCACAGAGACCCAGCCGCAGGCCACCGAACCCACGACTGAGGCCCAGCAGGCACATCCCCCTGCTGCTCCTGTCGAGGCTGTGACAGGTCCCTCGCCCAGACCTCCCGCTATCCCGGAGGATATTTCATTCCGGGAGTATACAGAGGTATGATGAACTTTTCTTTTGGTACTTGAATTGTGCATAGGACACCTTTGACTTCTCTTTGTATCACAGGAATTATCCCATGTATTGACCAGATCGATCGCTATGGTGGCGAGCATCGAGGCCGTACAAAAAGAAAGAGACAGCTTGCGTAGGTAAGGATCAATACCCTCCAATTTGTATAGATACAAATTTGTTATGACAACCATTTCTTCTGTCACAGGGAGGTTGCATCTCTGAAGAGAGAGCTGGCCGCGACCAAGCTTATGTCGATCTCTGTGGTTTCAAAGCAAGAGGTCGAGCTTAATAAGCTGCGGTCAGAACTCTCTGGTAAGCCGATTCTCGACTAGGAAGACTTGAATTCATAATTTGTGAGTAACATTCTTCTTACTGCAGCGCAAGCAAGTCAAATAAAATGACTTGGTCAGGACAAGGCGATCCTCCAGTGCTCCATTAACTCTACCCAAAAGGCGAACAGAGAGCTGAGCCAATCCATCTTTGAAAAGCTAAAGATGGTGGCCCGTCTCCTGAGGGATGATGTGGTTGAGACCACAAATGATGACCTCAGTTCGAGTGACTGGTCTACACTAGTCATGGCCCAAGCGGAGTCACTTCTCGAGTATCTTCCTGAAGATACACGGTGACGGGAAGAGGCGATCAGAACCAGGGTTCGATCAGCAGCCTCCGCCATTCTCTGCCTGTTTCATCTCCACCATGGCCCAGATACGGATCTGGATCCACTGGTGGGACCAGTAGAGATCGAGAGTGAAGAACAACTGGAGTCGATCATGGAGGAGATCACCCCCCTTGTAGATAAACTCCTGACCGAGCTCGGGATTGCATGATCCCTACAACTGTACAGATATAACATGTAGAATGCAATGCATGTACAAATTTTGCTGCCCAGAGCCCTGCAAGAAGACCTTCATACTCTGCTGCGTTGTTGGTCGCAACAAAGTGTAGTTGGATGACATACTTAAACTATTCGCCCTGAGGCGTAACTAAGACCACTCCAGCCCCCGAGTGTTGAAAACTACGGGAGCCGTCAAAGTATATTGTCCAGTGATCGGGGCATTCCAATTCCTCGGACACCTGCATGGGTGGCTCAGGGTTGGTCCATTCGACCACAAAGTCGGCCAAAACTTGAGACTTAACCGCCGTGCGGGGCGTGAAATGGATGTCAAAAGCACCGAGTTCGACTGCCCATTTGGCGATTCGACCAGATTTCTCTGGATTTCGGACAATATCCCCCAGAGGAAAGGAGGAGGGCACTGTGATCTTGTGAGCTTGGAAGTAATGTCGTAGCTTACAGGAAGCCATCAGTAGCATGTAAAGTATCTTCTGGACCTCAGGGTATCCCTCCTTAGGACCATGAAGTACCTCGCTTACATAGTAGACGAGTCTGTGTATCCCTTCCTTATCCGCGATCAGGACAGCGCTGACCGCGTGTGGGGTGGCCGCCAAATAGAGAAGCAACGGTTCTCCTTTGTCGGGAGACACCAATACTGGCGGCCTGGATAAATATGTTTTTACCTCCTGAAATGCTTTTTCGACCTCATCGGACCATGTGAAATTGTGATGTTTCCGCAAGGCTTTGAAGAAAGGTAATCCCCTTTCGCCTAGTCGTGATATGAAACGACTTAAGGCCGCCATGCGACCAGCTAGGCGTTGAACATCTTTCATGGTTGAGGGCGACCTCATTTGTTCGATGGCCCTAATTTTCTCAGGATTGACTTCAATGCCTCTGGAACAAACAAGGAAACCAAGAAGTTTTCCTGAAGAAACCCCAAAAGTGCATTTCTCCGGATTCAACTTTATTCCAAAGCGATTTAAATTACAGAAGGTTTCAGCGAGATCGTCCAAATGAGACAATCTCTTGGTACTTTTTACAACCAAGTCGTCTACATATGCTTCGAGATTACGCCCTATCTAGGAAAGAAAGGTCTTTTGCATCAAGCGCTGGTACATGGAACCTGCGTTCTTGAGACCGAACGGCATTCTGATGTAGCAGTAGGTGCCGAACGGGGTGATGAAGGCAATTTTCTCTTCATCTTCTTCTGCCATGCTAATTTGATGATATCCTGAGTAAGCGTCCAGGAAGCTCATCAGTTCGCAACCCGCAGTTGAGTCGACCAGTTGGTCGATGCGGGGAAGGGGAAGTCATCCTTCGGACAGGCACTGTTGAGGCTAGTATAGTTGACGCACATGCGCCACTTGCCATTTGACTTGCGGACTATGACCGGATTGGCGAGTCATTTCGGGTGATCGACCTCGCGAATAACCCCGGCATTTAGGAGTTTGTCCAACTCCTCTCGGATGGCTTCCTGTCGGTCAACAGCAAAACGCCTGAGCTTTTGCTTTATTGATCGCTGTCTAGGTCGAATTGCTAACCTGTGCTCGATTACTTCCCTTGGGACACCGGGCATGTCGGATGGTTTCCACGCAAACACATCTGCGTTAGCTCGGAGGAAAGTAATGAGCTCGAGTTCCTATTTGTCATCCAGGCCTGATCCGACCTGAATTGTCTTGGATGGATCATCTGGGTACAATGGAACTAGTTTGAGTTTCTCATCTGGTTGGGGAGCAGCTTTGATCGCATCGGTGGCGACAGTGGCGACCTGAGCGTCCTGGAGGGGAAGTTGGTCGACCATCTCCAGAGATAGCCGGTCACATGTTAGTGCCACGTTGCGACTGCCTCGGACCGAGATGACACCTTTGGGGCTAGGCAATTTGCCGCACTGATAAGCATAGTGCGTTTCCATCATGAACTTAGCAAGAGTTGGCCTGCCAAAGATTGCATTGTAAGCCGAATCACAATCAATTACGTCAAAAGTAACCAATTCTGTTCGGAAGTTGTCCGGTTCTCCCAGTGTGACCGGGAGGACCACCTGTCCCAACGGCATCATGGAGGTGCCAGGGATTATCCCATAAAATGGATGGATTATGGGCTTAATCTTCGAACAAGGAATTTGCATCTTGTCGAGTGCCTTGACCAGTAAAATGTCAAGGGAGCTCCCTCCGTCAATCAGGACTCTTTCGACTCTCGCGTTACTGATGATCGGGGTAATGACCAGAGGGAGCCTCAATGGTCGAGTAAGCCCCGCGGGACAATCAGCGCGATCAAATGTCAAAGGTGTATCTGACCAACGGGGGTACTGAGGTTCACCAAGGGATGTCTCCGTTTGGTTAACCTCTCGATAAATGGATTTAAACTGCCTTTTGGAAACAAAAGAGGAGGAACCTCCAAAAATAACATTAATATGATTGTGAGGTACCTGGTAAGACATCTCTTCGTCCCCGTCAGCGTCTCTAAGTCCGCATGCTTGTTCCTTAGTCGGTAAGGTCGGCATCGGTCCAACCCCCTGGTAGAAGTCATCTAACTGCTTCAACCAACTCCTGCAGTTCATGAGGTCGTGGCCTGCGGAGTTGTGGAGTGGACACCACTTCTTACCTTCCTACGGATTAGTCGACTTTTCTGGCTGGTCGGCACTACGACTGCCAGAAGCAGTTTTATTCTTAAATGAAGGTTTGTTACCTTTAGTCGAAGGAGGCTTTTCTGCAATTGCGACCTCGCGGTACTGTCCAGAACAGTTCCTCTTCGACTTCTTCGACTTTCCGCCCGATGAAGATTCCGGCTTCTTGCTTGAATCTTCTTTCCTAGCGTCTTTGAAACCTGGTTGGGGCGGTAGGTCGCCTTTATCGACCATTCGGTTCCACTCGACCGCTTCGGCCGCGTCGGAGTATCGATCGGCCATATCAAAAAGATCGGCCACTGATCGAGGAGGATGGATGAGCAGGTCTTCGGTGAATCTCCGATATTGAACGGCATGTTTAAATGCCCTAATAACGGAGCTGTCGGATATGTTCGGGATGGTATTTCTCACCTTGACAAACCTCTTGACAAACTGATGAAGGGTTTCGGTCGAAGTTTGTCGTAGTCGATGGAGATCGTCCTCTTTGCCCGGCTTTTGATAACAATTTTGGAAATTGCTGAGGATAGCGTCGCACAGTATTTCCCAATTATAGATAGAACCTTCGGGCTGATTAAACAGCCAAGTTCTAGCCGGTCCTTCAAGGACTGTAGGCAGGTAGTTGGCCATGACCCGGTCATCGCCTCTTGCCGCTTGGATGGCAGTGATTTAGATTTGAAGGGGCTCGAATGGGTTCTGAGTTCTGTTGAACCTTTCTATTGCCCCTGGTTGAAACTTATCAGGCCAAACGACCGCACGAAGGCCGGGCGAGAAAGCTTTACAACCAACGTAGGGATCGTGAACTGTCCTGTGACTTTTTACCAGATCACGAGCGACTTCACGCAATGGTGAAGTTATCCGCGGTCCCAAACGAGAGTAGACAGGGACTCGATCCCTACCACGAGAATCCTGTGCCCGCCTGTACTTGTCCTGGCGGGATGGTACATGCGGCGGGTAACTTCGTCGACCAGAACCAGAGTGAGAACACTCTCGTTCACGGGAACGTGTTACCGACTGGGAAGAGGCCGTTGGGGTCGCCTCAGATGCGACCTCATCCAACCTCTCCGCCAGGATTCTGGTGAAGGCCGGTTTCTGCGCATCCGTGACTGTAGGAGGGAAATTACGCATGACTTCCGCAATAGATCGAGGTCGACCATATGTACTTCTCCTAGGGGCACCAGGTGTTACCGTTTCTTCGTCCATCGGGAAACGCTTCGGAGGCAAAGAAGGGGTCTGGTCGCTTCTGCGACCACGTGATCGTCGGGAAGAACTCGGAGCAGCATCGTAACGAGCCTGCGCATCTTGAAGAGCCTCTAGGGTAGTTCTGCGTAGTTCGTTGTTTTGTCGCTCGAGATCTTGATCCTCCTTCTGTTTGCGTTCCTGTTCTTCCCTAGCAGCCTGTTGATCAGGAGTTTCCTCCGATAAGGCAGCAAACTGTCTAGGGAGAGAGGTCGCCGATGGAGAAAACATCTCGGTTTGTTCCGAGTCGGACTCGAAATCAAAGAGACAGTGGAGGTTGTCAGGGTCGAATCTCCCCGGGCTGATTTCCTCGTCGGTATCGTCCCTCCTCTCAGCGGGGGCGTATGACAGACCGGACTCACCCTCTAGCGCATTAAGAACCTCGGTGGGTTCTGACCTTGCGCTAGTCACTCCCTGGTCGATGGACATGACCTGGAGAGACGATTCGACCTCTGGAAGATTTTCACCTCCAACTTCCTCCATCGGAACAGGATCGCTTGGAGAAGGCATTGGAATGTGAGCATAATCCTCGAGATCGAAATTGTTCTCGGAATCATATACTCCAGCCATATTTCAGCGAACCTCCGGATGAGAATTAGGACGCCTTGAGAAAGGCCCCACGGTGGGCGCCAGCTGTCGACGATTCGGACTCGGAGTCCTTAGCCGAAATTATGCAGAATTTATAAACAGTGAGACCTTTCAGGGTGACCCTCCGGGAAGGTATGTAGAATTATGGAGAACTGGAGCACAGAGAAGTTTATACAGGCGAAGGTTTTCCCTGTATGAGTGTACAAAAATGAAACCTGGGAGGCTTCTGGAAGCTATCTAATCTAAGCCGTAGTCTTGGCTATTTGATTCTTCAAGTGAGATGTGTTGTGTCTCGTGATCCGTTCATCTTTCGATCTTTTTTCTGTTTGATACACCATGCCACCCTTTTATACTGGTTGAAAGGGCGCCAAGTCGTAACGGCATCAAACGGTTGCTTGGATGCGATTTAGAGAACCGCTCTTAACCTCCACGCAGGTTTAACACGTGTTATTCATGGATAACTGCACGTATGAACCTCCTGACGGTTGTTCCTCTACGGGGAAGAATCTTCGGGATACTTGGGATATTCTTGTTACACGGACAGAATATTCCCACGTTCCCTGGTCGAAAGAATTCTGACCACGCGATGTTGGCTGACCGCGCAACATCTTCAGCCTTCTGTCCGCGCACAACATACGGACTTCTGACCGCGCACTAGCTGCGGTTTGATCGCGTAAGGACTGCGACCTCGGACTGGTACTCCTCAGAATGACTTGAGTTCACACCGCCAAGCACTTGTCTGGTTCGAATCTATCCTGAACCAGTGTTGCATTCATTTGAACTGACTTGGGTGTCAATCCTCGTCAGTTTCTGTCTTGGTCAAAAGATACTTAAGAGTAGCATGATCAGTATGCACAATAACTTTTGAACCAATTAAATATGGACGAAATTTATCTAGGGCATATACTACAGCAAATAATTCTTTTTCAGTCATAGTGTAGTTATTTTGAGCATCATCCAAAGTTTTTCTTACATAGTATATAGCATGTAAAACCTTATTTGTTCTTTGCCCTAGAACAGCGGCAATTGCATAATCACTAGCATCACACATCAATTCAAAGGGTTCATTCTAATTTGGAGGTTGTATGATGGGAGCACTAGTTAATGCAAATTTCAAGTGATTAAAGGCATCAAGACATTTTTCATCAAAATCAAAAGACACATCTTTACCAAACAAATGAGTGAGTGGTTTAGCAGTTTTGGAAAAATCCTTAATGAAACGATGGTAAAAACTTTCATGTCCCAAGAAACTCCGTATGCCCTACACGTTCATTGATGGTGGAAGACTTGCTATTGCACAGATGAGGCCTCCCTCGACCATCAAGGATGTTCAATGTCTAGCAGGTCGCATGGCGGCATTAAGCCGGTTCATATCGCGACTAGGAGAAAGGGGACTACCGTTCTTCAAAGCCCTATGCAAGCACCACAATTTCACATGGTCTGATGAGGCCGAAAAGGCATTTCAGGAGGTAAAAGCATATCTATCCAGTCCGCCGGTCTTGGTTTCTCCCGACAAAGGAGAACCATTACTTCTCTACTTGGCGGCCACACCACATGCGATCAGTGCTGTTCTGATCGCAGATAGAGAGGGTGTGCACAAACCTGTCTACTATGTAAGAAAAGTACTTCATGGTCTTAAGGAGCGAGACCCTGAGGTCCAGAAGATACTTTACGCGCTACTGATGGCTTTCGGTAAGCTATGACATTACTTCCAAGCACATAAGATCACAGTACCCTCATCTTTTCCATTGGGGGACATTGTCCGCAATCTGAAAAAATCTGGTCAGATCGCTAAATGGGCTGTCGAACTTGGAGCATTCAACATCTATTTCATGCCTTGCACCACGATCAAGTCTCAGGTCCTGGCCGACTTCGTGGTCGAATGGACTAATCCCAAGCCAACTGCGCAAGCGCCCGACGATTCAGAATGTCTTGATCACTGGACAATGTACTTTGACAGCTCTCGTAGTTTTCAATACTCGGGGGCTGGAGTGGTCTTAGTTACGCCTCAGGGCGAACAGCTGAAGTTTGTCTTTCAACTACACTTTGTTGTGACCAACAACATAGCAGAGTATGAAGGTCTTCTTGCAGGGCTCTGGGCAGCTAAATTCCTCGGAGTCTGTCGATTAGTGGTGAGGGGAGATTCACAGCTGGTCGTAAACCAGGTAAACAAGGAGTACAGCACCTCCGATGAGACAATGGCTCATTACCCGGGGGAAGTGAGGAGATTGGAAAAACACTTCAGTCATTTCGAAGTCCAATACATCCCGTGAAAGGACAACATTCTCGCAGACCAATTATCCAAAATTGGATCCTCACGCACATCCGCTCCGGTAGGAGTGTTCGTCGAACACTTGGAACATCCTTCGATCATGACTACGGTTGAGGATGATCCGGTAACAGTATGCGTTACCAACCTCGGACAGGAACGAGATTGGACCCATCCATTGAGGGTCTGTTTCGAACATGGGACCTTGCCCGAGGATGAAACCGAAAGCAATCAGTTAGTTCGAAAGGCGCGTCTATACAAGCTCATATAAGGAGTTTTGTATAGAAAGGGTACTCAAGGAGTATTTATGCACTGTGTGTCCCAAGAGGAAGGCAAGTCCCTCTTGAGAGAAATTCATGACGGTGTATGCGGTGCGCACGCGTCATATCGTACACTGGTCGACAAGGCTTTCCGACAAGGATTTTATTGTCCTTCGGCACTTGATGATGCCAAGAATATGGTCAAGACATGTCCTCAGTGTCAGTTTCATGCGAGACAGGTTCATCAACCTGCCTATGCCCTACAAACCATTCCTCTTTCATGACCCTTCGTGGTCTGGGGGATGGACATTGTCGGTCCTATGCCACAAGCGGTCAATGGATACAAGTTCTTGTTCGTAGCCATTGACACGTTTACAAAGTGGATTGAGGCCGAACCAGTACGCAACATTACCGCTGCTGCAGCACAAAAGTTCTTCCATAAGAACATTGTGGCTCGATTCGGTGTTCCAAATCGTCTCATCACTGATAACAATTCCCAGTTCACTAGTGGTCTTTTTCTGGATTACTACAATCAGGTTGGAACCAAGGTGTGCTTTGTCTCTGTCGCTCATCCGCAGAGCAATGGTGCCATTGAACGTGCCAACGGGCAAATATTGCAGGGCATCAAAAAACATGTTGTCGATCGCCTTAAGACACGCTCGGGGGCTTGGGTAGATGAGCTCTACACCGTTCTGTGGGCACTACGTACTACTTCTAGTCGAGCCACTGGTGAGGCGCCTTTACATCTGGTATATGGGACTGAGGCTGTGTTACCTATGAAAATCAGTATTGGTTCTGTCCGGACAGATCAATTTGAACAAGTTGATCAGAATGGGCAACGATTACAAGATCTCATCCTCCTAGAAGAAAAACGTGATCGAGCTTTGATCAAGTCCGCGGTATACTTGCAAGCTTTGTGCAAGTACCATAACAAAAGGGTGCGACCACGTAGTCTTCATGTGAGCGATCTAGTTTTACGTAAAATACAAAACCAATCTAGTCGCAACAAGTTCTTCCCATAGTGGGAAGGTCCCTACACTGTTGTTTCGGTGCCGCGACCAGGATCAGCTTGGTTAGCGATGGAGGATGGTCAGATCTTATCTAATACTTGGAACATCAACCAACTATGCAAGTTTTACGTGTAAGTGTCCAATCCTTTTTCCTTTTCAATTAGCATGATTTAACAAAACAAATGCTTTTAGTTGTTTCATATGTGGATTATTCCTCTTTTGCCCGTATGTAACGAGTTTGGCTCGGGGGTTGGTCGCTGATGGTTATATTGACACAATATTCTGATCGGATTCGCTGGCCGATCTCATGATCACTTCCAGACAAGACACCCCTCAATAAGCCGTTTCTCAAAGCACACGGGGCTTGCTGGCATGTCCTTGGTCATCAGAGTGGCTGCCGATTTGCAATAAGGTTGGATATTGTGTTTAATATGATTATTAGCCTGGTCGGGTATCCCTTGTCGTCGCTACACATATATTTCTCCTGTGCTCATAATACTAAGTCTTCAGTATACATAATCACAGGCGGGGGGGCTAGGGGAATATGGTCGCAACATGAAATAAAGAGAAGTGTTTCCTTTTTAAACAAAAAGAGCATGCATTTGCATTGTATAAATTGTATCTGTACAGGTGCAAGAATTTACATCATGCCAAACTCGTTCAAGAGTTTCTCTACAAGGGGTTTAACCTCCTCCATGATAGCCCCAAGCTGGTCTTCACACTTGACTTCCGCCTCTTCCGCTGCTGCATTCAGATCAAGATATGGGCCATGGCGAAGACGAAGCCGGCAGAGGATGGCGGAGGCTGTTGATCGAACTCTTGATTTGATCGCCTCTTTTTGCCGCCTAGTATCTTCAGGAAGATACTCGAGAAGTGACTCTGCTTGGGTCGTGACCAGTCTGGTCTAGTCACTATAGCTGAGGTCGTCCACTGTGGTTTCGACCACATTAGCCCTCAGCAGACCGGCTACCATCTTCAGTTTCTCGAAGATGTTTCCTTGAGCACTGCTGCAGGCTGAGAGTGACGTGCTCAAATCTCTGTTCTCCCTGCGAACAGAGTCAATGGTCGCTTGGAGATTTGTTTTCTCTTGATCGTGCTGGCTTATTTGGTTGTCTCGCGCTGTGACAAGAGGCCATTACAAACAGTTCATACAACGAAACTAATTTACTCTGGATAGAAGTATGCTTACAGGAGAGGTGTGACCGCAAATTCTGGAGTTCAGTCTCCAGGAATGAGATTTTGAAGGCTGCTCGGAACTCTTGGTCTTCCCGATCAGCGAGGCTCTTCATCAAATAAGCATTTTCTTTGTGACAGAAGAAAGGGTTATCAAGACAGGGATTCGTATTCGAACAGGTGAAGAAACATTTTCCTTACCGCTGCAGGTGACCCGATTCCTCTTCTGCAGCCTCGATGCTATCCGCCATAGCCATCGACATGGTCGCCATGCGGGTCATTTCCTATGACATGGAAGGAAATCAGTTTCAAAACACAGATGCTCTTATGAAAGCACAAAATTCATAAGGGGTGTTTGACGTACCTCGACATACTCCCGGAATGAGAGTTTTCTCGGTTCAACCGAAGGTTGAATCACTGGGTTCGCTTTATCCCCAGCAGGAGCAGCGGATGAGTCTCCCCACTGATCTTTATTCTTCGCTAGGGCTGCAGATGCCAATACATCCGATTGGACTTTTGCAGACAGCCTATCTATCACGGCCTGGAAGACCTCCCTGGCCGAAGGGATGGAACTTTGCTCCCCGGAGACTTCGGTCGCAGGGGAAGCTCCAACACTGGCCGAGGCCGCTGAATGGCTGGGCACTGAGTCTCTGTGCCTAAGCAAATAGAAATGTCATCAGTTGGGATTTCTACAAACAACCACTGTAATCTGATCCTGTCCCGACAGGGGAGATTTTTTACCTTACTCGAAATCCCTCCAGTTTTTGGGATTTTGAAGATGGCTCCCCAAGGAAAAGGGGATAGTCATCGTCTGTCTTGGTCTTCCTCTTCGTGAAGAGGATCCTGTCTTTTCCTCCCTGTGTGCTCAAACTCATAAGCATACACATGAGGAATGATAAAGACTCAAACTATGTGATCCTTACCTGGGTAACCTTCTCGGTCGATAGGGATACGGCCGTTGGACCAGGTGTTTCCTGGACCATAAGTATTAGGACTTCATCTGCGACCACAGGGTTGTTGGTGGTCACGGTGTCCTGCACTGTTATTCCCGTCCCTGGCGTCAGGAGTGGAGTGCTCGCCGCCCCAGAGCTGGCGGCAGTCACTTCGTGGCGGACGGAGGGGATGTTTTCTTCCTCCTGCACGAACATTGCTTAATGGATGTTCATAAACGGATAACGATCACTGAGGTTGTGAGGAATCTTACCACAGTCACCCCTTCTGTCAGGGGGAGAGGTGTAGCAAATCCTAAAGCTTCCTGAGCTTTAGGCACCGGGATTTCACCTGTAACCACGGGGTCATCAATGGTCACAGGGCCCACTATGGTCGTCTCTGGTCTCGCGGGCGAAGAAAAGACCTCACTGGACAGGGAGGCGATCGTCTTCCTCTTGCGGCGGATTAGGGGGACGTCATCCTCCTCTTCCTTGCTCCCTTTACCCTGTACGATGAAGAAGTGATTCCAGTTTGTACCTGGGGTAACAGGGGGCGTTGAATATCTTACTGTAGTTCTCTTTGAGGTAAGAGGAGTCTTTGGCGAGGAAGCCTCTCCTAGAATCCTCTTGGACTTCTTGGGAGCAGTTTCCTTCGCCCCGCGCTTCGAAGAGATTTTCTTCACTCTCTTCAGAGCCGGTTTTCCCAGGAGGCCAACATCCTCGGCTGGACGCGTCGCCTCGCCGAACTTTCCTAGGAGCTGAATCATTCAAGTTATTCTCATTAATACGAGATGAGTGAATGATCTGCAGATGGAGCTTATTGAGAAAGTCGATACCTTTCGGCGCTCTTGTCTAAGGTCATCACAGACATTGATCAGGCTCTTGGGGCGAGGTGATCCCCTGGTTCCCTCCACATCGGCATTATACGCCTTGAGGAGGTAATTTGTCCGCTTTTCAATTTCGGACGAACCTAGAACTGCATCACAAGCGAACAAGTTAACAAATACGACATTTCAGAAGAAATTTGTGTTTTTGTTGACTGGAAGACATACTGTTGTTGTAGTCCAAGGTGCTATCCGCCATGGACTGTATTTCCCAAGCCAGATGAGCCCTTTCACGCAGGGGGCTCACCCGATTCTTCACAAAGTCGCGGATGATATCGCGAGCAGTTAGTTCCTCCTGGACTAAGTGAAGAATTACTTGGGCCTGTTTCTTCTACTCCGCGCTTAGAGCAGGAAGTGAATCCAATTGGCTGGACTTCTCTGGCCGGGAGTTCTCGAACCACAACCCACTCTCCGACGGAGGGGTGCAGTAAAACCATTTCTAGTACCACCCGTGAATGGAGTCCCGTAGGGGTGGGAAGGGATACTCTTTCTTCTCCCTTATCCGGAAGTAAATACATCCGGCGGCATTGGAGCTCTTCGACCATGCCGAATAATAGAAGCGCCGGAAGAGCTCCACACTTGGGAACACTCCGACGAAGGCTTCACAGAAATGCTGGAAGATCGCCAGAATTAGGACAGCATTAGGGTGGAGATTCACCAACTCCAACCCGTAGTGCTCCAAGATTCCCTTCAGGAATCGACTCTCGGGAAATCGAAACCCGCATCGCAGGTTGTGGGACCCTCATTTGAGGAATCTGGTGGCAACCGCCCAGGTGGGTTGCACTCAGAAAGGTACATCACAAGCTCACAACAACAGGACTTACTTTAAACAATAAAGTTGGTAAATAAAGCAAGTATAGGTCACGAGGACCACTATTACAATATCATAATGCCAAGGATGGCATTAATTAAATTTGATACAAAAGTAGAGAGTTTTTTTTTTAAAAAAACAAGAATCGGTATCGAAGTACCGAACACAGAAAAACAACACAAAAAGCAACCACAAAGGTCTTCACTTCCTTTTGCAGCGGCTCTGGAAGGGCTTCCACCACATCGGACTCAACTTGGCTCATGACCCTCCTAGAAACTCAAATCTCTTGGAGAGGTTCCTTCCTCTTCTTGGTGCTCACAGTCAAAGGAATAGGGAACCACAGATCCTTTCTTCTGAATTTGTGTGCAAAGGCAAGGGTGAGTATGTTTTTACACAATGCTCAGCAAGTCTCGTTACAAGAATGCAGGTATATAGATGAGGGGTTCTCAAGGGATGAGGTCTTGGTTTTATATGTAAGAATAGAATAGATTTTCACTCTAAAGTTATAAAGAAAAGCTTTTAGTTTCAAGAGCAATACTTTGAAATCTTAAGTTATACTTTAGAAATTGTTATGTGGTGGTCTCCCATGAGTCATCACTTTTATCAACCCATATTATGAAAACATTCCAAATATTACTTGTGCTGAACCACATGGATAAACCCACCGCGAACATACTCCATGACTTGGGAGTACAGAGTATCCGATACTTTTCTTACACTTTGCAAAGGTGTACCTCTTTTTAAATCCACTTCTTCACTCGGCTTTCAAGTCGGATCAGCTCCATGCGACTTTTATGCATGTGACAAGGCCGAGATCACACAACGCCCGGTAAATAGACAATTATGTCTCAAGTACCGTTGTGGGTCCTCCCCACTGCCTTACTTCCTAGCCTTGGCCTGTGTCCACGCAAGACATATGACCTTCTTGATTACAGCCGCGCACAACTTAATCAGGCGTAGGGTGACTTCCTTCTTTCCACCTTTTCCTCTCATAATTTTTTTGAACTCACATCACTCACGGACGAACTGCGCCCAACCAATTTCCACGCGAGAAACCAGACCGACAAACCATGCAGGGAACTGCTAATACCAAAAAGCTACTAAGTCGTGCCTGTCCCATACCAGGCAAGTGGTTGGTACGTTTTTCATGCCTCATAGAGGCACAACACAAGGTTCTTGTCCTTATGAATTAATAGTGAGGAGACTTTCACATTCCCTGGTGCGCACCGCACCCTCACCATACAAACCAATCCTCACTATCAATTCTAATTTGTATTTTCTTTCACAAAAAGGGGTTTTCAAACATGTTTTTCATATAAGCGACCATTTGATATTTAGCATAAGTCTTCAAGCATAAGCATAATCCTAAGCATATATCCTAGGGTGACAAGGATGCATGGGTATTCAATCACAAGAGGGGCTTCACAATCATTTAGGTTATATCTAACCACATTATTTGAACATACTCTTATTTGAATATAAGGCACGCATATACTTTGAAAACAACTAACATACTTCATTTGAAAATATTAGGCGAGACATGATCAAGGGGTTGAGACTTGCCTTGCACTGCTGGGTCTAGTTACTTGGACGAAACTTCGAAGACTTCTTCCGCTCCTTCAACTTCGGGCTCTGCGGCGGACACAAGCAATACAACACATACGCTACATAAGCATACATAAAATAGTTGCAATAGAAAATAATAAGTAAATATATCATGCATGCAAGGGGAAAGATTTGGGCAAATTCACTTGGGTGCTGATTGAAGAGATGGGCTCAAAAGGAGTTCAATGTCGAAAGGCCGGCATTCGGTTTACAGCTAGACATAGCCCTAAATTGGTCTTAGGTAGGTTTTCTGGAGAAGTGGCAGAAGAGAAAGATGTAGAACACAACTCCAGGAATCTGGGGGACAAAGTGGCATTTCAATTGTTCAACCAGAAGAGGTCAAACAAGGCCAATGCCAGTGGCTGACATGCACTGACATAGTGCAGACATTGCCAAAATCTAGGGTTTAGCAGCAAATGTAAATCTGGGCCTCATCTACTGTGCTAACTTTGTCTAGGAGATAGGCGAAGATGCCAGGAATACAATGCAAGTGATTTCAAGGCAAGAGATGGCCGGACGGTGGAGAGATCTGGCGATGAACCGCGGTGGCGACACGGCACAGACATTGATCTGGACAGAAGCTTGACAAAGGCATATCTCACGATCTGGACAGATTCAGATGTCGAGCTAGTGGAAGGAAATGCTCAGGGAGCTGAGGCAAAGCTAAGGGACAAAGTGGTGTCAGCTGAAGTGGCCAGAGACGAAATCCGGTGGCCGGCGCTAGAGAAGACGACTCTGAAATTGGGGGTTTTTGGCACAAGGCAAATGAGCTCAATTCCAAGCTTGGAGAGTGAAAGGGTGAGACGAGAAAGCTAATGGCTTAGTCAATTTGGCTGGGGAATAACTGGTACGGCCTGGCGACGAGAGCCAGATCATCGGCGGCGAGCCAGAACGGAAAAACTACGATTCTAGCTCAATTATGAAATCTGAGCATACAGGTTTGCTAGATGGGGCCTACTGATCAAGAAACTCTACTAAAGGGGAAGCTAATTTGGGATGAATCGATCAGCATTGCAGGAACAGGGGGAATGGGCTTTTCCGATGATCACCGGCGATGGGGATCGATCTGGTGCAATTGGGTGCTGTGACACAGAGAGAGGGAAGAGGGGAACTCACTAGTGGCTTTGGATTGGAGATTGGGCGAGTGGATTGCTTTGGCGACGGTGGCCTCAAAATCAGCTCGCCGAAGAAGAAGAAGAGAGTGGCGAGAATGCTGGAAAATGGCTAAGTCCTGAAGATGAGGAGTTAACATAGCACTGGAGGGGTTTAAATAGGCCTTGGGGCGGAGCTCGCAAGGGGAAATCCGACAACAAAGCTTGCGCCGGGGAGAGGCTTGTTGGGCGCAGGAGGAACAGCGGCGACGACGATGTGATGTACGCGGCTGTGCAGTAGCTTTGTCAGCGTTGTCGGGGGCGCGTTCGAACTGGGTTTGGACTAAGGACCCAGCTGTCGACGCACATGCGCCACTTGCCATTTGACTTACGGACCATGACCAGATTTGTAAGCCATTCCAGATGATCGACTTCGCGAATAAATCTGGCCTTTTGGAGTTTATCCAACTCCTCTCGGATGGCTTCTTGCCAATCCACAGCAAAACGCCTGAGCTTCGGCTTTATTGGTCGCTGTCCAGGTCGAATTGTTAACCTGTGCTCGATTACTTCCGTTGGAACACCGGGAATGTCAGATGGTTTCCACGCAAACACATCTGCGTTAGCCCGGAGGAAAGCAATGAGCTCGAGTTCCTATTTGTCATCCAGGCCTGATCCAACCCGAATTATCTTGGATGGATCATCTGGGTACAATGGAACCAGTTTGAGTGTTTCATCTGGTCGTGGAGCAGCCTTGATCGTATCAATGGACATGGTGGCGATCTGAGCGTCTCAGAGGGAAAGTTGGTCCACCATCTCCAGGGATAGCCGATCACACGTCAATGCCACGTTGCGACTACCTCGGACCAAGATAACGCCCTTGGGGCCAGGCAACTTGCCGCACTGGTAAGTGTAGTGCGTAGCCATCATGAATTTAGCAAGAGTTGGCCTGTCAAAGATTGCGTTGTAAGCCGAATCACAATCAATTACATCAAAAGTAACTAATTTTATTTGGAAGTTATCTGGTTCTCCCAGCGTAACCGGGAGCACCACCTGTCCCAATGGCATCATAGAGGGACCAGGAATTATCCCATAGAATGAATGGATTATGGGCTTGATTTTCGAACGAGGAATCTACATCTCGTCGAGCGCCTTGACCAATAAGATGTCCAAGGAGCTACCTCCGTCGATCAGGACCCTTTCGACTCTCGCATTACTGATAATCGGGGTAATAACCAAAGGTAGCCTCAATGGTCGAGTAAGCCCCGCAGGACAATCAGAGCGATCAAACGTCAAAGGTGTATCCGACCAACGGGGGTACTGAGGTTCACCAAGGGAAGTCTCCGTTTGGTTAACCTCTTGATTAAAGGCTTTAAATTGCCTCTTAGAAACAAAAGAGGAGGAACCTCCGAAAATAACATTAACATGATTACGAGGTACCTGGTAAGACATCTCTTCGTCCCCATCAGCGTCTCTTAGCCCGCATGCTTGTTCCTTAGTTGGTAAGGTCAGCATAGGTCCAATACCCTGGTAGAAGTCATCCAACAGCTTCAACCAACTCTTGCAATTCTTGAGGTTGTGACATGCGGAGTTGTGGAGCGGACACCGCTTCTTGCCTTCCTGTGGGTTAGTCGACTTCTCCGGCTGGTCGGCACTATGACCACCGGAAACAGTTTTATGTTTAAATGAATGTTTGTTACCTTTGGTCGATGGAGGCTTCTCTGCGACCGCGACCTCTCGATACTGTCCAGATCGACTCCTTTTTGACTTCTTCGACCCCCCGCCTGATGAAGATTCTGGCTTCTTGCTTGAATCCTCCCTTTTAATGTCCATAAGACCTGGTTGAGGCTGTAGGTTACCTTTATCAACCATCCGATTCCATTCAAAAGCCTCGGCTGCATTAGAATATTGATCAGCCATATCAAAGAGATCGGCTACTGATCGAGGAGGATGGATGAGAAAATCTTCCGTGAATCTCTGATATCGAACGGCATGTTTAAATGCCCTGATAACAAAGTTATCAGATATGTTCATGATGGTATTTCTCACCCGACAAATCTCTTGACAAACTGACGAAGGGTTTCGGTCGAAGTTTGCAATAGTCGATGGAGGTCGTCCTTTTTACCCGGCTTCTGATAATAATTTTGGAAATTGTTGAGGATGGCATCACACAACATTTTCCAATTATAGATCGAACCCTCAGGTTGATTGAACAACCAGGTTCTTGCCGGTCCTTCGAGGACTGTAGGCAGATAGTTGGCCATGACCCGGTCATCGCCGCCTCCTGCCTAGATGGCAGTGATGTAGATTTGGAGGAACTTGGATGGATTCTGAGTCCCATCAAACCTCTCTATGGCCCCTGGTTTAAACTTGTCTGGCCAAACGACCACACGAAGGCCGGGCGAGAAAGCTTTGCAACCAACATAAGGGCCGTGAATGGACCTACGATCCTCGACTTGGTCACGGGCGCCCTCGCGCAAAGGAGAGGTCACTCGTGGTCCCAAGTGAGAGTGGACAGGAATTTATTCCCTATCACGAGAATCCTCCGCCCGTCTGGCTTTGTCATGCCGAGACGGGACGGGTGGTGGACGATTATGTCTGCCAGAACCAGAGTTAGAGTATTCTCGGTTATGGGAACGTGTTGCTGACCGGGAAGAGGCCGTTGGGGTCGCCTCAGATGCAATCTCGTCCAACCTCTCCGCCAGGATTCTGGCGAAGGCCGGTTTCTGCGCATCCGTGACCGTAGGAGGAAAATTACGTAGGACCTCCGCGATAGATCGAAGCTGGCCATGCGTACTTCTCCTAGGGGCACCAGGTGTCACCGTATCTTCGTCCGCCAACAAACTTTTCGGGGGTAAAGATGGTGTCTGGTCGCGCCTACGACCACGTGATCGGCGGGAAGAACTCAGAGTAGCATTGTAACGAGCCTGCGCATTTTAAAGAGCCTCTAGGGCCGTTCTGCGAAGTTCGTTGTCTTGTTGCTCGCGATCTTGATCTTCCTTTTGTTTGCGTTCCTGTTCTTCCCTAGCAGCCTGTTGATCGGGAGTTTCTTCCGATAAGGCAGCGAATTGTCTAGGGAGTGAGGTCGCCGAGGGAGAAAACATCTCCGTTTGTTCTGAGTCAGACTCGAAATCAAAAAGACAATGGAGGTTATCAGGGTCAAACCTCCTCGGGCTAATCTCCTGGTCAGCATTGTTCTTACCCTCAGCAGGGTCATATGATGGACCGGATTGAACCTCTAACGCATGAAGAACCTCCGTAGGCTCTGGCTCTGTGTTGGTTGCCTCCTGGTCGATAGACATGACCTGAGTTGTCGAATCGACCTCTGGGACGTCTTCGCCTCTGGTTTCCTCCATCGGAACAGGATCACTAGGTGAAGGCATCTGGATGTGGGCATAATCCTCGAGATCGAAGTCGTTCTCGGAATCATATGCTCCAGACATTGTTCATCAAACCTCCGGATAGAAATTAGGACGCCTTGAGAAAGGCCCCACGGTGGGTGCCAGCTATCGACGATTCGGACTTGGGGTCCTTAGTTGAACTTATGCAGAATTTTGTGAGTTGTGAGACCTTTCAGGGTGTCCCTCCGGGAAGGGATGATGAACCAAAGTCAATTGGAGCACAGAGAGATTTATACAGGTTCGGGCTCTCGATAGTAGGAGTAATAGCCCTACGTCCTGTTGGGATTTCTCTATATATAGGAAAAAAGATTACAAGGTTGTGGAAAGGATCTTCACAGGCGAAGATCTTTTTCGTGTGGTTATGTAAAATACTGCTAAAAATAGCCTATGAAAGCTAGTCGATTTCTTCTGATGTCTTCTATTAACCTCCTCCCGTTTGGTGCATTAGCCCACCCTTTTGTATTGGTCGAAAGGGCGCCAATGCATAATGGCTTCGAACAGTTGCTCAGGTGCAGTTTTTGTAACTGCATTTAACTTCCACGCAGGCTTAACACGTGCAATTAAGAAATAACTGCACATATTAACCTCCTGATGGTTGTCTCCGTACGTGGAGGAATCTTTGGGATATGCTTGTTGTAGGGTCCAAGCAACCCCACGTCTTCTGGTCGAGAGTATTATGACCGCGCATTGTCTGCAGTCATCTGACTGTGTATTATCTGTGGCCTTCTATCCGCGCATCGCATACAGTCTTCTGACCGCGCACTATCTGCAGCCTGATCGCGTAGATCATGCAACCATGTGCCCACGCTTCCCAGGATAGCTAAGATCAGATCAACGGACATACACCTGGTCCTATCTTGAACCAGACGTGCATTTATTCCAAACTAGCTCGGGTAACAATCCTCGTCAGCTATGACCTCAATTTTTGCCTTGTCGACTTCAATCCCTTGTTAAGAAATCATGTGGCCAAGTACCACTCCTTCTTGAACCATGAATTGGCACTTTTCCCAATTTAGCACAAGGTTGACTTCTTCGCATCTGCTTAAGACTCGAGACAGATTTTGTAGATAGGCATCAAAAGAGGAACCATAAACACTAAAATCATCCATAAATACTTTCATTATTTCTTTGATTAAATCTGAAAAGATATCCATCATACATTGTTGAAAGGTTGCAGGCACGTTACATAGCCCAAACAGCATTCGCCGGTAAGCAAATGATATGAACACGCCGGTGAAGGACGCGTTCACGGAGGGTTCCCCGATCTTCATGATCTAGAACCTAGATAACTACTATTTGAAGATACCTGGATAACTTAGTATGACATGACGAAACGAGATAGCCAACCACTTGCAAAGCAAGAACCTGCGTATCAATGAATTCTCCCAACCACACTTTGAATTACCTATCCACACAGCCATGCACGGAGTTGCCGCAAGATCGTTTGAGCAATTCCGAAGGAAATTACAAGAACAAAGGATGAAGAGATTCAACTCTCAACTAAAACTAAGGTTTCAATCTGAAATATCAATATCAATATCTTATGTCTTGTATATTAAAAACTATGACCATGCCTCTCTTTTATAGAGGGTGGTATTTACAAAATATAGAAGACTTAAACTAGAATTCTAATCTGAATCTAATTCAAAATGAAATAAAAATCCTAACATAAAAGAAGTCCGAAATCAATCTTCTCGGAGTCGGATTCGGATTCGGACTGGACTTTTCTTCCGTATAGACATTACTCTTTTCAGTCTCCTGGTTGCATATGATGTTGGAATTTAATGGTTCTGGATTTGTTGGAAAGTTATTTCAATACCTTTCCAACAAATACTCACACAATCAAATTGGACATCTGTTCTGAGAATGGTGCTTGGTCAAAGTTTCTGGTCGAACGTTGGTCGGCAGACTGCAGGCCGAGCATAATTCTTTTGGTTGTAGCGGTTGCAATTCTTGACAGAATCGAGTAATCTTGGGCTTGTTGGGAAGCTTAGGAAATTCTCTTTCCACTCAGTAGGTGTGCGACTAGATTCAATGAAGTTCTTTGGTCCATATGTAGCTATGTCCTTCCTGTTATGCTCTGCCTCTTTATATCTAATCAATGTTAAACAAGAACTATTAGGTAGCAGCATTCTCATCATAATTTAATTCTTTAAGGAACAAAGTCACCTGTTGATGTAGTTGTCTGGCCTTCGCTTGAGTGATTGGTCCTTTATATTCCTCGGGTCGAGCTCTAGTGCTACTTGTGCTAGAGATGTCCTCATCATTCTCCCCTCTTGAAAAGGACTCGTGCTCAAGTTTGACAGTGTAGAACTGAAGAATGGAGAAATGTCCGAAACGTTGAATGTAGCACTAACTCTATATTCCCCTGGTAGCTCTATCTTGTAGGCATTGTCATTGATCTTTTCCAAAACTTTGAAAGGTTCATCTCCACGTGGCATGAGGTTTGATTTGTGTTTTTCGGGAAATCTATCCTTCCGCAAGTGTAGCCATACAAGATCACCTGGTGAAAACACCATCTTCCTCTTCTTTTTGTTCGCCTTGGTCGCATATTGCTGGGTTATCTTCTCAATATGTTCCTTTGTCTTTGCAAGGAGGTTCACGTATTCAGCATGCTTAGACGTATCCATGTTATTCGTTCTAGCATAAGCAAAGGCAACAAATCAATAGGAGCAAGTGGTTTAAAGCCATAAACAATTTCAAAAGGATACAAATTAGTGGTCGAATATAGCGCCCTATTGTACTCAAACTCCATGTGCGGCAAACATTCTTCCCACTTTTTTAAGTTCTTCTTGATCATCGTCCACAGCATAGTCAACATTGTATGGTTGACGACCTTAGTCTGCCTTTGTATTTCCTTAATCTCTGCAGGATTGGTGTGGTATGGTGGTCGGTTTGGCAGTGTTGAGCCAGCTATTAGATCAATTTGATGCTTGATTCCTCGAAAAGGAGGAAGTCCGGATGGTACATTTGCTGGAAATATGTCGTTATAAGCCTGCAAAATAGCGGTAGTAACACTAAGAAGAGCGGTTAATTCATTAGTACAAATCAAGGATTCCTTGTACAAGAGTACAAAACAATCCGGCAATAGGTTGCTCACAACTCTCAAATCTGATTTTGTAGCTATTAAAGCTAAGCTATCTTTCTCTCTTTTCTTTTGCTCACTCATATTTGGTTTGTGACTCTCTTTCACCGATATGTGGCACTCACTCTTATGTTCACTAACACCATCAACCATATTGTTAGAAAGTTTTTGCATTTGTTCTGATATGATTTGTTCAGGAGTCATAGGAAGAAGAGTGATGTCCTTGCTCTTGAACTTGAAGAAATATTTGTTTGTCCGACCACAATGCTGTGAATCGCGATCATGTTGCCATGGTCATGCCAATAGTAAGTTGCAAACTTGCATAGGAATCACGTCGCACATGATATCATCAGTATACCCCTTAATGGTAAATTAAACCTTCACTATGGAGGTAATTTTGATCTCACCACAAGAGTTAAGACAACTAATGCAGTATGGATGAGGATGTTTGAGCACTGTAAGTCCAAGTTTGTCCACCATCTCCTTACAAGCAATATTATGACAACTACCTCCATCAATGATGAGCTTGCATACCTTGTCTTGGACCTTACATCGAGTTTGAAAAATATTATGTCGCTGTCCTCGTTCAGCTTCCATCATTTGAACACCGAGCACAATATTGACCACAAGAGTTTGACCTTGCTCGAAAGAAAAACCTCCTTCTACTTCAACTTCTGTTGTAGCGTCTTAGATAACATCTTCGTCACTTTGAGAATCATATTCTTCATCTTTTTGTACAATCATAGCTCATTGGTTAGGACACTGAGATGCCACATGTCCTCGCCCTTGGCATCTAAAGCATATAATTTGGCTTGAGCAAGCAGAAGAACCAACAGATGAGGTGCTGGTTGTAGGCTTCTTCTTAGTGGTCAAAGCATTGTTGTTTGGTCGAAGCAGTGTAGATGACGGATTGAACTTGGTCAAAGAATTGTTGTTTGTTCGACCCATTAGAGGAGTCGGGGTTGAAGCATTATTGCTAGGTTGACACCACATAGAAGTATTGGCTACCCACGAATACATCTTATCTTTAGCTAATTGCCGTTTCGCCTTTCTTGATAGATGGACAAGTTGCTTGAGATCCTGGTACTACTAATAATTGACAATCCTCTGGATGTCTCTATTCAAGCCATTATAAAACCGAGCAATGGATTGGTTAGGTGTCTCCCTAACATCACATCTCATCAGAAGAATCTCCATCTCCTGGTGGTATTCATCAACACTTCGCGGACGTTGTTTAAGACCTTGCAGCTTGATGAACAAATCCCGAGTGTAGTAAGATGGTACAAACTTCCTTTTCATGACATTCTTCATCTCATCCCATGTAGCAATTTGAGGTTGATTTGCTTGTCTTCTTAACTCATGATATTGATGCCACCAAATCAACGCATAACCTTCAACTTCGGATGAAGCAGAGTCTACCTTTTCTTGTTCACTGTCATTGCACATGAGAAGAAGTTTATCCATCTTTAGCTCCCAATCAAGATAGACTTCCAGATCCGATGAACCATTAAACGTAGGAATGGTGTGCTTGATCGTTGCAAGTCTTCTGCCATCGTGGTCGTGATGACGGTCACCACCACGATGTCGATTATGAGTATGTTACCCTAGTTGATAATCGGCATCCGCATGCGGTGGCTGCCAATCACCATAATAATAGTTGTCGCCTGCAAGGTGGTTGTCGTGCTAAAAGTTGTCATTATAGTAGTCACCACCTTCGCCATGTCGTCCGTCTTGCTGCCCTCGACTAGCGTCCTGATAACCATGGACAAAGCTACAACCAGCTTGGTCGCCTCCTCCTCACCCCCCATGCCAACCGAATTGGGGTGGTCGAAAAGCATGGTCATGACCAATTTGACGTGGTCGAATAGTTGGAGAACAGTGATGATTCTTGCCTTCTATTGAACATGTATCTTCCAGATTTCCTTCTTGTTGTGTAGTACGTATGTTTTGCCCCTGAGGTGGAGCTTCCAAGTTTATGACCGCAACTCGGAGTTTCTGTAGTTCATCAACGATGGAATCAAACCATCCCTCGACAAATGTTTGGAGTGCAGCATGTTCAGCTTGAGTGACATAAGCTTCTGGATTGATTGATGAAGTGGATGATTTGTTTCCTGCCATCGGTTAATGTAGAAAAAGACAAAATATGTGAAATAGGAAATATATGTGGAATCACTCAATCTCACCTACTCTTAGCAATCCAAAGTTCTTATGCTTTCCTGGGAATGCTCAGCACGTTCCATTTTTAACCAGTGGGGCTTATCAGAGATTGATGTGGTGAATTCACGTTGAGGTTTTTATGTTAACAAGTGGATTTATCTGTGGAGCTAGGTTAGGTAACAAATGATATAATCTGTAACATAGAAATGCAAAATCGAATAACAATCTGATGGTATGGCAATCCTAAGTTGCTGATAACAAGAGAGATGGTATGCCAAATGATAAATCAACAATTGTACTACTTAGAGCAAATTTTTTTTAAAAATGATATTTGACCCAAAGGATGGTCAATGATGATCAGGATATATATATCTTCTTTTTCTTTTTTTATAACCCTTCAAACACTAAATGAAAGGCTCAGACTTGAGGAACCAAGATTGACTCCACCAGCAACAAGAACTAAACCACGGATTAAAACTCGATAAAGCAAACTAAATTAACATATTAAAATATGAAGCTTGGTGATATATTTTTGTTGGCAATTTTTTGGACTCTAGGACTGAAAAAACCTAAACTACTAATCAACAGAATAAAAGAAAGATTCTATTGTGGAAACTGATGCTCTGATACTAACTGATATGAACACGCCGGTGAAGGACGCGTTCACGGAGGGTGGCCCGGTCTTCACGACGTAGAACCTGGATAACTAGTATCTGAAGATACTTGGATAACTAGTATGACCTGACGAAATGAGATAGCCAACCACTTGCAGAGCAAGGACCTGCGTATCAATGAATTCGCCCAACCACACTGTGAATTACCTATCCACACGGCCATGTACGGAGTTGCCGCACAGATAGGGTGATCACGAAGATCATTTGAGCAATTCCAGAGGAAATCACAAGAACAAAGGATGAAGAGACTCAACTCTCAACTAAAACTAAGGTTTCAATCTGAAATATCAATATCAATGTCTTATGTCTTGTATATTAAAAACTATGATCATGCCTCTTTTTTTATAGAGGGTGGTATTTAGAAATTATAGAAGACTTAAACTAGAATTTTAATTTGAATCTAATTCAAAATGGAATAAAAATCCTAACAAACTATAAAAGATAAAAGAAGTCTAGAATCAATCTTCTCAGAGTCAGATTTGGATTCGGACTGGACTTTTTCCTTCCGTATAGTCGTTACTCTTTTCAATCTTCTGGTTGCATATGATGTTGTAATTTAATGCTTCTTGATTCATTGGAAAACTCTTTTCAATACCTTTCCAACAATACTCACCAATCAAATTGGACATCTGTGCAGAGAATGGTGCTTGGTCGAAGTTGTTGGTCGAACATTGGTCGGCAGATTGCAGGCCGAGCATAATTCTTTTGGTTGTACCGGTTGTAATTCTTGACGGAACTGAGTGATCTTGGGCTTGTTGGAAAGCTTAGAAAATCCTCTTTCCACTCTATAGGTGTACGGCCAGATTCGATGAAGTTCTTTGGCCCATACATGGCTATGTCCTTCCTGTTATACTCTCCCTCTTTATATCTAATCAATGTTAAACAAGAGCTATTAGGTAGAAGCATATTCTAATCATAATTTAATTCTTTAAAGAACAAAGTCACCTGTTGATGTAGTTGTTTGGCCTTCGCTCAAGTGATTGGTCCTTTATATTCCATTCCTCAGGTCAAGCTCTAGTGCTACTTTTGCTAGGGATGTCCTCATGAGCAAAAGAACCAAAAGGACATGTAAACATCATCTTATCTTGATCATCGGGGTGAATTGAGATTTGAAAGAATCCCGAATACCTATCAAGAAAACAAAAATATGCATGGTTGGCCAATCTTTCCAACATTTGATCAATGAAATGTAATGAAAAGTGATCCTTCCTAGTGGCGCTATTCAATTTACAATAATCAATGCACATGCACCATCCAGTAACGAGTCTAGTAGGGATCAACTCATTGTTAGCATTTTTAACCATAGTCATACCCCCTTTATTTGGAATCACATGAACAGGACTAACCCAATTACAATTAGAAATAGGATAAATGATACTCACATCTAGTAGTTTAGAAATTTCACCTTTTACAGTTTCCTTCAAGTTTGGGTTTAGTCTACGTTGACGCTTGTAACGCCCTGAGTTAGGGGTGAAAATTTCCTTTTTCTTCAATAGCATGCATGCATGTATCAGTAGTAATAGCCAGATCAGTATCTATCCTAAGCCCTAAAATCTCCAAAAATCTATCCTGTGACCTCAAATTAAGATCAGATTGTTCAGATGTGATCTATCAGTTACTCTGAACTTAAAAGCCTTCAGAACCCAGATTCAATTCTATCTTTAAATTTCAGATTTATCAACTTCTTCTGTTTTCGAAAACAGAAATATCTTATATTACCCAAATACCCTAAGTTTCAGAAATACCGATTTAATCAAAATCTTGACCAAGTTCAGACCAGATTATTCCTAGAATATGATCATGGGTATGTCAATACCTTAATATAAAAAGTTGACAGCCATATTTCACCATCTAGACTCTTTTCACAAATCAGTCCAAAAGTTATCGCAAATTAGTCCTTATCTGATATCTGAAAACCTAAAAAGACTAAAATCTCCAGATTAACTCTAAATTCAGAATTTCTTTAGCAGATCTTTCCTAATTGCTATTTGCCACAAGTTTCTCTTCTGTGCAGATATCAAAATCGAACCCTAAATGCCAGAATTCAAAATCGACAAAACTCAAATCCTAATTTACCCTAAATTACCCTATTTTCAGTTTGTATCAAAAGCTATCCAAATGTTTCAAATTTTATTTTCAATCCTTGCCAAATCATCTGTGGAATAAAGATTGCCAAAATAGCAGAATCAAATTCAGAGCAAACCTTCCAAATCATTAGATTTACAGATCAGTCCAAAACTCAAAGAATTGAAATTGCAAACGAATCCATTTTCGACCAGGTCAACAGCAGCATTCGACCAGGGACCGCCGTGCTTGTGCGCCGTGGTTGCTTGCCGCCGGTGAGGCTTCGCCCGCGCTCGTGCTTGTGCATGCTTGCTCTTCTTATTGCGCACACGTCAGTGTCTCAGCCATCGCCGTGGCAACACCGTGGCGGCGTCGACGACAGCACCGCCCTCGTGCGCGACCAGCAGCAGAAACACCAGGCTTTTGTCAGTTGCTTTTGCGCGTGCCAGTTGTTGTCGCCACCGTGTGCTCTAGCGTTGCAAAGTCCCGATGAGGCGACACTGTGATCAGATGCAAGCTTGTCGCCGTCGCATCACCGTTCTTCGCTGTGTCTTCGCCGCTGTTGCTCCAGCACGCAACCAATCGCATCAC
Organism: Pharus latifolius; assembly: GCA_019359835.1. Lineage (NCBI taxonomy): Eukaryota > Viridiplantae > Streptophyta > Magnoliopsida > Poales > Poaceae > Pharus > Pharus latifolius. The sequence goes on along the minus strand of CM033325.1, from coordinate 18,861,493 downwards.
CAACTGCCAAATCAATTCACTGCTCCCTCCTTGCAAGCTTCGCCTGGTCTATTTAAACACCACTGTGCTCAGCAACTCCCTCACACCTCACTGGAAATCAGCCAAGTCCCAGAAATTCCTGTTCCAGTCATCTTCTCCGGCGAGCCGTCGAGGAGGCTCACGGTGCCAGCGCTCTACACTTAATTTCCTGCCAAATTAACAACATCAGTGAGTTCCCCTACTCATCCTCTCTGTGTGATATCATTTAATTGTTCTCCGGTGGACTCTAACGCCGGCGATCACCGGAAATGGTTGAAAATCGAAGATTACCCTGTTCCGGCAATGCAGGCCAAACCAATTCGAATTAGCCCTCGAACCTGTGAAGTAAATTGATCAGTGAGCCAAATCAAGAAAGCCTGTGAAGTTGGATTTCGAAATTTAGCAAGAATCGAACCTTTTCCCTAAACCGAGCTTCACCAGAAAACCGGCGATCGTCGCCAGACTTCTCCAGTGATCCTCCGGTCAATTTGATGTTACCAGAAGCTTCTCTATACCTCCTAGATGCTCTCCAAGCAAGGAATTTAGTTCTCTCGGCCTGTAGCAGAAACCCCCAACTGGCAGTGTCTCTTCTCCGGCGCCGATGATCGGAAAAGTGTTTCCGGCCATTTCAGCCCTCGAAACTTTGTCATTTAGATGTGCCTTAGCCTCCTGAGTATTTTTGTCTTCTAGCTCGACACCTAGATCGGCCTAGATTGGAAGTTATAGCCATGCCAAGTTTGTGTCCAGAGCTGCTCCAGTGCAGCCAGTTCATCTCTGTTCATCATCAAATTTCTTGCTTTCCAGCCATTTTTAGTCCTAGATCCTATTAACTTAATTGTTCCTGTTACTCAAGCCTACCTCCCAGACAAAGTGGTGCATCATTTGGAGCTCCAGATCAAAAGTTATGCTAAGCCCTAGTTTTGGCATTGTCAGCTCTATGCCAGAGCTTGTCAGCCAGTGGCATTGACCTTGTTTACCCACTTCTGGTTGTGTAATTTGAAAACCACTTTGTCCACTGAATTTGTAGAGTTGTGATCTACATTTTCTTCTATTACCACAAGTTGAGATAACCCCTCTATCATTCATCGACCCTATGTCGATGCTTTGAACCGAATGTCGACCTAAAGACGTTCGCTGTTTTTGAGCGAACCAGTCGCAACCTTGATATCATTCTGATATTTTGAGACATTTGGAACCTTGTAAACCTTTGACAGCTAATCTTAATATTGGTTTCCTTAACTTAACCCTAATCAGCCTCTAAACCAAATCATTTTAGAATCATCAAGACTTCATCTTTGCATTATTGCATATAGTATAGTAATGTATGGAAAAGATTATGATTATTGGTTGTTTGTTTGATTGGAGAGCAGATCAAGAGCCCGAGTTCGAGGACTTCACTGCGGATCCGACGTCAACTGCTGTATTTTACGACGCGGAAGGCAAGTCATATCTTTGGTCATCTTGAACCTATATTTTAAATGTTGCTATAATATAACCTTGAATATAGGCAATATTGCATGTGAAAGATTGAGAATGATTGATTTATGAATTGGCAGTACTAGACTGGTTATCTGTGAAATGTGAAATAAACAAGTTTTGAGCCATGAACTATTATATGTATTTATATACTTATATTCATGAAATAAAACCCCTAGCCGTGACCAGAAAAATGGTATTGAATGGTGGTAGCACTGGAGGTGCTAAACTGCGAAGGAATGCAGGCACTGAAGGTGCAAGGTTGTGGATGGTCTGGTCACTGGCATATAAGGACTAGAACCTTGTGTTGTGCGTCTAGTGGCATGAACAACGTGCTAACCGCAAGCCTGGTATGGGACAGGCCTGAACAAGTAATTATGTGGATCGCACATGAAACCCCTGCATGAGATGTGTTGTGATGCACGATAAACACGGAGCGCGGCTCCCACACATATCACTGAAGGTGATCAAGCACGCTGACCCAGTAATGGGAATAAGCAGAGGGGTGGAGGTTTGGATACAACCTGCCACAACTGTGCCTCGCTGAGAGCCACAGGGTCGGGGGTGAATTGTGAGTAAAACATAACAAAAGTTCTTGTTATTTCCACCTTGCCGCTCACAGTATGAAGTGAGTCAGGGGTCCAATCATTTTGTTATGATAGGAAAGGTTTGAAAGTGGAATATCTTGCGGGTAAATTGGTACCTCTCTGCAGAGTTAAAAACGTATTCGAATACTCCGAGCTCCCGGGGTTTATAGGAGTCTGCTGCGGTGGATTAAATCCACGGGGTGTGACACAAGTACTATTTTCTAAATAAAATATGTTTATTCGAGATTACCCAAATGACATGTGTTGTCATGATAAGGAGTGCTGCCGTGGGCTGTCGTGTGTCGACGTGTCGCGGTAGTGCTATAATCTAGTGAACATGATTGTTGATGTTATATTATAAAAAGTGCTGCCATAAGATGAGGTATGAAAGGAAAAGATTATTTTACAAATATCCATAATTCTTGACTAGTCTAGGTTCATATCATCACTACTATATTTATCTACTCTTACCTATGTCTTGCTGAGTACGTAAGTGCTCACCCTTGCAACATTCAACTCAATAGATGGAGCCTACTTTGATCAAGATGATGGCACGGAGTATTACGTGGATCCAGAAGGAGGAGAATCAGTTCCGCCAGAACCCTGAAGTGTGTTGTTCTGCCGTCAACTTCTTTTGTGGGAGGGTCACCTATCTTCTACTGCGTAGTTAAATATTTTGTTAAACCCTGAATGCCTTGTAGGCATTGTAATCCTCTTTATGTAATATTAAGGCCAGCAGGTCACACTGCTTAATATTTTGAGAGTACTCTGTTGCAATGTAATATACTCCTATGTTTGACTCATCCTGGGAAGTCAAAGGTTTGTGGTATGGGACTAGCTGCAGCGAGCTAGGTCTCTACAGGAGTAGTCGTTGTCCCAGTCTCGGGGCGCGACAACGTTCAACGGAGGTTTCAGTTTCATCAACTAGAGAGATCCTATGTATGCAAATTTCAGGGCCAATCCCTTTGATATCATCAATAGAATAACCAAGAGCATTGCGATGCACACGAAGTAAAGAAATCAATTTTTCTAGTTGTGAATTGGTCAAGTTTGCATTAACAATGACAGGTTGCATCTCATCATCATCCAAGAATACATATTTCAGTGAGGAAGAGTTTTAAGTGTAGGTTTACTTACCTTTTCCTTACCTGTGACGTTGGAATCCGAGATGTCCTCTATGGATGGTTCTTTTGTTGATTCGTCGTCGTTTTGTCTGTCTTCTTCACTGCTGTCCGTTTTTTCGTTGTCGAATATTTCCTCTGTTTCTTCTCCCAAAGTGAGTCAAAGTGACGACTCCTCTTCTAAGACTTCTTCTAGAGCATCCATGCTGCAAATTTTCTCTTCACACATAGGGCAGTCAGCAAGTTTAGACATTTTAAATAAAATTTTCTCCTCCCCTATGTGAAAAGTAATTCACCCCTCACGAACATCAATGAGGGCACCTACTATCCGGGGCATGGGTTGTCCAAATATAATAAGTATAGCAACATCTTCATCCATATCGAGAAAGACAAAATCAACTGGAAGATAAAATTTACTGACTTGAAGAGGCACATCTTCCAGGTTTCCCTCCGGATGCTTCACCGAACGATCGACAAGTTGTAGAACCATGTAGGTATGTTTGATTGCACCCATGCTCAAATGTTGTGCAATGGTGAGAGGCATTACACTAACGCTTGCGTCTAGGTCGCAAAGAGCTTGATTAAGGTGTACTGTACCTATGTTTCAAGGGATGGAGAAGCTCCCTTGATCCAGTAGTTTTGCCAACATCCTGTTCTGAATTAAAGCACTACAATTTTTGGTCAAAGAAATAGTTTGAAATTCACTTAAATCCCTTTTTTTAGTAAGTATATCTTACAAGAATTTTTCATAAGAAGGCATTTGAGTTACTAAATCAGTAAAAGGCACAATCACATTAAGCTTTTTCAAGATTTCAACAAAATTTTCAAATTGCTTATCGAGTTTCGCGACCGTGTCAATACGTGGATTGTAAATACGTGTTAGTTGATTTTCTCCACTTTCCTTTTCTTTTGGTTCAGCGACCTTGTCATCATCCTTTGCCGGTTGTGATGGTTCTTCTTTGATTTCGCTTGCTAGCGTAGGTAAAGTAGGTGATGTTCGTTCTGGTAGCTTTGTTCCACTACTTAAGATCACTACATTAGAAAGAAGAGGGTTGGAACAAACTATGGAATTAATTTGCTCAGAATTGCGAGGATTAATAGTTTGAGAAGGAAGAGGGTTATCATTGTTCGGTGCAGGACTCACCAATTGTGCGATTTGAGTCTTGAGCATGCGGACGTGAGTTGATATGGAGTCTATCTTTTGGCTCATGGACGTTTTCTCTATCTCTTGATTGGCTAGAAAGTTCTCTAGCATGCGCTCCATGTTTGACTGCTCAGGTTGTCGTTGATTTCGCGGTCGATAAGGTTGTTGACTTTGCGGTTGAAACGGCAGCCTTTGAACTTGATATTGGGGGTTTTGTTGCTATTGTTGCTACTATCCAAAACTTTGTTGTTGGCGTTGAGGTTGTTGATTTTGTCCTGACCATGCAAATTTTGATTGTTGCGCCATCCAGAGTTATACAGGTCTGGAAAAGTATTACCTTGCCATTGTTGCATACCCTGAAAAGCGTTGGCCTGCTCCATGGATTGGTTAAATTGGCATTCATGGCCATAGTGGCCTTGTAAGCCGCATAGTTCACATATAGGTGTAATCGCATTAACATATGAAGTAGCATTTGATCCAAGAATAGCTAGTTTATTTGTTAGAAGTGCTACCTGTTCGGCTAATTGCGACATTACACTTACATTCATGTTGTTGGTCAGAGCTTGTTGAGCAGCTCGTTCGGTTCCCCATTGCATGTAGTTCTGAGTTATACCTTCGATGAGGTCGTATGCTTCATCTACACTTTTGTTCATCAGTGCGCCGCCAGTTGCGACATCTACGATCATCCGTGCATTGTAGTTCAATCCGCTATAAAACGTTTGGACTACAAGCCACTTCTCTACTCTATGATGCGGACATTTGATCAACAAGTCCTTGTACCGTTCCCAAGCGTTGTAAAGTGATTCTCCTACCTACTGAGAAAAAGATGCAATTTGGTTGCGAATTTGAATAGTTTTAGCAGAAGAGAAAAACTTACCTAGAAAAGCTCATGAGAGTTCATCCCAAGTAGTGATTGACACAGGAGGAAGAGTGTATAACCATGCTCTCGCCTTCTTGTGAAGTGACGAAGGAAAAAGCCTCAAATGAAGTTACTTCAAAACTTGAAATAAAGACCGAGGAAAAATCACACCTTCAGGATTAGGTCATCTATAACCCTAGAGGGGATCTACTCGCTAAAAGCCACAATAATGCAGAAATAATAATAAGAAATAAATAAAAACTTACTTGATTGCTTGAGAATTGAAGTTGCCGTGCTTGTCAGCTTACAAAAGCAATAAAATGAGAAGGGGGCTCTTCTAAACTAAAAAGTAGCTAAAAACTACTACTAAACCTAAAGAAAGCATAAAAAGCATAAAAGCAAAGCATGTCCAAGTTGAGCCAAAAGCTTCTCTATTTAAAGTACACAAGATAACATGTCCAAAAATAACTTCTTGATGTGCAGGCGACAAAGTCTGCTTTCAAATGGTGCGAGAACAGATAAATCTGAGTCAAAACCAACCATATTCGACCAGTTCTCATCCAATACGACTTAAAACCGACTAAATCGGCTAAAACCAACCAAACTTGACTAGTTTGAGTCAAAACCAGATCAAAACAGCCACAAATGACCAGTTTGGATCAAACCTGCTTCAAATCGGCCCATCCAAGAGCAATCCAGGTCAAATCCGCCTCACAACGACCAGTTCGGATAAAAACTGATCAAAACCGCGCCGAGGAAACCAATTCAAACATGACTGGGACGTTTGGTGCAATCACAGCCGCATACGTGTTGTGGCCGAAACCGACTCAATCATGACTGGGATACGCCTCCCCCTAGCGGGTCACATATACGTTACATGAGATTAGACAAAGCCGCAACTTAAGCAACCGTTGTATTGAAAATATTTTTGTGTGCATAAGTTAAGTAAATCTTCCCTTCCCCAACTGGTCGACGATGCACCACCGCCTCCCCCCAGTGGGTTGATTATACTTTACTCTTAAACATTTTTATAAAGAGAAGGGAAATTAGCAATCTAGGCATAAAAAGTAACATAAGAGAGTTAATTCCAAAAAATGGTTTTATTAGAAATATGCAATTTGGAAGAAGTCAAGTACAATGTAATAGATAAGTTCAAACCTTAATGGACAATTTAAGATAAAAATTGAACATAAGCAATGGAAATTTTAAGAAAGCTAAGTTCAATGGATCAGATGCAAAGATGTGATAGAATAATCTTCTAATTGATTGAAGATCATCTTCAAAACCAGGGATTCCAGGTGATAAATATCTTTTTATTTTTTAGTTTATGATGGAATGTGGTGGAATGATGATTTGCTAAATACTAAACATATGGTGAAGTGAACATCCCCAAGCTAAATCAGACTAAGCAAATGGTTAAGTGAACACCCCCAAGCTAAATCAGGCATTGTCCTCAATGTATGGAGAGAGATACAGATTACCATTTGCGGTTGTGGTTTAGGTTGGTAGATGCTGTGGAAGATGATGTAGTGAAAGAGGATGTTGTGGTTCACGTAGCTCCAATGGTGCAATCCAAGGTATCGCAAGTGAAAACCTAAAAAGAGAAACAAAAAGAAACAAAAAGGGAAAGAAAAATAAAAAGAAAATTTTGCGTACCTTAAAGATCACTCGTCAGAGGCTAGTGGAGGAGAATGGTAGAACTGTGGTGATGTATAGAATGGATATGTAGGTGGATGAAAGAGTTGTGGGGAAGGTCCGTGGGTGTGGAGGTTGTCCCTGTAGTGGGTACGTGCGCCTGGAAATGTGCCGTTTGGAAAAATGTGGCCTGTGTGTACATGATAGTCGTAAATGCTGTTTGACGTAGCCTTGGAGTTGGTTCATCCTGGAATCCATCACAGTTCTGTATTCTGCAAATTCTAACCTAAAGTCGGAGAGACTAGTGCGCAAGGACTCTATGGAAACATGCAGAGCGGCAATAACATTCGCTGCTTGTTGGTTAGACTCAGCAGCACATGAGGAGTTAGAATCAGATGAGCTAGATGTGAGCATTCTCCAATTCTGCTCATTAGATAACCAAGTCCGAGAAATATCGGGCAAAAGGATAGAGGGAATTCCATTAATAATCCAACGAAAAGAATTCTCTTCCCTCCTACAAAACCCCATTGAAAACAATGCATTGAAATCTAAGGTGGCTGCTGGCACAAATTCTTGATAATCCTGAGCATCAAACCCTAAGGCTTTAGCTATGTGAGTGATTAAGCCACCTAAGACAATGGGTGAGGTCTTGCGTAAATCCTTCCCAATACTTTCAAGGCGACGGGAAAAGTAGGCTGCAGATGAAATGTGAATTTTACCTAACATAGCCCACAAAAATTCAACCTCGGTTTCTAAAAATTTATCCTGATTACTGTCACGGCCCAAAATTGTTCAGACCATGAGATGCTGTAAATAGCAAAAGGCTGGATTACAAATTTTGGCAGCCTTGGATTTACCGGGTCGAAAAAGATGTTGCCCTTCCTCAGCTGTATCACTCCAAATTTTACCGGGGCTGCAAATAATAGAAGCATGAAAAGTGCCCCCGGGTTTAAACCCTAACAGATTTGCAAATTCATCAATTGAAAAATTATAATCCATATTTGCAAATCTAAATTTAACACCTTCAATTTCATCGGGAGGGACACGTATAGTGTTTTGTTCAAAAGAGGCTAGAATCTCCCATACGACTTCGTGAAAAGTCGGAACCGAAACTCCTATAAACGCATCCCAACCCACATTACTAAGCAGGTGTTTAACATCATATTCAATTCCTAGAGATCTAGTGCATGAACATCTAAAAATCTAGTAGGCCACGAAGGTCTCTTCTTTAAATGTATAAATCTAGCAAGATGATTAGGGTTTGTCAAGTAAATATGCGGAAAATCTGGATCTGAGAAAGTTTGAGGAGACATACCGCGTTTGCGCTTTGTTACCTTCTTGACATTGCATCAGTGGGTCATCATTGCCATAGAAAACTTCAGATCCGAGTGTGTCGAGGCACGAGGAGCCAGAATTCGCAGTCGGATTGAAGTTTGAACGGTTGGATTTGGATTTGTGGAGCTAAGTATGTAGAGGTTTTTGAGAGAAACTTGGGCTAAGACAATGGTGGATGCTGTTTGGAGAGGATGGGAGGCTTTAAATAGGGTGCTAGGTAGGTGTTGTAGAGGTTTGGGGTGAGAAAAGTACATAAAGAAGGGAAAAAGGACAATTTCGGCCGAAAAAGGAGAGGAAACTGAGCCTGGCACGACCACGGGCACGGGGTGTGCTCCAGGTTGTGTTCGGCTCGGGTTTGCACCTGCTACGACCAGGCGGTCGCACCGCCGTGGCCACGTTCACGAGCACGGGGCATGTTTGGTTCGGTTTGGGAAAACACGGGCATGGGACGTGCCATGTGTTGTGGATTTTGTGGTCAAAAATAAAAAAGTTTTTTAATATTTTGAAAATTCAGCGAGAGCCTGCCACGTATCGTGCTCGAGATTGTGGTTGCATCAGGTGGTTTTTGAAACTTTTGAGTTTTTCTTTGAAAACTGCCCGAAACTGGCACTGGTCGTGGTCGAGGTTGTGCTCGGCTCGGTTTTAAAAAGAAAAATATTATTTTATTTGGAAATCTACCCATTAGCGACACTGGTCGTGGTCGTACCTATGCTCGCCTCGGTTGGTTTTGGAAATTTATTTTTCTTTAAAAAAATTGTACCCGAAAGCGGCACTAGTCGTTCCTCTGGTCGTGCTCGTATCGGGTAAAAAGAAAAACTTTGTGTTTTTGAAAAATCTTCAAACCGAAGCCACCACTGGTCATAAACCTGGTCGTGGTCATCTCGGTTGAGGAGAAAAATTGATTTTTTGAATGTTTGAACCAAACAAGCCCCAAAACTGGTCGCGCAAGTTGTCGTGGTCACCTCGGCCAGTGTGATAAACGTTTTATTTATTTATTTTTTCAATACTTGTCAGCCCTAGTCTATGAAAAATAAGCTTAATTTGGGAGGTCAAACAACACCGGAATTGAGTGATTTTCGCGCCATTGTGTTCATAAAAGAGAGAACTACATGTTAGTGTACCACGTTGCCTCCCGGCTAGTGCTGGTTTGACATCTCTCTCGACGGAACATCCTCGGCTGTTCAAAAATGTATGGAATCGAAACAATCGACCGAGTTCAGCGTACTTATCTGGTCTCCCGCATTGTGAAGCTTGATACGTTGCGTGTTTACCTTGAAAGTGGTGCTGTTTTGTGCTCGAAGCTCTACGACACCATACGAAACCTTTTCTATTGCATATGCCCAGTCCATCACGATTTCAATGTGCTTCAGAACAATTTCAATCGAGAATTGAATAATAGGTATAGCAACATCTTCATCCATATCAAGAACGACAAAATCAACTGGAAGATAAAATTTACCGACTTGAAGAGGTACATCTTCTAGGATTCCTTCTGGATGCTTTACTGAACGATCGGTAAGTTGCATTACCATGCATGTAGGCTTGATCTCACCCATGCTCAAACATTGTGTGATGGTTAACGGCATTACACTAACGCTTGCGCCTAGGTTGCAAAGAGCTTGATTTATGTGTACCGTACTTATGTTGGAAGGGATGGAGAAACTCCCTTGATCCCATAGCTTTATCAGCATCCTGTTTTGAACCAGAGCACTACAATTTTTAGTTAAAGCAGTAGTTTGAAATTCACTCAAATCCCTCTTTTTAGTAAGTATATATTTCACGAATTTTTCATAAGAAGGCATTTGAGTTACTAAGTCAGTGAAAGGCACAGTCACATTAAGCTTTTTTATGATTTCGACAAATTTTTCAAATTGTTTATCGAGTTTAGCTTTTACGTATCTTCTCGGGAAAGGTGGAGTTTGATTATATATACGTGTTACCTAATTTTCTTCACTTTCCTTTTCTTTTGGTTCGGCAATCTTGTCATCATCCTTTGCCGGCAGTGATGGGGTTTCTTCGGCTTCGGTTGCTGGTGTAGGTTTGGTTGGTGGTGTTCGTTCTGGCCCTTAGGATCACTGCATTAGAAAAAAGAGGTTTAGAACAAGCTATAGAGTTTGTCGTGGTATTACAAATACCCCAGCAGGTTTTGTGGAAGATCCTAGCGAAGAAAAGACGACACGAGCTGACTGAGTGACCGGTCCTCTCCCGTCGGACAAGCACAGCAAGTGACATGAATGTTTATATAGGTTCGGGCCTCAGTGGAGGCCCTAGTCCTGTCGGCGTGCTCCCAACCGGAGTTAGATAGGGGAGCTCTCTCGGGGGAGAGATGGCTCCGGAGCACACCTGTTAGATTGTCTATTCCAAGTAATAATGAATCATCGCCTTACATGAGGGGTCACAAGGGCTTATATAGCCCCAAAAGACACAAAAAGACTAAACTATCCCGCCTGCTACCGTTGGATCGAGGGGTAGCGGCGTCCTTCTTCCGGTCAGGGACCTTAGACGCTTGACAGGTGTCCGCCGGTTCCCGAGGCTCTTCCCACGTGACCCGGGACCAGAGACCCCGGTCTTCAGAAGGACGGCAACGCCTGGGACAAGCCACCGGGGGCCTTGTCCCCGGGCAAAAGTCGGCGCCCGGGACAAGCCACCGGGGGGCCTTGTCCCCGGGCAAAAGACAGCGCCCGGGACAAGCCACCGGGGGGCCATGTCCCCAGGAAAAAGGCGGTGCTCGGGACAAGCCAGCGGGGGGCAATGTCCCTGGGCAAAAGGTGGCGCCCGTGACAAGCCACCGGGGGCAATGTCCCCGGGCAAAAGGCGACGCTCGGGACAAGCCACTGGGGGGCCCCACGGGCAAACGGCGGCGCCCTGGACAAGCCACTGGGGGCCTTGTCCCCAGGCAAAAGGCGGTGCCTGGGACAAGCCACCGGGGGCCTTGTCCTCGGGCAAAAGGCGTCGCCCAGGACAAGCCACGGGGGGCCTTGTCCCCGGGAAGCCAACGGGGCCCGGGACAAGCCAACGAGGCCTTGTCCCCTGGAAAACGGCGGCGCCCGGGACAAGACACCGGGGGCCTTGTCCCAGGGCAAAAGGCGGCGCCTGGGACAAGCCACCAGGGGCCTTGTCCTCGGGCAAAAGGCGTCGCCCGGGACAAGCCACGGGGGGCCTTGTCCCCGGGAAAACGGCGGCGCCCGGGACAAGCCAACGGGGGCCTTGTCCCCTGGAAAACGGCGGCGCCCAGGACAAGCCACTGGGGGCCTTGTCCCCGGGCAAAAGGCGGCGCCCGGGACAAGCCACCGGGGGGCAATGTCCCCAGGCAAAAGGCGGTGCCCGGGACAATCCACCGGGGGCCTTGTCCCCAGGCAAAAGGTTAGACATAGGACTTGCGAAGTAAACGCACGTTCCACGTGTGCTTCAGCTCCTGCTGTTGAAGGTTGGAGAGCTTGTAAGCCCCCGAGCCCAGGACTGCCGAGATCTTGTAGGGGCCCTCCCACTTGGGGGAGAGCTTGCCCTGGGCTTGGGGGTCAGTGATGCACTTCAGGATGAGGTCCCCGAGGTGAAAAGCCCTTTCGCGGACGTGCTGGTTGTATGTGCGTGCCATTTCGCGCTCGTAGATGGTGTGGCGGAGGAGCGCTCGGTCGTGTTTCTCCTCCACGAGATCGACTTCTAGTCATTGATTTGCCTCGTTGGCTTGGTACATCGCGGTTGTGGCCCCGTCTAGGAGCTCGACACGCAGTGACCGGAAGCCAATCTCTGGGGGAAGGACTGCCTCCGCCCCGTATACCAGGGAGAAAGGAGTACATCCCATCGCCCGGCTCAGAGTCATGCACATGGAACAAAGGATGTTGGGGATCTCCTCTGCCCGTGCACCCCGTTTGGAGGCGGCTTGTTCGAGCTGTCGGCGTAACCCTTGTAGGATTACGCCGTTGACCCTTTCAACGGTCCCGTTGCTCTGGGGATGAGCTACCGAGGCGAAGTGGACGGTGAGTCCCAAGCCTTTGCAGAATTCCCGGAAATATACCAAGTCGAATTGATCCCATTATTGACCGTGATTTCTCGGGGGACGCCGAAACGACATATGATATTTTTCCAGAAAACCGCTGTATTGCCCGAGACGTGATGCTGGCCAAAGGTTCAGCCTCTACCCACTTAGTAAAGTAGTCTACCGTGAGCACCGCATACTTGTAGCTCCCGGGCGCTGGGGGGATGGGGCCCAGGAGGTCCATCCCCCAGTGCGCAAAGGGCCAAGTGATGGGGATAGTCTGCAGTGCTACGGGGGGAGGTTCGAACCCTTGGCCATCTTCTGACAGGCCTCACACGCAGAGACAAGATCTCGCGCTTCACGAATCACCGTGGGCCAATAGAAACCCTGGCGAAGGGCCTTGGTCGTGATGGAACGCGGGGCCAGATGAGACCCGCAGCTCCACGCGTGAATGTCCTCGAGAAGCTGGAGCCCTTCTGGCCGTGGAAGGCAACGAAGCAGGGCGGAAGCCCCCTGCTTGTAGAGCTTCCCCTCCAACAGGAGGTATGCCCGTGCTTTGGCCCGGAGGCGCCTAGCCTCGGTCTCATTGGGAGGGTCCCCCTCCCCCTTAATGAAGGAGACGAGGGGGTCCATCCAAGACGAAGTCCGAGTGATTTCGGCGACTTCCGGGACGCAGGATTCGTCACCCGCATCTGGGGAGGTCACTGAGGGTTTCACAATAATCTCCAATAAGGCCCCTTTGGGGAGCGGTTCCCGGGCGCTGGCTGCCCGGGCTAGGGTGTCGGCCCGATCGTTGTCCCTTCGTGGGATGTGCCGGGCCTCTAGGCCGTCGAAGTGCTTCTCCATCTTGCGCACTTCCTGCAAGTAAAGGCTCAAGTTTGCGTCATGGCACAAGTAGGACTTGTCATTTGGCAAACTACGAGCTGGGAGTCCCCTTTCACTAGGAGGCATCGAATCCCCAGGGAGCTCGCAAGGCACAACCCGAGGAGCAAAGCCTCATATTCGCCGAAGTTGTTCATGGCGGGGAACTCGAGCCGCACCGCGTACTCGAGTTCCCTCCCCTTGGGGCTCCGGAGGACTACTCCCGCACCAGCCCCAGTGAGACACAGGGAGCCATCGAACATTAGTGTCCAATGGTCGCTGCGTCGGGGCAGCGCGGGGAGGTCTTCGTCCCCGGGCCTGGAGGCAGGAGTCCATTCCGCCACGAAGTCGATGAGGACCTGTGACTTGATGGCGGAGCGCCCCGTGAGGGAAAGGGAAAAGGGGGCGAGCTCGGCCCCCCACTCTCCTATCCAGCCGATGGCTTCTTTGTTTCGGAGCACCTCCCCCAAGGGGAGGGATGACGGGACGGTGATGGGTACCCCAGGAAGTAATGGCGAAGCTTCCGAGACGCCATCAGGAGAGCATAGCAGATCTTCTCCATCTCTGTGTACCGAGTTTTGGCCCCTTGGAGGGCTTCACTCACGAAGTACACGGGACGCTGCTGCCCGTCAGAGTGGATAAAGATCGTACCGATTACGACGTCTGATGCTTCTCCTGCTTCAACAGCGGATGCATAGTTGAGTCTTCCGCGACCTGCAGCAGGTACTCCTCTTCCTCGGCCATTTTGAAACCTTCCTCCTCTGGAGGGTGGAGCATTCCTGGTGAAGCCTTGGGCTGGAACAGAGGGTCTTGCAGCTTGCATACGAGCGACATTGGATGGAAGGTGTTGCAGCGGACAAGTGTTCCTACGGTGTCCCTTCCTTCCGCAGTGAAAGCACTCCTCGTTCTTAAGGGGGCAATCCTTCAAGAGGTGATTTCCTCTACACCCAGTACATTGAGCTATCGCAGTAGGTGCAGGTCTTTGGGGTCTCTGAGGTGGTCTGAAGGCTGGTCGGAAAGTTGGCATCGGCCTCCCTCGACTAGCACTTCCGTATGAGTTGGGCAAGGCCTTCCTTTTTCGGTCTTCCTCGATTACTCCTCTCTTCTCTTCCATCTTAAGTAGTCGGTTTATTAGGACGTGGAAGTCTGTGAACTCATGGGATGACAGTTGGTATTGCAAGGAATTCTGTAGTCCTTCGCAAAACCTATCAATCTTCCTTTCCTCTGTTGCGATATCTTCGGGGGCGTATCTTGCTAGCTGAATGAATTCGTGTAGGTATTGTTTGACGGTCTTATTCCCTTGTCGCAGATTTACGAATTCTCGGCGCTTTGCCTGGACAACGCCTTTCGGGACGTGGTATCTACGGAATTCCTCCTTGAACTCATTCCAGGTGATCGAATCTCTGTTGGTGTGCACGGTTTGGTAATTCTCCCACCAAGCAGCAGCAGGTCCAGCCAGTTGGTTCGATCCGTACAAGAGCTTTTCTTCATACTGCATTTGACGGTGTTCAACTTTCTTTCCACATCTCTGAGCCAGTCGTCTGCCACGATGGGGTCTTCTGTGCTTGAGAAAGTCGGGGGTCGCGTCTTTTGAAAATCATTAACTTTGCGCCCATCACGGGTCCTTCAATTTGTCCGGATGCAATATGCTGCATCAGCTGTCCCAAGATTTGGTTCTGCACAGCCGCTGACTCTTGCCGATTGCGCTCCATCCATAGCAGTACATCGTTGATGTCACCTCCTTGTGGCATCGTCGAAGATCCTGGTCTATCGGGGTCTGTGCGGCCTCTTGCTCCGGGTGTAGCTCTTGCATTGTTGGGGTTTTCCTCTAGCCCTCCTTCCTGGGGTTTCGCGTGTGTGTTAACCATCCTACTCAAACAGGAGGTTAAGAATAGAAACATCGATTCAGAAAGAATCGTTCACAGGGATGCTAGCAGAATGCTGGCATTTAACTCAAGAGATAAGAGTAAGGATATGCAAAATGACTTTTCCATAAACCAATTTTTCAAAAGATACAAAGCTTCTAGCCTCATTGGCTTACAGAGCTCCTCTAACAACCAGCATACATCAATCATACTAAAACAACTACTACAACAAAAGGAAATCTAACGTTTGCTGGGCTAGGCACAAAAGGTCAAACTAAGGAAGTCTGCAGTCACTCCTCGGCATCATCAGAAGAATCACAAGGCTCTACCTCCTCGGGATCCTCCTCCTCATCGTCATCAGCATCCATCGGGTCATCCTCCTCGATGTCGTCGATGTTGATAGGCTCCTTCCCTTTTCCTTCGGGGGTCTTCTTCTTCTGTGCGGTGCAAGGAAGCTCGATTGCTTGATCGTTGATGACTATGCCACGCGACGCAGGCATGAAACCGCTGAGATACTCCTTCAAGTTTCCTACCTTCTTGCGAGCAGTGATCCTCAACTTCGGGTGACTCTTCTTGACCACTGACTCTGCAGCTTCGAGGTCCTTTTCTCCAGTTGATTCAGCCATTTCTTGAATCTGTCTTTCTTTCTCTCGGAGACTTGCACGAGCCCGAATAAGCATGCCCTCTAGGTAGTGGCGGTCATCGCGAACTCGCTCGTAGTCTTGAAATAGGCGGGTGTATCCAATCTCCGAAGCGCGAACGATGTCTCGAGTCTTCGTCAGGATGGCGTTCTCCTGGTTGTTGGACGGAAGAACAACTCGGTACTCCGATCCGGGGACCTGGTAAGGCACGAAGCGGTAGGGGGAATCAGAAAGGTAGTCGCTGTACATCTGCCGGACGGAACCTACAGCACGCCGGGCAGCGTCTAAGATAGCATCCTCCTCTTCTTCTCTGCGGGCTTGACGTCTAACTGAGCCTCTCCCATGCTCGGGGATCTCATAGACAATCACCGAGGCCCGACAACCTATGGGTCGTCCATTGATCTCATCCTGCCAGACACAATACACTGGCCTCTGACTGTCCCGTGCTCCAAGAAATTGCAGCATCATCCACAGCAACAGTGCCCACGATCCAAGCTCGTCTCCGTGAAGGTATCTCCTGTCGGAAGCCATCTGAAGACAGAATGAAAGGCATCTATAAGAGAAGTCTAAAATCTTTTTCCAAAAATCGAAAATAACATTTTTCTTAAGGAAAATAGGTTTTCGTAAACAAATTTTGACAAAGAACTAGCGAACTTTCTTCTAGGGACGCCAAGGTCTATCTAAGGGTTACGACCTACAGTCGAGTCTTCTGCTCTGATACCAAGTTCTGTGGGACCCTCATTTGAGGATTCCAGTGGCAACCGCCCAGGTGGATTGCACTCAGAAAAGGCACATTGCGGCTCACAACAACAAGATGCATTATATAGAAATGCGAGTAGTTAAAAACAAGTGCTGATCACAAGGACCAACATTACAATAACTTAGCGCCGAAATGACGCATTTAATTGTTAATACAAATTAAGGAGTTTTCGACACAAAGGTCGGCACAAAATAAAACAGCAATGATAAACAAAAGGACTTCATCAGTCTTCTTTCTCTGCAGCGGCGGTATTGCATGGGCCTTCTCCACATCGAACTCCACCTTGGTGCATAACCCTTTAACCAGATGGGTCCTCAGTTTCTTCATCTTGTTCCACATTGGGTTCAAGACCATAAGATTCAGGGTCGACGAATCTTTCCTCTAAATTTGTTTGTAAAAGCAAGGGTGAGCACATTGTCCACATGGTGCTCAACAAGTCCCAAGTAACAATGCATGTATATATATAGATGAGGGGGAATTTCTCAAAGAATAGCTCTTTGGCTCTGTATATAAATATATAATAGACTTTCACATACAGCTTTGAAGAAAGGTCTTTATTTTCGAAAGCGAGGCTTTTAAAATCCTAAGCTAGATTTTCAGAAATGTTGTGTGTGGCGGTCTTTCATGAGTCACCACTTTACTCAGATTTTGTGAAAAACTTCCAAAAGCTACTTGTGCTGCATCGACGTGAATAGAATTCACAGCGCGCAGACTCCATGACCTGGGAGCTCAGAGTATCCGATACTTTTTAAACTTTGCAAAGGTGTACCACCTTAATCCACCAATCATTCGGCTTTCAAGTCGGATCAGCTTCATGCGACTTTTACGCATGTGACAAGGCCGAGATGACACAACAATTTACAGTCCTAGCATTAACCATTTCCCTGCCCGGTAAATAGACAGTTAAGTCTCAAGTACCGTTGTGGGTCCTCCCCACTGCCTTACTTCCTAGCCTGGGTCTATGTTCTCGCAAGACACATAGCCTCTCTTGATTACAGTCGCGCACGACTTAATCTGGCATAGGGCGTCTTCCTTCTTTCCACCTTTTCCTCTCATGATTTTTCTGAACTCACATCACTCGTGGCCTTCTGCGGCCCACCAGCTCTCGCAAGAAACTAGACCGACAACCATTGCAGGGAAAAGCTAACACTAAAGAAAGCTACTAAGTTGCGCCCGTCCCATAAACAGGCAGGTGGTTGGTACGTTTTTCATGCCGCATAGAAGCACAACACAAGGTTCTAGTCCTTATGAATCTTTAGTGAGGAGTCTTTCACATTCCCAGTGCGCACACAGCACCATCCAATCAAACCATCCTCACTATCGATTCCAATCATATTTTCTTTCACAAAGAGGGGTTTTGAACATGCTTTTCTCTTATGTGACCATTCAACATTTATCATATAATCTTTAAGCATAGCATAGCCTAAGCATGATAATCTAGGGTAACAAGGGTGCAGGGGTATTCAATGTCAAAAGGGGCTTTACAATCACTTAGGTCATATCTAATCATTTTATTGAAACATAATTCTTATTTGAATCTAAGGCATGCATATACTTGAAAACTGTTAACATACTTCATTCCAAAATAATAGGTGAGACATGATCAAGGGTTTGAGACTTGCCTTGCAGTGACGGGTCTAGCTGCTCAAATGAATCTTCGAGGATCTCCTCTGCTCCTTCAACGTCTGGTTCCACGACGGGTACAAACAACACATACATACCATATAAGCATACAAGCACTAGAAAATAATACGTAAATACATCATGCATGCAGGGGAATTGGTTTAGACAAGGTCACTTGACATTGGTTGAAGAGATGGGTTCAAAGGGCTTGAATGTCGAAGGGCTGACATTCGGCTCATGGCTTGACATTGCCCTAAATCGGTTCTAGGTTTGTTTTCTGGAGATGTGATAGTAGGGAATATTGTAGAACATGGCTCAAAAGGCTTAGTGGACAAAGTGGCATTTCAATTGCTCAAAAGAAACAAGTCTAAATCATCCAATGCCACTGGTGGACATGCACTGACATAGTGTTAGACATGGCCAGAAACTAGGGCATTGCATAACTTTTGACTCAGAATTCCAATTGATGCACAACTTTGTCTGGGGTTTAGGCATTGATAACAGCTACAAAACTCTCAACAGGCTCAAGGGCAGAAAGTGGCCGGAGGGTGGCCAAATCCGGTGAGCAAACACGGTGGCCTGGACATGAACTGAGCCACTGGACAGCAACCTTGGCATGGCTGTAACTTTTGATTCAGGTCGATTCAGGAGTCGGGCTAGTAGACAAAATTGCTCAGGGGGTTGAGATCTATCTAAATGACAAGGTGAGCGGGGCTAGATCGGCCGGGGAAAAATTCCGGCGACCAGCGCTGGAGAAGATGACCTCCAGATTGGGCGTTTCTGTTTTAAAAGGCTTGAGCTCGATTCCTTGCTCAGGGAGTGAGAGGGTGAGGTGAGGGGTCTATTTGCGGGGTTCAATCGGCCGGAGAGTGGCCGGAGAAGCTTGGCGATGAGGACCAGCTCACTGGTGGCGCGCAAACTTCGGAAAGGCCATGATTGTTGCTCAAATTTGAAATCTAAGCTTGCAGGCTTGCTCAATTGGGTGCACTGGTCAATTCCTATCACTAGCACGAGGGTTAATTCGGACTAAATCACTAGGCATTGCGGGAACAGGGGTTTTTCAGTTTTCCGGTGATTGCCGGCGTTGAGGTGCGCCGGGGACCAATTAATGGCTATGAAACGTACAGGGGGATGAAAGGGGCTTACTGGTGGCGTTGGTTTGGAGGGGGAAGCTTCGGGCGAGGTTGGCGCCGTTAGCTTCAGGAACTGCTCGCCGGAGAAGATGAACTTCGCGGCGGCGCTGAGGACTCGGTTGCTCTCGGGTGCTAAGGCTAAAGCAAAGAAGCTGTGGGGTAGTGCGAGGTAATGCTGGGCAAGGGAGGGGGCTTATATAGCCGCGGGGTGAAGCTCTCGGGAGCAGCAGCAATCGCCGGGGAGATCTTCTTTTGACGCCGGGACGGTCATCGATGCACTTCGGGACGCGGCGGGGCTCTGCCAGAGACGGTGAATCGCGGAAACAGGATTTGGTCAGGGTGGTGGCGATGATCTTCGGGATGGCGGCCAAGTGGCATGAAGTTCCTGGCAGGAGCAGGCACGCGCGCGCGGGGAAGAAGATGGCACGGTGGGGTTGAAACGCTCCACGGTGGCGGTACAGCTGGGCACGGTTGGGGGCTACGTGGCCGTGAGGTGGCAACGCGAGGGGCTTCGCCGGCGGCGAGTTCAACGGCGCAGCAAATTGGCGGTTGCTGGTTGAAAACTTCACAGGGACCTGGTTGCGAACTTTGGACCTATTTGCAACGATTTGGACTGATCTGTGAAGGTTTTGGCTCGGGGATTTGGGCCTATTTGCAATTCTGAAGATCTGAGGGGCTGATTTGAATTCTGATTTTGCAGATGAGTGCCACTAAATGTCTTGGACTCATCTAGCAGGAAAAATGATGAAATCCGATAAGATCTGGTGGTTTTGACAAAATTTGAAAACAGGGTAATTAGGGTAATTAGGGTTTGAAACTTTCGTCGAGGCTGAAACTAGGGTTTTGGTCGAGATTCTGGGATTCTTCCAGAAGGGAAAAATGTTCAGAAAAATGAAAGAAAGGTTATCACTTGATCAGATCTGGATTTTGAGGTGATCTGGGACTTTTAGCTTTTTTGGGGGTTTTTCAAACTTTTGAAAAGGACTAAATTGAAACACTTTTGGACTAAAATGTGAAAACGATCTGGTCAATGAAGTTTAGCAGCCAACTTTTTAGGTTAAGGTAGTGGCATACCCAAGATCAAGATAGGGTTAAAATATCAGGGTTTCCAAAGAAGGTATGCTGATTCGCAAGCAGAAAAGATAGCCAAAAACTGGGGTGTTGCAGCCGGCGGCCACACCACGACAGGAAGCAGCTCATCCATAGAGCACTGGGCGCGGAGTTGGCCCTCTACTAAGGCTTCGAGCAAGGTGTGCCGGGGAGCCGGGGAAGCCGTCGGGGGGAGACTGGTCCCGGTTGAGGTGACCGCGGTCACCGGGACTGACCCGGAGGTTGAACCACCGAAATTATTAGGGAAGGTGGGAGGCGGTACCTGGGTCTGGCCACCTCTGGGTGGAAGCGCCTGGACAGTCGTGTCCCGGACGGGCAGCGCCGGGTCACCGGGACCGGCGTCACTGGGAAGGGCACGGGCCCTCGTTCTTGGGGGAGCCATGGCGTCTCGTCACGAGTCCCCACGGTTGGCGCCAACTATTGTGGTATTACGAATACCCCGGCAGGTTTTGTGGAAGATCCTATCGAAGAAAAGACGACGCAAGCTGACCGAGTGATTGGTTCTCTCCCGTCGGACAAGCACAGCAAGTGACACGAAGGTTTATACAGGTTCGGGCCTCAATGGAGGCCCTAGTCCTGTCGGCGTGCTACCAACTGGAGTTGGCTAGGGGAGCTCTCTCGGGGGAGAGATGGCTCTGAAGCACACCTGTTAGATTGTCTATTCCAAGTAATAATGAATCATCCCCTTACATGAGGTGTTACAAGGGCTTACATAGCCCCAAAAGATGCAAAAAGACTAAACTACCCCGCCTGCTACCATTGGATCGAGGGGTAGCGGCGTCCTTCTTTCGGTCAGGGACCTCAGATGCTTGACAAGTGTCTGCCGGTTCCCGAGGCGCTTCCTGACCCTCATGTGACTCGGGACCGGAGACCCCTGTCTCCGGAAGGACGGCAACGCCTGGGACAAGCCACGGGGGGCCTTGTCCCCGGGCCAAAGGCGGCGCCAGGGACAAGCCACCGGGGGGCCTTGTCCCCGGGCAAAAGATGGTGCCCGGGACAAGCCACCGGGGGGCCATGTCCCCGGGCAAAAGGCGGCGCCCGGGACAAGCCACCGGCGGCCTTGTCCTCAGGAAAAAGGCGGCGCCCGAGACAAGCCACTGGGGGGCAATGTCCCTGGGCAAAAGGCGGCGCCCGGGACAAGCCACCCGTCTTGTCCCCAGGCAAAAGGTGGCGCCCGGGACAAGCCACCAGGGGCCTTGTCCCCGGGCAAAAGGCAGCGCCCGGGACGAGCCACCGGGGGCCTTGTCCCCGGGCAAAAGGCGGCGCCCAGGACAAGCCACCGGGGGCCTTGTCCCCGGGCAAATTGAACAGCCTCTTACCTGGACTTGATCTTGTGGAGATTTCCCCCAACAGAGTTAATTTGTTCAGAATTACGAGGATTGATCGGTTGAGAAGGAAGAGGGTTATTGCTTTTCGGTGCAGGATTTGCCAATTGCGCAATTTGAGTCTTGAGCCTGCGGAAGTGAGTTGATATGGAGTTTATCTTTTGGCTCATGGACATCTTCTCTTTCTCTTGGTTTGCTAGAAAGTTCTCTAGCATGCGCTCCATGTTCGACTGCTCGGGTTGTCGTTGATTTGGTAGTTGATAAGGTTGCTGATTTTGTGGTTGGAACGGCGGTCTTTGAGTTTGCTATTGGGGGTTTTGTTGTTGTAGTTGCTGCTGTCTAAAACTTTGCTGTTGGTGTTGAGGTTGCTGATTTTATCCTGACCATGCAAAATTTTGATTGTTGCACCATCCAGAGTTATACGAGTTAGGAAAAGTATTACCTTGCCGTTGTTGCATACCCTGAAAAGCATTTGCTTGCTTCATGGATGGGTTAAATTGGCATTCATGGCCATAGTGGCCTTGTGTGCCGCACAGTTCACATATAGGTGTAATTGGATTAACAGATGAAGTAGCATTTGATCCAAGAATACCAAGTTTATCAGTTAAAAGTGCTACCTGTTCGGCTAATTGCTACATTACACTTACATTCATGCTATTGGTCGAAGCTTATTGAGCAGCTCGTTCGGTTCCCCATTGAGTGTAGTTTTGAGTTATACCTTCGATGAGGTCGTATGCTTCGTCTACACTTTTGTTCATCAGTGCGCTGTCAGCTGCGGCGTCTACGGCCATCCGCGCATTGTAGTTCAACCCGCTATAGAACGTTTGAACTACAAGCCACTACTCTAGTCCGTGATGCATCCATTTGGTTAGCACGTCCTTGTACTGCTCCCAAGAGTCGTAAAGTGATTCACCTACCTGCTGAGAAGAAGATGCAATCTGGTTGTGAATTTGAACAGTTTTAGCAGGAGGGAAAAACTTACCAAGAAAAGCTCGTGAGAGTTTGTCCCAAGTAGTGATTGACACAAGAGGAAGAGTGTATAACCATGCCCTCGCCTTGTCACAAAACGAAAAAGGAAAGAGGCTCAAATGAAGTATCCCCAGTGTTACTCCCTGAACCTTGAAAGTATCACAATGCTCAAGAAATATATGTACATGTAGTGATGGATCTTTAGCTGGAAGACAGCTGAATTGGTTTTGTTGAACCAAATTCAAAAGCGTAGGTTTTATCTCAAAATTATTTGATTCAATCGGTGGTCTAAGAATACCTGATTGCATTCCCATGCTAAGCGGGGTTGCATAATCTTTGAGTTTCTTTTGGTCCTCCATTGTTGGTTTTTCTTCGATGTCTTCCAAAGTTTGCGAGTTCTCCTCCAATCTTACCTGTCTTGCCTCGTATCGAAGTTGGCATGTGGTTTTGACAGGTTTATCCGAGCTATCCAACTTTGCACTACTTTCTCGAAAGGTTAATGGTGCAAAGAAAAGAAGAAAAAAAATAGAAGAAAGATTGAGAAGTGAGATCAACTTATATCAGCGAAAATTAATCTAAAAAGATGAATTACTGTTGCTCCCCGGCAACGGCTCCAAACACATGATCACACCTAAAACAGTGTGATTGTGTAATAACTGGAAGAAAACGGTTGAACATTGAGCACTTGAGGGTCGAATTCCACTAGGAACAAGCGTATTCGTCTTTCTAGCTTCATGGATCACTGATTAAGTCTTAAACGAGTTTTGGGGGTTGTTTCTATAACTAAGTCTATCAATCTAGGGTTTGCAAGCAGGAGTGAAAATATACGGTTTTGGGAATTCCATAACCATCTGGCGTAATTCTATCCATGGTCTGATGATTGTAAGTTAATTTCAATTGTTTTCCAAGACATTAAATTTCGAGTTTGGGTTGCTGGGTCAACAGTCAGTGGATCACTTCCACTATCATGTTTGGCGAGAGCCTCTCTCCTGTTCAGGGTTCCGCGTCAAAGCACTAAGAACTCAAGAACTCCCCTAAATTCTTGCTAAGGCTCAACTGTTATGTCTGTTGCCAAAACGAGAATTTAGGGTTTGGAGGAAGAAAACATCATGAAATTACTTCAAAACTTGAAATAAAGACAGAGGAAGAATCACGCCTTCAAGATTAGGTCATCCCTAACCCTAGAGGGGATCTACTCACTAAAAGTCATAATAATGCAGAAATAACAATAAGAAATAAATAAAAACTACTTGATAGCTCAAAAATTGAAGTTGCCGTGCTTGTCCGCTTACAAAAGCAATAAAATAGAGAAGGGGCTCTTCTAAACCAAAAAGTAGCTAAAAATTATTACTAAACCTAAAGAAAGCATAAAAAACATAAAAACAAAGCATGTCCAAGCTGAGCCAAAAGTTTCTCTATTATAGTACACAGGAAAACATGTCCAAAAATAACTTTTTGATGTGCAGGCGACGAAGTCTGCTTTCAAACGTTGCGAGAACAAATAAATCTAAGTCCAAACCGACCATATTCGACCACTTCTGATCCAATACGACTTAAAACTGACCAAATCTGGCTAAAACCAACCAAACTCGACCATTTTGAGTCAAAATTGGATCAAACGGCCACAAATGACTAGTTTGGATCAAACCCACTTCAAATCGGCCCATCCACTAGCAATCCGGGTCAAATCCGCCTCACAACGACCAGTTCGGATAAAAATCGATCAAAACCGCGCCTAGGAAACCAATTCGAACATGACCGGGATGTGTGGTGCAATCACAGCCGCACACGCGTCGTGGGCGAAGTCGACACGATCACGACTGGGACACGTGGTGCTTTTACGGCCAAACACGCGTGCGTAGTTGAAACTGAGTGGAAATCTCCTTCGACCGCGTTGTATTCGACCGGGTCTCTTCTTCGAGCAGGACCATTTTTCGAGGAAAAGTCCTTTTTGCGCCCGTTTTCATATGGATTTGATCTTTTACTCGCCAATTCGACTTTGACCAGGACTCTTTTGCTTCTCCAGTTGGTGTTCTTGGTCGTTAGATGTCCAAATGTGGTCAGAATTACTTCCAATTTGGAGGATTTGATCCCTGAAACATGATGAACACAATCATGAAAGCAATTTGTGAAAATAATTAAATTTTGCACATAAAATGTCACGTCAGAGGAGTTTTTAGCATGATTTGCATGTTTTCGATACTAAACCAAGGGTAAAAGTGCTACCAAGTTAGCACTTATCAGTTACTCCATGAATCTTGAAAGTATCACAATGCTCAAGAAACATGTGCAGATGTAATGATGGATCTTTAGTGGTAAGACCGTTGAACTGGTTTTGTTGAAGCAAATTCCAAAGTGCAGGTTTTATTTCAAAATTATTTGATTCAATCGGTGGTCTAAGAATACCTGATTGCAACCCCATGTAGAGCAGGATTGCATAATCCTTGAGTCTCTTTTGGTCCTCCATTGTTGGTTGTATTTTGATGTGTTCAATGGTTTGTGAGTTTTCCTTCAATCTTACTTGTCTTGACTCGTACCAAAGTTGGTGCGTGGTTTGATAGGTTTGTCTGAGCTATCCAGCTTTGCACTACTATCCCTGAAAGGTTAGTGATGCAAAGAAAAAGAAAAAAAGAAAAAAAATATAAGGAAGATTGAGAAGTGACATTGACTTATTTCAACGAAAATTAATCTAAAAAGATGAATAACCGTTGTTCCTTGCAACGGCGCCAAAAACTTGATTGCAACCTAAAGGGTCATGATTGTGTAATAACCACAAGTGAACGGTTGAACGTTGAGCACTTGAGGGTCGAATTTCGCGAAGAACAAGTGTATTCATCTTTTTAGCTTAATGGATCACTGAGTAAGTCTGAATGAGTTATGGATGTGTTTTTCTACAACTAAATTATCAATCTAGGGTTTGCAAGATGATATGAAAATCTAGGGTTTCGGGAATTCCATAACCATCTGGCGTAATTCTATCCAAGATCCGAGCATTGTAAGTTAATTTCTATTGTTTTCCAAGAAAAGTTTAGTTTCTAGTTCAGGGCGCTGGGTCAATAGTTAGAGGATTGCTTCTACTGTCACATTTGGTCAGAGCCTCTCTCCTGTACAGGATCTCGTGTCAAAGCGCTAAGGATTCGAGAACTCCCCTAATTTCTTGTTAAGACTCAACTGTTATGTCTGTTGTCGAAACAAGGAATTAGGGTTTGAAGGAATAAAGCAGAAGGAAATTACTTCAAAACTTGAAATAAAGACCGAGAAAGAATCATCCCTTTCGGATTAGGTCATCCCTAACCTTAGAGGGGATCTACTCACTAAAAGCCATAATAATGCAGAAATAACAATAAGAAAAAATTAAAAACTTACTTAATCACTTCGGAATTGAGGTTGCCGTCCTTGCCGGCTTACAAAAAACAATAAAAATAGAGAAGGGGGCTCTTCTAAACTAAAACTAAGCTCTAATGGCTTCTAAACCTAAGAAAAGAGATAAGAGAGCATAAAAAGCATCTAAAAAGCATGTCTAATTGAGCCAAAAGCTTCTCTATTTATAGTACACAGGTAAACGTGCCCAAAAACAACTCCTTTACGTGCATGCGACGAAGTCTGGCTTCAAACAGTGCAAGAATGGATAAATCTGATGACTAAAATCGAGCAAATCTAGCTAAAACCAACCAAACCCAACCCGTTTAAGTGAAAATCAGATCAAAATGGCCCACAAACGACCATTCCTAGTCAAACCCGCATCAAAACGGCCCAATTACGACTATTCTTGGTCATACCTAACTCAACATGACCGGTTTGGAACAAAACTGATCAAAACTGACCAGTAAAAAGTCATGGAATCCGATTCGAGCACGACCAAGACTCGTGGCGCAATCACTGCCACACACGCATCTTGATCAAAATCAAGTTGAACACGACCGGCACACCTGGCGCAATTACGGCTAGACACGTGGCGTAACTGAAATCGAGTGGGAATCTTTTCAACTGTGTTGTATTCAACCTGGATTCCTTTTTCAAGTAGGAGTCTTTTTTGAGTACAAGTCCTTTTTCGCCCGAGATTCGTACGGATTGGATCTTTTACCCGCCAGTTCAACTTCGACCAGGTCTTTTTGCTTGTCTAGTTAGGTTTCTTTGTCGTGTGAGGCTCAAATGTGGTCGAATTCTTCCCAAATTTGGAGGGTTTGATCCTTGAAACATGATGAACACAATCGTGAAAGCAATTTTTGAAAATACTCAAATTTTGCACATAAAATGTCACGTCAGATTAGTTTTTAGCATGATTTTGCATGTTTGCGATACTAAACCTAGAGTAAAAATGCTAACAAGTTAGCACTTATTTGATATCTGTCTCCAAATATGAGAGGGGAAAATTCCATCTCGACCATTCACTTTCAACCACATGGTTCATAACATATCTGTATGTCACCTCTCTAACTACTCGGTTAAGAGCAGCGGTTAATGACACCAAGGTATGCTACTACGCATGTATGAAACCGTGATGATCATAGGTCTAAAGATAAACTAAAATAACTGTTAGAAACAAACTGATGACACATAAATCTCAATAGTGTCTCAAGTTGGGTCAATCCGACCAACATGTCTCCAACATGTGTCCACGATATTGACTTGATATCTCATATGCATGATCTGTGAAACTTAACTATCAATCAATGATCGTGTTGACTTATCTTGCATTATTATTCCCTGTAATGCCGAATGTCAGGGGTGTTTAGAATAAGTATAACTGATAATGCCGTAAGTAAATTGAGAAAATTCATATATCATTATAAAGAGTTCCACAAACAAGTCACATACTTGTTGATTGATAAAAGTGATACTTTATTTAGGGAATACAATAAGAATTCATAAACATGACATGATACAATCATCTCCATGATTGCCTCTAGGGCATACCTCTATCGGCATAGGAGAAATTGCTAAAGGTTTTCTGGAGTGATTCTTCTCGCCGTCAAAATCAGCGGTGATATGAGCACAGAGCACCAGATTTTCTCAATAGGATAGCCTATATCTTGCATGGAGCGGTACCAAAATCTTCTCCTATCGTGCCTGCACCATGGCATGGAGCACTGGTTAATATTACAAATATTTTATATAAGTTTTGGGTTCATCATTGTCTAACAATAATATGTCCTGTTGTTCCGTGCTAAGGAACATGTACCTCTCAGGTATATTATGGACCCTTTCAAACCTATGCTGGGCTGGTGTTTCCACAACCGTTTCTTGAACATTTTGTGAATCTTCTTGAAGATCAATGGGAGCTAAAACATTTCCAATGGTTCTTGAATTTCTTCAAGTCACACTGTACTCCCACTAATTTCTTTTTTGAGAAACTCTTTCTCAAGAAATACACCATTTCGAGCAACAAACACTTTGTTCTCGTCCTTCTTATAGAAGTATTATACTTTCATTTCCTTGGGATACCCCATGAAGAAGCACTTGTCTGATTTGGGTGTGAGTTTGTGAGAAATCAAACGTTTTACATATGTCCCACAACCCCATATCTTGAGAAAAGACAAACTAGGTCGCTTCCCAGTCCATATCTCGAAATGGTGTCTTCTCTACCACTTTTGACAGAGCCCTATTTAAGTTGAACACAGCAGTTTCTAGAGTATATCCCCAAAAGACAATGGAAGATCGACTTGGCTCATCATTGATGGTTTTGGGGGTGAAAATTTCCTTTTCATGAAAATGATGCATGCATGTATCTCTTTAGAAGTAGCAAGATCAGTTCAGCTCTAATCTATCCTAAACCCCAAAAATTTCAAAATCTATTCTATAAACCCAAATCAAGATTAGATTATCCAGATTTAATCTATTATCTATCCTATGTACAAAATCCTTTAGAAGCAAGATCAAATTCAATCTCTAACTCCCAGAATTATCAACCTCTTTCTGTTTTCGAAAACAGAATTAATTTAATATCCTAATTACCCTAAGTACTCTGGAATTAGGAAGTCGATTTATTAGATTTTAACCCTATCTAGACTCAAGTGTCTTTTGGATTATGATTGAAGGTATGCCAATACCTTAATCCAAAAAGTTGGCAACCAGATTCCATCATCTAGACCCTTTTCGCAAATTAGCCCAAATTGTACCGCAGATTACTCCTTTTCTGATTTTCCAGAAGCCCGAAAAGGCTAAAAGCTGCAAATCAGCTCCAAATCTCAATCTGATTTAGGGAACACCTCCCAAATTCTATTCAATACAAAATCTCCATTTGTTGGAACATCAAAATCTCACCCTAAGTCTCAGAATTCTAGTTTCGACAAAACCCTGATTTGAAGTACCCTAATTACCTTGTTTTCGTTTCAACCGAAAACTACTCAAATGTTCCAGATTTTATCAGTTACCTTTGCCAGATTATCAGCTGAATAAAGTTTTCCAGAGATTTGAAGTCAAAATCAACCCAAACTACCAAATTCTCAGAATTTGCACATCAGTCCAAGCCAAATTTCTAGCTTTTGCGTTTCAGCCCCTGGGCCCTTCTCCAGAGCTGTGCCTGTTTTTGACCAGCCTGTTGTTCGACCGCGACCAGTGCTCGTTTCACCGAGACTCTTCGCCGCCGGTGAAGCCTCTCCGTCACCAGCCCCGCCACAACCTTGCCGCCACGTGCACGCACCTGATTAGCCACCGTGGAGCAGCTGCAGCAGCACTAGTGCTGACAATTTTCCCCGAGTGCATGCCACCGCCAGCAGCTGTGTCAGGAGCTTTTTGCCACATTGCCGCAATGCTAGAGCCTCCAGTCGCGTCGCCGTCACACCAGCCAGACCGAGTTGCACGCCAGCTGACAAAGTAGATCAAATCGTTGTGCACCGTCGCATAGTCGCTGCAACGCCGTCTGGTCAAATCGCCATCGCTTCAGCAGCTCCAATTCTCCAGGTTTTCCAACTGTTGCAAGCCTCGCCCGTGCCTGTTTAAGATTCTCGGTAGCTAGCAGCAACTTCACCCTACTCCAGAACCAGCAAAGCCACTGCCTTCTCCTCTTCGTCTTCTTCTCCGGCGAGCCAGCGAGGAGTAGCATGGTGCCAGCCAAATCTACTTCATCTTTTTCCAATCCAGCTTCAGCAGTGAGTACCCCTTATCCATCTCTCTGTGTGGTAGCATTTAATTGCACTCCGGTGACCCCTAACACCAGTGATTGCCGGAATCCTCAATTTGCCCTGTTTCGGCAATGCTGATCAATTTAGCCAGAATTAGCTCACCTCTTAGTAGAGTTATATGATCAGTAGCCCCATCCTAGAAAACCTGTGCCTTCATATTTCAAAATTGAGCTTGGATCAAAGCTTTTTCAGTTTTTGCGCGCCACCGGCGACCGGCTCACGTCGCCAGGCCGCACCACCGATTCCCCGACAAAATTAACCCTACCAGAGGTTTCCCCTCAATTCCCTATTTCTCTCACAGCGAGCAATCGACCTCCAGAGTCGTGTATCAAGTTTGCCCAAATCCAATGCCTTCTCCGGTGCAATTCACCGGAATTCATCTCCGGCCACCGTCGGTGACGCCACCTTGTCTAGAACCTTCGCTTCAATCTCCTGAGCACATCTCTCTACTACCCCGATCTTTGGTTCTGCACAAAATCGCAAGGTTGAGACATGCCAAAGTTTTGTCTAGTATTTGTGCTGTGCTGTGTCGCCACCGAACTTCCTCGTCGCCGTTCATTGCCGTCCAGCCACCTCAGTTCCTGTTGTCTTCAACTACATCCTAGACATAGTTGGCGAAGCAACCAAGCCCTAAATCGATTAAATCACCAAAGCCCTAGTTTTTGACAGTACACAGACATTCAGTTCACTGTGTCCAGGGGTTTTTTTTCAAAATCTTTGACTTCCTGGACTTTCTTGTGAAGACCACTTTGTCAAATAGCTAACTTACTACATTATGCACCATATGCTTGAATCAAACCACTTTTTGGCCATTGGGAACTATCCAAACCTTGTCAATGCCACTTCTTGACATTGTCAGCCTTGTCAGTTCATGTCAGCCAGTGGCATTGGGCCATTTTGACCACTTCTAGGTATGCAAACTGAAATCCACTTTGTCCCCTAAGCCTGTAGAGCTATGTTCGACATTTTATTCAACTACCACATCTTGAGAAAAGCCCTCTAAAGCCAACCAAAGCCATGTCAGAGCCGCGAACCCAATGTCGATCTGTTGACATTCGCCGTTTTTGAGTAAACCAGCCTCGGACTTGATGTCCATATTGCAGCCTTGAAACCCTAAGAGCCTCTAGCACCCATCCGTGGCCCCGATTCTATAAATTTTAGGGTTTCGACCCAGATCAGCTTGTAATCTCAGTCCGTTTCAGCATCGCCAAGATCATTTCTCTTAAGAGCATGTTTCATGTAGATTTTAAAGCATTTAAAATGGTTTGTGATCTTTGTGTGCTTTGTTTGTTGGTGAGTAGATCAAGAGCCCGAATTCGAAGACTTCGTCGCCGGCCGACATCGACTGCTGTTTCTTACGATGCGGAAGGCAAGTCATATTACCTTGATTATAAAATAAGTATTGCATGTGATGAGAAAAGAATGATTTGGCAGTACTAGGCTGGATGCCTGTGAAATGTGGAATGATATGATAGTGAGCCATAACTAATATATAAGTATATATTTATATTCATGAAATAAAATCCCTAGCCGTGACCAGGGTTTTGGTATGGAATGGTGGTAGCACTGGATGTGCGTGGGTTGTGGTATGACCTGGTCACTAGCATATAAGGACTAGAACCTTGTGTTGTGTGTCTAGTGGCATGAAAAACATACTGACCACAAGCCTGGTATGGGACAGGCCTGAACAAGTAGTATGTGGATCGCACATGAAACCCCTGCATGAGATGAGATGTTTGTGCACGATTTGACATGGAGTGTGGCTCCAACGCATATCACTGGATGTGATGATGCACGCTGACCAAGTAATGGGAAGATGCAGTATGGGGTGGGGGTATAGCCCGCCACAATTGTGGTTTGAGTGAAACCATAGGGTTAGGGGTGAATTGTGTGTGAAACATGGCAAAAGTTCTTGTTATCTCCACCTTGCCACTCGCACATGGCTGTGAGGAAGGGTCTAATCATCTTGATAGTATGGGCATGAAAGTGGAATATCTTGCGGGTAAATTGGTACCTCTCTGCAGAGTTAACAATGTATTCGAATATTCCGAGTTCCTGGGTTTATAGGAGTCTGCTGCGGTGGATTAAATCCCCAGGGTGTGGCACAAGTATATTTTTTAAATAAAATTTGCTAAGTCAAGATTACCCAAATGACATGTGTTGTCATGATAAGGGGTGCTGCCGTGGGCTGTCGTGTGTGGACGTGTCGCGGTAATACCATAATTAGTGAAACATGAATAGCAATGCTTGTTGTGAAAAGTATTGCCATAAGCATGAGATGTGAAAAGAAAGAAGAAAAGTATTTTGAAACCTTTCCCTCTTTTCCCTAACAGCATAGGTTCATATCATCTCTACTATATTTATATCTACTCTTATCTATGACTTGCTGAGTATGAAAGTGCTCACCCTTGTGTTCTATAATCAAATAGATGGAGTGCTTTATGATCAAGATGAAGCCCTGGAAGATTTCTTGGATCCAAAAGGAGGAGAGCCAATTCTACCGGAGCCCTAATGTGTGTTGTTCTGCTGTCAACTTTTTGCTGTGGGGGTTCACCAAGCTCCCGCCGAGTAGTTGTTATTTTGTTTTAATTAGACCATTTGTGCCATGAAGGCATTGTAATATCTTTTGATGTATCAAGCCAGCAGGCCATAATGCTTATGTATTTTGTAAGTTACTCTGCTGCAATGAACTCCTGTGCTTGACTTATCCTAGGAAGTCAATGGTATGTATGTATGAGGCCAGCCGTAGCGAGCTGGCTCTCCACGGGAGTAGTCGTGGTGCCCCTATTCGGGGCGATCGCGACACAAAACTTGGTATCAGAGCAGTATGAGAACTTGACTGTAGGATGACACCTTTTGGAGTTGGCTCGCCAGGACGGCGTTGACGAGGATTATCACCCGAGCTAGTTCAAAGTAATACACGTCTAGTTTAAGATAGAATTAGATTAGACGTGTGTCTATAAATCCGTCGCTATGGTCTCAGACGACCTAAACGACGCGGACACAGAGATATTGCATGATCGCAGCCCCTGCGCAATCATGAGGTCGGAGACAGTGTGCGATCAAGAAACTACGGGCAGTACGCGGTCAGAGGGTCGTTGATTATCTAGGACCAGAACAATTCGGGAAGGCCTAACTCTTTGAATGGGCATATCCCGAGAATCACGAAGATATTTCCACGTATGAAGGCAACTGCCAGGAGGTTAACATGTGCAGTTATCCCTTGATTGCACGTGTTAAGCCTGCATGGAAGTTAAGTGCGGTTAACAAAACTGTATCTTAACAACTGTCCAAGGCTGTTTCATATTGGCGCCCTTTTGTCCTGTATAAAAAGGTAGTCAATACACGTTCTAAAGGACGGTGAATAATTCAGTCAAGCATACAAGCACTACCAGGCGTTCAACAAATATGAAGACTTAGATATAGTTAGGTAGACACTAACATTGAAGAGATCATCGCCTGTGATAATCTCTTCTTCCCTCTTGTAAAACATCTTATTACATATAGTAAAATCACAACAGGATGTAGGGCTATTACTCCCGCCATCGAGGGCCTGAACATGTATAAAATCTTTTGTGCCTCTACAGACTTGATTCATCCGAGGAGCGTCCTGAAAGGTCCCGCAACTCACAAATTTGCATAAGATCGACTAAGGACCCCAAGCCCAAATCGTCGACAGCTGTCGCCCACCGTGGGGCCTTTCTCAAGGTGCTTTCCCTTCATCCGGAGGTTTGGTGAGCAATGTCTGGAGCATATGATTCCGAGAACGACTTCGATCTCAACGATTATACCCATATACAAATGCCTTTGCCTAGCGACCCCGTTCCAATGGAAGAGGTCAGTTGCAAAGACATTCTGAAGGGATGTCAAGAGGACATATCTTCCCTTACCCGGGTCATGTCCATCAACCAGGGGATGGAAGAGACAGGTCCAGAACTTGATGTCAGTTCCACCATATGCAGAATCGAGTCTCGATCGCCATGTGTTCCCGTCAGGGACTAGGATGGCAGCGACCAGGAACTCAGTCCAGGGAGGTTTGATGCTGACAACCACCACTGTTTCTTTGATTTTGAATCCGACTTGGAGCAAATAGAGATGTTCACTCCTTCTGTAGCTTCGCTCCCTAGAGAATTTGCTACCTTGTCAGAAGAAAATCTCGATCAGCGGATTGCTTGGGAAGAACAGGAGCGCAGACAAAAGGAGGAACAAGAACGCAAGTACAAGGAGGATCAAGACCGCGAGTGACGAGATAACGACCTCCGCAGGACAGCCCTAGAGGCTCTGCAAAATGCGCAGGCTCGTTATGAAGTCGCCCCTAGTTCCTCCCGTCGCCCACATGGTTGCAGGCATGACCAGATGCCTTCTTTACCACTAGAGCATTTACTGGGGGGTGAAGAAACGATTACACCTGGCGCACCAAAGAGGAGTACGCATGGCCAACTTCGATCTATCACAGAGGTCTTGCGTAATTTTCCTCCTACCCTCACTGACGCGGACAAATCGGCTTTTGCTAGGATCCTGGCGGAGAAACTGGATGAGGTTGCATCTGATGTAACCCCTACAGCTTCCTCCCAGTCCACGATACGTTCCCATGAAAGGGAGTATTCTTACTCTAGTCATGGTAGGCGTAATCGATTACCATCCGGATCACTTCGGCATGACAAATCCAGGTGCGTAGGAAGTTCTCATGATCGAGATCGAATTCCTGTGCATTCTCGTCTGGGACCACGTGGCGCATCCCCATCGCGTGAAATCGCTCATGGATATGCTGGAAACCACGGAACTCTCCACAGTCCTTATGTAGGTTGCAAGGCTTTTTTGCCAGGCCTCCGTGCGGTCGTCTGGCCGGATAAGTTCAAGCCAGGGGCTATGAGAGGTTTGATGGGACCGAGAATCCATCAGAGTTCCTTGAAATTTACATTACCTCCATCCAAGCGGCAGGCGGGGATGATCGCGTCATGGCCAACTATTTGCCGATGATTCTTGAGGGACCGGCAAGGACCTGGCTATTCAATCAGCCCAAGGGTTTGATATATAACTGGGAAATGTTGTGCGATGCTATCCTCAACAATTTCCAGAATTGTTATCAAAAACCCGGGAAAGAAGACGATCTTCACCGTCTACGACAAACCTGTACGGAGACTCTCCAACAGTTTATCAAAAGGTTTGTCAGGGTGAGAAATACCATCCCAAACATATCCGATAACTCTGTTATCAGGGCGTTTAAGCAAGCTGTTCGATATCGGAGATTTACGAAAGATTTACTTATCAACCCCCCTCGATCAGTTGCCGATCTCTTTGATATGGCTGATCGCTATTCAGACGCGGCTGAGGCCGTTGAATGGAATAGGATGGTCGATAATGGAAATTTACCACCCCAACCAGGTCTCAAGGACGTGAAAAAAGAGGATGCAGGCAAGAAGCCGAAGTCTTCATCGAGCGGGAAGTCAAAGAAAACCAAAAAGGATCGAACCGGACAATACCAGGAGGTCGCAGTTGCGGCAAAGCCGCCGCCGGAGAAACGTAATAAGTTTTTGTTTCAAAATAAAACTGCCTCTGGTGGTCGCAATTTCGACCAACTAGAAAAACCAACTAACTCGCGGGAAGGCAAGAAGTGGTGTCCGATCCTGATATGGACATCACAAACTCCAACGACCAAGATGTTCGCCTCGATGACCAAGATGGTTGCATACAAGACTCTTCGACCAAATTTCACGGACCGATCACTCGATCTCGTGCCAAGCAAATTCGTGACCAGGTGAATGCTAACTTGAGTCTCATTTCAGATTTAAACAACTTAATGGTGCTTCCAACATCCACTTCTTTGGTTGAACTTAGGTGCATTGGAAGGGACGACAAAGATTGGTCGCACGAATGAGGGTGGTGCAAGGCACACACTGTCTGTCCTTTTGCGAGCAATTCTGGAGACAATCTGGGCGTGTAACATGGTCATGGGCCACATCATTAGAAAGATAATGAAGTCTAATTTCCAACGCATCAAACCATGCATCATTTCGACTTCCGAGTCAAAAGTTATGGTCATTTTAGTGGAAGCTGCACAACCAGTCCAACCTGCGCGAAAATTGAAGCAACTCTTTTCCAAACGAATTGGTCTCTTGGATATCCAAGGAAACTTTCATCTAATGGGTGCCTTCACACCTTAATTAGGAGGGTTGGTTGTTCAAGACAACTTTTCATCTAATGGTTGCTTTCACACCTAAACTAGGAAGGTTGTTCCTAGTATAAATACCCCATGTATTCCAACTATTTTTGTAACTTTTGATCAAACCATTTCAGCTATATGCTAGTGCAGCAAGACTGCTTGAGTGTTCCTCTACCTTTGCTCTTGTGAGTGCTCTTGGATTCGCGAGAAGGATCTTTACAGGTCCCCCTAGTTTGTGCTCTACGGTTCCGGCCGTTTTGTGTGGACTAGTCCCAGATTGTGGTTCTGCGATTGTTCGGACAGTGGGTCGGAGTTCTTGTAGCTTCGGATCGTCTTCCCCATCGTACGGGTTGCAACCAACTTTGGCAGGTATAAAGCCAGTTACCCTGGCTGTTCGCAGCTAGTTATCTTTGTTCTATCCTACGCCGTGAAGATCGGGCCACCCTTGTGGAGAAACTGATATGCGTTGGCGCAGCAGTGATCCACCCCCACACTAGATCCACAACTCTTTGGGACACGACCTCAAAAATTGCCAGAGCTAGTTGAAGCAACTAGATGACTTCTACCAGGGAAATGGGCCGATGCCAACTTTGCCATCGAAAGACCAGACTTGCGGTCTTAGAGACGCCGACGGGGATGAAGAAATGTCCTACCAGGTACCTCGTAATTATGTTAATGTCATTTTTGGAGGTTCCTCCTCTTTTGTTTCTAAACGACAGTTTAAAGCATTTCATTGAGAAGTTAACCAAGCGGAAGCTCCCCTTGGTGACCCTCAATACCCCCGTTGGTCGGACACTCCTTTGACGTTCGATCGCTCTGATTGTCCCGTTGGGCTTACTCGACCATTGAGATTACCTCTGGTCATTACCCCAATAATTAGTAACGCGAGAGTTGAAAGGGTCCTGATCGATGGAGGTAGTTACTTGGACCTTTTACTGGTCAAGGCATTGGACGAGATGCAAATCCCTCATTCAAAAATCAAACCCATAATCCATCCATTTTATGGGATAATTCCTGGTCCCTCGATGATGCCAATGGGACAGGTGGTGCTCCCAGTCATGCTGGGTGAACTGAATAATTTCCGAACAGAGTTAGTTACTTTCGATGTAATTGATTGTGATTCGGCTTATAACGCGATTTTTGGCAGGCCAACTCTCTCTAAATTTATGATGGCGAGGCACTACGCCTATCAATGCAGCAAGTTACTTGGCCCCAAAGGTGTAATCTTGGTCCGAGGTAGCTGCAATGTGGCGTTGACTTGCGATCGGTTATCATTGGAGTTCGTAGATCAACTTCCCCTTCGGGATGTCAATATTACCACCATGGGTGCGGATACGATCAAACTCACCCCTCGACCAGAGGAAAAGCTAAAACTGGTTCCATTATACCCATATGATCCATCTAGGACAATTCGGATTGGGTCAGGCCTGGACGACAAATAGGAACTCGAACTCATTACCTTCCTCCGGGCTAATGCAGATGTGTTTGCATGGAAACCATCCGACATGCCCGGTGTCCCAAGGGAGGTAATCGAGCACAGGTTAGCAATTCGACCTGGACAGCGACCGGTAAAGCAGAAGCTTAAACTCTTTGCTGTTGATCGGCAAGAAGCCATCCGCGCGGAGTTAAACAAACTCCAAGCAGCCGGGTTTATTCGAGAAGTCGAACATCTGGAATGGCTTGCAAATCCGGTCATGGTCCGTAAGTCAAATGGTAAGTGGCGCATGTGCGTTGATTACACCAGCCTAAATAGTGCCTGCCCGAAGGATAATTTTCCCCTTCCCCGCATCGATCAGTTAGTCGATTCTACTGCGGGTTGCAAATTGATGAGTTTTCTGGATGTTTACTCAGGATATCATCAAGTTAGCATGGCAGAAGAAGATGAAGAGAAGACTGCCTTCATCACACCATTTGGCACCTATTGCTACGTCAGAATGCCATTTGATCTCAAGAACACCAGTTCCACGTACCAGCGCTTGATGTAAAAGACCTTTCTTTCCCAGATGGGGCGTAATCTTGAAGCTTACGTAGATGATTTGGTTGTAAAAAGCTTGAAAAGCTTGACTCATTTAGATGATCTTGCTAAAACTTTTTGTAATTTAAACCGATTTGGAATAAAATTAAACCCAGAAAAGTGTTCTTTCGGGATTTCATCTAGTAAACTGTTAGGCTTTCTCGTTTGTCCTAGAGGAATAGAGGTTAATCTCGAGAAAATCAGGGCCATCGAGCAAATGAGGTCCCCTTCGACTATGAAGGAAGTCCAGTGCCTAGCAGGTCGCATGGCGGCTTTAAGTCGATTTATATCGCGACTAGGCGAGAGGGGATTACCCTTCTTCGAAGCTCTCCGCAAGCACCATGGGTTTACCTGGTCGGATGAAGCCGAGAAAGCATTCCAGGAGGTTAAAGCATACTTATCTAATCCGCTGGTGTTGGTTTCCCCGGTTACAGGGGAACAACTACTTCTTTATTTGGCGGCCACACCTCATGCGGTCAGCGCTGTTCTGATCACAGTAAGAGAAGGTGTGCAACGACCCGTCTATTACGTGAGCGAGGTACTTCATGGTCGAAAGGAGCGTTACCCTGAGGCCCAGAAGATACTTTACGTGCTACTGATGGCTTCCCGCAAGTTACGACATTACTTTCAGGCACATAAAATTACAGTGCCCTCGTCCTTCCCCTTGGGAGATATTATCCAAAACCCAGAGAAATCTGGTCGAATTGCGAAGTGGACTGTGGAACTTGGAGCATTTGACATCCATTTCACCCCTCGCACTGCAGTCAAGTCTCAGATCCTTGCAGATTTTGTGGTCGAATGGACTAACCCTAACCCTCCAAGGTGAGAATCCGAAGACTTGTCGTGTACCGACCATTGGACGATGTATTTTGACAGCTCTCGAAGTTTCCAACACTTGGGGACTGGAGTTGTCTTAGTAACGCCTCAAGGCAACCAACTCAAGTATGTCACTCAATTACATTTTGTTGTGACTAACAATGCAGCAGAGTATGAAGGTCTTATTGCAGGGCTCAGGGCAGCGAAATTCCTCGGAGTCCGTCGATTAGTGGTGAGGGGAGACTCACAGCTAGTCGTAAACCAGGTAAACAAGGAGTACAACACCTCCGATGAGACAATGGCTCATTACCTGGGGGAGGTGAGGAGATTGGAAAAACACTTTAG
Source organism: Pharus latifolius (assembly GCA_019359835.1). Classification (NCBI taxonomy): domain Eukaryota; kingdom Viridiplantae; phylum Streptophyta; class Magnoliopsida; order Poales; family Poaceae; genus Pharus; species Pharus latifolius. The sequence continues at coordinate 18,822,593 of CM033325.1, read as the reverse complement.
TCATTTCGAAGTCCAATACATCCCGTGAAAGGACAATATTCTCGCAGACCAATTATCTAAAATTGGGTCCTTACGTACATCTGCTCCGGCAGGGGTGTTCGTCGAACACTTAGAGCATCCTTTGATCATGACTACAGTCGAAGATGACCAGGTAACAGTCTTCGTTACCAACCTTGGACAAGAAGTAGATTGGACCCATCCATTGAGGGTCTATCTCGAACATGGGACCTTGCCCAAGGACGAAACCGAAAGCGATCGGTGGATTCGAAAAGCGCGCCTATACAAACTTATAGAAGGAGTTCTGTATAGGAAGGATACTCAAGGGATATTCATGCATTGTATTTCTCAAGAGGAAGGTAAATCCCTCTTGAAAGAAATCCATGACGGTGTGTGTGGTGCGCACGCGTCATTTCACACACTGGTCGGAAAAGCTTTCTAACAGGGTTTTTTCTGGCCTTCGGCACTCGATGATGCCAAGAATTTGGTCAAGACATGCCCCCAGTATCAATTTCATGCCAGACAGGTTCATCAGCCCGCATATTCCTTCAAACTATCCCATTAGCGTGGCCCTTTGCGGTCTGGGGGATGGGTATTGTGGGACCTATGCCACAGGCCATTAATGGTTACAAATTTCTGTTCGTAGCCATTAACACATTCACAAAGTGGATTGAGGCTGAGCCAGCCCATAATGTCACCGCTGCTGTGGCATAGAAGTTCTTTCATAAGAACATCGTAACTCGATTTGGTGTTCCAAGTCGTCTCATCAATGACAACAGTTCCCAGTTCGCTAGTGACCTCTTCCTGGACTATTGCGATAAAATTGGAACCAAGGTGTGCTTTGCTTCTGTAGCTCATCCACAGAGCAATGGTGCTGTCGAACGCGCCAATGGGCAGATATTATAAGGCATCAAGAAATGTGTTTTCGATCACCTTAAGATGCTCTCGGGGGCTTGGGTAGATGAACTCTACTCCATTCTATGGGCACTACACACTACTTGTAGTCGGGCCACTGGTGAGACACCTTTCCAGTTGGTATACGGCACCGAGGCGGTGTTACCTATGGAAATCCGTATTGGTTCTATTCGAATAGATCAATTTGACCAGATTGATCAGATTGAACAACGTACTCAGGATTTAACCGTCCTCAAAGAAAAGCGTGATCAAGCGTTGATACGGTCAGCAGTATATTTGCAACCTTTGCAAAAATATCACAGCAGAAGGGTGCAGCCACGTAGTCTTCACGTGGGTGATCTGGTTTTACGAAAAATACAAAAACTAGTCTAACTGCAATAAGTTCTCTCCTCAGTGGGAAGGCCCTTACGTTATTGTTTCATTACCGCGACCAGGATCGGCTTGGTTAGCGATAGTGGACGGTAGAATCTTATCCAATACGTGGAACATTGATCAACTGCGCAAGTTTTACGTGTAAGTTTCCCAATCTTTTTTCCTGTTCAATTAGCATGGTTTAACAAAAACTTCATGAGTACTTTTCTTCGGCTCATGTTATGTCCGTTTTCTTTATTTGCCATACCTATACCGAGCCTGGCTCGGGGGCTGATCGCCGATGATCATCTTGTTACAAATATCTTAACCGGATTCATTGGCCGATCTTGTGGTCGCATCCAGCTAAGACATCCCTCAATAAGCCGTTTCTCAACGCACATGGGACTTACTGGCATGTTCTTGATCATTCGAGTGGCTGCCAGTTCGTAATAAGGTCGGATGTTGTATTGAGGTCAGTATCGGTTCGATCGGATGATTATATCTAAGTTAAAGCATTTCTTGAGTATTCATAATGCCCATATTTTTCTAGAGATTATAATACTAAATCTTCAGTATTTATGACCTCAGGAGCGGGCTAAAGAGGATATGGTCATACTATGAAACGAAGAAAGTATCACTCTTTTCCAAATATTTAATTCACGCATTTGCATGTTATAAATGTCATTTCACAGGTATAATTACTAAGAGAGATCATTACAAGGAATCAAATAAGGCCTAGCACTTTCAGTAGATCTTCGACTAGAAGCTTGACTTCTTCAGAGATAGCCTCAAGATGATCACTCTTGATCTCTGCATCTTCAACCACTGGCTTCAGATACAAATTTGAGCCGTGGTGGAATCGTAATCTGCAGAGAATGGACAAGGCTACAAATCTAACATTTGACCTCAGTACCTCTTTTTGCTGTTTGGTATCTTCAGGAAGATACTCGAGGAGTGATTCGGCTTGGGCCGTGACCAGTGTGGCTAACTCGCTAAGACTTGGATTGTCCTTTTGTGACTCGATCACATTTGCTTTTAGCAGAATAGCCACCATCTTCAGCTTTTCAAAGATGTTCGATTGAGTACCGCTATAGGAGGAAATTATTTCGTTTAGACCTTCATTCTCCAGGCTAGCGGTATCAATTTTCGAGCTTTACAACTCGATGGTCGCCCGAAGGTTTCTTTTCTCTTCTGAAAGATAGCTTATTTGATCCTCTTGTGCTGTATGAACACAGTGAACATTTACTATAAACAAGTTCATATGATGAGAAGATTTCTTCTGGTCGGGAATATACTTACAAGAAAGCTTTGACTGCGCTTCGCGAAGTTCCTTCTCCAGAGAAGAATTGTCGACGATTCGGACTCGGGGTCCTTAGTCGACCTTATGCAGAATTTGTGAGTTATGAGGCCTTTCAGGGTGTCCCTCCGGGAAGGGATGATGAACCAAAGTCGGTTGGAACACAGAGAGATTTATACAGGTTCGGGCCCTCGATGGTGGAAGTAATAGCCCTACGTCCTGTTGGGATTTCACTATGTGTAGGAAAAAGATTACAAAGTTGTGGAAAAGATCATCACAGGCGAAGATATTTTCCGTGTGATTATGCAAAACACAACTAAACTAGCCTATGGAAGCTTGTCGATGTTGATTGTGTTGTCTTTGTCTTTTTGGTGCATTTGCTCTCCTTTTATACTGGTCGAAAGGGCGCCAATACACAACGACTTCGAACGGTTGCAATTAAAGGAATAACCGCACATATTAACCTCCTGGTAGTTGTCTTCATACGTGGAAGAATCTTCGGGATACTTGGGATATGCTCGTTGTAGGGCATAAGCAACCCCGAGTCGCCCTGGTCAAGAGTAGTCAATGTCCTTCTAACCGCGCATTGTCCGTAATCACTTGACCGCGTACTGTTTGCGACCCTCTGTCCGCGCATCGCCTACGGGCTTCTGACTGCGCACTATCTGCGGCCTGATCACATAGAGCCTGCGACCATGTGTTCGCGCTTCTCAGGCCAGCCGAGATCATATCAACGAACACTTATCTGGTTTGAATCTGTCTTAAACCAGACATGCATTTATTCTAAACTAGCTCGGGTAACAATCCTCGTGAGCTAGCCCCCAAATTTGAAGAAAAATGAAGAGACATATTTACTTCAAATTTTAAAACTCACATCGGATAAGTGACCTGACGCTTCAAATCCTCCACTTAGTGGCACACTAAGTGTAGCGGTTTATTTCCCGAGATGGACTCTGGGCAGTATTTTGACAGGTAATGATGGCGCCATAGAATTTTTAACCCGAGATAAAACTGTAAATGTTTTAAAAGCTCGAGGCATTCGAAACATGAACCGTCACCTCAAGGGCTATAAATACCGAAGCCTCTTAACTTTAAAACTTCACAAATCTTTTCCCGGCTAAATCTTTTCCAAAGCCATCTTTTCTTCTCTTTTGTACACTCCTCAATGGCAGATCAAAACATCATTGAGATTGAAAGTGATGAAGAGGAAGTGGCACTTGAATTCGACCAAGATTCTCAGAAGGTAAGTCTTTTCTAGAATTCTTGGTTCAAGTTACCATCTTATGCTCTGATCATTTCCCCGAACGCTTTTTTGGAAATTCACAGACGACCGAAGATCTGGTTCCTCCAAGGAAGAAACCCAAGGTTGACGAGGGATCTTCCAGTGACACAAGGGTGAGAGACGCATCATTGCTCTCTCTTCCTTTGGTTCCTGTAGTCCTCCCTGTTCATGCGACTCGGCAGGTCGAACCTTCATCTCCACCTTTGGAGGTTTATAATAATCCTTCAAAGCCTTCTTCTCAGCTTTCTCTATCACGACCCAGTGATCCCCGTCTTTTGATGGATTATCAATTGTCTGGTTTGCAAGCTGTACTTCCGCGACTAGATAATCCTCAACCTATGTTGGGGAAACAATCTTCTTGTGGGAAAGTTGCACTTCCACCTCCTGATGATTCCCGACTTTTGTCGGGTGATCTACTTTCTGGGGGAAATACCTCAACCTCTCATTTGCGAGGATTGGTAACTATTTTCATCCCTTCCGTTGGTCGTTTTAACTTGTAAAATTAACATTTTTATGTGCAGGAGATGAAAATTGTTGGAGCCCCCAGCGACCAGCCTGCTGAGATTCAACCTCCTTCCCTCGAACAGACTCTCCAAAGGGAAAAAGAGGCCTTGGAGAAGAAGACCGAAGAGATGTCTTCGGCCATTCTGCACCTGGCAGAATGTTTTGACAGATCCCATGAAGAGGCGCACCAATTTCGCCTGGAGAGGGACTACGCTCGACAACAGCGAGAACTCTCCGATTCGATCAGGGATGGTAGTGCCTCTCTGATTCGGGACGATGTAGATAGGCTTAGAGTAGTTGCTAGTTCTCTTGGGGCGATCAGTGTAGATCCTACTGACGCCAATATGTCTCTAGGAGAACTTTGTAAACTCCTCTCGGATCAGGTCGATGCTCTGGTCGCCTGTATCCCTTTTGTATGCAAGTATTGTTAGAAATAAATATTTCTTTTATCTTACATAACTTGAAAACTCTTCATAATCTCTGTGTGAAAATATGGTCATAAGTAATGTCTTCACGACCACACATACATAGGTAAATATGAGTACTGCGATTAGAAACGCATTAATGTGTCATACCGCCACCAGTACTGGTATCGCGATCAGAACCGAAGCCGCGATCAGAACTGAAGTCGCGATCAGAATTGATATCTGATCAGAACTGCCATAGCGATCAGAACTGAAGTCTTGATAACATAATGCCTTAACCGTATGATAACCGTCTGTATTGCGATAATCCGTTTGCAATGATCACATAATACCATTATGATCAAAATGCAAACTATAAAGTGATCACAAGAACACATTGCGACCAACACGCGAAAATTTAACTTACAAAAAACATGAAGGATAACTTCCTCCGATAATTTTTGTAACATTTTCACGTTCTTAGGTACACCCTAGCCCCTGAATTCGAAACAACAAATACTTTTCGTTTCGGATTCACTGTGCGGAGCGCCTAACGGGTCTCCAAGATAAAGCATCCATTATGGAAAATGAATAGAATATTCAATGGAACATTGCCCTCAATAGAACGTTGCCTCAGGCCTATAAAAGGAGCAGGTAGCTTCCTGAGGAAGCCACACAACCATAAATCTACCTTAGAACTTCCGCCGCATAAAACCCTCAATCCTCATCCTCCATCACCTCCAAAGTTGCCAGCTTTCCTCACAATCTTTTGCAAGAAATGGCATCTTGGAGCCGATCCATTCACCACACAGAGGAGAGCCTGGTGGCACTGGAGAAAGAAGAGATCCTTCCTCCGCAGCTGCTAATCAACTGGCGGCCCACAGAGAAGGATCAAGAAACCCCAATTGTCCAAGAAGGCGAATTGGTGGTTTGTGAGGAATACCTGCGATGTGGGTTCCGATTTCCTGAAAGTCGATTCCTAAAGGGAATCTTGGAGCACTACGGGTTGGAGCTGGTGAATCTCCACCCTAATGATGTCCTGATCCTAGCGGTCTTCCAGCACCTGTGCGGAGCCTTCGTCGGAGTGCTCCCAAGCGGAGTGCTCCCAATCGTGGAGCTCTTCCGGCGCTTCTACTACTCGGCGTGGTCGAAGAGCGCCAATGCCGCCGGATGCATTTACTTCCGGATAAGGGAGAAGAAAGAGTGTCCCTTCCCACCCCTGCGGGACTCCGTTCACGGGTGGTATCAGAAATGGTTCTACTGCACCCCTCCGTCAGAGAGCGAGTTGTGGTTTGAGAACTCCTGACCAGAGAAGTCCAGCGAATTGGATTCTCTTCCTGCTCTAAGCGCGGAGCAAAAGAAGCAGGCCCAAGTTGTCGACGATTTGGGCTCGGGGTCCTTAGTCGAACTTATGCAAGATTTGTAGGTTGTGAGGACCTTTCAGGGTGCCCCTCCGGGAAGGTATGATGAATCAAAGATAGCTAGAACACAAAGAGATTTATACAGGTTTGGGCCCTCAATGGTGGGAGTAATAACCCTACGTCCTGTTTGGATTTTACTATATGTGGGAAGAAAGAGTTACAAAACTAGGGAAAGGATCTTCACAGGCGAAGATCTTTCCTGTATCTTTATACAAGACAATGCCTGGAAGGCTTGTGAAAGCTTTCTAACTTATACTACTATCTTCTGATTCTTTGGGTGTTTTGATTGCTTGATCGCTCGAACCGATGCCCGATCTGATGCACTGGCTTACCCTTTTATACTGGTCGAAAAGGTACCAGGGCATAACGACATCGAACAGTTGCTCGGGTGCAGTTTTGGCAACTGCCCCTAACTCCCACGCAGGTTTAACACGTGTTATTGAGGAATAACCGTATGTATTAACCTCTGACGGTTGTCTCCATACGTGGAGGGATCTTTGGGATACTCAGGATATCCTCGTTGTAGGGACAGAATAATCCCACATCTCCTGGTGAAAGGTGTTCTGACCGCGCGTTGCTTGTTATTACCTGACCGCGCACCATCTGCAGTCTTCTGTTCGCGTATGGCATATGAACTTCTGATCGCGCACTGTCTATGGTTTGATCGTGTAAAGCCTGCGACCACATGCCTGTGCTTCTCGGAGTAACTTGATTTCGCATCAACATACACTTGTCTGGTTCGAATCTATCCTGAACCAGTCGTGTATTTATTTGATCTAGCTCGGGTATCAATCCTCGTCACAAGTAATTCTACACTTAGTCCAGCAGGGACTAACCGCTAACGACATTATTCGCGACTTTGTGAAGAACCGGGTGAGCCCCCTGCATGAAAGGGCTCATCCGGCTTGGGAAATCCAGTCCATGGTGGATAGCACCTTGGACTATAATAATGTTGGGGGAAATCTCCGCGGGACTAAGTCCAGGTAAGTTGCGCCGCCTTTTTGGCCCTCGGGGACCTGGCCTCCGGTGCCGTCCCGGGCGCCGCCATTTGGCTCCCGGGACCTCGCCTCTGGTGCCGTCCCGGGCGCCGCCATTCGCCCAGGGACGTGGCCTCCGGTGCTTCCCCGGGCGGCGCCATTTTGGCCCCCGGGACCTGGCCTCCGGCATTCGCCAGGGGACGTGGCCTCCGGCGCTTCCCCGGGCGGCGCCTTTTTGGCCCCCGGGACCTGGCCTCCGGTGCCGTCCCGGGCGCCGCCATTTGCCCGGGGACGCGGCCTCCGGTGCCATCCCGGGCGCCGCCATTCGCCCGGGGACGTGGCGTCCGGTGCCTCCCCGGGCGCCGCCTTTTTGGCCCCCGGGACCTGGCCTCCGGTGCCGTCCCGGGCCCCGCCATTTGTCTCCCGGGACCTGGCCTCCCGGGGACGTGGCGTCCGGCGCCTCCCCGGGCGCCGCCCTTTTGGCCCCCGGGACCTGGCCTTCGGTGTCGTCCTGGGCGCCACCATTTGGCTCCCGCGACATGGCCTCCGGTGCCGTCTTGGGCGCCGCCATTTGCCCGAGGACGTGGCCTCCGGTGCCGTCCCGGGCGCCGCCTTTTTGGCCCCCGGGACCTGGCCTCCGGTGCCGTCCCGGGCGCCGCCATTTGCTTCCCGGGACCGGGCCTCCGGCGCCGGTCCCGAGAGCCGCCTTTGGTCTGGAGACCTGGCCTCCGGCGCATGTCCCGGGCCTCATCGCCCTTCTAAAGGTAAAGTCTCGAGTTGATTTGTCACGTGCAGGTCACGCGAGGAGCGCCTCGGGAATCAGCAACCACCTGTCAAGCATCCAAGACGTTTGATCGGGAGAAGGACGTTCCTACCCTTCAATCCGACGGTGGCTTCCGGGGTAGTTTAGGCTTTTTGCTTCTTTTTGGGGCTATAAATAGCCCTTGTACCCCTCAGTTGTAAGCAGGTGATTCATTTGTTGGAATAGCTAAAAAACTAACAGGTGTGCTCTGGAAGCCTCTCCCCCGGAGAGAGCCTCCCCAGCCGACTCCGGTCAGGAGCGCACCGACAGGACTAGGGCCCCCACCGGGACCCGAACCTGTATAAATCCGTGTGTCATTTCTTGTGCTTGTCCGGCGGGGGAGGACCGGTCATCCGGTCAACCCGCGCCGCGTAATCTTCGCTAGGATCATTCTCAAAACCTGCCGGGGTATTCGCAATACCACGACAGTTGGCGCCGTCCGTGGGGACTCGTGACAAGACGCCATGGCTCCCCCAAGAACAAGGGCTCGCACCCTTCCTGGTGACGCCGGTCTCGGAGACCTGGCGCCGCCCATCCGGGACACTGCTGTCCCGGCGCTTCCGCCCGGAGGTGGCCTAGCCCAGGTACTGCCTCCCTCCTTTCTTCTTAACTTAGGTGCTTCCACCTCCAGGTCGTTCCCAGCGACCGCGGGGACCTCGGCCGGGACCAATCTCCCCCCGACGGCTCCCCCAGCTCCCCGGGACACCTTGCTTGAGGCTCTAGTGGAGGGCCAGCTCCGCACCCAGCGCTCAATGGATGAGCTGCTCAGCGTGCTGGCGCGGCCTCCGGCCCCACATTTGCGTCGCACCCGTACTCGGGGACTATGGCCTCGTTTATGGGTTACCCGGTGGCCCCTCCGGCCTCCGGGGGTCTGTCCACCCCGTATGATCCGGCCGGGGGGTTCCCTCCCCCTGCGGGATACACGTCCGGACCCTTCCCGGCACCCGGGCCCGTCCCGGTGCCGGGGGGCTACTTCATGCCAGGGTCCTTCATGGCACCAGGGGGTTACCCCGTCCCAGGCCTATTCCCGGGGCCGGGAGCCCACTTCATGTCGGGGGTTTTCCCTACGCCGGGCGCCAGTCCCGCCCACCGCGTCGCGTTTACGGCACCGGGGGCGGTCGACAGAGCAGCTCCCGTGCCTCAGCGGACTTCCCCCCTCATGGGCTCCCCAGTTCCGGATGTCGCCGCGGGGGCTCCCCCCTCGCCGGTTCCGGATGATACAGGGGCTCCCCCCTTTCCGGTTCCGGTCGTTGCCACAGGGGCTCCCTCCACGTCGGTTCCAAGCGTCGCCATGGGCGCCCCCTCCCTGGTTCCGGATAATACAGGGGCTTCCCCATTTTCGGTCCCAGGGGTCTTCGCAGGGGGCTCCCCCCAGCCGGCCCCGGAAGCCTCCGGGCCGGTAGCTACAGTGCATAAGCTCCCTCCCTCGGCGGGACAGGTCCGTTTCGCCCGGGGGAGGTCGAGCGAATGCATTCACCAGAGAGTGGGGAAGAACTTCTCCCCGGCCTCGGGCGCGGGGAGCCTCGCTCTCGCACCGGTCGGGGGAAGAGACCCGCTGAAGAGCCAACCTCTCCGGAGGAGAACCCGGACGTCCGGGAACTCAGTCCCGGTCCGGAGGAAAAGCGTCGCCACCGCCACTCTGGCGGACCTCTCGGACCGCTTCCAGACTCAGACAACGATGGTCCCGTGAAAGAAGACAGCGACCGGGACTCTCCCCGGGAGGTGTAGGGGGCTAACCAGCCCCTATGCCGAAGACTTCGCAGCATCCGGTGGCCGCGGCCCTACCCCCCTCCGCACGTCGAGCACTATAACGGTGAGGCAGATCCTTACGAATTTGTGCAGGTCTACTCCACAGCTATCTCCGTGGCCGGGGGGGACGATACGGTACAGTGCAACGTCTTCCCCCTCTACCTCTCCAGCATTGCCCGCTCCTGGTTCTACAACCTGAAGGCCAGCTCCATCAAGTCTTTCACGCAGCTCAAGCGGGAGTTCTGCGCGAACTTCCAGGGGAACTATGTGCGCCCCCTGGACTCGTCGCAGTTGTACACTGTCCGGCAGAGGACTGGGGAGACCATCAGGAGCTTCTTCAAGCGCTTTGCTCAGGTGAAGAGCAAAGTGGCCCACGTCCCTGACTCTACGGTCATCGAAGCCTGCAAAAGCGGCATCCTCCCGGGGGAGCTCCACCGAAGGCTCTCCCGGAGCTGCCCCTCTTCCGCCGACGAGCTCTTCAATGTACTCGGAAAGTACGCTCGGGCGGAGGAAGACAACATCTGGAAGAAGACCAAGGGGGCTCCCGCCCCCGCCGACCGGGGGGCCAGGGATCCCCTCAAGCTCCCTAGGCAGGGGGGGCGTAACGAGCCACGGCCTCGGGACACCTTTGTCCTCGAGGGCGGAGGCGGCTCGCGCGACCCCCCGAGGGGCAACAGCCGCTTCCCCAAACCGAAGGGCCATGGCGGAGGACAGTCTTCGCGCGGCCGGGAAGGCCCCGCGGGGAGAAGGCGGGAAGGACCGTGGTGCAGCTTCCACGGGTCCAGTACCCACGCTACCCGAGACTGCAGCCAGCTGCTGCAGCACTTCGCGACGTTCCTCGACCAGTGCGGGCAGGGGGGGACTCCGGACTCCTTGCTCCCTCGGCCAGCTGTTCTGGCCCTTCCCACTCCCGCGGGAGGTCAGCAGACGCAGGAGGGGGAGCCTTCAGAAGCTCTCCCCTTCCAAACCTCTCAGCGCCGCATGAACGTCATCGTGGGAGGGTCCCCCTCTGGGCGGGACTCTAAGCGCCAGCGTAAGGAGTACGCGCGCGAGGTCAAGGTTGTGGGGGTGCTACACGCGTCCCCGCCACCTAAGTGGTTGGACGTCCCCCTCACCTTCACAGTGAAAGACGCGCGAGGGGTTCGCTTCCCCCACAACGACGCGCTCATTGTCTCCGCAACCATCTACAACTGCCACTTGGCCCGCATCATCGTGGACGGCGGGAGCTCCGCTGACGTCCTATTCCTGAAGGCCTTCAAAGAGATGCAGGTGGATGAGAAGCTCCTGCAGCCGGCGGCCGGGCCCCTGCAAGGTTTTGTCCCGGGAAAGGCGATCCACCCCGTGGGCAAGGTAGATCTCCCTATGACATTCGGCACTCCGGAGAACTACCGGACCGAGCTGGTCCTCTTCGACGTAGTGGACCTCCCTTCCCCTTACAACGCGATAATGGGGAGGACCACAATCAACCGGCTGGGGGCTGCCACCCATCAAAACTGCCTCTGCATGAAGATCCCCGGGCCGCATGGTGTGATCAACGTCCGGGGAGACCAAGACATGGCCCGTGCTCTATACGAGTGCGCTGCGGCCACAATCGGAAGCGTCAACCTCATAAAGATGCCCGGGGGGGAGGCTTCTCCCCCGGAACTAGACGCCGCTGCGCCACTGCCCGGGAGGCCCCTCCTCAAGCCGCGTCCGGAAGGGGGCCTCCGGAAGGTCCTGCTGTCCCCGGGTGACAAAGCAAAACCGTCCGGATCGGGGCGGAGCTCCCCGAGGAGCACACAGCGCAACTTGCGGCTTTTCTGCTTGAAAACTCTGATGTTTTTGCGTGGAAGCCTTCGGACATGCGGGGCATCGCCCGGGAGGTCATTGAGCACAAGCTCGTAGTGGCCCCCGGTCACCCCCCGGTCAAACAGAAGCTGCGGAAACTCTCCTAGAGCGCCAAGAGGCAATCAAGGTGGAGATCACCCGGCTCCGAGAGGCGGGGTTCATTCGGGAGGTCTTGCACCCCGAGTGGCTTGCGAACCCCATCCTCGTCAAGAAGTCAACTGGCGGGTGGCGCATGTGCGTGGACTTCACCGACCTTAACCGCGCCTGCCCCAAAGACAACTTCCCGCTCCCACGGATTGATCAGCTCGTCGACTCCACTGCGGGGTGCGAGCTCATGAGCTTCCTAGACGCCTACTCGGGCTACCATCAAGTCCGGATGGCGGAAGGGGACTAGGAAAAGACGAGTTTCATAACTCCCCTCGGAACCTTCTACTATGTCCATATGCCCTTCGAGCTAAAGAACGCGGGGGCGACCTTCCAGCGCCTCATGACGTTGGTCTTAAGATCAAGTCGGCCGCAACGTCGAAGTCTACGTAGACGACGCGGTCGTCAAGAGTCCCCTCGCAGCCTCCCACATCGACGACCTGGCTGAAACCTTCTGCAACCTCCGCGCGTTCGGGCTCAAACTCAACCCGGAGAAGTGCGCCTTCGGGGTGCGCGGGGGGAAGCTCCTAGGTTTCCTCGTGTCCCAGCGGGGCATTGAGGCAAACCCCGAGAAGATCCGGGCATTCTTAGATATGCCCCCGCCGCGCTCCGTCAAGGATGTCCAGCGGCTCTCCGGCCGCCTAGCCGCGCTAAGCCGCTTCGTCTCCCGGTCGGGGGAGCGGGGCCTCCAGTTCTTCAAAATCCTCCGAGGGCTCGAGGGGTTCCGCTGGACCCCCGAGGCCCAGGAGGCGTTCGACGACCTCAAGAAGTACCTCACGAGCCCTCCAATGCTCGTGAGTCCGTCTCTAGAAGAGCCCTTGCTCCTCTACCTCGCCGCGACCCCCGTCGCCGTCAGCGCGGTCTTGGTGAAGGAGCAAGGGGGCAGCAGCGCCCCGTGTACTACGTGAGTGAGGCCCTCCAAGGGGCCAAAACTCGGTATACGGAGATGGAGAAGATCTGCTACGCCCTCCTGATGGCGTCCCGGAAGCTTCGCCATTACTTCCTGGGGCACCCCATCACCGTCCCATCGTCCCTCCCCCTGGGGGAGGTACTGCGGAACAAAGAAGCCACCGGCCGGATCGGGAAGTGGGGTCCGAGCTCGCCCCCTTCTCCCTGTCCCTTACCGGCCGCTCCGCCATCAAGTCACAGGTCCTCGCCGACTTCGTCGCAGAGTGGACTCCCGCCTCTGGGTCCGGGGACGAAGACCTCCCTGTGCCGCCCCGACGCAGTGATCATTGGACCCTCATGTTCGATGGGTCGCTGTGTCTCGCCGGGGCTGGTGCGGGAGTAGTCCTCCGGAGCCCCGAGGGGAAGGAACTCGAGTACGCCGCGCGGCTCGAGTTCCCCGCAACCAACAACGTCACCGAATACGAGGCTTTGCTCCTCGGGATGCGCCTCGCGCGCTCCCTGGGGATCCGGCGCCTCCTAGTCAAGGGAGATTCTCAGTTCGTAGTTTGCCAAATGGACAAGTCTTACCTGTGCCATGACGCAAACTTAAGTCTTTATTTGCAAGAAGTGCGAAAGATGGAGAGGCATTTCGATGGCCTCGAGGCCCGGCATATCCCGCGGAGGGACAATGACCGGGCCGACGCCTTGGCCCGGGCGGCAAGCGCCCGGGAATCGCTCCCCAAGGGGGCTTTTCTGGAAATCATCACGAAGCCCTCGGTGGCCTCCCTGGACACGGGCGACGAGCCTCATGTCCCGGAGGTCGCCGAGATCACCCGGACTCCGTCTTGGATGGACCCCCTCGTCTCCTTCATCAAGGGGGAGGGGGACCCTCCTAGTGAGACCGAGGCTAAACGCCTCCGGGCTAAAGCCCGGTCATATCTCCTGCTGGAGGGGAGGCTCTACAAGTGGGGGGCTTCCGCACTCCTGCACTGCCTCCCCCGGCCGGAAGGACTTCAACTTCTCAAGGACATCCACGCGGGCAGCTGTGGTTCTCACCTAGCCCCGCGTGCCATCGCGGCCAAGGCCCTCCGGCAGGGTTTCTACAGGCACACGGTCATGCGCGACGCGCGAGACCTTGTCTCCGCGTGCGAAGCATGCAAGAAGATGGCCAAGGGCTCGAACCTCCCCCCTATAGCGCTGCAGACAATCCCCATCACTTGGCCCTTCGTGCGCTGGGGGATGGACCTCTTAGGGCCCTTCCCCCCAGCACCCGGAGGATACAAGTATGCGGTAGTCGCGGTCGACTATTTTACAAAGTGGGTTGAGGCGGAGCCTTTGGCCAGCATCACGTCCCGGGCCGTTCAGTGGTTTTTCTGGAAAAATGTCGTATGCCGTTTTGGTGTCCCCCGGGAAATCACCGTGGACAACGGGACCCAATTCGACTCGGCTTATTTCCGGGAATTCTTCGAAGGCCTGGGGCTCATCATCCACTTCGCCTCAGTGGCCCATCCCTGGAGCAATGGGGTTGTCGAGAGGGTCAACGGCGTGATCCTACAGGGGTTGCACCGGAGACTCGAGCAAACAGCTTCTAAGCGGGGTGCATGGGCAGAGGAGCTCCCTAGCATCCTCTGCTCCATGCACACAACCCCGTCCCGGGCGACGGGGCGTACTCCCTTCTCCCTGGTCTACGGGGCGGAGGCAGTCCTCCCCCCGGAGATCGGCCTCCGGTCACTGCGGGTCGAGCTCCTGGAGGGAGCCACGCCCGCAGCGTACCAGGCCAACGAGGCCAACCAGCGCCTGGAGATCGACCTCGTGGAGGAGGAACGCGACCGAGCGCTCCTCCGCCACGCCATCTACGAGCAAGAGATGGCACGCGCGTACAATCAGCGCGTGCGCGAGAGGGCTTTTCGCCTGGGGGACCTTGTCCTCAAGCGCGTCACAGACCCCCAAGCCCAGGGGAAGCTCTCCCCCAAGTGGGAGGGCCCCTACAGGATCTCCGTGGTCCTGGGCTCGGGGCTTATAAGCTCTCCAACCTTCAAGAGCAGGAGCGGAAGCACACGTGAAACATGCGTTTACTTCGCAGGGGGAGGCACTGTACTTCATTTTATTAGCAATGCATAGGTCTTGCTCTTCAACTGCCTCTTTGCAGGTTCTTCTCATTACCGCCCCTAGCGGCGATGCCCTCCCCGCGAGGATGCCTTCCCCGTGAGGATGCCCTCCCCGCGAGGAAGTGGGCCAGACCCAGCAAGTCCCTCCTGTAGGGCGGCTTACGATCAGCCTCGTGGACTGAGGGTGTAAGGGGCAACCCGGTCCCCAGCGGCCGCGGTAACGAGTCACTTTGGGAGACTAGTCCCCTGCCCAAACACTCAAGACCCGTCTTCGGGCACTTCCTCCTCCGGGAGTAGACGCTCTCCCTAGTGGGACGTCTAATGGTCTTCATGGATATCTCTTCCTCCTCCGGGAGTAGACGCTCTCCCCAGTGGGACGTCTAATGGCATTCTTGGATATTTGATTGCCTCCCGGAGACCCTATTCCCGGCTCCCCGTCCTCACGGTGACCGGACGATTGTCTTCTGGAGAAGTCACGGATTTCTCGGACATTTCTTCCCCGGAGACCTTATTCCCGACTCCCCGTCCTCACGGCGACTGGACGATCATCTCCCAGGATGCTCGCCTCCGGAAATCTCATCGGGTTTTCTTGGATGTTTCTTCCACATGAGGCCTTATTCCCGGCTCCCTGTTCTCACGGCGACCGGACGATTGTCCCCCGGAAGGTCTTTCCCTTGGAAACCTCGTTTAAAATTTTCTAAACTAGAAAAATTTCTATGCTACAGGTCACTTCCACCCCGGGGACCTTGCTACCCCCACAGCGCGCGGAGCTATCCTCCGGCCCGCTGTGGGCGGGGGGGATAAGGAACCCCCGGGTGTCGACCGCACCGCCCACGAGCAAAACTAGCTCATTCTTGTGAAAAGGAGTCGTCCGGACCATCCAAGAAGAAGAAAAACAACAATACAGCTTTATTCATTGTCAAACCCGAAGGACATCTTCCCCCTCCGATGGGCTTCGAAAACGGTACAACCAGGGTTCTACCCCGGGGGATTCTCTACGTTCTAAGGCTCCTACGCCTAATACTCCCGGAGGCTTTCCGCTAGCTCTCAGGCCAAGTCCCGGTACAATGCGCGCACGCGGCGTCGAGCGTCCCGGAGCACACCTTCGGGCCAGAACTCGTATCCCGCCGGTGGAAGAATGCGAAGTGGGGGGACCATCCGGAACCCCGGTCGCGGAGGGGACAATTCAGCGCAATGATTGTCAAAATTGTCTAAGTGCCACTCCAGATGCCACCTCAACCGGATCGGCTCTCGGACGCTGTCCCCGCCGCGCTTCCCGGAGACGAAGCTTAGCTAGATTAAAGCCGCTTGGGTGTCCCCTGGGGAGCCCCTCCCAGACCTTCGCCCGGGAGCAACCTCGCGGGAACCCTGGTACCAATGCATTCAATTCAAAGACTTAGAAAAATTTCTAACTCTATTGCATTCAAAATGTTTTTGTACAAGTGTCCGGGGCTTCTTCTAAGAAGCTACCGGGAGCAAAACCTAAGAAAACAAAAAGGGCCCTAACTAAGACCCGGGGGAGGCTCATACATTTTCATTGGCGTCCTCCCCCCGGGGGGTTTCCTTCGAGGCCGCGGCCGGAGCGTCCACCGCCGGAGGTGCTGGTGCCGGGAATCTCGCCCGGATGATCCTGTCGTAGAAGCCCCCGGCGAGCTGCTCCACCTCCCGGCGTGAAGGCTCGAAGAACTCGGGGAAGCTCCGCGGGATGCGGCCCCCGATCGCCCGGGCGCCCACTCCCCGGTGCTCGACGAGCCCGGCAGCGGCCGCAACGACGGGGATCGCCCGGCCCCGAGCCCGGGCGTCAGCCTCCTCCGGGATGACGGAGACCTGCGTATTGAGAAAACGCACGGCCTCCGCGAGAGTTGTCGGGGGCACCTCTGAGCTGCTCCCGGAGCCTAGGCTTACACCAAGGCTCTCGAGGGCCGAACGGATGGAGCGGCCCGTGTCCACCACCGCCCGGACGCTCGATCCCTCGAGCTCCTGGAAGGCCTCCCTCCTCGCCTTCGCCTCCTCTCGGAGGCGGCCATTCACCGCCTCTGAGACGTGAACTTGGGCCCGGACCCGGGCCAGCTCCTAGAGAGCTTCGTCCTGCTGGCCCAGGAAGGAGGCGGCCCTGTCCTTTGCATCCTTGAGCAGCCAGATGACGTGCTGCTCGACGCCCCACGTAATCGCTGTCCCCTATAAATTCCAGAGTTAGAAAAACTTTGAATGTAGGAGCCAAAGGAAAGCGACAACCGCTTCGGGTGAATGCTTGGGCTTGGAGGGACCGAAGCTCCGCGAAGCGATTGTGGAGCGTCCCCCCCGCGACGAAGGCATGGACCTTCGGGGTCTGCAGGCCTTCCGCGTAACGTTCGACCTCCCCTGCGGAAAGCAGGGGGGTCTCCCGCCCGGCGCTTGTCCCGGTGCGGCCGGTAACGCGCTCCTGGACATGGGCGCCCGGCGTGACCTCATTCGGGGTGGCGGTCGTCGTCGTCCTCGTTGCGGAGGTGCCCCCGAGGAAGTGGCCGAGGAAGTCCCGGAAGGGGTCCCTCGCCGGGGGGGGACCATCAGACCCTTCCCCTTTCCGGGCGGCAGGGCCCCCGGGGCCCCCACTTTCAGCGGGACCTCGTAGACCGAGGGGCTCCCCCCCTCGTCCACGGGCCATTCCATCTGCGGAGGTGAGGCCTCCGCGAACCTCGCCTCCAGTTTCTCCGGCTCCAAGGGGGCCGGGGGTGGTGGCGGGGCCGCTACCGATGGCGGCGAGGGGCGTAGTTCGCCGAGTCAGAGGCCGCCCCATCCGCGGCCGGTTCCTTCCCCCGAGCCTCAACGGGGCTCTTTGGGGGACGGGGTGTTGTCTCCTTCCGTGCCGGCGCCCGGGCGCACTTGGTCCCGGGGGTCTCGTCCCGGGGCTTCGCCGGAGTCGCCGCCGACGTCATCGACGGGCCGGGGGTCTTTTGGACTCTAGCCTTCTTAGGCTCAGAGCCCTCGGCCGCGTCCTTCCCCCGCGTATGCGACCCGGGGGTGGGGAGGGGCTTCCTCTTCGGGAGCTTCAGCCCGTAGGCCTCAGCCACCAGGTTCTGGGGAGGGCCCTTCCCCACGAGGCGTACGACGCGCTCGTGCTCGTCGGCGAAGTACCACCCGGGGAGGTTCTCCGCCTTCTCCCGCGCCGCCGGGTACGGCTGGACTACAAGAGGTAAAGAGTTAGTCAAATTTTCAAAAATTTGTAAATACGATGCAGCAGGTTACCGGGACTTACGTAGGGTCACCGGCTTGACCGGAGGCCGCTATTCCGGGCCCATGCCGGTCCCCCTCCTCCCGCGCGCAAAGGGGGAGATCCTCAGGAGCATCATCTCCTCGGCGGCGTCCCGCATAGAGCGGGTCTTCCGGGAGATGATCACCTTGCCGAGGAGCTCGAGCTCCTCGTCCATCCACACCGGATGCTTCGGTGCGGATGACCTGCTGTAGGAGGCGGGCTCCGGGGCGTACGTCACCCCGTCGTCCCGGACCCGGAGGTAGAACCACCTCCGGACCCAATCGCCCCAATGGTCCCGGGAGGCTGCCGCCGGGTAGTCGGCCACCCGGGATGGCAGCATCTGCACCATCACCGAGCCGAAGGGGGACTTGGGTCCCCCCTTCACCAGGTGGGAGCTCCGCGCCGCCGGCTCGTAAAAGTACCGGAAGACGCGTAGTGTGGGCTCCCTCCCGGTCGCCGTCTCGAAGAGCCAGATGAAGATACCCATCCAGACGAGGGCGTTCGGGGTGAGGTGGTTGAGCGCCACCCCGTACTCCTTCAAAAACTCCCGGAGCATGGGATGCACCGGGAGCAGGAGCCTAGCCTCCAGGAAGGCCTCAAAGGCCACGACCTCTCCGGGCCTGGGGCGGGGGGCTCAGTCCTTCTCCACGGGGACCCGGATGACCCCGTCCTCGACGACACCGCGTTCAACCAAGGACTCGGCGTCCTCGGCCGTGAACTCGGACACCCAGAGGAAGTCCGTAGCGACCTCCTCCGGGGGCACCTCAGTCGTCTTCGCTCGACCCTTCGGCGCCATCAGGTTAGTGTTTCTTAGAGACTAACTTTTCAAGAGGCTAAGCCTAAAAATTCCGGACGCTTGCTACCGGGCGCTAGCTACCGGGAGAGAGCTACCGGGAGAGCAAAATCCGCTAAGGCTGAGAAGTTTGGAATGAAGCTACCGGGCCCCCCAAGGCCCTATTTATAGGGTCGAGCCATGATCTAGATGGGCGCCATGTGGCACCCCGCAGATCAATCTGGGCTGTTGAAATTCAAACGGCGCGCGGGAAACGAAGGGACTGGCGCACGAATCGAGGCGCCGGTTTGAACCCCGAGCGCATTTATGGCGAAACGGCGCGGCCTTAAGTGCGGGGCACGGAAACCGAAGCGCCACGCCTCCGGTGGCTTGGTCCGGAGATTCTCCTGGTAACATGTACCATACCCACCGGGGACTCGAGCATCGTCCCCAGGGGGCATGGGGGGCTGCTGTTGGGGGAAATCTCCGCGGGACTAAGTCCAGGTAAGTTGCGCCGCCTTTTTGGCCCCCGGGCACCGCCTTTTTGGCCCCCGGGACCTGGCCTCCGGTGCCGTCCCGGGCGCCGCCATTTGCCCGGGGACACGGCCTCCGGAACCGTCCCGGGCGCCACCATTTGGCTTCCGGGACCTGGCCTCCGGTGCCGTCCCAGGCGCCGCCATTCGCCCGGGGACGTGGCGTCCGGCGCCTCCCCGGGCGCCGCCTTTTTGGCCCTCGGGACCTGGCCTCCGGTGCCATCCCGGGCGCCGCCATTCGCCCGGGGACATGGCGTCCGGCGCCTCCCTGGGCGCCGCCCTTTTGGCCCCCGGGACCTGGCCTCTGGTGCCGTCCCGGGCGCCGCCTTTTGGCTCCCGCGACCTGGCCTCTGGTGCCGTCCTGGGCGCCGCCATTTGCCCGGGGACGTGGCCTCCGGTGCCGTCCCGGGCGCCGCCTTTTTGGCCCCCGGGACCAGGCGTCCGGTGCCGTCCCGGGCACCGCCATTTGCTTCCTGGGACCGGGCCTCCGGCGCCGGTCCCCGGAGCCGCCCTTGGTCCGGAGACCTGGCCTCCGGCGCATGTCCCGGGCCTCATCGCCCTTCTAAAGGAAAAGTCTCGAGTTGATTTGTCATGTGGAGGTCACGCGAGGAGCGCCTCGGGAATCAGCAACCACCTGTCAAGCATCCAAGACGTTTGACCGGGAGAAGGACGTTCCTACCCTTCAATCCGACGGTGGCTTCCGGGGTAGTTTAGGCTTTTTGCTTCTTTTTGGGGGCTATAAATAGCCCTTGTACCCCTCAGTTGTAAGTAGGTGATTCATTTGTTGGAATAGCTAAAAAACTAACAGGTGTGCTCCGGAAGCCTCTCCCCCGGAGAGAGCCTCCCCAACCGACTCCGGTCAGGAGCGCACCGACAGGACTAGGGCCCCCACCGGGACCCAAAGCTGTATAAATCCGTGTGTCATTTCTTGTGGTTGTCCGACGGGGGAGGACCGGTCATCCGGTCAACCCGCGCCGCATAATCTTCGCTAGGATTGTTCTCAAAACCTGCCGGGGTATTCACAATACCACGACAAATAACGTTACGTCTTCCAGTCAACAAAAAGTTTATTTCTTCTGAAATGTCATATTTGCTAACCTGTTCACTTGTGATGTAGCTTTGGCTTTTTCCGAGATCGAGAAGCGGACGAATTACCTCCTCAAGGCATATAGTGCTGATGTGGAGGGAACCAGGGGATCACCTCGCCCCCAGAGCCTAGTCAACGCTAGTGATGACCTCAAAGAGGAGCACCGAAAGGTATGGACTTTCTCAATTGGCCCCATTTGTAGATCATTCAATCATCTCGCATTAACAAGAACAACTTGAATGATATAGCTCCTGGGAATGTTCGGCGAGGCGACGCGTCCATCCGATGACGTTGGTCTCCTGGGAAAACCGGCTCCGAAGAGGGTGAAAAAAATCTCTTCGAAGTGCGGGACGAAGGAAACTGCTCCCAAGAAGTCCAAGAGGATTCTGGGAGAGGCTTCCTCGCCAAAGATTCCTCTTATCGCGAAGAGAACTGCAGTAAGATACTCGATGTCCCCTGTTACCCCAGGTACAAATTGGAATCACTTCTTCGTCGTACAGGGTGAAGGGAGCAAGGAAGAGGAGGATGACGTCCCTCTGATCCATCGCAAGAGGAAGACGATCGCTCCCTCATCCAGTGGGGTCTTGTTTCCACCTGCGAGGACAGAGACGACAACAGTGGGTCTCGCAACCACCGATAACCCCGTGGTTGCGGATGAAACCCCAATATCGGAAGCCCAGGAAGCTTCAAGATTTGCCACAGTTCTCCCCCTGACTGAAGGGGTGACTGAGGTAAGATTTCTCACAGTCTTGGTGGTCGTTATCCGTCGATGAACATTCACTAAGCGATGCTCGTACAGGAGGAAAAAAACATCACCCCTGTCCACTGCGAAGTGACCGCTACCAACCCTGGGGTGGCGAGCACTCCACTCCTGGCGACAGGAGCGAGAATAACAGAGTAGGACACCGCGATCACCAGCAACCCTGTGGTCGCAGATGAAGTCCTAGTGCCTACCGTCCAGGAAATGCTTGGTACAACGGCCGTATCCTCACCGACCGCGAAGGTTACCCAAGTAAGGATCATCATATCTTGAGTTGTTATCATTCCTCATGTATGTGCTTATGAGTTCGTGCACACAGGGAGAAAAAGACAGGGTCCTCTTCACGAAGAGGAAGACCAGGACAGACGACGATTGTCCTCTTTTCCTTGGGGAGCCATCTTTGAAATCCCAAAAGTTGGAGGGATTTCGAGTAAGGTAAGAAATCTCCCCTGTCGGGACAGGGTCAGATTACAGTAAAAATTCTAACAGGTGATCTTTTATTTGCTTAGGCGCAGAGACTTGGCACCCAGCTCTCCAATGGCCTCGGCCAGCATTAGAGCTTCCCCTGCTACCGAAGTCTCTAGGGAGCAAAGCTCCATCCCTTCGGCCAGGGAAGTCTTCCGGGCCGTTATAGATGGTTTGTCTGCAGAAGTCCAATCGGATTTATTGGAATCTGTAGCCCTAGCAAAAAATAAGGGTCAGCAGGAAGACTCATCCGCTACTCCTACTGGGGATAAGGAAAACCTAGCGATTCAACCTTCAGTTGAACTGGAAAGGCACTCATTCCGGGAGTACGTTGAGGTATGTCGAATATCCCTTATGAATTTTGCGTTTGTATAAGAGCATCCATATTTTGAAACTGATTTCCTTCCATGTCATAGGAAATGACCCGCATGGCAACCATGTGGATAGCTATGGCGGATAGCATCAAGGCCGCAGAAGAGGAAACAGGTCGCCTGCATTGGTAAGGAAAGAGTTTCTTCACTTGTCCGAATGTGAACCCTTATCTTGATAATCATCTCTCTTGTCACAGAGAAAATGCTTATTTGATGAAGAGCCTCGCTGATCGAGAAGACCAAGGGTTCCAGGCAGCCTCCAAGATCTCGTTCCTGGAGACCGAACTCCAGAATTTGTAGTCACAGCTCTCCTGTAAGTATACTTCTAACAAGAGTGAATTAGTTTTGTTATATGAGTTGTTTTGTAATGGCCTTCTATCGCAGCCCGAGACGACCAAATAAGCCGGCTCGATCAAGAGAAGACAAATATCCAAGTGACCATTGATTCTGTTCGTAGGGAGAACAGAGATTTGAGCACGTCACTCTCAACCTACAGCAATGCTCAAGAAAACATCTTCGAAAAACTGAAGATGGTGGCCGGTCTGCTGAGGGCTGATGTGGTCAAAACCGCAGTGGACGACCTTAGCCTTAGCGACTAGACCACACTGGTCGCGACCCAAGTAGAGTCACTTCTCGAGTATCTTCCTAAAGATACTAGGCGACAGAAAGAGGCGATCAAGTCAAGAGTTCGATCGGCAGCCTCCGCCATCCTCTGTCGGATTCGTCTTCGCCATGACCTAGATCTTGATCTGAATCCAGTGGCGGAAGAGGCAGAGGTCGAGAGTGAAGATCCGCTTGGGGTTATCATGGAGGAGGTCAAACCCCTTGTAGAAAAACACTTGATTGAGCTTGGCATGATGTAAATCTTTGCACCTGTACAGATACAATTTATACAATGCAAATGCATGCACTTTTTGGTTTAAAAGGAAGCACTTCTTTTTATTTTATGTTGCGACCATATTCCCCTAGGCCCCGCCTGTGGTTATGTATACTGAAGACTTAGTATTATGAGCACAAGAGAAATATAAGTGTAACGACGACAAGGGGTACCCGACCAGGCCGATAAGCATATTAGATACAATACCCGACCTTATTGCAAACCGGCAGCCACTCTGATGACCAAGGACATGCCAGCAAGCCCCGTGTGCGTTGAGAAACGGCTTATTGAGGGGTGTCTTGTCTGGAAGTGATCATGAGATTGGCCAACGAATCCGATCAGGGTATTGTGGCAATATAACCGTCGGTGACCAGCCCCCAAGCCAGACTCGTAACATACAGGCAAAAAAGGAATAACCCACATATGAAACAACTAAAAGCGCCAGTTTTGTTAAATCATGCTAATTGAAAAGGAAAAGGGATTGGGCACTTACATGTAAAACTTGCGTAGTTGGTCGATGTTCCATGCATTAGATAAGATCCGACCATCCTCCATCGCTAACCGAGCTGATCCTGGTCGCGGCACCGAGACAACAGTGTAGGTGCCTTCCCACTGCGGGGAGAACTTGTTGCGACTAGATTGGTTTTATATTTTACATAAAACCAAATCACCCACGTGGATACTACGCGGCCACACCCTTTTGTTATGGTATTTGCACAAAGCTTGCAAATACACCGCGGAGTTGACCAGAGCTCGATCACGTTTTTCTTCTAGGAGGATGAGATCTTGTAGTCGTTGCCCGTTCTGATCAACTTGTTCGAATTGATCTGTTCGGACAGAACCGATACTGATTTCCATAGGTAACACAGTCTCAGCCCCGTATACCAGATGGAAAGGTGTCTCATCGGTGGCTCGACTAGAGGTAGTACGTAGTGCCCACAGAATGGTGTAGGGCTCATCAACCCAAGCCCCCGAGCGTGTCTTAAGGTGATCAAAAACACAGTTTTGGATGCCCTGTAATATTTGCCCATTGGCACGTTCAACGGCACCATTGCTCTGCGGATGAGCTACAGAGGCAAAGCACACCTTGGTTCTGACCTGATCACAGTAATCCAGAAAAAGACCACTAGCGAACTAGGAACCGTTATCAGTGATTCAGTGATGAGATGATTTGGAACACCGAATCGAGTCACAATGCTCTTATGAAAGAACTTTTGTGCAGCAGCAGCAGTAATTTTGCGTACTGGCTCGGCCTCAATCCACTTTGTAAACGTGTCAATGGCTACGAACAAGAACTTGTATCCATTGGCCGCTAGTGGCATAGGACCGACAATGTCCATCCCCCGGACCGCGAAGGGCCATGAAAGAGGAATGGTTTGTAGGGCATAGGCAGGTTGATGAACCTGTCTCGCATGAAACTGACACTGAGGAGATGTCTTGACCATATTCTTGGCATCATCAAGTGCCGAAGGCCAGTAAAATCCTTGTCGGAAAGCCTTGCTGACCAATGTACGATATGATGCGTGCGCACCGCATACACCATCATGAATCTCTCTCAAGAGGGATTTACCTTCCTCTTGGGACACACAGCGCATAAATACTCTTTGAGTACCTTTTCTATACAAAACTCATTCTATGAGCTTGTATAGATGCGCCTTTCGAACAAACCGATCACTTTTGGTTTCATCCTCGGGCAAGGTCCCATGTTCGAAATAGACCCTCAATGGATGGGTCCAATCTCGTTCCTGTCCGAGGTTGGTAACGCAGACTGTTACCGGATCATCCTCAACCGTAGTCATGATCGAGGGATGTTCCAAGTGTTCGACGAACACTCCTACCGGAGTGGATGTGCGTGAGGACCCAATTTTGGATAATTGGTCTGCGAGAATGTTGTCCTTTCGCGGGATGTATTGGACTTCGAAATGACTGAAGTGTTTTTTGAATCTCCTCACTTCCCACAGGTAATGAGCCATTGTCTCATCGGAGGTGTTGTACTCCTTGTTTGCCTGGTTTACGACCAGCTGTGAGTCTCCCCTCACCACTAATAGATGGACTCCGAGGAATTTAGCTACCCAGAGCCCTGCAAGAAGACCTTCATACTCTGCTGCGTTGTTGGTCGCAACAAAGTGTAGTTGAATGACAAACTTCAGCTGTTCGCCCTGAGGAGTGACTAAGACCACTCCAGCCCCTGAGTGCTGAAAACTACAAGAACCGTCAAAGTACATTGTCCAGTGATCAGGGCATTCCAAATCTTCGGGCGCCTGCACGGGTGGCTCAGGATTAGTCCATTCGACCACGAAGTCGGCCAGGACCTGAGACTTGACCGCGGTGCGGGGCGTGAAATGGATGTCGAACGCTCCAAGTTTGACAGCCCATTTGGCGATCCGACCAGATTTCTCCAGATTGCGGACAATATCCCCCAATGGAAAAGATGAGGGCACTGTGATCTTATGTGCTTGGAAGTAATGTTGTAGCTTACGGGAAGCCATCAGTAGCGCGTAAAGTATGTTCTAGACCTCAGGGTATCGCTCCTTTGGGCCATGAAGTACCTCTCTTACATAGTAGGCGGGTTTGTGCACACCCTCTCTATCTGCGATCAGAACAGCGCTGACCGAGTGAGGTGTGGCCGCCAAGTAGAGAAGTAATGGTTCTTCTTTGTCGAGAGAAACCAAGACCGGTGGACTGGATAAATATGCTTTTACCGCCTGAAATGCCTTTTCGGCCTCATCGGACCATGTAAAATTGTGATGTTTGTGTAGGGCTTTGAAGAACGGTAGTCCCCTTTCGCCTAGTCGCGATATGAACCGGCTTAATGCCGCCATGCGACCTGCCAGGCGCTGAACATCCTTGATCGTCGAGGGAGACCTCATCTGTTCGATAGCCCTGTTCTTTTCAGGATTGACCTCAATTCCTCTGGAATAAACAAGAAAACCAAGAAATTTTCCTGATGAAACCCCAAAAGAACATTTCTCCGGGCTTAATTTGATTCCATATCGATTTAAATTACAGAAGGTTTCAGCAAGATCGTCTAAATGAGACAATATTTTTGAACTTTTTACAACCAGGTCGTCTATGTAAGCTTTAAGATTACGCCCCATCTGGGAAAGAAAGGTCTTTTGCATCAAGCGCTGGTACATGGAACCTGCGTTCTTGAGACCGAACGGCATTCTGATGTAGTAGTAGGTGGCGAACGATGTGATGAAGGTAGTCTTCTTTTCATCTTCTTCTGCCATGCTAATTTGATGATATCCCAAGTAAGCGTCCAGGAAACTCATCAGTTTGCAACCCGCAGTAGAATTGACTAGCTGGTCGATGCGGGGAAGGGGAAAGTCGTCCTTCGGACAGGCACTATTTAGGTTGGTGTAGTCGACGCACATGCGCCACTTGCCATTTGACTTGCGGACCATGACCGAATTTGCAAGCCATTCCGGATGATTGACTTTGTGAATAAATCCGGCCTTTTGGAGTTTGTCCAACTCCTCTCGGATGGCTTCCTGCCGATCGACAACAAAACGCCTGAGCTTTTGCTTTATTGCTCGCTGTCCAGGTTGAATTGCTAACCTGTGCTCGATTACTTCCCTTGGGACACCTGGCATGTCGGATGGTTTCCACGCAAACACATCTGCGTTAGCCCGGAGGAAAGCAATGAGCTCGAGTTCCTATTTGTTATCCAGGCCTGATCCAACCCGAATTGTCCTGGATGGATCATCTGGGTACAATGGAACCAGTGTAAGTGTTTCATCTGGTCGAGGAGCAGCTTTGATTGTATCAGTGGACACTGTGGTGATTTGGGCATCTCGAAGGGGAGTTGGTCCACCATCTCCAGGGATAGCCGATCACACATCAATGCCACGTTGCGACTACCTCGGACCGAAATAACACCCTTGGGGCCGGCAACTTGCCGCACTGGTAAGCATAATGCGTAGCCATCATGAATTTAGCAAGAGTTGGCCTACCAAAGATTGCGTTGTAAGCCGAATCACAATCAATTACATCAAAAGTAACTAATTCTATTCGGAAGTTATCCGGTTCTCCCAGTGTAACCGGGAGCACCACCTGCCCCAATGGCATCATAGAGGGACTAGGAATTATCCCATAAAATGGATGGATTATGGGCTTGATTTTCTAACGAGGAATCTACATCTCGTTGAGCGCCTTGACCAATAAGATGTCCAAGGAACTACCTCCGTCGATTAGGATCCTTTTGACTCTCGTATTGTTGATAATCGGGGTAATGACCAGAGGCGGCCTCAATGGTCGAGTAAGCCCCGCAGGACAATCAGAGCGATCAAACGTCAAAGGTGTATCCGACCAACGGGGGTACTGAGGTTCACCAAGGGGAGTCTCTATTTGGTTAACCTCTCGATAGAAGGCTTTAAATTGTCTCTTAGAAACAAAAGAGGAGGAACCTCCAAAAATAACATTAACATGATTACGAGGTACCTGGTAAGACATCTCTTCGTCCCCGTCGGCATCTCTTAGCCCACAAGCTTGTTCCTTAGTTGGTAAGGTCGGCATAGGTCCGATTCCCTGGTAGAAGTCATCCAACTGCTTCAACCAACTCCTGTAATTCTTAAGGTCGTGGCCTACAGAGTTGTGGAGCGGACACCATTTCTTGTCTTCCTGCTGGTTAATCAACTTCTCTGGCTGGTCGACACTGCGACCACCAGAAGCAGTTTTATTTCTAAATGGATATTTGTTACCTTTGGTCGATGGAGGCTTCTCTGCGACTGCGACCTCTCGGTACTGTCCAGATCGACTCCTTTTTGATTTCTTCGACTTCCTGCCTGATGAAGATTCTGGCTTCTTTCTTGAATGCTCTCTTTTCACGTCCTTGAGACCTGGTTGAGGCGGTAGGTTACCCTTATCAACCATTCGGTTCCATTCAACAGCCTCGGCTGCGTCGGAATATCGATCGGCCATATCAAAGAGATCGGCTACTGATCGAGGAGGATTGATGAGCAAATCTTCTGTGAATCTCTGATATCGAACGGGGTGTTTAAATGCTCTGATAATGGAGTTATCAGATATGTTCGAGATGGTATTTCTCACCCCGACAAATCTCTTGACAAACTGACAAAGAGTTTCGGTCGAAGTTTGCCGTAGTCGATGGAGATCGTCCTCTTTACCCGGCTTCTGATAACAATTTTGGAAATTGTTGATGATGGAATCGCACAACATTTCCCAGTTATAGATTGAACCCTCAGGTTGATTGAACAACCAGGTTCTTGCCGGTCCTTCAAGGACTGTGGGCAGGTAGTTGGCCATGACTCGGTCATCGCCGCCTGCTGCCTGAATGGCAGTGATGTAGATTTGGAGGAACTTGGATGGATTCTAAGTTCCATCAAACCTCTCTATGGCCCCTAGTTTAAACTTGTCAGGCCAAACGACCGCACGAAGGCCGGGCGAGAAAGCTTTACAACCAACGTATGGACCGTGAATGGACCTGTGACTCTCGACCTGATCACGGGCAACCTCACGCAAAGGAGAGGTCACTCATGGTCCCAAGCGAGAGTGGACAGGAATTCGTTCCCTATCACGAGAACCCTCCGCCCGTCTGGCTTTATCATGTCGAGATGGGACTGGTGGTGGAGGATTCCGTCTACCAGAACCAGAGTTAGAGTACTCTCGGTCATGGGAACTTGTCGCTGACCGGGAAGAGGCCGTTGGGGTCGCCTCGGATGCGACCTCATCCAACCTCTCTACCCGGATTTTGGAGAAAGCCGGTTTTTGCGCATCTGTGACCGTAGGAGGAAAATTACGCAGGACCTCTGCGATAGATCAAAGCCGGCCATGCGTACTTCTCCAAGGAGCACCAGGTGTTACCGTTTCTTCATCCGCCGGGAAGCGCTTCGGGGGTAAAGACGGAGTCTGGTCACGTCTGCGACCACGTGATCGACGGGAAGAACTCAGAGCAGCATCGTAACGAGCTTGTGCATTTTGAAGAGCCTCTAGGGCTGTTCTGCGAAGTTCATTGTCTTGCTGCTCATGATCTTGATCTTCCTTTTGTTTGCGTTCCTGTTCTTCCCTAGCAACCTGTTGATCGGGAGTTTCTTCTGATAAGGCAGCGAACTGTCTAGGGAGCGAGGTCGTCGATGGAGAAAACATCTCCATTTGTTTTGAGTTAGACTCAAAATTAAAGAGATGATGGAGGTTATCGGGGTCAAACCTCCCCGGGCTAACCTCCTGGTCAACATCGTCCTTACCCTCAACAGGGTCGTACGATGGACCAAATTCCATTTCTACGCATTAAGAACCTCAGTAGGCTCTGGTTCTGCGCCAGTCATCTCTTGGTCAATGAACATGACCTGAGTGGTCGAGTCGACCTGTGGGACGTCTTCACCTCTGATTTCCTCCATCAGAACAGGATCACTGGGTGAAGGCATCTGGATGTGGGCATAATCCTCGAGATCGAAATCGTTCTCAGAATCATATGCTCCAGACATAGTTCACTGAAACTTCGGATAGAAATAAGGACGTCTTGAGAAAGGCCCCACGGTGGGCGCCAGCTGTCGACAATTCGGACTCGGGGTTCTTAATCGAACTTATGCAGAATTTGTGAGTTATGAGGCCTTTCAGGGTGTCCCTCCGGGAAGGGATGATGAACCAAAGTTGGTTGAAACACAGAGAGATTTATGCAGGTTTGGGCCCTCGATGGTGGGAGTAATAGCCCGACGTCCTGTTGGGATTTCACTATGTGTAGGAAAAAGATTACAAAGTTGTGGAAAAGATCATCACAGGCGAAGATCTTTTCTGCGTGATTATGCAAAACACAACTAAACTAGCCTATGGAAGCTTTTCGATGTTGATTGTGTTGTCTCTGTCTTTTTGGTGCATTTGCTCCCCTTTTATACTGGTCGAAAGGGCGCCAATACACAACGGCTTCGAACGGTTGCTCGGGTGCAGTTTTGGCAACTGCACTTAACTTCCACGCAGGCTTAACACGTGCAATTAAAGGAATAATCACACATATTAACCTCCTAGTAGTTGTCTTCATACGTGGAAGAATCTTCGGGATACTCGGGATATGCTCATTATAGGGCATAAGTGATGAGGACATCACCCCTAACGATGCGTCCATTCTTCCAACACCCGTTGTGCAAGGACCAATAACAAGGGCACGTGCACGTCAACTAAATCACCAGGTGAGCTCGTTTCTTAGTACACGAGAGAATATTGACAAGAGTGAGTTACTACCTAATAATATTGTGCTTGTGCCCAGGAATCATGGTGTTGATCAGCGAGGGTGTCACTTTGCGGCAAGACGGGTCGGGAATCAAGTCTACCGGGAGTTGGAGTCCGGGTCGGTCATGGCGGAGCAGCCTGTCTTCAAACGGGCGTAGTAGATGCATACGAACTCCATTTGGGGCATTCAAGTACATTACGGAGAAGCCCTCGACGAGACCTTTCCAATGGATCTGATCACACGTCCAAAATCCTTCTAAGTCAATCACAATCGTCGAAACAAGTGGAGACCAGATTCTGTTGGGCTGTGCGGTGTTGCATCACTTGTCTATTGGGCCTCGGCCTGTGTATTCCGCGTGGGGGGGGGGGGGGGGGTGCGCCCCAAATCCTAGACGCCACCCCTCTCGCATATTAAAACCTCATAGCCGTCATTGTTAGACTCGGGTTTTGCTTAGAATTTTTCTGCTGTCGCAGTTCGCCGTCTTTCGGTTTGTGGAACACCAACACTTCGTGATCTTAATACATACTTGCAATTCGAGATTGCTTCTTCCGTGTTCTTGCACTTGTTCTTCGATTCACTTGCAGGAACAGGCCTTCGTGGCTAGGTCAACCGCGCCTCGGTATGGTTGATAACGAACGGAGCAGTGGTGTAGCGATTGCAGGCCTAGATCGGTTCTGGTCGAAAGTCGGATCGTCAACGTCGAGTCGCCACCAATCGAACTATCCCCTACCTGTCGGAAGATCGGAACCCCGTTCCTCATCAAGTGGTATCAGAGCTCCGGTTGCCCGTCAAGAATCTCGTATCCCATCTGTTCATTGTTCATCGTTTTACCCATCGTCCAGAAAAAAGCCAAAAAAAAATTAGGTCATAGTCTTCCGCTGTCCAAACCACTTCGAGCCTTCGCAATCTTTGATTTCAGTTAGCGTTGTTGAGTTTGTGTCCTTAGTTCGTCATCTGGTTGCTGGTTTAGATTGTGTTCATAGTTCTGTCCATCACCTCCCCGTTGCATCGTCCGTCCTACCACCGCCAGACATCTAGAAAACCAAATCGAGTCCTACTTGGTTTGCCCCCGCTAGCCGCCTTGTGTTACTGTCCCGCTTCGCAAACCCTAGATAGGTCGCAAACCGCCTTGTGTCAAACGCCCTGCATCGCTAGCCTCCCCTTTGTTCATCCCGCCAACCCACCGTCACGTTCCCTACTTGCGAAACCGAAAGTTCGCATTGCCCAGAAACCCTGATCCGGAGCACCTTCACTAAAACAGCCATAACTTTTGCATCCGAACTCCGTTTGAGCTCCACGACTACTCGTTTCGAAGCTAACGAAAAGTTACACTTGAATTTCACCAACTTTGTTGGTTTCGGCAAAATTTCGGAGGCCAAAATCCCTCTGGAAGATCGAGTATCCGGCTCCGGAAGTTTTAGCACAGTTTTCGGAGCAAGCACCAGAATTTATATCGGCCACCCCTTACCTCAAAATTGAGGGGAACCTGCTTTGTTTCCATATTTCTATGTTGCTGAACTTGAAAAAAAATCAGAAAAATAAAAAAAAAATTAAAAAAATTATCAAAAAGAGGCAGCGCACAGAAAAGAGCCGCGCAGTGAAAAAAAAATCCGGGGGTCGTACTTGTCATACTTGCTATCTTTGAGATCAGAATTGCTTCAATATTGATTGTCCTTGCTATCATCTTGCTGTTTCCATTTGTTACCTTGCTTGCTTGAACAGTTCTAGGGGCGCATTTAGGCCAGCAACACTAGTGGGTTCTTTGGACACTTATTCAACTTAGCATTCTGATTTCAATTATTGCTAACCTTTGCTACCATAACTGCCTTCCAAGCTCCACATACTTTCTATCAGAACAGGATTCAACCTTGCAATCATTACACTTAAGCCCGTCACAATATCACAAACCAGCCACCGGTTGTACCTTCTGCAGTGTTGGTAAGAACCTTGCAAGAGCGTGGTAAGACGCTTGAGAGGATGTGAATCCACTTGTCTGAACCTGGTAGTTTGTAGGGATAATACTTCTTGTGTTTCTTCTACTTTCTACTAATCATGGCAGGATCTGATAAAGAGGACAACGAGTTTGTCCTTCATGCTGAGCTGAAAACCATGATGGAAGAGATAACCAAAGGTATTGAACGATTGGAACGACGTGTTGCCCAGCTTGATGACAGGGTTCAGGTGATCGAGAACCACCCACCTGCTGTCCAACAACAGCAAAATGATGTAGCCCAGGAGCACGATGATGACGTAGAGGGACATGTGGCACCTCGCAATGAACCTGCTATGCGACGTGCGGCACATGACTTAGAGCGCTTCAACCGAAATCGTCAAGGTATGAGAGGTAACAATGGTAATAATAACTATCGCAATGATGATCCATTTGCTAAAGTTAAGTTTACCGTACCTTCTTTTTCTGGTACATATGATGCTGAGGTGTATTTAGATTGGGAAATGGAGATTGAACAAAAATTTAACTCCCATCTTGTTCCTGAAATTCATAGAGTTAGACAAGCCACTAGTGAGTTCAAGGATTTTGCTATAATTTAGTGGAATGAACTAGTAAAGTCTAATGTACATCCTGGTACTTGGCATGTTCTGAAGAGACAAATGCGCACTAGATTTGTGCATCCTTCCTTTAAACGTGATTTGCATAAAAAATTGCAACGCTTAGATCAAGGTAACAAATCGGTAGAGGAGTACTACCAAGAGCTTCAAATAGGCATGTTGTGTTGTGAGGTAGAGGAAACTGAGGAGGATAAAATGGCTCATTGCTATGGAGGGTTAAGGCATGATATACAAAATATCATTGATTACAAGGACTATCATGATGTTAATAGATTGTTCCAGCTTGCTGTTTTGGCAGAAAAAGAATTGCAGGGACGACAACAGTGGCCACGGAGCAACTTTGGTAGTACCTTCACCCAAGATAAGTGATGAGACCATGTACATCATGGTTATGACCAAGACGACATCAACATGGTGGTCATCAAGATGTCATCGTCCGCCACCTTGGCCAGGACGCGAAAGCTGGCAGCACGTACGTCGTCTGGATTTTGTGCTGTCGCCGCCACAAGTTCGGCCTCCACCTTGGCCACCTCCCCAAACACAAGACGTGCTCAAGAAAGGCGCCTCTACACCATCATATGCACCATAAAAAGAAGGTAAGGC
Organism: Pharus latifolius; assembly: GCA_019359835.1. Taxonomy (NCBI): domain Eukaryota; kingdom Viridiplantae; phylum Streptophyta; class Magnoliopsida; order Poales; family Poaceae; genus Pharus; species Pharus latifolius. The sequence goes on along the minus strand of CM033325.1, from coordinate 18,789,473 downwards.
TATTTTACCATTGGCATTGTCACCTCCATTATCTTTTCGATCGTGATTCCAGCGTTGATATAGTTGTACATTTTCCCCAATGATCCATGAACCTGCCATTGTCAGTAGAAAACAAAAGATAACACAAAAGTATTATCCCTATCAACTACTAGGTTAGATCTCACGCTCTCAAGCAATCTTACCAAGTTCTTACCCGGTTCTTACCAACACAGCGAGGGACGGTGCAACCGGTGGCTGGTTCGTGACACCGTGAGGGCGTGATGAAGCGATTGCAAGGGTCAATAACCTGTGCTGATCAGAAGGATGTATTTGTGGAGCTTGGATATGCAATATTTAGTAGCAAGGAATATGCAATCATCGAAATCAGAATAGCAAAGCTGAATAAATATCCAAAGTACTTGTCAAATTTGCTGGCCTAAACTCGTTCTCAGACCTAGCTCAAGCAAGCAAAACGAATGACGTAACACTGTCGATACAAAGGATACAAGCACTTTTGATTTTTTTTTCCTTGCTTTTTATTTATTTATTTTCATCTTTGTGCGGCTTCTTTTTTTTGCACTTGCCTTTTTCACCTTTTTTTTTTAAATATCAATAGTGCCGCATATGAGAGATTACAAGATATATACACAAACACTCAATTTTCTCTCGCTGGAAAAACAGATCTACTATGCAGAAACTTCCTATGCTGTTTTCGGATTTTTGGAGGCCTCAAACGCTAAAACGTATAACAGAAAAGTTGTAGATCGTTTCGTGTTGATCAATTTGCATATATGGAACACCAATTTTGGATAACGGATCTAGGCGATATGGGCCCCGCAATTACAGTCTGTGTAGGAAATCCGAAATCAAACAGATTCACTTTCAACGCGATTTTGGACTTGAAAACGGCGTTTCTAGAACTTCTCACAATGGACAAAGTTGTAGAGAATTTTCGGAGCTACAATTTAGACTCTGAATTTGTCCAATTTGGAGTTGAGACGAAGGAGATAAAAGCAAAATATAGAACTTGATAGATTGACACCCGATTTGGACGCGGCGGCGACGATGATGACGTGATGGCGTTAGACTCGACGTCAAGATGCAAGACTCAAACTAGATTAAGAACTTACTCTAAACCAGCAACAAGACGATGACGATGGATACAAATTCAACAACGCGAAACTGAAAACGAAATCGCGAAGGGCACAAAGTGGCTTGGACGATGGATATGACGGCGAACTCAAATATTTTTGTGGGGCAATTTTCTGGACTCTAGGTGAAAGATGAATAATGAACAAAGGGGATACAAGTATACCTGACGGGCAACCGAGGCTCTGATACCACTTAATGGGAACGGGGATGCCCGAACTTCCGTTAGGTGGAGGATAAGTCGATTAGGCGGCGCGAGACACACACGATCCGGCTTCTTGATCGGCACGATCAAAACCCCTGCAATCGCAGCACCACGCGTCCTCTGGTTATCAACCGTGCGCTACCCGGTTGACCTCGCCACGAAGGCTAATCCCTGCCAGTGAATCGAGAACACAAGCAAGAACAAGAAAGATGCAACTGAATTTGCAATTGAGGATGAAACTCACGAGTTGGGGTCTCACAAACCGATGAACGGCGACACTGTTCAAAGACAGAATTGATCTAAGCAAAACCCAAGTCTAAACGGCAGCCATGGCGGCCATATATATACTGTATGGGGCGGCCATGGGGTGGAGGAGGAAACCCTAGGGGTACATGGGCCTTGGGCCCAAAGTGGAGCGTCGCAGCGCACATCAGATTCTGGTCATAATCTTGTTTTGACGATTCCTGTTGATTCGTAAGGAATTTGGACATGGGACTGGATCCGTTGGAAAGCTCTCGTCGTTCTATTGTCCGTAGAGTCCAAGAACGTCGAAAACGGACTTCGTATGTGGCCTGTATGTCCATTTGAAGTTGGACTACGCGCAGATGGCCGAACCGAACTCGCGGATGAATTGAGCTCACTTGTGGGCTGGCCTTGGAGCGACGTGGCTTGTGCGACCTTAGAGGTGTAGAGGCGCCTTTCTTGAGCACGTCTTGTGTTTGGGGAGGTGGCCAAGGTGGAGGCCGAACTTGTGGCGGCGACAGCACAAAATCCAGACGACGTACGTGCTGCCAGCTTTCGCGTCCTGGCCAAGGTGGCGGACGATGACATCTTGATGACCACCATGTTGATGTCGTCTTGGTCATAACCATGATGTACATGGTCTCATCAACAGGCGTCAACCAAATCAGAGCCACCTCCTGCTATTCGGTCTACTGCCCCCTCGACCAGTAGGGTGCCTTCAGTAGCACCGTTACCACCGCCACATACACCCGAGGTAAGCAAAACTTCTAATGTGCAAGCAACAACGAAGTCGTCTTCATCTGTTGCCTCCATGGGACGTACAACAGGTATCATATGCCACCGTTGCAAGGGGATGGGCCATGTCATGAAGAACTGCCCAAGTCAGCGACCTTACATTGCGACGATCATCACCCAACAGAGGACTTGTTCACCATCAACATCCAGGTGAAGCACGAAGTGGTCGCGGCAATATTCGATCCCGGAAGTCAGAAGAATCTAGTCTCCGCTGGACTGGTTTAGCGACTTGGTTTGAAGAAAACCACACACCTGTGACAATCTCCATTGGGTTGGTTTACATCTGATGTGAACCAACAGATTACGAGTCAGTGTGTGTTGAAGTTTGCGATCTTTGCACGATATATCGATAAGGTGCAATGCGATGTTGTCCCTATCGATATCTGTCAGGTGATCTTTGGGAGTCCATATCTATATGATCGAGACGCTCACTTCCACGGCGAGCGCAAGAGTATGACCTCATCAAAGATGGAGTTAACTTCGTGATCAGTAGAGACATCCACGTCAACACTTCGAACTTGATTACCGCAAATCAGGTCAAACGAATTGTTAATGCATGTCACAAGTATGTGCTTGTCATGATTCGACCCATTGGTCAAGGTGAGGGTACTCGACCAGTATTATCGTTGGCGTGCCAAGAGGGTTCTAGTCATTTTTGGGGACTGCTAGAGGAATACAGTGATCTATTCGAGACTACCCAGGGTCGTCCACCAAAACGTCCAGTCGAGCACGAAATTCAGCTTGTGTCCGATTCGACACTGCCCAATCTGAGTATGTATCGCAACTCAGTATTGGAGAATGAAGAGATCAAGAGACAACTTGGTGAGTTGCTGAACGATGGTGTCATTCAACCGAGTAGTTCACCATGTGGATCTCCTGTGGTGTTAGTGCCAAAGAAAGATGGGACTTGGCGGATGTGCATCAACTACTGAGCACTAAACAAGATCACAATCAAGAATCAGTACCCCCTTCCTCTTATTGATGACCTATTAGACCAATTGAAGCATGCCGTTGTCTTCTACAAGTTGGATCTTAAGTCAGGATATCATCAAGTCAGCATCCGAGAGGAGGATACGTGGAAGACCGCGTTCAAAACACGACAAGGTCTGTACAAATGGCTGGTCATGCTGTTTGGTCTCTGCAACGCCCCGACAACTTTCATGCGTCTTATGAATGACGTATTGAGACAGTTCATCGACGACTTTGTGATCGTTTACCCCGACGACAAACTAGTTTATAGGCGTTCGTGGGATGAGCACCTCATTCATGTCGAAGAGGTGTTCGAACAGCTTCGGCAACATCGACTTCGCCTCAACCATAAGAAGTGCGAGTTTGGCCAACAAACTCTACTTTACCTCGGATTCATGGTCGGCAACGGTACGTTGCAAATCGACCCGGATAAGGTAAAAGTGATTCGCGAGTGGCCGCTACCGCGAACAGTTACGGACGTGCGTAGTTTTGTGGGAGCATGCCAGTACCTTCGGAAGTTCATTCGACACTTCTCGATTGTGGTTTCTCCGTTGCGTGCATTAACCAGGATCGATCAGAAGTTCGAGTGGACAGGGAAACATGAGGACACGTTTCTCTTGTTGAAAAAGAAGATCAGCGAGGCGCCTGTGTTAGATTTGCCGAATCTCCAGAAACCATTCGAGCTAGAAACCGATGCCTCAGGTTATGCCATGGGCACTGTGCTCATGCAAGAAGGTCGACCAGTGGCAGATCACTATGAGTTATTCCAAGGAGCTCAGAAGAACTACCCGACTTATGACAAAGAGTTGTGTGCACTACATCAAGCCGTAAAACATTGGCGGTGTTATCTCTTGGGTAAAGAACTGTTGTCCACACCGACCATCAACTGTTGCAATATTTGCAAACTCAATCCAAGTTACAGCAAGCTCGGCACATGAAGTGGATGTCGTATCTGCAGTAGTTTAATCTAGTGATTAAGTACAAGAAGGGCGTATACAACAAATTGGCGGACATGTTGTCGCAACCACCAGTTACGACCCTCTGTTTATCATCGTTGATGCAGATTGAGCCCTCATGTCATGATGACTATGCCAATATGTACAGTGAAGACCCTGATTTTCAAATAGCACTGACTAAGCTCGAAACAGGGAAACCTACAGAGTTCGTTCGTCGAGAAGGACTCTTGTACAAGGGCAATTTACTTTGCATACCTCATGGAGCACCTCGAATTCAATGGTTGCGAGAAGTGCACACATCGAAGGTAGCTGGTCACTTTGGGGTTACAAAGACATTGCAAAATCTTCAGCGACATGTGTTTTGGCTGCGTATGCAGCAAGATGTGGCCAGTTTTGTTCGAGGTTGTGGTCTCTGCAGCATCTCAAAACCGGCAAACCAAAAATTAGGTTTGTACACTCCTTTGCCAGTTCCCTCGCGACCATGAGAGAGCATATCGATGGATTTCTTGGGGGGATTGCCTAAGACCCGACGTAGCAACGACTATCTATTGGTGGTCGTTGATCGGTTCTCCAAAATGATTATTGTTATTACTTGTCGAAAAACTATCACGGGAGAAGAAGCAGCTCGGTATTCTTTCAACACGTTTGGACACACTTCGGACTGTCGACTTCTATTGTGTCTGATCGTGATACCCGGTTGCTTAGTCACTTTTGGCGATCGCACTAGACGATGATGGACACCAATCTAAAGAGGAGTACTGCCTTTCATCAGCAAACTGATGGTCAAACCGAGGTGGTAAATCGCACAGTCGTTCATCTCTTGAGAGGATATAACTCGAAGCACCCAAAGACCTGGGATGAAAGCATACCGTACCTGCAGTTTGCTTTTAATCGAGTAGTGCATGGTTCGACTGGAAAGTCGCTGTTTGAGGTCTGTTTAGGATTTCTACCACAGAGTCCATTCGACATGGAATTTGTAATTCCTACCTCAGCACAGAACAGCAAGGAAGCATCTGATCAGGATCGAGCACAAAAGTTATGGAAAGGTATTAAACGACTCCATTGTGAGGTTGAACAGAACTTGCTGAAAGCTCAACTCAAGTATAAGGCGCGACATGATCAGCACCGAGTTGATGCGCAATTTCAAGAAGGTTATATGGTATGGTTACATTTGAGTAAAGAGAGACTTAAAGGTGAAGGTAAGAAACTCAAACCCATTCGTTATGGTCTTTTTCGGATTTTGTGAAAAGTGGGTAATAATGCTTGTAAGCTCGAGTTACCTCCATACATGGATATTTACTCGGTTGTTAATGTTGAGCACCTCAAACTCTTGCTGGATGATCAGCCAGATACCATAGTACCATCTATTGAAGACTTGTCCTATCAACGAGACGAACCACTTGCGAAGATTTGATTCTGGAGAAGAATGTGACTACCACCCGCAGTGGCATGAAGGAGATTTTTCGAATCAGTCGGAAAGATCAACGAGTACGTGCGGCAAAGTGGTACACCAAAGAAGATGGACAAGATCAATTTCCACATCTCCAGTTTGATCGAGAGATCGCAACAGGGGTTGGCTCCTTCTCAACAAGGGAGTCATGATCCGGGAGGATCTTCAAGTCCTGATCGCATATGGTTCCGCGATCATAACCGTGTTCGGAAAGTTTTCGCGACCATGGAAAGGAATTCGTTCCCTCTTCGGAATTGTAATCCGATCCGAAGATATATAACTAAGCTTATCCGTTTAGGATTAGTTAGTTAGTTAGTTATATGAGTCTAATTTGTTTATGTTTTTGAGTCTGATACGTATTCATACGATTGGACTATAAATACCTTGTAATAGGTTCAGTTTAGATCATCGAGTCTAGATTGAAGTCTTAGACACATAGTTCATCGACGTAGACAAGTCTGTCTAACGTTCGACGTGTAAAGCCCTCTTTGAATAAAGAGTTGTGTAATTTACTTGAGTTGTGTTTCTGATCATCCTTTGGGTTTCGGTAATTCCGATAAAGATCCCGTTATTCCGCATATTAGAATCTGGGCGAGCCTAGTGTGAAAACCAAGGCTAGGTCTCAAACGGATCACCCTCAACCGGGCCTAAAAACGAAAAATAAAGAAGATTCCACGAAGAAACCCGAGTTCTCTTCAGGTCGATGATCTAAGAAGCCAAACAGGATTGGAGCAAGCCAATTCTGCGAGGTCGTAGTCTTGGACTAGCAACCACAAGAGAAAGGTAAAAAAGTTCCATTCAAATCTCCTAAACTTCCCTCCGGAGATCGCACCCGCGACTGCCTGGAAAAATAGACTAACATGTAGGAAAACAAAAAGTGGTGTCCATTGCATAACGCTTCTGGACATGATCTCAATAATTACCGTGCTTGGTTAAAGAGCCTGGACAATTTCTATCAAGGAACTGGCCCCATGCCAACTATACCAGAAAACGGACAATCTCGAGACACAGAAGACATCGATGGAGACGAGGTAATGCCATACCAGGTACCTAGCAATCATGTTAATGTCATTTTTGGTGGTTCTTCATCTTATTACTCTAAGCATCAATTTAAAGCTGTTCACCATGAGATAAATAGCGTTGAAGCTCCATTAGGAGACCTCTCTGACATTCAACAGGGACGATTGTTCCAAAAGGATGTCCAACCCGCGACGACTCCCTTTGGTGATCAGCCCCATTATTAGCAATGCTAAAGTGGGGCGCGTATTGGTCGATGGCGGTAGCTTGCTCGACTTGTTGTTCGCAAAAGCTCTTGACAAGATGCAAATACCTCATTCCAAGATCAAGCCGGTGGCCCACCTGTTTTTTGGGATCATACCTAGCTCCATGATGATACCCATAGGCCAAATAGTGCTACCCATAACACTCGGAGAACCAAAAAACTTCCAAACAGAATTAATTACTTTCGATGTGATTGATTTTGATTCAACTTACAATGCCAATTTTTGGCATGCCATCGCTCGCCAAGTTCATGATGGCAACACACTACGCCTACTAGTGCATCTAATTGCCAGACCCAAAAGGCGTCATCACAGTTCGAGCAGTCAACATACAGCCTTAACCTGTGATCGCATCTCTTTGGAATTGGTTGATCAGTTACCCCTACGAGATGTCAAGTTAGCGACCAAGGAGCCTGATGCGGTCAGGACAACTCCGCGACCAGATGAAAAGCTAAAACTAGTTCCTCTCTTCCCAGACGACTCCTCTAAGACTGTCTGGATCAGGTCATCACTAGATGCCAAATAGGAACTGAGCTCATTACTTTCCTTCGAGCCAACACAGATGTGTTTGCGTGGAAACCATCCGACATACCTGGAGTCCCAAGGGAGGTGATTGAGCATAGGCTAGCAATTGGGCCTGGATAGCGACCAATAAAGCAAAAGCTTCGACGCTTTGCTCCTGATCGACAAGAAGCCATCCGTGTGGAGTTATCCAAACTCCAAGACGCTGGTTTCATCTGCGAGGTTCACCATCCTGAATGGCTCGCAAACTCAGTCATGGTCCTCAAGTCCAATGGTAAGTGGCGCATGTGCATCGACTACACCAGTCTCAACAAAGCCTGCCCAAAGGATGACTTTCCTCTTCCCCGCATTGATTAGTTGGTCGATGCCATGGCGGGTTGCAAACTGATGAACTTCTTGGATGCTTACTCAGGCTACCATCAAATTAGCATGGCAGAAGTAGATGAAGAGAAAACTGCCTTCATCACACCCTTTGGCACCTACTGCTATCTCAGAATGCCATCTGGGCTCAAGAACGCTGGTTCCACATACCAGCACTTGATGCAAAAGACCTTTCTATCTCAATTAGGGTGTAATTTAGAAGTTTATGTAGATGACCTAGTTGTGAAGAGCTTACAAGGCTCTAATCATGTAAATGATCTCACTAAGAATTTCTCCAATTTGAATAAACATGGAATCAAATTGAATCCCAAAAAGTGTTCTTTTGGAGTTTCTTCTGGTAAACTCTTGGGTTTTCTTGTTTGTTCTCGAGGCATTGAGGTTAATTCCGACAAAATACGAGCCATTGAGTAAATGCAATCTCCTTCCTCAATGAAGGATGTCCAAAGCCTAACCGGTCGAATGGCGGCCTTGAGTCATTTCATATCACGATTAGGCGAACGTGGGTTACCTTTCTTCAAGGTAATACGTAAGAACAATGGTTTCCAATGGTCGAATGAAGCCGAGAAAGCCTTCCAGGAAGTTAAAAAGTACTTATCCTGTGCTCCAGTGTTGGTTTCCCCAAACTCGGAAGAACCATTACTCATTTACTTGGCTGCAACCCCATGTGCGGTCAGTGCGGTACTGGTCGCAGAAAGAGATGGTGCGCAGCGACCAGTTTATTACGTCAGTGAAGTACTTAACGGACCAAAGGAGTGTTACCCCGAGGTCCAAAAACTACTTTATGCCCTCCTAATGGCTTCCCAAAAGCTACGGCATTACTTTCAAGTGCACAAATTTCTGTGCCATCATCTTTCCCTTTAGGGGACATACTCCATAACCCGGAGGCAACAGGTCGAATTGCAAAATGGGCAGTCGAGCTGGCAGCATTCGACCTCCACTTTACTGCTCGGGTTGCAATTACGTCTCAAATTCTTGCTGACTTCATAGTCAAGTGGACCAATCCCGAACCGCTACCTCAAAAGTTAGCAGATTTAACGACTACCGACCTCTGGACGATGTACTTCGATGGTTCTCGTGATTTTTCACACAGAGGCTGGAGTGGTCTTAATTATGCCTCTTGGCGACCGCCTCCAGTACGTCATACAACTCCACTTTGTTGAGACCAACAATGCAGTAGAGTCTGAATGTCTTCTAGCTGGGCTCCGAGCAGCCAAATCCCTTGGAGTCCATTGGCTAGTGGTGAGGGGAGACTCACAACTAGTCGTAAACCAGGTAATCAAGGAGTACAGCACCTCCGATGAGACAATGGCTCATTACCTGGGCGAGGTGAGGAAACTATAAAAATACTTCATGAAACTTGGGTCCTCACGCGCATCCGCTCCAGTAGGAGTATTCGTCGAGCACTGAAAACATCCCTCAATCACTGAGACAAATGAAGCTATCCCTAACATCGCTATCCTCGAGCAAGAAGCAGATTGGATCACACCATTGAGAATCCATCTTGTGCATGGGACCTTGCCCGTGGACGAAACCGAAGCTGATCGGTTAGTTAAAAAAGCATGCATGTATAGACTGGTCGACGACACTCTATACAAGAAAAGTACGCAAGGCGTACTCATGCATTGCATCCCTCAAGAAGAAGGCAAATCCCTTCTGAGAGACATTCATGAAGGCATATGCCATGCACATACCTCCTTTCGAACACTGGTCGGAAAAGCTTTTCACCAGGGGTACTATTGGCCTATGGCACTCAATGATGCCAGACATTTGGTCAAGACATGCCCCCAGTGTCAATTCCATGCTCGGCAAAATCACTAGCTAGCATACGCATTACAAACTATCCCGTTAACATGGCCATTCGCAGTTTGGGGGATAGACATTTTGGGACCAATGCCCCAAGCTGTTAATGGATACAAGTTCTTGTTCATAGCCATTGATACATTCACAAAATAGATTGAGGCTAGTCCGCACCATTACTGCCTCAGCGGCCCAAAAGTTCTTACATAAGAACATTGTAACACGATTTGGCGTCCCAAATTGCCTTATCACAGACAACAGTTCCCAATTTGTCAGTGGTCTTTTCTCAGACTATTGCGGCAATATCGGCACAAAAGTCTGCTTCACATCCGTTGCTCATCCACAAAGTAACGGCGCAATTGAACACACCAACGAGCATATCATCCAAGGGGTTAAGAAACACGTCTTCGACCGCCTTGAGATACGCTTGGGGGATTGGGTAGATGAACTCTACTCCGTTCTTTGGGACATACGCACTACACCTAGTAGAGCAACCGGCGACACGCCTTTCCAACTGGTGTTTGTGCCGAAGCCATGTAACCAAGTGAAATACAGCTTGGGTCTCCTCGCGTAACTAACTTCAATACAACAGATTCAACCCAAACCCGTGAAGATGAACTTGCTCTCCTAGAAGAAAAGCGAAATCAAACATTATTCAGGTCAGCGGCATATTTACAAGCCCTATGTAACTATCATTACAAAAGGGTGCGACCTGGTTTTGAGAAAGATTCAAAATCAGTCCAATCACAATAAGTTTTCCTCCCAATGGGATGGACCCTATACTGTAATCTCACTACCGCGACCTGGCCCAACAAGATTAGCTATGGAAGATGGCTGAGTTCTCTCCAATACTTGGAATATCGACCAACTACGCAAGTTCTATGTGTCAGTCTTTCCTTTCCCTTATCTTCTTTCAATTATTTAGCATATTTGCTTAATATTAAAAGTTACATTCTCATTCACCCCTCCTGGGCCATGATCGGGGGCTAATTGCCACAACGCACCCACCTATGATGATTAAGCAGATTCGTTGGCTGATCTCATGGTCGCATCTAAATAAGCCTTTCTTCGTAAGCCATTTCTCAACACCTTAGAAACTTACTGGCATGTTTCTGACCATTCGAGTGGCTGTCAGTTAGAAATAAACTTATGACTTCATATTCATGTGCTCTGTAAGCCGATCATCTTCTAGCATATATTTTGCTACATCCTGCAATCAATGTACTAGGCTCAAGTAACAACAATCGCTGGAGGGGACAAGGAGAAATGTGATTAACTATGACATCAGCTTATAAGCATTTCATATAGTTTATTGTCTTCCTTTCTCACTCAGCATTATACTAACAATGTGCATTTGCAAGGTACCATAATTAAAGAAAACTCGTTGTATATTCGTTTTTTCAAAAAGTACAGCAAAACAATCAAGCGTTAAGGAAGGCCGAGATCATGCAACAACTTTTCCACAAGTATCTTGACCTCGGCCCTCGTCGCATCCAGCTGATCCTCAGTGTCAAAGACAACCTCTCCCACCGCAAGCCTCAGGTCCAAATACGGACCATGGTGTTGCCTCAATTTGCAGAGCATAGCAGAGGCCACCTCGCTGACATCAGTCTTTAGTGCCTCCTGTCAACGATTGGGACTTTCGTCCTTAGTCAAACTTACGTAAATGTTTAAGAAGAATATGAAGCCAATCTAAGGTGAATCTCAGGTAAATTATGATTGCTATATCCGAGGAAGAAAGGAATTTATACAGGTTTGGGCCCTCCAATGATGAGTAATCTCCCTATGTCCTGTTAGTGATGAGGACATCACTCCTATGCATACGCCCGAGACTCCTCCAGTTGTGATGCAAGGACCCATCACAAGAGCACGAGCACGGCAATTGAATCAACAGGTGAGCTCGTTCCTAAGTGCCCGTGTATATACTTGTGAGGATAGTATGCTACCTAATGATATTATTGATTATATTGTACTTAGGAACTTTGGAGAGGATCATGAAGGCCTTGGGAACCAGCAAGGGCCAGGAGGGAGGCCAGGAGGGCGTCCAAGTCAAGTTGGAGTCCCAATTCATCTCGGAGTCGGAGTCCCAATTCATCTCGGAGTCGACTACCTCGGCCACCAGGAGCAGTGTTCAGTAAAATCATCACCCAGGCCACAAACGGACTCCGATTTCAATGATCCACATATGTATCGAAAGCTAAGGAGATAACCTTTCCAATGGAACTGGTTTCAGGTCAATTGGACTGCTGAGTAGACGGAAATTCGCGTTGCAAGTTGGCGGACAGAATCTGTCCCAGGGTGCTGCGTCACCAATTTGGGCCGTTGGCCCATGTATCGTGTTGGAGTCCATCACGGACACATCTAGGGTTTCTAGGACGTCCCTTAGCCCTTATATTCAGTAGCCGCCGCTAGGGTTTGGTTTGGGTTTTGCTTAGATTAATCTGTCAAAGAACAGTTTCGCCGTGTATCGGTTTGTGGAACCCCAACTCGTGAGATTCAATTTATATTTGCAATATTTCAGATTGCTTCTTTCTCGTTCTTGCTTGTGTTCTCGATTCGCATGCAGGGATAAGCCTTCTTGGCGAGGTCAATCGTGTTTGTGCATGGTTGATAACCAACGGAGCCGTGGTGTAGCGATTGCTGGGTTCGGATCGGTTCTGATCGGAAGCCGGATCGTCAACGTCGAGTCTCCACCAATCGACTTACCTCTACCTGTCGGAAGATCGGGCCACCGTGCGCATCAAGTGGTATCAGAGCCTCGGTTTCCCGTCAGGTATCATTGTATCCCCTTTAGTTTTGTTTTGCCATCGTCCTAGAGTCCAGAAAATTTGCCCCACAAAAAAGTTCATCATCAATTCCGCTGTCCTACAACCCTTTGAGCTTTGCAATTTCGTTTTCAGTATCGTATTGTTGAGTATTGATCCATAGTCATCGTCTTGTTGCTGGTTTGAGGTCGCGAGCCGCCTTGTGTCAATTGCCCTGCACCGCTGGCCATCCTTTTTCACCCGCAAACCTAATCCTATTCTAGCCTAACCGGGAGAAAGATCTGAATTCGCTAGCAATTCCAGATTGTGCAGTTTCACTAAAACTGGCATAACTTTTGCATACGAACTCCGATTTGGGTCTACTTTTTTTTGTTTCGAAGGGGACAACGACACACATCTGAAAATTCCACAAGTCTTTAGACCTGTGCATTTTTTTTTGACCCTCAAAAAAGCTTCTAAGACCGAGTTTCGACGCCCGGAAGTTTGCTGTCCTGTTTTGTCAATTCTTTCGGGCATCGGTTTCCTGTCGTTTGTTGCTTCAAATTGTGAGATTTTTGTTTCTCCTCTGAGTTAAGAGGTATATATTTGTGTTAGAAAAAAAAAAGAAGTGAAAAAAAAAATAAGAGGATAGAAAGAGCCAAACCGGCAAAAAAAAAACAGAGAGAAGAGAAAGAGAAGTACAAAATCAGAATTGCTTGCATCCTTTGAGTCCTTTGTGCTGTGATATATCCCTTGCTAGGTTGAACTAGTTATAGGAGCACGCTTAGGCCAGCAACTGTGACAAGAACTTTGAATCTTTATTCAGCTTTGCTAACTGTTTTCGAAATTTGCTAATCCTTGCTACTATACTTTGCCTTCCAAGCTCCACCTTTCTTCTGATCAGTTCAGGTTCAATTCGGCAATCGCTACACTCAAGCTTGTCACGGTATCACGAACCAGCCGCCGGTTGTACCACCTGTTGCATTGGTAAGAACACTTGTAAGAGCGTGGTAAGACGCTTGAGAGTTAGTGAAACCACCTTCTGCCGCCAAAGTAGTTGATAGGGATTATACCACCGGTTGTTTTTGTTTCTTTTGTCTTTCTTTCAACTAACAATGGCAGGTAATGAGGAAGATGAGTGTGTTACATGGAACGAGCTTAACAACGCGCTCAATGACATCAACGCAAACATCGCAAGGATCGGCCAAGATAACGACCAAAGATTGGAGAGGATAGAGCGAAGCATCGAAAATCTTCTTACCAGGTTGGAAAATTTTGAGAGACAGCCGCCTCCCAATGGAGCTCGCAGAGTGGAAGATCAAGAAGAGTCTGTCGCGGGAGATGAAGTGGATGGAGAGGGCCATGATGCCTTTGCCGCTCGCGCCGCTGCACAGGATGTGCGACAACAACAACGCCTGAATAACAACCGTCAAGGTATGGGAGGTAACGATTTTAATCCTCGTAATGGTCGTGGACATGATGATTCTTTTGCTAGGGTTAAATTTACCATACCATCTTTTTCTGGTACTTATGATGCTAAAGTTTACTTAGATTGGGAAATGACAGTTGAACAAAAATTTAACTCCCATCTTGTTCCTGAGATACATAGAGTTAGACAAGCTACTAGTGAGTTTAAAGATTTTGCTATCATTTGGTGGAATGAGATAGTAAATGCTGGATTAGCACCTGATACATGGGATAGATTAAAACAAGCTATGCGTAGAAGATTTGTTCCTCCTTCTTATAAACTTGATATGCGTAAGAATTTGCAACGCTTAAATCAAAATAATAAATCTATTGAGGAGTACTACCAAGAGCTACAAATAGGCATGTTGCGTTGTGAGGTAGTTGAGGATGAGGAGGATAAGATGGCTCGTTTTTATGGGGGATTACGGCGCGAGATTCAGGACATAATTGATTACAAAGAATATAATTCTATCAATAGATTGTTCCAGCTTGCTATGTTGGCAGAAAAAGAATTGCAGGGAAAACAGCAAAGGCCAAGGAGTAATTTCGGCAACATACCCACACCAAAGACGACGCCGGGGACAACCAAATCAGCTCCACCCCTTTCTGTTCGGTCTGCTGCCCCCTCCATGAGTAGGGCGCGTTCAGCAGCACCATCACCGCCATCACGAGTTCCCGAGGTGAGTAAATCTAACCATGTGCAGGCACCAACAAAGAGTTCTTCATCGGTGGCTTCCACGGGTCGAACAACGGAAATTGTGTGCCACCGATGCAAGGGGATGGGCCATGTCATGAAGGATTGCCCAAGTCGTCGAGCGTACATTGCAACAGAAGAAGGTGGGTACATTAGTGCTAGTGATGTTGAGGATGAATATGCTCTTGTAGCTAACCTTGCAGATAATGAGGATGACCATGAGACGGACGACGATGATGAGGAGATTTTAGGGACCGCTGCCACCAAGAATTATAGGACAATCATTGTCCAACGAGTGTTGAGCGCTCAAATGGAGCAAGCAGACAAGCTACAACGCCATAATTTGTTTCAGATGTACCTCATTGTCAAGGACCGTCGTGTTCGTGTCATAATTGATGGTGGGAGCTGCAATAAGTTGGTGAGTTCAGATCTGGTGGAGATGCTTTGCTTGCCCACACGTGCACACCCTCATCCCTACCATATTCAATGGTTCAATAACAGCGGTAAGGTGAAGGTAACACAAACTGCGAGAGTGCAATTTTCCATTGGAACATACCATGATTTTGCTGATTTTGATGTAGTACCTATGCAAGCATGTTCCCTTTTGTTAGGCCGTCCATGGGAATTTGATACTGATGCAATTCATCATGGTAGAAGTAACAAATACACTCTTATGCACAAGGGGAAGAAAATCACTTTGCTCCCTATGACTCCTACTGAAATTGTGCAATGTGACAAAGAGAGAGCTGAAAATGAGAGAAAAGAGAGTGCGCTTGAATCTGAAAATCAGCAAGTGGCTAAAAATATTTTCCCACCTAAGAAAGACAAGAAAGAACCTAGTTCTAGGTCCGAGGGAATTAAATTGAAGGGTGGTGTTATGCTTGCTACAAAATGTGACCTTGCTGAAATTAATGAGAATGATGCACCGTGCTATGCTTTGATATGCAAAGATGCTTTGTTTTCATTGGATGATATGCCCAGTACTTTGCCTCCTGCTGTCACTAACCTTTTGCAGGAGTATGCAGATGTTTTTCCTGCCGAGATACCTCCAGGACTCCCACCCATACGAGGGATTGAGCACCAAATTGATTTGATACCTGGAGCGAGTTTGCCAAACCGAGCTGCTTATAGGACCAACCCCGAGGAGACTAAGGAGATTCAGCGCCAAGTCCAAGATCTTTTGGACCGCGGGTATGTACGTGAGAGCCTTAGTCCTTGTGCTGTTCCTGTTATTTTGGTTCCTAAGAAAGATGGCAGTTGGCGCATGTGTGTAGATTGTAGAGCCATTAACAATATCACAATAAGGTACCGTCATCCTATTCCTAGGTTAGACGACATGCTTGATGAGTTAAGTGGTTCTATAATTTTTTCTAAGGTTGACTTGCGTAGTGGATACCACCAAATAAGAATGAAATTGGGAGATGAATGGAAAACAGCCTTTAAAACCAAGTTTGGATTGTATGAGTGGTTAGTCATGCCTTTTGGTTTAACTAATGCACCTAGCACTTTCATGCGCTTAATGAACGAGGTTTTACGAGCTTTCATTGGGAAATTTGTGGTGGTTTATTTTGATGATATATTGATTTACAGCAAGTCGTTACATGAACATCTTGATCATCTACGTGCTGTTTTTGATGCTTTGCGTGCTGCACGTTTATTTGGTAACCTCGAGAAGTGCACTTTTTGCACCGAACGAGTATCGTTTCTTGGCTATGTTGTGACTACACAGGGAATTGAGGTGGATGAATCCAAGGTGCACGCGATTAAGAGTTGGCCAACGCCCACGACGATTTCACAAGTGCGGAGCTTCCATGGACTTGCCGGATTTTACCGCCGCTTTGTGAAGGATTTCAGCACCATTGCAGCCCCATTGAACGAGTTGACGAAGAAGGGAGTTGTGTTCCATTGGGGGCAAGCACAGGAGAATGCCTTCAACCTTTTGAAAGATAAGCTTACTAATGCACCTTTACTCCAACTTCCTGATTTTAATAAGACCTTTGAGCTTGAATGTGATGCTAGTGGGGTTGGACTTGGCGGTGTTTTGATGCAAGATAGTAAACCTGTTGCTTACTTTAGCGAAAAATTGAGTGGTCCTGTTTTGAATTATTCCACGTATGATAAAGAATTGTATGCTCTTGTGCGATCTTTAGAAACGTGGCAACATTATCTTTGGCCCAAAGAATTTGTTATTCATTCCGATCATGAGTCGCTAAAACATATTCGCAGTCAAGTGAAACTGAATCGTAGACATGCTAAATGGGTTGAATTTGTTGAATCTTTTCCTTATGTTATCAAACACAAGAAAGGGAAGGATAATGTGATTGCTGATTCCTTGTCTAGGAGATATACCATGTTGTCCCAACTTGATTGTCGTATATTTGGATTGGAATCAATTAAAGAACAATATGCTAATGATGATGATTTTAAGGATGTCTTGCTGCATTGCAAAGAGGGAAGAACATGGGACAAATATGTGATAAATGATGGATTTGTGTTTAGAGCTAACCGCCTATGCGTTCCAGTTGGATCCGTTCGTTTTCTTTTGATACAGGAAGCTCATGGAGGAGGTTTGATGGGTCATTTTGGTGCCAAGAAGACGGAGGCCGTTCTGTCCGCTCACTTCTTTTGGCCGAAGATGAGGCGAGACATTGAGAGGTTTGTATCCCGCTGCACTACATGTCAAAAGGCTAAGTCACGATTGAATCCACATGGTTTATATATGCCTCTTCTTGTTCCTAGCACTCCATGGGAGGATATATCTATGAACTTTGTTTTAGGACTGCCTAGGACCAAGAGGGGGAGGGATAGTATTTTTGTGGTGGTTGATAGATTTTCTAAGATGGCTCACTTTATTCCTTGTCATAAGAGCGACGATGCTGTTAATATTGCTAACCTTTTCTTTCAAGAAATCGTTCGCTTGCATGGTATGCCTTCTACTATTGTGTCAGATCGTGATGCCAAGTTTTTGAGCCACTTTTGGAGAACTCTATGGAATAAATTGGGGACCAAGCTGCTGTTTTCAACAACATGTCATCCCCAAACCGACGGCCAAACCGAGGTAGTAAATCGTACATTATCTACTATGTTGAGGGCTGTTTTGAAGAAGAATTTGAAGATGTGGGAAGAGTGTTTGCCGCATGTTGAGTTCGCTTATAATAGGGCGGTACACTCCACCACCAAGGTAAGTCCTTTTCAGGTAGTGTATGGCTTCAATCCCCGTGCTCCTATTGATCTATTACCTTTACCTACTAGTGAACGAGTTAATCATGATGCTAAGGAACGTGCTGAATTTATTCTGAAATTGCATGAAAAGACTAAAGAAAATATTGAAATGATGAATGAAAGGTATAGGACTGCGGGAAGTAAAGGTAGAAAGGAAGTAAAACTTGAACCGGGTGATTTAGTATGGTTACACTTGAGAAAGGATCGTTTTCCAGAATTGCGAAAGTCTAAATTAATGCCTAGAGCTGATGGTCCTTTCAAGATACTTGAGAAAATAAATGATAATGCATATAAACTTGAGTTGCCGCCCGAATTTGGGGTTAGTCCCACATTTAACATTGCAGATTTGAAACCGTTCATGGGAGAAGAAGATGAGCTTGAGTCGAGGACGACTCCACTTCAAGAGGGGGAGGATGATGAGGACATCACTCCTATGCATACGCCTGAGACTCCTCCAGTTGTGATGCAAGGACCCATCACAAGAGCACGAACACGGCAATTGAATCAACAGGTGAGCTCGTTCCTAAGTGCCCGTGTATATACTTGTGAGGATAGTATGCTACCTAATGATATTATTGATTATATTGTACTTAGGAACTTTGGAGAGGATCATGAAGGCCTTGGGAACCAGCAAGGGCCAGGAGGGAGGCCAGGAGGGCGTCCAAGTCAAGTTGGAGTCCCAATTCATCTCGGAGTCGGAGTCCCAATTCATCTCGGAGTCGACTACCTCGGCCACCAGGAGCAGTGTTCAGTAAAATCATCACCCAGGCCACAAACGGACTCCGATTTCAATGATCCACATATGTATCGAAAGCTAAGGAGATAACATTTCCAATGGAACCGGTTTCAGGTCAATTGGACTGCTGAGTAGACGGAAATTCGCGTTGCAAGTTGGCGGACAGAATCTGTCCCAGGGTGCTGCGTCACCAATTTGGGCCGTTGGCCCATGTATCGTGTTGGAGTCCATCACGGACACGTCTAGGGTTTCTAGGACGTCCCTTAGCCCTTATATTCAGTAGCCGCCGCTAGGGTTTGGTTTGGGTTTTGCTTAGATTAATCTGTCAAAGAACAGTTTCGCCGTGTATCGGTTTGTGGAACCCCAACTCGTGAGATTCAATTTATATTTGCAATATTTCAGATTGCTTCTTTCTCGTTCTTGCTTGTGTTCTCGATTCGCATGCAGGGATAAGCCTTCTTGGCGAGGTCAATCGTGTTTGTGCATGGTTGATAACCAACGGAGCCGTGGTGTAGCGATTGCTGGGTTCGGATCGGTTCTGATCGGAAGCCGGATCGTCAACGTCGAGTCTCCACCAATCGACTTACCTCTACCTGTCGGAAGATCGGGCCACCGTGCGCATCAGTTAGGATTTCACTATGTAAAATGAGGATTACAAGAAGAGAATCAAGGATGTTCTTAGATGAACTAAGAACAATCTTGTATTCTTTAGCTTACAGTCAATGTAAATCTACTATGGCTAGTTCTAAAGTGTTATGTCTTGAATCTCTTGCCTCGTGTCCCCTCTGATCTCTCCTGGCGATCCTCCTTTTATAGCTCATCACCGGTTGTCGGTTACGAAATTGGAAGGGTCGCAGAGGCAGATGTGCGCCGGCTATAAAATGTAATTATACCCGTTTATGATTACGCCTCCATCTTCTTGACGGTTACTATAGACTTAAAGAGTTAAAACGTCTAAGACGACGGTAGTGATAAAACAGGTTCAACCACTATTCATGATTGAATGAGTCTAATCGTATAGCCATTAAATGTTTTATCTCTTTAGTAAGTTATGATCACGTATTAACTATGACAAGGCACAGCTATTTTCAAGTCCTTCACGACCTGGGCAATCATGGGAAAATGTCTCCATGTCCACAATATTCGTGAGACCATAGTCTCTTTGACCTCGGTGTTTGTGGATATTTAAATACTACAAACCTCGCGACTTCATAGGATGAGGCCATGGAATGTGCTACATCCAGTATGTCTTGGACTATTCTATTGTCTCTCTCTTATGCTCCTAAGACCATAGAGAGGTAGAAAATCTCGTTCTGTAGTTCTTGCGACTATAGAACGACAAAGGTGACTAACTCGGATTATAACCCTCGTCAGCTAGCCCCCGAATTTGAAATAACAAGATATATACTTTGTTATTTTAAATTCAATCATTTTGTAAATTCAATTATAAATATTCTAATGTTTCACCTTCTCCTGTAACAAAAAGTCATCTTTTTTCCACTGTGTGTCGCTTCGTTTCCCAAGAAGATCTTTGGGTGTAATTTTGATAGGTCATGATGAAGTCTTTTGCTACAACTCGGGACAAAACTTAATGTGCATTTTAAGAACTCGAGGATTGAGAATACGAACCGTCACCCCCAGATTTATAAATACTTAGCTTGTACGTTCTAAGATTTTCAAGCTTTCACTAGTTAAACCTGAGAACTTCCTTTGTCTTTTCCCCTCTGTTCTTGTTCTAATGACGGGTCAAAGTTCTAAACAAGTTGTTGAGAGTGATGAAAAGGAAATAGAAATAGAAGATAGTCTTATGCAGCCATTTCAAGAGGTAACTCTTCTTTTGAAGAATCTGCATTAATCTTTCTTCTAATATGTAATTTTTCAAAATAACACTTTTTGGACTTCTTTAGGATCTTGAAGGTGCAACTACCTTAAAGAAGCGAACTGGTGATGATATTGGATCATCTAGTGGATCCTCATCGAAGAAACTAATGAGGTACGAGGAGTTAGCTGCCACCGCTTCTCAAAACATGGTGTCAGCCCCTTCTGCTCAAAGTGATTATGATAGAAGGAAAGAGGATGACAACCTACAGTCTTTGACTATTGGCTCTCATTCTTTTGAATTAAATTTGAGGTATTGATTATCTTATTAACTAAGTTGTTTAATCAAGAAATGACTCAGACTTTAATCGAATATGCAGTACGGATGGTACTATTCTTGTACCAATCCCTTCGGTGGTCTAGCCAGCATCTGCCTCTAAGGTAAGTACTTTTTGTTCCTCAATTCTTCTTGTATGCGACCTGGATTAAACCTTTTGTCTATAGGAGGACAAGGCATTGTGGGTTCTCAGTGAACAACTTGCTGAGATCCAAGTTCTTCTGAGGGAGAAGACTGATTAATGCAAAACTCTCCTAGAAGAAAAAGAGGAGATTGAGTAGTGCTTCATCAGGCGAGGACTCAACCTCAAGACTGCCTTCAAGGTCGTTGAGTTCCTGAGGGAGAATTATAATAGGGCTCGTGAGGATGCAAGGTTGGTTCACGAAGAGAGAGATCTTGTGCGAGAGTAGAGGGAACTCTCTGACACAATAACAGCCAAATGTTTTCTTACAATAAAAGACAATGTCGAAAGATTAAGGAACGTCGCTGATTCTCTTGGGGCAGCTAGTGTTAATCCTACTAGCGATAACTTGTCCCTTGGAGAACATTGTATTTTGCTTTCGGATCAGGTTGACTCTTTAGTCACCTGTATCCCTTTTTTGTGTAAGGACTGTAAGAAATAATGTTATTTTCTTTACACTGTGAAAGTTTTAATGGATGATTACGCATAATCTATAATCATTTTGAATATCCTCTTTCTTTATCTCTAAGAATAAAAAAGATTTTCAAGTAAATTACTTTTGTGCGAAAAATGATTGCAGGAAAAAGTCTCTGTGACCATAGCATCCACAAGTAATGTACCTTTGTACTATAACCATGGTCGCCGTGACAATAAATTGAGACCATAGAATCCCTTTTTTCAGTATGATTAACTGGCATCTAGCCCCTGAATTCGAAACGAAATGACTTTTTGGATTTCAAAAATATTCATTTTCATTTCGGATTTCAACAAGTCCCAAGAAGGAATTTGGGTGCGCCCGTCAAATCCATCATGGGAACCATTTAATGCCAAAGACGGGTGCAAGGGAAACTTACAGTTTCCAAAGTCTCAAAAGCCTTGTCTTTGCAAACTTCGCCGCCTCACGCCGCCAAAATCCCTCGCCTTCCAAAACCCATTTTCATGCGATCTTGATCATATGGCATCCTGGAGCCAATCCATCTTCTATGATAGTGAGCATCTGGAGATTTTGCAGAAAGAAGAGATTTTGCCTTCGAGGCAACTAATTCAATGTCGATTGATCGAGAAGGAAGAAACACCAGGCGTTCAGGAAAATGAACTGTTGCTTTTTGAGGATTTATTGTGCTGTGGATTTTGTCTGCCAGAG
The DNA here is from genome assembly GCA_019359835.1 of Pharus latifolius. Classification (NCBI taxonomy): domain Eukaryota; kingdom Viridiplantae; phylum Streptophyta; class Magnoliopsida; order Poales; family Poaceae; genus Pharus; species Pharus latifolius. The sequence goes on along the minus strand of CM033325.1, from coordinate 18,767,404 downwards.
AGTGAATTCTTCCTCAGGGTTTTGAACCATTTCGGACTAGAGTTGGTAAACCTTCACCCCAACTCTGTGTTGAGTTTGGCCATTTTTCAGCACCTGTGAGAAGCTTTTGTTGGGGTTTTGCTGAGCATCGCTCTGTTTCGCTGTTTCTACTTTCTGGTGTGGTCCAAGAGCGCAAATGCTGCTAGATGCTTCTACTTCTGCTTGAGGGAGAAGAAAGGTTATCCTATTGTCCTGCTGCGCTATTCTGTCCATGGCTGGAAGCAGTGATGGTTCTACTGCAGCACTCCCGAGGAAAGCAGCCTCTGGTTCAAAAATCGTCGGCTAGAAAAAAGCAACGAGAAGGATTCTGCCCCTGATCTCAATGAAGAGCTGTAGAAGCAAGCCTACGCAATCCAATATTTAGCACATGAAGGCTTGACAACTTAGGATGTGATCCGAGAATTCATCAAGAATCGGATCAGCCCATTAAAGAAGATGGTGCACCCTACTTGGGAGGTGCGGTCTATGCAAGATGGAACCTTGGACTATGAACAAGGTAAAATCTTTTCTTGCAGACTGGGAAATTGTCTTCAATCTATACATGCTTATTGTATTTTCCAAACAGGGTTGCCTTCTTCTGAGGTCAAGAGGAGAATGAACGCTCTCTTGAAGTTGTTTAATCCGACCATCCAAGGTGACGTGAATGCACCGAGACCACAGAGCTTGGTCTGTGGTAGTGACAGATTGTTACAAGAAAGACGAAAGGTAAAATCTCCTCTGCAAACTTGTATATTTTTCTTTTTTGGAGTAATAAGAAATAGATTAGACTATCACTTTGATGTAGTTTCTCCTGGGCCAAATAATTGGAATGAAACGGGCCATGGAAGAAGCTAGTTCTTTTTGAGGTCCTTCATCCAAAAAAGTGAAGAAAACTCCTTTGAAAGCGAAGAAACCTTCAGCCCCCAGCAAACTTATCCAGAAGAAGGCCACAGGGAAACTTTGTTGAAGGTCGTTACTTCCAATGTGGCGGCCAAAACTGTAAAAGTATCTAGTTTTTGCCGTTCTCCAACTGCAATTGGAAATTACTCTTCGATCATACAGGGAGAAGGAAGCGAGGAGGAGGAAAACGAGACTCCCCTCATTTTACGGAGGAAGAGGTTTGCAGAACCTGTGAAGAAGACATCGAAGAAGATGTTTTCTTCATTGGTATCTCCTCAAAGTGGAGAAATGAGTTCCCTGGGACTCAACGTCAGGTAACAAACCACCACCTTTCTAGTAGTATGTGAATACATTCCTATGTAGTTGTGACCTACACAATCATTAATGAATGCACAGGTCGAGCCCATCCCCTGCAGATGTTGCATTAGTTCCAAATGTCGATACAACCATTGCAGACGAGAACACAACTCCTACAGTTGAAACTGTAGCTATACCTGAAGTTCTAGGTACTACTGATGTTACTGGAATTATCATTGATGAGGTGATTCACAATATTCAGTCAGAACCAGTCAATGATGTGGAGACTGATGTCGCGGCTGCGACCTTGACCATGGGGACAGGCGAACAAGCAGGAACTTCTACTCCCCCTCTGGTCGAAGAAAATGTTGAATCAACAGATCTAGTTGCTGATTCCTCGTATCCTGCTTCAGAATTGAATTTGCAAATCATTGAGCAGGTGCGAGATGACTTAGGATCCGAGATCCTACTAAAGGATCTTATTGAGGTAAGGATTAACTTCACCCCAATATTGTTTATTATTTTTTATCTGAATAACATCTTCGAATACTTGTCTTCTTGTAGAATTCTGCCAGGTATTCGACCTTGGTAAATTTGCTGATTGAGCAATTTAAGGTCGTGCAGTTGAAATGCAACCAACTAGAACAGTAAGTACCTTGCTCTTTAAATTCACTCTTCTACGAATCAAAATGAACTTTCTTGTCATTGCAGGAAAAACTCTGTATTGACAAATGAGGTTGCCAAAGTCCATTCTGACAAAGAGACAGCCATAGAAAAAGCTTTAGAGGAAAAAGTAAAAATCTTGTTGAAGCTCTATCTTCCTCAGAGGAGAATAAAAGCTTATGTGCTTCTCTTCAGAAGGAGAAAGAAAAGCTACACTTGACTTAACTTGTATGTTCATTCTCACAGAATTAGTCATTGCGTTTTATGAACTTATAAAATCATTTTCTTTTCTTCTGACCAGGTCTAATAGAAATAAATTCAAAACTAGCAAAGGAAAGAAATGACTTTGAAGAAAGATATAGTTGGTGAGGATTTGATCTAGAAAAGCTTCATAATATCAATCAAAAGATCGCGGAAAAGGCCAAGAATGCTGCCAGGATCTCCGAAGAGGAAAAGAATAATCTGGAAGGGATTGTCAATAATTCCAGCATTATTGAGGAAGCTTCTCTCAAGAAACTGAGAGATGTTGCAGACTCTGTTCAGGCGACAATGGTGAACTCTGAGAAGAACAATCCATCTCTCGAAGAGTCCTGCGCCCTAGTTGCGACTCAAGCTAATTATCTGATTGACAATATCCCATAGTTTGCGAAGAGATATAAGGAAACTGTCAAGAACGACATTAGTTCTGTTGCTTCCTCCATCTTATGCGAACTTAGACATCGCCATGGTCCAGATTTTGATTTGAACTTAGTGGTGGAAGATGTCACATTTGACAATGAGGGTCAGTTGAATGCAACAGTTGCTGAGGTCACGCCAATAGTTGATAAACTATTAAGAAACCTCAAGCTTGCTTGAAACTTTCTTCTCCATTGTAAATATTTGTTTTGACAATGGGAAATAAAGATCCTTTGATGTATTAGTTTATTTATTACCTTCAAAGAAAACAGCTAATAGAGAATGTATATGCATGATTTTTTCAAAATTTTAAAAACATAAAGACATATTTAACTTCCATCTAAATGTTATAGTTGTATTCTCCTAGCCCCCTCCTAATATTACTAATACTAACAAATCAGTATAGTAATTTCTGGATAATAAACTTGCCTAGTAAACCTCTTATGCGTTGAGAAATGGCTTATAAAGAAATTTTTGAACTAGAGTTTATTATGAAATCACAAGTACAAATAGCTCAAAGTAAGTGCTAAAAGTTTTTTGCAAACTAACAGCCACTCGAATGATCAGAAACATGCTAGTTGGTCTCGTGTTTGTTAAGAAATGGCTTATTTAGAGATGTCTTATCTAGATGCGACCATGAGATCGATTAGAGAATCCACTTTAAACACTGTGATGAGGTGATTATTTGTGAGCGAACCTCAATAGAGAATCAAAGGACATCAATAGAGAACACAATTATAACATAAAGTGAAAGAAGTGTCGTTTTATTGTAGAAAATATGCTAATTGAACAGGAAAATGTTATTGGAAAAACTTACACATAAAATTTTCGCAATTGGTCTATGCTCCATGAATTGGATAAGATCCTTCCAGTTTCCATAGCTAATCGAGCTAATCCTGGTCGCGGTATTGAGACCACAGTATAAGGTCCTTCCCTCTGAGGAGAGAACTTGTTGCGATTGGACTTGTTTTGAATTTTTCTTAAAACCAGGTCACCCACATGAAGACTAAGTGGTCTCAACTTTTTACTATGATATTTACGCAAAGCTTGTAAATATGCAGTAAACCTAATCAATGCTCGATCATGCTTTTCTTCGAGAAGAGAAAGTTCATCTTCTCGAGCATCGCTTTGATTATCAATATCCAAGTGACTTCGGCGAGCTGAACCAAGTTGAATTTCAATTGGTAAGACAGCTTCTGCACCAAAAGCCAGTTGGAAAGGCGTTTCACCCGTAGCTCGACTGGATGTGGTACGTAATTCCCATAAAACTGAGTAGAGCTCATCTATCCAAGCCCCCGAGTGCAACTTAACGCGGTCGAAAACTCGTTTCTTGACACCCTGTATGATCTACCCGTTGGCATGTTCTACTGCACCATTGCTCTGCGGGTGAGCGACAGATGCGAAACAGACCTTGGTCCCAATGTCGTCGCAATAGTCTAGGAAAAGACCGCTGACAAATTGTAAACCATTGTCGGTTATGAGACGACTTGGGACTCCAAATCGTGTTACTATGTTCTTATGAAAGAACTTCTTTGCAGCAGCAGTAGTAATATTGTGAACTGGCTCAACTTCAATCCACTTATTGAAGGTATCAATGGCTACGAACAAAAACTTGTACCCATTGACAGCTTGAAGCATTGGCCCTACAATATCTATTCTCCAAACAACAAATGGCCAAGTTAAAGGAATAGCTTGCAAAGCATATGCTGGCTGATGAACTTGCCGAGCATGAAATTGACACTGTGGGCATGTCTTGACCAATTTCATAGCATTATTGAGTGATGTAGGCCAGTAATAACCTTGTTAAAACGCTTTTCCGACCAATGTGCGATAAGAAGCATGTGTTCCACATATGCCTCATGTATTTTGTTTAGAAGGGATTTGCCATCTTCTTGGGAAATACATCGCACCAGGAATCCTCGAGTGCCCTTTCGATATAAAGTTCCCTCAATGAGTTGATACATGCGTGCTTTTCTAAACTAACCGATCACTATCGGTTTCATCCTTAGGCAAGGTCCCATGCACAAGATGGATTCTCAATGGATGAATCCAATCCGCTTCTTGCTCTATGGTCACGACGTCAGTTATCACTTCTGACCCTTCTTTGATAGAAGGGGATTTTAAGTGCTCAATGAACACTCTTGCCGGGGCGGATGTACATGAGGACCCAATTTTTGACAATTTGTCCGAGAGAATGTTGTCTCTTCACAGAACTAATTGGACTTCGAAATTAGTGAAGTATTTTTCCATTTCCTCACCTCGTCCAGGTAATGACCCATTGTCTCATTAAGATGCTATACTCCTTGTTTACCTAGTTTACGACTAGCTGTGAGTCCCCCCCACCACTAATCGATGGACACCTAGGGATTTGGCTACTCGAAGCCCAGCAAGAAGCCCTTCATACTCTGCTGCGTTATTAGTAGCAGTAAAGTGTAATTGTATGAGATATTGGAGTTTATTACCCTGAGGTGTTATTGAAACTACCCCAGCTCCCGAGTGTTGATAACTGCGAGAACCATCAAAATACATCATCCAACAATCGGAATTACCCAAATCCACCACGTCTTTTTCTTGTGGTGCGGGATTAGACCATTTGACTACGAAATCAGCAAGAACTTGGGATTTGATTGCTACTCGAGCAGTAAAACAGAGATTGAATTCTCCAAGTTCAACTGCCCACTTCACAATTCGACCAGAGACTTCTGGGTTTCGGGGAATATCTCCTAAAGGAAAAGACAATGGCACACGTATGTGCTTGAAGTAATGTATAAGCTTTCTAGAAGCCATTAACAAAGAATAAAGGAGATTTTGGACTTCAGGGTAATGCTCCTTTGGTCCATTAAGCACCTCGCTTAACTAATAGATTGGTCGTTGCACTCCATCTCTTTTCGCGACCAGAACCGCGTTGACCGCATGAGGAGTGGCAGCCAAATAGATGAGCAGTGTTTCTCCCTCAACAGGGGAAACTAACACCAGAGGACTGGTGAGGTATGCTTTAACTTCTTGAAAGACTTTTTTGGCTTCGTCCGACCGTCGAAAACCATTGTGCTTACGTAGAACCTTAAAGAAAGGTAAACCACATTCTCCTTACCGCGAAATGAAATGACTTAAGGCCGCCATTCAACCAGTTTGACTTTGCACTTCCTTCGTGGTCGAAGGGGATCGCATTTGCTCAATGGCCCGAATTTTTTTGGGATTAACTTCAATGTCTCTAGAACAAACAAGGAACCCAAAGGTTTACCTGAAGAATCCCCAAAAGAGCACTTTTCGGGATTCAACTTTATTCCATGTTTTTTCAAATTACAAAAAGTTTCAGTAAGATCATCTATATGACTGGAGCTCTTAAGGCTCTTTACAACCAAATCATCAATATAAGTTTCTAAATTACGCCTTATCTGACAAAGAAAGGTCTTTTGCATCAAGCGCTGATACATGGAATCAACATTCTTGAGCCCAAATGGCATTCTGATGTAGCAGTAAGTACAAAATGGGGTGATGAAGGCAGTCTTCTCTTCATCTTCTTCTGCCTTCTATTATGATGGTAGCCTGTGTAAGAATCCAAGAAGCTCATCATTGCACAACCCGCTGTGGAATCAATCAACTAATCAATACGGGGAAGAGGAAAATTATCCTTCAGACATGCACTGTTCAAACTGATGTAATCGACACACATGCGCCACTTACCATTTGATTTTAGGACCATGATCGGGTTTGCGAGACATTCAGGATGGTCGACCTCACGAATGAAACCAGCCTGCTGGAGTTTATCTAACTTCGAACGAATAGCTTCTTGCCGATCAGGAGCAAAACGTCCGAGTCTTTGCTTTATTGGTTGTTGTCCAGGCCAAATGGCTAGCCTGTGCTCAATTACTTCCCTTGGGACTCCAGGCATGTCTGAGGTTTTCCACGCAAACACATTCACATTAGCCTGGAGGAAAGCATTGAGGTTTAGTTCCTATTTGTCATCCAGGTTTGATCTAATCCGAACGGTTCTAGATGGATCATCTCGGAATAAAGGAACCATTTTGAGTTTTTCCTCTAGTCGCGGGGATCCTTTGATCGCATCTGGTGCTGAGGTCGCAACCTTAACATCTCGTAAAGGAAGTTGATCGACCAGTTTCAGGGAAATTCGATCACAAGTTAGGGCTGTATGCTGACTGCCCCTCACTGTGATCACGCCATGAGGACCTGGGATCTTGACGCATTGCTAGGCATAATGCGTCGCTGCCATAAACTTAGCGAGAGAAGGCCTACCAAAAATGGCGTTATAAGCAGATCAAAATCAATTACATCAAAAGCAATCAATTCTGTTCGAAAATTCACTGGTTCCCCAAGTGTTACCGGCAACACGATCTGGCCAATTGGTAACATAGAGGAACCTGGAATTAGTCCGAAAAATGGTTGTGCCACTGGCTTTATCTTCGAACAAGGAATTTGCATCTTGTCTAGAGTCTTAGCAAATAGGAGATCGAGCGAACTCCCTCCATCAACCAATACTCGTCCTACCTTAGCATTGCTAATAGTAGGGGATATCACCAAAGAGAGGCGCTGAGGTCACATCAACCCCTTAGGGCAATCTTCCCGGCTAGAGGTCAAGGAAACCTCCGACCATCGGGGAAATAGAGGCTCTCCCAAAGGAACCTCAGTACTGTTTACCTCACAACAAACAATTTTATATTGACGCTTAGAAATATAAGGTGAAGAACCACAAAAAAAAACATTAATGTGATTGTTAGGTACCTGATATGGCATGTCTTCATCTGCATTAGCGCCTTTGCTCCCACTAGTTTGTCCCTGACCTGGTACTGTAGGAAGTAGTTTTACCTTGATAAAAATCTTCTAGCTTCTTTAACCAAGTTCGACAATTTTGGAGATCGTGCGATCAAACATTGTGAAACAGATACCATTTCTTCGATCCTGCGGTTTAGCTTGTTTTTTTGTTGGTCACCACGACTAGCGGGAGAAACCTTGTTAGCTTTAAATGGAACCTTCTTACCTTCCCTTGATGTTGCTTGTCGATGACGGTGACCCCTCAGAATTGGTTCGTTCTGGCTTTCTTCACCTTTTTTTATTTCCTGCCCGTGGATGTCTCAAGTTTCTTACTTGATTTATTCTTCTTGTCGGTCTCGAGACCTGGTTGAGGCGGCAAATTCCCCTTATCCACCATCTTATTCCACTCAATGGCCTCAGCCGCGTCGGAATAATGATCAACCATGTCAAAGAGGTCTGCAACTGATCATGGTGGATAAATGAGCAAATCTTCGATAAACCTCCGATATCGAACGACATGTTTAAATGCCCTGATGATGGAGCTATCAGAAATGTTGGGAATAGTGTTTCATACTCCCACAAATCTTTTGACAAATTTGCGAAGAGTCTCAGTCGAGGTCTGGCGCAAGAGATGAAGTTCATCCTCCTTGCCAGGCTTCTGATAACAATTTTGGAAATTGTTGAGGATTGCATCATACAACATTTCCCAATTATAAATGGAACCTTTGGGCTGATTAAACGGCCAGGTCCATGCCGGACCTTCCATAACAGTTGGCAAATAATTCGCCATAACTAGTTCATCACCACCAGCCGCTTGTATGGCAGTGATGTAAATCTGTAGAAATTCAGACGGATTTGTAGTCCCATCGAATCGCTTGATTGTCCCGGGTTTAAACTTATCTGGCCAGATTACTGCACGTAATTCTGGCGAGAAAGCCTTGCAACCTACGTACAAAGGACGTGGCTGCTGTTCCTCGTGACCTCCATCAAGGTCGCGGAATGAACTCACCTGTGGCCCCAAACGTGAATGTACCAGTTCACGATTACGATCGCGAGAAGAATCTATTTGTGGTCCTAACCGAGAATGTACTGGCTCACGACGGAGGTCACTAGAGTTACCTGTATGCCTGGTTTTATGATACCGGGCCGATGGAGTGTGTCCACGCAAACACTTCTGGCTCGAATAATAACTATCCTTCTCATGAGAATGAGTCATTGATCGCGAGGACAATATCGGAGTGACAACAGTTGCCACCTTGTCGAGGTTATCCGCCAAGATCCTTGCAAACAAAACTCTGTCATCATTCGCCAAATTTGAAGGAGGATTGCGAAGAGTATCTGCAATCACATGAATCCGCTCCTGTGTGCACCTTCGAGGTGCCATGGGAGTTATCGTAGCTTCATCCATCAGAGGACAAACTGGAGCTGATGAGGGAGTTTGGTCCTGCCTGCGACCATGATGTCGCGGACGAGAAGTACCAGGGGCCAGGTCGCAAGACGTGGCATCATGACGAGATTGCGTGAGCTGCAGAGCTTGCCCTATGAGCTTATGAACCTCGACCTCGCGTTGCTCATGAGCTACATCTTCCTCCCGTTTGTGTTCTGCTTCCTCCTTGGCAGCATGTTGCTCAGAGGTTTCCTCATAAAGCACAACAACTTCTCGGGGAACCGAAGTCACATATGGGGAGACCATCTCCTCATCTGAGTCAGACTCAAAATCAAAGATAGAATTCAAGTTCTCTGGAGCAAAACCTTCCATACTAAACTCGAGGTCCTCATCTCTTGCATCATTTGGGACGATGGGTTCTAGCACATAGTCACCATTTGATGTGATAGGACTCACAAGAGGTGAACATACTGTCTGTTCAGGTTCTTGACCATAGATCAAGTCCTGAGGATTCTCCTCAGCAGTAGGCTCTGAAGGAGCTTCATTTTCTTCCATGTAAAGAGTCTCATCCTCCATATTAAGATAACCATAATCTGCAAGATCAAAATCATTTTCGGAATCGTAAACTGTTGACATGGTTTACCAAAAATTCCTGATGAAGAAAGACACCTTGAAATAAGGCCCCACGGTTGGCACTAGCTGTCGACGATTGGGACTTTCATGCTTAGTCGAACTTATGTAGATGTTTAAGAAGAATATGAAGCCAATATTAGGTGAATCTTAGGTAAATTATGATAGCTATATAGGAGGAAGAAAGGAATTTATACAGGTTCGAGCCCTCCGATGATGAGTAATAGCCCTACGTCCTGTTAGGATTTCACTATGTAAAATGAGGATTACAAGAAGAGAATCAAGGATGTTCTTAGATGAACTAAGAGAAATCTTTTCTTCTTTAGCTTACAGTCAATGTAAATCTACTATGGCTAGTTCTAAAGTGTTATGTCTTGAATCTCTTGCCTCGTGTCCCCTCTGATCTCTCCCGGCGATCCTCCTTTTATAGCTCATCGCTGGTTGTCGGTAACGGAATTGGATGGGTCGCTGAGAGGTAGACGTGCGCCGGCTTTAAAATGTAATTATACCCGTTTATGATTATGCCTCCATCTTCTTGATGGTTACTATAGACTTTAAGAGTTAAAACGTCTAAGACGACGGTAGTGATAAAACAGGTTCAACCACTATTCATGATTGAATGGGTCTAATCGTATAGCCGTTAAATGTTTCATCTCTTTAGTAAGCCATGGTTGCGTATTAACTACGACAAGGCACAACTATTTTCATGTCCTTCATGACCTGAGCGATCATGGGAAAATGTCTCCATGTCCATGGTATTCGTGTGACCATAGTCTCTGCGACCTCAGTGTTTGTGGATATTTAAATACTATAAACCTCGGGACTTCATAGAATGAGACCATGGAATGTGCTATGTGTTATAGAATATACGTATCAGATACATATTCGAATAAGATTTGAATCTCATCAAGAAACCTAATCTGTTAGGATTTCTTCTGCATGAGCAGTTCAAATAAGATTCGTATCACATCAGGAAACCTAATCTGTTAGGATTTTCTCTACATGGTCCTATATATAGAGATGTATGATGGGCTTTGAGGATCAACACAAAAGCCATAGCTGCCATCTCTTTTGATAGCCCCTAAACCCTTGTTGTACGCGTTGGTGCTAGCACACCATCGTACGACGTTCCATCCCGGTACGTGTGGATACCGGTAGAGGCGCTACTGCAATTGCTGCGCTGATTAGAACGATCCGTGAACAGTCGTTGTCATCTACATCTGCTGATTAGGATGATCCGCAAACGGTTGTTGCGAACATTCGATCACTGCTTCAAATCTACTTCCGCTACTGGTAACAATCTAATCTGTGATCTATTACTTGCAGTTTTCGAGTAAAAATTTATGAAATTCTGCTAGTGTAGCTTACTCGATTTCCTACAGTGGTATCAGAGCCATCCTGTATAGTATTAGATCTGGATTAATAATATATATATATATATATGTGATATATGAAGTTATAGTAGATTATATCTACTAGTTCATTACTAGTTCATTCAATCTGTTACCGTATAAGTTTCATATACATGTTTGCTTTGACATCCAAGTGTTGTGATGAACAATTTTTGGCCGACTTTAATATGAACTAATGTCTAATGATCCTAGCATGGGCCAGAGGGAGATGATGTTAGGGTTTATATGACAATGGTAGATTGGATCTTCTAAATCATATGTGTATAGATTGGATATATATATGACATTAGCTGCCTATTCTAGATATTCATATTGGAGTTAATATGAATGACTTAAGGGGATTTAAACCAATCAGATTGGTTCAAAAATTTGATTAATGTGATTAATTTAAAAAACAGATTATATTTGATAACCAGAAGCTGTCAGCTTTGGTGTCTAAGGAGAGAACACATCATAAGGTTTTTCTTAATAAGCCCCGCTTGGCGGAACGCTTTCCTTCATGGTGTGAGCGAAAACAATTGCGGTCTTTCCTGGCCAAGGTTACTGCCAACGGAAGTTAAATATAGTCGTAGTTATGCATGTGAGATTATCTAACTGATGGTTATTTTAATGCATATAGATGTTGTGACATCTTTTAACCCCTCATGAAACATAAAGATTATACTTGACAATCAGAAGCTGTCAACTTTGGTGTATAAGGAAAGAACACATCATAAGGTTTTTCTTAATAAGCCCCGCTTGGCGGAACGCTTTCCTTCATGGTGTGAGTGAAAACAGTCGTGGTCTTACCTGCCCAAGGTTACTGCCAACGGAAGTTAAATATAGTCGAAATTGCACCTATTAGATCATCCAATTGATGGTTATTTTCGTGCATATGGATGTTTTGCCATGTTTTAACCCCTCATAAAAATTAAGTTTATTATACCCTTCCAATTGCTGCACCTGTCAAGATTTTGATCGTTGCTTGGTGGGTCTGACAAATCAGGGCACCATCAATTATCTTAATAAGGCAGGATGTGTGTTGGACACCCATAAGCATAGAATTGGTTTAACTTAACAAGGCCATCAAAACGGTTTTGGGCTTTGGGGCATGGTGTTGGGATGACACCCAACAAACAAGAGTTACATATGATATAATTAGTAAGGAGTTGCTTACCTAAATAACTAGGTTTCTAGCAGTGATGCCAAAGCTCACAAGAACTTAGTGAAATATGGATCTTGGCCTACTATATATATTTCTTGAGGGATTTTTTCTAAAATATATAGTTGGTACATCTTTTATTGAATTGTTTAATAAAAGACTTTTCATAAATATAATGCTATAATTTTGCATTTCTTTACTGTTGTAGACCATGGATAGTGGTAGCTCCTCAAACAATTTCAGTTTGCGATCTGTCCTTAATAAAGAAAAGCTCAATGGAACAAATTTTATTGATTGGTATAGAAACTTGAGAATTGTTCTCAAACAAGAGAAAAAGGACTATGTTCTAGAGACTCCTATACCTGATGAACCAGCCGCTAGTGCTTTACGTGCTCAAAAGGATGCTTATAAAAAGCATACTGATGACGCACTTGATGCTAGCTGTCTAAAGCTTGTCACGATGAACTCTGAGCTTCAGAAGCAATATGAGAAAATGACAGCTTATGACATGGCCGTGTCTCTTAGAAACTTATTCGAGGAGAAGGCCAGGGTGGAAAGATATGAGACCACCAAGAAATTGCATGATTGCAAGTTGGCAGAAGGAAGTTCGGTCAGTCCTCATGTGATCAAGATGATTGGTTACATTGAGAATTTGGAAAAGCTTGGTTTTCCCCTTAGTCAAGAGTTCGCTACTGATATGATTCTCCAATCGCCCCCTCCGAGCTATGACCAGTTTGTCATGAATTATAACATGAATAATCTGGATAAATCATTGACCGAATTGCATGGGATGCTTAAAAAGCGGAATAGAACATTAAGAAAAACCCAAATAATGTAATGATGGTTCAAAAGGGAAAAAGTTTTAAGAAGAAGGGCAAAGGCAAGGCTAAAGGAAAGGGCAAAGCTTTAGAAAGTTCTTCTAGCGCTAAGCCTAATTCCAAAGGAAAGTCCAAGCCAGGTGCCACCCCTACTACTGAATGCTTCTATTGCAAGGAATCTGGCCATTGGAAGAGGAATCGCAAGAAGTACCTGGAAGATTTAAAGAAAAAGAAGGAAAGTGAGACTCCTTCAGGTATATATGTTATAGAAGTTCATTTAGCTACTTCTCCTTCCGACTCTTGGGTATTCGATACCGGATCGGCTGCTCATATTTGCACTTCGATGCAGGGGCTTAAAAGGAGTAGAAATTTGGCTAAGGGCGAGGTTTAACTTCGTGTTGGAAATGGAGCAAGAGTTGCAGCTTTAGCTGTTGGAACTTTTATATTAGCTTTACCTTTAGGATTAGTTTTAGAACTTAATAACTGTTATTATGTTCCTGCCATAAGCAAAAACATTGTATTTTTGTCGTGTTTGGACACGCTGGGTTATGAATTTAGAATAAAGAACAATCGTTGTTCCTTTTATTTAAATGATATGTTTTATGGCAATGCCTCATTGGAGAATGGGCTTTATCAGCTAAATCTTGAATTACCTGTCTATAACATATGTACTAAGAGGCTTAGGTCCAATGATTTGAATCCCACGTTTATCTGGCATTGTCGTTTAGGCCATATCAATAAGAAACGCATCATGGAACTCCTGAAAGATGGTCATCTAGACTCATTTGATTTTCAATCATTTGATGTGTGTGAATCTTGTTTACTTGGCAAAATGACAAAGACACCTTTCACGGGTGAAAGTGAAAGGGCAAATGACTTATTGGCTCTTATTCATACTAATGTATGTGGACCATTAAGTTCAACAGCTAGAGGTGGTTTTCAGTACTTCATAACTTTTACCGATGACTTTAGTAGATATGGATATGTCTACTTAATAAGGCATAAATCTGAAATGTTTGATAAATTCAAGGAATTTCAGAACGAAGTACAAAATCAACTTGGCAAGACAATCAAAACCCTAAGATCTGATTGTGGAGGGGAATATTTGAGCCAAGAATTTGGTGATCATCTAAAACAACATGGAATTGTTCCACAATTGACCCCGCCAGGAACACCTCAATGGAATGGTGTGTCAGAACGACGAAACAGGATCTTGTTGGAAATGGTTCGGTCAATGATGAGCCAAACTGATCTTCCATTGTCCTTCTGGGGATATGCTCTAGAAACAGCTGCGTTCACATTAAATAGGGCTCCAGCAAAAGCCGTAGAAAAGACACCATATGAGATATGGAATGGAAGGCATCATGGATTGTCTTTTCTTAAGATTTGGGGTTGTGAAGTTTATGTAAAACGTTTAATGTCTGATAAGCTCAAACCCAAATCAGATAAATGCTTCTTTGTGTGCTATCCTAAGGAAACAAAAGGATATTACTTCTATAATCGAGAAGAAAACAAAGTGTTTGTTTCCCGAAACGGTGTCTTTTTGGAGAAAGAGTTTCTTTCAAAAGGAGTAAGTGGGAGCATAGTGCAACTTGAAGAAATTCGGGAACCACTGGAAATTGTTTCAGCACCCACTGAAGCTCAGCAAGACCTGCAAAACAATGTAGAAAATGATGCAGGACAAGCACCGGTTATACGTAGGTCTGAAAGGGTACGTCACGCACCTGGAAGGTACATGCTCCTTACAATGGAGCAGCGTGAAGTATTATTGATAGATAATGATGAACCTAAGACTTACGAAGAAGCGATGATGAGCCCTGACTCTGAGAAATGGCTTGGAGCCATGAGATCCGAAATTGAATCCATGCATGACAATCGAGTGTGGAACTTGGTTGATCTGCCTGATGGTGTAAAAGCCATTGAGTGCAAATGGGTTTATAAGAAAAAGATTGACATGGATGGTCATGTTCATATCCATAAAGCACGATTATTTGCAAAAGGTTTCAAGCAAATTCAAGGTGTTGATTATGATGAAACATTTTCGCCCGTTCCTATGTTAAAGTCAATCAGGATCATCCTAGCTATTGCTTCCTATTTCGATTCTGAGATATGGTAGATGGATGTCAAAACGGCTTTCCTAAATGGAAACCTAAGTGAGGATCAATGTGTATATGGCATAGCCTAAAGGTTTTGTCGAACCAGATAATACTAGGAAAGTATGCAAGCTTCATAAATCCATTTATGGGTTGAAGCAAGCATCTCGGAGTTGGAATCTTCATTTTGATGAAGTAGTCAAACAGTTTGGTTTCATCAAAAATGAAGAAGAGCCTTGTGTCTAGAAAAAGGTAAATGGGAGCGCACTTGTTTTTCTAGTCTTATATGTGGATGACATACTTCTGATCAGAAATGATATTCTTATGCTTGATTCTGTGAAGTCCTCATTGAAAAGTAGCTTCTCTATGAAAGACTTAGGTGAAGCAGCATATATTTTGGGCATTAAGATCTATCAAGATAGATCTAAAAGGCTAATTGGATTAAGCCAAAGTACATATATTGACAAAGTATTGAATAGATTCAATATGCACGATTCCAAGAAAGGTTTTCTACCTATGTCACATGGCATTAGTCTTAGCAAGAGTCAATGTCCTTCGACATGTGATGAGCGGGACCAAATGAATAAGATTCCATATACTTCTGCTGTTGGATCTATTATGTATGCCATGCTATGTACACGCCCAGATGTCTCCTATGCTCTAAGTGTTACGAGCAGATACCAATCAAATCCAGGTGAAAGTCACTGGACTGCTGTAAAAAACATCCTTAAATACTTGAGGAGGACTAAGGATGTGTTCTTCGTTTATGGAGGTGAGGAAGAGCTCGTTGTTAGTGGCTACACCGATGCTAGCTTCCAAACCGACAAAGATGATTTCAAATCGCAATCTGGTTTTGTATTTTGCCTTAATGGAGGAGCTGTAAGCTGGAAGAGTTCCAAGCAAGAAACTGTCACTGATTCTACAACAGAAGCAGAGTACATTGCGGCTTCTGAAGCTGCTAAAGAAGCTGTTTGGATTAAAAAGTTCATCTCTGAACTTGGTGTGGTTTCTAGTATTTCAAGCCCAATGGATCTCTATTGTGACAATAGTGGAGCCATTGTGCAAGTCAAGGAACCAAGGTCTCATCAGAAATCCAAACATATACTTAGGCATTATCACCTCATCCGAGAAATCGTGAATACAGGTGATGTGAAGATTTGCAAAGTGTCCACAGATTTGAATGTTGCTGATCCGTTGACAAAGCCTCTCCTGCAACCAAAGCATGAGGTGCATACTAGAGAAATAGGTATTAGATACATTTGTGATTGACTCTAGTCCAAGCGGGAGGTTGTTAGTGATATGTCCTAGAGCAAATCACAGAGATGTATTTATCTTTGTTATATTTATGAACATTTGAATAATATGTTATTTTTTAATAAATTATCATCTTGGTTTGATCAACAAGTATGTGACTTGTTCGTGAGACTCTAAATTTATTTGATGATATTATTCTAATAGTCCCTGATCCATTATCTTTAAATAGGACATTATTGATTAATGGATCAGCACATTTATTGATTGATGGTTATGTTTCACGGATCGTGGATACAAGATATCAAATCAATAATGTAGACATATATTGGAGAATATAATGTTGGATAGACCCATTTTGAGACACTGTTTGGATTTGTTATTTAAGTGTCACCAGTTGGTCTCAAATAATGTTTATGATTGATCCTTAGACCTGAGACCATCATATTTTCCTACATGTGTAGTAGTATACTTTCATAGTACCAAACACTACTTTTAATTAAGTAGTAATAAAGGTAATATTCGGGTATACTATAAGCCATGCGGAGGAATATGAATGGTTAAGATGGAATTTGCATATCTCATAAAATGAGAGAGATATCTCTGGGCCCCTCGATATAGATGAATTGAGAAGTGCATGGCCATGCCGTTTGTGGTTGAAGTGTCAACTACGAGAAGATCAATTCACTATGAGATCGAGAAAGGATTGAACTGTGCAAGGGTGGCACATTTCCTACCTTGGGTTTAATCTGGTATCGTATGGCAAGAGGATCAACATGAAAACATTATATAGGTTTGCTGATTATGATCTTTGTGTGTATTTGGATAGTCGTTATGTCCTGCTAGGGGCCACTATCGACTTACAATTCGGGTAAGTGTCCCCGGGTCATGACTAAATATACATAAACCTACAGGGTCACACACTTAACGGGTTGGAACAATGCAATTCGGATTAAGTCTATTTTGGGTTTCCATATCAGATTTGGAGACTTAATGTTAGACTCCTTATGCATTTGGATTGGGTTTGATATGGGTTTCTGTATCAGATTCGGAAACTTAATATTAGACTCCTTATGTATTTGGATTGGGTTTAGACTCCTTATCCATTTGGATTGGGTTTGGTATAGGTTTCCATATCAGATTTGGAGACTTAATTTTAGACTCCTTATGCATTCGGATTGGGTTTGTTATGGGTTTTCGTATCAGATCCGGATTGGGTCTGTTATAGAATATACGTATCAGATACGAATTCGAATAAGATTTGAATCTCATCAAGAAACCTAATCTGTTAGGATTTCTTCTGCATGGGAAGTTCAAATAAGATTCGTATCACATCAGGAAACCTAATCTGTTAGGATTTCCTCTACATGGCCCTATATATAGAGATGTATGATGGGCTTTGAGGATCAACACAAAAGCCATAGCTGCCATCTCTTTTGATAGCCCATACACCCGAACGCGTTGGTGCTAGCACACCATCGTACGACGTTCCATCCCGGTACGTGTGGATACCGGTAGAGGCGCTGCTGCAATTGCTGTGCTGATTAGAACGATCCGTGAATGGTCGTTGGCATCTACATCTGCTGATTAGGACGATCCGCAAACGGTTGTTGCGAACATTCGATCGCTGCTTCAAATCTGCTTCCGCTACTGGTAACAATCTAATCTATGATCTATTACTTACAATTTTTGAGTAAAAATTTATGAAATTCTGCTAGTGTAGCTTACTCGATTTCCTACACTATGTCCAGTATGTCTTGGACTATTCTATTGTCTCTCCTTATGCTCCTGAGACCATAGAGAGGTAGAAAATCTCGCTCTGTAGTTCTTGCAGCTATAGAACGGCAAAGGTGACTAACTCAGATTATAATTCTCGTCACCTCCCCACGCTTCCTTAGAAACTCTGGGATGTTGACGAAAAGAGAATCAGCCTGTGCTGCCACCAGGTCACAGGACTTGGCAAGAGTTAAGTCATCTCCCTCAGGGACGACGATTGTTGTGTCAAACGAGTCCGCGACCTCCTTCAACTTACCCAAAGTACTTTTCTCAACAAGAAGACAGCTACTGATGATCCCTTCCAAACACACCTTCTCGTTGAAAGCTACCTTGGCCTTCTCCTTGGCCTTCTCATGTACCGACCGAAGAGAGCCAATAGCCTCATGAAGTTTCTCGAGGTCGTTCCCTCGCCGTATGAACTTCTCTTTGAATTGGTCCCTCTCCTCGGTCAGCTTTCATATTGCTTCCCTTTGACCTGCTCAAGAAAAAGAAACAAATTGAGGGTAATTTACTCTTGCGTGGTCCAAATAAACATCATCGATATGGTCGGGATGGACTCACAATCAACGTCAGCTTGCAACTTATTGCACGCCGACACAAGGCTCTCCTTTTCTTTCAGAGCCTCGGGAACTGCAGTGTCCTTGTTGCTGAGCATGGTGGCGATCTTTTCTAAGAGAGCAGAGTTTTCCCTGCAACAAACAACCATGAATGGTAATTTAGGGTTATGACATGGGCTAAACAATACAACAAAGCACTTACTACTTTACACGATCACGCTCTACTTGCACGACCATGAACTATTCTATCAGCTGACCAATGATGGCAGCGCTGCGAGTAGGATCCTGCGACAAACATGGGGTCACGCAAAAGAAAACCCAACAAGTTGGCATGGGGTAAAGATGTTACTTACCTCCAAAGAAGGAGAATAACTTCTCGGGCCCATCGCCTGGGCTACAAGAGGTCGACACTTCAAGCTTCTGCCTCTCTGAGGCAGATTGCTGGGGGTCGGCGGGCTGTACTGCCCCTGTAACCAACGGAGCAGCAAACACCTCTACCTATTTATCTACCCCTGGTATCATGACCACCGTCGCGACCTCAGTATCACCATCCTTGCAAGCCTCAGTGTCCCAAGTATCTGGCACCACCTCACCAAGGATGTGCGCTAGGTCTTCCAGGTCGCCCGGCGGCGGGGCGGCATCAGTAGTCACAATGCCTTCAACTGTCGCTGCCAGATTTACTGCGCTACCGAGCATGGCAGCCTCAACTATCGTTGCGATCTCCTCCCCAAAGACCATGGCTGCCATAGTCACATTCGTTGTAGTCGTCGCAGGCATGGTCGGGGGAGTCCTGTACAGCCACTCCATGATTAAAAATAATCTTGAACTAAGCACAATAACTTAGTTAATTATTAAACTCCTTACCTGATGCCCCAGAGGTTTATGGGAACTCGGCGCCCTACTTTGGGGATACAGCAGCAAGGACAACGCTTTCAATGCAAGTTTCTTCAGCGGCTCCGCTAAACTTCTCCTTCGAAGGATTAGGGGGTCTCATCGTCCTCCTCCTTGCTTCTTTTCCCCTGTACAAGCAAAATATAACTCCCCATCCTACTTGTTGGGGTGTAAGAGGTAGAGATGTTAACCGTGGTCACCTTGGCGCTAGTCGCCGTCAGCTTGCGCAAGGACACCCCAGCAGATAGTACTTTTACTTTGCTGGGGGCTGGAGCCTTGGGCTGTTTGGGCTTCGGGGGGTCATCCTCACTTTCTTGGAGGAACCACTGGAAGGACCTTAAACGTCCGGGGGCCTCTTCATCCTCGCCAATTGGCCCTCGGCCAACTACACAAGCCAAGAGAATTATTGGTTGATTTACATCAACAGCGCAACTTGTATCGGCAAACATACCTTTCGGCGCGCCTGCAACAGATCTTCGGCGTCCCTGACCAGGCTCTCCGATCTTGACGCACTTGGATCACATTCCTCAACTGGGTTAAAAGCCTTCAACAAATAACTGGCTCTAACCGCGACATCGGAAGGGGACAGCTCTGGACAACATTACACGTTCAACGACACATTTGAGGATAGTCAAATTAAACAAGCAAGTGACTCATCAATGTACCAGGGCTACAATCCCTCATTGCGTGCTCTTTGGCCTTGATCTCCCATGCAGGGTGATCCCTCTTCTTTAATGGACTGACCCAATTTTTCACAAAATCAAGGATCACATCTCGGGCAGTCAAGCCCGCATCTATGAGGCACCTCAGCGCCTGGAGTTGCCTTTTATGTTCTTCATCAAGGGCAGGGGCAACATCTTTCTCCTTGCTTTTCTCTGGCCGCTAATCGGCGAACTAAAGATGACTTTCCTCTGGCGCAGCGCAATAAAACCATTCTTGAGTACCACTTATGCACCGAATCATTCAGAGGAAAGGGGAGAAAGTCCTTCTTCTCCTACAGGCGAAAGTACACACAACCCGGTGCCGCTATGCCCTTCGACATGGCCAAGATGTAGTACTATCGGAATAGTGCCACACTGGGCAAAACACCAAGAAATGCCTCGCACAAATGTTGGAATGTAGCTAGAATCAACACAGAGTTGGCGTTCAAGTTCACTAGTTCCAAGTCGAAATGGGTGAGAACCTCCCGCAAAAAGTCACTCTCCGGCGGATGAAAGCCACAGCGTAGGAAGTCTTCGAACAACACCAGCTCGCCCTCCCGAACTACAGGGCTCTCTTCATTCTCCCCAGCAGGCCGCCATGCTATCAATGACCTAGAGGGAAGAAAATCATCAGCTTCCAACGCCAGCAAACTCTCCTCTGATCGATGGCTGGATTTTGGCCAACATGCCATTAAGATGGGTTCTTGAGGGAGACACAGCAAAGGCTGCGACCTTCAGCGCTAATGGGAACTTTGCTAATGCTAGGAATTGCGATGAAGCTTCTGTGGGAAGCTAGGACTTGAGATGAAGGGTATAAAAACCCACTTCCCTCGGTTCCTTCACCACAGTTCATGCCAGGCGGCAAAAGGTTTTTTTTTTGTATTAAATGTGTAACACCCTGAGTTTAGGGGTGAAAACTTCCTTTTTCATAAATAGCATGCATGCATGTATCTGTAGTAGTAGCCAGATCAGTATCTATCTCAAGCCCTTCAATCTCCAAATCTTTCCTGTAAACCCCAAATCAAGATCAGATTTTTCAGATGTGATCTATCAGTTACTCTGAACTTAAAAGTCTTCAGAAGCCAGATTCAATTCTATCTCTAAATCCCAGATTTATCAAAACTTCTGTTTTTGAAAACAGAATTAAGTTGATTACCCTAAATACTCTAAACTCAAATTTAGCCAAATCTTGACCTAATCCAGACCAGATTATTCTTAAATAATGATCATGGGTATGCCAATACATTAAACCAGAAATTTGGCAGCCAGATTTTATCATCTAGACTCTGTTCACAAATCAGTCCAAGAGATATCGCAAATCAGTCCTTTATCTGATATCTGGAAACCTAAAAAGGCTAAAATCTTCAGATTAACTCCAAATTCAGAATTTCTTCAGCAAATCTCTTCTAAATGCTATTTGACACAATTATCCCTTCTGTTCAAATTTCAAAATCTCATCCTGAATGCCATAATTCGAAATCAATTGAAACTCAGATTTCAATTACCCTAAAATACTCTATTTTTAGTTTGTATCAAAAACTATTCAAATGTGCCAGAATTTATCAAATATCTTTACCAAATATTTTGTTGAATATAATCTGCCAGATCAGTGCAATCAATTTCAGCTTTAACCTTCCAAATCTCCAGATTTACAGATCAGTCCAAAACTCAAAATCTGAAATTACAACTCAGTCCAAATTTGACCAGAGCTCTCAGCTGATTTTCGACCAGCAACCGCCGTGCTTGTGCGCCGTGCTTGCTCGTCGCCGGTGAGGCTTCGCCCGCGCTCGTGACTGTGCATGCTAGTGTGTACGTGTCCTCGCTTCAGTCATCGCCGTGGCAACGCCGATGAACAGCACCGCCCTCGTGCGCGACCAGCAGCAGTAATCCCAGCTTTTTGTCTGTAGCTTTTGCGCCACGCCAGTTGTTGTCGCCACCGCTTGCTTCAGCTAATGCAAAGTCCCGATGAAACGACAATGTGATCAGCTGCAGACTTGTCGCCGTCGCATCACCGTTCTTCACTATTACTTCGCCGCTGTTGCTTCTGCATGCAACCAGTCTCATCACTGGTGCCAATCTCTTCGCTGTCCCCTCTTCGCAAGCTTCGCCATGCCTATTTAAACGCCACTGTACTCAACAGCTTATCCACACTTCACAATAAAATCAGCTAAGTCTCGAATTTCTTCTATTTTCGTTTTCTTCTCCGGCGAGCCGTGGAGGAGGCTCACGGTGCCAGCACGCCCTACTGCACCAACCTTCAAATTGAAGCCACTAGTGAGTTCCTCTTACCATTCTCTCTGTGTGGTATCACTTAATTGTTCACCAGTGACCTCTAACGCCGGCGATCACCAGAATTCTTGATTTGCCCTGTTCCTGCAATGTAGTTTGATTTACTCCAAATTAGCTTTTGAACCTGCAATCTAAATTGATCAGAGAGCTATTTTGAGTATGCCTGTAAACCTAGAATCATCAATTGAGCTCTAATCAAGACTATTCCCAAATTTGAACTTCAACAGTCGCTGGCTCTCGTCGCCAGGCTTCTCTGTTGATTTTCTGATCAAATTGATGCTACCAGTAGCTTACTTGTACCTCTCTATCACTCCTCGAGCAAGGAATTGAGTTCATTCGGCCTGTATCAAAAATGCCCAATTCCAGTGCCTTCTTCTCCGGCGCCGATCACTGGAAAGCTTTTCCCAGCCATTTCAGCCCTAACCACTTTGTCCAGTGTGTGTGCCTTGAACTTCTGAGCATTTTTGTCTTCTAGCCTGACACCTAGATCGGCCTGGATTGAAAGATATAGCTTTGCCAAGATTTGTGTCCAGAACTGTTCCAGTGCAATGAGTTCACCGCAGTTCATCACCAGATTTCTTGCTTTCCAGCCATCTTCAGCCATAGATCCTGTTATGACTTTTGTTCCTGTTACCCAAGCCTACCTCCTAGACAAAGTTAGCACACCAGTTGAGCCCTTGAACAGCATTTATGCTAAGCCCTAGTTTTTGGCACTGTCAGCCTTATGCCAGAGCTTGTCAGCCAGTGGCATTGGCTTTGTTTACCCACTTCTGGTTGTGCAATTTGAGAACCACTTTGTCCACTGAATTTGTAGAGTTGTGATCTACATTTTCTTCTACTACCACAACTTGAGATAAGCTCTCTAGCTTTTCTTAAAGCTATGTCAGAGCCTTGATCCGAATGTCAATCCGCTGTTTTAAATAAACCAGCCACAAAATTGATATCTCTGTTGTAATCTTGAAACCCTAAGAGCATCTAATACCTATCCTTAGCCCAGATTCCATGAAATCCTAGAATCTCGACCCAGTTCAGCTTGCAATCCAAACTATCTCCAATATCGTTCAGTCATTCTTGTTAAGCATATCTGCATATAAGTCATAAAACATTTTAATATTATAAGTAATCATTGCGTGTTTGTTTGTCGTCGAGCAGATCCAGAAGCTGACTTTGAAGATTTTGTTGTTGACACGTTATCAACTGCTGTATCTTACGACGCAGAAGGCAAGTCATATCCTTGGTCATCTTGAACCTATATTTTAAGAGTTGCTATAACATAAACTTGAATATAGATAATATTGCATGTGAAAGATTGAGAATGATTGAATTATGAATTGGCAATACTAGACTGGTTATCTGTGAAATATGAAATAAACAAGTTTTGAGCCATGAACTAATATACATTTATGTATTTATATACTTATATATTCATGAAATAAAACCCCTAGCCATGACCAGAATTTTGGTATGGATGGCTGTAGCACTAGAGGTGCTAAACTGCAAAGGATAGCAGGCACGGAAGGTGCAGGGTTGTGGATGGTCTGGTCTGGTCACTGGCATATAAGGACTAGAACCTTGTGTTGTGCGTCTAGTGGCATGAACAACGTGCTAACCGCAAGCTTGGAATGGGATAGGCCTGAACAAGTACTTATGTGGATCGCACATGAAACCCCTGCATGAGATGTGTAGTGATGCACGATTTACACGGAGTGCGGCTCCCACACATATCACTGAAGGTGATCTTGCACGCTGACCCAGTAATGGGAATAAGCAAAGGGGTGGAGGTTTGGGTATAACCTGCCACAACTGTGGTTCGCGGAGAGCCACAGGGTCGGGGGTGAATTGTAAGTGATACATAACAAAAGTTCTTGTTATCTCCACTTTGCCACTCACACATGGTTGTGAGGAAGGGTCTAATCATTTTGATAGGATGGGCTTGAAAGTGGAATATCTTGCGGGTAAATTGGTACCTCTCTACAGAGTTAAAAACGTATTCGAATACTCCGAGCTCCCGGGTTTATAGGAGTCTGCTGCGGTGGATTAAATCCACGGGGTGTGACACAAGTATATTTTCTAAATAAAATTTATTAAATCAAGATTACCCAAATGACATGTGTTGTCATGATAAGGAGTGCTGCCGTGGGCTGTCGTGTGTCGACGTGTCGCGGTAGTGCTATAATCTAGTGAACATGAATAGTGATACTATATTATGAAAAGTGCTGCCATAAGATGACATGAGTTGAGATATGAAAGAAAAAGGTTATTTTACAAACATCCATAATTCTTGACTAGTCTAGGTTCATATCATCACTACTATATGTATCTACTCTTACCTATGACTTGCTGAGTACGTAAGTGCTCACCCTTGCAACATTCAACTCAGTAGATGGAGCGTACCTTGATCAAGATGAAGGCGTGGAGAACTTTGTGGATCCAGAAGGAGGAGAGTCAGTTCCGCCAGAGCCCTGATGTGTGTTGTTCTACCGTCAACTTCTTTTGTGGGAGGGTCACCTATCTTCTATTGTTTAGTTAATATTTTGCTAAATCTTGAATGCCGTGAAGGCATTGTAATCTCTTTATGCAATATTAAGGCCAGCAGGTCACACTGCTTAAATATTTTGTAAGTTACTCTATTGCAATGTAATATACTCCTGTGTTTGACTTATCCTGGGAAGTCAAAGGTATGTGTATATGGGACTAGCTGCAGCGAGCTAGGTCTCCACGGGAGTAGTCGTAGTCCCAGTTCTGGGCGCGACAAAATGCATGTCAAAACAAACCTGACACGCGCACCCACAGTCCCGTGTGCTTTCAATGGGAAGTCGAACCGACAAGTCGCCTTTTTAGATGCAGAAACACATTTTTACAAAAAAAAATGTCTTTTCTAGTGAACCAAGGTCTTTTCGCTTCGACTTGGGGGGCTAGCAGACAAAGATTGCCGCTCTCATGATCTCACATAACCAAACTATGACAAGCATGATCGTGAGTTATTCCGTGATCACGTGTAGCACACTTGCCTTTCCATGATCGCGATAGTCATTCCGTGATCACACGCGATGCGTATACCCATCTATGGTACCCAAAAGCTAAGGAAAGAGATAATACAATGGTCTAAGAAAATACCAGACGACATTCATAAATAGAAAACAAACAATCAGCATAAGGAAAAGTAATTTTTTACTAAATATTTTCATTTACAAAAAATAAAAAGAAAGAAATACAAAAGGCCCAAGTAGGGATCGGCCTTACACCTAACTGGATCTAAAATCAAGTCAGTTTGGCTGGCTGCCAAGACACAGGACTCCTCCAGCGACAAGTTGTCCTTCTTAGGGTCAACTACATATTCCTCGAGAAGCCCCGCGACCTCCCTCAGTCTTGCGAGGGTGTCCTTCATAGTGAGACTATAGCCGGTGAGGGTTACGTCCGAGGCGTACTTCTCCTCGAGCACAAGCTGCTCCCTTTGTCGAGCAGGCCTTACGGTCTCCCTGGCCCAGTCAAAACTTGCCTTCAAACGCTCAACGCGCTTGAAGAAGTCATCCAAGTCAAGCCCCCGCCGGGCATATTTCTCCCCAAGGAGTTTGTGCTCCCCTTGGAGGGTGCGGAGCTTAGCCTTCACCTTGTCCAGCTCTTCCCGGGAATCACGGCTCTGTTCAACGCCATCAATTTGCGCTAAGAAAAAAGATCTACCAACCATGACGAGTCTAAAAGGTTAGAAAATCCTCACCGAGGATGACAAGGGAGGAGCTATTTCATCCTCTGTTGGGAGACGAGGATGATGCAAAACTTGTGTGGCCGTGGGCTGCTCCAAAGCCACAAGAGAACCTAGAGCTTCCTCATCCTCCGCTGAGAAGGAAGGATGACGCAAAGCTTGTGTGGCCCTGGATGGGTGTGCTTGGGATGAAGTTTGGTACGCATCAGACATTAGCCTTTTCGATCGAGATCCACCAGATAACCCAAGATCATCCCCAACTCACTTTCTTGAAGAAGTCGAATGCTCAGGTGACTGCACAAGGCAACGAGCCTTATGAAAAGTCACATTCTACAAGAGAAGCTCACACTACCAAGAGAGCATTACCTCTTGACGACCAATAAACTCCATCTCATCTTGTTCATCGAAGCACTCTCGGTTGGGAGACTCCATTATAATAGAGACAAAGAAACTGGAAAGGTTTTTGACTTAGAAAATTTTGAGGAGGGAGTTGAAGTTTCCACCACAGGTGGGCAACAACATATAGACTCCTCAGGTGATGCTTTGGCTAACCGGGCCTTGGGCCTGAGGCAAAAGTCTCAAAATCTTCCCTAGTGCCTACAGCTCGCTCTCCAAAGTGCATCACAGCTGCTGCCAGTGTAACGTAGCATGGGGATTTGAAATGACGGAGCACTGTTATGAATTTGAAATGACACATATTAAATAAGCCTTTTTGTCACTTCAAATTCAGCGGCTAGCTGACGAGGATTATTAGCTACTCTTTTAGGCCTCAATGGTCGCACCAACACTATGTGGTCACGCGTGACCATGGTCGCAGTCCTAACTATGGATGCCAACGGCCAGAAAGAAGGAAATCGGTTGATCCAAGGGCATTCTGGATATAACCAAAAACCATACCTATTTCACTCAAAATTCAAGACATTTGTTATCACAGAGCTTATGTTTTGTGCTGTATCTAAGAGCAACAATGTCGTGGAGAAAATTCCTGTAGCCCTTGTCTATCATAGATACAAGAACTAATCTCATTACCATGAACGCAGTACTACCCTGGCACTCCTAAAGCGTGACTTCTTTGGTCCTTATGATTGAAGCCCCTGGTAAGGTAACCATCAAAGGAGGTCAAGACGGTGAGGCAGTTTTACGATGACTCAGTCAAGACTGTCCAAACCACCATGTACCCATGATTCACGTCAACCTCCATCCATGACCTCACTATCTCCACTTCTGGACGGTTAAGAGAGATCGTGGGGCATGCCATCAGGAGAACAACCGGCAACCTTTTCGACAAGTATAAAAAGGCCTTCAAAGGGAGGATCAAGGGATGGACAAATCGATGATAGAGAGAAGATTAGGCTTAGCAAAGATAGGTTTAGCTAGCTACACTTTGTAACCACCTCTCTGTAATGCCTTTTTTCCCACATAATCAATATCACAGGACGTAGGGCTATTACCCAGCTTAAAGGGGGCCCGAACCTGGATAAACCCTGCTCCTGTGTCCTTAGATTCATTAATACTTGAATATCTTGAGAATTTGTCTGATTGGCTCCATTTTTCCTCACTCTCTTCTTTGCATAAGCTCCATTTTTCCTCACTCTCTTCTTTGCATAAGCTCGGCAGAGGGACCCTTGGTTCCAATTGTCTACAACATCAATATGCCCCGACTTCCAACACTATTCCCTAAGGCCCAAAACCGTTTTGATAGCCTTGTTAAGTGAAACCAATTTTGTGCGTATAAGTGTCCAACACTTACCCTGCCTTACCAGGATAGTTAATGGCACCTTGATTTGTCAAGTCTACCAAATAACGATCGAGGCTTTGATAGTTGCAACAATTGAGAAGGGCATCAAAATAACTTAATTTTAGGGACATTACAATGTTCAAATTTTCAAGAAATGATCAGGAACATCAAAATAATCATCACATATAATCGAATCAATCTATTAGATAGTATGGCCCTTTAATATGGTAATCTCCATCTCTATCTTCATAGGACCAGTCCACTATGCTTGAAAAATCCTGGAGTGAGTTCTAAGGTACTATACTACTAACTAGATATGAATTTACATAAGAGTGTCAACCATCATACATGTTGGCACACAGGCCGTTACACAAAAAGAGACAACCATATCCACCATGGTTGAAATAAATGATTCGCAGATTGTGACAATTACATGATCACATCACATAAACATGCATAAGGGCCATACTTCTCATACAAATTCCCGCAAAAACAAGTTAGGTAAAGAATCCCATCCCATCAAGCACCTTAGTGGCCTTAAACAGTAAAAGGGCTAACGGTGACCTTCGGCGGTTTCTGTCCATAGAAAATTTTTGATGATTAACAGTATGAATCGACATTTCCGTCCATAGAAAATCTCGTCGGATTGATCATATCAGCCCAACTTTTGAATCAATCTAATTAGTTAAGATTTCTATTTATCCCCATGATGATAATTTTTAAAGATGTACCAGATCTTTTAGATCCAATCCAACAAAAATCCTGGTCTCTGATCCTATCACTACCATACTAGCCTTTACACCACCTCCCACTGACCCTTGTAAGGATTGAAAGTAGCAATCGGACTAGATATGGACTTATATAAAATTGATCACATCAATTAAACAAGTCCACATCACGCGATATCATCTTCTACTATTCTGCCAAGAGTGACAGATTGCATCTATCATAGGTCAGGATGTGTTTCATCACATGAAACACCAACAGATCTAATTCTACTAATCCAAATCTAACAAGTTATTTCATCACATGAAACATCAACAGATCTAATTCTACTAATTCAGATCTAACAAGTTATCAACAATTATTTATAGATCTAATATATTAAAACATGCATATATCACACATATATAAACAATCTAGATCTATGCTATGCAAGGAGGCTCTGATACCACTGTTGGAGAACATGTTGCTACTCTAGCGATAATTTCAAAGGTTTAACCCAAAAACCCAATAACCATGCAAGCATAAAATCATAGATCAGAAGTTTACCACTAGACGCGCGGATGCGACAATGCAGTAGTGGAAGAAGAGTTGATGTTGCAACTAGATCGTGACCAGCAATGTAGCAGTAGCAGCCGCACTTCTACGGAAGTCCACACGTCCAGGGAAGGAGCACGGCATGTTCGTGTGCTAGCAGCACACACGGCTAGGGGTTTACGAGATCTATCTCGTAGATGGTGGTAGCAGCCAGAATAGATCAGATATATTTTGCATGCCCACCTCGCCTCCTTTTGTAAGTCCTTGCAGATAAATTCTACTCAAATGCGAACCCTAATCCCAATGGTAAACCCATTACCAATAGGGGACCCGTTTTGGATCCCATCTGAATTAATGCTTCAGCCCGTTAAGTGTGTGACCCTGCAGGTTCGTGTATATTTGGCCACGATTGGAAACAACTTCCCGAATCACAATTCATAAATGGTACCTAGCAAGACATTTATGACTACCCGCATATACACAAAGATCATATCCGACGAATGTATACAACTTATCATGGGTTATCTCTTTGCCTCACGATACCAGATTGAACTCAAGGTGAGAAACGTGTCATCCTTGAATAGCTCGGTCCTGTCTCGATCTTGTAGTGGACTAACTTTTATCCATAGTTGACTCCCAACTATATTCGGCACGGCCATGCACTTAGTCCAATTACATCAGGGGGCCCAGAGATATCTCTCTCAAGATATGAGAGAGGCAAATGCCATCTCGACCATTCACTTTCAACCACATGGTTCATAACATATCTGCATGTCCCCTTTATGACTACTCAGTTAAGAGTAGCAGTTGATGACACCAAGGTATGCTACTATGCATGTATGAAACCATGATGATCTCAGGTCTAAAAATAAACCAAAAGAACTGTTAGAAACAAACTGATGACACATAAATCTCAATAGTGTCTCAAGTTGCTGTCAATCCAACCAACATGTTCTCCAACATGTGTCCACGATATTGACTTGATATCTCATATCCATGATCTGTGAAACTTGACTATCAATCAATGATTGTTCTGACTTATCGTGCATTATTATTCCATGTAATGCCAAATGTTAGGGATGTTTAGAATAAGTATCACTGATAATGCCCTAAGTAAATTGAGCCAATTCATATATCACTATAAAGAGTTCCACGAACAAGTCACATACTTGTTGATTGATAAAAATGATACTTTATTTTGGGAATACAATAAGAATTCATAAACATGACATGATACAACCATCTCCATGATTGCTTCTAGGGCATATCTGATCCATTTGAGACCTAGCCTTGGTTTTCGCACTAGGCTCGCCCAGATTCTAATATGCTGTATAACTTGATCTTACTCGGAAATACCAAAGCTCAAAGTAATTGCACAACTCTTTATTTTGAAGAGGGCTTTTTACGTCGAACATTAGACACACTTGCCTACGTCAAAGGAATTATAAGTGTCTAAAACTCAAATAAGTTATATGACTTTTCAATGATTTAAACTAGACCTATTACAAGGTATTTATAGTCCAATCGTATGAGTACGTATCAGACTCAGTAACCTAAACGTATTAGACTCATATAACTAACTAACTAACTAATCCTAAACGAATAAGCTTAGTTATATATATTCGGATCGGATTACAATTCCGAGCAGGGAACGAATTCCTTTTCATGGTCGCGAACCAATCCATGGTCATGAAACCTTTTTTGAACACGGTTAAGGTCATGAAGCCGTATGCGACTCGACCTGAAGATCCTCCCGGATCATGACTCCCTTGTTGAGAAGGAGCCAACCCCCTGTTGCGACCTCTCGATCAAACTGGAGATGTGGAAATTGGGCTTATCCATCTTCTCTGGTGTACCACTTTGCCGCACGTACTCGTTGACCTTTCTTACCGATTCAAAAAGTTTCCTTTGTGTCACTGCGGGTGGTAGTCACCTTCTTCTCCAGAATCACATCTTCGCGTAGAGGTTCATCTCGTTGATAGATCAAGTCTTCAACAGATGGTACTATAGTATCTGGCTCATCATCCAGCATTGAAGGCTAGAAGAGTTTGAGGTGCTCAACATTAACAACCGAGTAAATATCCATGTATGGAGGTAACTCGAGCTGACAAGCATTATTACCCACTTTCCACAAAATCCGAAAAGGACCATAACGAAGGGGTTTGAGTTTCTTACCTTCACCTTTAAGTCTCCTTACTTAGATGTAACCATACCATATCACCATCTTCGAATTGAGCATCAACTCGGTGCCGATCATGTTGCGCCTTGTACTTGAGTTGAGCTTGCAGCAAGTTCTATTCAACCTCACAAAGGAGTCGTTGAATACCTTCCAGGAACTTTTGTGCTCGATCCTGATCAGATGCTTCCTTGTTGTTCTGTACTGAGGTAGGGATCACAAACTCCAGGTTGAAAGGACTCTGTGGTAGAAATCCTAAACAGACCTCAAACGGTGACTTTCCAGTCAAACCATGCACTGCTCCATTAAAAGCAAACTGCAGGTACGGTATGCTTTCATCCCAGGTCTTCGGGTGCTTCAAGTTATATCCTCTCAAGAGATGAACGACTATGCGATTACCACCTCGGTTTGACCATCAGTTTGTGGATGAAAGGCAGTACTCCTCTTTAGCTTGGTGTCCATCATTGTCCAGAGCGATCGCCAAAAGTGACTAAGGAACCGGGTATCGCGATCAGACACAATAGAAGTCAGCAGTCCGAAGTGTGTCCAAACGTGTTGAAAGAATACTCGAGCTGCTTCTTTTCCTGTGATAGTCTTTCGACAAGGTATAAGAATAATCATTTTGGAGAACCGATCAATGATCACGAATAGATAGTCGTTGCCACGTCGGGTCTTAGGCAATCCTCCCAAGAAATCCATGGATATGCTCTCCCATGGTCGCGATGGAACTGGCAAAGGAGTGTACAACCCTAATTTTTAGTTTGCCGGTTTCGAGATGCTGTAGAGACCACAGCCTCGAACAAAACTAGCCACATCTTGCTGCATACGCGGCTAAAACACATGTCGGTGAAGATTTTGCAAACGTCTTTGTAACCCCAAAGTGACCAGCTACATTCGATGTGTGCGCTTCCAGCAACCATTGAATTCGAGGTGCTCCAAGAGGTATGCAAAGTAAATTGCCCTTGTACAAGAATCCTTCTCGACGAATGAACTTCGTAGGTTTCCTTTTTTCAAGCTCAGTCAGTGTTGTTTGAAAATCAGGGTCTTCACTGTACATAGTGGCATTGTCATCATGACATGAGGGCTCGATCTGCATGAACACTGATAAGCAGAGGGTCGTAACTGGTGGTCGCGACAACATGTCCGCCAATTTGTTGTGTATGCCTTTCTTGTACTTAATCACCAGATTAAACTGCTGTAGATACGACATCCACTTCATGTGCCAAGCTTGCTGTAGCTTTGACTGTATTTGCAAATATTGCAACGGTTGATTGTCGGTGTGGACAACAGTCTCTTTACCCAAGAGATAACACCGCCAATGTTTTACGGCCTGATGCAGTGCACATAACTCTTTGTCATAAGTCGAGCAGTTCTTCTGAGCTCCTTGGAATAACTCAGAGTGATATGCCACCTGTCGTCCTTCTTGCATGAGCACAGCGCCCATCACATAACTTGAGGCATCGGTTTCTAGCTCAAATGGTTTCTGGAGATTCGACAAAGCTAACACAGGTGCCTCGCTGATCTTCCTCTTCAGCAAGAGAAACGTGTCCTCATGTTTCCCTGTCCACTTGAACTTCTGATCGATCCTGGTTAATGCATGCAATGGAGAAGCCACAATCAAGAAGTGTCGGATGAACTTCCAAAGATATTGGCATGCTCCCAAAAAACTGCGCACGTCCGTAACTATTTGCGGTCGCGGCTACTCGAGAATCACTTTTACCTTATCCGGGTCAATTTGCAACATACCGTTGCTAACCATGAATCCTAGGTAAAGTAGAGCTTGTTGGCCCAACTCGCACTTCTTACGGTTGAGGCGAAGACGATGTTGCCACAGCTGTTTGAACACCTTTTCGACAGGAATGAGGTGCTCATCCCACAAACGACTATAAACCAGTATGTCGTCGAGGTAAACGATCACAAAGTCATCGATGAACTGTCTCAATACGTTATTCATAAGACGCATGAAAGTTGCCGGGCCGTTGTAGAGAGCAAACGGCATGACCAGCCATTCGAACAGACCTTGTCGTGTTTTGAATGCGGTCTTCCACGTATCCTCCTCTCGGATGTTGACTTGATGATATCCTGACTTAAGATCCAATTTGGAGAAGATAACAGCATGCTTCAATTGGTCTAGAAAGTCATCAATACGAGGAAGGGGGTATCGGTTATTGATGGTGATCTTGTTTAGTGCTCGGTAGTCGATGCACACACGCCAAGTCCCATCTTTCTTTGGCACTAACACCACAGGAGATTCACAAGGTGAACTACTCGGTTGAATGACATCATCGTTTAGCAACTCACCAAGTTGTCTCTTGATCTCTTCATTCTCCAATACTGAGTTGTGATACATACTCTTATTGGGTAGTGTCGCATCGTACACAAGCTGAATTTCGTGCTCGACTAGACGTTTCAGCGGATGACCCTGGGTAGTCTTGAACAGATCACTGTATTTCTCCAGCAGTCCCGACAGATGACCAGAATCCTCTCGACACGCCAACGATAACGCTGGTCGAGTACCCTCACCTTGACCAATGGGTCGAATCATGACAAGCACGTACTTGTGAATGCATTGACAATTCGTTTGGTTTGATTTGCGGTAATTAAGTTTGAAGTGTTGACGTGGATGTCTCTACTGATCACGAACTTAACTCCGTCTTTGGTGAGGTCATACTCTTGCGCACGCCGATGGAAGTGAGCATCTCGATCATACATATATGGACTCCCAAATATCACCTAACAGATATCGATAGGGACAACATCGCATTGCACCTCATCAATATATCGTGCAGAGATTGCAAACTTCAACATACACTAACTCGTAATCTGTTGGTTCACGTCGGATGTAAACCAACCAAGTAGATATGGTCGCGGGTGTGTGGTTTTCTTCAAACCAAGTCGCCGAACCAGTCCAGCGGATACCAGATTCTTCTGACTTCCGGGATCGAATATCGCTGCGACCACTTCGTGCTTTATCTGGATGTTGATGGTGAACAAGTCCTCCGTTGGGTGATGGTCGTTCGGTGGATCCGAACCCTTCTCCTTTGGCATTGCCATCAGAGACGAGGTTGTGTCCGCTGTTGATCGAAGGATGCCGACTAGAGGGGGGGTGAATAGGCGGTTTTAAAATTTTCTTCTAAATTAGGGTTTAACAACCTAAGATTGCAATAACAAATATTCTAAGGGTATGGAAAACCAATTCAATTCAGATTTAGCAATTTCTATGATACTACTAGCAACAATTCAATCACAATGAAAATTAAGCAAGTAGTAGAGGTAACCGAAGAGATCAAGTTTTTCCCGAGGTCTCGAAAATTTGCCGATTTCCACTAATCCTCGTTGAAGCGCTCTTCGCTTGAGCTTAAGCTTCGATTCCACTAGAGGTAGCCCTTCTCCACTCCGGATAAGCGAGCTCCAAGCCTTTACAACCACTTGCCGGGCCTCTCCGACACACCGTCGATGGAGAGATCGCCAGACCTCCCGGGTCGTCTAGGTGACGGCAATCACCAAGAGTAATAAGCCTAGCACCTTGCTTGATCAACCTCAACGCTTGATGAACACAATGCAAATGCAAAAAGGCTTGGAACCAAATTCACTCAACTAGCACTCAAGAATTCTCAAGTTTTGACTCTAATTGCTAGAGAATGGATGTGAGAGAGCTTGCACACTGTTGCTCAGGGTTTATGAGATGTATTTCGTGTGTCTAAGACATCTACAACAGTGATCTATTTATACTCTCAACAAAAACGGTCGAAATCAAGAAGATTGGGCGAAAATTGTACTGGCCGGACATTGTCCGGCCACTTCGGACAATGTCCGGTCAGTACAAAAATTTTGACCGTTATTCACGTGAATTGCGAGTGTCAGTAGCCGTTTGGATCAAAATGTGAAGGCCGGACAAATGTATTTATCCGGACAAAATGTCCGGACAGATGCATTTGTCTCTGTTGACACCCTTATTAAAAATGAAGTGTACACGCCGGACAGATACATTTGTCCGGACAGATGTATTTGTCTCTGTTAACACTTAACATAATATACTCCAGATTTTTTGTATGGGCCGGACATATAGGATTTGTCCGGACAAAATGTCCGGACAAATAGATTTGTCTCTGTTAACATGGCCCTAACACTAGCCAGGATTTTGTATTGGCCGGACATTGTCCGGTCACTTCGGACAAATCCTCCGGACAAGTGTATTTGTCTCAAATCAATAAGCTGCTAACATTTGTACTGGCCGGACATTGTCCGGTCACTTCGGACAATGTCCGGCCTTCATCGGACAGATGTACCGGACAGATGTATTTGTCTCTGTTGCGTGAGTTTGCAAAGCACTGAAATTGTTTGTATTAGCCGGACATTGTCCGGTCACTTCAGACACTGTCCGGCAAGTACAAAACGAAAACAGACTTCTGAATTTTTACTCAACTTTTGATTTGGGGCAAAAGCAAATGCAAATATGCTTCTAAAAACTTCAAGGTTGATCAAAATACTTGTGCTAAAACCCCTCTTAATAGTACGACCATCTAACCTAGAAAATTTCAAAACGAGAAGACGCTAGGTTTAGGTATTTGTACTTTTGTCGAGATTTTCGTCGTTTTCGCTTTACGGAGTCTTGATAACCTTGCTTTGTCTTTTCTTGATGCTTTCTCCTTTGATTTACCTGTGTCTCACATACAGAGATTAGTCGCAAATCTAACGGATATCATTAATCACCAAAATCCTAATCGGGGCTCAAGATTCAACATCCGCCTCATTAACCGAATTCAATCGGACAACTTCTTTGTCGGGTGAAGTCGCAATAGTCGTGGCTGTTCTTTTCCCTGATCCATTTTTCTTCGGTCAAAGTTCAGGATGAAGCTTGTAGTATTTATCCTTGGTATGTCCCGTGACTTGACAATGTCCACAAAAGGCACCCGTGCCCGATTTTGAAGCGTTCTTCTTCAGACTCGGCTTTTTCTTTGTTGAGGTCGCACTTTCCTTCGTGTCTTTGTCGCTGCGGGATTAGTTGTTCTTCTCGATCGCCATAACAGTTGTGCTTGCGGTCGCAATGTCTTGGACGCTGAACAAACTTAGCTCAGTACTGATCGATTTCTGAAGTCCAGATGTGTATTTCCGAAATACCTAAGGATTGGACAGTGAGATGCCGATGACCATTGCTTGTCGCCGAAACTCCGTCGTATAGTCTTGGACAGTCTGGTCGCGCTGTTGGTACAATCTATGTCAACGTTCCCATCTCTCCTCAAGGTAACCCATCAGATAGAATTCTTGTCGTAGAAATCATTTGAATTGACCCCATGCAAGGTCGTCAGCTTCACCACTGGCGACAAGGGCCTTCCACCATGTCTTGGCATCGTCCTTCATCTTCAAAGGTGCAAATTTGACCTTTTGAGCTCTACTAAACCCTTTCAAGTCAAAGTAGGTCTCAAGCTGATCGAGCCATGAATCTAACTTCTCGGCATCGATCTCCCCATCATATATGGGTATTTCAATCTTAGCGTCGACCTTGAAAGATCTGACAGCTAAGGAGGTGTTGGCGAGGTCATCGGCCTTATGGTCGCCTTCGTCTCCATCTTCGTTTGCCCTACGCAATTCTTCACCAGTCTTCACATCCATAACCTTCCCTACTTCAGGAGGTACAATCATGGCCTACTGCTTAATCGAAGCAAGCACGATTTCCATGTCGGTGGAGAGCTTAGCCACTTGTTCGGCTAGGTTAGCTTGAACGGAGGTATCGTCAGACATTGTCGAAAACGCGGCTATAGGAACCGTAAATTGATCGCCTGGAGTTTCGCCGGAAGTTTTGTAACCCTGGCGAGTCTTCACCATCCACAGGATATGAAAGTTGCGCTGATACCAACTTGATCCATTTGAGACCTAGTCTTGGTTTTCACACTAGACTCGCCTAGATTCTAATATGCGGAATAACGGGATCTTACTCAGAAATACTGAAACCCAAAGTAATTGCACAACTCTTTATTTTAAAGAGGGCTTTACATGTCGAACATTAGACACACTTGCCTACGTCAAAGGAATTATAAGTGACTAAAACTCAAATAACTTATATGACTTTTTGATGATCTAAACTAGACCTATTACAAGGTATTTATAGTCCAATCGTATGAGTACGTATCAGACTCAGTAACCTAAACGTATTAGTCTCATATAACTAACTAACTAACTAATCCTAAACTGATAAGCTTAGTTATATATATTCGGATCGGATTACAATTCCAAACAGGGAACGAATTCCTTTTTACGGTTGCGAACCAATCCATGGTCGTGAAACCTTTCCGAACACGGTTAAGGTCGCAAAGCCATATGCGACTCGACCTAAAGATCCTCCCGGATCAATATCTCTATCAGCATAGGAGTAACTGCTGAAGGCTTTTTGGGGTGATTCTTCCCACCGTCAAAATCGGCGGTGATACAAGCACAGAGCACTGGATTTTCTTAGCAAGATAGTCTATATCATGCATGGGAGTGTTACCAAAATCTTCTCCGATCGTGCCCGCACTCTGCCTTGGAGCGCTGGTTAGTACTACAAATATTTTATAAAGGGCTTTCTTTTGCTACCTGGGCATCTATCAATGCCGCTGCAGGTGGTGGGATGATGAACAAAACTCTAGATGAGTCTTTTGCACTTATTGAGATCATGGCATCCCACAATTTTCAGTGGTCAGGTGGTTGAGAATCATCCCGGTCAGGTATGCATGAGGTCAAGTCATTTGATTTCATGAATGCTAGGATAGACGCTCTCATTTTTTAATCAAATTCCTCATGTTGTCAACCAATCTATTGCACAACTCATTAGTTCACTGCATATTACTCCTCTGGTTGCACTTGTATGTCAAATTTGTAGGATCGAGGGCCATTCACCCACTGAGTGTCAGCTGGGGAAGACATCCACTCCTGAGTGTGGCGAGGTGAGCTTCACTGAGACGAGTGGGCCACCTCCCAACACTTACAACCCCAGATGGCGCAATCACCCAAATTTGTAATATAAGAGCAAACCTGACATCTCATCAGCTCCTACTAGTGTCCCCTTTCAAGCATCCTGGTTTTGGCAACGATCACTATATTAGTAATAGGGCTATCAGTAGTATCAGCGAGCCCTGACAGCACCATAGCAGTCACCCAAGTTAGAATCTTTGCTGGAAGCGCACTTAAGCTCTGAAACTCACTCCTTGAGAAGCAATCAGATGAGCTTAGTGTGATGAAAGCAGAGTTTTGGGATATGTAGTCATGGAAGAAGGAGATATAGGATACACTACATACCATGTTGTCACGCATGGATAGCATGGCAAACTCTCCTTCTTCGAGCAGTTCCTCAGGGAAGCTTCCTGCTCAACCCAAAAACCCTCGAGGACACTGTCGGGCTATTACCACCAGGATCGGGAAGTCTACCATAGATCCACTACTTCCTACTCCACCACATGCGGCTGTGAGTTTCCTGGTCCCCCAGTCAGGTTCAGCTAGCACTTCAGAGGAGCAGCTTACCACTACCCCTCCGTCAGGAGACCCTAGTTTGTCTACCTTGACATAAGTTCAGCCACCTCAGTTTGCCAACACTGATGAGGACAAACAATTTACCAAGTTCCTCAACATGATGAGGTCTGTTCAGAACACCATGCCTCTACTTGATGCAGTCTTGGGCGTACCATCCAATTGTAAGTTCTTCAAGGAGCTGCTAAAAGAGGCGTATCGAGGAGCCCGAGACTATTCCTCTCACGAATAGGTATAGTGCACTGATTCAGAACAATTTTCCCTTGAAGCTAGCTGATCCTAGAAGTTTTTGTGTGCCATGTTCTATCGATTCTTGCAAGATCAGAGCTCTATGTGTCTTGGGGTCAAGCGTCAGCATCATACTACTACACTCTGTCTACAAGGTCCTCTCTCTAAGACCATTAAGACCTACACAGATGACTTTTCAGCTTGCTAATCGTACCACTTGATATCCAATTGGCATTGTTGGTGTTGTCTTGGTTGGGGTTGCTACATGTGCCTATCTGTTAATTCGTGGACTTACAGACAGAGGATGACAACCCCTTTGTCATACTTGGTAGACCGTTCTTGGCCACAACAAGAGTAGTCATCAATGTGAAGAATGCTAGTCTGACACTCGAGTTTGGTGAGGAGATAGTTACCTTTGACATGCAACGTGCCACTCATCTCCCACCTTGCTCAGATCATTGTTTCATGATTGACGTTATTGATGAGTTTGTATCGACCACACTGCAGGAGCTCTCACAGACATATGCCATTGTGATCGATGCTGAATTCATAGTTGATCCTAACCCTTAGTGGGAGGTTTCTCCTACGCCTGATCCTACACCCTCCATGGCTCCGAAGGTTGAGCTAAAGCCACTTGTTGACCACCTTTGGTATGTGTTCCTTGGCCCTGATGATACTTATCCTGTGATTGTTACCTCTCATTTAAATATCGATGAGGTGAGTCGTTTATTAGAGTCCTACGTCGATATCGTTTTGTTATTAGTTATTCTCTTGATGAGATTGTTAGTATCGACCCATCTATATGCATGCACCATATATGTCTTGAGGATGGTTGTAGGCCTACATGCGAGCATCAGCAGAGACTCAACCCACACATGCAAGAAGTTGTCAAGGAGATGCTGAACCTACTTGACGCTGGAGTCATCTACCCCATCTTTGACAGAAAGTGGGTTAGTCCCGTTCAAGTCATGCCCAAGAAAGGGGGCATGACGGTTGTGTTGAACGAGGAGGGCAAGATGATAACCAAGAGGAGAGTGACAAGATGGCGCATGTGTATCGACTTCCAGAAATTGAACAAGGCCACCTGCAAGGATCATTTTCCTCTGCTCTTCATCGACCAAATGCTCGAGAGGTTAGCAAGACATTCCTTATTATTGCTATCTTAATGGCTATTTAGGAATTCTACATATTCCGATTCATCCAGAGGATCAAGAGAAGACAACATTCACCTGCCCATACACCTTCGCCTACCAATCAATGCCATTCGGATTGTGCAATGCTCTAGGGACTTTTCAGTGTTGCATCATGTCCATTTTTTCTGACCTTATAGAGCACATTATGGAGGTACTTATGAAAGATTTTAGGGTTTATGGACTAACATTTGAGGATTGTCTAGTAAATCTTGAGCAGGTGTTACAGCACTGTATGTCCATGAACCTCGTGCTTAACTAGGAGAAATGTCACTTCCTGGTTCATGAGGGCATTGTACTTGGACACTTGGTCTCCTCGCGTGGGATTGAGGTTGATCGAGCGAAGGTCAAGATCATCGAACGCCTTCCTCTACCATCGAACATGAAGGGTATTTGGAGCTTCCTTGGACATGTAGGCTTCTACCGTCGATTCATCAAGGACTTTTTGAAGATCGCAAAGTCGTTGACCAAGCTTCTTGGCTCCAAGGTACCTTTCATATTCGATGAGTCATGCACTGACGCATTCCACAGGTTGAAGGCTGCTCTAAGCTCTGCTCCTATCATACGGCCACCTATTTGTTCCCTACCCTTTGAGCTCATGTGCAATGTGAGCGACCATTCTATCGAAGCTGTTTTGGGATAGAGGAAGGACGGCAAGCTCCATGT
The DNA here is from genome assembly GCA_019359835.1 of Pharus latifolius. Lineage (NCBI taxonomy): Eukaryota > Viridiplantae > Streptophyta > Magnoliopsida > Poales > Poaceae > Pharus > Pharus latifolius. Next base: position 18,726,671 of record CM033325.1, on the reverse strand, counting down.
CATCTATTATGCTAGCAGCACTCTCGACGATGCACAGATCAACTACACCACCACCGAGAAGGAGCTGTTAGATGTCGTTTTTGCATTCGATAAGTTTCACTCCTACCTAGTTGGCTCTCGTTCTATTGTTTACACTAACCATGCAGCCATCAAGTACCTGCTTAGCAAGAAAGACGTGAAGCTGAGACTTATCTGATGGATCCTATTTCTTCAAGAGTTCGACATGGAGATTCGTGACAAGAAAGATGCACAAAACTTAGTTGCTGACCATCTATCTTGATTACCTCTACAGGACTCCACGATCACCCTATACCCCATTGCCGATTCGCTTTTAGGTGATCAGTTGATGACAATCTCGCATATCTTCTCCAAATCACCATGGTATGCAGATATTGTAAACTATTTAGTTTGGCATGTTACTCGTCCTGGTCTTTCCTCACAGCAGCGAAAGAAGTTCCATCACGACACACGCTAGTCCTCTTGGGATGATCCATATTTGTACCATCACTATTCCTATAGGATCGTCCGTCGCTATATGCCTCAGGAAGAGGTTGAAGACGTCATATTCCACTGCCATGCTTTGGCTTACGGTGGACATGCGAGCACTGCCAAGACACATGTGAAGGTGCTCCAAGCAGGATTTGTTGGGCGAAATCTCCGCCCGATCGGTCCTGGTGACCACGTCCTGGACGCCGCCATGTGCCCGGTGACAATGGCCCCAGGTGGCTCGGTCTCGGGCACCGCCATCTGCCCGGTGGTGAAGGCCCCCGGTGGGCCAGTCCTGGGTGCCACCATTTGCCTAGTGGCAAAGGCCCCCGTTGGTCCTGTCCTGAGCGCTGCCTTTGGCCCGGGGACAAGGGCCCCCGGTGGCACTGCCCCGGGCGCCATCATTTGCCCGGTGATCATGGCCCCCGGTGGCACAGTCCTGGGCGCCGCCATATGCCCGGTGACCATGGCCCCTGGTGGCCCGGTCCCGGGCGCCGCCATCTGCCCGGTGGCAAAGGCCCCCAGTGGCCCGGTCCTAGGCCCCGCCATATGCACGGTGGCAAAGGCCCCCGATGGTCCTGTCCTGGGTGCCACCTTTGGCTCGGGGACAAGGGCCCCCGGTGGCCCCGCCATTTGCCCGGTGGCCCGGTCCTGAGCACCACCATCTGCCCAATGCAAAGGCCCCCGATGGTCCTGTCCTGGGCGCCGCCTTTGGCCCGGGGACAAGGGCCCTTGGTGACCCCGCCATGGACGGCGCCATGTGCCTGGTGGCCCAGTCTCGGGCGCCGCCGTCTGCCTGGTGGCGAAAGAAAAAGTTTTAGAAGATTCACTCATTTCTTGCCCTGACTATCTTCATTTGATAAATGAAATTGAATATCTTAAATCTATTTTGAAGAAGTTTTCTGATGGTGAGAAGAACCTTGATCTCATTTTGGACACATCGAAGTGTTCCTTTAACAAGGAGGGGATCGGGTACATGCCGAGTGTGATCAAAAACCCCAAGTGCTTAAAGTTGATACTTCTTCTCGGGTTTCTTTCAAAGGCAAGTCGAGTCTAAAAAATTCTTTCAAACTTGGTTCTTCTGAGGGCAAGTCTACACCTAAGTCACATGTTGCATCTTCCTCCCGTACTGATGTCTCTGCCAGACCGGTATATCATTATTCATATTGTGGGAGAGATGGACATCTTGTGGGCTTTTGTTTTAGGAAGACAAGAGACCTGCGTCAAGAGTTTGCCCATCACTAGTACAGAAATGCAGTCTACTAACCCCTATCTTCTATCGGTTATTAGCGAAACAGCACAAAACCGATAGAAAATGTGCCTCGTGGGCAAAAAAGCCCGACGGATGTATTTTCCCTATCGGTTTCTAAGAAACTTACCGATAGAATAAATAGTATGATTTACTCTAGCGGTGATGAACATATTTGCCGTTAGAAGAGATGCATAAGTACTGACGGAAGAATGTTGTGCGCCGATAGGACTGGTCGACTTCAACAACTAGACTTATTCTATCGCTACTATATGAATATACCGACAGAATATATTAAAAGTTCCTATCGGCAATATGTAGTTCGCCGATAGAATAGTTGACCTTCTACAAATATTTTTATTCTATCGGTAATGGATTCTTTTACCGTTAGAATATATAGAAAATTGCTTAGAACTGTTCGTCTTCTAATAGTTTTATTCTATCGGTAATGCATGTTTATACCGGTAGAATATTGCACAAAATATCTTAGAACTGTTGGCCTTCTACAACTAGTAATATTCTATCGGCAATGTACGTACAGACCGATAGAGTATGTACAAAAATTCCTATCGGTAATATTTGTTTTGCCGATAGAACCATTCGGCTTCTACAGATGTTTTTATTACTAACGGTATTCTGTTTTCTTACCGATAGAAAATATATAATTGTATAAATACACGGGTATGTCTCTTTCATTCTCACAGTTCATCTGGGCTCGTAGTCCTAACCCGTAAGCTCCATGGACGGCCGGCGCACCTCTACAGGGGACCGCTGCACCTCCGCACCTCCATCGACGCCCTCTAGACGTCGGCATCCCAAGGAAGGTACGTAAAATTTCTGCAATATTGTTAGATTATTCTAATCCGATTATGGCAATAATTCTGCTTTTTTTTTATCCTTCATTTTGATGTGTCTTCTTTTCAATATGATTATGATCTGTTCAGGTCCTTGGATGATGCTCGTGGGGGGCAACGTATTTCACGGTTCTTCATCGCAGTACGCTGCCTATGTTGGCTTGTTGGCGAAAGAAAAGGTGAAGATCACCGTCGAGAGCTGGAAGGACGTGAAGGGCGAGATCTTGGTTGGCTCGGTCGAGAAGATGCTTAAGCCCGGCGTGTTTCTCAAATCAGGACCTATAGAAAGCATCTTACATGTTTTTGCATGCACCAGCTTGTGGCCAGATGCTTACCTGCTTGGAGAAGAAGAATTGTTGTTATTTGCACAGCCATTCTACACCATCACTACACAGAACAACATCTTGGAAGGTAGGTTCTTTTTGTTAATGGAGTTGAGTTGAGTTGAGTTGAGTTGATCGAGTTTGAGTCCGAGGAAATCACCATTACGTACAAATGTATGTCGACGGCAGTTCCAGCTCCTCGGGCGTCTTCGAACTGAACTCCTATGGTTAAGTCCAATGTGGTTCAGACATTTGCTGTTTTGGATGAATGGATTTGTGATGTATCAGGTCTAACTTGTAGTCGGTAGTTGCATTGTGGCAACCTGCAAAGGTTCCCTTTTATGTAAAATGCATGTATGGGCCACTGGGTCCTCGTCGTGATCTGTTGTTAATTTCAGACGTGGCTTTTGTAATATACATCGAATGTGTGAATTGTTGTATTTGTATATTGTTGTATATTTGTGTATCATGTATTGCTAATTGGGACATGAACTTGAATGTGCAGGGAGCATTTGTGTATTTAATTGTATTGGTAGGTAGGTGTGTATTTGTACTGCTGTTTCAGACATGCACTTCAATTTGTGAACTGGCATGTGTATGTTTGTACCTGAATTTGTATTGGTGAACTGGCATGTGTATGTTTGTACCTGAATTTGTGAACTGGCATGTGTAATTTCTTTGGCAAGATGAAGTCCCAACTACCTACGAAAAGTATTTTTGTGTCTCCTAGTTAATCCACAAATTAGCATTTCTTGAAATATATTGCTTTATCTTCTAGTTAAGATCCGTTTGATGTAAGATCTGTTTGATGTTACATTGATATGATTCCTTGAATGTGAGAAATGGCATGTGCATGTTTGTCCCAGTTTGGTGACAGTACCTCCTCTAACGGTAAGTACACATATTTACCGATAGGAAAACATATATTTGTTCAGTCATGCATATTCTAACGGTAAATACACATATTTACCGATAGGAAGCACATATATTTGTTCAGTCACGCATATTCTAACGGAAATGCACATATTTACCGATAGAAAAATACATATATTTGTTCAGTCATGCATATTCTAACGGTAAATACACATATTTACCGATAGGAAACACATATATTTGTTTAGTCATGCATATTCTAACGGTAAATGTACATATTTACCGATAGAAAAATACATATATTTGTTCAGTCATGCATATTCTAACGGTAAATACACATATTTACCGATAGGAAGCACATATATTTGTTTAGTCATGCATATTCTAACGGTAAATGCACATATTTACCGATAGAAAAATACATATATTTGCTTAGTAATGTATATTCTCTAACGGTATGTGTGTGTTTTTACCGATAGAATATGTGAGCGGCAAATTACCTAAGTTAGTCTGACGGTTATTTCATGTATTTACCGTTAGAAAAATGTCCATTATAAGGAAAACCCCAGTCGACCATTGCGGAGCTGCTCTTTAATTTGTTCTGTTGCACTCTGTGTCCCTCTGTTTGTGACGAAAGTTCCAGCTACACTGCTAGGGTGATCAGCGCAGGCTGGAGGGAAGTTGATTGCGCCCCTCTCTTTAAGGTATGCTTAATCGTCGACACCTATCTCTCTCTCCCTCTAGATCTCCCTTCCTCTCTACTTGCAAGCTAGCTGTATTGTGTAGTTCCAAGTTTGTAGCTCTAAGCTTGGGAGCTTGGTAGCTGGAAATGCGTCATGTTTTAGGAGCTAACTAGCTTGTATTGTGTAGTTAGCTAGGTTAATTAGTGTTAATTTCGTCAGGCTAGGGTTCAACACATGTATCTGTTGTAAGAGGCTGTACATGTACATATACATAACTTAATCGGGCAGGTTTCATGCATGGCTTACTCGTTAAATTTTGTTAATTGTAGATGGACAGGAAATATTGGATGTATGGAATAAAACGTACTACTCTTGAATATTTGGATGGTGTGAATGAGTTTATTAAATTTGCTGAGCAACAAAAGGAGAGGAAGGGAGAGAAAAATATGCTCTGTCCTTGTACAGATTGTATGAACTTGAAGAGGTTTAGCAACTCTGATCAAATTAAGAGTCATTTGATTCGTCGTGGTTTTAACGCGCGATACACCCGTTGGATATGGCATGGCGAAGATCTTGAGGAAACAAGCACCACTACTACCAATCAGCACGACTCGGATGTGGATTGCAATAATATCGATGATCATCCCAATTTTAGTAATGTTAATTCCGATGTGCACGTAGATGATGATGATGACAATCTAGATGAGATGTTACGTGATGTAGAGGAAGATTACAACGAAAATGACTTCTGTGAATTTGAGAAACTGATTGCTGACTCTGAGAAGCCTCTGTTCCCTGGATGTGCAACATTTACAAAACTGTCTTCTGTGCTGAGATTATATAACTTGAAGGCAGGAAACGGTTGGAGTGATAAGAGTTTCACGGCACTATTAGATCTTCTAGCGGACATGCTTCCAGAGGGAAATGAGTTGCCAAGATCTACTTACCAAGCCAAAAAACTGTTGTGTCCGTTGGGAATGGAAATCGAAAGAATACACGCATGCCCAAATGATTGTGTGTTGTACCATAACGAGTACTCCAGTTTGCATGTTTGTCCAAGATGCGGCGCATCGAGGTATACGCGTAGGGACCGGATTGACAGTGAACGTCACGAGGTAAGGAAAGGGCCCCCGGCAAAAACTGTGTGGTACTTGCCTGTGATACCTAGATTGAAGCGGCTGTTTGCAAATCCGAAAGTCGCGAAGCACTTGCGTTGGCATGCTGAAGCCCGGAAACAAGACGGAAAACTGAGACACCCAGCTGATTCTATTCAATGGAGAAACATCAACAGAACATTTGCTGAGTTCGGCGGTGAACTTAGGAATGTAAGGTTCGGGCTGAGTACAGATGGTATGAACCCACATGGTAATATGAGCAGCCGGCACAGCACTTGGCCGGTTCTTTTATGCATCTACAATCTTCCTCCTTGGTTATGCATGAAGCGCAAGTACATCATGATGGCGTTACTAATCTCAGGACCCAGACAACCCGGAAATGATATTGACGTGTTTCTAGCACCTTTAATCGAGGACTTACAGAAATTGTGGAGCGAGGGTGTGCAGGTGTGGGATGCATACAAGAAAGAGAATTTCATCTTGCGGGCCCTGATATTTTGCACCATAAATGATTTTCCTGCCTACGGCAATTTGTCGGGGTATAGTACGAAAGGAGCCAAGGCTTGCCCTATTTGCCTAGATGAAACTGAGAGCATCTGGCTGCGAAACTGCCGGAAAACAGTGTACATGGGTCACCGCAGGTTTCTTCCGGTGCATCACACGTACCGTAAGAAGAGGAAATCATTTAACGGGAAGCCTGAGAAGGGATCAGCTCCAGTGTTTCTGACCGGTAAGGAGATTTACTCACGCGTGAACGACATCAAAGTTGAGTTCGGTAAGCATTCTAAACCTCGAGAAAAAAATGTTTGGAAGAAGAGATCGATTCTCTGGGATCTACCGTACTGGGAGCACTTACAAGTTCGACATTGCATTGACGTCATGCATGTAGAGAAAAATGTCTGTGACAGTTTGATTGGTTTGTTGTTGAACATTCCGGGAAAGACAAAGGATGGTGTGAAAGCTCGTCGTGACATGGTGGAAATGGGGATAAGGACTGAGCTTGCACCTTTAGAGAATGGAAAGCGTACATACCTCCCCCCGGCCTGCTACACGTTGTCCAAGAGCGAAAAAACAGAACTCTGTCGGTGCCTGCACGGTGTTAAAGTTCCATGTGGGTACTCCGCGAACTTGAAAAAACTTGTGTCTATGAAGGACCTAAGACTGGTTGGCATGAAGTCCCACGACTGTCATGTCTTGATGTCACAGATGCTTCCCATTGCTATCAGAGGCATTCTCCCAGTTAAAGTCAGAGAGACAATCACAAACCTATGTTATTTCTTCAACGCAATATCTTCCAAGGTAAGTACGTGCACTCGTACTATAAGTTCACTACCTCCATTTGTGGAGCTTAATGAGAAGATTTTTCTGATATGAATATTTGGCGCAACTGTGTCCTCGTAGGTAATTGATCCCGATGGATTGGACGCTTTGCAACGCGACGTGGTTACAACTCTTTGTCAGCTCGAGATGTATTTCCCTCCATCCTTTTTTGATGTTATGGTCCATCTGATTGTTCACCTTATCAGAGAAATTAAGTTTTGTGGACCTGTGTGCCTGCGCTACATGTATCCATTTGAGAGATTTATGGGTGTATTGAAGGGATACGTAAGGACTCGTCGTCGACCCGAGGGGAGTATCATGGAAGGTTATGCCGCCGAGGAGGTGATTGAATTTTGCACAGATTATATGGCCGGGGTTGACCCAATTGGTGTTCCTAGGTCCCGACACGAGGGTAGGCTTGAGGGAATTGGAACGATTGGATTCAAAGCTATCGTCCCCGCTCGTGATGTGTACGCAAAATCACATTTTTGGGTCTTACAACACATGACGGAGGTCGAGCCATACATACACGAGCACAAGGTAATGTTACGGTCACAGAATCCTTCGAAGTCAGACGTTTGGGTAAGCAGAGAACATAACAGGAAATTTGCTGAGTGGATCCAAGAAAGAGTCACGCGAGCTGCCGAGGGCTCCGTAAGTGAAACTGTGACATGGTTGGCTAGAGGCCCAAGATTCACTGTAGGGACTTGGCAGGGGTACGACATCAATGGGTATTCATTTTACACAAGAGCTCAAGACGCCAAGAGTAGCACGCAATGTAGCGGAGTGACACTGTTTGCTATTTCCGAGGATGCCAGGTCAGTAAGGGCGCTGAACTCATATTACGGTGTTATTGACGAAATATGGGAGCTCGATTACGGATTACTTAAGATTCCCCTGTTTCGATGCCAATGGGTCGAAATCCCTCGAGGTGTTCAAGTTGACAGTTACGGGTTTACTCTCGTCAATCTTGGTAGAGTCGGACACCAAGACGATCCATTCATACTTGCAAAGCAAGCCACACAGGTATTCTACATCGTTGACCCGGCCAATCCAAACTTGCATGTTGTCCTCCACAGCAAGAGACGTATTGTTGGGGTCGAAGATGTTGTCGACGAAGAGGAGTATAACCAATTCGATGAAATACCTCCATTTTTAGAGGACATTCAATCTATCCGTACTGAAGATATCGACGAAACAACGTATCTGCGAGATGACCACGAAGAAGGATTATGGGTTGAGAACCATTGATGATTAATTTCTATTTCAGGGATAAATGCCAAGCAAACAGCCCACAAGTTCTGCAGCAAGGTGAGGAACTTATCATTAATACATCAGGCAGTACATTTTTCTTTAGAATTTAATGATAAGCTAGTTCACAGCATTAATACATCTCAATTTTACTCCACAGCATGAGTTCTAACATGTACAGTACCTTTATCCTGTAAATATTTAATTCTTCCCTTCAAATAGCACTTGCAAAAATCTCATCGCAGCCTCTTCAAAAATCCCTTTTTTCTGACGGTATTTTGTTATTTATACCGATAGAGAAGGACATCTTCTCTCAGGCACTTCAAAACGTTTTCTATCGGTATTGTTCTATTTTACCGTTAGAATAAATTCATTTGTCTCACGGTATTTGTTGTCTGACGGTTTTTTCCTGTTTTTACCGATAGAAGAATACTCTACCGCTTCGAATTCTCAACCGTGTCGCCATGCGTCGCCTTGGAAACTCTATAAGTACCTCGCCATGCGTCGCGGTATTTTGTTGTTTTTCTAATTCTCGAACGGTTGGACTCCTCATCTTCTCTTTCACAATGGCAACCTCCATGGGATCGTCATCCACGGCCTCCCCGGTAAGAACTCTAAATCTCCTCGGTTTACCCCTGTATTGTTAATCCATGTTCAGTTCATTCTTGACCTGTTGATTTGCACAGGGAATGGTAGCCGTGGAAGACACTGCCAAAGTGAAGGCTGACCTGAGGGCCCTCCAGGAGGAGCACAAGCTCCTTACAGACAAGCACACTCAGCTACGGCTTGACCTTGACGATCTCTTCCAGCGCATTAAGCGCATGAAGACGGATGGTGACAATGCTAGGGCGAGGACGAGGCGTCTTCGCGAGGAGAAGAAAGCCGCGGATATGACCATCGCTGGCTGCGGTTTGACTATGAAGGATACCATAGCGAAGCTGACGGAGGTCGCAGGCCTTCTTGACGCGGTAGTAGTTGATCCTAGGGACAACTTGTCGCTAGAGGAGTCCTGCGTCCTGGCTGCAAGTCTAACTGAATCTATTCTACATGCAGCCAGGGCTAAGACCACCCCTTGACCTAGCATTTTGGGTTTTATTTTTTATGTAAGTGATAAAACAACAATGAATGAACAATTTCTTTTTATGTCAATTTTCCAATTTTCCGGCTATCTTCCCTCTTTCTTTAACATTCTGCAGCTTTCAACCACGGTCTGTTTGATGTTAAATTGTGTACCTTTTCATAACTCTGACGGTATTTTGTTGTTTTTACCGATAGAAAAAGGGCACACAAATCTCAAGCACTTAATCAAAAAAATTTTCTGGGGAAAATTGGGCTCACGGGATTTTTTTGTTTATACCAATAGAAAAGGGCACCTTTTCATTACTCTCACGGTATTTTGTTGTTTTTACCGATAGAAAAATGGCACCCAATCTCAAGCACTTTAAAAAAATTTTCTGTGGAAAATTGGTCTCACGGGATTTTATTGTTTATACCGATAGAAAAATGCAATCACTAATTCGAATATTTTTCCGGGAAATTTACTTTTTCTATCGGTATTATTTTTTTGTTTCGATAGAAAATTACATAAGTCTATCGGTATCATTTTGTTATACCGATAGAAAAGTTCCTCCGCTACTTTATTTCTCGTACACGGCCCTTTAGTTTCCCTCCACTCGAACAGTTCCACCTTAGAGCACTGCGTCTCTTTGAGAGCGAAGAAAACCCCAACCTCCGCCGTGAGCACTCACTTCCTCTCTCCCACACGACGATCGCCGGCTGGACACTGGTTCGTCACTGCCACCGGTTCTTATTTTCGTCCTTCGCCCGCCGCTGCTGCGTTCTACACCGCCTCTGCATCACCAGAACTGATCGCCGCCGTAAATACCCTAATTCGTCGTTCTATTTCCAGCATCTTCTTTATTTGATCCTAGTGTTTTGCACGTACTAATTCTTGGAGTTTTGCAATTACACTAGGGTTCCCTATTGTGTTGGCTTATGTACATTCCGCAGGCAATGTTGATTTTAATTAGGGTTTACATAATATGTTCCAGTGCTGTAATGAACCTGTTTTGAGATTTTAACTTCTCTATACTGCTGTATGTGTGATCAATTGTATCCAACTGCCATGTAATGCAGATTATATGTTGGAGGTGTTCTTACACATATTCTATCGGCAGCTCATGTGTTTACCGATAGAAAATTTTCTGCACAAGTAGTAAAACTTAATTTGGATCTGGAAGGACATGAGCCATGCAATGTACTAGTTTGGTTGGGAATTTTTACTCACTTCGTATGAATATATGGCAATGTGGATGGGTCTTCGATGTATATGTTTCAAATGCCTATATACATGACTTTTCCCAACCTAATAGCTGTGAAGTCCTGATGACTCACATACAGGCTAGGCTAAAGATTATGCACAGTAGCACTTAGATGCTTGTGTGCATATTTACGTGTGAAATAATAATGCTGGCCCATGAATATTAATTAGTGTAGCAAATCATCGAGAATGTTATGTGATGACAGTGAATGGTGGCTTGTCAACAAAATTCCATATGTAGAGAACATTGTTATGTTCTATCGGTATCTCACGTGTTTGCCGATAGAAAAATTGTCTTGTGTGGAGGTAATTGTTATGGTCTATCGGCAGCTCATGTGTTTACCGATAGAAAATATTTCTGAAGAGTTCAGTAAGTAATTTATGCATGTCTTTCTTTTTGTATTATTTTCCCTTTTGCCGCCCTAGTTAGTCTCCAGTCCTGGGCTGAGTTATGGAAGTCCAAGGCGAATTAATTGCCATATATATGGTTTGTTGAAGGTTTTGTAGGGGAAGACATGTCGTCGTCTTCATCGGATGGTACTAGTGGTTCGACTAGGGCCAACCCCATCGTAACTACTGAAGATGGGGCTGTTACATCCCAGCGCAAGAGGGTGGGGCGAGGCGCGACGACGTTGGGGCGTTTGGCCAAACGCACTGATCTTTCTTGTGAGTTCAACCAATTTGGGAGGCCGATTGGAAAGAATGCTGGGAGGTACGCGGCCTACGTTGGGCTGTTGGCGAAAGAAAGGGTGAAGATCACCGTCCAGAGCTGGAAGGACGTGACGGCGGACGAGAGGGATAGGTTGTGGGCGGAAGTGAAGGTTAAATGAACTGAAATCGCTGAACTCTTTCGTAATCACGTTCTCTTGGCTTATACTAAAGTTTAACTAACTCGTGATTAATTGTATGCATTTTTCGGAAACAGGCTAAGTGGAACATCCCCGACGATACACCTAGGACTGCCTGCTTGAAGGACATGAACGGAACATGGAAAACCTTTAAGAGCTGGCTCGTCAGTAACTTCCTAGCTGCGGGGAAATCTCCTTGCGAGAAGTACCCCTTCATATCGGAGGAGGTATGGGAGGAATTCACCAAGCAGAAGGGGACTGAGGAGTTCAAGGCCCTTAGCGAGAAGAATAGGGCGATCCAGAAGAGGAACGACCACCCGCATCGGCTCGGATCCCGGGGCTATGCGGGGAAGGAGGAACAGTGGAAGAAGGAAGACGAACAAAATCCTGTCATGGACACCCCTGAGTTGCCGCTCTCCGAGATCAGGGATGAGAGGTGCAAGCGATGGTGGAGGGGGAGGGGGTCCGTGTCGTCCACGGGGTCTGTGCAGTTCGCAACCCCTGGGGACGCCGATGTTGTGAGGCGAATGGTAAGTTGGCTAACCTCGTAAACTGTGTGCGCACAAGTGTATATAAGGCAATTTGTCTCACAAGGTACCTTCAAATGTAACAGATCTCTTTTGAGAAGGACGCAGCGGAGGGATTGTTTACCCCGCAGAGGGAGAACGACATCCTCACCCGAGCTCTAGGAAATAAGGAGCATCCCGGGCGGACACGGGCCGTGGGAGCCATTGTGTCGTGGAAGGCCGGTTTCGTAGATCCGGCTCCACCGAGGAAGAAGGCCCGCACCTGGAAGGAAAAGGAAGCTGACCTATCCGATAAGATACGGGCTGAGGTACGGGAGGAGATACGGGCGGAGATGCGGGCTGAGATACGGGCTGAGGTACAGTCTGAGGTGCAGACCGAGGTCGCACAAATGAGGGAAGAGTTTGCACGGTTGAGAGAAACATTGCTGGCCAAGAGTTTAGATGCGGATCCCCAGGACGACGGTACCCCGCGGGGTCGGATAAGCAGTTGCGCTTCGAAGGTACTCGCGGATCCAGTGGATCTACTTGAGGTACTGCAAGCCTTCATCTGTGCACTTAAGTTGATGCCACTCCCATTCTGTTAGAGTTGTTTCGCTAACCTATTTTAATTGTTACAAATTTGCAGGGGCCGGAGGGCTGCATCCTACAGAATCACGTAGGCGCCGGGCAGGAAGTGGTTGGACACGGCTTCGTATATCCGTCTGGGCCGGATGTCCGGGTCCACTGTGTACCTCTGCGGTTGGGTTTCGCAAAGGTACAGGTGGACATGGCCATGCCGGGCTACAACGATTCTCCGTTGCCAGTCCCAACAGAGGAACTGCAGACACTTGCCGAGGCAGTGGGCTCCTACGTACAGTGGCCCAAGAAGTGTCTTGTAATACAACCGGTAAATCCTACACATTTTAGATTACATCCTACTCAGTACACTCAACTTGCATAATCTAACATACGTGCTCATTAATTGAAGTGGCCTGCCGCGGGGCTACCAGGGGACTGCGCCCCCAGCTCAGGGCATGAGGGCCGATCTCGTGCGAACCTGGACACATCAAAGACGGCCTCGACCCCACCCAGCGCATCCACGCCTCCACCTCAGAAGAAAGCCGCCATCACCTCGCCCTTGCCTTCGAAGGTACGCGCTCAGTCCCCGGCAAAAGGCAAGGGCGGCAAAGGCAAGGGCAAAGGGCGACAGGGACTGCCGCGGACGTTCACGAACACGCTCCCACTCCTGTCGGAGGCATCTTTGCGGAAATTGGATCGATCAACCAGAGACCTCCACGACTGGTACCTACATCGAGCTCGGCGCAGCCTGAACTTCTTAGTTCCCTACAGGCCTGGGCAGTTCCACCGTGAGCCCGGGACTATATCCGTGGCACACGAGGATCTGTTCGACCTCTACAACTGGCGGGAGCTCGATATGTCCATCATACGGACTGGAGTCCTGTGAGTTTGCTGATGCTATGTATTGCTGTTTTCTAACTCTGTTTGCTAACTCTGCATTAATGTTGCAGTTCATTTGAATACTGAGTAACTTTCTGTGAAATTAATATTAATCTCGTCCTTCGCATGCAGGTGCATGTACAGGCTAGCATCGGAGGCTGCGTGTGACAAGGTGGGTTTCCTCGACCCAGAGAAAATAAGCCTCACGATGCTAGAGCAGGACGCCGCGCACGCTGAGCAGTACATATCCAGCGCGCTGATGGCGCAGCAGGACAGGGACTTCATTCTGGTGCCGTACCACCAAAGGTTAGTGCATTTCGTACTAATTTAACTCAATCTTGTATGTTACACCTGAGATGTACTTTGAGCTAGCGGTCCTCTTTTACGTACAATGCAGGGGCCACTGGATCCTCATCGTGATCTGTCCGCCGAGGAACGAGGTGTACTACCTCGATTCGATGCGTGACAGATTATCGATGGAATATGTGCTCAAGGGGAATATGGGGGCGTAAGTAACTTATATGTTTGATTTAAATTTTGACCTCACTAGCTAATGATAATACATTAACCGGCAATACTAACTGAAATGCAGGGCTTTTGATAAATATGTGTCCGCTGGAGGGAGGCATGCCGCACCGCAGGGCTCCCTACTAGCTTGGAAAGAATATGAGGTACTCACGAGACTTTTTGTTTATGCTTAATTAGTTTATGGAAACAATATATAGCTAACATGTATTCGCATATGCAATTATCTCAGTGCCATCAGCAGCCGCAATCGTGGGAATGCGGGTTTTATGTGCTGCGCTACATGTACGACCTAGTGCAGACAAACTTTTCCCGATTCCCCCAGGTAAGCATCGATAGCTAACTCAAATTTCAAAAATGGGTGTCACGTTCTAAATTAGGATCGAAGTTAGTTACTCAGTATGCACACATGCTTGCAGATCGCCATGTCGAAAGACCAATATGAAAATGCAAAGATTATATATCTTCGACAAATCTGGGCACAATATGTCATGGAGGAAGTAGCACCCAACCATCCAGCATGACAATTTTCTCCTTTTGGTGTACTCTGCATAGACTGTTCATATACATGTGAATAAATATATATATGTGAATAAATGTCCACATTGGATTGCAATCTGTATTTGTCCATACATATGTGAATAAATGTGAATAACTGCCTAATGTGTGAATTTGTTCTGTGAATTTACCTTGCATCTGTACTGTATTGTGTATCCAATCTATACTGTATTGCATCTGTACTGTATATGTGAATGTACTGTATTGTGATGCAAATAAAGTACTGTATATGTGATTGCTCTATCGGTAAATTCATCAACAACCGAGAGACTACTGTCCTTTTTTCTATCGGTACAATCAAAATTAACCGTTAGAAGAGTTTGACCTTTCCTGCCGGTGAACTCATACATATCCGATAGAGTACTAAGCTTTTTTCTGTCGGTAATCTTGTAGTTAACCGTTAGAATAGTGGTACTTTTCAATCGCTATTGACGAGTTTTCTATCGGTAAACTTGTAATATGCCGATAGAATAGTGTGAGTTTTCCTGTCGGTAAACTTATAATTAGCCGTTAGAATAGTGGTACTTTTCAATCCGCTAGCGACGAGTTTTCTATCGGTATACTCCTAATATGCCGATAGAGTACTAAGCTTTTTTCTGTCGGTAATCTTGTAGTTAACCGTTAGAATAGTGGTACTTTTCAATCCGCTAGCGACGAGTTTTCTATCGGTACACTCCTAATATGCCGATAGAGTACTAAGCTTTTTTCTGTCGGTAATCTTGTAGTTAACCGTTAGAATAGTGGTACTTTTCGAACTGCTGGACGTAAGAATACGACGGGTTTTCTATCGGTAGATTCATAATATGCCGATAGAATAGTGAACTTCTTCTGTCGGTTATTTACCGATAGAAAATGTCCAGTCTTGTTCTATCGTGTCTATCTCTATCGGTACAAAAACCGATAGTAGAAGGGTTTTTTTTACCGATAGAAGACTGCATTTCTGTACTAGTGCATGATTCTTCCCACATGCGTCGTCAACCCTGTGACACACATGTGTGAGAAATACCCGTGAGGCCGAGATTTGTTGATAATTTCTTTGATTCCTTCTCGAGTGGTGTTGGTCATTATCATGGACATAGAGGTCTTGGTTTCACATATGGTCCACGACATGGTGATTTTGGCTCTTTCCGTTCTCATGTTGGCCTTCCTTGTTTTGATCGAGGTACTCGCTCACGACAATTCATAAGCCCTATCTGTTGGATCTATGTCAATCTAAGTATCTGGGTTTTGATGATTAATGACGATTTGGATAAATCCTTAAAGATTAATATTGATCTGGATAATGACAGCTTTAAGGATTAAATGACAACTTGTATAAATCCTAGTTTAGCACAAGTACATTGAATTGTTAATGTTAAACCCTAGAAGTCGATGACTCCCAGTTATGGTTTAACAAATTGATGCATATGTTGAGGGGGAGCTCTGTGGTTGCATCAATCTTGTGCTAAGTGTAAATTGGAATGTCATGTGATAAATCCAGAAGTTTGATAACTCCTTCATTTGTGGTATCGAGATCGATGCATGTGTTGAGAGGGAGCTCGGTGGTTGCATCATGCTTATCTTTATCATGACATGAGTAGTATGGATCGTGTGCGTATGTCTTCATCATATATAGATCTATATGATTGTGTGATTTATCTCTTACTCATTTGTTAGTTATCAAAATTGGTTTTGTCATTTCACCGAAGATAGAAATCGTTGAGTTAACTCCTGAGTGGAGTGGTTTCTCTGGTGGTGATTAATGACAAACTTTATATGAGACTAACGTTGTGCGTTGAGTGTATGTGTTGTAGTCTCAGATTGGTCGCGAGATAAAAGCAAGCAAGGGCGTGAAGAGGATGATGCCAACATGAGTCATCTCGAGCGAGGTCGAGCTTTGCGAGGACAAGCGTCGAGTGGTCGAGCTTCACGAGGTCGAACTTCACCGAAGGTAAAATCCAAAATTAAGGATTTTTTCTTAGGATTTTACCGGTCATGGTGTTTGGAGACAGACCGGGTTAATATGATTCGTTTTGCTAGTTTGACCGTACTATTAAGAGGGGTCAGAAACTAGTAGATTGAATCTATCTAATGCGGAAGCTCAAATACATTTATATCATCTTAAACTAGTGTTTTATCGCCTCTTGCATTGCTAGAGAGTCTAAGTGTAGTTTGTGGTGCATTAGAGAAATTGCTTTGAAAACTGCACTTAGTCTTGATCGCCAGCTATTTAAATTGGTTTATTTTCTAGAGCTGGTCGTGGTTGTACTTGCACATTCTGATCGTATCCTTGTTTGATACATGGTTGTGATCGTGTCCCCAATTTGGCGGTTTTCTGTTTAGGGTTTGGTCATGGTCGTAGGAGTTCGAACTAGTCATACCAGTCTTCGGCACTCTTGCGTACGCTCAACCAAACCCACTCAACCACCTGTTTTTGATCGGATATTCGACCTGTGGTTTGAGTTTGTAAATCATATCGATCGTGGTCGTCGCTGAGGGTCAGCTGAGATATCCGCGAGAACACAACAAATCCGTATGTGCAAATACCCTAAATTGCATTAGAGATGATTTTTGGGTTGAACATTTTGGTAGTAGGAAGGTTTTTGAGTTTTCTATAAGTTTCTAGACCTTTCTAGGTCTTATTCTTGTTGACAAAATTGTAGAGCTCTGAGCTATCTTTCCAAAAAGCCAAAAATCACCTCAATCGGATCTCTGGATCAAAAGTTTTGCCTATTTTACTGACAATGTGCAGTGGTCGGACTTTGTCCGGCCTGTACAAATTTTTCAGCCTTTTGTGAAATGAAACCAGAGACGTTTGCATCCGTCTGGGGCTTCTATCTGGGAAGGCCGGACTTTGTCCAATATGGCCGGATATTGTCCGGCCTGTACAATTTGTTTGAGCCGAGAGTTAACAGAGACATATTCATTTGTCCGGGGTTTTTATCCGGACAAATGTTATTTGTCCGATCTTCACAAATTTCATTGAAACGGTAACTGACAAGGTTGCCTTTGTGAGTAACGGTCACTATTGAATTATACTAATCGGACATTGTCTGAAATGGCCGAACAATGTCCGGCCTGTACAATTTTGGCCCGATTTCTTGCAAACGGCTAGTTTTCTTTTAGGGCTATATATATGTTGTGTTTGCTTTCATTTGTGGCTGCTCAAAGTGTTCATATTTCAGTTGATAAGCTAGCCAAGACTTTGCATTTGCTATATTGCATCTAGAGGCTAGATTTGAGCCCAAATCTTGAGTAGATTTGAGAGAGAGCATTTTTGTGAGGTTAATAGTGCTTAGTGCACTTCAATCACCATTTGCATACTAGTACTAGAGTGTTGAGCATCTCATTTGCATCTTTGAGCTTCTAGTACGAGATTCGTTCAAGCGAAAGCACCTCCGACTTGTTACTCTTGGCGATCACCTTTGCCTAGTCGGTGTTGGAGGAGAGTCGCGATCTCTCCCGATTGAAGTTTGTTGGAGAGGCCGACAAACAACGTGTGAAAGGTTTGGTGCTCGCCTATCCGGTGTGGAGAAGGAGCAACCCGAGTGAAATATCCTTCGTGGATATAGAAGCGAGGCTCACGCGTGAGCGCTTCAACGAGGAGTAGGGGAGACCGGGCGAGTCTCCAAGGCCTCGGTAAAAATCATTGTGTCAATTGTCTCTCTTTTGTATAATTCGTATTCATATTGACATAATTGCTTGATTTACTATTGTTTATGTTATATTGAATATTTCATATGGTTGAATGCAACTAGATGTTTGATTGCTAAACCGTTGCAACCCTAGGTTACCCTAAATATCTTTCAAAATTGTTAAGTTGGAAAGAAATTTTACAAGCCTCCTATTCACCCTCCCTCTAATCGGCATCCTTCATCCTACATTATCAATGGTTCCAGACATATTCATGATTCTTCTTCACATCTTAAGTCTTCATATTTTGCTTCTTCACTAGTTTTGAAGCTTTGGATCCCTAAGTATGTTCTTGCCAGCATACCGGGCTCCAAGAGTTAGATGCCCAACTTATCTTCTCATGTGTAGGTGTGAGGGAGAGGGATGGAGAACAAATGGATCGTCGACTCCGGTTGTTCACGCCATATGACCGGAGATGCAAAATGGTTCTTCTCCCTCAATAGACTCTCCGATGGTGGTTTCATCACCTTCGGAGATGACTCTAAAGGAAAAGTGCTTGCAAAAGCCCTATTGTTAAATCAAACATTTCAGGTCCCACAGGTACATTGTAACAACCCAAAAATCTTAATTTTGACCCCCCCAAAAAATTTTCCTCAGATTAATCCTTCTCAAAATTCAGCTCATTCCAATTTCAACTCACTAAATTCCTTATTTCTTTTCTGTCAGTTTGTTTCTATCCATCTATAAATTCTCTAATCGTCTGCTCCACCTTATCTTCATGCATGCATATTTAAAAACCCATCATATCATAATTTTTATGCATAAAACAAAATGATTTATTCACATAAAATGACACTTTTTATTTAAAAGCATGCATCTAGGATTTATTTTAATTTCAAAAATGCATAGAAAATTGTTCTAAAAATTTATATAATATTTTAATTGGCAAAAGTAACCAGAAATGCAGCTTTTTGTGCTAGCACTTTTTGCAAATCAGCCTTCACAGCTTTTTAAAATCACAAACGAGTCCCTAGACAAGACTTTATTTTATTTTATGAGCATTTACCCTTCTTACCTCACTATTTGCACAACCACTACAGTGTAGAGACCAAATTACCCTTGTTAGATGTATTACACCTTAGACCAAGGCTTCTCCAACAAACTACACCCCTAATGTCATTACATATACACCAAGACATGGGGTGTTTCACCTCATTTCAGCTCATCCTCACAAGGTAAAGTGTAGGTTAGTAGTTCATACTCTTAGAAATCATTTGCCTTTGAAATTTTTGCATTCCATGCATTTTTCACACATGAAATGATAGCTTGAAGCTCTCTGCCGCTCCTGTTAGCAAGCCAGAGCGGGCTACAGCGCCGGCAGCCGCGGCATTCATCATTGTTCTCCTAGCTCTAGCCACCTTCTGCTTGTCTTGGTATGTCTCTAGTGTTCGCCTCACCTCGCTGAGTATTTTTCACAACAGGAGGTCGGCCATTTGGTTGCCGGAGCTCCACTTTCGATGCATGCAAGCTTTGTCACCGCCAGTCGTCGTTGACGTCTTGTCGCTTCGGCCGTGCGTTCCCAGATCCGTTCGCGTCACCAAGTTCTCCTTGCTTCCAATCGCATTCCTGTTAATTTTCAACCCTACTCGTGGTCGTTCGTCGGAGTTGCATCGTCGACCACCTTTCTTCCCTGTTTCTGGCTGCAGTGGAGGTCTCGTCGACTCCAGCCGCCATTCTTCGATTACTTCCTGTTTCACCATCTCTAGCTTTTCTCCATCCCCTTTCCAAGTCTTTTCGACCATCTCATCATCCCCAGAGCGCTGCCGCCGTCGTCCTAGTCGCCGCATGCAGTGCGCCATGCCGCCTCACCATGGAGAGCCATCTTGGCCATTATGCCGTCCAAGCTGTCTCCGCCATTGTCTTCCTCATATCTCCAGCATGGTCTTAGAAATTCTTTCTACCATTTTTGGTTGCTTCACCGTTGTTTCCATCGTCGATCATCGTCGTGTGGACTTCGTCGCTGATCTGGAGCTCGTCGGCCGAGCGCCGCCTTCGCCAACTTTGTCCTTCGTCTTCTTTGTTGTCCAAGCCCCATAGCC
Organism: Pharus latifolius; assembly: GCA_019359835.1. Taxonomy (NCBI): domain Eukaryota; kingdom Viridiplantae; phylum Streptophyta; class Magnoliopsida; order Poales; family Poaceae; genus Pharus; species Pharus latifolius. The sequence goes on along the minus strand of CM033325.1, from coordinate 18,706,591 downwards.
ATTGAAGCTCAGCCCCGGCCAAGGTTTGGCTAGCCGCCGGCGAGCCTGTGTGCCGTCTGTGCCGACGGCCGTGTCCAATGCTAGCCCTCAGACACTGCTACAGTGTGTGCATGTGTGTCTATGTGTCTGTGCCTCTGACTTGCAATGTCATTCTTAGCCTTAGGATGTTCCGATTGAAAATCCAACCACGTCGTTTTGTTCGTCTCATCGTTTTCTTCAAGGATTTGTGATTTGTTTTTCCATCCGATGTCCAAATCTCAGTTTTGCTGTGTTAGGCAGTATTGTGCCATTGGCTTGATCTTGTCAAATCTAGTGTAGAGACTTCTGATCGAAGATCCGTCTGCACCACTAGGTTCGTCTCAGCCCAAACCTTTCAAATGTGTGATTTTCTTTCAGATCCATATCTTGGATCTCATTTATATCATTTTCAGATCGAGTTCTTACCTTGTTTTACCCTAAATACTCTTTTTTTGAAAGTTCAGCGTTTCAACCTTAATCACCTCCAATTCTTAGGCTGTAGTACCTAGACTTATTAGGATTTAGTACTTGCATTTTATAGTCTCATACTTATGCATGTTTGATTGATTGATTGATTCGATGTGCTTATCGCGTTTAGAAATCGCTCATTCCGAGCTCGAGGAGGAGCCGATCAAAGACATTGCAGAAGATTTTGCCGCGGGAAATCAAGGCAAGTAACCATATCCTTAAACATGTTGATCCTACGCTTTCAAATTAGTTAAGTATTTTGTTTTGTAAATACTATGCATGCTATTTGAGTAAATTGTGTATGTTTGAATATACCTGCTTAGTTATTATCCAAAATTGAAAAGCCATTCTTGATTCTCAAGCCATGTATAACATTGTTGATGCCCAAGGTTAAGCTATAATAGTAGTATGAATTATCCACATGAGCAAGTAAAATGGTTTTCAAAAACTAATGATGTCTTTTAAAAATGTCTATTCTAGAGAGGAGAGGTAATGTGAGTCAGTAATCTTGGTAATATGATAATGTTAGTAACATGATAATGTTGTGATCATCATGTATAAAGATAAGTAAAGTGGACTCCTCTCTTGAATAGTTAAGGACTAACCAATTTGTGCTGAACATTCAGTATCATGTTAACGTACCTCCACAAGCCTGGTATGGGACGGGCATGGCCAAGTATCCTTGCCGAACTATTGTCCTAACTCTGCATATATAGTGTTAATAATAATTTAATAAAGATGAACTAATCTTGCACAAGGTCAGTGAGAGGAGATCCCTCTCGACAGCACTTTACATTGACGGTTTGGGAAGATCCCAGCCGATTCGTCTGAGATTCGTGGCGGACGTGGTTCCCGTGCACGCGTGTTGGATGTGGTTCCCAACACAAACCCCTCGTGTTCGCTCACTATTGGAGGAGGGAAGATCCCTCCCACCGCGGGCCAATACTGAGTGAGGGTTAGGGTGAAGGTATGAGAGGGAAGATCCCTACAATGCTTCACAACTGTATTAGGAACCCCGATCGGAGGTGAAATTCTTAAGACATCATCTGGTGGTGAACCTCTTACAGCACAGAGCTAGTATAATAGCAAGGTAGGGTGAAAAGTGTGTTATTCTCAACTCAGTGGCACGCTTAAAGCAGCTTGATCGAACCTACCATAGGAGTCTCATAGGCTTAAAGCAGTGTGATTGAGCTAAAACCTATGGTCGTGGTCAACAGTGGTAAGTTGAGGAATCTTGTGGGTAAAGCGGTACCCTCTGCAGAGTTTAAAATGTATTTAAATACTCCGTACTCCCAGTTTTAGGAGTATGTTATGGTCAATAGATTTTATCCATTTTGCAAGGCACAAGTAGTTTTGAATGAATTTTTTTATCAACTGACTTATGTTTCTTCACTCTTGAACTATTATGTAAGGTAAATTTCCAAAGATTTTTTTAAATGCTTTTCATGTGATTAACTGTTAGGTTGTGAAAAAGGTTTGGAAAAGAACCTCAAATACCTTCTTTGAATTCCCTGTCATGTTATATATACTTGCATTTGTTAAGTGGTTATTTGCTGAGTACCCTGTACTCACCCGTGACTGAATTATTACATTAGAGGTTGAAGAACCAAGTGACTTGGGTTCTCATGAGTATGAGCCTGAGCCCTTCGAAGACTTCGAGTATGATCCAAGTTTCTAGGCGTCGCATAGCCTGGTCAAGCGACTGTGGGAGAAAAGTAGAGTTCCGCTCCTTCCGTGTTTTGCTAAGAAGTTGAACGGCTATTTTGTACCTGTTTATGCTAACTATGTAAGGCCTAATGCCATTATCGACTATGAACTTGTAATGTTTTGTGAACTATTTATGTATCTTGCTGGTTGTGGTACTCATTTCTGGTTCGCAACTGAATCTTGGGAAGTTGCGACAGGGGGGCGTTGTTCCATATCGTGGTGTTCGGTATGGGGTGGTGGTCCCCCACAGCGGTGGTATCAAAGCCCGGCTTGACTATAGGACGTGACCCTAGATAGAAATGGCTTTGTTAGTTACGTGTTTTGGGAAAAATCTAATTTCTTACAAGTAATTGCGAAAATCTATGTTGATAAAAAAAAACTACTTTGCTTATAATCTTCTTTCTTTACCTTCTTTTCTTATTGTTGACGAGGATTGATACCTGAGACAGTTCAAATAAATGCACAGCTAGTTTAGGACAGATTCGAACTAGACAAGTGCCTGATGATGAGAATTCAAGTTACTCTGAGAAGCACAATCATGTGGTCGCAGGCTTTACGCGATCAGACCGTAGCCAATGCGCGGTTGAAAGGGATCTAGGATATCGACTAGAGGGGGGTGAATAGGCGATTTTAACAATTTAGCAATTAATCAAACAATTTAGATAATGAGAGCAAATAAATAACACAATATGAACAAAGCACAATTCCAACACAAGGATATATCCCGTGGTCTCGATGATTTGCCGATCACCCCTAATCCACGTTGAGGCAAACTCAAATCTCTAACCGCTCCTCTATCTAGTCAACCTTCTCTCGAGAAGTGACCTAGATCTTGAGCCAGATTAGTGTGATGAGTTATCCAAACCTCGTTTTCACTAAGGATGCACTTTACCGCTTCGGCAAGGTGTGCTCAACCCTTTCACAAGACGTTTTGAGGCTTCTTCACAATCTTCCTTGAAGAGCTCTCCAAAACCCTTCTCCTAGCCGTCTAGGAGCCGGCAAACTCCAAGAGTAACAAGCCGGTGATGATCACTTAGCCTTCTTCTAGAGCCACAAGATTGATTTGATGATCTAAATGCAATGCACTAGAAGATCTCAAATGCACACTCTCACAAATTCGAGAATTTGAAACCTAGAGTGTATGAAACTAGCTTAGGCTCTCAAGGATGATGACAATGCTCAAGATTATACCAAAAGTTGTGAACAGGGCCGTGCATGGGAGTATATATATACCCCTCACAATAAATATAGCCGTTACAGGCCGTTGGGTGAAAAAGATCACCTGGCGGTCAGACCGCAGGCACAAGCTCGGTCAGACCGCCGCAATTGCAACGGCATTAAACAGGCGCAATAAATGCTCAACTGCCCTTGTCAGGCACACACACGGTCAAATCGGAGCCTATTTCGGTCAGACCGTGAAGCTGTCCAGAGACGACCTAGTTTCTGGACACCTTATACGGTCAGACCGATATATACGGACAGATCGGCCATACGGTCAGACCGTAGTACAAAAACACGGTCAGACCGATTTCTCGGTCAGACCGGTCTAATCAAATGGTCAGACCATAATAGCTCAAAACATCAGAAAGATAGCTCATGAAGTTTTAGGAGACTGACTTAGGTTTAAACTACGGACAGACCGACCTTATAAAGGTATATACTATACAAAGACATAACGTCGATCAGTCCGAGAATTCTAATCGGTCAGTCCGTGAGTTCGGTCAGACCAGTCCAACATACGGTCAGACCGACTGAGACAGAGCTGAGCAGAAAAGAGCTGAAACAAGCATTTTCAAAGGATGTGACCTTCTAGTATGCAATGATGTTGATTTTATGATTTGTGGCACATAGATGAAGTATTTTGTGATACACCACATGCTCCTCTTAATAGTACGGCAACTATCCTAAAAACCGGTCAAAATTCTTCTCTAATCACCTTAGACCGGTAAAAAGGAAAAGACCCTATTCCGTACCTTTGCCTTTTTGATCAATGCGCCCTTTCTTCATCCTGAGGCTCTTTCTTTGCCTTTCATTAACCTGTCTTTTAAGTATCTTCTTGACACAGCTAGGCAGGTAACGTTAGTATAGCATTTGTAGTTGTCATTAATTATTAAAACACTCTATAGGGGCCTAGAAGCTACAGCGGTCAGGAGTTCGTATGCCATACGCGAACAGAAGACTGCAGATAGTGCGCGGTCAGAACACCTTCGACCAGGGACGCGGGATTGTTCTATCCCTACAACAGGGATATCCCGAGTATCCCAAAGATCCTTCCACGTATGGAGACAACCGTCAGGAGGTTAATATGTGCGGTTATCCATGAGTAACATGTGTTAAACCTGCGTGGGAGTTAGGGGCAGTTGCCAATACTGTATCCCAGCAACTGTTTGATGCCGTTATGACTTGGCACCCTTTCGAACAGTATAAAGGGGTAACCCAATGCATCAAATAGGGGATCGAGACAATCGAACAACTAGATGATCAGATCATCGAATCATGTAATCAGAAGACAGTAGTCTAAGTTAGATAGCTTTCACAAGCCTTCCAGGCATTGTCTTGTACAAACACATAGGAAAAATCTTCGCCTGTGAAGATCTTTTCCATAACTTTGTAACTCTTTTTACTACACAGTGAAATACCAACAGGATGTAGGGCTATTACTCCCACCATTGAGGGCCCGAACCTGTATAAACTTCTCTGTGCTCCAGTTATCTTTGATTCATCATACCTTCCCAGAGGGACACCCTGAAAGGTCTCACAACCTACAAGTTCTGCATAAGTTCGACTAAGGACCCCGAGTCCGAATCGTCGACAGCTGGCGCCCACAGTGGGGCCTTTCTCAAGGCATCCTAATTTTCATCTGGAGGTTCGCTGAATCATGGCTGGAGCATATGATTCCGAGAACGATTTCAATCTCGAGGATTATGCTCACATTCCGATGCCTTCTCCTAGCGATCCTGCCCCGATGGAGGAAACCGGAGGCGAGGACCTCCCAGAGGTCGAATCAACCCTCCAGATCATGTCTATCAACCAGGAGGTGACTAACGCAAGGTCAGAACCCACTGAGGTTCTTAATGTGTTAGAAGGTGAATCCGGTCTGTCATACAACCCTGCTGAGGGGAAGGATGATGTCGACCAGGAAATCAGCCCGGGGAGATTTGACCCTGATAACCTCCATCATCTCTTTGATTTCGAGTCTGACTCGGAACAAACCGAGATGTTTTCTCCCTCGGCGACCTCTCTCCTTAGATAGTTCGCCACCTTGTCGGAGGAAACTCCTGATCAACAGGCTGCTAGGGAAGAACAGGAACGCAAACAAAAGGAGGATCAAGATCTCGAGCAACAAGACAACGAACTACGTAGAACTGCCCTAGAGGCTCTTCAAGATGCGCAGGCTTGTTACGATGCTGCTCCGAGTTCTTCCCGATGATCACGTGGTCGCAAACGCGACCAGACACCCTCTTTGCCTCCGGAGCATTTCCCGGTGGACGAAGAAACGGTAACACCTGGTGCCCCTAGGAGATGTACGCATGGCCGGCTTTGATCTATCGCGGAGGTCATGCGTAATTTTCCTCCTACGGTCACGGATGCACAGAAACTGGCCTTCACCAGAATCCTGGCCGAGAGGTTAGATGAGGTCGCATCTGACGCGACCCCTACAGCTTCTTCCCGGTCGGTGACACGTTCCCACAACCGAGAGCATTCTCACTCTGGTTCTGGTCGACGGAGTCACCCGCCACCTGTACCATCCCGCCAGGACAAGTCCAGGCAGGCACAGGATTCTCGTGATAGGGATTGAGTCCCTGTCCACTCTTGTTTGGGACCACGAGTGGCTTCTCCATTGCGTGAGGTTGCCCGCAATCCGATCGAAAGCCACAGGACAGTTCACGGTCCCTAAGTTGGTTGTAAAGCTTTCTCGCCCGGCCTTCGTGCGGTCGTTTGGCCAGACAAGTTTAGACCAGGGGCCATAGAGAGGTTCGATGGAACTCAGAACCCTTTCGAGTTCCTTCAAATCTACATTTCTGCCATCCAAGCAGCAGGAGGCGATGACCGGGTCATGGCCAGCTACCTGCCAACAGTCCTTGAAGGACCGGCAAGAACCTGGTTGTTTAACCAACCCGAAGGTTCGATCTATAACTGGGAAATGCTGTGTGATGCTATCCTCAGCAATTTCCAAAATTGTTATCAGAAGCCGGGTAAAGAGGACGACCTCCATCGACTACGGCAAATTTTGACCAAAACCCTTCGTCAGTTTGTCAAGAGATTTGTCGGGGTGAGGAATACCATCCCGAACATATCTGACAGCTCCATTATTAGGGCATTTAAACATGCCGTTAGATATCGGAGATTCACCGAATACTTGCTCATCCATCCTCCCCAATCAGTAGCCAATCTCTTTGACATGGCTGATCGATATTCCGACGCAGCCGAGGCTGTCAAATGGAACCGAATGGTCGATAAAGGTAACCTACCGCCTCAACCAGGTCTCAAGGACGCTAGGAAGGAAGATCCCAGCAAGAAGCCGGAATCTTCATCGGGCGGGAAGTCGAAGAAGTCGAAAAGGAATCGCTCTGGACAGTACCGGGAGGTCGCCATCGCAGAGAAGCCTCCTTCGACCAAAGGTAACAAGCCTTCGTTTAAAAATAAAACTGCTTCTGGTGGTCGTAGTGCCGACCAGCCAAAGAAGTCGACTAACCCACAGGAAGGCAAGAAATGGTGTCCGCTCCACAACTCCGCGGGCCATGACCTCAAGAATTGCAGGAGTTGGTTGAAGCAGTTAGATGACTTCTACTAGGGGGTTGGACCGATGCCGACCTTACCAACTAAGGAACAAGCATGCGGGTTAAGAGACACCGATGGGGACGAAGAGATGTCTTACCAGGTACCTCATAATCATGTTAATGTTATTTTCGGAGGTTCCTCCTCTTTTGTTTCCAAAAGGCAATTTAAGGCCTTTTATCGAGAGGTCAACCAAACGGAGACATCCCTTGGTGAACATCAGTACCCCCGTTGGTCGGATACACCTTTGACGTCTGATCGCTCTGATTGTCCTACGGGGCTTACTCGACCATTGAGGCTTCCTCTGGTCATTACCCCAATCATCAGTAATGTGAGAGTCGAAAGGGTCTTGATCAAAGGAGGAAGCTCCTTGGACATTCTATTGGTCAAGGCACGTGACGAGATGCAAATTCCTCGTTCGAAGATCAAGCCCATAATCCACCCGTTTTATGGGATAATTCCTGGTCCCTCCATGATGCCGTTGGGACAAGTGGTCCTCCCAGTCACACTGGGAGAACCGGATAACTTTCGAACAGAATTAGTTACTTTTGATGTAATTGATTGTGATTCGGCTTACAATGCAATCTTTGGCATGCCAACTCTTGCTAAGTTTATGATGGCAACGCACTATGCTTACCAGTGCGGCAAGTTACCCGGCCCCAAAGGTGTCATCTCGATCCGAGGCAGTCGCAACGTGGCACTGACGTGTGACCGGCTATCTTTGGAGATGGTGGACCAACTTCCCCTCCGGGATGCTCAGGTCGCCACAGTCGCCGCTGACGCGATCAAGGCTGCTCCCCGACCAGATGAGAAACTCAAACTAGTTCCATTGTACCCAGATGATCCATCCAAGACAATTCGGGTCAGATCAGGCCTGGATGACAAATAGGAACTCGACTCATTACTTTCCTCCGAGCTAACACAGATGTGTTTGCGTGGAAACCATCTGACATGCCCGGTGTCCCAAGGGAGGTAATCGAGCACAGGTTAGCAATTTGACCTAGACAGCTACCAATAAAGCAAAACCTCAGGCGTTTTGCTGTTGACCGACAGGAAGCCATCCGAGAGGAGTTGGACAAGCTCCTAAAAGTCGGGCTTATTCGCGAGGTCGATCACCCGGAGTGGCTTGCAAATCCGGTCATGGTCCGCAAGTCAAATGGTAAGTGGCGCATGTGCGTCGACTACACCAGTCTCAACAGTGCCTGTCCCAAGGACGACTTCCCCTTCCCCGCATCGACCAGCTGGTTGACTCAACCGCGGGTTGCGAACTGATGAGTTTCCTGGACGCTTACTCAGGATATCATCAAATTAGCATGGCAGAAGAAGATGAAGAGAAGACTGCCTTCATCACCCCGTTCGGCACCTACTGCTACGTCAGAATGCCGTTCGGTCTCAAGAATGCAGGTTCCACGTACCAGTGCTTGATGCAAAAGACCTTTCTTTCCCAGATAGGGCATAATCTTGAAGCATATGTAGATGACTTGGTTGTAAAAAACACTAAAAGATTGTCTCATTTAGATGATCTCGCTGAAACCTTCTGTAATCTGAATCGCTTTGGAATAAAATTGAACCCGGAGAAATGTTCTGTCGAGGTTTCTTCAGGAAAACTTCTTGGTTTCCTTGTTTGTTCCAGAGGAATTGAAGTCAATCCTGAAAAAATCAGGGCTGTCGAACAGATGAGGTCTCCCTCGACCATGAAGGATGTTCAAAGCCTAGCAGGTCGCATGGCGGCCTTAAGTCAGTTCATATCACGACTAGGCAAGAGGGGACTACCTTTCTTCAAAGCCCTGTGAAAACATCACAATTTCGCATGGTCCGATGAGGTCGAAAAAGCGTTTCAGGTGGTGAAGGCGTATTTATCCAGTCCACCAGTCTTGGTGTCTCCCGACAAAGTAGAACCATTACTTCTCTATTTGGCGGCCATGCCGCACGCGGTCAGCATTGTCCTGATCACGGAGAGAGAAGGAATACATAGACCCGTCTACTATGTAAGCGAGGTACTTCATGGCCCTAAGGAGAGATACCGTGAGGTCCAGAAGATATTTTACGCACTACTGATGGCTTCCCGTAAGCTACGACATTACTTTCAAGCACATAAGATCACAGTACCCTCATCTTTTCCATTGGGGGATATTGTCCGCAATTCGGAGAAATCTGGTCGAATCGCAAAATGGGCTGTCGAGCTCGGTGCCTTCGATATCCATTTCACCCCCCGCACTGCCGTTAAGTCTCAGGTCTTGGCCGACTTTGTGGTCGAATGGACCAATCCTGAGCCACCCGTGCGGGTACCCGAGGAATTGGAGTGCCCCGATTACTGGACAATGTACTTCGACGGCTCTCATAGTTTTCAACACTCGGGAGCTGGAGTGGTCTTAGTTACTCCTCAGGGCGAACAGCTTAAGTTTGTCTTTCAACTACACTTTGTTGTGACCAATAACGCAGCAGAGTATGGAGGTCTTCTTGCAGGGCTCTGGACAGTAAAATTCCTCGGAGTCCATCGATTAGTGGTGAGGGGAGACTCACAGCTGGTCATAAACCAGGTAAACAAGGAGTACAGCACCTCCGATGAGACAATGGCTCATTACTTGGGGGAAGTGAGGAGATTGGAAAAACACTTCAGTTATTTCGAAGTCCAATACATCCCGCGAAAGGACAACATTCTCGTAGACCAATTATCCAAAATTGGGTCCTCATGCACATCCGCTCCGGCAAGAGTGTTCGTTGAACACTTGGAACATCCTTCGATTATGACTTCGGTCGAGGATGATCCGGTAACATTCTGCGTTACCAACCTCGGACAGGAACAGGATTGGACTCATCCATTGAGAGTCTATCTTGAACATGGGACCTTGCCCGAGGACGAAACCGAAAGTGATCGGTTGATTCGAAAAGCACGTTTATACAAACTCATAGAAGGAGTTTTGTATAGAAAGGGTACTCAGGGAGTATTCATGCGCTGTGTATCTCAGGAGGAAGGTAAATCCCTCTTGAGAGAAATTCATGACGGTGTATGCGGTGCGCACGCGTCATATCATACACTGGTTGGAAAAGCTTTTCGACAAGGATTCTACTGGCCTTCAGCACTCGATGATGCCAAGAATATGGTCAAAACGTGTCCTCAGTGTCAGTTCCATGCCAGACAGGTTCACCAACCTGCCTATGCGTTGCAGACCATTCCCCTCGCATGGCCCTTTGCGGTCTGGGGAATGGATATTGTCGGTCCTATGCCACAAGCGGTCAATGGATACAAGTTCCTGTTCGTAGCTATTGACACGTTTACAAAGTGGATTGAGGCCGAACCGGTATGCAATATTACCGCTGCTGCAGCACAAAAGTTCTTTCATAAGAACATTGTTGCTCAATTCGGTGTTCCAAACCGCCTCATTACTGATAACGGTTCTCAGTTCGCTAGTGGTCTTTTTCTGGATTACTGCGATCAGATTGGAACCAAGGTGTGCTTTGCTTCTGTGGCTCATCCATAGAGCAATGGTGCCATGGAATGTGCCAACGGGCAGATATTGCAAGGCATCAAGAAACGTGTTTTTGACCGCCTTAAGACTCGCTCGGGGGCTTGGGCAGACGAGCTCTACACCGTTCTTTGGGCACTGCGAACTACCTCTAGTCGAGCCACCAGTGAGACGCCCTTCCATCTGGTCTACGGGGTTGAGGCCGTACTACCTTTGGAAGTTAGTATTGGATCTGTTCGGACAGATCAATTCGAACGAGTTGATCAGGGCGAACAGCGATCGCAAGATCTCATCCTCCTAGAAGAAAAGAGTGATCGTGCTTTGATCAAGTCTGCGGTATATTTGCAAGCTTTGCGCAAGTACCATAACAAAAGGGTGCGACCACACAGTCTTCACGTGGGCGATCTGGTTTTACGTAAAATACAAGACCAATCCAATCGCAACAAGTTCTCCCCGAAGTGGGAAGGCCCTTATACTGTTGTTTCGGTGCCGCAACCAGGATCAGCTCAGTTAGCAATGGAGGATGGTCGAATCTTGTCCCATACCTGAAACATCGATCAACTACTCAAGTTTTACGTGTAAGTGTCCAATCCCTTTTCCTTTTCAATTAGCATGGTTTAATAAAACGAATGCTTTTTTGTTTTATACGTCGAATATTTCCTTTTATGCCCATGTGTTACGAATTTGGCTCGGGGGCTGGTCGCCGGTGATTATATCGCCACAATGCCCTAATCGGATTCGCTGGCCGATCTCATGACCACTTCCAGACAAGACACTCCTAAATAAGCCGTTTCTCAACGCACACGGGGCTTGCTGGCATGTCCTTGGTCATCTGAGTGGCTGCCGGTTTGCAACAAGGTTAGGCATTGCATCGAGTATAATTGCTGGCCTGATCGAATATCCCTGGTCGTTACACCCATATTTTTCTTGTGCTTATAATACTAAGTCTTCAGTATATATAATCATAGGCGGGGACTAGGGGAATATGGTTACAGTATGAAACAAAAAGAAGTGCTTTCTTTCAAAACAAAACCAAAAAATGCATTCTATAAAATGTATCTGTACAGGTACAAGGTTTACATAATGCCGAGCTCGATCAAGAGTTTATCTACGAGAGGTCTAACTTCCTCCATGATCGCCTCAAGTTGGTCTTCACTCTCGATCTCTGCCTCTCCTACCAGTGGATTTAGATCCAGATCTGGGCCATGGTGGAGACGAAACTGGCAGAGAATGGCGGAGGCTGCTGATCGGACTCTAGTTCTGATCGCCTCCTGTTGTCGCCTAGTATCTTCAGGAAGATACTCGAGGAGTGATTCCGCTTGGGCTACGACCAACTTAGACCAGTCACTAGGGCTAAGGTCGTCTGTTGTGGTTTCGATCACATCAGCCCTTAGAAGACCGGCTACCATCTTTAGCTTTTCAAAGATGGATATGCTTAAGTCTTTGTTTTCCCTGAGGACAGAGTCGATGGACATCTGGAGGTCTACTTTCTCTTGACCAAGCTATCTTATTTGATCTGCTTGCGCTACAGTAAGAAGATCGTTATAAACAGTCCAAATGACAAAGTTAATTCGTTCTGGTCGGGAGTTGACTTACATGAGAGCTGCGATCGCAGTTTTTTGAGCTCGGCCTCTAGATGTGAAATTATTATTGCCGCCCTGAGCTCATCATTTTCCCGATCAACAAGGCTCTTCTTCAGGAAGGCGTTTTCCCTGCAACAAAAAAGACGATTGTCATGACAAGTTTGTATTCAGGAAAACTAAAGCACTTTTTTCTTACTCCTGCAAGCGATTCTTTTCCTCTTGTATGGCCTCGATGCTATCTGCCATAGCTATCGATCTGGTTGCCATACGGGTCAATTCCTATGGCATAGAGGGAAGTCAGTTGCAAAATCTGAGTATTCTATGCAAAACTCAGATATCATAAGGGGTGTTTAACATATCTCAGTATATTCTCGGAATGACCTGTTCTTCAGGATGGTTGGAGGCCGAGTCGATGGACTCGCCTCATCCCCGGCGGGAGAAGCAAATGAATGTCCCTGCTGAGCCTCGGTCGCAGATTTCAATACCTGCCATTGGGCCTCCGCATCCAACTCGTCCCTAACGGCCCGGACGACTTCCTGGACCGGAGGGACAGAGCATTCTTCACAGGAGGCTTCAGCGCCAGAGGGAACTTCAACCCTCGCCGAGGTTGTTGGCAGGTTTGGCGCTGAATCTCTATGCCTAAGCAAGAAAAGAAGTCGTCAGTTTCACGGATGGTTGCCACAACCTGATCCGATATAAATAGAAGGGAATTCTTACCTTAACTGAAATCCCATCAGCTTCTGGGACTTCGAAGATGGTTCCCCAAGAGAAAGAGGACAATCATTGTCTGTTCTGGTCTTTCTCTTTGTGAACAAGACCTTCTCTCTCTCCCTATGTATACCAGCCTGTAAGCATAGACATGAGGAATGATAACGGTCTAAGTGGTAAGAATTCTTACCGGGGTAACCTGCTTGGTTGGCAGGGATGCACCCGATGGTCTTGGTGTCTCGTGAACCATCGGTGCTGGCACTTCGTCCGCGACCCTGAGGTTGGAAGTGGTCACGGGATCTTGCTCCATTATTCCCGCCCCTGTCGCCAGGAGCAGAGTACTCGCCCCCCTAAGACTCACAAGAGTCGTAGGAGGAATTTCTTCTTCCTGTGCAAGCGTGGCTCGGTGAACACGCATACAGATGAAATTGTAAAACTTAAGACTGTGAGGAATCTTACTGCGGTCGTCCCTTCAACCAAGGAGGGTGAAGTTACAGACCCTAAAGCTTCCCGGGCTTCAGGAGCAGAGGTCTCACCCACGACCACAAGGTTCTCGGTGGCCACGGGGTCTGCAGTAGCTGTCTCTGTGGGCAGAGGCAGCTCTTCGCCGGCTTGAGGAGTGATCGCCGTCCACTTCCGCCGAACAAGAGGAATGTCGTCTTCCTCCTCCTCACTTCCTTGAAGACGGAGGCTGCTCTCACAAAGCCAATCGGGGCGGCCGCCCCTCCCCTAAGTCAGTCGGTACAGGCGGCGCCACCCCCCCCCCCCCCGCTACCTATGGGGGACACCGGGAGCTGGCCCAAGAAAGGGGCTCAACCAACATTCCCCCTTTCCAAAACTCCCAGGGACATGTCTCCTGACTTGGGGGAATCCTGTCTGCGAGCCCCGCGCTGGACCCTTGAGGCGATGCCCTCCCCGCGAGGATGCCCTCACTTACAGGATGCCCTCCTTGTGAGGATGCCCTCTCCGTGGGGATGTCTGCACTTGGCCTCCGGGCCTCCCCCTCACCCTCTCGCGCTTCGCACGGGGGAGGCGTTGTATCAAGTTACTTAATCAATGCAAATTAGTCATTCCCGTATCAATCTTCTCTTGCAGGGTGTATTTTTTTCACCACCTCCATGGCTATGCCCTCCCAGCGAGGATGATCTTCCGGGGTGTTGGGAGAAATCTTCGCCCGATAGATCTCAGTGACCCACATCCCAGGCGCAGCCACCACTCCGGTGATAAGCTCCCCAGGGGCAGCTGTCCCCATCTCCCGGGCGGCGTCACTGTCTCCCGGTGAGGGGCGTCCCGGTGATGGGAGTCCTTGCGTCTCGGACGTGGCCACTATCCCAGCAACGCAGGGTCTTTCTCCGCGCTGGGGGCTCACTCCGTGGCGGGTGCCTTCCTTGTGCCAGGGCCTCCCCCCTCGCCGAGGGTTTACTCCATGCCGAGGGTTGACCCCATGCCATGGGTGGTTCTCCCAGTGAGGATGCCCTCCCCAAGAGGATGCCCTCCTCGCGAGGATGCCCTTAAGAGGATGCCCTCCCCTGAGGATGCCCCTCAATGGATGCCCTTGAATGAGGGTCACGGGCTCCTGCTTAGCCCAAGTCCTGACGGCGGCTTACAATCACCCTCGTGGACTGAGGGCGTAAGTGGCAACCCGGTTCCCAGAAACCACGGTAATGAGTCAGTTTGACGGGTGAGTCCCCCTCTAATACTCCAAAAGTCCCGACAACGGGAGCCTCGCTCCCTGGGCTGCTTACAATAACCCCTTGCGGACTGAGGGGGTAAGCGGTAACCCAGTTTCTTAACTGTGGTAACGAGTCACTTTGAGGGAATAGTCCCCCCTCAAATACTCTAGAGCCCATCATGGCGCTCACTCTCCTCTGGGAGCACATTTCTAGACCCAAAATTTCTTGACCGGCTCCCTGTTCTCACGGTGATTGGGGGAATTTTCGACCTGGTCTCGGAACTTTTTGACCAGGAAATTCTTCGCCGGCCCCCTGCTCTCAGGACGACCAAAGAAATTTTCTACGTGAGAAGGTTTTTCCCCTCAAATACTCTCCAAATGCGACTGCATCTCTCTCCCGGGGGGACTTTGTCTCGGGAGAAGGTTTTTCCCGTCCGGGGACTCCGCGCCGCTCGGATGAGGTAACATCCTCTCCCGGTGGACTTTCTCCCGGGGGAAGGTTTTCTCCCCCCTGTGGACTTTGTCCCGAGGGAAGGTTTTTTGTCCCGGGTGGACTTTGTCCCGGGAGAAGGTTTTTCCCGTTCGGGAGCACTGCGCCGCTCGGATGAGGTAACATCCTCTCCCGGTGGACTTTGTCCTGGGGGAAGGTTTTCTCCCCCCGGTGGACTTTGTCCTGAGGGAAGGTTTCCTCTCCCGGTGGACTTTGTTCCGGGGGAAGGTATTCTTCCCCCGGTGGACTTTGTCCTGAGGGAAGGTTTTCTCTCCCGGTTGGACTTTGTTCTGGAGCACTGCGCCCCTCGGATGAGGTAACATCCTCTCCCGGTGGACTTTGTCCTGAGGGAAGGTTTTCTCCCCCTAGTGGACTTTGTCCCGAGGGAATATTTCCTCTCCCGGTGGACTTTGTCCCGGGGGAAGGTTTTCTTCCCCTGGTGGACTTTGTCCCGAGGGAAGGTTTTCTCTCCCTGGTGGACTTTGTCCCGGGAGAAGGTTTTTCCTGTCCGGGGGCTTTGCGTCGCTCGGATAAGGTAACATCCTCTCCCGGTGGACTTTGTCCCAAGGGAAGGTTTTCTCCCCCGGTGGACTTTGTCCTGGGAGAAGGTTATTCTCGTCCGGGGGCTCCGCGCCACTCGGATGAGGTAACATCCTCTCCCGGTCGACTTTGTCCTGGGGAAAGGTTTTCTCCCCTTGGTGGACCTTGTCCCGAGGGAAGGTTCTCTCTCCCAGGGGACTTTGTTCCGGGAGAAGGTTTTCTCCCGTCCGGGGGCTCCGCGCCATCCGGACGCAGCTACGTTCTCTCCCGGGTGGACTTTGTCCCGGGAGGAGGATTTTCTCAATCGCGCCGCCTAGACGCGGTAATGTTCTCTCCCGGGGGAAGGCTTTGCCCGTCCCGGGCGCCGCCATTTGCCTGGGGACCAGGCCCCCGGTGACCCCATCCCGGGCGCCGCCTTTTGCTTGGGGACCAAGGCCCCGGTGACCCCGTCCCGGGCGGTGCCATTTGACCGGGGACAAGGCCCCCAGTGACCCCAACCCGGGTGCCACCTTTTGCCCGGGGATAAGGCCCCCGGTGACCCCGTTCCGGGCGCCGCCATTTGCCCGGGGACCAGGGCCCCATTGACCCGGTCCCGAGCGAGCCATTTGACTGGGGACAGGGCCCCCGGTGACCCCCTCCTCGACGCTGCCATTTGCCCGGGGACCAGGGCCCCGGTGACCCCGTCCGGGGCACCACCTTTTGCCTAGGAACCAAGGCCCTAGGAGAGGGTTTCTTCCGTTCTAGGGCTCCAAGCCCCCTGGGGGCGGTTTTCTCTTTCTCACAGTGACTTTACATCCCAAGTTTAGATCCTTCCTCTCGGAGATCCCCGGTCCCTCGGAAGCGAAAGGGTTCTATCGCAGCACTGTGCGGGAAAATTACCCGGAGACCTCAGTGTCATCAGGGGAAGGGTTTTACACATACCTTCCGGGGCCACGGCGTGTCCCCCGAGGGCCTGGGGGGCTCCTGTTGGGGGATATCCCATACCTCCCGAGCGCCCTCAGTCCTTTGTGCAGAGAAGGTCCCCGGCGGGTCCTTGGACTCCAGGCCCCAGGTCCCTCGGGTCTCTGGAGCGCCTCGGTCCTTCGTGCGGAGAAGGTCCGTGGTGGGTCTCTGGGCCCCAGGTCCCACAAGTGTCTATGCGCCTTGGTCGTTCGTGTGGAGGTCCCCGGTGGGTCCCTGGAGCGCCTCGGCCCATCGCACAGAAGTCCCTGTCGAGTCCCTGGGCCTCAGGGCCTTGGATCCCTTGGGGTCTCTAGAGCGCCCCCACCCTTCGTGTGGAGAAGGTCCCTGGTGGGTCCCCAGGAATCCGAGCCCCGGGTCCCAGAGGACTTCCAAAGCGCCTCGGGCCTTCGTACAGAGAAGGTCCCCGGTGGGTCCCCAGGCCTCCGGGCCATGTGTCCCGCGGGGTCTCCGGAGTGTCTCGGCCCTTCGTGCGGAGAAGGTCTTCGGCGGGTCCCTGGACCTCCAGGACTCGGGTCCCAGGGGACTTCCGGAGCGCCTTGAGCCTTCGTGCGGAGAAGGTCCCCGGTGGGTCCCTGGGCCTCCGGGTCCCGGGTCCCGTGGGGTCTCTGGAGCATCTCGGTCCTTAATGCGAAGAAGGTCCCCGGTGGGTCCCCGGGCCTCCAGCCCCAGAGGACTTCTGGAGCGCCACGGCCCTTCCTGTGGAGAAGGTCCTCGGCTGGTCCCAGGGAACTTCCGGAGCCCCTCGGGTCTTCGTTGTCCGGGGACCCGCTGGGCTCTGGGTCCCAGGGGACTTTCGGAGCGCCTCGGGCCTTCGTGCGGAGAAGGTCCCCGGTGGGTCTCTGGGCCTTTGTGCCCAAGTCCCATGGGGTCTCTGGACCGCCTTAACCTTCGTGCGGAGAAGGTCCCCGGCTGGTCCCGGGGCCTCAGCGCCCCGGGTGCCAGGGGACTTCTGGAGCGCCTCGGCCCTTCGAGCAGAGAAGGTCGTCGGCGGGTCCCAGGGCCTCGAGTCTTCGTGCGGAGAAGGTCGCCGGCGGGTCCCCGGACCTCCGGGCTCCAGGTCCCGGGACCTCGGGGCCCTGGATCCCTGGGGACTTCCCGAGCGCCTTGGGCCTTCGTGTGGAGAAGGTCCCCGGTGGGTCGCTGGGCCTCTGGGGTCGAGCCCCGCGGGGTCTCAGGAGCGCCTCTGCCTTTTGTGCGGAGAAGGTCCCCGACGGGACCCTGGACCTCGGGGCCCTGGTCCCGGGGGTCTTCCGGAGCCCCTCGGCCCATCGTGCGGAGAAGGTCCCTGGCAGGTCCCGTGGCGTCGGGGCCCCGGGTCTCTGGGGACTTCCAGAGCGCCTCGGGCCTTCGTGAGGAGAAGGTCCCAGGCGGGTCTGCGGGCCTCAGGGCCCCGGCAGCACAGGGTCTTTGGAGTGCCTAGGCCCTTCGTGCGGACAAGGTCCCCAGCAAGTCCCGGGGCCTCAGGGCCCCGGGTCCCAGGGGACTTCCGGAGCCCCTCGGCCCTTCGTGCAGAGAAGGTCCCGATGGGTCCCTGGGCCTCCGGGCCCTGGGTCCCGCGGGGTCTCCGGAGCGTCTTGGCCCTTCGTGCGGAGAAGGTCCCCGGCGGGTCCCTGGGCCTCTAGGCCCCGGGTCCCTTGGGAACCAGCGAGGACACTTGTCAAGCATCCAAGCCCTTCGGCAGGTGAAATGACGCCAGCGCCCCTCGATCCAACAGCCATAGCTAGGGCTTTTTGGTCTTTTGCGTGTTTTGGGGCCTATAAATACCCCCTTGTACCTCATTTGTAAGGGGACTCCAATTCATTTTCAACACACTCAAACAATAGGCTCCCTTGGACACCTCTCTCCCCGAGAGAGCTCCTCCCCAGCGGACTCACGTCCGGAGGGTGCCGGCAGGACTAGCGCCCCCACCGGGACCCGAACCTATATAAAAATCTTCGTGTCAATTGCTGCGTTAGCCGGCGGGAGGTGACCGATTACTCAGTCAGCTCGCGCGCGCTGTTCACGTGTCAAGTCTTTCCGTGAAATCTGCTGGTGGTATATTTTATACCACGACAGATGCGGTGCCAAATTGCAAGTTATCTCTGTGCCAAGATTCTGTCGAGTTGCTGTACCTTGCCGTGTCGCCACTGTGTTTCTTCACTGCTGTTCACTGCCCTCCGTCTACTCCAATGACCGAAACCACCTCCATTGAATTCCTGTTGCTTTCGCCTACCTCGCAGACATAGTTGGCAAAACAATGCATGAGTAAAATCAATCAATCACCAAAGCCCTAGAATTTGGCAGTAGCCAGACATTCAGTTCACTGTGTCTAGGGGTATTTTTGCAAAATTCCTCAACTTCTGGGCTTTTCTGCAAAAACCAGATTGTCAGCCAGCCCCCTCACTGTGTTTGGCACCTGATGCCTTAGTTTGATCTTGTTTTGACTTTCCGAGAGCCTCAGATTGACCCAATGCCACTCACTGACATTGTCAGGCCGCGAACGAAATGTTGGCCGACAGACGTTCGCTGTGTTCGAGCCAATCCCTGTGTTCTTAGCCAAGCCCCAAGTGTCTTCTCCCTCTCAAGATCATTCCCTACCAGATTATCCCGCTTGCATGCATGTCCATATACTATACACAAGTATTTTCTATATGCTTATGTAGTGTGATGTGTTGAGTTGTTTCATTGTTTGTGTGCGAGAATAGAGAAAGAAGCGGAAGAAGCAGCAGAAGTCTCCGAAGATCCCTTAGAGCAGTCAGACCCCATGTTGCAAGGCAAGTCTCTACCCCTTGATCATCTCTCTCCCAGTATTTTGGCCTGACGGACGGCCTGGATGCTTGACACGTGGCGCCAAGGGCCTCCTAGAGGCCCCACGGTCAACAACAGTTCTTCATGGGCCCGGGCTCCCCAGAACCCTCCGGGGCTCCGGGGACCTCCCGGATCTCACCGGGTGTCACCGGGTGTTACCGGGGTCCCGGAGGCCCTCCGGGAGTCACCGGGTGTCATCGGGGGCCGGGGACTCTTCGGGTCTCACCGGGAGTTACCGGGGTCCCGGAGACCCTCCGGGTGTCGCCGGGGTCCCGGAGACCCTTCGGGTGTCACTGGGTGTCACCGGGGGCCGGGGACGCTCCGGGTCTCACCGGGAGTTACCGGGGTCCCGGAGACCCTCCGGGTGTCACCGGGTGTCACCGGGGGCCGGGGACGCTCCGGGTCTCACCGGGAGTTACCGGGGTCCCGGAGACCCTCCGGGTGTCACCGGGGGCCCGGGGACCCTCCGGGTCTCACCGGGAGTTACCGGGGTCCCGGAGACCCTCCGGGTGTCACCGGGTGTCACCGGGGTCCCGGAGACCCTCCGGGTGTCACCGGGTGTCACCGGGGGCCCGGGGACCCTCCGGGTGTCACCGGGTGCCCGGGGACCCTCCGGGTCTCACCGGGAGTTACCGGGGTCCCGGAGACCTTCCGGGCCCCACGAAGGGCCCGGTGCCTTCGGGTCTCACCGGATTCCACCGTGGCCACCTTGGGACTACGTGGGACCGCTGGGGATTCCCCCAACAGCAGCCCCCCAGCCCCTCGGGGGAACTTGGTGCCTTCGACGGGTATGTGAGCCTCCCTTGCAACGCTTCGTATCCCGCGAAGTCCCACGCGCCCCGCGGCGCTTCGGCTCCCGGACCGTTTCTCCGCGGGACGCGTTTATTCGCTGACCGACGCATCGCCCCGATGCGCCAGCGTTCGCGTCGCTTCGTTCCGCGCGCGACGGTTCGACTCCGCGGCTCTGATGGCTTTGTGGACACGTGTCGGGCATCCGGGCCCCCTCGCTCACCTATAAATAGGTGAGGGGGTCCCTCCACTTGAGCACGTTCACAAGCCCTCGAACTCCCACAAACCATAGTTCTCCCGGTGACTTCCGGTAGTTTCCGGTGACTTTGCCCGGTGGTTTCCGGTAGCCTCCGGTGACTTCGCCCGGTGATTTCCGGCAGTTTCCGGTGGCTTCCGAAGACTTCGCCCGGAGACACCCGGTAGTTCCCGGTGACATTTCTGCCCGGAGGCGTCCGGTGGTTTCCGGTAGTTCCCGGTAGCCCCCGGTAATTCCCGGTAGGTTCCGGTGATTTCCGGTGACTTCCGGTAATCTCCGGCAGTTTTTGGCGATTTCTGCAATTTGCTCGTGATGGCGCCGAAGAGCCGCGCCAAGGTCTCCGAGTTGCCTGCGGAGGAGTTGACCTCCGATTTCCTTGGGGCCACCGAGTTCTCCTCGGGGGCCCTTGAGGCCTTCTTGGAGCGCGGCTACTTCCAGGCGGGGGATATCAGGATCCCCGGCCCGGCGGAGCAGGTGCTGAGCCCCCGGGACGGGGAGGTGGTGGCCTTTGAGGCCTTCGTGGAGGTCGGCCTTCGGCTTCCCGTGCACCCGCTGCTCCGCGACTTCCTGCAGTTGTACGGACTCGCGCTCAACCACCTCACCCCGAACACCCTCGTCCGGATGGGGGTGTTCATATGGTTGTGCGAGACGACGGCAGTGACGCCCAACATGCAGCTTCTGTGGTACTTCTACGAGCCGGCGGCGAGGGGCCCGGTAGTGAGGAGAGGCGGCCCTAGATCGGCCTTCGGCTCCATCATGATCTAGCTGACTCCGGGCCGCGCCGACGAGTACCTGGTGGCGGCCTCCCGGGACCATTGGGGGGACTGGCTCCGGCATTGGTTCTACCTCCGGGTAGGAGACCCGGGGGTGACCTATTCCCGGGAGCCGTCCACGTACTCGAGGTCTAGCGCTCCGGTGGCCCTCGAGTGGACCGAGGCGGAGATGAACCTCCTCACCGTGATGGCGGAGGTTCGATTCCGGCGGTCTATGCGGGACCTCGCGGAGGAGATGGCTCTTCTCCGGGTGGCGCCGTTCCAGACCTGCCGAGGGAGGGGGATGTCGCCGGCGCACAGACCACCCCGGATGGCGGTGGCGAACCGTAAGTATTCAGATTCCTTCTTCCCGCTAGGGGGTTCTCCCTAACACTTGCTTCCTTTTTCTTGCTCCTTCAGTTAGGTCCTACGGTCGGGCCAAGGAGGTCGCGGCGAACCTCGTCGGCCGATACTACGAGGACGAGCACGAGAGGGTGCTGCCGGCTATCGGGGAGGGCCCTCCCCGAAACGTCGTCGCGGAGGCGTTCGGGCTGAGGCTCCCAGCCCGGGCCCCTCTGCCTACCCCTGCTTCACGCAAGCGGGGGAAGGAGGCCGCCGGCGGGCCGTCGAAGCGGTCTCGTCCATCTGGCAGCCCCGCGGGGTCCCGACCCCGGAGGAGTCCGGTGAGGCCCCGGTCTTCTCCACCGCCTTCTCTCGCGAAGGAGGCTGCGGCGGCAGTTGCCGGGCCATCTGCCGCCGCTCTCGACACCTCGGGCGGGCCGGATCCGATGGGCGGCGTCCCGGCCGGGGAGGGTCAGGGCTCGGACTCGGAGATGTACGCCCCGAGCCCTTCGTCGCCTCCGGCCCCCGCGAGGCCCCGGCCGCAGCCCTCGTCCAGCGAGGTCTCCGTCCGGTTCCGGATGCCGGGCGGCCTTCCGATGGCCTCGATTCTGGCCCCGGAGACGGGTTCATCGGCGGTTCGGCCCGCGACGGCGGCGCTCCCTGTACCCGGGAGGGGTAAGGGCCTGTTCGTTCGCCCCGGGGTTCCGGCGCCGACGGATCAGGCCTCCGGCTCTTCCGACGACTGAACTTCGGAGGATGCTCTGCCCGGGGGGGAGGCCTCCCGAGGGAGTGACCCAGGGGGCGACGAGGGCGACGTCGACGCGGTCATCGCCTCCGGGCTTCGGGTAAGTTACTTGAGCCCTATGCTTTTTTTGTTGATTGCATCCTGATAACGGTTTCTCTGCAGACGGTCGCCTTAGCCCGGGGCTTTAGGGCCCGGCTCACTACGCGCCTCCGTGCTGCCAAGGACATAGCGGCCTTCGAGCGCGCTGGGAAGGAGAAGGCGCTCAGGGAGCTGGCCGCGATGCAGGCTCGTCTCGCCGCCGCCGAGGATGCGGCTTCCCGGCTACGGGGGGAGTTGCAGGAGGAGCGAGAGGCCGCAGCCTCGGGCGTCCAGGCCGTGGTCGCGGGGGGCCGGGCGATCCGCACCACTCTCGAGGGGCTCGGGATCGAGCTTGGTCGTGGGGCCAGCCCTGACCTGGCTCCGACATCGGTCGGGGAGGCCGCGCACTTTCATGGTGCGCAGGTCGCCCTGATCCCAGTTGCCGCGGAGGCGCGGGCGCGCGGGCTCGCCGTCCCGGTGATTGCCTTGGCGGCGGCCCTCGTCGAGGACCGCGGGGAGGGCGCTCGAGTTATCGGGGATCTGGTCCCCCGGAGCTTCCCCGCCTTCTTCGACCCTCGGCGGCCTGGGCTGGAGCAGTCCGCCGAGGTTCTCTTCGACCGCATCACTGGCGCCATGGAGACGGGCGACCGGCGCCCGGGCCAGGGCGCATCGGCCAGCACTGACGTCCCCCCGGGGGGGAACAAGGACGGGCAAGTATGAGCTCCTCCCCCCCCCGGTTAGACTAGGCTTCTTTTTTTTAGGCTTTTTGCTCCGGACGGCTTCTTTAGAGAGAGCCCCGGGAACTTGTAAATACCTTTTGACTGAAATAAAGTAGTTCTTTCGTTAAATGTGTTCAATTTGTCAGCAGGTATCTTTGGACGTCGCTTTTCCAGGGCTTTCTTGCCCTGAAGACCATCTTTTGGAGAGTGCTCGAGGGTCGCCCGGGGGGTCTAGCCCAGGCGGTGCCCGGGCGGCCTTGATCTTACTAAGTCTGGCAGCCGGGGGAGCATCCTCCGGGCTGGACTCCGAGTTTGCACATGACGACTTTGCGAAGGAAAGTGCCTCCGGGGAGCCAGCCCTTCTGCGTTGGCTCCCGGAGTGGCACTTAGGAAACTTCGACGATTGTCGCGCTGAGTTGCCTCCTCCGAGGTCGGGGGCTTTGAAAGTCCCCCCGCTCAGGATACTCCCCCCGGCCGGCTACGAATGTTGGCCAGAGGATCTCCTTCGGCGGGCTCTTCGGCGTATGAGGAGTTTGTACAAGGACCTCTCCCGGGAGATCTCAGAGGGTCTCCGGGATTATTAGTTGTAGTTGCTTGTTGGGAATCATTCCCATACTCGCGCGCTCGGGTTTTGCCCGGAGGGTGCTTTAACTGGGGGGGGTTGTTCCCTAGTGTGATGTATCAATTAAGACCGTAGATCTGTTTGTTCGTCGTGCCTTTGCTTCAGAAACTTTGAAGCCTTTCGCATAAAGCCGTTGTTTTTCTGTTCAGGTCCAGGGTTTTCCTCCCCCCCCCCCCACAGCGGGGTGCAGCTCAGCTCCGCGCGCTGTGGGTAAGGAGTGAAGGGGCCTGGACTGCATGGGGTGCTTAGTTTGCGTAGTCCCTCGTCGGGTCCCGGGGGTTGGCGGGGGTGTCTACCGGAAACCTTCGCGGTTCCCCGGCGGGACTTCCGGGGGTTTACGGATGGTGCGTGACCGAGGAGGGGCTATGCTTTGAGAACAAACTCCAAAAGCCGAGTTCTCTGTGTGCCGCGGAAGGCAACGTATATTCCCCTAGGAGGGTTTCGTAACCCGGTAGCGGGTGTAGAGTGTTCGAGGGGGGACTAATCTCTCGAAGTGACTCGTTACCGCAGTTTGTGAAAACTGGGTTGCCGCTTACCCCCTCAGTCCACGAGGGGTTACCGTAAGCCGCCCAATGGGAGCTGTGCTCCCGTCATAGGGACTTTAGGCTGCGGTAGCCCACTTCCTCACGAAGAGGGCATCCTCACGGAGAGGGGATTTTTATAGAGGAGAAAAACTCCTGTAAAAGAATTCCAGCGGTGAAGTAGAAAAAAGCCATTCAATTTAATGAAGACGTAAAAATTCCAGAGTTGAGCACAAAATCCACTTGTATTAACATGCGATGAGATACAACGCCTCCCCCCACGAAGGCGCGGCCGGGGAGGGAATTGAGTACATAAGCCTCCCCCCGCAGAAGCGCGGCGGAGGAGGTTGCGAGCCCGGAGGCTAAACATAGAACTTGCGGAGCAAGGTTATATTCCAGGTGTGCGTGAGCTCTTGGTCTTCAAGTGTAGAGAGCTTGTAGGCTCCCGAGCCTAGGACTGCGGAGACCCTGTATGGGCCCTCCCACTTGGGGGATAGTTTGCCCTGGGCTTGGGGGTCTGTCACGCGCTTGAGGACCAGATCCCCAAGGCGGAAAGCCCTTTTGCGCACGCGCTGGTTGTACGCGCGTGCCATCTCGCGCTCGTAGATGGTGTGGTGGAGAAGCGCTCGGTCACGTTCTTCTTCGACGAGGTCGACCTCCAACCGTTGATTATCCTCGTTGGTTTGATGCGCCGCGGTCGGAGCTCCGTCGAGGAGCTCGACCCACAGCGATCGAAAACTAATCTCCGAGGGGAGAACTGCTTCGGCCCCATAGACGAGCGAGAAAGGCGTTCGCCCTGTTGCTCGGCTAGGGGTCGTGCGCATGGAGCAGAGGATGCTTGGAAGCTCTTCTGCCCACGCGCCTCGTCTGGAGGCGGTCTGTTCAAGCCGTCGGCGTAGGCCTTGCAGGATCATGCCGTTGACTCTCTCAACGGCCCCATTGCTTTGGGGATGTGCCACGGAGGCAAAATGGAGGGTAGTGCCTAAGCCTTCGCAGAATTCCCGGAAATATGCCGAGTCGAACTGGGTCCCATTGTCGACGGTGATTTCTTGGGGGACCCCAAGCGACATACGACATTTTTCCAGAAAAACCGTTGCACCGCGCGGGAAGTGATGCTGGCCAAGGGCTCAGCTTCCACCCACTTGGAGAAGTAATCCACGGCGACCACCGCGTACTTGTAACCCCCAGGTGCCGGGGGGAAGGGACCAAGGAGATCCATCCCCCAGCGCGCGAAGGGCCAAGTAACAGGGATAGTTTGCAATATCGCGGAGGGGAGCCTGGTGCCCTTTGCCATCTTTTGGCAGGCCTCGCACGCGGAGATTAGATCCCGCGCGTCGCGAACCAACGTGGGCCAGTAAAATCCTTGGCGAAGGGCCTTCGCCGCGACCGCCCGCGGAGCCACGTGGGATCCGCAGCTCCCCGAGTGTATGTCCTCGAGAAGCTGGAGTCCGTCGGCCCGCGGGAGGCAGCGAAGAAGGGCGGAAGCCCCCTGCTTGTAAAGCTTCCCGTCCAGCAGGACGTACGCCCTGGCTTTAGCGCGGAGACGCTTCACCTCAACGTCACTGGAAGGTTCCCCCTCGTCCCTTATGCAGGAGATGAGGGGATCCATCCACGAGGCAGCCCGAGTGACCTCGGAAACCTCCGGGACGCGAACCTCAGGATTCGCGTCCGGGAGGGTTATCGAGGGTCTTGTGATGACTTCCAGAAAGGCGCCCTTGGGAAGAGGTTCCCGGGCGCTGGCCGCCCGGGCCAACGCGTCGGCCCGGTTATTATCCCGTCGGGGGATGTACCGGGCCTCCAAGCCTTCGAAGTGTCTCTCCATCTTCCGCACTTCGCCCAAGTATAGACTCAGGTTCGCATCGTGGCACAAGTAGGACTTGTCCATTTGGTTGACCACCAGCTGGGAGTCTCCTTTCACTAGGAGGCGGCGGATTCCCAGGGAGCGCGCGAGGCGCAATCCCAGGAGGAGGGCCTCGTACTCGGCGACATTGTTTGTAGCCGGGAACTCGAGTCTGGCGGCGTATTCCAGCATCTCCCCTCCGGGACTCCGGAGAACCACCCCCGCGCCGACCCCGGCAAGGCACAAGGAGCCATCGAACATGAGTGTCCAATGGTCCTGGCACCGGGGAGGGGCGAGGGGAGTCCCTTCGTCCGCTTCGGCGGTCGGGGTCCATTCCGCCACGAAGTCAGCGAGGACTTGTGACTTGATGGCGGAGCGGCCCGTGAAGGTGAGGGAGAAAGGAGCGAGCTCGGCTCCCCACTTGCCAATCCGGCCGGTGGCCTCCTTGTTCCGCACCACTTCTCCCAGCGGGAGAGATGACGGGACCGTGATTGGGTGCCCGAGGAAGTAGTGGCGGAGCTTTCGCGACGCCATGAGGAGGGCGTAGCACAGCTTCTCCACCTTAGTGTACCGCATCTTAGCCCCTTGAAGGGCCTCGCTGACGTAGTACACAGGACGTTGTTGTCCATCCTGGTCTTTCACGAGCACCGCGCTCACTGCGACGGGGGTCGCGGCGAGGTATAGTAGCAGGGGTTCCCCCGGGGACGGGCTCACGAGCATCGGAGGGCTCGCGAGGTACTTTTTTAGCGCGTCGAACGCCGTCTGGGCCTCGGGAGTCCACCTGAACCCCTCGAGATCCCGAAGGATTTTGAAGAACTGGAGCCCGCGTTCTCCTGACCGCGAGACGAAATGACCCAACGCGGCCAGGCGGCCTGCAAGCCTCTGCACGTCTTTGACGGAACGTGGGGGAGGCATGTCCAGCAGGGCCCGAATTTTTTCGGGATTCGCCTCAATGCCCCGCTGGGACACCAAGAAGCCAAGCAGCCTCCTGCCGCGTACGCCGAAAGCGCATTTTTCTGGGTTGAGCTTCAACCCGTACTTGCGGAGGCTGCAAAAGGTCTCCGCCAAGTCGTCGATGTGTGCGGCCGTGCGGAGGCTTTTGACGACCGCATCGTCAACGTAGACCTCGACATTGCGGCCGATTTGATCCTTCAGGACCAGCGTCATGAGACGCTGGAAGGTTGCCCCGGCGTTTTTCAACCCGAAGGGCATGTGGAGATAGCAGAAGGTGCCGAGGGGAGTTATAAAACTCGTCTTTTCCTCGTCCTCTGCAGCCATTCGAACCTGATGGTATCCCAAATATGCATCGAGGAAGCTCATCAGTTCGCACCCCGCGGTCGAATCGACCAGTTGGTCTATCCGCGGGAGTGGATAGTTATCTTTTGGGCAAGCGCGGTTGAGATCAGTGAAATCCACGCACATCCTCCACTTGCCACTTGATTTCTTCACGAGGACGGGGTTTGCCAACCATTCGGGGTGGAGGACCTCTCGCACGAACCCCGCCTCTAGAAGCTTGGAGACCTCTACCTTGATGGCGTCTTGGCACTCGAGAGATAACTTCCTCAACTTCTGCTTGACCGGGGAGTGGCCGGGGATCACAGCGAGCTTATGCTCAATGATGTCCCGGGCGACGCCTTGCATGTCCGAGGGTTCCCATGCGAAAACGTCTGAGTTTTCGCGAAGGAAGACCGCGAGCCGCTCGGCGTGCTCCTCGGTGAGGTCTGCTCCGATCCTAACGGTTCTCTCTTCACCTCCCGCGGACAGTCGGACTTTCTGAAGGTCTCCCTCGGGGCGTGGCCTCGAAAATGGCCTCCCGAGGGGAACGGCCGGGGCTGCATGAGATTCAGGGGGAGGTGCCCCCCCGGGGTCTTGATCACGTTGATGTTCCCGACGGCGGCGGTGGCGCGTTCGTAAAGAGCGCGGGCCACATTCTGATCGCCTCGAACGGTGATTGCGCCGTGAGGCCCAGGGATTTTCACGCAGAGATAGTTCTGGTGAATCGCCGCCCCCAGGTGGTTGATCGTAGTCCTCCCCATAATAGCGTTGTATGAAGAGGGGAGGTCCACCACATCGAATCGGACCATCTCCGTCCGGTAGTTCTCCGGGGTGCCAAAAGTCATTGGTAGATCGACCTTCCCCACCGGGTGGACGGTCTTTCCGGGAACGAAGCCTTGTAGCGGCCCGAGTGCGGGCTGCAGTAGCTTCTCATCGACTTGCATTTCCCTGAACGCCTTCAGGTATAATACGTCGGCGGAGCTCCCACCGTCGACGAGGATACGTGCCAGTTGGCAGTTGTAGACTGTAGCTGAGACGATGAGCGCGTCGTCGTGCGGGAAGCGAACCCCGCGCGCATCTTCCGCCGTAAAGGTGAGGGGGACGTCCGACCACTTTGGTGGCGGAGACGCATGCAGCACCCCCACTACCTTCACTTCTCGTGCGTACTCCTTGCGCTGGCGCTTGGAGTCCCGTCTCGCGGCAGATCCCCCCGTAATGACGTTTATGCGTCTTTGGGAGGTTTGGAAGGGGAGCTCCTGAGCTGGGCTCCCTTCTTGCGTTTGTCTTTGCTGCTCACCCGCGGGAGCGGGGAGCGCGGGCAAAGTTGTCGGGGGAGGCAAGGAGGCAGGGCCCCCTCCCCCCTGGCTGTGCTGGTTGAGGAAGGCCGCGAAGTGTTGTAGAAGCTGATGGCATTCTCGAGTAGCGTGGGTACTCGACTTGTGGAAGGTGCACCACACGTTGGCTGTGCCCTCCTTGCTCTCCTTGGCGCAGTTTTCGCGCCCGCGGGAGGATTGTCCTCCAGCGTAACCCTTTGACTTAGGAGGGGCGCGACTGCCTTTGGCGCTGTCGCGCGAGCCGCCTCCGCCCTCGAGGACGAAAGCGTCCCGAGGCCGTGGCTCGCGACGATCACTTCTTCGGGGACGTTTGCTGGAGGGGTCCCTTGGCTCCCGGTCGGCGGGGGCAGGAGCCCCCTGGTTCTTTTTCCAAAGATCGTCCTCCTCCGCGCGGGCGTACTTTTCAAGTACGGTGAAGAGTTCGTCGGCGGAGGTGGGGCAGCTCCGAGAGAGCCTCCAGTGGAGCTCCCCGGGGAGTATCCCGCTCTTGCACGCTTCGATGACCGTGGAGTCAGGGACATGCGCCACTTTGCTTTTTACCTGAGCGAAGCGCTTAAAGAAGCTGCGGATAGTCTCCCCCGTCCTCTGCCGGACGGTGTAGAGCTGGGACGAGTCCAAGGGCCGCACATAGTTGCCTTGGAAGTTCGCACAAAATTCGCGCTTCAGCTGTACGAAGGACTTGATGGATCCCGCCTTCAGGTTGTAGAACCATGAGCGTGCGATGCCCGTGAGGTAGAGGGGGAAGACATTGCATTGCACTGTCTCGTCCCCCCGGCCGCTGAGATGGCCGTCGAGTACACCTGCACAAACTCGTAAGGATCGGCCTCACCATTGTAATGCTCGATATGCGGCAGGCGGTAAGGCCGCGGCCAGCGTATGCAGCGGAGACGGCTGCACAACGGTTGGTTGGTCCCTTCAACTTCCTTGGGGGATCCATGGTCGCCGTCATCGCTTGCCGGGGACGCGTGCTCATTGTCGGAGTCTGGAAGGGGTGGCAGCGGTCCGCCGGTTTGGCGGTGTCGTCTCTTTTCTTCCTGGTTGGTTGAGCTGACCTCTTGGGCATCAAGGTATCCCTCAGGAGTGGTGGCAGCTTCTTTGAACGGTCTTTTCCCCCGGACGATTTGGGAGCGCGTCTCCGCGCGCCCGTGGGTTCGGGGGAGTCCTGACCGATGACGGGAGGTGGTTTCTCCGGACCTGGCGGTACGCATTCGCTCGACCTCCTCCCTTGTGAAGCGGGTCTGATCCGCTGGGGGCGCCCGCGGGGGCGGCCCCGAAGGGGGAGGGAGCTGATGCGCGTTTGCCACAGTCCCAGTGGACGCTGCCGGCGCGCGGACCGGGCCATGCGCTGGGTCTGCGCTCGGTTCGGCGGCGGGAGTGGTCCCAGTTCGAGTCCCCGGGGCGTCCGCGGGAGCGGGCGGTGCACCGATCACGGGCGTCGGCCCACGGAGGCTGCCGGGCTCAGGCGCCGGGGTTGGGCCCGGCGCGGCGGTAGCCGCTCGTGGGGGTTCTGGACCCGGGGCCGGGCGACCCCCAGAGGCAGGGGAGGGCTCGGAGACGAGTTGACTTCCCGGCGCGGGAAGTGTCCTCGGGATCGGATATGGCCCGGGCGCACCCCCGGGAACGGGGAACATCCCCGGCCCGGGAAAGGCGGGGTTCCCCATGAAGAATTGGGGCGGGGCCCCCATGAACGGATACGGAGGCGGATAGATAGGAGCCGGGGGCCGCACCAGGACGCGCAGCAGCTCTTCCAGGGTGTGCTGGGTACGAAGCTGGCCCTGGATCAAAGCCCCCAGCATGGAATCTCCGGAGACCGGAACGGAGAGTTGGGGCGCACTAGGCCCCGGAAGCTCGGTTGCGGCCGCTGGGTCGGAAACGAGGGCCCTTTGGCCGGAGGCCGCGAGTAGAGGAAGCGAGTCCTCCGCCCGTGCACCCCCGGGCGGCAGGGCCGCAGAGGCCTCATCTCGCGGATGCGGAGCCGGGTTACTAGGACCAGCGCTCTCGGGAGATGAGAGGGCTTGAGCTCTGGTGGTTGCGGGAGCCATGGCGATTCGTCGCGGACTCCCCACGGTCGGCGCCAACTGTCGTGGTATTACGGATACCCCGGCAGGTTCGGACGTGCGCAGCACGAGTACAGCGGCGCGAGCAGACCGAGTTACTGGTCTCCTCCCGCCGGGCAACACAAAAAGTGACACGGAAGTTTATACAGGTTTGGGTCCCAGTGGGGGACCTAGTCCTGTTGGCTCTCTCCGGACGCGAGTCCGCTGGGGAGGTGAGCTCTCGGGGAGAGGTCTCCAAGAGAGCCGGGAATTGTGTTTATATGAAATGAATTGGAATCCCTGAAAGAGGGTACAAGAGGGGTATATATAGCCCCCAAGAAATGCAAAAGACGAAAATGTCCTCGCTGCGGCCGTCGGATGGAAGGGCGAAGACGTCTTTTGGCCTGACGGACGGCTTGGATGCTTGACACGTGGCGCCAAGGGCCTCCTAGAGGCCCCACGGTCAACAACAGTTCTTCATGGGCCCGGGCTCCCCAGAACCCTCCGGGGCTCCGGGGACCTCCCGGATCTCACCAGGTGTCACCGGGTGTTACCGGGGTCCCGGAGACCCTCCGGGAGTCACCGGATGTCATCGGGGGCCGGGGACTCTCCGGGTCTCATCGGGAGTTACCGGGGTCCCGGAGACCCTCCGGGTGTCGCCGGGGTCCCGGAGACCCTCCGGGTGTCACCGGGTGTCACCGGGGGCCGGGGACGCTCCGGGTCTCACCGGGAGTTACCGGGGTCCCGGAGACCCTCCGGGTGTCACCGGGGGCCCGGGGACCCTCCGGGTCTCACCGGGAGTTACCGAGGTCCCGGAGACCCTCCGGGTGTCACCGGGTGTCACCGGGGGCCGGGGACGCTCCGGGTCTCACCGGGAGTTACCGGGGTCCCGGAGACCCTCCGGGTGTCACCGGGGTCCCGGAGACCCTCCGGGTGTCACCGGGTGTCACCGGGGGCCCGGGGACCCTCCGGGCGTCACCGGGTGCCCGGGGACCCTCCGGGTCTCACCGGGAGTTACCGGGGTCCCGGAGACCTTCCGGGCCCCACCAAGGGCCCGGTGCCTTCGGGTCTCACCGGATTCCACCGTGGCCACCTTGGGACTACGTGGGACCGCTGGGGATTCCCCCAACACATACATACCACTGACTTCCCAGGATAAGTCAAGCACAGGAGTTCATTGCAGCAGAGTAACTTACAAAATATCATTGATAAACAGTACGGCCTGCTGGCCTGGTACAGTAAAAGAGTAATACAATGCCTTCACGGCACAAATGGTCCAATTAAAACAAAAGACAACTACTCGGCGGAAGCTAGGCGAAACCCCACAGTCGTAAGAAGTTGACAGCAGAACAACACTCACCAAGGCTCTGGCAGAACTGGCTCTCTTCCTTCTGGATCCACGAAATCTTCCAAGCCTTCGTCTTGGTCATGAAGCACTTCATCTATTGTTGATAAGTTGCAAGGGTGAGCACTTACGTACTCAGCAAGTCATAGGGAAGGTAGAGATACATATAGTATAAATGACATGAACCTATGCTATTGGGGAAAGAGTGAAGGGTTTTTCTCAAAATACATTTCTTTCTCATTTCTTATTCAACTTCCAATCATACTCATGGCAGTAAATAAATCATATTGATGGTGATACATATATCCCATATCCAAGGCGATATTTCCTCATATCACATTACTTTTATTCAAGCCTTTCAATCTTATACTCATAGCAGTATTTCATAAACTTAGGGCATAAACCACATGCCTCTTAATTATCATATGCTTAGGGCAAATCCACATGCCTCTTAGTTATCATATGATCTCTATATTATGGTATTACCGCGACACGTCAACACATGACAGCCCACGGCAACGCCCCTTATCATGACAACACATGCCACTTGGGTAATCTTGAGCTAACAAATTTTAGTTTATAAAACAATACTTGTGTCACACCCCGTAGATTTAATCCACCGCGGCATACTCCTAAACTCGGGAGCACGAAGTATTCGAATACATTTTTAAACTCTGCAGAGATGTACCTCTTTTTAAATCCACTTTTTCACTCGACTTCCAAGTCGGGCCAACTCCATGCGACTTATACGCATGTGACAAGGCCGAGATCACACAATGTTTTGCAGTCTAGTATTAACAGTATACCTGCCCGGTAAATGGACAATACCGTCCCAAGTACCGTTGTGGGTCCTCCCCATTGCCTTACTTCCTAGCCTGGGTCTATGTTCCCGCAGGACACATAACCTCTTTTGATTACAGTCGCGCACGACTTAATCTGGCGTAGGGCGTCTTCCTTCTTTACACCTTATCCTCTCATAATTTTTCTGATCTCACACCACTCATGGACGAACTGCGTCCCACCAGTTTCCACGCGAGAAACCGGATCGACAAGCCATGCAGGGAACTGATAGTACTAAGAAAGCTACTAGGTTGCGCCTGTCCCATACCAGGTAAGTGGTTGGTACGTTTTTCATGCCACTAGACGCATAACACAAGGTTCTAGTCCTTACATGCCAGTGACCAGATCATACCACAAACCATGCACCTTCAGTGCCTACACCTTCAGTGCAGCCAAGCACCTCCAGTGCTACCACCATTCCATACCAAAATACTGGTCACGGCTAGGGGTTCTATTTCATGAATATAAATGTACATGTTTAAACTTTTATTAGTTCGTGGCTTACTATCTTATCAAGTTCACATTCCTCAAGTATTCAATCTATCACTGCCATAATATCATTGATCTCAACCCATGCAATATTAATGAGATATCTACTCATGGAATAGCATAGCAATTCATAAAATATGGGTTCAATATGATCAAAGTATGACTTGCCTTCCGCGTCGTAAGAAACAGCAGTTGATGTCGGGTCTGCGACGAAGTCTTCAAACTCGGACTCTTGCTCTGAACAAGGATCAAACAAGCAAACAGGCATTACAATCAATCCTACTCTTACTATTCCACTATATGCGATAATGCAAGGAGAAACACTTAGGCGATACAAGATTTGGAAGCGATTAGGGTTAAACTTTGGAAACCAAGGTTAAGATTAGTCGACAAAAGTTTACAAGGTTCCAAAGGTTCCAAAATATCAGGATGATATCAAGGCTGCGGCTGGTTCGCTCAAAAACAGCGAATGTCTTTAGGTCGACATTCGGTTCAAGGCATCGACATAGGGTCGATGGATGATAGAGGGCTCAACTCAAGTTGTGACAATAGAATAAAATGTAGATCACAACATCAGGAGTCTAAGGGGCAAGGTTATGTTCAGTTTGCATACCCAGAAGGGGTCAAACTGGCCCAATGCCATTGGCTGACATAGGCTGACAATGCCCAAGAATGGCATTGACATGGTTTGAACAGTTTCTAGTGGCCAAAATGGATTTTGATTCAAGCATATGGTGCACAAGGTAGTGGGGAAACTGTTTGACAAGGTAGTTTCTGGTTTGCATGACCAGAGGTGGGTGAACAGGGCTAATGCCACTGACTGGCATAGTTTGACATAGAGTTGACATGGCCAGAAACTAGGGTTTGCCATAACTTTTGATCTAGGGCTCCAAATGATGCACCACTTTGTCTGGTAGTTAGGCATTTGTAACAGGAACAAATGTCTCAACAGGATCTAGGGCAGGAGATGGCTGGAAAGTGATGAAAACTGGCAAAGAAGTTGACTGGCCTGGAGCACATGTAATATGAACAGTACAGCAAACTAGGGCATAGCTATATCTCACAATCTAAGCCGAATTAGAAGTCGTGACAGAAGACAAAGTTGCTCAGAATGGTCCAAAACATCTAGATGGCAAGTTTCTAGGGCTAGATTGGCAGGATTTCAGAGATATTGGCTGGAGAAAAGATTAACTCAAACCTGATTTGGGCATTTCTGATTTAAAGTGATTGAACTCAATTCCTTGCTTGTACATGATCTCTAGGGCATTAGAATCATACTGGTGAAGTTAGATTGGCTAGAGATGCACCAGAAAAGCTTAAACAGTAAGCTCAGTTCACAAGCAAAGTTCCAATTTGGGGTTTTCCAGATTTTAGCAAAATTGATGATTCTGGTTGCTTAGGGACGATAAGAATGATCTATTGAGCATGTTTGATCACTGTCTCGAGAGCTAATTTGATTTAGTTAGAGTTTAATTGCTCACCGAAGTTCTAAATGAAACACGGTGATTGTCGGTGACAGAAAGCATTTAAACTAAATTCCAAGCTCGAGAAGCATGAGGGAGATGAGGGAAGCTCACTGGGGGTGCTGGATTGAAGAAGGAAGCAGTGGAGAAGCTTGGCACCGAAGCTCCCTTTGCTGCTCACCGGGGAAGAAGAAGAAGACGACGAGGTTTGAGGACTTAGGTGTTTCTGGTGGGTGTGTGATGCTTCACTGAGGCCAGAGGCTATTTATAGAGGATTTGGGGGAGATGCAACGGCTAGAAGTGCACGGGGAGTTGAAGCCGGCAAGGAAGGGACAGGAAGCGACTTCACGGCGAGCTGGCGCCGAGGTGACTTGGTTCAGCGGCCGTGAAGGCTTTTGCAGGTGATGGGAAGGTGAACTGATTGCTGGTCGCGGCGAGTTCTCCACGTGGCGCAAAGCTCCTGCGTCGACCATTGCTGGTGGCGTGCAAACGGGAGAAAACAATGGCTGTGAGTCGCGCCGGGGAAGATCCACAGTGGCCAACAGTACTCGCACACGTGGCACTGTTCAGCTGGTGAAGATGGCGACCACGGGCTGGCTTCAACGACTACGGCTACTGTAGCAGCTGGCGAGGTCGAAGTCGATGGGAGCTGCAGTGGTGCACGTGGTCGCATGCGAGCTGTGGCCGTGATCGTGCACTGGGACAAGGTCGTGGTCGAAGCAAACATAGCAGCGCGAGGTCGAAAACAGCAGCTGGTCGGTTGCACTGCTCTGGTCGAAGTCGAAATAGCCCATTTGGTCGAACCAGGGGTATAAGTGTAAGAGTTTTAGTTGAAATCTGGACTGATTTGTAAATCTGGTTTTAAAGAGGTTTAATTTGGAATTTGATTTCATGGATGAGTATAATATTTCTATTAATACTCATTTAGCTCAAATCTGGAGAAAATTTGATAAGGTTTGAGGGATTTCACCTATTTTCGAAAATAGGGTAAAATTAGGGTAAAATAGATCTGGATTTTGTCGATCTTAAATTCTGGTGATTGGGGAGAGATTTTGAAGTTTAAACAGAAGGGAAATATGTCTCAAATAGCATTTGGGAGGTGTTCCCTGAAGAAATTCTGAGGTTGCAGTTGATTTGTGAATTTTAGCCTTTTCAGGCTTCCAGGTAAACAGAAAAGGACTTATTCGCAGTAAAATTTGGACTAAACTGCGAAAAGTGTTTAGATGAAACAATCTGGTTCCCAACTTTTTGGAGTAAGTTGAGGGTAAACCTAGGAACATATTCCAAAAGATACATGAGTCTGGATAGGGTTAAACCATGATAACTCAGTTATCTGGGATCTGGGGTACTTAGGGTAAATCTGAATTTCCTGTTTTCGAAAACAGAAAGAGACTTAGATACTGGGAGTTAGGGTTAGAATTCAATTTGGTTCCTGAAGACTTTTATCTTCAGAATAACTGGTAGGTTAAATCTGGATGGTCTGATCTTGATCTGGATCTAGAGAATAGATTTGGAGATTTTTAGGGTTTGGGAGAGATTAGGGTTCAGCTGATCTGGCTACTGCTACAGGGATACATGCATGCAGGATTTTATGCAAAAACTTTTCACCCCCAAAACCAGGGTGTTACAGCATCCTTAGTGAAATCGAGGTTTGGATAACTCATCACACTATTCCGGCTCAAGATCTAGGTCACTTCTCGAGAGAAGATTGACTAGATAGAGGAGCGGTTAGAGATTTGAGTTTGCCTCAACGTGGATTAGGGGTGATCGGCAAATCACCGAGACCACGGGATATATCCTTGTGTTGAGATTGCTCATTGTTCATCTTGTGTTATTTAAATTGCTCTCATTTACTACAAATTGTTTGATTTATTGTAATTTGGTAAAATCGCCTATTCACCCCCCCTCTAGTCGATATCCTAGATCCTTTTCACCCCGGCCTTGGAAGAAGCCCCCCGGGGGGAGGACGCCAACGAACATGTATGAGCCTTCCCCCGGGTCTTAGCTAGGGCCCTTTTTTGTTTTAGGACTTTTTGATTCTGGTAGCTTCTTAGAAGAAGCCCCGGACACTTGTACAGAAACATTTTGAATGCAATGAAGTTAGAATTTTTTCTAAGTCTTTAATTGAATTTACTGTTACCAGGGTTCCCGGGAGGTTGCTCCCGGGCGAAGGTCCGGGAGGGGCTCCCCGGGGGACGCCCAAGCGGCTTTGATCTTGCTAAGCCTTGTCTCCGGGAATCGCGGAGAGGATAGTGTCTGGGAGCCGATCCGGTTGAGGTGGCGTCCGGAGTGGCACTTGGACAACTTTGATAATCATCGTGCCGAATTGTCCCCTCTGCGACCGGGGCTCCGGCTGATCCCTCCCCTCCGGATACTTCCACCGGCGGGATACGAGTTCTGGCCTGAAGATGTGCTCCGGGACGCTCGGCGCCGCGTACGGGCATTGTACCGGGACTTGACCCGGGAGCTAGCGGAGTGTCTCCGGGAGTATTAGGCGTAGGAACCTTAGGGCTTAGAGAATCCCCCGGGTTAGAACCAGGGTTGTATCGTTTCTGAAGCCCACCGGAGGGGGAAGATGTCCTCCGGGTTTGACAATCAATAAAGCTGTTGTTGTTTCCTTTCATTGCCTCTTTATTTTCTTTTTCTTGGATGGTCTGGACAACTCATCTTAATAAGGATGAGCTAAGTTTCCTCGTGGGCGGTGCGGTCGACACCCGGGGGTTCCTTATCCCCCCCGCCCACAGCGGGCCGGAGAATAGCTCCGCGCGCTGTGGGGGTAACAAGGCCCCGGGGATAGAAGTCACCTGTAGGATAGGAAATTTTCTAAGTTAGAAAACTTTAACACGAGGTTTTCAAGGAGAAGACCTTCCGGGAGACAATCGTCCGGTCGCCGTGAGAACGGGGAGCCGGGAATGAGGCCTCATGTGGAAGAAACATCCAAGAAAACCTGGTGAGATTTCCGGAGGTGAGCTTCCTAGGAGACATTCGTCCGGTCGCCGTGAGAACGGGGAGCCGGGAATAGGGTCTTCGGGGAAGAAAATGCCCGAGAAATCCGTGACTTCTCCGAGAGACAATCATCCGGTCACCGTGAGAACGGGCAGCCGGGAATAGGGTCTCCGGGAGGCATTCATCCGGTCGCCGTGAGAACGGGGAGCCGGGAATAAGGTCGCCGGGGACCAACCGTCCGGTCGCCGTGAAAACGGGGAGCCGGGAATAACGTCTACTCCCGGAGGAGGAAGATAGATCCAATCAAGCCGCAAGGGGCCGATCATCCGGTCGCCGTGAAAACGGGGAGCCGGAAATAACGTCGACTCCCGGAGGAGGAAGATAGATCCAAGAAGGCCATTAGACGTCCCACTGGGGAGAGCATCTACTCCCGGAGGAGGAAGTGCCCGAAGACGGGTCTTGAGTGTTTGGGCAGGGGACTAGTCTCCCAAAGTGACTCGTTACCACGGCCACTGTGACCGGGTTGCCGCTTACACCCTCAGTCCATGAGGGCTGATCGTAAGCCACCCTACGGGAGTGGGACTCCCGTTGTAGGGACTTGTTGGGCCCGGCCCACTTCCTCACGGGGAGGGCATCCTCGCGGGGATGGCTTCCTCGCGGGGAGAGCATCCTCGCGGGGAGGGCATCGCCGCTAGGGGCGGTAATGAGAGAGACCTGCAATGAGACAGTTTGAAAAGCAAGACCTATGTATTGCTAATAAAATGAAGTACAGGGCCTCCCCCTGCGAAGCCGCGAAAGGGGAGGAAAATACAGTGTCCCTCCTCCCCCTCCGGCGTGAACGCTCCGGGGGAGGGGACAGGCCCGTAAGGCTAAACATAGAACTTGCGAAGTAAACGCAAGTTCCACGTGTGCTTCAGCTCCTGCTCTTGGAGGTTGGAGAGCTTGTAGGCCCCCGAGCCCAGGACTGCGGAGATCCTGTAGGGGCCCTCCCACTTGGGGGAGAGCTTTCCCCGGGCTTGGGGGTCTGTCACACGCTTGAGGACAAGGTCCCCAAGGCGGAAAGCCCTCTCGCGCACGCGCTGATTGTACGCGCGTGCCATTTCTTGCTCGTGGATGGCGTGGCGGAGGAGCGCTCGGTTGCGTTCCTCCTCCACGAGGTCGATCTCCAGACGCTGGTTGGCCTCGTTGGCCTGGTACGCTGAGGGCGTAGCTCCCTCCAGGAGCTCAACCCGCAGTGACCGGAAGCCGATCTCCGGGGGGAGGACTGCCTCCGCCCCATAGACCAGGGAAAAGGGGGTACGCCCCATCGCCCGGGACAGGGTCGTGCGCATGGAGCAGAGGATGCTAGGGAGCTCCTCCGCCCATGCACCCCGCTTAGAAGCGGTTTGCTCGAGTCTCCGGCACAACCCCTGTAGGATCACGCCGTTGACCCTCTCGACAGCCCCATTGCTCCGGGGATGGACCACCGAGGCGAAGTGGATGATGAGTCCCAGGCCTTCGCAGAATTCCCGGAAATAAGCCGAGTCGAATTGGGTCCCGTTGTCCACGGTGATTTCCCGGGGGACGCCAAAACGACATACGACGTTTTTCCAGAAAAACCGCTGAACGGCCCGGGACGTGATGCTGGCCAAAGGCTCCGCCTCAACCCACTTTGTAAAATAGTCGACTGCGACTACCGCATACTTGTATCCCCCGGGAGCTGGGGGAAGGGCCCTAAGAGGTCCATCCCCCAGCGCACAAAGGGCCAAGTGATGGGGATCGTCTGCAGCGCTATAGGGGGGAGGTTCGAGCCCTTGGCCATCTTCTGGCATGCCTCGCACGCGGAGACGAGGTCTCACGCGTCGCGCATGACCGTGGGCCAGTAGAAGCCCTGCCGGAGGGCCTTGGCCGCGATGGCACGCGGGGCTAGGTGGGAACCACAGCTCCCTGCGTGGATGTCTTCGAGAAGTTGAAGTCCCTCCGGCCGGGGGAGGCAGCGCAGGAGGGCGGAAGCCCCCCGCTTGTAGAGCCTCCCCTCCAGCAGGAGATATGCCCGGGCTCTAGCCCGGAGGCGTTTAGCCTCGGTCTCACTAGGAGGGTCCCCCTCCCCCTTGATGAAGGAGATGAGGGGGTCCATCCAAGACGGAGTCCGGGTGATCTCGGCGACCTCCGGGACATGAGGCTCATCAGCCGTGTCTGGGGAGGCCACCGAGGGCTTCGTGATGATCTCCAGGAAAGCCCCCTTGGGGAGCGATTCCCGGGCGCTTGCCGCCCGGGCCAAGGCTTCGGCCCGGTCATTCTCCCTACGTGGGATATGCTGGGCCTCGAGGCCATCGAAATGCCTCTCCATATTTCGCACTTCCTGCAAATAAAGACTTAAGTTTGCGTCATGGCACAGGTAAGACTTGTCCATTTGGCAAACTACGAGCTGAGAATCTCCCTTGACTAGGAGGCGCCGAATCCCCAGGGAGCGCGCAAGGCGCATCCCGAGGAGCAAAGCCTCATATTCAGCGACGTTGTTGGTTGCGGGGAACTCGAGCCGCGCGGCGTACTCGAGTTCCTTCCCCTCGGGGCTCCGGAGGACTACTCCCACACCAGCCCGGTGAGACACAGCGACCCATCGAACATAAGGGTCCAATGATCACTGCGTCGGGGCGGCACAGGGAGATCTTCGTCCCCGGACCCAGAGGCGGGAGTCCACTCTGCGACGAAGTCGGCGAGGACCTGCGACTTGATGGCGGAGAGGCCGGTAAGGGACAGGGAGAAGGGGGCGAGCTCGGCCCCCCACTTCTCGATCCGGCCGGTGGCTTCCTTGTTCCGCAGTACCTCCCCGAGGGGGAGGGACGACGGGATGGTGATGGGGTGCCCCAGGAAGTAATGCCGAAGCTTCCGGGACGCCATGAGGAGGGCGTAGCAGATTTTCTCCATCTCCGTGTACCGAGTTTTGGCCCCTTGGAGGGCCTCACTCACGTAGTACACCGGACGCTGCTGCCCCCCTTGCTCCTTCACCAAGACAGCGCTGACGGCGACGGGGGTCGCGGCGAGGTAGAGGAGCAAGGGCTCTTCCGGAGACGGACTCACAAGCATTGGAGGGCTCGTGAGGTACTTCTTGAGGTCGTCGAACGCCTCCTGGGCCTCGGGGGTCCAGCGGAACCCCTCGAGCCCTCGGAGGATCTTGAAGAACTGGAGGCCCCGCTCCCCCGACCGGGAGACAAAACGGCTGAGTGCGGCTAGGCGGCCGGAGAGCCGCTGGACATCCTTGACGGAGCACTGGAAGGTTGCCCCCACGTTCTTGAGCCCGAAGGGCATATGGACGTAGCAGAAGGTTCCGAGGGGAGTAATAAAACTCGTCTTTTCCTCGTCCCCTTCCGCCATCCGGACTTGATGGTAGCCAGAGTAGGCGTCTAGGAAGCTCATGAGCTCGCACCCCGCAGTGGAGTCGACGAGCTGATCAATCCGCGGGAGTGGGAAGTTGTCTTTGGGGCAGGCGCGGTTAAGGTCGGTGAAGTCCACGCACATCCGCCACCTGCCAGTTGATTTCTTGACGAGGACGGGGTTCGCGAGCCACTCGGGGTGCAAGACCTCTCGAATGAACCCCGCCTCTCGGAGCCGGGTGATCTCCGCCTTGATTGCCTCTTGGCGCTCGAGGGAGAGTTTCCGCAGCTTCTGTTTGACCGGGGGGTGACCGGGGGCCACTGCGAGCTTATGCTCAATGACCTCCCGGGCGACGCCCCGCATGTCTGAAGGCTTCCACGCAAAAACATCGGAGTTTTCGCGCAGAAAAGCCGCATTGCGCTACGTGCTCCTCGGGGAGCTCCGCCCCGATCCGGACGGATTTGTCTTCGTTGCCCGGGGACAACAGCACCTTCCGGAGGCCCCCTTCCGGACGCGGCTTGAGGAGGGACCTCCCGGGTGGTGGCTCAGCAGCATCTAGCTCCGGGGGAGAAGCCTCCCCTGTAACACCCCAGTTTTTGGCTATCTTTTCTGCTTGCGAATCAGCATACCTTCTTTGGAAACCCTGATATTTTAACCCTATCTTGATCTTGGGTATGCCACTACCTTAACCTAAAAAGTTGGCTGCTAAACTTCATCCCCCAGATCATTTTCACATTTCAGTCCAAAAGTGTTTCAATTTAGTCCTTTTCAGAGGTTTCAGAAAACCCAAAAAGGCTAAAAGTCCCAGATCACCTCAAAATCCAGATCTGATCAAGTGATAACCTTTCTTTCATTTTTCTGAACATTTTTCCCTTCTGGAAGAATTCCAGAATCTCGACCAAAACCCTAGTTTCAACCTCGACGAAAGCTTCAAACCCTAATTACCCTGTTTTCGATTTTTGTCAAAACCACCAGATCTTATCGGATTTCATCATTTTTCCTGCTAGATGAGTCCAAGACATTTAGTAGCACGCATCTGCAAAATCAGAATTCAAATCAGCCCTTCAGATCTTCAGAATTGCAAATAGGCCCAAGCCCCCGAGCCAAAACCTTCACAGATCAGTCCAAATCGTTGCAAATAGGTCCAAAGTTCGCAACCAGGTCCCTGTGAAGTTTTCAACCAGCAACCGCCATTTGCCGCGCCGTTGAACTCGCCGCTGGCGAAGCCCCTCGCGCTGCCAACTCACGGCCACGTAGCCCCCAACCGTGCGTAGCTGTACCGCCACCGTGGAGCGTTTCAACCCCACCGTGCCATCTTCCTGCCCGCGCGCGCGTGCCTGCTGCTGCTGCCAGGAGCTTCACGCCACTTGGCCGCCATCCCGAAGATCATCGCCACCACCCTGACCAAATCCGGTTTCCGCGATTCACCGTCTCTGGCAGAGCCCCGCCGCGTCCCGAAGTGCATCGATGACCGCCCCAGCGTCAGAAGAAGATCTCCCCGGTGATTGCTGCTCCTCCCGAGAGCTTCACCCCGCGGCTATATAAGCCCCCTCCCTTGCCCAGCATTGCCTCGCACCACCCCACAGCTTCTTTGCTTTAGCCTTAGCACCAGAGAGCAACCGAGTCCTCAGCGCCGCCGCGAAGTTCATCTTCTCCGGCGAGCAGTTCCTGAAGCTAACGGCGCCAGCTTCGCCCGAAGCTTCCCCCTCCAAACCAACGCCACCAGTAAGCCCCTTTCATCCCACTGTACGTTTCATAGCCATTAATTGGTCCCCGGCGCACCTCAACGCCGGCAATCATCGGAAAACTGAAAAACCCCTGTTCCCGCAATGCCTAGTGATTTAGTCCGAATTAACCCTCGTGCTAGTGATAGGAATTGACCAGTGCACCCAATTGAGCAAGCCTGCAAGCTTAGATTTCAAATTTGAGCAACAATCATGGCCTTTCCGAAGTTTGCGCGCC
This sequence comes from Pharus latifolius, assembly GCA_019359835.1. Taxonomy (NCBI): domain Eukaryota; kingdom Viridiplantae; phylum Streptophyta; class Magnoliopsida; order Poales; family Poaceae; genus Pharus; species Pharus latifolius. The sequence goes on along the minus strand of CM033325.1, from coordinate 18,663,701 downwards.
ACCAGTGAGCTGGTCCTCATCGCCAAGCTTCTCCGGCCACTCTCCGGCCGATTTAACCCCGCAAATAGACCCCTCACCTCACCCTCTCACTCCCTGAGGAAGGGATCGAGCTCAAACCTCTTAAAACAGAAACGCCCAATCTGGAGGTCATCTTCTCTAGCGCCGGTCGCTGGAGTTTTTCCCCGGCCGATCTAGCCCCGCACACCTTGTCCTTTAGATAGACCTCAACCCCCTGAGCAATTTTGTCTACTAGTTCAACTTCTGAATCGACCTGAATCAAAAGTTACAGCCATGCCAAGGTTGCTGTCCAGTGGCTCAGTTCATGTCCAGGCCACCGTGTTTGCTCACCGGATTTGGCCACCCTCCGGCCACTTTCAGCCCTTGAGCCTGTTGAGAGTTTTGTAGCTGTTATCAATGCCTAAACCCCAGACAAAGTTGTGCATCAATTGGAGTTCTGAGTCAAAAGTTATGCAATGCCCTAGTTTCTGGCCATGTCTAACACTATGTCAGTGCATGTCCACCTGTGGCATTGGATGATTTAGACTTGTTTCTTTTGAGCAATTGAAATGCCACTTTGTCCACTAAGCCTTTTGAGCCATGTTCTACAATATTCCCTACTATCACATCTCCAGAAAACAAACCTAGAACCGATTTAGGGCAATGTCAAGCCATGAGCCGAATGTCAGCCCTTCGACATTCAAGCCCTTTGAACCCATCTCTTCAACCAATGTCAAGTGACCTTGTCTAAACCACTTCCCCTGCATGCATGATGTATTTACGTATTATTTTCTAGTGCTTGTATGCTTATATGGTATGTATGTGTTGTTGTACCCGTCATTGAACCAGACGTTGAAGGAGCAGAGGAGATCCCCGAAGATTCATTTGAGCAGCTAGACCCGTCACTGCAAGGCAAGTCTCAAACCCTTGATCATGTCTCACCTATTATTTTGGAATGAAGTATGTTAACCGTTTTCAAATATATGCATGCCTTAGATTCAAATAAGAATTATGTTTCAATAAAGATGACTAGATATGACCTAAATGATTGTAAAGCCCCTTTTGACATTGAATATCCCTGCACCCTTGTTACCCTAGATTATCATGCTTAGGCTATGCTATGCTTAAAGATTATATGATAAATGTTGAATGGTCACATATGAGAAAAGCATGTTCAAAACCCCTTTTTGTGAAAGAAAATGTGATTGGAATCGATAGTGAGGATGGTTTGATTGGATGGTGTTGTGTGCGCACTGGGAATGTGAAAGACTCCTCACTAAAGATTCATAAGGACTAGAACCTTGTGTTGTGCTTCTATGCGGCATGAAAAACGTACCAACCACCTGCCTGTTTATGGGACGGGCGCAACTTAGTAGCTTTCTTTAGTGTTAGCTTTTCCCTGCAATGGTTGTCGGTCCAGTTTCTTGCGAGAACTGGTGGGCCGCAGAAGGCCACGAGTGATGTGAGTTCAGAAAAATCATGAGAGGAAAAGGTGGAAAGAAGGAAGACGCCCTAAGCCAGATTAAGTCGTGCGCGACTGTAATCAGGAGAGGCTATGTGTCTTGCGAGAACATAGACCCAGGCTAGGAAGTAAGGCAGTGGGGAGGACCCACAACGGTACTTGAGACTTAACTGTCTATTTACCGGGCAGGGAAATAGTTAATGCTAGGACTGTAAACTGTTGTGTCACTTCGGCCTTGTCACATGCGTAAAAGTCGCATGAAGCTGATCCGACTTGAAAGCCGAATGATTGGTGGATTAAGGTGGTACACCTTTGCAAAGTTTAAAAAGTATCAGATACTCTGAGCTCCCAGGTCATGCAGTCTACGCGCTGTGAATTCTATTCACGTCGATGCAGCACAAGTAGCTTTTGGAAGTCTTTCACAAAATCTGAGTAAAGTGGTGACTCATGAAAGACCGCCACACACAACATTTCTGAAAATCTAGCTTAGGATTTTAAAAGCCTCGCTTTCGAAAATAAAGACCTTTCTTCAAAGCTGTATGTGAAAATCTATTATATATTTATACACAGAGCCAAAGAGCTATTCTTTGAGAAATTCCCCCTCATCTACACATATATGCATTGTTACTTGGGACTTGTTGAGCACCATGTGGACAATGTGCTCACCCTTGCTTTTACAAACAAATTTAGAGGAAGGATTCGTCGACCCTGAATCTTATGGTCTTGAACCCAATGTGGAACAAGAAGAAGAAACTGAGGACCCATCCGGTTAAAGGGTTATGCACCAAGGTGGAGTTCGATGTGGAGAAGGCCCATGCAATACCGCTGCTGCAGAGAAAGAAGACTGATGAAGCCCTTTTGTTTATCATAGCTGTTTTATTTTGTGCCGACCTTTGTGTCGAAAACTCCTTAATTTGTATTAACAATTAAATGCGTCATTTCGGCGCTAAGTTATTGTAATGTTGGTCCTTGTGATCAGCACTTGTTTTTAATTACTCGCATTTTTATATAATGCATCTTGTTGTTGTGAGCTGCAATGTGCCTTTTCTGAGTGCAATCCACCTGGGCGGTTGCCACTGGAATCCTCAAATGAGGGTCCCACAGAACTTGGTATCAGAGCAGAAGACTCGACTATAGGTCGTAACCCTTAGATAGACCTTGGCGTCCCTAGAAGAAAAGTTCGCTAGTTCTTTGTCAAAATTTGTTTACGAAAACCTATTTTCCTTAAGAAAAAAATGTTATTTTCGATTTTTGGAAAAAGATTTTAGACTTCTCTTATAGATGCCTTTCGTTCTGTCTTCAGATGGCTTCCGACAGGAGATACCTTCACGGAGACGAGCTTGGATCATGGGCACTGTTGCTGTGGATGATGCTGCAATTTCTTGGAGCACGGGACAGTCAGAGGCCAGTGTATTGCGTCTGGCAAGATGAGATCAACGGACGACCCATTGGTTGTCAGGCTTCAGTGATCGTCTATGAGATCCCCGAGCACGGGAGAGGCTCAGTTAGACGTCAAGCCCGCAGAGAAGAAGAGGAGGATGCTATCTTAGACGCTGCCCGGCGTGCTGTAGGTTCCGTCCGGCAGATGTACAGCGACTACCTTTCCGATTCCCCCTACCGCTTCGTGCCTTACCAGGTCCCCGGATCGGAGTACCGAGTTGTTCTTCCGTCCAGCGACCAGGAGAACGCTATTCTGACGAAGACTCGAGACGTCGTTCGCGCTTCGGAGATTGGATACACCCGCCTACTTCGAGACTACGAGCGAGTTCGCCATGACCGCCACTACCTTGAGGGCATGCTTATTAGGGCTCGTGCAAGTCTCCGAGAGAAAGAAAGACAGATTCAAGAAATGGCTGAATCAAGTGGAGAAAAGGACCTCGAAGCTGCAGAGTCAGTGGTCAAGAAGAGTCACCCGAAGTTGAGGATCACTGCTCGCAAGAAGGTAGGAAACTTGAAGGAGTATCTCAGCGGTTTCATGCCTGCGTCGCGTGGCATAGTCATCAACGGTCAAGCGATCGAGCTTCCTTGCACCGCACAGAAGAAGAAGACCCCCGAAGGAAAAGGGAAGGAGCCTATCAACATCGACGACATCGAGGAGGATGATTCGATGGATGCAGACGACGATGAGGAGGAGGATCCCGAGGAGATGGAGCCTTGTGATTCTTCTGATGATGCCGAGGAGTGACTGCAGACTTCCTTAGTTTGACCTTTTGTGCCTAGCCCAGCAAACGTTAGATTTCCTTTTGTTGTAGTAGTTGTTTTAGTATGATTGATGTATGCTGGTTGTTAGAGGAGCTCTGTAAGCAAATGAGGTAGAAGCTTTGTATCTTTTGAAAAATTGGTTTATGGAAAAGTCATTTTGCATATCCTTACTCTTATCTCTTGAGTTAAATGCCAGCATTCTGCTAGCATCCCTGTGAACGATTCTTTCTGAATCGATGTTTCTATTCTTAACCTCCTGTTTGAGTAGGATGGTTAACACACGCGCGAGACCCCAGGAAGGAGGGCTAGAGGAAAACCCCAACAATGCAAGAGCTACACCCGGAGCAAGAGGCCGCACAGACCCCGATAGACCAGGATCTTCGACGATGCCACAAGGAGGTGACATCAACGATGTACTGCTATGGATGGAGCGCAATCAGCAAGAGTCAGCGGCTGTGCAGAACCAAATCTTGGGACAGCTGATGCAACATATTGCATCCGGACAAACTGAAGGACCCGTGATGGGCGCAAAGTTGACTGATTTTCAAAAGACGCGACCCCCGACTTTCTCAAGCACAGAAGACCCCATCGTGGCAGACGACTGGCTCCGAGATGTGGAAAGAAAGTTGAATACCGTCAGATGCAGTGATGAAGAAAAGCTCTTGTACGGATCAAACCAACTGGCTGGACCTGCTGCTGCTTGGTGGGAGAATTACCAAACCGTGCACACCAACAGAGATTCAATCACCTGGAACGAGTTCAAGGAGGAATTCCGTAGATACCACGTCCCGAAAGGCGTTGTCCAGGCAAAGCACCGAGAATTCATAAATCTGCGACAAGGGAATAAGACCGTCAAACAATACCTACACGAATTCATTCAGCTAGCAAGATACGCCCCCGAAGATATCACAACAGAGGAAAGGAAGATCCTCCCACGATGACATTGATGTGCCGCTGCGAAGTTTGAAAGGGGAGAGCTTCTGAAGGCTCCCCCTCCTGCGTCTGCTGACCCGCCGCGGGAGCGGGAAGGGCCGGAACAGCTGGCCGAGGGGGCAAGGAGGCCGGAGTCCCCCCCTGCCCGCGCTAGTCGAGGAAGTCCGCGAAGTGCTGCAGCAGCTGGCTACAATCTCGGGTAGCGTGGGTACTGGACCTGTGGAAGCTGCACCACGGTCCTTCCCGCCTTCTCCCCGCGGGGCCTTCCCGGCCGCGCGAAGACTGTCCTCCCCCATGGCCCTTCGGTTTGGGGAAGGGGCGGTTGGCCCTCGGGGGGTCGCGCGAGCCGCCTCCGCCCTCGAGGACAAAGGTGTCCCGAGGCCGTGGCTCGCTACGCCCCCCCTGCCTGGGGCGTTTGGGGGGATCCCTGGGCCCCCGGTCGACGGGGGCGGGAGCCCCCTGGGTCTTCTTCCAGATGTCGTCTTCCTCCGCCCGAGCGTACTTTTCGAGCACGTTGAAGAGCTCGTCGGCAGAAGAGGGGCAGCTCCGGGAGAGCCTTCGGTGGAGCTCCCCCGGGAGGATGCCGCTTTTGCAGGCTTCGATGACCGTAGAGTCGGGGACATGCGCCACTTTGCTTTTCACCTGAGCAAAGCGCATGAAGAAGCTTCTGATGGTTTCCCCAGTCCTCTACCGGACAGTGTATAGCTGCGAGGAGTCCAGGGGACGCACTTAGTTCCCTTGGAAGTTGGCACAGAACTCCCGCTTGAGCTGCGAGAAAGACTTGATGGAGCCGGCCTTCAGGTTGTAGAACCAGGAGCGGGCAATGCCGAAGAGGTAGAGGGGGAAGACGTTGCACTGTACTGTCTCGTCCCCCCCGGCCGCGGAGATGGCAGTGGAGTAAACCTGCACAAATTCGTAAGGGTCTGCCTCCCCGTTATAGTGTTCGATGTGCGGAGGGCGGTAAGGCCGCGGCCACCGGATGCTGCGAAGTCTTCGGCACAGGGGCTGGTTAGCCCCCTGCACTCCCCGAGGAGAGCCCCGGTCGCTGTCTTCTTTCACGGGACCTTCGTTGTCTGAATCCGGAAGCGGTCCGAGAGGTCCGCCAGAATGGCAGTGGCGACGCTTTTCCTCCAGATCGGGACTGAGTTCCCGGACGTCCGGGCTCTCCGCCGGAGAGGTTGGCTCTTTAGCGGGTCTCTTCCCCCGGCCGGTGCGAGAGCGAGGCTCCCCGCGCCCGCGGCCGGGGGGAAGTTCTTCCCCGCGCTCTGGTGAACGCATTCGCTCGACCTCCCCCGGGGCGAAACGGACCTGTCCTGCCGAGGGAGGGAGCTCGTGCGCTGTAGCTGCCGGCCTAGAGGCTTCCGGAGCCGGTTGGGGGGAGCCCCTTGCGACGACCCCCGGGACCAGAAAGGGGGAAGGCCATGTATTATCCGGAACCGGGGAGGGGGCGCCCTCGGCGACGCCTGGAACCGAAATGGAGGGGGCCCCAGTGGCCACGACCGGAGCCGGGAAGGGGGCAGGCCCTGTAACACCCGGAACCGGCGAAGGGGGAGCCCCCGCGGCGACGTCCGGAACCGGGGAGCCCATGCGGGGGGAAGTCTGCTGTGGCGCGGGGGCTGCTCTATCAACCGCCCCCGGTGCGGTAAACGTGACGCGGGGGGCGGGACTGGCTCCCGGGGCAGGGTAAACCCCCGGCATGAAGTGGGCTCCCGGCCCCGGGAATAGGCCAGGGACAGGGTACCCCCCTGGTGCCACGAAGGGCCCCGGCATGAAGTAACCTCCTGTCACCAGGACGGGCCCGGGTGCTGGGAAGGGTCCGGACGTATATCCCGCAGGGGGAGGGAACCCCTCGGCAGGATCATACGCAGCGGACAACCCCCCGGAGGCCGGAGGGGCCGCCGGGTAAACCATAAACGGGGGCATGTTCCCCGGATACGGGTGTGACGCAAATGTGGGGGCCGGAGGCCGCGCCAACACGCTAAGGAGCTCGTCCATAGAGCACTGAGCGCGGAGCTGGCCTTCCACGAGAGCTTCGAGCAGGGCGTCCCGGGGAGCCGAGGGAGCCGTCGGGGGGAGACTGGTCCCGGCCGAGGTCCCCGCGGTCACCGGGAACGACCTGGAGGTGGAAGCACCTAAGTTAAGAGGAAAGGAGGGAGGCGGTACCTGGGCCAGGTCGCCTCCGGAAGGGACCGCCGGGATAGCAGTGTCCCGGGCGGACGGCGCCGGGTCTCCGAGACCCGGGTCGCCGGGAAGGGTGCGAGCCCTTGTTCTTGGGGGAGCCATGGCGTCTTGTCACGAGTCCCCACGGTCGGCGCCAACTGTCGTGGTATTGCGAATACCCCGGCAGGTTTTGAGAATGATCCTAGCGAAGATTACGCGGCGCGGGTTGACCGGATGACCGGTCCTCCCCCGCCGGACAAACACAAAAAAAGACACACGGGTTTATACAGGTTCGGGTCCCGGTGGGGGCCCTAGTCCTGTCGACGCGCTCCCGACCAGAGTCGGCTGGGGAGGCTCTCTCCGGGGGAGAGGCTTCCGGAGCACGTCTGTGAGTTTAGCTATTCCAATCAAAGAGAATGGATCCTTTACAACAGAGGGGTACAAGGGCTATTTATAGCCCCAAAAAGAAGCAAAAAACCTAAACTACCCCAGAAGCCACCGTCGGATTGAAGGGTAGGACCGTCCTTCCCCCGGTCAAACGCCTTGGATGCTTGACAGGTGGTCGCTAGTTCCCGAGGCACTCCTCGCGTGACCTACACGTGATAAACAGCTCGAGATTTTACCTTTGGGAGGGCGATGAGGCCCGGGACGGCGCCGGAGGCCAGGTCCCGGGGGCCAAAAGGCGGCGCCCGGGGAGGACACCGGAGGCCACGTCCCCGGGCAAATGGCGGCGCCCGGGACGGCACCGGAGGCCGCGTCCCGGGAGCCGAAAGGCGGCGCCCGGGGAGGGGCCGGAGGCCACGTCCCCGGGCAAATGGCGGCGCCCGGGAGGGCACCGGAGGCCGCGTCCCGGGAGCCAAATGGCGGCACCCGGGGAGGGGCCGGAGGCCACGTCTCCAGGCAAATGGCAGCGCCCGGGACGTCACCGGAGGCTGCGTCCTGGGAGCCAAATGGCGGCGCCCGGAGAGGCCCCGGAAGCCGGATCCCCGGGCAATCGTGATACAACTTACCTGGACTTAGCCCCGCGGAGATTTCCCCCGACACCTGCCTCCGGGCAAATGGCGGCGCCAGGGACATGGGGCCACCGGGAGCCTCACCTCTTACCTGGACGATCCTGCAGAGATTAATTTCCCTAACAGAACCCGTAGTACGAGTTCAATCCACGTACTACCCTTGTTGGGCCTGTCTCACTGAACTTCTCATGAAAAGCTTCTATGCTCACTCCACTATTTTGTACAGTGCTCTTTCGATATTGAGCTTTCGTGTAAAATGTGTACCCATTGATGTCGTATCCCTACCGTGTCTGTACAGTAAACGTGGGCCCTTTTGCCAACCATTTAAGGTTCTCACTTGCGGACTCCCCGGTGATTCGTACTTTCGTCCACGCATTGAATCGACTGTTATGTTCTCTCGTGATCCAAAGCTCAGATCGGCGAGGATTGTATTGTAGTAGCATCTCCTTGTGCTTGTCAATGTATAGAGACACCTCCGTCATGTGTTGCAAGACCCAAAAATGAGCTTTCGATTACATATCGAAATCAAGAGTGATTTCCCTCCGTCCAATAGTCCAAACGCCATCAAGCCTCCCCTCGTGATGAGACACAGGAACTCCTATTGCTTCTACCTCGGCCATGTAATCGACGCAGAACTCAACAACCTCTTCTGCTGCATAACCTTCGACAATGCTACTATTGGGCCGAGAGCGATTCCTCATGTAGGCCTTAAGTACACCCATGTACCTCTCGAATGGATACATATAACGTAGAAACATGGGTCCACATACCTTGATTTCTCTGACAAGGTGGATAGTGAGATGGACATGATATCAAAAAACGATGGAGGAAAATACATCTCAAGCTGACAGAGAGTTCGAACCACCTTGCTCTGTAGAGATTCTAGTCCCTTGGGATCAATGACCTTGCAAGAAACTACATTGAAGAAATAACACAACCTCCTGATCGTCTCTCTGACCTTATGCGGCAGAATACTCCAGATGGCAACAAGAAGCATTTGTGTCATCAACACGTGACAATCGTGAGACTTCATACCAAGCAATTTCAAATCACCAATGGACACAAGCTTTTTCATATTTGCGGAGTAACCCGATGGAACTTTAACATCATAGAGACACTTAAAGAGTTCTGTCCTCTCAGCCATGCACAAAGTGTACCATGCAGGGGGGAGGTATATACGGCCTTTCTCGTCCTCTCTCAGTGCTTGCTCAGGTCTGATTTTCATTTCGATCATGTCATGCCGCACATTGATGCCATCCTTTGTCTTCCACGGAATGTTCAGCAATAGGCAGATTAAACTATCACAAACATTCTTCTCTACATGCATGACATCAACGCAATGACGAACCTCTAAATGCTCCCAATACCGTAAGCCCCAAAATATCAATCTCTTCTTCCAAGTGTTCTTCGTGTGGGGTTTCAATTTACGACCCTTTCCAAACACAACGTCTATGTCCTTCACCCGTGAGTAAACTTCTTTCCCACTCATAGGCTTTGGGGCTGAACCATCTTCCTTGTGGCCGTCAAATTCCCTCTTCCTCTTACGATACGCATCATTCTTCGGAAGAAACCTACGGTGACGCATGTACACTGTTTTCCTACAATTCTTAAGCCACACGCTCTCAGTCTCATCTTCGCAGTGGGGACAAGCTTTGGCTCCTTTCGTACTACGGCCTGACAAATTTCCAAGGGCAGGGAAATCGTTGATGGTGCAGAATATCATAGCACATAGGATCAAGGTCTCTCGTTTGTATGCGTCCCATACTTGCACCCCTTCGTTCCACATTGTTAGAAGATCCTCTATCAATGGTGCTAGGTACACTTCAATATCGTTTCCGAGTTGTTTTGGTCCTGAGATAAGTAGAGACATCATGATGTACTTGCACTTCATACACAACCAAGGAGGAAGGTTGTAGATACACAAAAGAACCGGCCAAGTGCTATGCTGACTGCTCATGTTACCAAAAGGATTAATTCCATCGGTACTCAACCCGAATCATATATTCCTCAATTCCGCTCTGAAGTTAACAAATTCCATATCGATGTTTCTCCACTGCGAAGAATCAGTGGGGTGTCTCAGCTTTCCATCCTTCTTCCGGTCTTCCGAGTGCCAACGCAATAATTTTGCCTCTTTATGGTTTGCAAACAAACGATTCAAGCGCGAAATGACAGGCAAATACCACAACACCTTAGTAGGAGGTCCTTGCTTTATCTCAGCGCAGTCGCCATCGTCAGTTCGGTCCTTACGCTTACAGCGGGATGCGCCGCACATCGGACAAATATGCATATCCTTGTAGTTGTTATGGTAAAGGATGCAATCATTAGGGCATGCGTGTATCCATTCTACTTCCATTCCCAAAGGACACAACAGCTTTTTTGCTTGGTAGGTGTTTTTTGGCAACTCGTTTCCTTCCGCAAGCATGTCCGCTAAAAGATCTAACAGTGTCGTGAAACTCTTGTAGGTCCAGCTGTTACTTGCCTTCAATTTTAACAGTTCAAGCACAGAGGCCAACTTTGTGTACTTCGACTTGCAACCAGGGAACAATGGCTTTTCTGAGTCCTCAATCAAACACTTGAATTTACCAAACTCCCTTTCACTGTAATTTCCATCCACATCACGCAACATGTCATCTAAATTGTCATCCTCTGGCATATCCTCATCGAAATCGTTGTTGGGATCCGACATGTCCTGTTCCTCAACCTGAGTGGCACTTGTTTATGCAATTTGCTCTTCACCATGGTAGACCCAACACGTCTACCCCTTTTTGAAACCATGTCGGATCAAGTGGGCGACAATTTGAGATGAGTTGGTGAACATCTTAAGATTCTGGCAGTCTACACAAGGACAGTACATATATGGTAAACCCTTCTTCACCATGTCTTGCTCAGCAACTTTTTGGAAATCTAAAACACCTTTCATGTATTCTTCACTCACTCGGTTGTCATTATACATCCAGTCTCGATGGACCATCTGCAATTAAATTCATACACATGCAGGTAATACTCTACGTACAGTCGACACGCAATAAATTATAAATCTAGCTAGCTAGTGTTTCATGTGGAGTTTGCGGTATAACTAGTTAACTACTACTTGAACTGCAAGCAATTAGTTAGTAACTAATTGGGGCCGTGGATAACACACATCATAAAGCAATTAAATAGCTACAGGTCAAAAAATGAGAGTTACAACAAGGATTTGCTACTCTACCTTCCCCTCCCTCTCCCTCTAATTTGATCAATCAATGGAGATCGATATTGATGATGAAATTAAGTAATGTGTATGCCTTAGGAGCAAGTACCAACCTTGGATCTTCAAATTTGTTGTCCCCAAATGCTCCCCTTTTGAGATATTGCTCTTCCTTGCCCCAGATCTCTTCCAACTGGACAGTATGTCAAGCAAGAGTGTACGACTAGCTCGAAACATCCGCCAAAAGACCTTTTGTACCAGTTCAATATAGACGGTTCTACATAATACCGTCTGTAATAGTAAAATACCACTGACGGTTTTCACTATAAAACCGTCGGTAATATCGGTGCATTTGTCTAGAACTATGACAGAAATATCACAGACTATTTTGAGATATGAACCGTAGGTGATAATTAGAATATCACATAAACTACCATTGACGATTTTCACTATAAAACCGTCGGTAATATCAGTGCATTTGTGTAGAACTATGACAGAAATATCACAGACGATTTTGAAATATAAACCATCGGTGATAATTAGAATATCGCAGACGGTTCTAAGGTCCAAACTGTTGGTAATATCACTGACGGTTTTCACTTTAAAACCGTTAGTAATATCGGTGCATTTGTGTAGAACTATGACAGAAATATCACAGACGATTCTAAGGTCCGAACCGTCTATAATATGCCTGGAATTTTGGTCGAACCGTTCCACTTCTTTGTCTCCTTGGGCACGACAAGCCCCAACCCATAACCTCCATTGATGGCCGCCGCACCTCCGTCGACAGCCACTAGTTTCTCTAGTGAATCAAGTCCAACATCGATCGTAGCTTCAACTCCCTCGGCTAGATTTTGACATTGCAAGCAAGAAGTAAAATTTCAGCAATGTTTGATTATCCTAATCCTATGATGGCAATTATCCTGCGATTCCTGTATCTTCCATTTTTATGTTTCTTCTTTTCAATTTGATTCTATGCAGGTCCTTGGACGATGTTCACGAGGGGAAACGTAGTTCATGGTTCATCGTCGCAATACGCTGCCTACGTTGGCTTGTTGGCGAAAGAAAAGGTGAAGATCACCTTCAAGAGCTAGATGAATGTGAAGGTCGAGAAGATCCTCAAGCCCAGCGGGTTTCTCAAATCAGGACCTATAGAAAGCATCTTTCATTTTTCTTAGTGATTTCCTCGGGCTTTCCCAACTCAACTCAACTCAACACAACTCAACTCAACTGAGATGAGAAAGCCAGAAGAGATCACTAAGACAAATGTAACTCAACTACAGTTCCAGCTCCTTGGGCATCTCTGAACTGAACTCCTATGGTTAAGTCAAACGTGGTTCATACATTTGCTATTTCAGATGAATGGATTTGTGATGTATCAGGTCTAACTTGTAGTAGGTAGTTACATTTGTTGTTTGATTGCAAAGGTTCTCTTTCAAATGTGACTTTTGTAATACATCGAATGTGTGAATTGGTGTATTTGTATTGCTATTTGGGACATGTACTTGAATGTGTGAATTGGTGTGTATTTGTATTGGTGTATATTTGTGTATTTGTATTGTTGTTTCAGACATGTACTTGAATGTGCAAACTGGCTTATTTGTGTATCACAGAAATATGACAGGCTATTTTTAAATCAGAACCGTCTAACTTCAAACGGTGATATAACAGACGGTTTTTACCTCAAAACCGTCTGTGATATTCCAAGAATTTCGAGAATTTGAAGCGTCAAACACTATTGGGTATCACAGACGGTTTTTAAATCAGAACTGTCTGTGATATTCCAAGAATATTGAGAATTCAAAGCGTCGGACACTGTTGGGACTATCACAGTAGGTCTTGACATCAAAACCATTTGTAATACTAAACGGTTGTGATATTGGAAAATTTTTGACCACCTCATATCCTTACCCAACTCAATCTAGACACTCAATCTGTGATCAAACAACTCAATTCAGTGTAACGATGCCATTTCACATTAACAATATACAATATGAATCCAATATTAGAAAAAAATCTAGTATACAAAAATAGATGGGAGTGCAACAATGCATTAGATCCTCAGAACCATCTGTGATATTCCAAAAGGTAAAGAAAGATAAAGAAAGAGGGAAGATAGCAGTCCAATAACGTGCTGGAAAATTAGAAAATTGACATAAGAACAAATTTTTCATTAATTTTTCATCACTTACAAAATAAAAAGTAAAAATACAACATGCTAGGTCAAGGAGTGGTCTTAGCCCTAGCTGCATCTAGAATAAAGTCAGTTTGACTTGCAACCAGGACGCATGACTCCTCCAACGACAAGTTGTCCTTCTTGGGATCAACTACTACCGCGTCGAGAAGGCCTGCGACCTCCCTCAGCTTCGCGATGGCATCCTTCATAGTCAAACCGCAGCCAGTGATGGTCATATCTGCAGCTTGCTTCTCCTCGTGAAGACGCCTCATCCTTGCCCTAGCATTGTCACCATCCGTCTTCATGTGCTGAATGCGCTAGAAGAGATCGTCCAGGTCAAGCCGTAGCTGAGTATGCTTCTCTGTAAGGAGCTTGTGCTCCTCCTAGAGGGCCCTCAGCTTGGCCTTCACCTTGCCCAAGTCCTCCACTGCTCCCCTTCCCTGTGCAAATCAATAGGTCAAGAATCTACTGAACAGGGATTAACAATACAGGGGTAAGTCCAAAAGATTGAGAGTTCTTACCGGGGAGGGCGAGGCTGATGATGCCATTGAGGATGCCATTGGCATAGAGAAGCTAAGGAATCGAAGAGTTTGAGAAATGGAAAAACCTGTAAAGTAGTTGGTAATTATTCCACTTCCAAGCTATTTATAGAATTTCCAAGGTGGCGCTTCGTGTTCCCAGCATAGGGCACCGTGCGAAGATCGGAGACCGAAATGAACACACTGTTGAAAATTCGAAGCACCGGCACTATTTGGACTATCACAGTTGGTTCTGATATTAGAACCATTTGTGATAGTCTACTTATCACAGACGATTCAAAACTCACAACCGTCTGTGATAGTCATAGATGGTTTTGACCACGGAACTGTTTGTGATATTTTAGTTATCACATACAGTTCTCAATTGAGAACCAATTGTCACTATCACAGTCGGTTTTGAGTTTTAAACTGTCTGTGATAACTACACTGTCACAAATGGTTCCATCGTCAAAACCGTCTGCTTGACTATCATAGTTGGTTTTGACATCAGAACCGACTATGATAACTGAACATATTCTCCTGACTGGCCTTCGCAGACGGTGTTCCATTGAAAAGTTCATAACCGTCTGTGATGTGCCATCCTGGATGTATGTTTGTGTGGTAGTGTAAATTATTCCTAACTAAGCAATATAACTTAGTGTTGTGGGAAATCTTGGACGTTTCCCAGGATTTGTCACGGACACCTCCCGTGGAAAGTCCCAGATGGCTCCCGTGGAAATCCACGAACGCCTCTCGTTGAAAATCCTAGAGGGCTCCGGTGGAAAGCCACGGACTCCTCCCGTGGAAAGCCACAGGCGCCTCCCATGGGAAACCCGAAGGGCTCCCATGGCAAACCCCGGACTTCCCATGAAATGTCATGGAGGCCTCCTGGGAAAAGCCACGGAGGGCTCCCATAGACGGCCATGAGCACCTCTCCGAGCCCCAGACGCCTCCCGTGGCAAACCCCGGATGCCTCCCATGAAATGTCACGGAGGCCTCCCGGGAAAAGCCACGGAGGGCTCCCATAGAAGGCCTCGGGCACCTCTCTGAGTCCCGGACACCTCCCGTGGCAAACCCCAGATGCCTCCCGTTAAATGTCACGGAGGCCTCCCAGGAAAAGCCATAGAGGGCTCTCATAGAAGGCCTCGGGCACCTCTTTCAGCCTCGGACGCCTCCCGTGGCAAACCCCAGACGCCTCTCATGAATTGTCACCGAGGCCTCCCGAGAAAACCCACGTAGGGCTCCTATAGAAGGCCTCTAGCACCTCTCCGAGTCCAGGACGCCTCCCATGAAATGTCACGGAGGCCTCCCGAGAAAACCCACGGAGGGCTAACGTGCAAGGTCACATGCTGGTGACGTCAAAAGTGCCTCGGGAACTGGCGAGGACACCTGTCGAACATCCAAGTCCTTCGGCCGGTGAAATGGCATCGGTGCCCTTCAATCTGATGGTTGTAACTAGGCTTTTTTGGTTTTTTTGCTTCTTTAGGGGCCTATATATACCCCTTTGTATCCCATTTGTAAGAGGAGGAGATAATTCATTTTTGTCGACGATTCGGACTCGGGGTCTTTAGTCGAACTTATGCAGAATTTGTAGGTTGTGAGACCTTTCAGGGTGTCCCTTCGGGAAGGTATGATGAATCAAAGATAACTAGAGCACAGAGAAGTTTATACAGGTTCGGGCCCTCGATGGTGGGAGTAATAGCCCTACGTCCTGTTGGGATTTCATTATGTGTAGTAGAAAGGGTTACAAAGTTATGGAAAAGATCTTCACAGGCGAAGATTTTTCCTATGTGTTTGTACAAGACAATGCCAGGAAGGCTTGTGAAATCTAACTAACTTAGACTACTGTCTTCTGATCTTTTGAGTGTTTAGATTTCTTGATCCGTCGATCTGATCATCTGATGCCCTGTTTGATGCATTGGATCACCCCTTTATACTGGTCGAAAGGGTGCCAAGGCATAACGGCATCGAACAGTTGCTCGGATGCAGTTTTGGCAACTTCCTTTAATCTCCACACAAGTTTAACACGTGTTATTCATGGATAACCGCACGTATTAACCTCCTGACAGTTGCCTCCATGCGTGGAAGGATCTTCGGGATACTCGGGATATCCCTGTTGTAAGGACAGAACAATCCCGTGTCCCCTGGTCGAAGATTGATGAGGTCATCCCATCACATTTTGCACCTTCACATGTAGACCAAAGATCTGATCAAGAATACAATGGACCGATCACTCGACGTCGTGCAAAGAATCTACAACAAGAGGTGACTTCACTCCTTGCTGAAATTGACATTACAAATGATGAGAATTTTATACTACCTAAAAGTTCTACACTTTTGCTACTTAGGTTCACATACGAGGAGATAGAAGATGGTCCAGCTAAGAAGGCCTACGTGGAGGACATGGAGGATAAGGAAGATTGCGTGGAGGCAAACATGGGTGCTGCCCAAAGTTGAGACGTGTCACGTGACAAGTACTGCAACTTTCACAAGTTGTACGACCCAATATTTTGACATTTCTGGATGTATAATGCACATGGATGGAAAGCTTATTGAGTCTACTTTCCAACGCAACAAACGGCTCGTCTTTTGGACTTCCCAATTAGGAGTAATCACCATTTTAGTGCTGGCAGCACAGAAGCCAAACAGCCGCGCGCGAATTACTTCGTGGTGACCTTTCAGCTAGCTTATCTTCAGAGTCTTAAGAGTCTTTTCACACCTAACTAGATCTAGTATGAATATCCACTATGTATTGTGTTAAGGGGAATTATTTTTGGAGAAGCAAATACCAATCCCTTTTGTTCAGCTGTGTGCTAACAATTTCCGAGAGTGATCTCTACCCATTTGCTCTTGTGATTTCCTCGCGAAATTACAGAAGCGGTCGCATCATCAACTCCCAATCGGTGCTCCTGCTCCGTTTGATTGCAGGTTGTGTTGGTTGGTTTCATAAGAGTGTGGTTGGACGAATCCTCGATTCAGGTTGCCGTATTGTGACGGTGGTTGGCTTCGATTTTTATTTGTCAGGTTGCACTAGTTATCTTGGCTGTTTTCAGTAAGTTATCGTGTTCGTGATCCTACGCCGTGAAGATCGGGACCAAAGGACGCATCATCTGGTATCAGAGCTTTCGTTGCCACAGTAGGATTCTTTACCCTTAGCTACATATATTTGTGCTCTGTCCTATCCACTAAAAAGCCTTACAAATAATTGTTTTAGCCGTTCTTCAATCTGTTATTTTGGTGAGTTTAGTTAAGTTTTTGTCCATTAGAGTCTTTGTTCTTGTTGTTGATCATAATTTCCTTTGCGTGTCCATTGAGCCATTTATCTCTCCATATCATTTGTATCTACATTTGAAAACCAAAAAAAAAAAAAGAGTATTAGTCCATTTCCTCCTTCGCGAAAACTTTGCTCTAGCCTCTGGTTGTGCTGAGATTATATGTTCAAGTTGTGCAAGTGCTATATCTGTTAGTTGCTTTCAGTTTGTTAAAAAAAAAAGTTAAAAAAAAGTGCAAAAAAAAAAGAGTTGAGAAAAGAAGTGAAAGAACAGATCGTATTGTTTATATGTACAAGTGTTGAAATCTCAAAAAAAAAAACGTTGTGCAACCAGATTGCTATCCTTCTTTGGTGAAATTTTGCTAGGTATATCTCAAGAACCATCAATCCCTAGCATAATCCTTGTTTGCATCAAAATCAGAATTTCCTTTGTGTGTGAGTTGCTCATATACATCATTCCTAACTTGTGATCAGTGCTAGACATTGGGCTGCTAGTTTGGATTGTTACTTAGCTTTACAATATCTGAAATTCAGATTGTTATTTGTGCATCATTCCCTACCAAGCTCCACAAAGAAACCATCGTAGACATAACGCTGGTCGTGTATTCGTCTAACCATCACTTACCACCACACATATACTTCTGTAATTTTCAGGGAAAGCATAAGAGCTTCAGTTGGTAAGAGAAGGTGGGGTCGAGAGATCCACAAATTAATTTTCATACATATACTTGCTGCTCGTGTTCACTAACAGTGCAAAAAGGATGTCCAAAGAACCAGAGATTGATGATTGTGTCACAATGGCACAATTCAATGAGCTGAGACAAAGATTGGAGGAGACAAGAGAGAATGTCCCAAGATCTTCAAGCTCTTCTAGCTCAGCTTCGAGATCAAGGACGTGGTGCCAACAGTACAGCTAACCAAGATGAAGAAGTAGATGAAAATGATGACAAAGTTGCTGCCCAACCTCCAATAGCACCGCGAGCACGAAGAGATTGAGCTGCTGCCCGAGCCATGAGACCCCCAGGTCCAGGTCGTGGGAATGGGGAAGAAGCTTTTGGTCGTGGAAGAGGAAGAGGTCGCGGCCAACGAAATGAAAATGCTGCTGAATTTGAAGATGAATCAGAGGAAGATGACCCCAACCAGCCCCAAAATAATGGTAATCGCCGTCGAGGCCATAACCAACGTCGTCGGGCCGAGGAGGAGAGGTTTGGTAAGCTAAAATTCACCATGCCAAAATTTAATGGTGAATCTGATACTGAAGCCTATCTCTCATGGGAGTTGAAGGTTGATAAGATTTTTCGCTTGCATAACTACTCTAAAGAGAAGAAGATAGCAATGGCTGCTCTTGAGTTTGAAGATTATGCCCTAATCTGGTGGGAACAAGTCTTGAATGAGCAAGAAGACGCTGGAGAAGGTGTTGTTGCTACCTGGGCTGAAATGAAACGGGAAATGCGAGTGAGATTTGTCCCTAAGCATCACCGTCGTTTCAAATCCTCCACTTAGTGGCGCACTAAGTGTGGCGGTTGATTGCCCGAGACGGACTCTGGGTAATATGTGACGGGCAATGATGGCGCTGTAGAAATGTTTTTTAACCCGAGGTAAAATTGTAAATGTTTTAAAAGCTCAAGGCATTTGGAAACTGAACCGTCACCTTGGCGGCTATAAATACCGAAGCCTCTGGACTTCAAAACTTCACAACTCTTCTCCCGGCCAAGTTTTTCTTTCAAAGCCATCTTCCCTTCTCTTCCATACACTTTTCGATGGTAGACCAAAACATCATTGAGATTGAGAGTGATGAAGAAGAAGTTTCACATGAATTCGAGCAGGATTCACAGATGTCCAAAGATCTATCTCCTTCAAGGAAGAAACCCAAGGTTGACGAGGGATCCTCCAGCAGAACAAAGGTGAAAGATGCATCATTGCTCTCTCTTCCTTTAGTTCCCGTAGTTCTTCCTGTTCATGCATCTCGGCAGGTCGAACCTTCATCTCCACATTTGGAGGGACGTTCTTCTCAGCTTTCTCCATTTCATCCCAATGATCCCCGTTTTTGTTCGGTTGATCAATTTTCTGGTTGGCAAGCTGTACTTCCACGACCAGATGATCCTCAACTTGTGTTGGGGAAGCAATCTTCTGGTGGGAAAGTTGCACTTCCACCATCTGATGATACTCGGTTTTTATCGGGTGATCTACTTTCTGGGGGAGTACATCAACCTGTCACTTGCGAGGATTGGTAATTACCTCCATCTCCCTTTGCTTATTGTTATAGTTAGTAAAACTAACATCTGCAAATGTAGGAGACGAAAATTGTTGAGGCCCCTAGCGACCAGCCTGCTGAAGTTCAACCTCCTCCCCTCGAACAGACTCTCCAAGGGGAAAAAGAGGCCCTGGAGAAGAAGACCGAAGAGATGTCTTCGGTAATTCTGCACTTGGTAGATTGTTTTGACAGATCTCGCGAAGAGGCGCACCAATTCCGCCTGGAGAGGGACTATGCTCGACAGCAGCGAGAACTCTCCGATTTGATTAGGGATAATAGTGTGTCTCTTGTTAGGGATGATGTAGATAGACTTAGAGTAGTTGCTAGTTCCCTTGGGGTCTTCAGTGTAGATCCTACTGACGACAACATGTCCCTAGGAGAACTTTGTAAACTCCTCTCGGATCAGGTCGATGCTCTGGTCGCCGGTATCCCTTTTGTATGTAAAGACTGTCAGAAATAAAGATTTCTTTTACCTTACATAACATAGAGACTCTTTATAATTTCTGTGTGAAAATATGATCATAAACAGTGTTTTTACGACCACTCATACACAGATAAGTCCCAGTACTATGACTAGAAACGCATTTAAAGAGTCATACGGCGACTAGTACTGATACTGCGGTCAAACTTGAAGCCATGGTCAGAATCTGAAATTCGATTTGGAAGGTTACCGTGATTAGAACCAAAATTCGATCAGACCACCACTTCGACTAGAATTGGAGTCCGATCAGAAACATAGTTCTGATAATACAGCAATCTGATCAAAAAACAACTGTATGCCAGTAGTTGAATCATAGAATATCTTTATGATCAACTTATGAAAGTTCACAAGAAACATGAAGGGAAATGTCCTCCGAAAATCCTTTGTAGAACTTTTCACGTTTTTGTTCCCATTTTTAATCCTCAAATTCGAAACAAAGAAGACCTTTCGTTTCAGATTCGGTGCGGGGAACACATAACGGGTTTACCAGAGAAAACATCCATTATGGGAAATGAATAGAATATTCAATGGAACGTTACCCTCAGTGGAACGTCTCCTCCGGCCTATAAAAGAAGCAGGTAGCTTCTTGAGGAAGCCACACACCCAGCCTCCAGCCCTAGAACTTCCACCGCTCAAAACCCTCGTTCCTCATCTTCCATCGCCCCCAAAGCCACTAGATTTTCCCTCACAATCTCTTCCAAAAATGACATCTTGGAGCCGATCAATTCATCATACGGAGGAGAGCCTGATGGCGCTGGAGAAGGAAGAGTCCTTCCCCCAAGATTGCTGATCAACTGGCGACCCGCGTGGAAAGATCAAGAAACCCCAATCGTCCAAGAGGGCGAGTTGGTGGTTTTCGAAGAATACCTGAGGTGCGGGTTTCGATTCCCTGAGAGTCGGTTCTTGAAGGGGATCTTGGAGCACTATGGGTTGGAGTTGGTGAATCTCCACCCAAATGCTGTCCTGATCCTGGCGATCTTCCAGCACCTGTGCGAAGCCTTCGTCGGAGTGTATCCTAGTGTGGATCTCTTCCGACGCTTCTACTATTCGGTGTGGTCAAAGAGCGCCAACGCCACCGGATCTATTTATTTCCGGATAAGGGAGAAGAAAGAGTATCCCTTCCCACCCCTGCGAGACTCTGTGCATGGGTGGTACCAGAAATGGTTCTACTGCACCCCTCCGTCCGAGAGCGGGTTGTGGTTTGTAAACTCGCGGCCAGAGAAGTCCAGCGAGTTGGATTCCCTCCCTGCTCTGAATGCAGAGCAGAAGAAGAAAGCCGAGGTGATTCTTCACTTAGTCCAGCAGGGACTAACAGCACGCGACATTGTACGCGACTTCGTGAAGAATTGGGTGAGCCCCCTGCGCGAAAGGGCTCATCCGGCTTGGGAGATACAGTCCATGGCGGACAGCACCTTGGACTACAACAATGGTATGTGACTTAGGCAACAAAGTCTTATACTTTTCTTTCATATTTGCTAACTGGTCTGCTAGTGACACAGTTTTGCCTTCGTCCAATATCGAGAAGCGGACAAACTACCTCCTCAAGGCATATAGTGCCGAAGTGGAGGGAACCAAAGGATCGCCTCGCCCCCAAAGCTTGATCAATGCCGGTGACGACCTTAGACAAGAACGTTGAAAGGTATGTCGTCTCTCGTTATGTTCTATCTGTAAGTCATATGTGTGTCTTGTACTAACAAGGGCACTAAAACGTCGCAGCTTCTGGGGAAGTTTGCCGAGGCGACGTATCCGAGTGAAAGGGTCGGTTTCCTAGGAAAGCCGACAATGAAGAGAGTAAAGAAAGTCTCTTCAAGGCCTGGAGCGAGGGAACCCGCCCCCAAGAAATCCAAGAAATTTCTCGGGGAAGGCTCCCCGCATAGAACTCCCCTTACCGCGAAGAAGACTGCGGTAAAATATCATGTGCCTCCTATTACCCCAGGTACAAACTGAAATTACTTCTTCGTTGTACAGGGTGAAGGGACCGAGGAGGAGGAAGACGACATTCCTCTGGTTCGCCGGAAAAGAAAGGCGACTACTCCTCAAGCTGACGAGATGCAGTCTTGGCCCGCAGAGACAGAGACAGCTACTGCAGACCCCGCGGCCACCGAGAATCTTGTGGTCGAGGGTGAGACCTTTGCTCCCGAAGCCCTGGAGGCTTCAGGGTCTGTAACTCCCCCCCTTGGTCGAAGGGGCGACTGCGGTAAGACTCCTCGCAATCTTGAGCGTTACAATTCATTTGTGTTCGTGTTCATCAAACCACGTTTGTACAGGAAGAGGAAATTCCTCCTACGGCTCTTGTTAGTCCTAGGGAGGTGAGTACTCCGCTCCTGGCGACAGGTGCAGGAATAACAAAGCAAGATCCCACGACCACTCCCAATCTTATGGTCGCGGATGAGATGCCAGCACCGGTGGCTCACGAGACACCCAGACCATCAGATGCATCCCTGCCAACCGAGCAGGTTACCTCGGTAAGAATTCTTACCACTTAGATCTTCACCATTCCTCATGTGTGTGCTTACAGGTTGGTACACACAGGGAGGAAAAGACAAGGTCTTGTTCACAAAGAGGAAGACTAGAACAGACGACGACTGTCCTCTTTTCTTGGATGAACCATCTTCGAAATCCCAGAAGCTGATGGGATTTCAATTAAGGTAAGAGTTCCCTTCTGTTTATACCGGATTGGGCTATGGCAACCATCCGTGAACTGACGGTTTCTTTCCTTGCTTAGGCGTAGAGATTCAGTGCCAAACCTCCCAATAGCCTTGGTGAGGGTCGAAGTTCCCTTTGGCGCTGAGGTCTCTGGTGAAGAGAGCTCTATCCCTCCTGTCTAGGAAGTCGTCCAGGCCGTTGCGGATGAGTTGGATACGGAGTCCCAATCGCATGTATTGAAATCTGCAACCGAGGCTCAGCAGGGACATTCATCTGCTGCTCCCGCCGGGGATAAGGTGAGTCCATCAACTCGGCCTCCAACCATCGCGAAGAACAGGTCATTTCGGGAATACACTGAGGTATGTCAAACACCCCTCATTGTATCTGAGTTTTGCGTACAATTACTCAGATTTTGTAACTGATTTCCCTCCATGTCATAGGAATTGACTCGCATGGCGACCAGATCGATGGCTATAGCGGATAGCATCGAGGCCATGCAAGAGGAAAAGGATCGCTTGCAGGAGTAAGGAAGATGTTCTTTGGTTTGCCTGATCATAGACCCGTCATAACAATCATCTCTTTTGTCACAGAGAGAATGCCTTCCTGACGAAGAGACTTGCGGATCGGGAAAACCATGATCTCAGGGCGGCCACCACAATTTCATATCTAGAGGCCGAACTCAGCAAACTGCGATCGTAACTCTCATGTAAGTCAATTTCTGACCAGAGTGAATTATTTTCGTCGCTCGGATTGCTTGTAACGACCTTCTTACTACAGCACAAGTCGATCAAATAAGCCAGCTTGGTCAAGAGAAAGAAGACCTCCAGGCGACCATCGATTCTATCTGCAGAGAGAACAAAGATTTAAGCACATCCCTCTCAACCTGCGGCAGGGCTCAACAAGACATCTTTGAAAAACTAAAGATGGTGGCCAGTCTACTGAGGGCAGATGTGGTCAAAACAACGGCGGCCGACCTCAGCCTTAGTGACTGGTCCAAATTGGTCGCAGCCCAAGTGGAATCACTTCTCGAGTATCTTCCTGAAGATACTAGGAGACAACAAGAGGTGATCAAAATAAGAGTCTGATCAGCCGCCTCTGCCATTCTCTGCCGGTTCCGTCTCCACCATGGCCCAGACCTGGATCTAAACCCATTGGTAGGAGAGGTAGAGATCAAGAGTGAAGACCAACTCGAGGTTATCATGGAGGAAGTCAGACCTCTTGTAGATAAACTCTTGATCGAGCTTGGCAATATGTAAATCCTTATACCTATAAAGATATAGTTCATAGAATGCAATGCATGTATTTTTTGGTTTTGCTTCGAAAGAAAACACTTCTTTTTGTTTCATATTGTAACCATATTCCCCTAGCCCCCGCCTGTGATTATATATACTGAATACTTAGTATTATAAGCACAGGAAAAATATGGGTGTAACGACCAGGGACATTCGACCAGGCCAGCAATTATATTCAATGCAATGCCTAACCTTGTTGTAAACCGACAGCCACTCTGATGACCAAGGACATGCTAGTAAGCCCCGTGTGCGTTGAGAAACGGCTTATTGAGGAGTGTCTTATCTGGAAGTGGTCATGAGATCGGCCAGCGAATCCGAATAAGGCATTGTGACGATATAACCACCGGCGACTAGCCCCCGAGCTAAATTCGTAACACATGGGCATAAAAGGAAATATTCGACATATGAAACAAAAAAGCACTCGTTTAATCAAACCATGCTAATTGAAAAGGAAAAGGGATTGGATACTTACACGTAAAACTTGCGTAGTTGATCGATGTTCCGGGTATTGGATAAGATTCGACCATCCTCCATCGCTAACTGAGCTGATCTTGGTCGCGGCACCGAAACAACAGTATAAGGGCCTTCCCACTCCGGGGAGAATTTGTTGCGATTGGATTGGTCTTGTATTTTATGTAAGACCAGATTGCCCACGTGAAGACTACGTGGTCGCACCCTTTTGTTATGGTACTTGCGCAAAGCTTGCAAATATACCGCGGACTTCATCAAAGCACGATCACGCTTTTCTTCTAGGAGGATGAGATCTTGAAATGGCTGTTCGGTCTAGTCAACTTGTTCAAATTGATCTGTCCGAACAGATCCAATACTAATTTCCATAGGTAACACGGCCTCAGCCCCGTAGACCAGATGGAAAGGCGTCTCTCCGGTGGTACGACTAGAAGTAGTTCGTAGTGCCCATAGAACGGTATAAAGCTCGTCCGCCCAAGCCCTCGAGCGGGTCTTAAGGCGATCAAAGACACGTTTCTTGATGCCCTGCAATATCTGCCAGTTGGCACGTTCCACGGCACCATTGCCCTGTGGATGAGCCACAGAAGCAAAGAACACCTTGGTTCCAATCTGATCGCAGTAATCCAGAAAAAGACCACTAGCGAACTGAGAACCGTTATCCGTAATAAGACGATTTGGAACACCAAATCGAGCAACAATGTTCTTATGGAAGAACTTTTGTGCTACAGCAGCGGTAATATTGCGTACCGGTTCAGCTTCAATCCACTTTGTAAATGTGTCAACGGCTATGACAAGAACTTGTGTCCATTGACCACTTGTGGCATAGGACTGACAATATCCTTCCCCCAGACCGCAAAAGGCCATGCAAGGGGAATGGTTTGCAACGCATAGGCAGGTTGGTGAACCTGTCTCGCATGAAACTGACACTGAGGACATATCCTGACCATACTCTTGGCATCGTCGAGTGCCGAAGGCCAGTAGAATCCTTGTCGAAAAGCTTTTCCGACCAGTGTACGATATGACGCGTGCGCACCGCATACACCGTCATGAATTTCTCTCAAGAGAGATTTTCCTCTTTCCTGAGATATGCAGCGCATGAATACTCCCTACGTACCCTTCCTATACAAAACTCCTTCGATGAGTTTGTATGGACGCGCTTTTTGAATCAACCGATCGCTTTCGGTTTCGTCCTCGGGCAAGGTCCCATGTTCAAGATAGACTCTCAATGGATGAGTCCAATCCTGTTCCTGTCCAAGGTTGGTAATGCAGACTGTTACCGGATCATCCTCGACCGAAGTCATAATCGAAGGATGTTCCAAGTGTTCAACGAACACTCCTGTCGGAGCGGATGTGCATGAGGACCCAATTTTGGATAATTGGTCTGCGAGAATGTTGTCCTTTCGCGGGATGTATTAGACTTTGAAATGACTGAAGTGTTTTTCCAACCTCCTCACTTCCCCCAAGTAATGAGCCATTGTCTCATCGGAGGTGCTGTACCCCTTGTTTACCTGGTTTACAACCAGCTGTGAGTCTCCCCTCACCACTAATCGATGGACTCCGAGGAATTTTGTTGCCCGGAGCCCTGCAAGAAGACCTTCATACTCTGCTGCATTATTAGTCGCAACAAAGTGTAGTTAAAAGACAAACTTAAGCTGTTCGCCCTGAGGCATAACTAAGACCATTCCAGCCCCTGAGTGTTCAAAACTATGAGAGCCGTCGAAGTACATTGTCTAGTAATCGGGGCATTCCAATTCCTCGGGTACCCGCACGGGCGGCTCAGGATTGGTCCATTCGACTACAAAGTTGGTCAAGACCTAAGACTTGACCGCGGTGCGGGGCATGAAATGGATATCGAAACCACCGAGCTCGACAGCCCATTTGGCGATCCGACCAGATTTCTCCGGATTACGGACAATATCCCCCAATGGAAAAGATGAGGGTACTGTGATCTTATGTGCTTGGAAGTAATGTCGTAGCTTGCGGGAAGCCATCAGTAGTGCGTAAAGTATCTTCTGGACCTCAGGGCATCGCTCCTTAGGGCCATGAAGTAACTTGCTTACATAGTAGACGGGTTTGTGTATCCCTTCTCTATCTGTGATTAGGACAGTGCTGACCGCGTGCAGCGTGGCCGCCAAATAGAGAAGTAATGGTTCTCCTTTGTCGGGAGACACCAAGACTGGTGGACTGGTTAAATACGCCTTCACCTCCTGAAATGCTTTTTCGGCCTCGTCAGACCACGTGAAATTATGATGTTTGCGCAGGGCTTTGAAGAAAGGTAGTCCTCTCTCGCCTAGTCGCGAAATGAATCGGCTTAAAGCCGCCATGCGACCTGCCAGGCGCTGAACATCCTTCATGGTCGAGGGGGACCTCATCTGTTTGATAGCCCTGATTTTTTCAGGATTGACTTCAATTCCTCTGGAACAAACAAGAAAACCCAGAAGTTTTCCTGAAGAAACCCCGAAAGAATATTTCTCCAGGTTTAATTTTATTCCAAAGCGATTCAAATTACAGAAGGTTTCAGCGAGATCGTCTAAATGAGACAATCTTTTAGTGCTTTTTACAACCAAGTCGTCTACATATGCTTCGAGATTACGCCCTATCTGGGAAAGAAAGGTCTTTTGCATCAAGCGCTGGTACGTGGAACCTACATTCTTGAGACCGAATGGCATTCTGACGTAGCAGTAGGTGCCGAACGGGGTGAAGAAGGCAGTCTTCTCTTCATCTTCTTCTGCCATGCTAATTTGATGATATCCTGAGTAAGCGTCCAGGAAACTCATCAGTTCGCAACCCGCGGTTGAGTCGACCAGCTGGTCGATGCGGGGAAGGGGAAAGTCGTCCTTCGGACAGGCACTGTTGAGGCTGGTGTAGACGACACACATGCGCCACTTACCATTTGACTTGCGGACCATGACCGGATTTGCAAGCCATTCCGGGTGATCGACCTTGCCAATAAACCAGGCCTTTAGGAGCTTGTCCAACTCCTCTCGGATGGCTTCCTGTCAGTCAACAGCAAAATGTCTGAGCTTTTTCTTCATTGGTCGCTGTCCAGGTCGAATTGCTAACCTGTGCTTGATTACCTCCCTTGGGACACCGGGTATGTCGGATGGTTTCCACGCAAACACATCTGCGTTAGCCCGGAGGAAAGTAATGAGCTCGAGTTCCTATTTGTCATCCAAGCCTGATTTGACCCGAATTGTCTTGGATGGATTATCTGGGTACAATGGAACTAGTTTGAGTTTCTCATCCGGTCGAGGAGCAGCCTTGATCGCGTCAGCGGCGACTGTGGCGACCTGAGCGTCCCGGAGGGGAAGTTGGTCCACCATCTCCAAAGATAGCCGGTCACATGTCAGCGCCACGTTGCGACTGCCTCGGATTGAGATGACACCTTTGGGGCCAGGCAACTTGCCGCACTGGTAAGCATAGTGCGTCGCCATCATGAACTTAGCAAGAGTTGGCCTGCCAAAGATTGCGTTGTAAACCGAATCACAATCAATTACATCAAAAGTAACCAATTCTGTTCGGAAGTTATTTGGTTCTCCCAGTGTGACTGGGAGGACCACCTGTCCCAATGGCATCATGGAGGGACCAGGAATTATCCCATAAAACGGGTGGATTATGGACTTGATCTTCGAACGAGGAATCTACATCTCGTCGAGCACCTTGACCAATAAGATATCCAAGGAGCTTCCTCCGTCGATCAAGACCCTTTCGACTCCCGCATTACTGATGATTGGGGTAATGACCAGAGGAAGCCTCAATGGTCGAGTAAGCCCCGCAGGACAATCAGAGCGATCAAACGTCAAAGGTGTATCCGACCAACGGGGGTACTGAGGTTCACCAAGGGATGTCTCCGTTTGGTTAACCTCTCGATAAAAGGCCTTAAATTGCCTTTTGGAAACAAAAGAGGAGGAACCTTCGAAAATAACATTAACATGATTACGAGGTACCTGGTAAGACATCTCTTCGTCTCCGTCGGCGTCTCTTAGCCCGCATGCTTGTTCCTTAGTCGGTAAGGTCGGCATCGGTCCAACCCCCTGGTAGAAGTCATCTAACTGCTTCAACCAACTCCTACAGTTCTTGAGGTCGTGGCCTGCGGAGTTGTGGAACGGACACCATTTCTTGCCTTCCTGCGGGTTAGTCGACTTCTCTGGCTGGTTGGCACTATGACTACCAGAAGCAGTTTTATTTTTAAACGAAGGCTTGTTACCTTTGCTCGAAGGAGGCTTTTCTGTGACCGCGACCTCCCGCTACTGTCCAGAGCGATTCCTTTTCGACTTCTTCGATTTCCCGCCTGATGGAGATTCCGGTTTCTTGCTTGAATCTTCCTTCCTAGCATCCTTAATACCTGGTTGAGGCAGTAGGTTACCTTTATCGACCATCCGGTTCCATTCGACAGCCTCGACTGCGTCGGAATATCGATCAGCCATATCAAAGAGATCGGCTACTGATCGAGGAGCATGGATGAGAAAATCTTCGGTGAATCTCCGATATCGAACGGCATGTTTAAATGCCCTAATAAAGGAGCTATTAGATATGTTTGGGATGGTATTCCTCACCCCAACAAATCTCTTGACAAACTGATGAAGGGTTTCGGTCGAAGTTTGCCGTAGTCGATGGAGGTCGTCCTCTTTACCCTGCTTCTGATAACAATTTTGGAAATTGCTGAGGATAGCATGACATAGCATTTCCCAGTTATAGATCGAACCTTCGGGTTAGTTAAACAACCAGGTTCTGGCCGGTCCTTCGAGGACTGTCGGTAGGTAGTTGGCCATGACCCGATCATCACCACCTGCCGCTTGGATGGCAGTAATGTAGATTTGAAGGAACTCCGAAGGGTTCTGAGTTCCATCGAACCTCTCTATGGACCCTGGTCTAAACTTGTCTGGCCAAACGACCGCACGAAGGCCAGGCGAGAAAGCTTTACAACCAACGTAGGGACCGTGAACTGTCCTGTGACTCTCGATCGGATCGCGGGCAACCTCACGCAATGGAGAGGCCACTCACTAGTACAGAAAAGCTTTCTTCTATCGGTAAAAAACACCCTTCTACTATCGGTTTTCGTACCGATAGAGATAGACACGATAGAACAAGATAGAAAATGTTCTATCGGTAAATAACCGACAGAAGAACTTCACAATTCTATCGGCATTTTAGGAGTGTACCGATAGAAAACCCGTCGTAGTCTGACGTTAGCGGTGGGAAAAGCACCACTATTCTAACGGTTAATTACAAGATTACCGACAGAAAAAAGCTTACTATTCTATCGGCACCTTATGAGTGTACCGATAGAAAATCTGTCGTAGTCTGACGTTTAGCGGTGGGAAAAATACCACTATTCTAACGGTTAATTACAAGTTTACCGACAGAAAAAAGCTTAGTACTCTCTCGGTTGGAAATGAGATTACCGATAGAAAAAAGCTTAGTACTCTCTCGGTTGTGTATGAGTTCACCGGCAGGAAAAATCACACTCTTCTAACGGTTAATTTCAAGCTTACCGATAGAAAAAACTACAGTAGTCTCTCCGTTGTGGATGAGTTCACCGGCAGGAAAAGTCACACTATTCTGACGGTTAATTTCTAGTTTACCGATAGAAAAAGTGGTAGTAGTCTCTCGGTTGTGGATGAGTTTACCGATAGAAAAGTGGTAGTAGTCTCTCGGTTGTGAATGAATTTACTGATAGAACATTCACATATACAGTACGTTATTTACATTCACAATACAGTACATTCACATATACAGTACATATGCAATACATTATAGATTGGATACACAATACAGTACAGATGCAAAGAAGGGTAAATTCACAGAACAGATTGACACATTAGACAGTTATTCACATTTATTCACATATATATGGACAAATACAAATTGCAATCCAATGTGGACATTTATTGACATATATATTTATTCACATGTATATAAACAGTCTATGCACAGAGTACACGAAAAAGAGAAAATTATCATGGCGGATGGTTGGGCGCAACTTCCTCCATGACATATTGAGCCCAGATTTGTCGAAGATCTCTAATCTTTCCATTTTCGTATGAGTCTTTCGACATGGCGATCTGCAAGCATGTGTGAATACTTAGTAACTAACTTCCTAATTTAGAACGTGACACCCAATTTTCAAATTTGAGTTAGCTATCGATGCTTACCTGGGGGAATTGGGAAAAGTTTGTCTGCACTAGGTCGTACATGTAGCACAACACATAAAACCCGCATTCCCACGATTGCGGCTGCTGATGGCACTGAGATAATTGCATATGCGAAGACATGTTAGCTACTGTTTCCATAAACTAATTAATCATAAACAAAAAGTCTCGTGAGTACCTCATATTCTTTCCAAGCTAGTAGGGAGCCCTGCGGTGCGGCATGCCTCCCTCCAGCGGACACATATTTATCAAAAGCCCTGCATTTCAGTTAGTATTGCCGGTTAATGTATTATCATTAGCTAGTGAGGTGAAAATTTAAATCAAACATATAAGTTACTTACGCCTCCATATTCCCCTTGACCACATATTCGATCGATAATCTGTCACGCATCGAATCAAGGTAGTACACCTCGTTCCTCGGCGGACAGATCACGATGAGGATCCAGTGGCCCCTACATTGTACGTAAAAGAGGACCGCTAGCTCAAAGTATATCTCAGGTGTAACATACAAGATCGAGTTAAATTAGTACGAAATGCACTAACCTGTGGTGGTACAGCACCAGAATGAACTCCCTGTCCTGCTGCGCCATCAGCGCCTTGGATATGTACTGCTCAGTGTACGCGGCATAGTGCTCTAGCATCGTGAGGCTTATTTTCTCTGGGTCGAGGAAACCCACCTTGTCACACGCAGCCTCCGATGCTAGCCTGTACATGCACCTGCATGCAAAGGGCGACATTAGCATTGCACAGAAAGTTACTACATTTCAAATGAACTACAACAATGCAGAGTTAGCAAACAGAGTTAGAAAACAACAATACATAGCATCAGCAAACTCACAGGACTCCAGTCTGTATGATGGACATATCGAGCTCCCGCCAGTTGTAGAGGTCGAACAGATCCTCGTGTGCGACGGATATACTCCCAGGCTCACGGTGGAACTGCCCAGGCCTGTAGGGAACTAAGAAGTTCAGATTGCGCCGAGCTCGGTGTAGGTACCACTCGTGGAGGTCTCTGGTTGATCGATCCAATTTGCGCAAAGCTGCCTCCGACATGAGTGGGAACCCGTTCCTGAACCTCTCCGGCTGTCCCTGTCACCCTTTTCCCTTTCCTTTTGCCGGGGACTGAGTGCGTACCTTCGAAGGCAAGGGCGAGGTGATGGCAGCTTTCTTCCGAGGTGAAGGCGTGGATGCGTTTGGTGGGGTCGAGGCCGTCTTTGATGTGTCCAGGGTCGCACGAGATCGGGCCTCATGCCCCGAGCTGGGGGCGCAGTCCCCTGGCAGCCCAACGGCAGGCCACTTCAATTAATGAGCACGTTTGTTAGATTATGCAAGTTGAGTGTACTGAGTAGGATGTAATCTAAAATGTGTAGGATTTACCGGTTGTATTAGAAGACACTTCTTGGGCCACTGTACGTAGGAGCCCACTGCCTCAGCAAGTGTCTGCAGTTCCTCTGTTGGGACTGCCAACGGAGAATCGTTGTAGCCCGGCATGGCCATGTCCACCTGTACCTTTGCAAACCCCAACCGCAGAGGTACGCAATGGACCCGGACATCCGGCCCAGATGGATATACGAAGACGTGTCCAACCACTTCCTGCCTGTCGCCTAGGTGATTCAGTAGGATGCAACCCTCCGGCTTCTGCAAATTTGTAAATATTAAAAAAGGTTAGCGAAACAACTCTAACAGAATGGGAGTGGCATCAACTTAAGTGCACAGATGAAGGCTTGCAGTACCTCAAGTACATCCACTGGATCCGCGAGGACCTTCGAAGCGCAACTGCTTATCCGACCCCGCGGGGTACCGTCGCCCTGGGGTTCTGCATCTGCACTCTTGATTAGCAATGCATCTCTCAACTGTGCAAACTCTTCCCTCATTTGGGCGACCTCAAACTGCACCTCAGACTGCACCTCAGCCCGTATCTTATCGGAGTGCTCTGCCTGTACCTCAGCCCGTATCTTATCAGAGAGCTCCGCTTCCTTTTCCTTCCAGGAGCGGGCCTTCTTCCTCGGTGGAGCCGGATCTGCGAAATCGGCCTTCCACGACACAATGGCTCCCACGGCCCGTGTCCGCCCAGGATGCTCCTTATTTCCTAGAGCCTGGGTGAGGATGTCGTTCTCCCTCTGTGGGGTAAACAATCCCTCCATTGCCTCCTTCTCAAAAGAGATCTGTTACATTTAAAGGTACCTTGTGAGACAAATTGCCTTATATACACTTGTGCGCACATAGTTTACGAGGTTAGCCAACTTACCATTCGCCTCACAACGTCGACGTCCTCAGGGGTTGCGAACTGCACAGACCCCGTGGATGACACGGACCCCCTCCCCCTCCACCATCGCTTGCACCTCTCATCCCGGATCTCGGAGAGCGGCAACTCAGGGGTGTCGATGACAGGATTTTGCTCTTCTTCCTTCTTCCACTGCTCCTCCTTCCCCGCATAGCCCCCGGATCCGAGCCGATGCGGGTGGTCGTTCCTCTTCTGGATCGCCATATTCTTCTCGCTAAGGGCCTTGAACTCCTCAGTCCCCTTCTGCTTGGTGAATTCCTCCCATACCTCCTCCGATATGAAGGGGTACTTCTCGCAAGGAGATTTTTCCGCAGCGAGGAAGTTACTGACGAGCCAGCTCTTAAAGGTTTTCCATGTTCCGTTCATGTCCTTCAAGCAGGCCGTCCTAGGTGTATCGTTAGGGATGTTCCACTTAGCCTGTTTTCAAAAAATGCATACAATTAATCACGAGTTAGTTAAACTTTAGTATAAGCCAAGAGAACATGATTACGAAAGAGTTCAGCGATTTCAGTTAATTTAACCTTCACTTCCGCCCACAACCTATCCCTCTCGTCCGCCGTCACGTCCTTCCAGCTCTGCACCGTGATCTTCACCCTTTCTTTCGCCAACAGCCCAACGTAGGCCGCGTACTTCCCAGCATCTTTCCAATCGGCCTCCCAAATTGGTTGAACTGACAAGAAAGATCCGTGCGTTTGGCCAAACGGCCCAACGTCGTCGCGCCTCGCCCCACCCTCTTGCGCCGGGATGTAACAGCTGCATCTTTAGTTACGTTGGGGTTGGCCCTAGTTGAACCACTGGTACCATCTGATGAAGACGACGACATATCTTTCCCTACAAAACCATCAACAAACCATCAAAAATTTAATGGAAACACAAACCAAATCATTTTACAAAGAAAAAGGACCTATTTTAAATATTTTTTCCATCGGTAAGCACAAAAGCTACCATGCAATACAAGATAAGATTCTATTTCTCAGTGTTTTCGTCTACACATTTTCATATAGGAAGCAGGCGACATATGGCAATTAATTCTTCTTGGAGTTCCATAACTCAGCCCAGGACTGGAATCTAATTAGGGCTGCAAAAGGGATGTCCGAACAAAATAATACTAAAAGAAATACATGCATAAATTACTTCTTGAACTGTTCAGAAATATTTTCTATCGGTAAACACATGATCTGCCGATAGAACATAACAATTTTTCTATCGGCAAACACGTGAGATACCGATAGAAAATAACAATGTTTTCTATATATGGAATTTTGTTGATAAGCCACTACTCACTGTCATCACATAACATTCTCAATGATTTTCTATACTAATATTCATGGGCCAGCATTATTATTTCACACGTAAATATGCACACAAGCATCTAAGTGCCACTGTGCATAATCTGACAAACCTAATGCTAATGGAATATAAAGATATTGAAGTAGCACAGAAAGTAGGTCACAACCAAAAAAGGAATAATATGGTCTATAGCACCCTCTCTTGGTTATCTTTTGCATTACCTGTATGCAAGTCATCAGGACTTCATCACATCTATTAGTTTGGGAAAAGTCATATATATATGTATATGCATTTGAAACATATACTTCGAAGACCCATCCACATTGCCATATATTCATACCAAGTGAGTAAAAATTCCCAACCAAACTAGTACATTGCATGCCTCATGTCCTTCCAGATCCAAAGTTTTAATACTTGTTCAGAAATATTTTCTATCGGTAAACACAAGAGCTGCCGATAGAGCAGACAAATTGTTTCTATCGGCAAATACAGGAGACACATCAAAATGAAGTCCTGCAAAGATCATAATCATATTGAAAAGAAGACACATCAAAATGAAGGATACAAAAAAAGCAGAATAATTGCCATAATCAGATTAGAATGATTTACGTACCTTGCTTGGGATGCGGAAGTCTAGAGGGCGTCGATGGAGGTGCGGAGGTGCAGCGGTCGCCTGTAGAGGTGCGCCGGCCGTCCATGGAGCTTACGGGTTAGGACTACGAGCCCCAGATGAACTGTTAGAATGAAGAGACATACCCCTGTATTTATAGTACTAGATAAATTCTATCGATACAAAAACCGCATACCGTTAGTCATTTTATATATATTCTAATGGTAAAAAATCAATTACCGATAGAACAAAAACATCTGTAAAAGTCGAATGGCTCTATCGACACAATACAAATTACCGATAGGAATTTTTGTCCACACTCTGTCGGTATATACGTACATTGCTGATAGAATCATACTAGTTGTAGAAAGCGAACAGTTCTAAAATATTTTTTCTATATTCTAACGGTATAAACATTCAATACCGATAGAATAAAACTATTTGAAGACGAACAGTTCTAAGCAATTTTAGATATATTCTAACGGTAAAAGAATACATTACAGATAGAATAAAAATATTTGTAGAAGGCGAACGGTTCTATCGACACACTACATATTGCCGATAGGAATTTTTGAGATATTCTGTCGGTATACTAATAAATTACCGATAGAATAGGTCTAGTTGAAGAAGTCGACCAGTCCTATCGGCGCACAACATTCTCCCGTCAGTACTTATGCATCTCTTCTAATGGCAAATATGTTCATCACCGCTAGAGTAAATCATAGTATTTATTCTATCGGTAAGTTTCTTACAAACCGATAGGAAAAATACACCCGTTGGCCTTTTTTGGCCGCGAGGCACATTTTCTATCGGTTTTCTACTAAAGCGCTAATAATCGATAGAATATAGGGGTTAGTAGACTGCATTTCTGCACTAGTGACTCGTGGCCCTAAACGAGAGTGGACAGGAACCCGATCCCTATCACGAGAATCCTGCGCCCATCTGGACTTGTCCTGTCGAGATGGTACAGGTGGCGGGTGACTCCGTCGACCAGAACCAGAGTGAGAGTGCTCTCGGTTGTGGGAACGTGTCACCGACTGGGAAGAGGCCGTAGGGGTCGCCTCAAATGCGACCTCATCCAACCACTCCGCCAGGATTCTGGTGAAGGCCGGTTTCTGCGCATCCGTGACCGTAGGAGGAAAATTACGCATGACCTCCGTGATAGATCGAAGCCGGCCATGCGCACCTCTCCTAGGGGCACCAGGTGTTACCGTTTCTTCATCCATCGGGAAACGCTCCGGAGGCAAAGAGGGTGTCTGGTCGCGTTTGCGACCACGCGATCATGGGGAAGAACTCGGAGCAGCATCGTAACGAACCTGTGCATCTTGAAGAGCCTCTAGGGCAGTTCTGCGTAGTTCGTTGTCTTGTTGCTTGAGATCTTGATCTTCCTTTTGTTTGTGTTCCTGTTCTTCCCTAGCAGCCTGTTGATCAGGAGTTTCTTCTGATAAGGCAGCGAACTGTCTAGGGAGAGAGGTCGTCGAGGGAGAAAACATCTCTGTTTGTTCAGAGTCAGACTCGAAATCAAAGAGACGATGGAGGTTATCAGGATCAAACCTCCCCGGGCTGATTTCCTGGTAGACATCATTCTTCCCCTCAGCAAGGTCGTATGATGGACCGGATCCAACCTCTAACGCTTTAAGAACCTCAGTGGGTTCTGATTCTGTGTTGGTCGCCTCCTGGTCAATAGATATGACCTGAATGGTCGAATCGACCTCTGGGACGTCCTCGACTCCGGTTTCCTCCATCGGGACAGGATCGCTAGGAGAAGGCATCGGAATGTGAGCATAATCCTTGAGATCGAAGTCGTTCTCGGAATCATATGCTCCAGCCATGATTCAGCGAACCTCCGGATGAAAATTAGAATGCCTTGAGAAAGGCCCCACGGTGGGCGCCAGCTGTCGACGATTGCGACTCGGGGTCTTTAGTCGAACTTATGCAGAATTTGTAGGTTGTGAGACCTTTCAGGGTGTCCCTCCGGGAAGGTATGATGAATCAAAGATAACTAGAGCACAGAGAAGTTTATACAGGTTCGGGCCCTCGATGGTGGGAGTAATAGCCCTACGTCCTGTTGGGATTTCACTATGTGTAGTAGAAAGAGTTACAAAGTTATGGAAAAGATCTTCACAGGCGAAGATTTTTCCTATGTGTTTGTACAAGACAATGCCAGGAAGGCTTGTGAAATCTAACTAACTTAGACTACTGTCTTCTGATCCTTTGAGTGTTTAGATTGCTTGATCCCTCGATCTGATCATCTGATGCCCTGTTTGATGCATTGGATCACCCCTTTATACTGGTCGAAAGGGTGCCAAGGCATAACGGCATCGAACAGTTGCTCGGATGTAGTTTTGGCAACTGCCTTTAACCTCCATGCAAGTTTAACACATGTTATTCATGGATAACCGCACGTATTAACCTCCTGACGGTTGCCTCCATGCGTGGAAGGATCTTCGGGATACTCGGGATATCCCTGTTGTAAGGACAGAACAATCCCGCGTCCCTTGGTCGAAGAGGTTCTAACCGCGCGTTGCTTGTTATTACCTGACCGCGCACTATCTGCAGTCTTCTGTTCGCGTATGGCATACGAGCTCCTGACCATGCACTAGCTACGGTCTGATCGCGTAAATCCTGCGACCACATGATTGTGCTTCTCGGAGTAACTTGAGTTCGCATTAATAGACACTCATCTAGCTCGAATCTGTCTAGAACCAGTCGCGTATTTATTTGAACTAGCTCGGGTATCAATCCTCGTCAATTTTTACAGACAAAACAATAGGCATCCTTTGGAGACCTCTCTCCCCTTGAGAGAACCTCCCCAGCGGACTCACATCCGGAGGGTGTTGACAGGAGTAGGGCCCCCCACCGGGACCCGAACCTCTATAAAAACCACCGTGTCAATTTTTGTGTTGCCCGGTGGGAGGTGACCGAACGCCTAATTAGCTCGCGTCGTTGTACGCGTGTCATATTAGTACGAAAAATCTGCCAGGGTATTTTTATACCACGACAGTTGGCGCCGTCCATGGGGACTCGTGATGATTCGCCATGGCTCCCCTAAGAACGAGAGCTCAGGCTCTCTCCCTTTCCGGTGGTGCTGGTCCCAGCAACCCGGAGCCCCCCCTTAAGATGTAGCTGTCCCGACACTACTGTCCAGGGACAGCCCAACAGAGGTGCCCCTCTCTCTCGTGGTCTCCAATAGAAGTGCCCCCGCTTCCAGCCCGGTGACCGCAACCGCGCTTGCGGGACCCAGGGCCCCCCTAACCGGCAGTCCTGGTCTCCGGAGACCCGCTGCTCGGGGCTTTGGTCGAGGGCCAACTCCATGCCCAGCGCACCTTGAAGGAGTTATTGCGTGTCTTAGCGTGACCCCCGGCTTTGTCTACCCGCCCCCGTACTCATTTATGGGGGCACCACCTCCGTTTTTCATGGGGCACCCGGCCGCCTTCCCCGTGTCGGGAATGTAACCCGCGTCGGGGGGCTAGCCTGTGCCTGGAACTTTCCACACGTCGGGAATGTTTGCCACGCTGGGAGGCCAGCCCCAGCCCGGAACTTTCCCTGTTCCAGGGGGTTATCCAGCACTGGAAAGTCCCGCACAGGCGGCTGTCGTCGCACCGGGAGCCCTCCCTGTGCCGGGGGCCTCCCCGGCGCCAAGAGCCCTTCCAGCGCCCATGGTCGACCATGTGTCCGGGGGCCTCCCTGAGTCAGTGCCTGGGGTTGCTCCGGCGCCAGAGCCATCTTTTGCCCTGGAAACCCTCTCTGCATCAGCTCCCATCACCATCCCGAACCCTTGCCCGACGCCGGGCCCGTCCCGTACGCCGGTGGCACCCTCTGGGCTGGCCATGAATGTGCATCAACTCCCTCCTCCCCCGAGACCACCCTTGAGGGCTCGCCCAGTGGATCAGACCCATTTCACCAGGAAGGAGGTAGAGCACATGCATATTGCAAAATCCGGGGGGGCTCCCTCCCGTTATCGATCGGAACTCCCCCGGTCGCGGCCGCCTAGAACCACGCTCCCGGACTAGCCGGGGAAGAGGCTTCTCGAAGAGGCTACCGCCACCTCCAGTGGTACTCGGAGATTCAAGAAGTTAGCTCGACTAACCCCAAGGAGAAGAGGCATTATCGTCGCACTGGCGGACAGCTGGGACCCCTCCCTAACTCTGACAACGAGCGCACGTCCCCTGTCAAAGGGGATAGTGACCGGGAATCTCCCCGGGAAGTTGAGGGGGCTAACCAGTCACTGTGTCGTGGCCTCCGGTGCATCCAGTGGCCACGGTTGTACCGTTTGCCGCACATCGAGCACTACAACGGTGAGGCTGATCCTTATGAGTTTGTGCAGGTGTACTCTATGGCCATCTCGGCAGCTCAGGTACTGGATGGTGCAATACAATGTTTTCCCACTCTACCTCATTGGAATTGCCCGGTCATGGTTTTACAACCTAAGGGCCGGTTCCATCAAGTCCTTCGCACAACTCAAGCGCGAGTTCTGCGCAAACTTCCAGGGGAACTATGTGCATCCCCTAGACTCGTCACAACTCTACACCATCCGCAGAGGACGGGGGAGACCATCTATAGCTTCTTTAAGCACTTCACCTAGGTCAAGGGCAAAGTAGCTCACGTCCCTGACTCCACAGTTATCGAGTTGTGCAAGAGCGGGATCCTCCCCAGGGAGCTCCACCAGAGACTCTCTCGGAGTTGTCCATCCTCTGCCAATGAGCTCTTCACCATGCTCGAGAAGTATTCCCTGGCGGAGGAGGATGACCTCTAGAAGAAGAACTAGGGGGGAGGAGGATCCTCCCCACTAACCGGGAGGCCAAGGACCCCCTCAACAAGCATCCCAAGAGGGGAAACCGTAGCGAGCCACAGCCTCGGGACACCTTTGTCCTCGAGGGCGGAGGCCGCCTTGCGAAGGTAACAAGGGTCACCGCCCCTTCCCCATGCTGAAAGGCCATGGGGGGGGACAGTCATCCCGTGGCCAAGAAGGCCCCAAGACGAGAGGAAAGGAGGGCATAGCCAACCTGTGGTGTGCCTTCCACAAGTCTAATACCCACACTACCTGAGAATGCCACCAACTCCTACAATACTTCGCCGCATTCCTCGACCAGCATGGGCAAGGGGGAGCCCTACCTCCTTGGCCCCTCCGCAAACTTTGTCGGCTCTCCCTGCTCCCTCGGGGGAGCAGCAGAGACAGGCACAGGAGAGGGGCTCAGCTGAGGAACTACCCTTCCAAACCTCCCAAAGGCGTGTGAGCGTCATCATGGGTGGATCTGCCTTGGGGCAGGACTCCAAGCGCCAGCGCAAGGAGCACGCGCGGGAAGTAAAGGTTGTGGGCGGTATTGAACACCTCCCGGCCACCAAAGTGGTCAGACGTCCCCCTTACCTTTATAGCGAAAGACGCGTGCGGGGTTCGCTTCCCCCATGATGACGCGCTCATCATCTCCGCAACCACCTACAACTGCTAGCTGGCGCGCATCCTCGTTGATGGTGGAAGTGCCGCTGACATCCTGTACCTAAAAGTGTTCAGGGAATGCAGGTGGATGAAAAGCTATTGCAACCCGCAGCCGGCCCCTTCCAGGGCTTCGTCTCGGGGAAGACCATATACCCAGTGGGGAAGGTCGACCTCCCCATGACCTTCGGCGCCACAGACAACTACCAAGCGGAGATGATCCAATTCGACATAGTGGATCTCCCCTCTTCATACAACGCGATTATGGAGAGAACTACGATCAACTGTCTGGGAGTGGCAATCCACCAGAGCTATCTCTATGTGAAAATCCTTGGACCTCGTGGCGTAGTCCCCGCCTGAGGCGACCAGGATGTGGCCTGTGCTCTTTACGAGCGCGCCGCTGTGACAATCGAGGACGTCAACCTAATCAAGGCCCCGGGGGGGAGAGCTCTCCCCTGGCATCAGATGCTCCAGTCGTCCCGGTCATCCCCTCGGGGAAGTTTCTCTCGAAACCATGCCCGGAGAGAGACCTCTGAAAAATCCAGCTATCCCTGGAGGACGGGGAAAAGATCATCAAGATCGGGGCGGACCTCCCAGAGGAGCACGCGAAGCAACTCGCGGCCTTCCTCCACAAAAACTCTAATGTATTTGCATGGAAGCCCGCTGACATGCGGAGCATCGACCAGGACGTTATCGAGCACAAGCTCGCTGTAACGTCCGGCCGCCCCCCGATAAAGCAGAAGTTGAGGAAGCTCTCCCTCGAGCGCCAAGAGGCCATCAAGGCCGAGATCGCCAGGCTCCTAGAGGCGGGGTTCATTTGGGAGGTTTTGCACCCCGAGTGGCTGGTGAAGCCCGTCGTCGTGAGAAAGTCGAGCGGCAAATGGAGGATGTGCGTGAACTTCATCGACCTCAACAAGGCTTGCCCAAAGGACAACTTCCCACTCCCATGGATTGACCAGCTGGTGGACTGGACTGCGGGGTGCGAGCTCATGAGCTTCCTGGACGCGTACTCGGGCTACTACCAAGTCCGGATGGCAAAGGAGGACGACAAAAAGATGAGTTTTATAACTCCTCTTGGCATCTTCTGTTACGTCCACATGCCCTTTGGGCTCAAGAACGCTGGGGCAACCTTCCAGCACCTTATGTCGCTAGTCCTCAAGGACCAGATTCGCCACAACGTAGAGGTCTACGTCGACGATGTGGTCGTCAAAAGTCTCTGCACAACCGCTCACCTCAACGACTTAGCGGAGACCTTCCGCAACCTCCGTGTGTATGGGTTGAAGCTCAACCTGGAAAAGTGCGCCTTCGGCATGTGCTGGGGGGAGCTACTTGGCTTCCTTGTGTCCCAGCGGGGTATAGAGGCCAACCCCAAAAAAAATCGGGCCCTAATGGACATGCCCCCACCGTGCTCTGTGAAAGACGTACAGCAGCTTACCAGCCGCCAGGCCGTGTTGAGCTGCTTCATCTCGCAGTCGGGGGAACGCGGCTTTCAGTTCTTCAAGATCCTCTGGGGCCTCAAAGGGTTCAAGTGGACACCAGAGGCCCAGGCAGCCTTCGACGACTTGAATAAATACCTCACGAGCCCTCCAATACCCGTGAGCCCATCTCCGGACGAACCCGTGCTCCTTTATCACGCAACCAACCCAGTTGCTGTAAGCGCGGTACTAGTAAAGGAGCAGGGTGGGCAGTGGTGCCCCGTGTACTACGTGAGCGAAGCCCTTAAAGGGGCTAAGACACGGTACACAGAGGTAGAGAAGATTTGCTAGGCTCTCCTGATGGTGTCCTGGAGTTTTGCCATTACTCCCTAGGACACCCAATGTCAGTCCCGTCTTCCATCCCCATGGGGGAGTGCTGCAAAACAAGGTGGCCACCCGCCGGATTGGGAAGTGAGGAGCTGAGCTGGCTCCCTTCTCCCTCTCCCTCATGGGTCATTCCGCCATAAAATCACAAGTCCTCCTTGACTTTGTGGAATGGACCCCCACTTCCGAGATGGAGGGGGAGACCCCCGTCGAGCCGTCTCGGCGCAACGACCATTGGACGCTCATGTTCGATGGCTCCTTGTGTCTCGCTGGGGCCGGCGCAGGGGTAGTCCTCTGGAGCATTTGGGGGAGGACGCTGGAGTATGCAGCAAGGCTCGAGTTCCCTGCCACGAACAACGTCGTCGAGTACGAAGCCTTGCTCCTGGGCTGCGCCTCGTGCACTCCCTGGGAATTCGTCACCTCCTGGTCAAGGGGGACTCCACACTCGTGGTTTGCCAAATGGACAAGTCATACTTGTGCCATGACACGAACCTGAGTCTCTACTTGGGGAGGTGCGCAAGATGGAGAAGTACTTCGAGGGCCTGGAGTCCCGGCATATCCCCCGGAGGGACAACAACCGTGCCGACACTCTAGCATGGACCGCCAGCGCCCGGGGACCTCTCCCCGAGGGTGCCTTCTTAGAGGTCATCGCGAAGCCCTCAGTGACCACCCCAGGTCCGGACCTTGAGTCCTGTGACCCAGAGGTCTCTTAGATCGTCCGAGCCGCGTTCTGGATGGACCCCCTCATCTCCCTCATAAGGGGAGAGGGGGAGCCTCCCGGTGACGCTGAGGCGAAGCGCCTCTGCACCAAGGCATGGGCGTATCTCTTGCTAGAGGGAAAACTATATAAGCGGGGGGCCTCTGCCTTGCTCCGCTGCCTCCCGCGGGTAGAAGGACTCTGGCTCCTCGAGAACATCCACTCGGGGAGCTGTGCTTCTCACCTGGCCCCACGCGCGATCGCGGCGAAGGTTCTCCGCCAAGGCTTGTATTGGCCTACTGTGGTCCGCGATGCGCGAGAATTGTCTCTGCATGCGAGGCCTGCCAGAAAATGGTGAAGGGCTCC
Source organism: Pharus latifolius (assembly GCA_019359835.1). NCBI lineage: Eukaryota > Viridiplantae > Streptophyta > Magnoliopsida > Poales > Poaceae > Pharus > Pharus latifolius. Next base: position 18,621,009 of record CM033325.1, on the reverse strand, counting down.
AAACTCCCCTCCGCGGCACTACAGGCCATCCCGATTACTTGGTCCTTTGTGCGCTAGATGATGGATCTCGACGGTCTCTTCCCTCCAGCGCTAGGGGGCTAAAAGTATGCGGTGGTCGCAGTGGATTATTTCTCCAAGTGGGTGGAGGCTGAGCCCTTGGCCAGAATCACCTCCCGAGCGGTACTACGGTTTTGCTGGAAGAATATCATCTGTCGCTTTGGGGTCCCCCCAAGAAATCACCGTCGACAACGGAAGCCAATTCGACTCAGCATACTTCCGGGAATTCTGTGAAAGCTTGGGGGCTACACTCCACTTCGCCTGTGTACCTCATCCCCAGAGCAACGGAGCCGTCGAAAGGGTCAACAGTGTGATTCTACAGGGATTACGCCGGCAACTCGAGCAGACCGCCTCGAGGTGGGGCGCATGGGCGGAGGAGCTTCCGAGCATCCTCTGCTCCATGCGCATGACCCTGAGCCGGGCAACAGGGCATACCCCCTTTTTGCTCGTGTACAGGGCTGAGGCGGTCCTCCCTTCGGAGATTTGTTTTTGGTCACTGCGGGTCGAGCTCTTAGACGGAGCTACGGCCGCAGCATACCGAACCAACGAAGCAAATCAACAGCTAGAAGTTAACCTCGTCGAGGAAGAGCGCAACCGAGCGCTCCTCTGCCACGCCATCTACAAGCGCTTGGCCAGCAGCGGTCGGGGCGCGTTGGAACTTGACGCTGGCCGGTTCAAGCGGTGGCAACAATGGCTGGCACGGCAAGGCGACGTGGCATGGAGTTTCTGACAAAAGTTGTTGCTGCTGCTGCTGGTCGCGCTCGGGAGCAGTTGCTTGTCGTCGATGCTGCCACGACGACGGCTGAGGCACGGACACATGCGCATATGCAAACACAAGCATGCACGAGCACAGGCGCAAGCGAGGCTTGGCCGGCAGCGAGCGAACACGGTGCACAAACACGGCGAGGTTGTGGTCAAAAACACAGCTGCTGCTCTGGTCGAATCTGGACTTTTTTTGAAATTTCTGATTCTTGGCTTTGGGCTGATTTGTAAATCTGGAGATTTGGATGGTTAGTGTTGAATTTGATTTTACTGATTTGGCAAACTTAATTCAACAGATAATTTGGCACAGATAGAAGATGAAATTTGAAGCATTTGAATGGTCTTTGAGTGAAATTGATAATAGGGTAAATTAGGGTATCTGAAATCTGGATTTTGTCAAATACTGAAATCCTGGGATCTAGGATTTGATTTTGAGATACTCATATAAGAAGATTTTGTGTTGAAAAGCATTTGGGAGGTGTTCCCTAAATCAGATTTGGATTTGGAGATGATTTGTAACATTTTGCTTTTTCAGGCTTTTGGAAAATCTGGAAAAGGACTAATCTGCGATACCTCTTGGACTGATTTGTGAAAAGGGTTTAGATGATGAAATCTAGCTGTCAACATTTTGGATTAAGGTATTGACATACCCTTGATCATAATCCTGATATAATTTGGTCTAAACTTGGCCAAGATTTTGATTAAATCTGAATTTCTGAATCTTTAGGGTATTTGGGGTAATATAATATATTTCTGTTTTCGAAAACAGAAAGGAGTTGATAAATCTAGAAGTTAGAGATGGAATTGAATCTGGATTCTGAATGCTTATATACTCAGGATAGATACTAGATCAAATCTGAAAAGTCAGATCTTGATTTGGGTCTACAGGATAGATTTTAAGATTTTGGGCTTAGGATAGAATAAAGCTGGGGCTGATTTGATTGATCTAGAAGAAACATATGCATGCATGACTTTTTATGCAAAAGACTTTTCACCCCAAACCCAGGGTGTTACAGTAAGGTGGCTTACAATAACCCCACGTGGACTGAGGGGGTAAGCGGCAACCCAATTCTCATGAACTACGGTAACGAGTCAATTTGAGAGACTAGTCCACCTTCAAACACTCTAAAGCCCGTCATCGGGCTCATCCTCCTCCGGGAGCTAGCTTCCCCCTCTGCGGGTCATGGAAAATTCTCGGTTGTCTCAGAATTCTCAACCAGCTCCCATTTTCACGGCAACCAGGGGGATTTTCGACCGGATCTCGAAATTCTTCGACCAGGAATATTTTCGACCAGGTCTTGGAATTTTTCGACTAGGAAAATTCTCGACTGGCTCCCCATTTTCACGGCGACCAGGGGAATTTTCGACTTGGTCTTGGAATTTTTCGACTCTCAAATTCCTCGTTTGTTTCCAACTGGACCCTTGGAATCTTTCGACCGGGAATATTCACGGTCGTGTCTCAGAATTTTCGACCGGCCCCCGTTTTCACGGCGACCGGGGGAATTTCCGCCCTTATCCCTCTTCGACCGGGGCCATGTGACTCCTCGGTATTTATTGACGTATGGGCCTTTTGTTCCTTACCCACGGCACGCGGCGCTAAAACTGCACCCCGCTATGGGGTGGGGGATAACCCGGACCCAGGCAGAAGATAATAATTTTCGGAATATTTTCAAAGGACAACTCTCAAGGAAATTCAAACAGACTGCTTTATTGATTGAACATTAAACCGAGGGACAACCCCCCCCCCCCCGGTGGGCTAAGGTGTCCCTAGGACAAGAATGCTCGAGCACAAACAAGATACAACCCGGGGTGTTAGGCTCCCATGGGAAACTACCCAGAGGACAACCCCCTCCGATGAGCAACTACCTCTAATATTCTCAGAGATCCTTGTACAAACTCCTGACTCTCCGGAAGGCCCTCCACAGAAGTACCACTAGCCAACATTCATAGCCAGCCGGGGGGCTTATCTGAAGCGGCGGGACTCTCCGGGACCCCCGCTTCGGAGGAGACAGCTCGACGCAACAATTATCAAAATTGTCCAAGTGCCACTCCAGGAGCCACCGCAGCCGTACCGACTCCTGGAAAGAACCCTCTGACGCGCCCCCGAAAAGAAGCCCGGGGGCTGGGCCACTAGCGCATCCCCCGGTGGCGAGGCTCAGCAAGGTAGAGGCCGCTTGGGCACTCCCCGGGCTGTGCCACCCAGGACTTGGGAACTCCCTCTCGGGAGTTTGTTCATGGGACACCTGCTCGCAATCGGACAAGACTTAGCGAAAGGGATTATCATTTCATCAATCAATTAAGAATTTACAATTTCTCTGGGGCTTCTTCTAAGAAGCTACCGGGAGCAAAAATCCTAGAAAGCAAAACCTATCTAAGGACCAGGGGGAGCTCATACTTGCCCGTCATTGTCCCCCCCCCCCCGGGAACCTTGGCCGCCGACGCTGCCCCCGCTAGGTGCGCGCGCCCCGGCTCCATCGCTCTGGAGACCCGGTCAAAGAGGGTCCCGACCAGCTTCTCGAGCTGATCTTCTCACTGAGCCTCGAAGTGATCAAGGAAGCCCAAGGGGAGCAGCTCCCCAATGACTCGGGCGCCCTCCCCGCGCTGCTGCATGAGAGCAGCAGCAAGGAATATCGCGAGAACGGCGAGGCCCCAGGTCCGGACGTCCGCCACCACTGGCATTAAGGAGACCTGCATATCATGAAAATACGTGGCCTCCTAGATCGACGATGGGGCCGGGTTAGGGCTGCCCTCCGACACGAGCTCGAGCTGGAGCTCCTCCAAGGCGGAGCGGATCATCTTCCCCCCAGAGACGACCGCGAGAACACCCGAGCGAATCATCTTCCCCCCAGAAACACGTGGCCTCCCACATGCAGCTCCTTCCGGAGCCAGGAGGCGGTGTCCTCGATGGCCGCCAGAAGCGCCCAGGTCCCCGCCAGCCCTCCGAGCGCTTTGTCCTTCTCAGAGCGATCGGTGAGCACGGCCTCCTTGGTGGCCGCCAGGTTCCCGAGCGCCTTCTCCTTCTAGGATCGCTCGGAGGCAAGTGCCCCCTCGGTGGCCCAGAGACACTCAGAAACCCGGGCCTCAAACTCCCAAACCAACGCAATGGTCTGAAAAAGAGGCGTTAGACAAAAATTGAAGCACGAGGCCTAAGGCTTCGGTAAGTGGCACTTATCCAGAGCCCGGCGGAGATAACCTCCTCGCAGCCTCCCCCCGAAGCGTCCTGGGGGTGGCTCCATAGGGATACCTCTCCGCCCGTCGCTGCACCATCCTCCGGTGTCCCGTTGTCAGAGGAGCCAGACGTCAAGTCCATCGGCGGTGTCGGGACTGCGGGGCGGATGAAGAGGCCCTTGCCCTTCCCGGGGGGTGGGGGGGAGGCGCCGACGCCGCCGGGGGAGGGACCTCCGGGGCTATGAAGGAGGCCATCGAGAGGGCCCCCAATGTCTTAAACCGGACGGAGATCTCCCCCCGCGGCGATTGCGGGTGAGCCTCCGGGACCATCGGTGATGGAGAAGGAGTCGGGGCGTACATCTCCCAATCCGACTCCTAGCTCTCCCCGGCCACCACACCACTGGATGGCCCGGAAGGACCCGCCCCCGGGGATGCAAGTACTGGGGTCACCGGTGGCACCATCGGGTTCGGCCGGCGCCCTCATCAATGTCTTGACGGGAGTCCCTGCCGATGGGACCTGGGGCTTCGCCCGGGCCTTCGCGGGGCCCTTCTGCACATGAGCGCGCTTCGGGGGCCCCCCGGCTGCCTCCTTCCCCCTCTTGTGCGATCCGGGGGTGGGGAGAGGCACCCGAACGGGGAGCTGCAGGCCGAAGGCCTCCGCCATGAGGTTCTGGGTAGGCCCCTCCCTGATGACGCGCACGACTCGTTCATGCTCGTCCGCATAATATCTTCTGAGGACGTTGACCGCCACCTCCCGGGAGCTATCATAGGACCGGATTGCAAAAAAGAAAAAAAAGAAAAAAAGAAGTTAGAAAAAAGGCTACTACCTCCCCATGGGATCGAGTCCGAGAACTTATGCTGGTCCACCGTTGTCCGGGGCAGACGGTGAGCCGCGCTCACCCCTGTCCCATGATGCAAACTGAAGGACGCCACCTGGAGGAGTGCCAGTTCCTCCACGAGGTCCCGCATGGACCTCCGGAGCCATACCTCCGCAATCCGGGCGAGGAGGTCCATATCCCGCTCAGTCCACTCGGGGGCCACTAGGCCAGTCGACAAGTAGTAGGACAATGGCTCCGGGGAGTAAGTCACCTCTGGGTCACCTACACGAAGGTAAAACCACCTCCGGAGCCAAACCCCCCAGTGGTCCCGGGAAGCCTGGACCGGGTACTCATATGTCCGGCCGGGCATGGGCAGAATCATGACCAAGCTGAAGGCGGACTTAGGACCGCCTTTCGTCACAAACGAGCCCCTCGCCGAGGGTTCGTAGAAGTATTGAAGTAGCCTGAGAGTGGGCTTCTCCCCGGTGGCTATCTCGCACAGCCACACGAATAGCCCCATCCATATGAGGGTGTTCGGGGTATGGTGGTTGAGCGAGAGGCCGTACTCCTGGAGGAACTCCTGGAGTAGTGGGTTCACCGGGAGCCAGAGTCCTGCCTCCACGAAGGCCACAAAGGCCACCATTCACCCCTCCCGGGGGCTCGACACCAGCTCCTCCAACCAGGGGATCCTGATGTCCCCGATCGCAAAGAACTTCTGGTCTAGGAAGATCTCGAGGTCCAGGGGAGAGAACTCGGTGGACATGAGAAAGTCGAGGGTGACCTCCTCCAAGGGCAATTCGGACGCCTTGGGGCGACCCTTCGGTGCCATGACCAGTGAGTGGAAGCGTCCAGAAGAGGTGAGAAGGGAAGGAAGCAACCAAGAAATCAACTCTCCGAAGGAGCAAAGTGAGCTACCGGAATAGTGAGGGTTTGCAGCTGGGAGTTGTGTCCCGTACCGGGGCCCCCTCCTCCTATTTATAAGCGATGGAGGGGGGCCTTGGATGGGCACCACGTGTCCCCAGGCCCATCTGGGCCGTTGAATTGAACCGTCACGCGGATATCGAAGAGTTGCACGAAGATCAGAGTGTCGTACGGTGCGCGTGGGCATCAAATGAGCGTTCGTGTGGGAAAATGGCCCGGGAGCCGAAGCGTAGCATGCGGCCCAGGGCGTATCCTGGATGGCGAAGCGTCGTCCAGGGCAAGTCCTATGTACACCCTCCGTGGCCACTCTGTGCCCCCGAGGGTCTGGGGGGCTATTGTTGGGGGAAATTCCGGACGTTTCCCGGGATTTGTCACGGACACCTCCCGGGGAAAGTCTCGAACGCCTACCATGGAAAGTCCCGGAGGGCTCCTGTGGAAAGTCCCGGACGGCCTCCTGTGGAAAGTCTTGGAGGGCTCTCGTGGAAAGCCACAGACGCCTCCCGTGGAAAGTCCCGGATGCCTCCCCGTGGAAAGTCCCGAAGGGCTCCCGTGGAAAGCCAAGCACACCTCCCGTGGAAAGTCCCAGAGGGCTATCAGGAAAAGTCCTGGACACCTCTCGTGGAAAGCCAGGGACACCTCCCGTGGAAAGTCCCGGACGCCTCCCGTGGCAAACCATCAGTGATAGTTTATTATTACAGACTAGCTTCCAACAATTAGTCTTGGTAGCTTCCATGGTAGCGTTATTATAGACGGTTTTGATATGACAACCGTCAATGATAGTTTGTTATTATAGACAGTTATGGTGCTAGAACCGTCTGTATTGAGCCCGCAGGGTATAAAAGGTCTTTTAGTGGTTGTTTCGAGCTAGTCATACAAGCTTGCTCGACATACTATCCAGTTGGAAGAGATCTGGGGCAAGGAAGAGCAATATCTCAAAAGGGGAGCATTAGGGGATAACAATTTGAAGATCCAAGGTTGGTATTTGCTCCTAAAGCATACACATTACTTAATTTCATCATCAATATTGATCTCCATTGATTGATCAAATTAGAGGGAGAGAGAAGGGAAGCTAGAGTAGCACATCCTAGTTGTAACTCACATTTGTCCCACCTCTAGCTATTCGCTTTATGATGTGTATTATCCATGCGCCCAATTAGTTAATAGTTAATTAATTGCTTGCAGTTGTAGTAGTTATACCCGCAAACTCCACAAACACTAGCTAGCTAGATTTATAATGTATTGCGTGTCGACCGTACGTAGAGTATTACGTAGCATGTGTATGAATTTAATTTAAGATGGTCCATCAAGACTTGATGTATAATGACAACCGAGTAAGTGAAGAATACATTAAAGGTGTTTTAGATTTCTAAAAAGTTGCTGAGCAAGACATGACAAAGAAGAGTTTACAATATATGTATTGTCCTTGCATAGACTGCGACAATCTTAAGATGTTCACCAACTCATCTCAAATTGTGGCCCACTTGATTCGACGTGGTTTCAAAAAGGGGTACGCGTGTTGGATCCATGACGCGACCCGGCATCCCACCCACCTAGTAGCATGCCTGGTCTGTGAACATTGCCTAACAAAAATACATTTTCTTGAACATGTCCAAATCAGAGTAGCGAAACAGAAGCATGGATTTAAGGTTAAACATGTTATAACATCAGGGTTTGTTATTAGAAACAACCCATGTTACAAAACATCAGTTTTTACAAAAACTGTACTTCTTACTAGCAAAACAAGCCAATTCTGCGGTAGCTTTCAGAAATATTCTTGAGATCCAAAGTAAGTAGGGTCGTAATTGTAGATGTCCATCTCCAGATCCTCGGGGTCTTGAGTCAGCTCCGTTCCTCCAATATCTTCAACAAATTCTCCTTCAGTCAAAAATTCTAAGTCTACCAAGGATTTACATAGCAAAGGTGAGTACAAAAGTACTCAGCAAGAATCAAGACATAATTTAGGATGATCTGAGTTAACTAAATTCAAGGGTAATATGTTTAAGCATATAATAAGTCAAGGAGTATAAGTTTCACTTTTAAAACATTTGTTGGAAATAGACTCCATTTGATTGTTTAGAAATATTCTACTGAGCAATTTACACCACAAGGCTGAGGCCACCTGTAGGCCTCCTTTCTTGCCGCGACGCAGTTCTTGACCTGACAACAAGGAGTGAGCATTCACATTTTTACTCTGCAGAGGTGTATCGCTTTACCCACAGAAACTCTTGATTTTCATGTCAGAGCTCGTCATCATCACTCCGCATTCTCTTTAATGTGTGACCAGTTCAAGAGTTCAAAGTCTTTCTCAAATCTATCCACTAAGCATCTCCACTCCACCAGTTGAGCATATAGTGTCCTGGGTACTTCATGGGTGACCCGCGGAACCTATCTAGATTATTTTGAGCGATCCATGATGCCTCCTAGGTTATTATGAGTGACCCGTGGTGCTTATACATATAATAATACATTTCCGTCGAGATGACCTTAGTTTCTAGATAAGATACTAGACTAGGCCCGTCCCATACCAGGTCTGTGGTCGATACAGGTGTTACGGCGCTGGATGAAAGAGATAGCTGGTTATAGTCCTTACAATTTTCCATCCATAGCATAGATAAGGAAGTCATTCTCTCGCCAATATCTCAAGCTCAGAGACTTCCACTATCATACTCAACATCCCATGTATGTCATATCATATTCATATAATCTCCATAAATCTTCTAGTCAATCTTTGAAAAATACTCTTTCCATGCAAGTGATAACTTTTAACTAGATATGAAACTATCTTACAAGAAATTAGTTCAAGCAATTTCAACATGATCAAGAAGGAACCTGCCTACATAGACGGGATTGAAATCGAAGTTCGGCAATTTACCCTGATGTTCCTCATTACCGTCAGTTCCTGAGAAACATAATTATATATACATAGATATATTTAGAATATCGGTATAACAGGAAATACAAAATGTAAGGATGAATGCATCTATGCCTTTGTTTTCCCTGACCCGCGATCGAATACGACTAACCGACACTCCAAGCGAAAAGAAATTTTAGTGATAAGAAATATATTTTATGAAATTAGTTTAATTGAACTGCATAATGGAATTGCATTAAAAACATCGGGTTGGGTAGCTCCCAAAACAAATAATACTATTTGCATTTGTTTATAAATTATTAGAGTACAATTAAAATAATTAAATTAAATTATCTATTTAATTTTGCTAATTGGAATAAAAGTAAGTTGTAGTTTTACAATTATTTTGCTTGAATAAAAGATTATACAAAAATAATAAAAACTATTCAAATTGGTTTATTAAATGAGTAAGAATATATTTGTGTGTGTGTATATATCTAATTTTAAATCAAATAACAAACAGTAGCTAATTATGCTTTAACTAAGAATTTAAAATAGAATTGAAATTACAAAAAGAAAAGAAAAGAAATAAATAATAATAATAAAAAGAGAAAACTCTCGGTTGGGCCCAAACTGGCCCAACCCACGCACACGCGCTCAGCTCAACCCACCTGCGCACACACACGTGCAACGTACGCACGCACACGAACACTCAAAACACACACTCACTCAACCACGACCACATACGCACTCACTCGCACACAGCTCGGCCCTCTTTCGCTCTCGTGCTGTCGTTAGATTTCTCGCCGGCCGCCTCCTCCGGTGACGCGCTCGCCGCTTGACTTGTGCGCCGCCTCCTCCTTCACACGCACACATTAGTACCTCGCAGCCGTAGCCCTAACCCTAACTCCTCCAAAACTTTGCCGTCGCTAACTCTTGTTGGTGGCTCATCAATCTCGACGGCGCTTGCGTCGCGGCCGATTGTAGCCCGCGCCGTCTCCTCACCCGAGGCCTACAGCCACGCTTGGCTACGCCCTTGCGGCGTGGCCACGCCAGTAGTGCACCGCAAGTGTGGACACCATGCCGGCCAGCTCGCCGGCCGCCCAGTCCTCGTCGCTTGCGCTTCAGGTAAGTCTCCTAATCTCTAGTATGGCTTTGGTGCTAGGTTTGGGCCTTGATTTGGTTGGTTTTGCTTTGTTCTTGTCTTGGTCCTATGATGCTTGTGTTCATGGATGTGTGGTCGTGTGATCTTGTGATGTAATGTGATCATCATGTGGAAGCAATGACCTATGGTTCCTGGTGGAAATTTGGGAATGGTATGTATGGTTTTTACTTGCTTCTACACAATTTCTTAACAGAGCACTAAATGAAATGCTAAAACTAGGAATTAGGGCTTAATTCACCTTGCTGTTGGTTTGGATTTCTTCTGGCTCTTGTTGCTATCGCTGCTACCTCTCTTGTGGTTCACAAAGTGGATAAAAGGATGAACTAGTGCTTGAATTGGCTTGCTACTACTCCTCTGCTTCTACCGCTCTTACTGCTTTACTTAATTTCCTACTGTTTGTGTTGTTGTGTCTGTAATTGTGTTGTAAGGCTGGTATATCTGGTGCATTGAGCATGCAACCAACTAACATTGGGCTGAGGTGGCTGGGTTTACTGTTTCAGCGAACAAGTGGCGATGCTCTGTGCTAGATTGGTGTAAACTAGACTGATTTGCAAAATCAATGAATCTGAGGGGGTTTTGTGCAAAATTAATAGTGTGGCTGCAATATGGAATAGTTCCAGGGACTAAGTTGCAAAGTTGAGAAATATTGGGTCTTTGGGCCCAAGGCTTGGTTCTGGGCTGGTTTTCTAATAGAAAATCTTTTTTTTATGCCTCTTAAGGCTCGAAACTATCCCGAGATGGCCCAAAATGAAAATGAACGATCCGAAAATAGACCCGATTCCTAAATGCTGAATGATGAAAAATTAAATATAGGGCGAGCAGCGTGACTCCTAGCAACTTTGTGTACCCAACTGTTGACCGTCTTCGTGGTCCTTACAATCCACCATGGCGAAGAGCAAACAGCAGAAACAAGTGCCACTCAGGTTGAGGAACAGGCATGTCCGATCATAACGATGATTTCGATGAGGGTATGCTAGAGGATGACAATTTAGGTGACATGTTGCATGATGTGGAAGGAAATTACAGTGAAAGGGAGTTTGGTAAATTCAAGAGCTTGATTGAGGACTCAGAAAAGCCGTTGTTCCTTGGTTGCAAGCTGAAATACACAAAGTTGGCCTCCGTGCTTGAACTGTTAAAATTGAAGGCAAGCAACAGTTGAACCGACAAGAGTTTCATGGAACTGTTAGATCTTTTAGCGTACAAGCTTCCAGAAGGAAACGAGTTGCCAAAAAATACCTACCAAGCGAAAAAGTTGTTGTGTCCCTTGGGAATGGAAGTTGAAAGGATACACGCATGCCCTAACGATTGCATCCTTTACCGTAACGACTACAAGGATATGCATATTTTTTCGGTGTGTGGCGCATCCCACTATAAGTGTAAGGAGCGAACCGACGACAGCCACTGCGCTAAGATAAAGCAAGGACCTGCTGCTATGGTGTTGTGGTATTTACCCATTATTCCCCACTTGAAGCGTTTGTTTGCAAACCGTAAAGAGGAAAAATTATTGCGTTGGCATTCAGAAGACCGAAAGAAGGATGGAAAGCTGAGACACCCCACTGATTCTGCACAGTGGAGAAACATCGACAGGGAGTTTTTTAACTTCAGAGCAGAATTTAGGACTATCAGGTTCAAGTTGAGTACCAATGGAATGAATCCTTTTGGTAACATGAGCAGTCGGCATAGCACTTGGTCAGTTCTTTTGTGTATCTACAACTTTCTGATGGATCTAGGTCGATTAGGTATCTAGGTTTTGATGATTAATGACGTTTTGGATAAACCCTTGATGATTAAAGTTAATCTAGAGAATGATAGCTTTGATGATTAAATGACAAATTGAATAAATCCTGGTTTAGCACAAGTACATTGAATTGTGATTTGTTAAATCCTGAAGTTTGATGACTCCTTATTGTGGTTTTGATATTGATACACATGTTGAGGGGCAGCTCGTCATATTAGTCATCTGTGCTAATTGCTATCATGACGTAAGTAGTATAGATCGTGTGCGTATGTCTTTATCATATATGGATCTATATGATTATATGATTCATCTCTTATGATCTGTTGAATGTGGTTTTGTCATTTCACCAGAAAGAGAAATTATTAAGCTAACTCCTATGTGGAGTAATTTCTCTGGTGATGAATGACAAACTGATTATGAGACTAACGTTGTGCATTGAGTGTATGTGTTGTAGTCTCAGATTGGTCGCGAGATGAAAGCAAGCAAGGGCGTGAAGAGGATGATGCCGACATGAGTCATCTCAAGCGAGGTCAAGCTTAGCGAGGTCGAGCTTTGCGACGACAAGCGTCGAGTGGTCGAGCTTCACGAGGTCGAACTTCACCGTAGGTAAAATCCAAGATTAAGGATTGTTTTCTTAGGATTTTACCGGTCTCGGTGTTTGGAGGTAGACCGGGTTGATAGGATTCTTTTTGCTAGTTTGACCGTACTATTCAGGGTGGTCGGAAACTGGTAGCTTGAATCTATCTAGTGTGGAAGCTCAAATGCATTTATATCATCTTGCACTAGTGATTTATCACCTCTTGCATTGCTAGAAAGTCTAACTTTAGTTTGTGTTGCATTAGAGAAAATGTTTTGAAAACTGCACTTAGTCATGGTCGCCAGCTAGAGCAATCTATTATATTTCTCGAGCTGGCCGTGGTCGTGTTCACCGGATTGACTGTATCTTTATTTGGAGTTTGGTCGTGGTCATAGGAGTTCAAACTAGTCGTACTAGTTTTCAGCCGCGTACGCTCAACCAAATCCACTCGACCACCTGTTTTCGACCGGATATTCGACCTGTGGCTATAAAATTCTTAAATCAATTTGGTCGTGGTCTATGCTGAGTGTCAGTAGACATATCCACGAGAAAATAGACAAATTGCATTAGAAATGACATTCGTGTTGGACATTTTGGCAGTAGGAAAGTTTTTGAATTTCATAGAAGTTTCTAAGCCTTTCTAGGTCTTGCTCCTGTTTACAAAATTGTAGCCCTCAGTTATCTTTCCAACAAGCCAAAAAGCACCTCAATCGGATCTATAGGTCAAAAGTTATACTTGTTTTACTGTCAATGTGCTTTGGCCGGACTTTGTCCAGCTTGTACAAATTGCTTTGAGCTAAATTGGATGTCTAACTAGAGACGTTTGCATCCATCCGGGAGTTTCTGTCCGGGGTAGGCTGAACATTGTCCACTATGGCCGGACAATGTCCAGCCTGTATAAAAATTGTGAGGTGTTAACAGAGACATATATTTATGTCTGGGGGCTTTTGTCTGGGATGGGCCGGACTTTGTCCAGCATGTCCGGACATTGTCTGGCCTTTACAAAAAACCTCCCAAATGTCACTGACATGTTTGCAACGGTCGCATTTTGGTGTACAGGCTAGACAATGTCCGACCTGTACAAAAATGTGTCAACAGGTTGCAAACGGCTAGTTTCTTTGAGGGGCTATATATATCTCGTGTCTGCCTTCATTTGAGGTTGCTCAAGAAGTTGATATCAATGTGTATAAGCTAGCCAAGTCCATTGAATGTGTTCTATTGCATCTAGAGGCTAGATTTGAGCCAAAATCTTGAGTGGATTTGAGAGAGAGCCTTTGTGTGAGGCTAAGAGTGCTTAGTGTGCTTAATCCACCATTTGCAAGCTAGTGCTAGTGTGTGTGCATACACTTGCATCATTTGAGCTTCGAGCACTTGATTTGTTTAAGTGAAAGGGTCCGACTTGTTACTCTTGGCAATCGCCTTCTCCTAGACGGTGTCGGAGGAGAGTCGCAATCTCTCCGATTGAAGTTTGTTGGAGAGGCCGACAAAACAACGTGGAAAGGTTTGGTGCTTGCCTATCCAGTGTGGAGAAGGAGTAACCCGAGTGAAATATCCTTTGTGGATATAGAAGCAAGGCTCACACGTGAGCGCTTCAACGAGGAGTAGGGGAGACCGGGTGAGTCTCCGAGACCTTGGTAAAATCATTGTGTCAATTGTCTCTCTTTTGTATAATTCGTATTCATATTGACACAATTGCTTGATTTACTATTGTTGCATGTTATATTGAATATTTCATATGGTTGAATGCAACTAGATGTTTGATTGTTAAACCTTTGCAACCCTAAATTATCCTAAACATCTTTGAAAAATTGCTTAGTGGGGAAAGAATTTTTAAAAGCCTCTTATTCACCCCCCCCCCAGTTGGCATCCTTGATCCTACACCTTCTTCCTTGATTGTGTATGAAGTGCAAGTACATCATGATGTCGCTACTTATCTTAAGACCAAAGCAACCCGGAAACGATATTGATGTGTACTTAGCACCACTGATATAGGATTTGCTAACAATGTGGAATGAAGGGGTGCAGGTATGGAATGCATACAAACGATTTCCCTGCCCTTGGAAATTTGTCGGGCCTTAGTACAAAAGGAGCCAAAGCTTGTCCCCACTTCGAAGATGAGACTAAAAGCGTGTGGCTGAAGAATTATAGGAAAACAGTGTACATGTGTCACTATAGATTTCTTCCGAAGAATAACGCGTATTGTAAGAGGAAGAGGGAATTTGACGGCCACAAGGAAGATTGTTCAGCCCCAAAGCCTATGAGCGAGAAAGAAGTTTACTCACGAGTGAAGGACATAGACATTGTGTTTGGAAAGGGTCGAAAATTGAAACCCCGCATGAAGAACATTTGGAAGAAGAGATCAATATTTTGGGACTTACCGTATTGAGAGCATCTAGAGGTTCGGCATTGCATTGATGTCATGCACGTAGAGCAAAATGTTTGCGACAGTTTAATCGGCCTATTGCTGAACATTCCGGGGAAGATAAAGGATGGCGTCAATGTGCGGCATGACATGATCGAAATGAAAATCAGGCCCGAGCTAGTACCGAGAGAGGACGAGAAAAGCCGTATATACCTCCCCCCGCATGCTATACTTTGTGCAAGGCAGAGAGGACAGAACTTTGTAAGTGTCTCTATGGTGTTAAAGTTCCATTAGGTTACTCCGCAAATTTGAAAAAGCTTGTGTCCATGGGTGATTTGAAATTGCTTGGTATGAAGTCTCACGATTGTCACATGTTGATGACACAAATGCTTCCTGTTGCCATCCGGAGTATTCTGCTAAATAAGGTCAGAGAGACGATCATGAGGCTATGTTATTTCCTCAATGCAATTTCTTGCAAGGTCATTGATCCCGATGGACTAGATTCTCTGCAGAGCGAGGTGGTTCGAAGTCTCTGTCAGCTTGAGATGTATTTTCCTCCGTCTTTTTTTGATATCATGGTCCATCTCACTGTCCACCTTATCAGAGAAATCAAGATATGTAGACCCGTGTTCCTACGTTATATGTATCCGTTCGAGAGGTACATGGGTGTACTTAAGGCCGACATGAGGAATCGCTCTCGGCCCGAGGGCAGCATTGTCGAGGGTTATGCAGTTGAAGAGGTTGTTGAGTTTTGCATCAATTACATGGCTGAGGTAGAAGCAATAGGAGTTCCTATGTCTCATCACGAGGGGAGGCTTGATGGTGTTGGAACTATTGGACTGAAAGCAATCAGTCCTGATTTTGATATGTACTCGAAAGCACATTTTTGGGTCTTGCAACACACGACGGACGTGTCTCTGTACATCGACGAGCACAAGGAGATGCTATGACAAGACAATCCTAGCCGATCCGAGGTTTGGATCACGAGAGAACATAATAGTCGATTCAATGCGTGGATGAACGTGCGATTCACCAGGGAGTCCGCAAGTGAGAATCTTAAATGGTTGGAAAAAGGGCCGACATTTACTGTATAGACATGGAAGGGATATGACATAATTGGGTACACATTTTACACGAAAACTCAAGACCAAAAGAGCACTATGCAAAATAGTGGAGTGAGCAAAGAAGCTTTTCATGAGAAGTTCAGCAAGACAGGCCCAACAAGGGTAATACGTGGATTGAACACGTACTACGGGTTCATAGAAGAAATTTGGGAGCTCGATTATGTACTGTTCAAGATTACCCTGTTGCAATGCTGATGGGTCCAAATCCCACAGGGTGTGAAGGTTGACAGTTACGGTTCACTTCTGTGGATCTGGATCGAGTTGCTTATAAAGATGAGCCATTCATACTTGCAAAGTAAGCCATTCAGGTAATTTATGTCACTAACCCAGCCAATAAAAAGTGGCACGTCGTCCTTCATGGCAAGAGAAGGATTGTTGGAGTTGAAAATGTCGTAGATGAGGAAGAATACAATCAATTTGATGAGATGCCTCCATTTGGAGATGGCGTACAGGTCAATACCGAAAACATCGACGAAACTAGTTACATCTGTATGGATCACCAGGAAGGGTTATCCTTTAAAGGTAATCAACCGTCCTTATCTCTCTGTTTCCATCGATATAGCTTATCCTCTAATTCTCGCCTTTCCAAGGCTGCAACAAGTGAAAAGTTGAGGATAATATGGGTGTGTGTGTACGTACGTAGGCGCAAATTATTGGTCAAAGTCCCCATTTGTATGTAAAGTTTATGCAATAGAGTTTTACCACATTCCTAATATTTCAAAAGTTTTTACCTTGTCAAGGTCGATAAAAAACCACTCCTTAGGCAAATTTCAGTGAACCTTCAAAATCTGAGTGTTCGAGTGCCTCTCTCCCGATATTATGAAACCTACAGGACAAAATTGCTTCCAACTTCAAATTTCTTCACCAAAATCTTTCAAACATGATTTCTCTACTCTCCAAATATGTCTTTTGAGGTTTCCACCATGTTCTGGAGCATTTGGACATCATTTGCAAAGATTTGAGGCTTTTTGGATATTGAAATTTTAGTATTCAGAGTTGCAGAGTTTCAGATTGTAAACCACTATGACAGACGGTTCTGTTTGGGATAGTTGTCTATCACAGACGATTATTAACTCGTAACTGTCTATGATAGTTGTCTATCAGACGGTTATTAGCTGAGAACCGTCTGTGTTAGTGCTTTACAATCTGAACCACGCTCATTTGAGATGGTTCTGTACTCATAACCATCTGTGATAATCTATCTACAAAGTTTAAGGCGGGCTTTGTCCCACTCATTTCCACACTTTGAGACTTTTCACTTCACTTGCCCTAGCTCTCCGGCGGCTGCGCGCATTGTCTCTCTCCGGCCTCCCACCGTCTGGCGTGAGCACCGCTGGCTTCTTCTCCCATCCACCGGCGCTTCCTCTCCTCGGTGCCTCTTCCCGGCCACCTCTGACTGTCTCCTCCTCTGACGTCTCAGGTGCCCCTCCTCCCTCTCCCTCTCCTTCATCATGCTATATTTGGGTGCTTTGGTAATGGTGTAGCACGGCTAATGTAGATGGGAATATGATTTGTCGGGTTTGTTACTTTGTGAATATTTTGCCACAACATAAGTAAGTTGAACACTTAGCGCATATTTGTTCTATTTTTATAGCAAAGTAGATTGAAACAGGAACATAGTGAATTTTCCAAACTAGTAGCACATATTTGTTCTATTTTTACACTAGAAAGAACCATCCTTGTACAGATTTTTGTCTATTAGGGTTTATACCTGTTTATCTATTTTGTCCAATTTGATAAGCTAGTGAGAAAACTAGTAGCTTGAATGTCCTAAATATGTATTATTTTTACTTAGAATAGCCAAACAGATTATATTTGTCGAGAAATGCAAAATGATATCACAGACGGTCTTCTAGACATTTGTTAAAAGAGAAAGAGACCCACCAGGGCAAAAGTACGATAGATACAAGATATAGGAAAGAAGACAATGCTTTCTTTTTTATCATTTTTAATCCGTAAATTATCTATTTTTTTATCTATAAATTATCCTCCTATAGGAATACACATGTACAAAAACCTCCTATAGGAAAAAACATATCCTCATTATCTTTTTTTCATTTTTGATCTGTAAATTGAGTTGTTAATGAATCTGCTTCATTTGTTCTTTGAAGCAAAAATTCTATAAGTAAGTTCTATAATGAGGTATTGAGACCTTGTATCTATTCCTCTGTTTGTATACTAGTGGAATTTCATTTTGTTCCTTCTTAGATCTAGAATGTCTGGTGACAAAATGAATCGGTCGGGGAGTCAAAGTGACCTCTCTAGCGATGAGACGCCTAGGCCAGAGGTCACCTCGTCCACCGTGTCCCAGCCACAAAAGAGAAAGGGGCAAGGCCGAACAACATGCGCTCGTGAAGTGCCCCAAGAGTGCAAGGACGAGCTGTGGAAAGAAGTGTTGGCGGCGTTTCACATTCCTGAGGATCACCAGCTCACCATCCGTCGAACAGCACTGATGGAAATAAATAAGGCATGGAGGACCTTCAAAAGCCATCTTGTCAACCACTATATGAACGAGTCGAAGACTCCCTTCAAAGACTACCCTTTCGTGACTCTCAAGGCATGGCAGCAGTTCATGGAGATAAAGGCACGCCCGAGTTCCAGGTGCTTAGTGAGAAGGGCAAGGCTAACCAACCCAAGAATACCCACCCACACAGACTAGGCACCGGTGGGTATGTGGGGAAGAAGGAGCTGTGGAGGAAGCAAGACGAGAAGGCTTCCCAGTCATCAGCCTCTGCTCCTTACGCGGGGATATCGGATGTGCGCGCCCGCAATTGGTGCTGAGCAAGATCGAAGATGACCTCCTCCGGAAGCGTCTCCGTGAATAACCCTATGGACAGGCAAGTGATCGACCGGCTGGTAAGATCTCTAACTTACTATCCTCCTAACACACATGCAATGGGTTGTATTGCTAATTTCTCCTGTTGCAAGTGGCGCTGAGTGCACAGGCATCATCTGGAGAGTTCAACCCTAGCATGGAGATGGACATCCTAACAATGGCATTGGGAAACAAGGAGCATCCAGGCCGCGTGTGTGGCCTAGGTGCCATTGTTCCTTGAAGGGTAGGTTTTGCTGATAATGAGGAGGCGGCTAAAAGGAGAAAGATATCCTACAAAGCCCGCGACGAACGGATCAAGGAGGAGATCCGATAGGAGTTTTACTAGTGGGACACAAAACTCAGGCAGCAGTTGGCGGAGATGCGGGCAATGTTTGAGGAGCTAAGACAGTCCCAAGTCATCCATCCTGCAACAGTGGACTTACAAAGCCCCATTCTTGGCCGTCGTAGCAGCTGGGCGTCCGCGCCGGAGGCTTCACATCAGGAGTCTTCGCATCCGGAGTCCCCTCGACAGTATCCGGTGGACTTTCTGTAGGTAATGACTGCTTTTCTTTTTTAATTCATTCAAGAGTGAAATTCAATACGTACCCTGATGTCATCTTAATGCACACTATTTGTAGGAACCCACCTCCTGCAATGCTCGAAGACAATTGCGCCGAACGACGAGATTACCACTCTCAGGGCTGTGGTGCACACGTAAGTGCAATGGCCCAAGAAGGACATCATCCTGGATGAGGTAATTCCCCCACCGGTTTCATAATTTTGTACTGTAATAATAGCCCTTGGAGTTAGTGATCATTTCTATACGTAGGTTCTTACCCCTACGCACACCGACACTTAGTCTACTAGCTAGCCAACCCCTCCTTCGACTAGGAGGCAAGGCATCAAGAAGCTGGCTTCAAGGGGAAAAGCAAAGAAGAGCACAACGAAGGAGAGTGAGAAGAGCAAACCATCTCCCATGTCGTTCGTTCTGGGGATGCCCATGGCCCCCAATGCGACAATTCGGAGCATGGGCCTCTCATGCCAGAGCCTGCATGGATGGCAAATGCAGAAGACAAGAAATGCAGTCTACTAACCCCTATCTTCTATCGGTTATTAGCGAAACAGCACAAAACTGATAGAAAATGTGCCTCGCGGGCAAAAAAGCCCGACGGATGTATTTTCCCTATCGGTTTCTAAGAAACTTACCGATAGAATAAATAGTATGATTTACTCTAGCGGTGATGAACATATTTGCCGTTAGAAGAGATGCATAAGTACTGACGGAAGAATGTTGTGCGCCGATAGGACTGGTCGACTTCAACAACTAGACTTAGTCTATCGCTACTGTATGAATATACCGACAGAATATATTAAAAGTTCCTATCGGCAATATGTAGTTCGCCGATAGAATAGTTGACCTTCTACAAATATTTTTATTCTATCGGTAATGGATTCTTTTACCGTTAGAATATATAGAAAATTGCTTAGAACTGTTCGTCTTCTAATAGTTTTATTCTATCGGTAATGCATGTTTATACCGGTAGAATATTGCACAAAATATCTTAGAACTGTTGGCCTTCTACACTAGTAATATTCTATCGGTAGTGTACGTACAGACTGATAGAGTATGTACAAAAATTCCTATCGGTAATATTTGTTGTGCCGATAGAACCATTCGGCTTCTACAGATGTTTTTATTACTAACGGTATTCTGTTTTCTTACCGATAGAAAATATATAATTGTAAAAATTCACGGGTATGTCTCTTTCATTCTCACAGTTCATCTGGGCTCGTAGTCCTAACCCGTAAGCTCCATGGACGGCCGGCGCACCTCTACAGGGGACCGCTGCACCTCCGCACCTCCATCGACGCCCTCTAGACGTCGGCATCCCAAGGAAGGTACGTAAAATTTCTGCAATATTGTTAGATTATTCTAATCCGATTATGGCAATAATTCTGCTTTTTTTGTATCCTTCATTTTGATGTGTCTTCTTTTCAATATGATTATGATCTGTTCAGGTCCTTGGATGATGCTCGTGAGGGGCAACGTATTTCACGGTTCTTCATCGCAGTACGCTGCCTACGTTGGCTTGTTGGCGAAAGAAAAGGTGAAGATCACCGTCGAGAGCTGGAAGGACGTGAAGGGCGAGATCTTGGTTGGCTCGGTCGAGAAGATGCTTAAGCCCGGCGTGTTTCTCAAATCAGGACCTATAGAAAGCATCTTACATGTTTTTGCATGCACCAACTTGTGGCCAGATGCTTACCTGCTTGGAGAAGAAGAATTGTTGTTATTTGCACAGCCATTCTACACCATCACTACACAGAACAACATCTTGGAAGGTAGGTTCTTTTTGTTAATGGAGTTGAGTTGAGTTGAGTTGATCGAGTTTGAGTCCGAGGAAATCACCATTACGTACAAATGTATGTCGACGGCAGTTCCTGCTCCTCGGGCGTCTTCGAACTGAACTCCTATGGTTAAGTCCAATGTGGTTCAGACATTTGCTGTTTTGGATGAATGGATTTGTGATGTATCAGGTCTAACTTGTAGTCGGTAGTTGCATTGTGGCAACCTGCAAAGGTTCCCTTTTATGTAAAATGCATGTATGGGCCACTGGGTCCTCGTCGTGATCTGTTGTTAATTTCAGACGTGGCTTTTGTAATATACATCGAATGTGTGAATTGTTGTATTTGTATATTGTTGTATATTTGTGTATCATGTATTGCTAATTGGGACATGAACTTGAATGTGCAGGGAGCATTTGTGTATTTAATTGTATTGGTAGGTAGGTGTGTATTTGTACTGCTGTTTCAGACATGCACTTCAATTTGTAAACTGGCATGTGTATGTTTGTACCTGAATTTGTATTGGTGAACTGGCATGTGTATGTTTGTACCTGAATTTGTGAACTGGCATGTGTAATTTCTTTGGCAAGATGAAGTCCCAACTACCTACGAAAAGTATTTTTGTGTCTCCTAGTTAATCCACAAATTAGCATTTCTTGAAATATATTGCTTTATCTTCTAGTTAAGATCCGTTTGATGTAAGATCTATTTGATGTTACATTGATATGATTCCTTGAATGTGAGAAATGGCATGTGCATGTTTGTCCCAGTTCGGTAACAGTACCTCCTCTAACGGTAAGTACACATATTTACCGATAGGAAAACATATATATTTGTTCAGTCATGCATATTCTAACGGTAAATACACATATTTACCGATAGGAAGCACATATATTTGTTCAGTCACGCATATTCTAACGGAAATGCACATATTTACCGATAGAAAAATACATATATTTGTTCAGTCATGCATATTCTAACGGTAAATACACATATTTACCGATAGGAAACACATATATTTGTTTAGTCATGCATATTCTAACGGTAAATGTACATATTTACCGATAGGAAATACATATATTTGCTCAGTCATGCATATTCTAACGGTAAATACACATATTTACCGATAGGAAGCACAGATATTTGTTTAGTCATGCATATTCTAACGGTAAATGCACATATTTACCGATAGAAAAATACATATATTTGCTCAGTAATGTATATTCTCTAACGGTATGTGTGTGTTTTTACCGATAGAATATGTGAGCGGCAAATTACCTAAGTTAGTCTGACGGTTATTTCATGTATTTACCGTTAGAAAAATGTCCATTATAAGGAAAACCCCAGTCGACCATTGCTGAGCTGCTCTTTAATTTGTTCTGTTGCACTCTGTGTCCCTCTGTTTGTGACGAAAGTTCCAGCTACACTGCTAGGGTGATCAGCGCAGGCTGGAGGGAAGTTGATTGCGCCCCTCTCTTTAAGGTATGCTTAATCGTCGACACCTATCTCTCTCTCCCTCTAGATCTCCCTTCCTCTCTTGCAAGCTAGCTGTATTGTGTAGTTCCAAGTTTGTAGCTCTAAGCTTGGGAGCTTGGTAGCTGGAAATGCGTCATGTTTTAGGAGCTAACTAGCTTGTATTGTGTAGTTAGATAGGTTAATTAGTGTTAATTTCGTCAGGCTAGGGTTCAACACATGTATCTGTTGTAAGAGGCTGTACATGTACATATACATAACTTAATCGGGCAGGTTTCATGCATGGCTTACTCGTTAAATTTTGTTAATTGTAGATGGACAGGAAATATTGGATGTATGGAATAAAACGTACTACTCTTGAATATTTGGATGGTGTGAATGAGTTTATTAAATTTGCTGAGCAACAAAAGGAGAGGAAGGGAGAGAAAAATATGCTCTGTCCTTGTACAGATTGTATGAACTTGAAGAGGTTTAGCAACTCTGATCAAATTAAGAGTCATTTGATTCGTCGTGGTTTTAACACGCGATACACCCGTTGGATATGGCATGGCGAAGATCTTGAGGAAACAAGCACCACTACTACTAATCAGCACGACTCGGATGTGGATTGCAATAATATCGATGATCATCCCAATTTTGGTAATGTTAATTCTGATGTGCACGTAGATGATGATGATGACAATCTAGATGAGATGTTACGTGATGTAGAGGAAGATTACAACGAAAATGACTTCTGTGAATTTGAGAAACTGATTGCTGACTCTGAGAAGCCTCTGTTCCCTGGATGTGCAACATTTACAAAACTGTCTTCTGTGCTGAGATTATATAACTTGAAGGCAGGAAACGGTTGGAGTGATAAGAGTTTCACGGCACTATTAGATCTTCTAGCGGACATGCTTCCAGAGGGAAATGAGTTGCCAAGATCTACTTAACAAGCCAAAAAACTGTTGTGTCCGTTGGGAATGGAAATCGAAAGAATACACGCATGCCCAAATGATTGTGTGTTGTACCGTAACGAGTACTCCAGTTTGCATGTTTGTCCAAGATGCGGCGCATCGAGGTATACGCGTAGGGACCGGATTGACAGTGAACGTCACGAGGTAAGGAAAGGGCCCCCGGCAAAAACTGTGTGGTACTTGCCTGTGATACCTAGATTGAAGCGGCTTTTTGCAAATCCGAAAGTCGCGAAGCACTTGCGTTGGCATGCTGAAGCCCGGAAACAAGACGGAAAACTGAGACACCCAGCTGATTCTATTCAATGGAGAAACATCAATAGAACATTTGCTGAGTTCGGCGGCGAACTTAGGAATGTAAGGTTCGGGCTGAGTACAGATGGTATGAACCCACATGGTAATATGAGCAGCCGGCACAGCACTTGGCCGGTTCTTTTATGCATCTACAATCTTCCTCCTTGGTTATGCATGAAGCGCAAGTACATCATGATGGCGTTACTAATCTCAGGACCCAGACAACCCGGAAATGATATTGACGTGTTTCTAGCACCTTTAATCGAGGACTTACAGAAATTGTGGAGCGAGGGTGTGCAGGTGTGGGATGCATACAAGAAAGAGAATTTCATCTTGCGGGCCCTGATATTTTGCACCATAAATGATTTTCCTGCCTACGGCAATTTGTCGGGGTATAGTACGAAAGGAGCCAAGGCTTGCCCTATTTGCCTAGATGAAACTGAGAGCATCTGGCTACGAAACTGCCGGAAAACAGTGTACATGGGTCACCGCAGGTTTCTTCCGGTGCATCACACGTACCGTAAGAAGAGGAAATCATTTAACGGGAAGCCTGAGAAGGGATCAGCTCCAGTGTTTCTGACCGGTAAGGAGATTTACTCACGCGTGAACGACATCAAAGTTGAGTTCGGTAAGCATTCTAAACCTCGAGAAAAAAATGTTTGGAAGAAGAGATCGATTCTCTGGGATCTACCGTACTGGGAGCACTTACAAGTTCGACATTGCATTGACGTCATGCATGTAGAGAAAAATGTCTGTGACAGTTTGATTGGTTTGTTGTTGAACATTCCGGGAAAGACAAAGGATGGTGTGAAAGCTCGTCGTGACATGGTGGAAATGGGGATAAGGACTGAGCTTGCACCTTTAGAGAATGGAAAGCGTACATACCTCCCCCCGGCCTGCTACACGTTGTCCAAGAGCGAAAAAACAGAACTCTGTCGGTGCCTGCACGGTGTTAAAGTTCCATGTGGGTACTCCGCGAACTTGAAAAAACTTGTGTCTATGAAGGACCTAAGACTGGTTGGCATGAAGTCCCACGACTGTCATGTCTTGATGTCACAGATGCTTCCCATTGCTATCAGAGGCATTCTCCCAGTTAAAGTCAGAGAGACAATCACAAACCTATGTTATTTCTTCAACGCAATATCTTCCAAGGTAAGTACGTGCACTCGTACTATAAGTTCACTACCTCCATTTGTGGAGCTTAATGAGAAGATTTTTCTGATATGAATATTTGGCGCAACTGTGTCCTCGTAGGTAATTGATCCCGATGGACTGGACGCTTTGCAACGCGACGTGGTTACAACTCTTTGTCAGCTCGAGATGTATTTCCCTCCATCCTTTTTTGATGTTATGGTCCATCTGATTGTTCACCTTATCAGAGAAATTAAGTTTTGTGGACCTGTGTGCCTGCGCTACATGTATCCATTTGAGAGATTTATGGGTGTATTGAAGGGATACGTAAGGACTCGTCGTCGACCCGAGGGGAGTATCATGGAAGGTTATGCCGCCGAGGAGGTGATTGAATTTTGCACAGATTATATGGCCGGGGTTGACCCAATTGGTGTTCCTAGGTCCCGACACGAGGGTAGGCTTGAGGGAATTGGAACGATTGGATTCAAAGCTATCGTCCCCGCTCGTGATGTGTACGCAAAATCACATTTTTGGGTCTTACAACACATGACGGAGGTCGAGCCATACATACACGAGCACAAGGTAATGTTACGGTCACAGAATCCTTCGAAGTCAGACGTTTGGGTAAGCAGAGAACATAACAGGAAATTTGCTGAGTGGATCCAAGAAAGAGTCACGCGAGCTGCCGAGGGCTCCGTAAGTGAAACTGTGACATGGTTGGCTAGAGGCCCAAGATTCACTGTAGGGACTTGGCAGGGGTACGACATCAATGGGTATTCATTTTACACAAGAGCTCAAGACGCCAAGAGTAGCACGCAATGTAGCGGAGTGACACTGTTTGCTATTTCCGAGGATGCCAGGTCAGTAAGGGCGCTGAACTCATATTACGGTGTTATTGACGAAATATGGGAGCTCGATTACGGATTACTTAAGATTCCCCTGTTTCGATGCCAATGGGTCGAAATCCCTCGAGGTGTTCAAGTTGACAGTTATGGGTTTACTCTCGTCAATCTTGGTAGAGTCGGACACCAAGACGATCCATTCATACTTGCAAAGCAAGCCACACAGGTATTCTACATCGTTGAACCGGCCAATCCAAACTTGCATGTTGTCCTCCACAGCAAGAGACGTATTGTTGGGGTCGAAGATGTTGTCGACGAAGAGGAGTATAACCAATTCGATGAAATACCTCCATTTTTAGAGGACATTCAATCTATCCGTACTGAAGATATCGACGAAACAACGTATCTGCGAGATGACCACGAAGAAGGATTATGGGTTGAGAACCATTGATGATTAATTTCTATTTCAGGGATAAATGCCAAGCAAACAGCCCACAAGTTCTGCAGCAAGGTGAGGAACTTATCATTAATACATCAGGCAGTACATTTTTCTTTAGAATTTAATGATAAGCTAGTTCACAGCATTAATACATCTCAATTTTACTCCACAGCATGAGTTCTAACATGTACAGTACCTTTATCCTGTAAATATTTAATTCTTCCCTTCAAATAGCACTTGCAAAAATCTCATCGCAGCCTCTTCAAAAATCCCTTTTTTCTGACGATATTTTGTTATTTATACCGATAGAGAAGGACATCTTCTCTCAGGCACTTCATAACGTTTTCTATCGGTATTGTTCTATTTTACCGTTAGAATAAATTCATTTGTCTCACGGTATTTGTTGTCTGACGGTTTTTTCCTGTTTTTACCGATAGAAGAATACTCTGCCGCTTCGAATTCTCAACCGTGTCGCCATGCGTCGCCTTGGAAACTCTATAAGTACCTCGCCATGCGTCGCGGTATTTTGTTGTTTTTCTAATTCTCGAACGGTTGGACTCCTCATCTTCTCTTTCACAATGGCAACCTCCATGGGATCGTCATCCACGGCCTCCCCGGTAAGAACTCTAAATCTCCTCGGTTTACCCCTGTATTGTTAATCCATGTTCAGTTCATTCTTGACCTGTTGATTTGCACAGGGAATGGTAGCCGTGGAAGACACTGCCAAAGTGAAGGCTGACCTGAGGGCCCTCCAGGAGGAGCACAAGCTCCTTACAGACAAGCACACTCAGCTACGGCTTGACCTTGACGATCTCTTCCAGCGCATTAAGCGCATGAAGACGGATGGTGACAATGCTAGGGCGAGGACGAGGCGTCTTCGCGAGGAGAAGAAAGCCGCGGATATGACCATCGCTGGCTGCGGTTTGACTATGAAGGATACCATAGCGAAGCTGACGGAGGTCGCAGGCCTTCTTGACGCGGTAGTAGTTGATCCTAGGGACAACTTGTCGCTAGAGGAGTCCTGCGTCCTGGCTGCAAGTCTAACTGAATCTATTCTACATGCAGCCAGGGCTAAGACCACCCCTTGACCTAGCATTTTGGGTTTTATTTTTTATGTAAGTGATAAAACAACAATGAATGAACAATTTCTTTTTATGTCAATTTTCCAATTTTCCGGCTATCTTCCCTCTTTCTTTAACATTCTGCAGCTTTCAACCACGGTCTGTTTGATGTTAAATTGTGTACCTTTTCATAACTCTGACGGTATTTTGTTGTTTTTACCGATAGAAAAAGGGCACACAAATCTCAAGCACTTAATCAAAAAAATTTTCTGGGGAAAATTGGGCTCACGGGATTTTTTTGTTTATACCGATAGAAAAGGGCACCTTTTCATTGCTCTCACGGTATTTTGTTGTTTTTACCGATAGAAAAATGGCACCCAATCTCAAGCACTTTAAAAAAATTTTCTGTGGAAAATTGGTCTCACGGGATTTTATTGTTTATACCGATAGAAAAATGCAATCACTAATTCGAATATTTTTCCGGGAAATTTACTTTTTCTATCGGTATTATTTTGTTGTTTCGATAGAAAATTACATAAGTCTATCGGTATCATTTTGTTATACCGATAGAAAAGTTCCTCCGCTACTTTATTTCTCGTACACGGCCCTTTAGTTTCCCTCCACTCGAACAGTTCCACCTTAGAGCACTGCGTCTCTTCGAGAGCGAAGAAAACCCCAACCTCCGCCGTGAGCACTCACTTCCTCTCTCCCACACGACGATCGCCGGCTGGACACTGGTTCATCACTGCCACCGGTTCTTATTTTCGTCCTTCGCCCGCCGCTGCTGCGTTCTACACCGCCTCTGCATCACCAGAACTGATCGCCGCCGTAAATACCCTAATTCGTCGTTCTATTTCCAGCATCTTCTTTATTTGATCCTAGTGTTTTGCACGTACTAATTCTTGGAGTTTTGCAATTACACTAGGGTTCCCTATTGTGTTGGCTTATGTACATTCCGCAGGCAATGTTGATTTTAATTAGGGTTTACATAATATGTTCCAGTGCTGTAATGAACCTGTTTTGAGATTTTAACTTCTCTATACTGCTGTATGTGTGATCAATTGTATCCAACTGCCATGTAATGCAGATTATATGTTGGAGGTGTTCTTACACATATTCTATCGGCAGCTCATGTGTTTACCGATAGAAAATTTTCGGCACAAGTAGTAAAACTTAATTTGGATCTGGAAGGACATGAGCCATGCAATGTACTAGTTTGGTTGGGAATTTTTACTCACTTCGTATGAATATATGGCAATGTGGATGGGTCTTCGATGTATATGTTTCAAATGCCTATATACATGACTTTTCCCAACCTAATAGCTGTGAAGTCCTGATGACTCACATACAGGCTAGGCTAAAGATTATGCACAGTAGCACTTAGATGCTTGTGTGCATATTTACGTGTGAAATAATAATGCTGGCCCATGAATATTAGTGTAGCAAATCATCGAGAATGTTATGTGATGACAGTGAATGGTGGCTTGTCAACAAAATTCCATATGTAGAGAACATTGTTATGTTCTATCGGTATCTCACGTGTTTGCCGATAGAAAAATTGTCTTGTGTGGAGGTAATTGTTATGGTCTATCGGCAGCTCATGTGTTTACCGATAGAAAATATTTCTGAAGAGTTCAGTAAGTAATTTATGCATGTCTTTCTTTTTGTATTATTTTCCCTTTTGCCGCCCTAGTTAGTCTCCAGTCCTGGGCTGAGTTATGGAAGTCCAAGGCGAATTAATTGCCATATATATGGTTTGTTGAAGGTTTTGTAGGGGAAGACATGTCGTCGTCTTCATCGGATGGTACTAGTGGTTCGACTAGGGCCAACCCCATCGTAACTACTGAAGATGGGGCTGTTACATCCCAGCGCAAGAGGGTGGGGCGAGGCGCGACGACGTTGGGGCGTTTGGCCAAACGCACTGATCTTTCTTGTGAGTTCAACCAATTTGGGAGGCCGATTGGAAAGAATGCTGGGAGGTACGCGGCCTACGTTGGGCTGTTGGCGAAAGAAAGGGTGAAGATCACCGTCCAGAGCTGGAAGGACGTGACGGCGGACGAGAGGGATAGGTTGTGGGCGGAAGTGAAGGTTAAATGAACTGAAATCGCTGAACTCTTTCGTAATCACGTTCTCTTGGCTTATACTAAAGTTTAACTAACTCGTGATTAATTGTATGCATTTTTCGGAAACAGGCTAAGTGGAACATCCCCGACGATACACCTAGGACTGCCTGCTTGAAGGACATGAACGGAACATGGAAAACCTTTAAGAGCTGGCTCGTCAGTAACTTCCTAGCTGCGGGGAAATCTCCTTGCGAGAAGTACCCCTTCATATCGGAGGAGGTATGGGAGGAATTCACCAAGCAGAAGGGGACTGAGGAGTTCAAGGCCCTTAGCGAGAAGAATAGGGCGATCCAGAAGAGGAACGACCACCCGCATCGGCTCGGATCCCGGGGCTATGCGGGGAAGGAGGAACAGTGGAAGAAGGAAGACGAACAAAATCCTGTCATGGACACCCCTGAGTTGCCGCTCTCCGAGATCAGGGATGAGAGGTGCAAGCGATGGTGGAGGGGGAGGGGGTCCGTGTCGTCCACGGGGTCTGTGCAGTTCGCAACCCCTGGGGACGCCGACGTTGTGAGGCGAATGGTAAGTTGGCTAACCTCGTAAACTGTGTGCGCACAAGTGTATATAAGGCAATTTGTCTCACAAGGTACCTTCAAATGTAACAGATCTCTTTTGAGAAGGACGCAGCGGAGGGATTGTTTACCCCGCAGAGGGAGAACGACATCCTCACCCGAGCTCTAGGAAATAAGGAGCATCCCGGGCGGACACGGGCCGTGGGAGCCATTGTGTCGTGGAAGGCCGGTTTCGTAGATCCGGCTCCACCGAGGAAGAAGGCCCGCACCTGGAAGGAAAAGGAAGCTGACCTCTCCGATAAGATACGGGCTGAGGTACGGGAGGAGATACGGGCGGAGATGCGGGCTGAGATACGGGCTGAGGTACAGTCTGAGGTGCAGACCGAGGTCGCACAAATGAGGGAAGAGTTTGCACGGTTGAGAGAAACATTACTGGCCAAGAGTTTAGATGCGGATCCCCAGGACGACGGTACCCCGCGGGGTCGGATAAGCAGTTGCGCTTCGAAGGTACTCGCGGATCCAGTGGATCTACTTGAGGTACTGCAAGCCTTCATCTGTGCACTTAAGTTGATGCCTAGAGTTGTTTCGCTAACATATTTTAATTGTTACAAATTTGCAGGGGCCGGAGGGCTGCATCCTACAGAATCACGTAGGCGCCGGGCAGGAAGTGGTTGGACACGGCTTCGTATATCCGTCTGGGCCGGATGTCCGGGTCCACTGTGTACCTCTGCGGTTGGGTTTCGCAAAGGTACAGGTGGACATGGCCATGCCGGGCTACAACGATTCTCCGTTGCCAGTCCCAACAGAGGAACTGCAGACACTTGCCGAGGCAGTGGGCTCCTACGTACAGTGGCCCAAGAAGTGTCTTGTAATACAACCGGTAAATCCTACACATTTTAGATTACATCCTACTCAGTACACTCAACTTGCATAATCTAACATACGTGCCCATTAATTGAAGTGGCCTGCCGCGGGGCTACCAGGGGACTGCGCCCCCAGCTCGGGGCATGAGGGCCGATCTCGTGCGAACCTGGACACATCAAAGACGGCCTCGACCCCACCCAGCGCATCCACGCCTCCACCTCGGAAGAAAGCCGCCATCACCTCGCCCTTGCCTTCGAAGGTACGCGCTCAGTCCCCGGCAAAAGGCAAGGGCGGCAAAGGCAAGGGCAAAGGGCGACAGGGACTGCCGCGGACGTTCACGAACGCGCTCCCACTCCTGTCGGAGGCATCTTTGCGGAAATTGGATCGATCAACCAGAGACCTCCACGACTGGTACCTACATCGAGCTCGGCGCAGCCTGAACTTCTTAGTTCCCTACAGGCCTGGGCAGTTCCACCGTGAGCCCGGGACTATATCCGTGGCACACGAGGATCTGTTCGACCTCTACAACTGGCGGGAGCTCGATATGTCCATCATACGGACTGGAGTCCTGTGAGTTTGCTGATGCTATGTATTGCTGTTTTCTAACTCTGTTTGCTAACTCTGCATTAATGTTGCAGCTCATTTGAATACTGAGTAACTTTCTGTGAAATTAATATTAATCTCGTCCTTCGCATGCAGGTGCATGTACAGGCTAGCATCGGAGGCTGCGTGTGACAAGGTGGGTTTCCTCGACCCAGAGAAAATAAGCCTCACGATGCTAGAGCAGGACGCCGCGCACGCTGAGCAGTACATATCCAGCGCGCTGATGGCGCAGCAGGACAGGGACTTCATTCTGGTGCCGTACCACCAAAGGTTAGTGCATTTCGTACTAATTTAACTCAATCTTGTATGTTACACCTGAGATGTACTTTGAGCTAGCGGATTTCGGTTTTACGTACAATGCAGGGGCCACTGGATCCTCATCGTGATCTGTCCGCCGAGGAACGAGGTGTACTACCTCGATTCGATGCGTGACAGATTATCGATGGAATATGTGCTCAAGGGGAATATGGCGGCGTAAGTAACTTATATGTTTGATTTATATTTTGACCTCACTAGCTAATGATAATACATTAACTGGCAATACTAACTGAAATGCAGGGCTTTTGATAAATATGTGTCCGCTGGAGGGAGGCATGCCGCACCGCAGGGCTCCGTACTAGCTTGGAAAGAATATGAGGTACTCACGAGACTTTTTGTTTATGCTTAATTAGTTTATGGAAACAATATATAGCTAACATGTCTTCGCATATGCAATTATCTCAGTGCCATCAGCAGCCGCAATCGTGGGAATGCGGGTTTTATGTGCTGCGCTACATGTACGACCTAGTGCGGACAAACTTTTCCCGATTCCCCCAGGTAAGCATCGATAGCTAACTCAAATTTCAAAAATGGGTGTCACGTTCTAAATTAGGATCGAAGTTAGTTAATCAGTATGCACACATGCTTGCAGATCGCCATGTCGAAAGACCAATATGAAAATGCAAAGATTATATATCTTCGACAAATCTGGGCACAATATGTCATGGAGGAAGTAGCGCCCAACCATTCAGCATGACAATTTTCTCCTTTTGGTGTACTCTGCATAGACTGTTCATATACATGTGAATAAATATATATATGTGAATAAATGTCCACATTGGATTGCAATCTGTATTTGTCCATACATATGTGAATAAATGTGAATAACTGCCTAATGTGTCAATTTGTTCTGTGAATTTACCTTGCATCTGTACTGTATTGTGTATCCAATCTATATTGTATTGCAACTGTACTGTATATGTGAATGTACTGTATTGTGATGCAAATAAAGTACTGTATATGTGATTGCTCTATCGGTAAATTCATCAACAACCGAGAGACTACTGTCCTTTTTTCTATCGGTACAATCAAAATTAACCGTTAGAAGAGTTTGACATTTCCTGCCGGTGAACTCATACATATCCGATAGAGTACTAAGCTTTTTTCTATCGGTAATCTTGTAGTTAACCGTTAGAATAGTGGTACTTTTCAATCGCTATTGACGAGTTTTCTATCGGTAAACTTGTAATATGCCGATAGAATAGTGTGAGTTTTCCTGTCGGTAAACTTATAATTAGCCGTTAGAATAGTGGTACTTTTCAATCCGCTAGCGACAAGTTTTCTATCGGTATACTCCTAATATGCCGATAGAGTACTAAGCTTTTTTCTGTCGGTAATCTTGTAGTTAACCATTAGAATAGTGGTACTTTTCAATCCGCTAGCGACGAGTTTTCTATCGGTACACTCCTAATATGCCGATAGAGTACTAATCTTTTTTCTGTCGGTAATCTTGTAGTTAACCGTTAGAATAGTGGTGCTTTTCGAACTGCTGGACGTAAGAATACGACGGGATTTCTATCGGTAGATTCATAATATGCCGATAGAATAGTGAACTTCTTCTGTCGGTTATTTACCGATAGAAAATGTCCAGTCTTGTTCTATCGTGTCTATCTCTATCGGTACAAAAACCGATAGTAGAAGGATTTTTTTTACCGATAGAAGACTGCATTTCTGTACTAGTGAAACAAGACCAGGACGCAACATCGGACGCATTTCATGGTCAAGTACATCGTGGCAGAGTTTCACCACGACGTCGAGACATACCCGGTGACCTTCGAAGACCTGCACAATTTATTCAACAGAGACGCGCTCGACGTGTCCATCTTATGGTCTTGGGTGCTATAAGTATCTACTAACCTACGCCTGTTCGTGCATATACGGATATATGTCATTTATTAATTGGTTAGTTCTGTGCAGCTGCATGACCAAATATGCCAAATCTAAACGGGAACCTGTCGGTTTCCTGAAGCCCCTGATGGTCGCTGAGGTGATGTCTAAGAGCGACGCGGACTTCGTTGTCGACTACATCAAAAGAGGGTTTCTTGCTCAGGTCGACCAGGAGTACGTACTTGTACCCTATAACCAGAGGTGAGTGCTTTCATAAGTATTTTACCCATAGATTAGTGTCTCCATATGCACACCCCAGACTTAGAATAAATTATAAATTCTTTACGCGTAACATGTAGGTACCACTGGATTCTACTGGTGCTTATTCCGAAATGGAACAAGGTGTTCTACCTTGATTCATTGCAGAGGAAAAGGTACGATTATGGCGGTGCGTGAGATGTCTTCGAAAGGTTAACTTGTTTTATGATGTTCATGTTGACCCGTGTTGCATCTAAATTTACAGTCCTTAAAGTGTCAATTTCAACTATCTGCAAGGCTTTCATGAACTACTTTGCCGAAGGAGGGCACCAACACAAGTGGCGAGCTGATAAGTTTCAGTGGGTATAATTTCTGGTACAAATTTCAACCGGCATCTGTTTTACTTTATAACGTCTCCCCAGCTAACTCTCAATCTGTACATTGGCAGTGCCATCAGCAGCCGGACGACAATACATGTGGGTTCTACGTGATGCACCACATGTATGACTTGATCACCCCCACTGGCCAAATTTTCCCGAGGTATACAACTGCCGCTCTTTGTATCGATTTGGCAAAATTTACAGCTGCATTGAGCTAGTTTTTTCTGTAGCAAGTCTTGCTGCAGGGCGTCAACTTCCCTTCCGAAAGCTTTGACCTTGCGCAGATTGGTTTAGTACGAGGGATGCTGGCTGAGTTTTTCATGGGGGATGTCATATCACCTGAGGGGCAGTTTAGGGACCCGCTCGGTTTATATTAGTGCGGTCCTTACTAACTGAGACTAGTACAGTAATACATATGTAACATGCTAACTTTAATTGTTGATTAATTTTATTTGTTCAATCTCAATTGTACATATAACTAATATATGTTGCATGAAAGTTACAATTTGATTGATTTATTGTTTCCGTGTATGTGTCCGAAATGCCGAGGTTGTGTATGTGTCTGAAATGCTGAGAATATTGTGTATGTCTTAAAAAGTTGAGTTCTGTTTATGTATGAAATTAAATGATGAGTTGTATATATGAAATGCTATTGTACAGAGGGCATGGCTAGCATGATTCCTAAGGCTAGCCACAAAAAAAGACAAATCTTTTAAAAAAAATTAATATGCACAGGCGGTTTTGAGCTGAAAACCATTTGTGATAAATCTGTGTATGTAATAAGGAGACTATCACAAACGGTTTGCAGTTAAAACTCGTCTGTGATACTCACGCTATCACAGATGGTTTTCAGTTAAAACTCGTCTGTGATACTCATGCTATCACAGGCGGTTTTCAGTTAAAAAACATCTGTGATACTCATATTATCACAGACGGTTTTGAGATAAAAACCATATATGATACTCATTCTATCACAGTTGGTTATAAGATGAAAACCGTCTGTGATAGTCATACTATCACAGACGATTTTGGGATTAAAACCGACTGTGATAGAATGAGTATCACAGACGGTTTTTATCTCAAAACCGTCTGTGATAGGAAAATCACAGGCGTTTTAGAACCATCAGTGATAGTGCTCGAATATCACTGACTCGAATATCACTAACTTTTCAGAACCATCTGTGATAATGTATTATGTAGTAGTGTATCAGCATCTACAACCAGACTTTCTTCCTCATCTTTGGTAAGTCGCCCTAGAATTTGGGACGCCATTGAGATGAATATGGAGAAGGAAAGGTTAAGAAGATGAAGAGTCTAAGACTTAGAAAAATTTCGAAAAGCTTAAAGACTCTGAAACTCGAATGCCAAATATATAGAGCTTCAAAGGTGACGGTTCGAGTCCCTGGCATCGGGACATGGTGAATTACCTCGAGATTTTTTCCATTTAATGCCTGTCATGATTATCTGACAACCGCACCCAAAGTATCTCCTGGGGTTGTGTTGGAATTCGAAGCGACAGAGCAGCTCTTTGGAATCTGAAATGTCACTTTAAAAAGAGCTGTGTCGTTTCAAATTAGGGGGCTAGCTGACAGAGATTATTACCCGAGTCAGTCGCCCATGCCATTTTGTGGTCGAAAGAGCCATAGAATGAGACCAGAATTATTTATATGCCTCCTCGTGGTCCTAGACACCTAGGAGAGAGATTATGGAGTAGTCCAAGATCTTCTGGACATAACCCGTTGCGAGTATTGTCGCTTACGACCTTAATGTTTATGGTTGTAGAATATATACTCTTACATGTCTACAGGCGCCATGGTTGTGAAGGAACCTTCCCACGACCATGCTGGTCATAAAAGCAATACCAATATGTGGTTGTAGTTAGTGCACAATCACAATTATTGAGAAGTCATGTTAAAACCTGGAGTATGGTCGAGACCTACCGACCTGAACATAAGGATTATATAGTCATGCTACCATCGGTTATAACTACCCGTAATCCTTCTTCCCAGGAAAATGCAACTTCCCTTATCATTGATATGTTAAACCGTTAAAGAGATAAAGGTGAATGTATGGTTATCTATAAATCGTGCATCACAACCGTCGAGAAGATGAAGATAAACGTGTAGTTATCTATAACTACACGTACCAACTACCCAACTTCCCTTTATTGGCACCCTTTCGACAAGTATACAAAGAAGACCAATTCAAAGAGGAAGGGGGGCATTTAGATGTCAAGTGATCGAAAGACAGAAGCCTTTTAGATCAGAAGATTAGGAGAAGACTTGTTAGTCTTTACAACAAATTCTCTCTGTATTTCATCTTATTTATAGTGAAATCATAACGGAAAGTAGGGTTATTACTCAGACTTTGAGGGCCTGAACCTGTATAAACTTTGTGTCATTTGGATTCATAGATACCGTGACCTCTTGGGTGATTGTGAAGATTGTCTTGTTGGATCTAGGTCGATCTAGGTATCTAGGTTTTGATGATTAATGATGATTTGGATAAACCCCTGATGGTTAATGTTAATTTGGATAATGATAGTCTTGATGATTAAATAGCAACTTGAATAAATCCTGGTTTAGCACAATAATATTGAATTGTTATTTGTTAAACCCTAGAAGTCGATGACTCCCTGTTATTGTTTAATATTGATGCATATGTTGAGGGGGAGCTTTATGGTTGTATCAATCTTGTGCTAAATGTAAATTGAAATGTCATGTGATAAATCTGGAAGTTTGATGACTCCTTGTTGAAGTATTGATATCGATGCATATGATGAAGGGGAGCTCGGTAGTTGCATCATGCTTATGCTTATCTTTATCATGACATGAGTAGTATGGATCGTGTGCGTATTTCTTGTATCATATATGGATCTATATGATTATACGATTCATCTCTTACTCATTTGTTACTTACCGAAATTGGTTTTGTCATTTCACCGAAGAGAGAAATTGTTGAGTTAACTCCTTGTGTGGAGTAATTTCTCTAGTAATTAATGACAACCTAACTATGAGACTAACGTTGTGCGTTGAGTATATGTGTTGTAGTCTCAAAGTGTATTGCGAGATGAAAGTAAGCAAGGGCGTGTAGAGGATGATGCCGATATGAGTCATCTCAATATGAGTTATCTCAAGCGAGGTCAAGCTTAGCGAGGTCGAGCTTTGCGAGGAAAACCTTCGTGGGGTCGAGCTTCATGAGGTCAAGCTTCACCGAAGGTAAAATCCAAGACTAAGGATTGTTTTCTTAGAATTTTACCGGTCTCGGTGTTTGGAGATAGACCGGATTGATAGGACTTTTTTTTACTAGTTTGACCATACTATTAAGAGTGGTCGAAAACTAGTAGCTTGAGTCTATCTAGTGTGGAAACTCAAATTCATTCATATCATCTTGCACTAGTGCTTAATCACCTTTTGCATTGCTAGAAAGTCTAAGTGTAGTTTGTATTGCATTAAAGAAAATGTTTTGAAAACTGCACTTAGTCGTGGTCGCCAGCTAGAGCAATATATTTTATTACTAGAGCTGGTCGTGATCGTATTTGCACATTCTGATAGTATCCTTGTTTGGTAGGTGGTCGTGGTTGTATTGCCGATTTGGCTGTATCTTTGTTTAGGGTTTGGTCGTGGTCGTAGAAGTTGAAGCTAGTCATACCAGCTTTCAGCTCGCTTGCGTACACTCGACCAAATCCACCCGACCACCTGTTTTCGATCGGATATTCGACCTGTTGTTTTAATTCGTAAATCATATTGGTCGTGGTCGTCGCTGAGTGTCAACAGACATATCTGCGAGAAAACAGCAAATCCGCATGTGCAAATACCCTGAATTTGAGTTTAAAGTAAAATTGTAAAGTCCTGTTTAAGGTTTGCACAGGCCGAACATTGTCCATGATGGCTGAACATTGTCCGGCCTGTACAAAACTCAAGTGGCTGTTGCAAAAAGAAAACATATATAAATGAATTTGTTCGGAGCTTTTGTCCAGGGTAGGCCGGACATTGTCCTCTGTGGCTGGACATTGTCCGGCCTGTATAAAAAATTGTGAGGTTTTAATTTTATATGAAACAGAGATAGATACATATGTCCGAGGGCTTTTGTCCGGAATGTCCGGCCTTTACAAAAAAGTTTCCCAATGGTAACTGACACATTTGCAACGGTTGAAATTTGTTGTACTGGCCAAACAGCGTCTGGCATGGCCAGACAATGTCCGGCCTGTACAAAACTGGCGTAATTGGTTGCAAACGGCTAGTTTTCTTGAGGGGCTATATATATATATCTCATGTTGGGTTTCATTTGAGGTTGCTCAAACACCTGAAATTCCAGTGCATAAGCTAGGAAAACTCTTTGGAATCAATCTATTACATTTAGGGCTAAGATTTGAGCCAAATCTTTGAGAGCAAATTAGAGAGAAAGTTTTGGTGAAAGGCTAAGAGTGCTTAGTGCACTTCATCCACCATTTGCAAGCTAGTGCTAGTGTGTGTGCATACACTTGCATCATTTGAGCTTCTAGCATTTGATTCGTTCAAGTGAAAGGGTCCGACTTGTTACTCTTCACGATCACCTTCGCCTAGATGGTGTCGAAGGAGAGTCACGATCTCTCCGGTTGAAGTTTGTTGGAGAGGCCGACAAACAACATGTGAAAGGTTTGGTGCTCGCCTATCCAGTGTGGAGAAGGAGCAACCCGAATTGAGATATCCTTCGTGGATATAGAAGTGAGGCTCACGCGTGAGCACTTCAACAAGGAGTAGGGGAAACTGGGCGAGTCTCCGAGACCTCGGTAAAAATCATTGTGTCGATTGTCTCTCTTTTGTATAATTCGTATTCATATTGACACAATTGCTTGATTTATTTTGTTGCATGTTATATTGAATATTCCATATGGTTGACTGCAACTAGTTGTTAGATTGTTGATAAACCCTTTGCAACCCTAGGTTATTCTAAACATCTTTTAAAATTGCTTAGTCGATAAAGAATTTTTAAAAACCTCCTATTCATCCCCTCTAATCGACATTCTTGATCCTTCAATTGGTATCAGAGCTAGGTCTCTCATTTATCGGCTTTACCGCCTAGAGAGAAAGGATGAATTCGATAGAGAATTTTGGTTTGTTTGCTCCTCACTTTGATGGCTCAAATTATTCACGTTAGAAAATTATTATGAGTACATATTTTGAGGCATTAAATTTAAACCTATGGAGGTTAGTACAAAAAGGTATAACTTATTCGTCGAAGTCAGATAAGAAAATTCACCTCTTAAATACAAAAGCTAAAGATGTGCTACTTAACTCACTTAACTATAACGTGCTCGAACTAGTGAGTGATTGTTCGACCGCTCATGATGTTTGGACCACTCTTGAGTCTGTATTTATGGGCACATCTAGCTTTGCGCATGCTAAGATACGTTTATTATTATGGGACTATGAGGCATTTGTGATGTTGGAGCATGATACACTCTCCACCATATATGATCGCTTGATCACAAATGAACTCAAAGCCCTTGGCGCTAATATTTCTGATCTAGACATTTACATGAAATTACTCCAAGTATGGCCAGAATGTCGCTATGGTGATTTCATAACTACCCTTACGAATAGTGATCTTTCCAATACTTCACCAAGAAAACTCATTGACATGCTTGTATCATGTGAGGCTATGTCCAAGAAAAATGACATATGTTCCAACTCTGAGCATATCAAAGATGATGATCTCATTACGGAAGATCAGGAGCTTTCTAGCGAACTTAAGGACGTCAACGATTCACCCACTCTCGATCCATTGACCCACTCTCCATTTATTGTCCTGCTCTTGCTCAAAAGGAAACATGAAAACTAAT
This sequence comes from Pharus latifolius, assembly GCA_019359835.1. Classification (NCBI taxonomy): domain Eukaryota; kingdom Viridiplantae; phylum Streptophyta; class Magnoliopsida; order Poales; family Poaceae; genus Pharus; species Pharus latifolius. Next base: position 18,581,406 of record CM033325.1, on the reverse strand, counting down.
TTATTTAGCGCAAAGCATAGATTTGGACAGTCAACAATCAAAGTCTCCATAAACACTATTCAAATATAGTTGACAGTGAGAAAGCTCTCCTTTAACGCTCATCATTAAATGGCAGCAGTGGGCTTGTAGTCAATTATGAGAACCTTCTCGGCTGCAGCTAAGAATTCATTAGCAAATTCAGTATGTGCCGGGTGCGCAATGTACCCTGCGATGCCTTCTGTGCTTTCAAAAGTGGACACAACTTTGGAGATTACTTATCTGGAATGGAACTAACCAAACTGTTTGAACAACAGTTCCATCGAATTCAAATGTCATATTCTCAAAAGGAAACATGAAAACTAATTTATTTAGCACAAAGCATAGATTTGGATAGTCAACAATCAAAGTCTCCATAAACACTATCGAAATATAGTTGACAGTGAGAAAGCTCTCCTTTAACGCCCATCATTAAATGACAGCAGTGGGCTTGTAGTCTATTATAAGAACCTTCTCGGCTGCAGCTAAGAATTCATTAGCAAATTCAGTATGTGCTCGGTGCGCAATGTACTCTGCGATGCCTTCCGTGCTTTCAAAAGTGGACTCGAAGACGTGTGTAAATCCTTGATGCATGTTCTCTACGCTCACATCAGTTCCCCTGCATATCAGTAGTGTTATATACGACATGAAACTGGCGAACTGATGAAACAGCACAGCAGGGCATCAATGTAACAACTATGTACTGAAGTAGAGAACACGATCAAAAAACTTTCAATTTGACAAAAGTGATGCCTTAGTTTGCTAGATGCGATGAAGAATATACATGAGCACGAAAATCATGAAAAGATTTATATGGTCATCAAGGGAAGTTTCAAATGGTCGTATCATAGTTGTGCGGCTCATATATCATAGAGAACTGCAATTTTCGCACATTAAAGAAGACTTCAAAGTTTTTTTTTAGGAAGAAGACTTCAAAGTTAATAGCATGTGAAGGAAAATGTTCTAATGGCATAATATCACTCACGTTCAAAATAGTTGTGCTATTTTTTGTTACATTACATACAACTCCAATGAAAACCATCAAGATCTAAATTTACATCATGCAGAAAACTCACATGACATTCAAGTGTTCATTTATAACAAAGAGCAAAAGAAAGGTTGAACATTTTAGAAGCTTAATAGTTACAAGATAATCCATAAATCTAAGCAAGCAAAATGTACATCATAAGAAAAAAAATTTTCCCTCCTAGAGCGTGCTTGTTTCCTTGCAGGATCCATTGTTCTAACACTTCTCAAATGGAAGTTTAGCATTGTACGGTGCTCTTGAATTTCATTTTGCAGTTATGGTTGGTTTTTTTTCCCGTTAATGGATCATCATAATATGATAATGGATTAGGTAGCGGCCCAAAAATGGCAAGGTTTTCTTTGAAAAGAAAAAGGAATGGGATGGGTATGAATCCTTAACTACAAAAATAAGCACCTCTCCTAACTAATTAGAACATTAGGATTAGACAAAACCGGCTTCTCAAAACAAGAAAGTGATAGCACCTGGTTTGCATATGTAGGTTCAATAGGACCTCGAAGGGCAGATAGGTTTTTGTTAAAGATGGGCTTGTTGAAATTTTTCTTATATTTGTTCAATAATGACAAATCAAAACCAAAAGTCAAAAGGAAATTTATCTCCCTATGCTTGATGCAATTCCTTTCTCCACAAAAAGATGGCATCGGTGATGACATTTGGGGTTTCTTTAAAAATTGGTTCTATGACATTGGCCAAAAGATATGAAAATTGAGAATTTTGTTTTGGAATAACCCATTAAGAAAAAGAATTGTAAAACTAACTCGAAACTTTTAAAAATAACAAAACTACCCTTCAGTCATTGGACCCAATTCCAACGACTAAAGAGATAGCATGGCCCATGTGCCTCGCTGGCCCAGTCGCACTCCACGCTAGCCCTTCACTCGCTTAACGACTAAACGACTGAAACCCGCAACATTTCAGTTGCTTAACGGGTGAGCGACTAAAGGGTCCTTCAACCTAGAGGGCAGTGGATGAAAAGGTTTTTTGTTACCGGGTTAGGGTTTCAGTTTCTGAGATATACAGTCTAGGGTTTTTTTTGTTTTCGGGGACTGAATATTAGGGTTTTTTTGTTTCCAAGGACTGAATGCTAGAGTTTTTGTTTCCGGGTTAAAAAATGGCTAGGGTTTCGGTTTCCAGGAACTGAAGTATAGGATTTTTTGTTTCTGGAGACTGAATGCTAGAGATTTTTGTTTTCGGGTTAAAAAATGGCTGAGGTTTCGGTTTCTGAGGACCGAAGCTAGGGTTTTTTTGTTTACGGGGACGGAATGCTAGGGTTTTTTGTTTCTTCGGACTTAATGACTGGGACTGAATGTCTTCGATTTGTAACAAGTTTTTTGTTTATGGGGATTGAATGACTCCAGTTTGTAATACGTTTTTTTCAAAATTGCACTTAAAATTTATTGAAAGTTCTATCTATTTGAATGTTCTATTTTTAAAATGAGTGTACTAGGTTTTTGTTGCTCTGATTCCACCTTAAATTATATTGAAGCTATTTATCGAAGGTTCTATACTATTTTGAAAATCATCTAGTTTCATAAGTAGTTTGCTTCTTAGTCCTTCCAACAAATATATAGTTTGGAACACGCAAAGCAAATGGCTCGAAGCAAATCTATAGAAGTGCTTAATAAGTTGAAGACTCAAAACAAGTTTTAGTAAGTAAATCAGCTAGAATATGAGGGGAGAAAATTAATAGAGTGTCCAGCTAGAAACTAATACGAGTAGACAAAATATAAAGTTACATGCGTCTATAACAGTTGAAAGAACAATTGGAGCCCGATCTAGAGTAGCAAAAGGAGATCAAACTTCGGAGCGCCACTTGATCCGAGTAAATAGTGTCCAGCTCGCCTAGGAGAATATTTATAGTGTTCTTCTCTACCTCATTCTACTCCGAGTCAAGCATACTCTCGTCCAGTGACTTCCATATAGTTGCAAACTTTGACTCTTGATTCTATTTAGCAAGTATTTTGAACACTTGCTGACTTGCATCAAACACTTACTCTTCAAACGAGTATGAAAATTCGTGTGAAGATGACGAAAGCACCAACGACTCTGTAGGTTCTCTCAGGTTAGAGATGGATCCATTCTAGATTGCATGTACTCGATTGCACTCAGCAATCCTATGTTTCGATCGTGAATTAAGCATACGCGCTCATGATCTTTCAACACCTCATTCTTCAGTTCGCCAAAAAACAACTAGCTACTATAGTTCTCCCCCTCGACCACTACATATGGTATGGGCAAAAGCTAGTCGTTGGCATCAATTGCCACGACAGTCAATAGAGTACTCTCATACTTTCATGTCAAGAAAGTTTCGTAAATGTAAAGAACATGTCTCATATACCTAAACGATGTAACACACTACTGGAATGCCCGGAAAAATCACTGCAGTATCATGTGCTCAGATATAACAAAACCATCTGAGCCGATAGCCGGCGTATCCACCATTTTGGTGACTGTGCCTGAATTTTCTTCATATATAGGCTAAAAAAGTCTCGGTATGGAGTTATATGTTTCAACAAATGTCCCAAACAACTCTTCCAGCGCCTTTTGTTTAGCCTCCACGCCTTTCCATAATTGATTTTGTAACCATACTTTTCTGCAATATGTGCAATAATCATTTTCGGTGGCATTGCCGTATTTTCCTTTACAATCGATAGTATTAGATTGGCAACAAAATTGGAAGTGATATTTTTATGCTGCTGCAACATGCCCTCCGCTAGACATCTATGGTCTGCGACTCTTGTCACCTTGAAAAAGGCTCATAATATGGACATGTGACACGTACATATCATGGGCAATTCTCGATTAAGCACTTTATAGCCCACAAGTCTGGATTTGATTTAACCACCCGTAATGGCCTATTGAGTAAAGCAGCCCATGAAGTGATGTCTTTTTTTCATCTTTATTAGTCCGAAACAATTGTATAAGCTGTATGGTTGTTTCATTGAAAGACCATTTCGAATTTAGATCTACAGGAACCACAGCTGACATCAAAGCCGATGAACCAGTCCAATCATTTATAGGACTTTGCTATTCTGTTGGTTCCTCCGGAGATTCATAAATATCTTATGGATCAGTGTACTCTTCGTTGAAATTCTACTCTAATCCGTGCAATTCATCAGTTAAATCTGCTTGACGGTTACCGAAACAATTTGTATGTGTGATGCTTGCATTCTGCATAGCTACACTGGCACTGGCACCTTTACTACTGAGATTAACGGTTCTTGGTGCTCTTACTATCGAATGATTGCCTTCCGAACTTTTTATGATAAATTAAAAATTTCACCGTAAAGTAAAAGCTTTGATACCATGGACTGGATTTTTAACAAATTGTACAAACGAACCCCACAATTTGTCACCTTTAAGTTTCTTAAGTACCCATTTATTTCCTTCTCGTAACAAGCCTTCAACTCTAACACTATCTGTCATAGGATTAAATTGTAACAAATCAATTAACCACATCTCCAAATCATTGAAAGACATTAACAGTGGTTGTGACGTTTGGCAATATACATGGGGGCATGCATTAAGATCATCACCATATAGTTTATTATGAATTATATCAGTTCTGTAATATATGCAAATCATATCGGGTTGCTCCATAACCTACTCAAATTAAACTTCCATTTTAGGTTAAAACACAACAATATGTTTAACTAGATTCTCTTAATGAGCATAGACGTAAATAATTCTACATAATTCAATACTTTATTTAATAAAAATTGTAAATTCTAGGGTGAACCGAAACTATCCATCCTAGACCATAGATCGGAGGGTGATACAAAAAATCCTGTGGTGAAGCGAAAAATATTCTAAACCCTAGAGTGAAGCGGAAAATTCTAGGGTCCTACAAAAAATAAATTGCCTGTCCGGACACTACAAAAAATCTTAAACCCTAGGGTGAGGCGGAAAATCTTAGGGTGATGCAACTGCAAAAAAACCTAAACCCTATTGTGAACCAAAAAATCTAAAGGTGATATAAAAAATCCTAAATTCGTAACGGACAATGCAAAAAATCCTAAACCCTAGAGTGAACCGAAAAATCTGAGTGTGATATAAAAAATCCTAAATCTGTAGTGGACACTGCAATGTGTCACAAAATCTAGGGTGAAGCAGAAAATTCTAGGATGATACAAAATATCCTAAAACCGTACCGGACACTGCAAAACTATGTGTCCTACATCCTGGGGTGAAGTAGAAAATTAAATTTTTACTTATCATAAATCCTATGATGATACAAAAATTAAATTTCTAGTTGTCTATAACCCTAAAATAATATAAATAGTTAAATCTAAATATTATCTACGAGTTAACAATTATTCACTTAAATGATCGAATAGTCATGAAATACTGTACGTTCAGAATCGGCGAAACCTTCCTCCTCCTCTTTTTTTTCCTTTTCCTTTTCCTTTCCCTTCTCTTCTTCTCTTTTTTCCTTCTCCCCTTCCCCCTTCTTCTTTCTCTCTTTCCTTTTCCTTTTCCTTTTCAGTGCAATGGTTTGCTGTCTCAGTTAAAAATGACGTTTCCACTGCCCTCCACATTTAAATAGTATCTTCAGTCACTAACCCGTTAAGCGACTGAAACATTGAGAGTTTCAGTTGCTTACCCAATAAGCGACTGAAGGGTGACGTGGAGCGTGATAAGGCTAGTGAGCCCAATTATCGACTAAAGCCCAATCACGAATTGGATCTAGCGATTGAAAATTAGTTCTGTTATTTTTAAAAGTTTTCGGTTAGTTTTGTAATTTATTTTTAATGGGTTATTCCAAAAAAAATTCAAAAATTGACACATTGTTGAAGAATGGCACTACTTGATATGGACACCCCTATTTCTATTAATACAGTAATATATTTTGAAATATTGAGAGAGAACACTTGTTAAAACAAAAGAATACGCTTGGATGGATTCAAACCAACTGCCTCACATAGGTTGGTTCGGCCAAACTAACTGGCCCACCGCCTCCTCGCACTTCCCCTCACCTCTCCCATCCCGAGTTCGCCTCTAAAACCTTGCCCTTTCGCTACCGTACTACAATTTTGTAAAAGAAAAATAAGGTTGTTTTTCTATGGTGGTGTAAAATTCCAGCAATTTCCATGACTCGTGGTGTCATAGAGAAATATCCAGCATTTGCGGTGCCAATTTCCTTCAACCGATTGGCCAAATTTTGCTTTAATAAGAGATAAACCTCACGGAACCCAACTATCCACACTTAAACTAGCATTGAATCTTCAGATCCAAGAAAGCTAAGCACTGAGGTAATTCTCAGTTTTGTTTTAAATTGGCCCAACATGTTTAGTTACTACTTACCACACAACGAGAACCCGGAACCACGGTGGCAATTCGTCGAGCACATGGCGTGCAGCACACAGCCTCTACCCAAACAACAAGCACGACAAAAAAGGACCGGGTGTAGAGAAGGTAAGGTACCAGTGGAAGGCCTTCATGGACGGGACGACATTGACAAGGCCGGCGTACCCGCGGATGAGTTGGTCGAGCCGCTCCGGCGTCACCTCCGGCTTGAAGCTGGCCAGCAGAATGTGTTTCACAACTCCATGCGGTGCGGCCATGGCTTCAGGCTTCAGTACGCAGAACGCAGTCTACCTTACCTACCTTTCCCAATTCAGCACCTCCCCTGTTTGGCTCAGCTTTGTAGGTGGCTCACTTATGGAGTGTAGGATACACAAGTGGCGTGGTTGGTGGCGAGATGGTGGATGGGCACGTCGCAATCGCATCCCACGAGGAGCATCCGCCCGTGCATCGTGGGTCGCCCAAGAGATTGTTGATTTGAAGGTCTTTGTTCTTAAGATCACCTTGATTTGGAGATATCTACGGTATTAAAAGAAATTGTTAAATCAAGTGCAATCTCATTGTCATCAGAACTTCTCAATTAAAATAAAAAGGGCCCAGAATTACTTACCAAAGTATCTTACTGATTGTCATTCCTAAAGTTACTATGAGACTGCATTGTATTTAAGATAAAAAATTAGCTGGGTTCGATCAACATAACACCATCATCTTCCTAGTCCTTTCTCAAATAGGTCACATAATTTTCTGTGGCAATTGTGGTTGGTCTTAAACGCTCCACATTATATTTTCAGCCCAACGTTTTCTCATACTAGAATGGTGCTGGTCTTAATCAGTACTTTGGATTATCATGCAGAATATGGGGGTTTAACTATAAAAAATATCACATCTCAAGGAAAGTTTTTTTTAGATTTATAAACGATTTAGATCAATGCAAAACCCATAGGTAAATTTCAAATATAATATCTTTTATTTGTGGTCAAAATTTTCATTATCGTGGTTTGAAAATTGTCCTGCTTTACGAATCCCACAACAGGTTATAGGACGTGGAACACGCGTACGACAACTCGATTTGACCGTGCGACGAGTCACCCACATTGGGCAATCACAAAGATTGACACAAAGGATTTATACAGGTTCAGGTCTCAGTAGAGACCCTAATCTTGTCAACGTGCCCTCGACGTAAGTTGGTTGGGAAGGCTCTCTCGCGGGAAAAGGCCTCCTAAGCATGCCTATTGCTTTAACTGTATTGGACGTAAACGAAAACGCTATGTTACAAGAGAGGGGGTACAAGGGTATATATAGACCTCAAAATATGCAAATTACTAAATTACCCCAGTTGTAACCCTTGGATCGAGGGCACAGCGGTCTTTTCCCAAGGCACAAGGCCCAGATTTTCGCCATGCGTCTACTGGAACTCCCAAGGATATGCCCCGGGACGGGGGAGGCCCCATCCCGGACAGACGTCCGGGACATGGAGGGACCCTATCCGGAGGAGGTGTTCGAGACAGGGAGGGACCCTTTACCGGAGAGGTGTTCAGGACGGGGAGGGCCCCTATCCCAGAGGGGCACCCGGGACAGGGAGCGCCTCTATCCTGGAGAGGCATTCGGGATGAAGAGGGTCTCTATCCCGAAGAGGCGTCCGGGATGGGGAGGGACCCTATCTCGGAGAGGCATCCGAGATGGGGAGTACCTCTTGCAGGATCGAGGATGCCGACAAATGGGGGGGTGGTGAATAGGAGGCTTTAAAACTTGTCGTGGTATTGCGAATACCCCGGCAGGTTTTGAGAACGATCCTAGCGAAGATTACGCGGCGCGGGTTGACCGGATGACCGGTCCTCCCCCGCCGGACAAACACAAGAAATGACACGAGGATTTATACAGGTTCGGGTCCCGGTGGGGGCCCTAGTCCTGTCGGCGCGCTCCCGACCGGAATCGGCTGGGGAGGCTCTCTCCGGGGGAGAGGCTTCCGGAGCACACCTGTGAGTTTAGCTATTCCAATCAATATGAATCACTTGCTTACAACTGAGAGGTACAAGGGCTATTTATAGCACCAAAAAGAAGCAAAAAGACCTATCTACCCAGGAAGCCGCCGTCGGATCGAGGGGTAGCGACGTCCTTCTCCCGGTCAAACGTCTTGGATGCTTGACAGGTGGTCGCTGATTCCCGAGGCACTCCTCGCGTGACCTGCATGTGATCAACAACCAGAGACTTTACCTTTAGAAGGGCGATGAGGTCCGGGGCATGCACCGGAGGCCAGGTCCTCGGGCCAAAGGCGGCGACCGGGACCGGCGCCGGAGGCCAGGTCCCGGGGGCCAAAAAGGCGGCGCCGAAGGCCAGGTCCCCGGGCAAATGGCGGCGCCCGGGACCAGCGCCGGAGGCCAGGTCGCGGGGGCCAAAAAGGCGGCGCCCGGAGAGGCACCGGAGGCCACGTCCCCGGGCAAATGGCGGCGCCCAGGACCGGCGTCGGAGGCCAGGTCCCGGGAGCCAAAAGGGCGGCGCCCGGGGCAGGCACAGGAGGCCAGGTCCCCGGGCAAATGGCGGCGCCTGGGACCGGCGCCGGAGGCCAGGTCCCGGGAGCCAAAAGGCGGCGCCCGGGGCAGGCCCCGGAGGCCACGTCCCTGGGCAAATGGCGGCGCCCAGGACCGGCGCCGGAGGCCAGGTCCCAGGGGCCAAAAAGCGGCGCTCGGGGAGGCACCGGAGGCCACGTCCCCGGGCGCATGTGACGCAACTTACCTGGACTTAGTCCCGCGGAGATTTTCCCCAACAGCAGCCCCCCATGCCCCCCGGGGACGATGCTCGAGTCCCCGGTGGGTATGGTACATGTTACCGGGAAAATCTCCGGACCAAGTCACCGGAGCCGTGACGCTTCGGTTTCTGTGCCGGGCGCTTATGGCCGCGCCGCTTCGTCATAAATACGCTCGCGATCCGAACCGGCGTCTCAGTTCGCGCGCCCGTCCCTTCGTTTCCCGCGCACGGTTTGAACTGCAACAGTCCAGATTGCTCCGCGGGGTGCCACGTGGCGCCCATTTGGATCACGGCTCGCCCCTATAAATACGGCCTTGGGGGGCCCGGGAACTTCATTCCAAACTTCTCAGCCTTAGCGCGTTTAGCTCTCCCGGTAGCCCTCTCCCGGTAACTAGCTCCCGGTAGCAAGCGTCCGGAACTTTTAGACGTAGCCTCTTGAAAAGTTAGCCTCCGGAAAAAACTAACCTGATGGCACCGAAGGGTCGAGCGAAGACGACCGAGGTGCCCCCGGAGGAGGTCGCTCCGGACTTCCTCTGGGCATCCGAGTTCACGGCCGAGGACGCGGAGTCCCTGGTCGAGCGTGGAGTCATTGAGGACGGGGACATCCAGGTCCCCGTGAAGAAGGACGGAGCCCCTCGCCCCAGGCCCAGAGAGGTCGTGGCCTTCGAGGCCTTCCTGGAGGCCGGGCTCCGGCTCCCGGTGCATCCCATGCTCCGGTAGTTTTTGAAGGAGTACGGGGTGGCGCTCAACCACCTCACCCCGAACGCCATCGTCCGGATGGGCCTCTTCATTTGGCTCTACGAGACGGCGACCGGGCGGGAGCCCACCCTACGCGCCTTCCGGTACTTCTACGAGCCGACGGCGAGGAGCTCCCACCTGGTGAAGGGGGCGCCCAATTCCCCCTTTGGCTCGGTGATGGTGCAGATGCTGCCGTCCCGGGTGGCGGATTACCCGGCGGCGGCCTCCCGGGACCACTGGGGGGACTGGATCCGGAGGTGGTTCTACCTCCGGGTCTGGGACGACGAGGTGGCGTACGCCCCGGGGCCCCCCTCTTACAGCAAGTCGTCCGCGCCGAAGCCTCCGGTGTGGACGGACGAGGAGCTTGAGCTCCTCGGCAAGGTGATCTTCTCCTGGAAGACCCGCTCTATGCGGGACGCCGCCGAGGAGATGATGCTCCTGAGGATCTCCCCCTTCGCACGTGGGAGAAGGGGGATCGGCATGGGCCCGGAGCAGCGGGCCCCGGTCAAGCCGGTGGCCCGACGTAAGCCCGCTACCTGCTTTATTGCATTTACAAATTTTTGGAAATTTGACTAACTCTTTACCTCTTGTAGTCCGGCTGTACCCGGCGGCGCGGGAGAAGGCGGAGAACCTCCTGGGGAGGTATTTCGCCGACGAGCACGAGCGCGTCGTGCGCCTCTTGGGGGAGGGCCCTCCCCAGAACTTGGTGGCTGAGGCCTACGGGCTGAAGCTCCCGGAGAGGAAGCCCCTCCCCACCCCCGGGTCACACAAGCGGGGGAAGGACGCGGTCGGGGAGTCTGAGCCTAAGAAGGCCAGAGTCCAAAAGGCCCCCGGCCCGTCGACGACGCCGGCGGCGGCACCGGCGAAGCCCCGGGACGAGAACCCCGGGACCGGGCGCGCCCGAGCGCAGGCCCGGAAAGAAGCAACACCCCCTCCCCCGAAGAGCCCCGTTGCGGCCCGGGGGAAGGAACCGCCCGCGGGCGGGGCGGTGTCCGATTCGGCGGACTACGCCCCGTCGCCGTCTTCGGTAGCGGCCCTCCCGGCGCCTCCGGCACCCTTGGAGCCGGAGAAGCCGGAGGTGAGGTTCGTGGAGGCCTCGCCTCCGTGGGTGGAGTGGCCCGTGGACAAGGGGGGGAGCCCCTCGCTCTATGAGGTCCCCCCAGAAGTGGAAGCCCCGGGGGCGCTCCCGCCCGGGAACGGGAAAGGGCTGATGATCCCCCCCCGGCGAGGGACCCCTTCCGGGACTTCCTCGGCCACTTCTTCTTCGGCGACGAAGACGACGACGACCGCCACCCCAACCGAGGTCATGCTGGGCGCCCAGGTCTGGGAGCCCGTTACCGGCCGCGGCGGGACCAGCGCCGGGCAGGAGATCGAGCGCTACGCGGAAGGCCTGCAGACGCCCAAGGTCCAAGCCTTCGTCGCGGAGGGGACGCTCCACGAGCGCTTCACAGCGCTTCGGTCCCTTCATGTCCAGGTACTCACCCTAGGCGGTTGTCGCTTTCTCTTGGCTCCCTGCATCCAAAATTTTTCTAACTCTGGAATTTTGTAGGGGGCGGCAATTACCTGGGGCGTCGAGCAGCGCGTCATCCGGCTGCTTAAGGAAGCGGAGGACAGGGCCGCCTCCTTCCTGAGTCAGCGGGATGAAGCTCTCCAGGAGCTGGCCCAGGTTCGAGCCCAGGTCCACGTCTCGGAGACCGTCAACGGCAGCCTCCGGGAGGAGGCGAAGGCGAAGGAGGAGGCCTTCCGGGAGCTCGAGGAGTCGAGCGTCCGGGCGGTGGTGGACGCGGGCCACTCCGTCCGTTCGGCCCTCGAGAGCCTTGGCGTAAGTCTAGGCTCCGGGGGTGGCTCGGAGGTGCCCCCGGCCACGCTCGCGGAGGCTGTGCGTTTTCTTAACGCACAAGTCTCCGTGATCCCGGAGGCAGCGGACGGCCGGGCGCGAGGCCGGGCGATCCCCGTCGTCGCGGCCGCGGCCGGGCTCGTCGAGCACCGGCGAGTGGGCGCCCAGGCGATCGGGGGCCGCACCCCGTGGAGCTTCCCCGAGTTCTTCGAGCCCTCGCGCCGGGAGGTGGAGCAGCTCGCCGGGGGCTTCTACGACCGGATCATCCGGGTGAGATTCCCGGCACCGGCGCCTTCGGCAGTGGACGCCCCGGCCCCGGCCTCGGAGGAAGCCCCCCGGGGGGAGGACGCCAATGAAAGAGTATGAGCCTCCCCCCGGGTCTTTAGATAGGACCCTTTTGTTTTCTTAGAATTTTGATCCCGGTAGCTTCTTAGAAGAAGCCCCGGACACTTGTAAAAAGATATTTTGGAATGCAATAGAGTTAGAAATTTTTCTAAGTTTTTGAATTGAATGCAATGTTACCAGGGTTCCTGGGAGGTTACTCCCGGGCGAAGGTCCGGGAGGGGCTCTCCGGGGGACGCCCAAGCGGCTTTAATATTGCTAAGCCTCATCTCCGGGGAGCGCAGCGGGGACGCCGTCCGGGAGCCCGTCCGGTTAAGGTGGCATCCGAAATGGCACTTGAACAATTTTGACAATCATCGCGTCGAACTGTCCCCTCCGCGTCCGGGGTTCCGGATGATACCTCCTCTCCGGATACTTCCACCGGCGGGATATGAGTTCTGGCCCGAAGATGTGCTTCGGGAGGCTCGGCGCCGCGTGCGCGCATTGTACCGGGACTTGGCCCGGGAGCTAGCAGAGGGCCTCCGGGAGTATTAGGCGTAGGAGCCTTAGGACGGAGAGAATCCCCCGGGTTAGAGCCCGGGTTGTACCGTTTCCGAAGCCCACCGGAGGGGGAAGGTGTCCTCCGGGTTTGACAATCAATAAAGCTGTTTGCTTGCTTCTTCTTTTGTTTTTTCTTGGATGGTCTGGACGACTCCTCTTGACAAGAATGATCTAAGTTTGCTCGTGGGCGGTGCGGTCCACACCCGGGGGATCCTTATCCCCCCCGCCCACAGCGGGCCGGAGGGTAGCTCCGCGCGCTGTGGGGGAACAAGGCCCCCGGGGTGAAGGTGACCTATAGCATAGGAATTTTTCTAAGTTAGAAAATTTTAAAACGAGGTTTCCAAGGGAAAGACCTTCCGGGAGACACTCGTCCGGTCGCCGTGAGAACGGGGAGCCGGGAATAAGGCCTCGTGTGGAAGAGACATCCAAGAAAACCCGATGAGATTTCCGGAGGCGAGCTTCCTGGGAGATGACCGTCCGGTCGCCGTGAGAACGGGGAGCTGGGAATAAGGTCTCCCGAGAAGAAATGTCCGAGAAATCCGTAACTTCTCCGGGAGACAATCATCCGGTCGCCATGAGAACAGGGAGCTGGGAATAGGGTCTCCGGGAGGCAATCATCCGGTCGCCGTGAGAATGGGGAGCCGGGAATAGGGTCGCCGGGAGGCAATCATCTGGTCGCCGTGAGAACGGGGAGCCGGGAATAAGGCAAGAAATCCTGAGGAAGATTCCGGAGAAAATCCTTCTGGCAGACAATCGTTCGGTCGCCGTGAGGACGGGGAGCCGGGAATAAAGTCTTCGGGGAAAAGATATCCAAGAAAGCCATTAGACGTCCCACTGGGGAGAGCGTCTACTCCCGGAGGAGGAAGAGGTATCCAAGAAAGCCATTAGACGTCCCACTGGGGAGAGCGTCTACTCCCGGAGGAGGAAGAGGTATCCAAGAAAGCCATTAGACGTCCCACTGGGGAGAGTGACGAGGATTGACACCCGGGTCACTTCTAATAAACTTTTGGTTCAAGACAAGTTCGAACCAGACATGTATCTGGTGATGCGAACTCGAGCTATTCTGAGGGGCATCACCATGAGGTCGCAAGCTTTACGCGATCAGGTCGCGGGTTTCGTGCGATCAGACCGACAGCCTTGTGCGGTCAGAAGTTCGTATGCTATACGCGGACTGGATATTCGGGATATTGCGCGGTCAGCCAATATCCCGCGGTCAGAACATCTGCCGATCAGGATACTTGGGATCTATCTATTCGGTTGCCCAACAACAGGATATTCTAAGTATCCCGAAGATTCCTACACGTGGAGAATCAACCGTCAGAAGGTTAACACATACAGTTATCCATGAATAACACGTGTTTAACCTGCGTGGAGGTTAAGAGCAGTTCCAAAAACCGCATCCAACCGTCCGTGCAACCGATTGATGCAGTTTCCTCCACATGGCACCCTTTCAAGCAGTACAAAAGGATGGCATGGAGCATCAATCAAGGGGGGATTTTGAAACCAAGAGATCATCCAAAAAACATCAACCGAGAGATCGGAAGATCAAGAAACCCAAAATCATCCAAATTAGCCAAGTCTACGGCCCACCTCATATAGCATTTTAGTAAGCCTTCTTTGGCTTATCCTTATATACTTTTACAAGGAAAATCCTCGCCTGTGAGGACTTTTCCCTCCATTTGTAAATCTTTTACCACACTTAGTGAAATCTCAACAGGACGTAGGGCTTTTACTCCCACCATCGAGGGCCCGAACCTGTCTAAACTCTCTGTGCTCCTGTTCACCATTGTTCAGCATACCTTCCCGAAGGGTCATCTTGAAAGGTCTCACAATTACAAATTCTGCATAAGTTCGGCTGAGGACTCCGAGTCCGAATCGTCGACAGCTGGCGCCCACCGTGGGGCCTTTCTCAAGGCGTCCTAATTGAAATTCGGAGGTTCGCCGAAACATGGCTGGAGCATATGATTCCGAGAATGATTTTGATCTCGAGGATTATGCCCATATACCAATGCCTTCTCCAAGCGATCCTGTTCCGATGGAAGAGGTCAAAGGCCAGAATCTTCCACAGGGTGAATCATCTCCCCGAGTCATGTTAATCGACCAGGAGGCAACTGGTACAAGGTCAGAACCCACAGAGGTTCTTAATGTGCTAGGTGATGAATCCGGCCCGTCATACGATCCCGCTGAGGGAAAATATGATGGTGACCCTGAAGTTAGCCCAGGAAGGTTCGACCCTGATAACCTCCACCGTCTCTTTGATTTCGAGTCCGACTCGGAACAAACCGAGATGTTCTCCCCATCGGCGACCTCTCTCCCTAGGCAGTTTGCTGCGTTGTCGGAAGAAACTCCCGATCAACAGGCTGCCAGGGAAGAACAAGATCGCAAACAGAAGGAGGAGCAAGATCTCGAGCAACAGAACAACGAACTACGCAGAACTGTCCTAGAGGCTCTTCAAGATGCGCAGGCTCGTTACGATGCTGCCCCGAGTTCTTCTCGACGGTCACGTGGTCGTAGACGTGACCAGACTCCTTCCTTACCACCGGAGCATTTCCCAGTGGACGAAGAAACAATAACACCTGGTGCCCCTAGGAAAAGTACCCATGGTCGACTGCGATCTATCACGGAAGTCATGCGCAATTTTCCTCCTACGGTCACGGATGCGCAGAGACCGGCCTTTTACAGGATCCTGGCGGAAAGACTGGACGAGGTCGCATCCGAGGCGACCCCAACAGCCTCTTCCCGCTCAGTGACACATTCCCGTGAACGAGATGGTCCTCATTTTGGTTCTGGCCGACGGAGTTACCCGCCGCCTGTACCATCCCGACAGGACAAATACCGGCGAATGCAGGACTCTCGTAGTAGGGATCGAGTTCCCGTTCACTCTCGTTTGGGACCCCGAGTAACCTCGCCATTAAGTGAGTTTGCTCGAAACCCCACCGAAAGTCGCAGGACGGTTCACGGTCCTTACGTTGGTTGCAAAGCTTTCTCGCCTGGCCTACGAGCAGTCGTTTGGCCCGATAAGTTTCAACCAGGGGCCATTGAGAGGTTTGATGGAACTCAGAACCCATCCGAGTTCCTTCAGATCTATATTACTGCCATCCAAGCAGCAGGAGGCGATGACAAGGTCATGGCCAACTACCTGCCAATAGTCCTCGCAGGACCGGCTAGAACTTGGTTGTTTAATCAGCCTGAGGGTTCCATCTACAATTGGGAAATGCTATGCGATGCCATCCTCAGCAATTTCCAAAATTGTTACCAAAAGCCGGGTAAGGAGGACGACCTGCATAGACTGCGGCAAACTTCGACCGAAACACTTCGGCAGTTTGTCAAGAGGTTTGTCGGGGTAAGAAATACCATCCGAACATATCTGATGGCTCCGTAATCAGGGCATTTAAGCATGCCGTTCGATACCGGAGATTCACTGAAGACTTGCTTATCCACCCTCCTCGATCAGTGGCCGATCTGTTCGATATGGCTGATCGATACTCTGATGCAGCCGAGGCAGTCGAATGGAACCGAATGGTTGACAAGGGGGACCTACCGCCCCAACCAGGCTTCAAGGACGCCAGGAAAGAAGATTCCAGCAAAAAGTCGGAGTCTTCACCGGGTGGGAAGTCAAAAAAGTCGAAGAGGAACCGCTCTGGACAGTACCGTGAGGTCGCGGTCGCGGAGAAACCACCTTCGACCAAAGGTAATAAGTCTTCTTTTAAAAGTAAAACTGCTTCTGGTGGCCGGGATTCCGACCAGCCAGAAAAATCAACTAATCCGCAGGAGGGCAAAAGGTGGTGTCCACTCCACTATTCCGCAGGCCACGATCTCAAAAACTGCAGGAGTTGGTTGAAACAGCTGGATGATTTCTACCAAGGAGCTGGGCCAATGCCAACCTTACCGCCTAAAGAGCAGGCGTGCGGGGTTAGAGACGTCGACGGAGACGAAGAAATGGCTTACCAGGTACCTCAAAATCATGTTAATGTCATTTTCGGAGGTTCCTCCTCTTTCGTTTCCAAAAGGCAGTTTAAAACCTTTTGCCGAGAGGTTAACCAAACGGAGACATCCCTTGGCGAACCTCAATATCCCCGTTGATCGGACATGCCTTTGACGTTCGATCGTGCTGACTGTCCTGTGGGGCTAACTCGACCATTGAGACTACCTCTGGTTATTACCCCAATCATCAGTAACGCGAGAGTCGAAAGGGTCCTGATTGATGGGGGAAGTTCCCTTGATCTTTTATTGGTCAAGACACTCGACGAGATGCAAATTCCTCGTTCGAAGATCAAGCCCATAATCCATCCGTTTTATGGGATAATCCCAGGCCCCTCCATGATGCCATTGGGACAAGTGGTCCTCCCGGTCACTCTGGGAGAACCAGATAACTTCCGAACAGAATTGGTTACTTTCGATGTAATCGATTGTGATTCAGCTTATAATGCAATCTTTGGCAGGCCGACTCTTGCTAAGTTCATGATGGCAACGCATTATGCTTATCAGTGCGGGAAATTGCCTGGCCCCAAAGGTGTCATTTCGGTCCGAGGTAGTCGCAACGTGGCGCTCACGTGCGACCGGCTATCTTTGGAGATGGTCGATCAACTTCCCCTCCGGGACGCTCAGGTCGCCACCGTTGCCACCGATGCGATCAGGGCTGCTCCTCGACCAGATGAGAAACTCAAACAAGTTCCTTTGTACCCAGATGACCCATCCAAGACAATTCGGGTTGGGTCAGCCCTGGATGACAAATAGGAACTCGACCTCGTTGCTTTCCTCCGGGCTAACGCAGACGTGTTTGCGTGGAAACCGTCCGACATGCCCGGTGTCCCAAGGGAAGTAATTGAGCACAGGTTAGCAATTCGACCTGGACAACGACCAATAAAGCAAAAGCTCAGGCGTTTTGCCACCGACCGACAGGAAGCCATCCGAGAAGAGTTAGACAAACTCTTACAAGCCGGGTTTATCCGCGAAGTGAATCACCCGGACTGGCTCGCCAATCCGGTCATGGTCCGCAAGTCAAATGGCAAGTGGCGCATGTGCGTCGACTACACTAGCCTCAACAGTGCCTGTCCGAAGGATGACTTTCCCCTTCCCCGCATCGACCAGCTGGTTGACTCCACTGCGGGTTGCGAACTGATGAGTTTTCTGGATGCCTACTCAGGATATCATCAAATTAGCATGGCAGAAGATGATGAAGAGAAAACTGCCTTCATCACCCCGTTCGGCACATACTGCTACGTCAGAATGACGTTCGGTCTCAAGAACGCAGGTTCCACGTACCAGCGCTTGATGCAAAAGACCTTTCTTTCCCAGATAGGGCGTAATCTCGAAGCATATGTAGACGACTTGGTTGTAAAGAGCACCAAAAGATTGTCTCATTTGGACGATCTTGCTGAAACCTTCTGTAACTTGAATCGCTTTGGAATAAAATTGAACCCGGAGAAATGTTCTTTCGGGGTTTCTTCAGGAAAACTTCTTGGTTTCCTTGTGTATTCCAGGGGCATTGAGGTTAATCCTGAGAAAATCAGAGCTATTGAACAAATGAGGTCGCCGTCGACCATGAAGGATGTTCAACGCCTGGCTGGTCGCATGGCGGCTTTAAGTCGCTTTATATCGCGATTAGGCGAAAGGGGACTACTTTTCTTTAAAGCCTTGCGGAAACATCATAACTTCACGTGGTCCGATGAGGCCGAAAAAGCGTTTCAGGAGGTAAAAACATATCTGTCCAGTCCGCCAGTATTGGTGTCTCCTGAAAAGGAAGAACCATTACTTCTGTATTTGGCGGCCACCCCACACGCGGTCAGCGCAGTTCTGATCGCGGAAAGGGAAGGAATACACAGACCCGTCTACTATGTGAGCGAAGTACTTCATGGTCCTAAGGAGCGCTACCCTGAGGTCCAGAAGATACTTTACGCGCTACTGATGGCTTCCCGTAAGCTACGACATTACTTTCAAGCACACAAGATCACGGTACCCTCCTCTTTTCCTTTAGGGGATATTGTCTGAAATCCAGAAAAATCTGGTCGAATCGCCAAATGGGCGGTCGAATTCGGTGCCTTCGAGATCCTTTTCACCCCTCGCACGGCGGTTAAGTCTCAGGTTTTGGCCGACTTTGTGGTCGAATGGACCAACCCTGAGCCACCCGTGCAGTTGGCAGAGGAACTGGAGTGCCCCGATTATTGGACAATGTACTTTGACGGCTCCCGTAGTTTTCAACACTCGGGGGCTGGAGTGGTCTTAGTTACGCCTCAGGGCGAACAGCTTAAGTATGTCATTCAACTACACTTTGTTGCAACCAACAACGCAGCAGAGTATGAAGGTCTTCTTGCAGGGCTCCGGGCAGCAAAATTCCTCGGAGTCCGTCGATTAGTGGTGAGGGGGGACTCACAGCTAGTCGTAAACCAGGTAAACAAGGAGTACAGCACCTCCGATGAGACAATGGCTCATTACCTGGGGGAAGTGAGGAGATTGGAAAAACACTTCAGTCACTTCGAAGTCCAATACATCCCGCGAAAGGACAATATTCTCGCAGACCAATTATCCAAAATTGGATCCTCACGCTCATCCGCTCCGGCAGGAGTGTTCATTGAACACTTGGACCATCCTTCGGTCATGACTTCGGTCGAGGATGATCCGGCAATAGCCTTCGTTGCCAACCTCGGTCAGGAACAAGATTGGACTCATCCATTGAGAGTCTATCTTGAACATGGGACCCTACCCGAGGACGAAACCAAAAGCGATCGGTTAATTCGAAAGGCGCGTCTGTACAAACTCATAGATGGGGTTATGTACAGAAAGGGTACTCAAGGAGTATTCATGCGCTGCATATCTCAGGAGGAAGGAAAATCCCTCTTGAAAGAAATACATGACGGTGTATGCGGTGCACACGCGTCATACCGAACACTGGTCGGAAAAGTTTTTCGACAGGGATTCTACTGGCCTTCGGCACTCGATGATGCCAAGTTTATGGTCAAGATATGTCCACAGTGTCAGTTTCATGCAAGACAGGTTCATCAACCTGCTTATGCATTACAAACTATTCCTCTCGCATGGCCCTTCGCGATCTGGGGAATGGATATCGTCGGTCCTATGCCACAAGCGGTCAATGGGTACAAGTTTCTGTTCGTAGCCATCGACACGTTCACAAAGTGGATTGAGGCCGAACCAGTACGAAATATTACTGCATCAGCCGCACAAAAGTTCATTCACAAGAACATTGTGGCACGATTTGGTGTTCCAAACCGTCTCATCACAGACAACGGTTCTCAGTTCGCTAGCGGTCTTTTCCTAGACTACTGCGATCAGATTGGGACCAAGGTGTGCTTTGCTTCTGTGGCACATCCACAAATCAATGGTGCCGTAGAACGGGCCAATGGGCAAGTATTGCAAGGCATCAAAAAATGTGTTTTTGATCGCCTCAAGACTCGCTCGGGGGCTTGGGCAGACGAGCTTTATACTGTTCTATGGGCACTACGGACTACCTCTAGTCGAGCCACCAGTGAGACACCCTTCCATTTGGTCTATGGGGCCGAGGCTGTGTTGCCTATGGAAGTTAGTATTGGATCTGTTCGCACGAATCAATTCGAACAGGTCAACCAATCCGAACAGCGATCGCAAGATCTCATCCTCCTGGAAGAACGGCCTGATCGCGCCCTGATCAAGTCCGCGGTATACTTGCAGGCTCTACGCAAGTATCACAGTAAAAAGGTGCGACCACGTGATCTCAACATGGGCGACTTGGTTTTACGAAAAATTCAAGACCAGTCTAACCGCAATAAATTCTCCCCAAAGTGGGAAGGACCATACACTGTCGTCTCAGTGCCGCGGCCAGGATCTGCGCGGTTAGCCATGGAGGATGGTCGGATTTTGTCCAATACTTGGAACATCGATCAACTTCGCAAGTTTTACGTGTAAGTATTCCAATCACTTTTTTCCTGTTCAATTAGCATCTTTTCATAAAAAGCATGTCTTGTTTTCATACAATGAGTGTTTTTCTTTAAGCCCAAATTATACAAATTCGACCTGGGGGCTGATCGCCGGCGGTTAGGTTATTACAACATTTTTCAACCGGATTCGCTGGTCGATCTCATGATCACTTCCAGATAAGTCATTCCTAAATAAGCCATTTCTCAACGCACACGGGACTATCTGGCTAGTCTTCGGTCATCTGGGTGGCTACCAGTTTGCAATAAGGTTAAAATGTTACTTTAATCTTGACCATCGGCTTGAAGTGCATATCCCTGGTCATCATACTTATGTTTTCCCCTCTGCTTAAAATACTAAGGCTCCAGTATTCACAAAACAGAGGCGGGGGCTAGAGGGATATACTTATAGTATGAAACTTATGATGTGAATATGCACTTTCTTTTAAAAAAAATATATAGTTTTCCATACATTGCATTGTAATTACAATTGTTTGGTTACAAAAAGAAGGATCATTCGATCCCCAGCTCAGTCAGGAGTCTATCTACTAAGGGCTGGACTTCCTCTATGACTGCATCGAGCAGCTCTTCACTCTCGACCTCAACCGGACCCACCAATGCGTTCAGATCTGCATCTGGGCCATGGTGAAGTCGAACCCGGCTGAGTACGGCTGCTGCGGCTGATCGAACCCTGGTTCTGATCGCCTCTTCGCGTCGCCGTGTATCTCCAGGGAGATACTCAAGCAGTGAATCCGCCTGGGCAGTAAGCAGCGATGTCCAGTCACTTATGCTGAGGTTGTCTTGCCTCAGTTCTACCACATCGGTCTTCAAAAGATCAGCCACGGCCTTTAGTTTTTCGAAGATCCGGAGGCTCAGTTCTTTGATTGCCCGATCGGTGTGGCGAATCGAGGATTCAAGTATCTCCTTGTCTCGACTGAGCTGTGCAATTCGACCTGCTTGCGCTGTACAGAGAGAAGAGATTATTTGCATATTATGGATTCAAGTCTTCCTAATCAGGAATCGGCTTACCAGCATTCTCTGATCGAAGTTTGTTGAGTTCAGTTTCTTGTTTCTTAAACATTGAAACTGAACCGGCCACCTCTTTCTTCAAAGATATAACCTCTCTACAGCAAAGTCAAGGCAGTCACAACCAAGATGCACCCGTGCTAACCAAAGGGTAATGGTACTCACCTGCGCAAGCTGTCGCATTCTTTTTGAATGGCTTCTGTACTGGCCATCACAACACGCGAATGGCTTATTAGCCAGGATAATCCCTGTGGTGCCAAAGAAGAAGATCAAAGGTGTCCTAAGTACAATTCAGGCACGAAAGCAAAGTTTTATTATACCTTCATAAACTTTTGTAAAACAGCATCATTCAGTTCAGAGGGAATCCTCGCTAGAGCCTCCGACGCGCTCACTACAGGGACAGTAGGTGGGAGTGCCGGCTGGACGCCACCCCCAGAGGCCACTGGTGGTGACCTGGTCCCTGTACTTGTTTCACCTCCCGCGGTCCGGACGACTTCCTGAACCACGGGAGCAGAGCGCTCTTCATTAGAGGCTCCCTCATCAGCCCTAATTTCAACCTCCCCAGTGGCGGTTGAAGGGTTAGGCGCTGTCTTCTTTTGCCTAACAGGAAGAATGGGTCAAGCAGCTTTTATCTAAGATTACTGTCAAGTAAGAGTTCTTACCTTATTTGAAATCCCATTCGCTCCTGGGATTTCTGGGAAGGTTCCCCTTGGGAAGAAGAATCGTCATCGGTTCTTGCCTTCCTTATGGTAAATAAGGCAGCACCCCCCTGGAAATGTCATGTTATAAGCATATTCTTAGGGAACAGGTAAAAACACATAGAAAGGTCTTTACCTGGGCCACCGGATTAACTGGTGGGGCTACATCCGAAGGCCTTGGCGATTCCTGAGTTGCTGGAACCGTCACAGCCGGCCTTTGTTCATCTACCTCCTCCTCTGTCCGCAGAGGAGGAGGATTTTCCTCCCTGGAACCCCCAGTGGTCCCAAGGGGAAGCTCTCCTCCCTGTATGTACATTAACTTGTCAAATGTGCAGAAAGAGTCATAGAAGGAACGGTCGGAAAGATTCCTTACCTTCGTCGTCCCTTCGACCAGGGAAGCAGAGATAATTGATCCTGAAACCTCAGGGGCTTCAGGAATTGGAAGGTCACCTGCGACCACAAGATCTTCGGTGGTCGCAGGATCTTCCACGACCACCTCTTCGGTAGTAGTGGTCTCTGCGGGGCAGCTTGGGTCATCGCTGGATGGAAGATCCGCGATCTTCCTCCTTCGAAGGATTAGAGGAACGTCATCCTCTTCCTCCTCGCTCCCCTCTCCCTGTACGACGAAGAAGTGATTCCATGTCGCGCCTGAAAAAGTAGCAGGAATGCGATATCTTACCGCAGTCTTTCTTGCGGGACGAGGAATGCTTCGTGAAGACCCCTCCCCAGGGTTCAGCTTGGTCTTCTTAGGGGCAGGACTCTTTGTCCTGGGTCTCTGAGAGACCTTCTTCACATTCTTCGCCGTCGGCTTCTTCAGAGAGCCGACATTTTCACTTGGGAATGTCGCATCCGCAAGCTTCCCTAGGAGCTGGTTCGCAGTCCATTACAAGAGATTAGCACTGGACACACACAAGACCTGCAGAGCCAAAGCTGGACAAGGAAATTACCTTTCGGCGCTCCTGTCTGAGGTCATCACCGGCATGAATCAAGCTCTGCGGGCGAGGTGATCCCTTAGGGCCTTCTACATCGGAGTTGTAGGTCCTAAGTAGGGAGTTGGTCCGCCTTTCAATCTCGGATGAAGGCAGGACTGTTCCCAAACTCAAATCAGAATTTATACAATTCAAAAAAGAGAAAGTTCAGCACCAAAGAAATAAATACCTTGACTGTAGTCCAGGGTGCTATCAGCCATGGACCTAATCTCCCACGCTGGATGAGCCCTTTCACGCAGAGGACTCACCCGGTTCTTCATGAAGTCTCGAATGATATCTCGAGCCGTCAATCCTTGATTGACCAAGTGAAGAATCACCTCGGCATGCTTCGAAAGCTCCGAGTTCATCGCTGGGGGAATGTCTAACTCGCTCGACTTCTCTGGTCGCGAGTTTTCAAACCATAAACTGCTTTCGGATGGTGGAGAGCAGTAAAACCACCTTTGGTGCCACCCATGCACAGAATCTCGCAGTGGTGGGGAGGGATACTCCTTTTTATCCCTCAGCCGGAAGTAGATGCATCCGGCGGCGTTGGTGCTCTTCGACCACGCCGAAAAGTAGAATCGTCGGAAAAGATCCACGCTGGGATATATTCCGACGAAGGCTTCACAAAGATGCTGGAATACTGCAAGGATCAGCATCGCGTTGGGGTGGAGGTTGATCAGTTCCCACCCGTAATGCTCAAGGACATCCTTAAGGAACCGACTCTCAGGGAATCGGAACCCGCAACGCAAATACTCCTCAAAAACCACCAACTCGCCTTCTTGGACAGTTGGGGTTTCTTGGTCCTTCTCCGCAGGTCGCCAGTTAATGAGCAGCCGCGGAGAAAGGATCTCCTCCTTCTCTAACGCCATCAAGCTCTCCTCAGAATGGTGAATGGATCTGCTCCAGGACGCCATCTTTGGTGTAGAATCAAAGGGGAAGCTGGCGATTTGGGGAAGATGAAGGCTGAAGAAAATGAGGGTTTTGAGCGGCGGGAATAATGAGGGTTTTAGCTGTGTGCCTTCTTTGAGAAGACATCTGCTCTTTTTATAGACCCAAGGCGACGCATTAATGAGTAAACGGCTCATTTCAAACGTTCCATTGAATGCTTTATTCATTTCCCATAATGGATACTATCTCTGATGGACCCGATAAAGTACTCAGGCGTCGGATCTGAAACAAAAAGACTTCTTTGTTTTGGAAACTGAAAGTGTAAAAGGACTGAAAAATTTTCAGTACTTTTCAGAGGACGTTTTTCCTTTTTATACTTTGAACATTTTATTTGAAAAAATCATGTAACCCAATTTTTAACGTACTGGAGTGTTTCTAATTGGGTTATGGTTTTATCGAAATCATGTTTTAGGCTAAAACTTCGATTCTAATCGAAGTGACAACCTGACCGAGTCCCAACTCTGGTCGAACCTTAGTTTTGACCGCGGCTTTGAAACTGATCGCGGATTCAGGGCAGGTCGCGGTGCTTTTTTCTTAAAAGTGATTTTGATCGCAGAACTAAAATTTCCTGTGTATGAATGGTCGCGAACATAAAGTTCATGGCTATATTTTCGCACAGAAGATGTGGAGAATATTTTATGAGAAATAAAGAACTTTTATTTCTTACATTCTTTACATACAAAAGGGATGCAGTCGATCAAAACATCGACTTGCTCCGAAAGAAGTTACAAAGTTCCCCAAGGGACATGTTGTTGTCAGTAGGATCTACACTGACAACCCCCAGGGAACTAGCAACTACCCTAAGTCTATTTATATCGTCCCTAACAACAGATGCACTATTGTCCCTAATCAAGTCAGAGAGTTCTCGCTGTTGCTGAGCGAAGTCCCTCTCTCGACGGAAATGGTGCGCCTCTTCTCGGGATCGATCAAAACATTCTGCTAAATGCAGAATCTTCGAGGCCATCTCCTCGGTCTTCTTCTCCAGGGCATTCTTCTCTTCCAGAAGGGTCAGTCCGGAAGGAAGAGATGGAGCAGCAGAAGGCTGATCGCTGGAGCCTCCTACCTCCTGCATTTTGCAAAAGTTAGTCATACTAACTAAAATTATCAGCAAAAAGGGAGAAGAATTGTTACCTGTCTCGGTGCATAACCCGTTGATACACCCATCTTGGGAGGAAGATCATCATATGGTGGAAGAGCAACCTTCCCAGAAGAAGATTGCTTCGCCAACCCAATATGGCAATCATCTGATCGAGGGATAGTCACCGCTTGCCGACCAGGATGTTGATCACCCAAAAGGATGGGAGAGTTGGATGTGAAGGGATCTTTTCCTAAGGATAAAGGCCTAACTTGCCGAGAGGCATGAACGGGGAGGGTCAAAGGAACTGAAGGAAGAAAGAAACTCGCTACGTTCTTCACCTTTGTTCCACTGGAAGATCCTTCGTCAACCTTGGGTTTCTTCCTTAAGGGAGACAGGACTTCAGTTGTTTGAGACCCTTGTTCGACAATTTCCCTTTCATCGCTCTCAATCTCGATGATTTCATGATCTGCCATTGGGAGGAGTATGTGAAAAGGAAGGAGGCAGGATAACAAGAAAAAGACTTAGGCGTGGAGGGAAATTGTGAAGCTTTACAAATCCAAGAACCTGGTATTTATAGCCGCCTGGGTGACGGTTTGCATTCCAGGCGCCTCGGGTTTCGTCAAAGCATTTACAATTTTACCTCGAGATAAAAATAATTCTACGGCGCTATCATTGCCCGTCACGTAATGTCAGAACCCGTCTTGAAAAACCAACCGTTTTTCACTTAGTGCGCCACTAAGTGGAGAAGTTAAAGGGCCGGGTTAAAAATCCAATGCGCGGTTTTTTAAATTCGAAATAAACACGTCTCTTCGTTTTCTTCGAATTTGGGGGCTAGCTGACGAGGATTGACACCCGGGTCACTTCTAATAAACTTTTGGTTCAAGACAAGTTCGAACCAGACATGTATCTGGTGATGCGAACTCGAGCTATTCTGAGGGGCATCACCATGAGGTCGCAAGCTTTACGCGATCAGGTCGCGGGTTTCGTGCGATCAGACCGACAGCCTTGTGCGGTCAGAAGTTCGTATGCTATACGCGGACTGGATATTCGGGATATTGCGCGGTCAGCCAATATCCCGCGGTCAGAACATCTGCCGATCAGGATACTTGGGATCTATCTATTCGGTTGCCCATACAACAGGATATTCTAAGTATCCCGAAGATTCCTACACGTGGAGAATCAACCGTCAGAAGGTTAACACATACAGTTATCCATGAATAACACGTGTTTAACCTGCGTGGAGGTTAAGAGCAGTTCCAAAAACCGTATCCAACCGTCCGTGCAACCGATTGATGCAGTTTCCTCCACATGGTACCCTTTCAAGCAGTACAAAAGGATGGCATAGAGCATCAATCAAGGGGGGATTTTGAAACCAAGAGATCATCCAAAAAACATCAACCGAGAGATCGGAAGATCAAGAAACCCAAAATCATCCAAATTAGCCAAGTCTACGGCCCACCTCATATAGCATTTTAGTAAGCCTTCTTTGGCTTATCCTTATATACTTTTACAGGGAAAATCCTCGCCTGTGAGGACTTTTCCCTCCATTTGTAAATCTTTTACCACACTTAGTGAAATCTCAACAGGACGTAGGGCTTTTACTCCCACCATCGAGGGCCCGAACCTGTCTAAACTCTCTGTGCTCCTGTTCACCATTGTTCAGCATACCTTCCCGAAGGGTCATCTTGAAAGGTCTCACAATTACAAATTCTGCATAAGTTCAGCTGAGGACTCCGAGTCCGAATCGTCGACAGAGAGCGTCTACTCCCGGAGGAGGAAGTGCCCGAAGATGGGTCTTGAGTGTTTGGGCAGGGGACTAGTCTCCCAAAGTGACTCGTTACCGCGGCCGCTGGGGACCGGGTTGCCGCTTACACCCTCAGTCCACGAGGGCTGATCGTAAGCCGCCCTACAGGAGGGACTTGCTGGGTCTGGGCCCACTTCCTCGCGGAGAGGGCATCCTCCCGGGGAGGGCTTCCTCGCGGGGAGGGCATCCTTGTAGGGAGGGCGTCCTTGCGGGGAGGGTATCCTCGCGGGGAGGGCATCGCCGTTAGGGGCGGTAATGAGAAGAACCTGCAATGAGACAGTTGAAGAGCAAGACCTATGTATTGCTAATAAAATGAAGTACAGTGCCTCCCCCTGCGAAGCCGCGAAAGGGGAGGGAAAGTAAATACAGTGTCCCTCCTCCCCCTCCGGCGTGATCGCTCCGGGGGAGGGGACAGGCCCGTAAGGCTAAACATAGAACTTGCGAAGTAAACGCAAGTTCCACGTGTGCTTCAGCTCCTACTCTTGAAGGTTGGAGAGCTTGTAGGCCCCCGAGCCCAGGACCGCGGAGATCCTGTAGGGGCCCTCCCACTTGAGGGAAAGCTTCCCCTGGGCTTGGGGGTCTGTAACGCGCTTGAGGACAAGGTCCCCAAGGTGAAAAGCTCTCTTGCGCACGCGCTGGTTGTACGCGCGCGCCATCTCACGCTAGTAGATGGCGTGGCGGAGGAGTGCTCGGTCGCGTTCCTCCTCCACGAGGTCGATCTCCAGGCGCTGGTTGGCCTCATTGGCCTGGTACGCTGCGGTCGTAGCTCCGTCTAAGAGCTCGACCCGCAGCGACCGGAAGCCAATCTTCGGGGGGAGGACTGCCTCTGCCCCGTAGACCAATGAGAAGGGAGTACGTCCCGTCGCCCGGGACGGGGTCCTGCGCATGGAGCAGAGGATTCTAGGGAGCTCCTCTGCCCATGCACCCCGCATAGAAGTGGTTTGCTCAAGTCTCCGGTGCAATCCTTGTAGGATCACGCCGTTGACCCTCTCGACGGCCCCATTGCTCCGGGGATGGGCCACTGAGGCGAAGTGGATGATGAGCCCCAGGCCTTCGCAGAATTCCCAGAAATAAGCCGAGTCGAATTGGGTCCCTTTGTCCACGGTGATTTCCCGAGGGACACCAAAACGACAAACGACATTTTTCCAGAAAAACCGCTGAACGGCCCGGGACGTGATGCTAGCCAAGGGCTCCGCCTCAACCCACTTTGTAGAGTAGTCGACCGCGACCACCGCATACTTGTATCCTCCAGGCGCTGGGGGGAAGGGCCCTAAGAGGTCCATCCCCCAGCACACGAAGGGCCAAGTGATGGGGATAGTCTGCAGCGCTACAGGGGGGAGGTTCGAGCCCTTAGCCATCTTCTGGCATGCCTCGCACGCGGAGACATGGTCTCGCGTGTCGAGCATAACCGTGGGCCAGTAGAAGCCCTGTCGGAGAGCCTTGGCCGCGATGGCACGCGGGACTAGGTGAGAACCACAGCTCCCCGCGTGGATGTCTTCGAGAAGTTGAAGTCCCTCCGGCCGGGGGAGGCAGCGCAGGAGGGCGGAAGCCCCCCGCTTGTAGAGCCTCCCCTCCAGCAGGAGATATGCCCGGGCTTTGGCCCGGAGGCGTTTAGCCTCGGTCTCACTAGGAGGGTCCCCCTCCCCCTTGATGAAGGAGATGAGGGGGTCCATCCATGACGGAGTCCGGGTGATCTCGGCGACCTCCGGGACATGAGGCTCATCACCCGTGTCCAGGGAGGCCACCGAGGGCTTCGTGATGATTTCCAAGAAGGCCCCCTTGGGGAGCGATTCCAGGGTGCTTGCTGCCCGGGCCAAGGCGTCGGCCCGGTCATTATCCCTTCGCGGGATATGCCGGGCCTCGAGGCCGTCGAAATGCCCCTTCATCTTTCGCACCTCCTGCAAATAAAGACTTAAGTTTGCATCATGGCATAGGCAAGACTTGTCCATTTGGCAAACTACGAGCTGAGAATCTCCCTTGACTAGGAGGCGCCGGAACCCCAGGGAGCGCGCAAGGCGCATCCCGAGGAGCAAAGCCTCGTACTTGGCGACGTTGTTGGTTGCGGGGAACTAGAGCCGCGTGGCGTACTCGAGTTCCTTCCCCTCGGGGCTTCGGAGGACTACCCCCGCGCCAGCCCCGGCGAGACACAGCGACCCATCGAACATGAGAGTCCAATGATCACTGCGTTGGGGTGGCACAGGGAGGTCTTTGTCCCCGGACCCAAAGGCAGGAGTCCACTCTGCGACGAAGTGGGCGAGGACCTGTGACTTGATGGCGGAGCGGCCGGTAAGGGACAGGGAGAAGGGGGCGAGCTCGGCCCCCCACTTCCCAATCTGGCCGGTGGCTTCTTTGTTCCGCAGTACCTCCCCTAGGGGGAGGGACGACGGGACGGTGATGGGGTGTCCCAGGAAGTAATGGCGAAGCTTCCGGGACGCCATCAGGAGGGCATAGCAGATCTTCTCCATCTCCGTGTACCGAGTTTTAGCCCCTTGGAGGGCCTCACTCACGTAGTATACGGGACGCTGCTGCCCCCCTTGCTCCTTCACCAAGACCACACTGACAGCAACGGGGGTCGCGGCGAGGTAGAGGAGCAAGGGCTCTTCTGGAGACGGGCTCACGAGCATTGGAGGGCTCGTGAGGTACTTCTTGAGGTCGTTGAAGGCTTCCTGGGCCTCGGGGGTCCAGCGGAACCCCTCGTGCCTTCGGAGGATCTTGAAGAACTGGAGGCCCTGCTCCCCCGACCGGCAGACAAAGCGGCTTAGGGCGGCTAGGCGGCCAGAGAGCCGCTGGACGTCCTTGACGGAGCGCGGCGGGGGCATGTCTAGGAATGCCTGAATCTTCTCGGGGTTTGCCTCAATGCCCCGCTGGGACACGAGGAAACCTAGGAGCTTCCCCCCACGCACCCCGAAGGCGCACTTTTCTGGGTTGAGCTTGAGCCCAAACGCGCGGAGGTTGCGGAAGGTCTCCGCCAGGTCGGCGATGTGGGAGGCTGCGCGGGGACTCTTGACAACCGCGTCGTCTACGTAGACTTCGACATTGCGGCCGACTTGATCTTTGAAGACCAGCATCATGAGGCGCTGGAAGGTCGCGCCCGCGTTCTTGAGCCCAAAGGGCATATGGACGTAGCAGAAAGTTCCGAGGGGAGTTATGAAACTCGTCTTTTCCTCGTCCCCTTCCGCTATCCGGACTTTGTGGTAGCCCGAGTAGGCGTCTAGGAAGCTCATGAGCTCGCACCCCGCGGTGGAGTCGACGAGCTGGTCAATCCGCGGGATAGGGAAGTTGTCTTTGGGGCAGGCGCGGTTAAGGTCGGTGAAGTCCACGCACATCCGCCACCTGCCGGTTGATTTCTTCATGAGGACGGGGTTCGCGAGCCACTCGGGATGCAGGACCTCCCGAATGAACCCCGCCTCACGGAGCCGGGTGATTTCCACCTTGATTGCTTCTTGGCGCTCGAGGGAGTGTTTCCGCAGCTTTTGTTTGATCGGGGGGTGACCGGGAGCCACTGCGAGCTTGTGCTCAATGACCTCCCGGGCGACGCCCCGCATGTCCGAAGGCTTCTACGTAAAAACATCAGAGTTTTCGCGCAGAAAAGCCGCAAGTTGCGCCACATGCTCCTCGGGGAGCTCCGCCCCGATCCGGACGGTTTTGTCTTCGTCGCCTGGGGACAGCAGGACCTTCCGGAGGCCCCCTTCCGGACGCGGCTTGAGGAGGGGCCTCCCAGGCGGTGGCGCAGTGACGTCTGGATCCGGGGGAGAGGCCTCCCCCCCGGGCGTCTTTATGAGGTTGACGCTTCCGATTGTGGCAGCAGCGCGCTCGTACAGAGCACGGGCCATGTCTTGGTCTCCCCGGACGTTGATCACGCCATGCGGCCCGGGGATCTTCATGCAGAGGTAGTTTTGATGGGTGGCAGCCCCCAGCCGGTTGATTGTGGTCCTCCCCATAATCGCGTTGTAAGAGGAGGGGAGGTCCACTACGTCGAAGCGGACCAGCTCGGTCCGGTAGTTCTCCGGGGTGCCGAACGTCATAGGAAGATCTACCTTGCCCACGGGGTGGATCGCCTTCCCCGGGACAAAACCTTGCAGGGGCCCGGCTGCATGCTGCAGGAGCTTCTCATCCACCTGCATCTCTTTGAAGGCCTTTAGGAATAGGACGTCGGCGGAGCTTCCACCGTCCACGAGGATGCGGGCCCGGTGGCAGTTGTAGATGGTCGCGGAGACGATAAGCGCGTCATCGTGGGGGAAGTGAACCCCTCGCACGTCTTCCGCCGTGAAGGTGAGGGGGACGTCCGACCACTTGGGTGGCGGGGACGCATGTAGCACCCCCACAACCTTGACCTCGCGCGCGTACTCCTTACGCTGGTGCTTAGAGTCCCGCCCGGAGGCGGACCCTCCCACGATGACGTTGATGCGGCGCTGAGAAGTTTGAAAGGGGAGAGCTTCTGAAGGCTCCCCCTCCTACGTCTGCTGACCCCCCGCGGGAGTGGGAAGGGCCGGAACAGCTGGCCGAGGGGGCAAGGAGGCCGGAGTTCCCCCCCAGCCTGCGCTGGTCGAGGAATGCCGCAAAGTGCTGCAGCAGCTGGCTGCAGTCTCGGGTAGCGTGGGTACTGGACCCGTGGAAGCTGCACCATGGTCCTTCCTGGCTTCTCCCCGCGGGGCCCTCCTTGCCGCGCGAGGACTGTCCCCCCCCCCCCCGTAGCCTTTCGGCTTGGGGAAGGGGCGGTTGCCCCTCGGGGAGTCGCATGAGCCGCCTCCGCCCTCGAGGACAAAGGTGTCCTGAGGCCGTGGCTCGTTACGCCCCCCCTGTCTGGGGCGCTTGAGGGGATCCCTAGCCCCCCGGTCGGCGGGGGCGGGAGCCCACTAGGTCTTCTTCCAGATGTCTTCTTCCTCCGCCCGAGTGTACTTTTCGAGTACGTTGAGGAGCTCGTCGGCGGAAGAGGGGCAGCTCCCCCGGGAGGATGCCGCTTTTGCAGGCTTCGATGACCGTAGAGTCGGGGACGTGGGCCACTTTGCTCTTCACCTAAGCGAAGCGCTTGAAGAAGCTTCTGATGGTTTCCCCAGTCCTCTGCCGGACAGTGTAGAGCTGCGAGGAGTCCAGGGGACGCACGTAGTTCCCCTGGAAGTTCACGCAGAACTCCCGCTTGAGCTGCGTGAAAGACTTGATGGAGCCGGCCTTCAGGTTGTAGAACCAGGAGCGGGCAATGCCGGTGAGGTAGAGGGGGAAGACGTTGCATTGTACCGTCTCGTCTCCCCCGACCGCGGAGATGGCTGTGGAGTAAACCTGCACAAATTCATAAGGGTCTGTCTCACCGTTATAGTGCTCGATATGCGGAGGGTGGTAGGGCCGCGGCCACCAGATGCTGCGAAGTCTTCGGCATAGGGGCTGGCTAGCCCCCTGCACTTCCCGGGGAGAGTCCCGGTGGCTGTCTTCCTTGACGGGGGACACGCCGTCATTGTCTGAGTCTGGAAGCGGTCCAAGGGGTCCGCCGGAGTGGCGGTGGCGACGCTTCTCTTCCGGACCGGGGCTGAGTTCCCGGACGTCCGGGCTCTCCTCCGGAGAGGCTGGCTCTTCAGCGGGTCTCTTCCCCCGACCGGTGCGAGAGCGAGGCTCCCCATGCCCATGGCCGGGGGGAAGTTCTTCCCCGCGCTTAGGTGAATGCATTCGCTCGAGCTCCCCCCGGGCGAAACAGACCTGTTCCGCCGAGGGAGGGAGCTTATGCACTGTAGCTACCGGCCCGGAGGCTTCCGGGGCTGGCTGAGGGGAGCCCCCTGCGAAGACCCCCAGGACTGGAAAGGGGGAAGCCCCTGTATTATCTGGAACCGGGGAGGGGGCGCCCACGGTGACGTTTGGAACCGAAGTGGAGGGAGCCCCAGTGGCAACGATCGGAACCGGAAAGGGGGAAGCCCCTGTAACATCTGGAACCGGCGAGGGGGGAGCCCCCGCGGCGGTGTCCGGTACCGGGGAGCCGATGCGGGGGGCGGTCTGCTGAGGCACGGGAGGTGCTCTGTCGACCGGCCCCGGTGCGGTAAACGCGACGCAGGGGGTGGGACTGGTTCCCGGCGTAGGGAAAACCCCTGGCATGAAATGGGCCCCCAGCCCCGGGAACGGGCCTGGAACAGGGTACCCCCCTAGTTCCACGAAGGGCCCGAGCAGGAAGTAGCCCCCCGGCACCGGGACGGGCCCGGGTGCCAGGAAGGGTCCGGACGTATATCCCGCAGGGGAGGGAACCCCCCGGCGGGATCATACGGAGCGGCCAGACCTCCGGAGGCCGGAGGGGCCGCCGGGTAACCCATAAACGGGGGCATAGTCCCCGAGTATGGGTGCAACGCAAATGTGGGGACCGGAGGCCGCGCCAACACGCTGAGCAGCTCATCCATAGAGCGCTAGGCGCGGAGCTGGCCCTCCACGAGAGCCTCAAGCAGGGCGTCCCGGGGAGCCGGGGGAGCCGTCGGGGGGAGACTGGTCCCGGCCGAGGTCCCCGCGGTCACCGGGAGTGACCTGGAGGTAGAAGCACCTAAGTTAAGAGGAAAGGTGGGAGGCGGTACCTGGGCCAGGTCGCCTCCGGGTGGAAGCGCCGGGACAGCAGTGTCCCGGACGAGCGGCGCCGGGTCTCCGAGACCGGCGTCACTGGGAAGGGTGCGAGCCCTTGTTCTTGGGGGAGCCATGGCGTCTTGTCACGAGTCCCCACGGTTGGCGCCAACTGTCGTGGTATTGCGAATACCCCGGCAGGTTTTGAGAACAATCCTAGAGAAGATTATGCGGCGCGGGTTGACCGGATGACCGGTCCTCCCCTGCCGGACAAACACAAGAAATGACACGAGGATTTATACAGGTTCGGGTCCCGGTGGGGGCCCTAGTCCTATCGGCGCGCTCCCGACCGGAGTCGACTGGGGAGGCTCTCTCCGGGGGAGAGGCTTCCGGAGCACACCTGTGAGTTTAGTTATTCCAATCAATATGAATCACTTGCTTACAACTGAGAGGTACAAGGGAGAGAGCCTATCTACCCCGGAAGCCGCCGTCGGATCGAGGGGTAGCGACGTCCTTCTCCCGGTCAAACGTCTTGGATGCTTGACAGGTGGTCGCTGATTCCCCAGGCGCTCCTTGTGTGACCTGCACGTGATCAACAACAAGAGACTTTACCTTTAGAAGGGCGATAAGGTCTAGGGCATGCACCGGAGGCCAGGTCCCCGGGCCAAAGGCGGCGACCGGGACCGGCGCCGGAGGCCAGGTCCCGCGGGCCAGAAAGGCGGCGCCGGGGGAGGCGCCGGAGGCCAGGTCCCCGGGCAAATGGCGGCGCCCGGGACTGGCGCCGGAGGCCAGGTCCCGGGGGCCAGAAAGGCGGCGCCCGGGGAGGCACCGGAGGCCAGGTCCCCGGGCAAATGGCGGCGCCCGGGGAGGCACCGGAGGCCAGGTGCCTGGGCAAATAGGGGCGCCCGGGACCGGCGCCGGAGGCCAGGTCCCGGGGGCCAAAAAGGCGGCGCCCGGGGAGGCACCGGAGGCCAGGTCCCCGGGCAAATGGCGGCGCCCGGGACCGGCGCCGGAGGCCAGGTCCCGGGGGCCAAAAAGGCGGCGCCCGGGGAGGCACCGGAGGCCACGTCCCCGGGCAAATGGGGGCGCCCGGGACCGGCGCCGGAGGCCAGGTCCCGGAGGCCAAAAGGGTGGCGCGCGGGGAAGGCACCGGAGTCCAAGTCCCCGGGCAAATGGAGGCGCCCGGGACCGGCGTCGGAGGCCAGGTCCCGGGGGCCAAAAAGGCGGCGCCCGGGGAGGCACCGGAGGCCACGTCCCCGGGCAAATGGCGGCGCCCGGGACCGGCGCCGGAGGCCAAGTCCTGGGAGCCAAAAGGGTGGCGCCCGGGGCAGGCACCGGAGGCCAGGTCCCCGGGAAAATGGCGGCGCCCGGGACCGGCGCCGGAGGCTAGGTCCCTGGAGCCAAAAGGTGGCGCCCGGGGCAGGCCCCGGAGGCCACGTCCCTGGGCAAATGGCGGCACCCGGGACCGGCGACCTTGCACTTGCGACCTTGGCTCACGACCTCGGGCAACCTTGGGCGATACTACGACTGTTGGGGGAAATCTCCACGGTATCAAGTCCATTTGTCCCGGGCGCCGCCTTTTGCCCGGGGACAAGGCCCCCCTGTGGCTCGTCCCGGGCGCCGCCTTTTGCCCAGGGACAAGGCCCCCTGGTGGCCTATCCCAGGCGCCGCCTTTTGCCCGGGGACAGGTGTCGCGCCCCGAAACTGGGACTACGACTACTCCTGTAGAGACCTAGATCGCTGCAGCTAGTCCCATATATGCATAGCATACACATACCCTTGACTTCCCAGGATAAGTCAAGCACAGGAGTATATCACATTGCAACAGAGTAACTTACAAATTAGTTAAGCAGTGTGGCCTGCTGGCCTTGATATTACATAAGAAGATTACAATGCCTTCACGGCATACATGGTTTAGCAAAATAACATCTACACAGCAGAAGATAGGTGACCCACCCACAAAGAGAAGTGGACAGCAGAACAACACACATCAGGGCTCTGGCGGAACTGACGCTCCTCCTTCTGGATCCAATAAGTACTCCACGCCTTCATCTTGATTGTTGATCGCTCCGTCTATTGATTTGTAGGTTGCAAGAGTGAGCACTTACGTACTCAGCAAGTCATAGGTAAGAGTAGATACATATAGTAGTGATGACATGAACCTAGACTAGTCAAGAATTATGGATGTTTATAAAATAATCTTTTACTTTCATACCTCATCCCATGGCAGCACTTTTCATAATATAACATCATCATTCAAGTTCACTAGATTATAGCACTACCGCGACACGTCGACACACGACAGCCCACGGCAGTACTCCTTATCATGAAAACACATGTCATTTGGGTAATCTTGATTTAAACATATTTTATTTAGAAAATAGTACTTGTGTCACACCCCGTGGATTTAATCCACCGCAGCAGACTCCTAAAAACCCGGGAGCTCGGAGTATTCGAATACGTTTTTAACTCTGCAGAGAGGTACCAATTTACCCGCAAGATATTCCACTTTCAAGCCCATCCTATTATAACAAAATGATTAGACCCCTCCTCACAACCATGTGTGAGTGGCAAGGTGGAGATAACAAGAACTTTTGTTATGTCTCACTCACAATTCACCCCCGACCCTGTGGCTCTCAGCGAGACACAGTTGTGGTAGGTTGTATCCAAACCTCCACCCCTACATATGTTTCCATTACTGGATCAATGTGCGAGATCACCTTCAGTGATATGTGTGGGAGCCGTACTCCGTGTTTATCGTGCATCACTACACAATTCCAGCAGGGGTGTCATGTGTGATCCACATAAGTACTTGTTCAGGCCTGTCCCATACCAGGCTTGCGGTTAGCACGTTGTTCATGCCACTAGACGCACAACACAAGGTTCTAGTCCTTATATGCCAGTGACCAGACCATCCACAACCCTGCACCTTCAGTGCCTGCATTCCTTTGCAGTCTAGCACCTCCAGTGCTACCACCATTCCATACCATTTTCTGGTCACGGCTAGGGGTTTTATTTCATGAATATAAGTATATAGATACATATAATAATTCATGGCTCAAAACTTGTTTATTTCACATTTTACAGATAACCAGTTTAGTACTGCCAATTCATAAATCAACCATTCTCAATCTTTCACATGCAATATTGCCTATATTCAAGGTTATATTATAGCAACATTTAAAATATAGGTTCAAGATGACCAAGGATATGACTTGCCTTCCGCGTCGTAAGAAACAGCAGTTGATGACGGGTCAACAGCGAAGTCCTCGATCTCAGCTTCTAGATCTGCTCGACGACAAACCAAACAATACACACAAATATTACTTATATATATTAAAATGATTTAGGGTCTATATGCAGATATGCTTAACAAGAGTGACTAAACGATACTGGAGATAATTGAGATTACAAGCTGAACTGAGTTGAGATCTAGGGTTTCAAGGATTTGGCTAAGGATGGGTGTTAGATGCTCTTAGGATCTCAAGGTTACAATAAGAACATCAGTTTTGTGGTTGGTTGATCAAAAACAGCGAATCGAAGAACACATGCAAGAACACAGAAGAAGCAATCTCGAATTGCAAGTATGTATTAAGATCACGAAGTGTTGGGGTTCCATAAACCGAAAGACGGCGAACTGCGACAACAGAAAAATTCTAAGCAAAACCCAAGTCTAACAATGACGGCTACGAGGTTTTAATATGCGAGAGGGGTGGCGTCTAGGGTTTGGGGCGCACCCCCCCCCACCCCCAACGCGGGATACACGGGCCGAGGCCCAATAGACAGGTGACGCAGCACCGCACGACCCAACAGAATCTGGTCTCCACTTGTTTCGACGATTGTGATTGACTCAGAAGGATTTTAGACCTGGGACCAGATCCGTTGGAAAGGTCTCGTCGAGGGCTTCTCTTAATGTACTTGAACGCCCCAAACGGAGTTTGTATGCATCTGCTATGACCGTTTGAAGACAGGCTGCTCCGCCGTGGCCAACCCGGACTCCAGCTCGCGATAGACTTGATTCCCGACCCATCTTGGCGCAAAGTGACACCCTCACTGATCAACACCATGATTCCTGAGCACAAGCACAATATTATTAGGTAGTAACTCGCTCTTGTCAATATTCTCTCGTGTACTAAGAAACGAGCTCATCTGGTGATTTAGTTGACGTGCACGTGCCCTTGTTATTGGTCCTTGCACAACGGGTGTTGGAAGAATGGACGCATCGTTAGGGGTGATGTCCTCATCACCTGGGGAGCGCTCGAATGTCTTGGAGGTCAGCTCCACCAACCAGGAAGAAAAGCGGTGCTACCGCCATGCCGGCGGACCTCTTGGGCCCCTCCCCGACTCTGACAACGAGCGCGGGTCCCCTGTCAAAGGGGACAGCGATCAAGACTCCCCCCGAGAGGTGGAAGGGGCCAACCAGCCGCTGTGCCGCAGACTCTAGTGTATTCGATGGCCGCGGCCTTACCGCCCGCCGCACATCGAACACTATAACGGTGAGACCGATCCTTATGAATTTGTGCAGGTGTATTCCATAGCCATCTCGGCGGCTGGGGGGATGAGACGGTGTAGTGCAACGTCTTCCCCCTCTACCTGACCGGGATCGCCTGCTTGTGGTTCTACAACTTGAAGGCCGGCTCCATCAAATCCTTCGCGCAGCTCAAACGCGAGTTTTGCGCGAACTTCCAGGGGAACTATGTGCGTCCCCTGGATTCCTCGCAGCTGTATACCGTCCGGCAGAGGACGAGGGAGACCATCCGCAGCTTCTTCAAGCGCTTTGCTCAAGTCAAGAGTAAAGTATCTCACGTCCCTGACTCCACGGTCATCGAGGCGTGCAAAAGCGGGATCCTCCCAGAGGAGCTCCATTGGAGACTCTCCCGAAGCTACCCCTCATCCACCGACGAGCTCTTCAATGTACTTGAGAAGTACGCTCTGGCGGAGGATGATGACCTCTGGAAGAAAAACCAGGGGGCTCCCGCCCCTGTCGACCGGGGGGCCAGGGACCCCCTCAAACGCCCCAAGCAGGGGGGTCGTAGCGAGCCACGGCCTTGGGACACCTTTGTCCTCGAGGGCGGAGGCAGCTCGCACGATGTCCCGAAGGGCAACCGCCACTTTCCCAAGCTGAAAGTCCGTGGGGGAGGACAGTCGTCCCACGGCCGGGAAAGCCCCGCCGCGGGAGGCAGGGAAGGTCTTTGGTGTACCTTCCACAGGTCTAATACCCATGCCACCTGAGAATGCCAACAACTGCTCCAACAATTCGCCGCATTCCTCAACCAGCATGGCCGGGGGGGGGGGGACTCCGGCCTCCTTGCCCCCTCAGCCGGCCTTACCAGCCCTTCCTACTCCCGCGGGGGGACAGCAGGGATAGACGCGGGAAGGGGAGCCGTCAGAGACTCTCCCCTTCCAAACCTTCCAGAGGCATGTCAACGTCATCATGGGAGGGTCCACCTCCGGGTGGGATTCCAAGCGTCAACGCAAGGAGTACGCGTGTGAAGTAAAAGTGGTGGGGGTCCTGCATACATCTCGGCCACCTAAGTGGTCGGACGTCCCCCTCACCTTCACGGCAGAAGACGCGTGATCCGGGAGGATCTCCAAGTCCTGATCGCATGCGGCTTTGCGACCAAGTCCTGAACGCATGTGGCTTCGCGACCAAGTCCTGATCGCATAAGGATTCGCGACCTGGATGAGTCCGTGACCATGGATTGGTCCGCGACCAGGAAAAGGAATTCGTTCCCTGTTCGGAATTGTAATCCGATCCGAATGTGTATAACTAAGCTTATCTGTTTAGGATTAGTTATATGAGTCTAATACGTTTAGGTCTCTAAGTCTGATACGTACTCATACGATTGGACTATAAATACCTTGTAATAGGTCTAGTTTAGATCATTGAATTCAATCGAAGAGTCATAGAACTTATTTGAGTTTTAGACACTTATAGTTCCTTCGACGTAGACAAGTGTGTCTAACGTTCGACGTGTAAAGCCCTCTTTGAAATAAAGAGTTGTGCAATTACTTTGGGTTTCGGTATTTTCTAGTAAGATCCCGTTATTCCTCATATTAGAATCTGGGCGAGCCTAGTACGAAAACCAAGACTAGGTCTCAAATGGATCAACGCAGGTGGGGTTCGCTTCCCCCATGATGACGCGCTCATCGTCTCCGCTACTATCTACAACTGCCATCTGGCCCACATCCTCGTGGATGGTGGGAGCTCCACCGACGTCCTCTACCTAAAAGCATTTAGGGAGATGCAAGTGGATGAGAAGCTCTTGCAGCCCGCAGCAGGGCCCTTGCAAGGATTCGTCCCTGGGAAGACGATCTACCCCATGGGGAAGGTGGATCTCCCCATGACCTTTGGCACCCCGGACAACTACCGGACAGAAATGGTCCGGTTTGATGTGGTAGACCTCCCCTCTTCTTACAATGCAATCATGGGGAGGACCACAATCAACCGCTTGGGGGCCGCAATCCACCAGAACTACCTCTGTGTGAAAATCCCCGGGCCTCAGGGCGTGATCACCGCCCGGGGAGACCAAGACGTGGCCCGCGCTTTATATGAGCGTGCTGCCGCGATGATCGGGAGCGTCAACATCATCAAAACGCCGGGGGGGAGGCCTCTCCCCCAGAGACAGATGCCGCCGTGATACCTTCCAGGAGGTCCCTCCCCAAGCCATGTCTGGAAGGGGACCTCCGGAAGATCCCACTGTCCTCGGACGACGGGAACAAAACCGTTAGGATCAGGGCGGATCTCCATGAGGAGCACGCGGAGCAACTCACGACTTTCCTGCGCGAAAACTCTGATGTTTTCGCCTGGAAACCCTCCGACATGCGAGGCGTCGCCCGGGACGTCATCGAGCACAAGCTCGCGGTGACCCCCGGCCACCCCCCGATCAAGCAGAAACTGAGGAAACTCTCCCTTGAACGCCAAGAAGCGATCAAGGTCGAGATTGCCAGGCTCTAAGAGGCGGAGTTCATTTGGGAGGTCCTACACCCCGAGTGGCTTGCAAACCCCGTCCTTGTGAAGAAGTCGAATGGCAAGTGGCGAATGTGCGTGGACTTCACCAACCTTAACCGCGCTTGCTCCAAAGACAACTTCCCGCTCCCACGAATTGACCAGTTGGTCGACTCCACCGCGGGGTGCAGTTGATGAGCTTCCTAGACGCATATTCGGGCTATCACCAAGTCCGGATGGCGGAAGGGGACGAGGAAAAGATGAGTTTCATAACTCCCCTCGGAACCTTCTGCTACGTCCACATGCCCTTCGGGCTGAAGAATGCTGGAGCGACCTTCCAGCGACTCATGACGCTGGTCTTCAAGGACCAAATCGGCCACAACGTCGAGGTCTACGTCGATGACACAGTCATCAAAAGCCCCCGCGCGACCGCCCACGTCGGCGATTTAGCGAAGACCTTCTGCAACCTTCGTGCCTACGGGCTGAAGCTCAACCCGGAGAAACGCGCCTTCGGCGTGCGCGGGGGAAAGCTCCTGGGCTTCCTTGTGTCCCAGCGGGGCATAGAGGCTAACCACGAAAAAATCCGGGCATTTCTGGACATGCCCCCACCGCGCTCGGTCAAGGACGTCCAACGACTCACCGGCCACTTAGCCGCACTGAGTCGTTTCGTCTCGCGGTCGGGGGAACGCGGCCTCCAATTCTTCAAGATCCTCCGGGGGCTTGAAAGGTTCCGGTGGACCCCCGAGGCCCAGGAGGCCTTCGACGATTTGAAGAAATATCTCACGAGCCCCGCAATGCTCGTGAGCCCGTCTCCGGAAGAGCCCTTGCTCCTTTACCTCGCCGCGACCCTTGTTGCCGTAAGCGCGGTATTGGTAAAGGAGCAAGATGGGCAGCAGCACCCCGTGTACTACGTGAGCGAGGCCCTCCAATGGGCCAAAACTCGGTACACAGAGATGGAGAAGATCTGCTATGCCCGAAGCTTCATCATTACTTCCTGGGGCACCCCATCACTGTCCCGTCGTCCCTTCCCTTGGGGGAGGTGCTCTGAAACAAAGAAGCTACCGGCCGGATAGGGAAGTGGGGAGCCGAGCTCACCCCCTTTTCCCTCTCTCTCTCGGGGCACTCCGCCATCAAGTCACAAGTCCTCGCCGACTTCGTGGCAGAGTGGACTCCCACCTCCAGGCCCGAGGACGAAGACTTCCCCGCGTCGCCCCGACGTAACGACCATTGGACACTCATGTTCGACGGCTCCTTGTGTCTCGCTGTGGCCAGTGCGGGAGTAGTCCTCCGGAGCCCCGAGGGAAGGGAACTGGAGTATGCGGCTTGGCTCGAGTTCCCTACCACGAACAACGTCGTCGAATACGAGGCCTTGCTCCTCGGGTTGCGCCTTGCGCGCTCCCTGGGGATTCGACGCCTCCTAGTAAAAGGAGACTCCCAGCTCGTAGTTTGCCAAATGGACAAGTCTTACTTGTGCCATGACGTGAACTTGAGCCTTTACTTGCAGGAAGTGCACAAGATGGAGAAGCACTTCGATGGCCTAGAGGCCCGACACATCCCACGAAGGGACAACGACCGGGCCGATGCCCTAGCCCGGGAAGCCAGCGCCCGGGAACCGCTCCCCAAAGGGGCCTTCTTGAAGATCATTGCGAAGCCCTCGGTGACTTCCTCGGGCGCGGGTGACGAGCCCTGCATCCCGAAAGTCACCGAAATCACTCGGACTTCATCTTGGATGGATCCCCTTGTTTCCTTCATCAAGGGGGAGGGGGACCATCCCAATGAGACCGAGGCCAAGCGCCTCCAGGCCAAAGCTCAGGGGCCAAGCGCCTCCAGGCCAAAGCTCAGGCATACCTCCTGTTGGAGGGGAAGCTCTACAAGCAGGGGGCTTCCGCCTTGCTCCGTTGCCTTCCACGGCCGGAAGGGCTCTGGCTTCTCTAGGATATTCACGCGGGAAGCTGCGGGTCTCATCTGGCCCCCCGTGCCATCGCGGCTAAGGCCCTTCGCCAGGGTTTCTATTGGCCCACGGTGATTCATGACGCGCGAAACCTTGTCTCCACATGCGAGGCCTGCCAGAAGATGGCCAAGGGCTCGAACCTCCCCCCCGTAGCGCTGCAAACTATCCCCATCACTTGGCCCTTCGCGCGCTGGGGGATGGACCTCCGAGGCCCCTTCCCCCCAGCGCCCGGAGGC
Source organism: Pharus latifolius (assembly GCA_019359835.1). Lineage (NCBI taxonomy): Eukaryota > Viridiplantae > Streptophyta > Magnoliopsida > Poales > Poaceae > Pharus > Pharus latifolius. The sequence goes on along the minus strand of CM033325.1, from coordinate 18,538,747 downwards.
TACAAGTATGCGGTGGTTGCGGTTGACTACTTTACTAAGTGGGTAGAGGCCGAACCTCTGGCCAGCATCACGTCCTGGGCGGTAAAGCAGTTTTTCTGGAAAAATATCATATGTCGTTTCGGCGTCCCCCGAGAAATCAAACCTCTGGCCAGCATCACGTCGCGGGCGGTAAAGCAGTTTTTCTGGAAAAATATCATATGTCGTTTCGGCGTCCCCCGAGAAATCACTGTCGACAATGGGACGCATTTTGACTCGGTATATTTCTAGGAATTCTGCGAAGACTTGGGGCTCACCATCCACTTCGCCTCGGTATCTCATCCCCAGAGCAACGGGGCCGTTGAAAGGGTCAACGGCATGATCCTACAAGGGTTACGCCGATGACTCGAACAAGCCACCTCCAAGCGGGGTGCATGGGCGGAGGAGCTCCCTAGCATCCTCTGTTCCATGCGCACGACCCCGAGCCGAGCGACGAGACGTACTCCCTTCTCCCTTGTATACGGAGCTGAGGTAGTTCTCCCCCCGGATATTAGCTTCTGATCACTGTGGGTCGAGCTCCTCGACGGAGCCACGACTGCGACATAGCAAGCCAATGAGGCAAATCAACGACTGGAGGTCGACCTCGTGGAGGAGGAACACGACCGAGCGCTCCTCCGCCATGCCATCTACGAACGCGAAATGGCGAGTGCATTCAACCAGCGCGTCCGTGAGAGGGCTTTCCGCCTTGGGGACCTCATCCTCAAGCGCATCACAGACCCCCAGGCCCAGGGCAAACTCTCCCCCAAGTGGAAGGGTCCCTACAGGATCTTGGCAGTCCTGGGCTCGGGGGCTTACAAGCTCTCCAACCTTCAAGAGCAAGAGCTGAAGCACACATGGAACATACGCTTGCTTCGCAAGTTCTACGTCTAGCCTACGAGCTCGTCCCCTCCCCCGGAGCGATTATGCCAGCGGGGAGGGGGACATTGTACTCACTGTTCCCTCCCCTGTCGCGATCTTGCGGGGGGAGGCGTTGTACCTTAATTCCTTATCAATACAACTGGCTTTTTCCTCAGCTCTGGCTCACTACAGGTTTTTATATTACCGTTTCTCACGGCGATGCCCTCCCCGTGAGGATGCCCTCCCCGCGAGGAAGTGGGCCATCACAACCCAACAAGTCCCTACCACGGGAGTCCCACTCTCGTAGGGCTGCTTACGATTACCCCTCGTGGACTGAGGGTGTAAGCGGCAACCCGGTCCTCAAGGACCGTGGTAACGAGTCAATTTGAGAGACTAGTCTCCTACTCAAACACTCAGACCCGTCATCGGGTGCATCCTCCTCCAGGAGTCAGTTGTTTCCTTAGTGAGACGGAATTCTCGGATATTCTTTCTTGGAGATCTCGTTCCCGACTCCCCGTTTTCACGGCGACCAGAGGGTTGTCTCCCGGAAAAATTATTCCCGGGAATTTCACTCCCGGATTTTCTTGGATGTTATCTCCAGGAGATCCCATTCTCGGTCCCCCGTTTTCATGGCGGCCGGAGGATTTCTATCCCGGAGAGAATATCTGGGAACTTCGGATTTGTCGATATTCTTCCCCCGGAAGAATTCCCGGAAAGCTCTTTCCCGGCTCCCCGCTCTCACGGCGACCGGAGGATCCCACCGGGGCTTCCGAAAAATTTTCCCCGGAAGTTTTCACAACCTTGGAAAACCTTGAGGAATTCTTAAGTGAAGGTTCTTGCCCCGGGGGCTTTGTCACCCCCACAGCGCGCGAAGCTACCCTCCGGCCCGCTATGGAGGGGGGGATAAGGAGCACCCAGGAATCACCCTGTTCCGGACTATCAAAAATTCATAAAGTACACAAGCAAACTTAGCTTTATTATTAAAAACACAACCGGAGGACATCTTCCCCCTCCGGTGGGTATCATTACATCAAACATGATACAACCCGGGGTACAAGCCGGAAAGATCCTACGCCTAATAATCCCGGAGGCCCTTCGATATCTCCCGGGCCAGGTCCCGGTACAAGCTGCGTATACAACGCTGGGCCTCCCGGAGCATGTCTTCCGGCCAATATTCGTAGCCCGCCGATGGAAGTATTCGAAGCTGGGGAACCTCCGGGACCCTGGTCGCAGGGGGGATAGTTCGGCGCGGTGATTGTCGAAGTTTTCCAGGTGCCACTTCGGATGCACCGCAACCGGATCAGCTCCTGGGAGACGCCCCTGCCGCGTCCCCCGGAGAGGAGACTTAACAAGATAAAGGCGGCCTGGGCATCCCCCGGATGACACCTGCCGAGGCTCAAAGGCCCCACCTCCGGAGAGGTTCCCCGCAACCTCGGGGACCTTCGCCCAGGAGTAACCTCCCGGGAAACCTGGTAAAATTCAATCCAGACTCAGCAAAAAATCCCATTTCTATTGCATCAAAATGTTTTTTGTACAAGTGTCTGGGGCTTCCTCTAAGAAGCTACCGGGAGCAAAAACCTAAAAACAAAAAAGGGCCCTATCTAAAGGCCCGGGGGGAGGCTCATACTTGTTCGTTGGCGTCCTCCCCCCGGGAGGCTCCCGCCGGAGCCACAGCATCTTGCCCCTGAGGCGCCGGCGCCGGCGCCGGGAATCACACCCGGACTATCCGATCGTAGAAGCCGCCGATGAGCTGCTCCACTTCTTGCCTAGATGGCTCGAAGAACTCCGGAAAGCTCCGGAGGATCCGGCCCCCGATGGCCCGGGCGCCAACCCCCAGGTGCTCCATGAGCCCGGCTGCAGCAGCCACCACTGGGATCGCCCGGCCCCACGCCCAGGCATCCGCAACTTCCGGGATCACGGAGACTTGTGCGTTGAGAAAACGCACAGCCGCCATGAGCACCGCCGGCGCCGCCTCGGAGGTGCCTCCCGAGCCAAGGCTCACTCCGAGCCCTTCGAGGGCCGAGCGGACGGAGCGGCCCGCGTCCGCCACCGCCCGGATGCTGGAGCCCTCGAGCTCCCGAAGGGCATCCTCCTTGGCCTTCGCCTCCCTCTGAAGCCGGTCGTTGGCAGTCTCATAGGCGTGGAGCTGGGCCCGGACTCGGGCCAACTCCCGGAGGGCACCGTCCCGCTCCTCCAAGTAGGCGGCGGCTTTCCCCTCCGCCTCCTTTAGCGCGCTATTGAAGCGTGCCTCGATCCCCCAGGCGATGGCCGCCCCCTACAAGCGCAAGAGTTAGTGAAAATCCAAGTTGGAGTACCGAAGGAAACAAGCCACCGACTCGAGAACAAACCTGGATCTGGAGGGATTGAAGCTCCCCGTGGCGCTCGCGGAGCATCCCTTGCGAGACGTAGTCCTGGACCTTTCGGGTCTGCAGACTCTTCGCGAACCGGTCGACCTCCCCAGCTTCCCGACAATGCCGCACCCATCGGAACCGACGGCGGGCCCCCTTGCAAAAGACACAGGGGTGATGAGAACCGGGGTGGCGGTGGTCGGTGTCCTTGCCACCGAGGAGGTGGCCGAAGAGGAGTCTGATGAACTTTGAGAGGGGATGCCCCCGGGGGGGATCAGAAGCCCCTTTCCCTTTCCAGGCCGCGGGGCCCCCGGGACCTCCGTCTCAGGGGGGACCTCGTAGACCGAGGGGCTCCCCCCTCGTCTACCGGCCTTTCGACGCGCGGAGGGGAGGCCTCTGCGAATCAGACCTCTGGCCTCTCCTGCTCTTGTGGCGCCGGGGCCGTGGGAAGCACAACCGCGGAAGGGGGCGAGGGGGCGTAATCAGCTGAATCAGACGTCCCCCCGTCATTGGTTGGTTCCTTCCCCCAAGCCTCTCTGGGGTTCTCCAGGGGAGGCGGCGTCACTTCCCATCGGGGTGGCGCCCGCGCGCACCTTGACCCGAGGGCTGTGTCCCGGGCCTTCACGGGCGTAGAGCCCGGTGTCGTTGATGGACATGGGGCCTTCTGAGACTTGGCCCGCTTCGGCTCAGAGCCCCCGGTGGCCTCCTTCCCCCTCTTGTGGGAATCGGGGGTGGGGAGAGGCATCCTCGGTGGTAGCCTCAGCCCGAAGTCCTCGACCACCAAGTTTCGGGGAGGACCCTCCCCAATGGTTAATTTGTGTATTATGGCTAATAGCCTAAGTAATTTTATGCATTAAAGTAGTTGCATTAATTTCTGCATTGCTGTCTTAGTTGGCCTTAGTTAGTTAGATCAATCTAAACCTTTTTCAGAGCCACCATGGTTGACACCAGAAGGAGATCTCAAAGTGGAAGAGAAGATATAGGTCAGACTCCGCAGGAAGAAGAAACTATGACAAGAGACCCTTTGTTTCAGCAAGGATCTCAGAGTTCTAATCCACCTCAGAATGAACAACCCAGTCTTCAGGAAATTTTGTTGTCAATGGAGAAAAGTCGACAGGAAGCTCAGATAGCTCATACCCAGTTGTTAGCCCAGATAGTTCAGAAACTGCCTACTGGAACAACAGAAGGAACTACTTCTGCTGTAGGAGCAAGATTAACAGATTTCCAAAAGACCTGTCCACCAACATTCTCTAGTGCGACCGATCCCATGGTTGCCGATGATTGGTTACGGGATATCGAGAGGAAACTAGACACGGTCCGATGCAGCGAACGAGAGAAAGTTTTGTTTGGATCTCATCAGTTATCAGGAGCTGTAGCTGCATGGTGGATGAACTACCAGGAAGCTCACCATGATAAAGATAATATCTCTTGGAGGGAATTTAAGGATCAATTTCGGAAATTTCATATACCTACTGGTGTTATGGAAGCTAAGCGTCGGGAATTTCGGAATTTAACTCAAGGAAGTAAGTCAGTCACTGAGTACCTACACCAATTTACTCATTTGGCTCGATACGCACCTGGAGATGTGGATACTGAAGAGAAGAAGATAGAGCGCTTCATAGAAGGACTTCAACACTATTTACAGTATCAAATTGCTTCTCATGAACTTACGGAATTTCAAACACTAGTGAACAGAGCTTTAAAGGTAGAAGAAAAGAAGAATATGGGAGAAGAAAGCCGAAAGAGGAGAATGTTTCAGCAAACACGACCACAGCCAAATCCAATCAGAGGAAGAGTTCCTATCACTCCCAATTTCCGACCATCTTATCAGAATCCCAGACCAGCAACGACATTGTGCCCCAACTACAGAGGGAATCATCCTCAGAAGGATTGCCCTCATCCTCGTGTTGAGTGTTATCATTGTGGACAGCGTGGGCACCGTAAAGAATTCTGTCCTTGGATACAACTTCCGATGTCCATTGCCAGATCTCAGGCAGGAACACAGCCAGTAGTAACCAGAGCATCACCATCACAGAATTTTAGAGGAAATTCAACAGGAAGAGGAGGAAACATGGCTAATCGAGGAAGAGGAAGAGGTAGAGCACCAGCTGCAACCCAAGGAGGAAGATTAAACTATACATCAATTCAAGAAGCGGGCAACGCCACCGACATTCTTCTAGGTAGATTTCTGATTCAATCTGCATCAGCCTTAATATTGTTTGATCCTGGTGCTACAAATTCATTCATGTCAAAAGCATTTGCATCTGAAGTTGAAATGCATATAGGGCAAGTACCACTAGAGTACTCTATGGTTATACAAACTCCAGGGGCTAGATTATCTGTTTACTCGATCTGCCCAAATGTAACTTTCAATATAGAAGGGGTAGAATTTGAGGCAAATCTACTAGTTCTAGAACTGCAAGGTCTAGACATTATTTTGGGAATGGATTGGTTGTCCCAACATAAAGGTCTAATAGACTGTGAAGAGAAAACCCTTAGTCTTGTCAGTAGCCAAGGGGAGAGAGTTCTATTCTATGCAGAAAGATCATCAGTCAAGAGACCGCTAAGATCTGTTCAAGCATTGCAAAAGTTATGCCTGGAACAAGTGCCTGTAGTGCAACAATATTCTGATGTGTTTCTAGAAGAACTTCCGGGAATGCCACCTGACAGAGAAATAGAATTCAGTATTGAGCTTAAACTAGGAGCAGCACCTATAGCAAAACGTCCCTATAGGATGCCAGTTACAGATTTGGAGGAGCTCAAGAATCAACTCAAAGACTTGGAAAACAAGGGATTTATCAAACCCAGTGCTTCGCCATGGGGAGCCCCAGTTTTGTTTGTGAGGAAGAAAGACGGAACTCTACGAATGTGTGTAGATTACTGGGTTTTGAATGAAGTCACTATTAAAAACAAGTATCCATTACCAAGAATTGATGACTTGTTCGATCAGCTTCGAGGAGCCAAAGTATTTTCCAAGATAGATTTGAAATCTGGATATCATCAGCTGAAGATCAAGAAAGACGATATACCGAAGACTGCTTTCACTACCAGATATGGTTTATATGAGTTTACAGTAGTACCATTTGGCTTGACCAATGCTCCGGCAGCTTTCATGAATGTCATGAACAGTACATTTATGGATTTTCTTGACAAATTTGTCATAGTATTCATAGATGACATTCTGATATATTCCAAGAGTACGGAAGAACATGAGCAACATTTACACCTAGTCTTGGAAAGGCTACGAGAGAGGCAATTTTATGCCAAGTTTGACAAATGTGAATTTTGGATGTCAAGAATTTCATTTCTTGGACATGTGTTGACAGCAGAAGGAATTTCAGTGGATTCAGCTAAAATCTCTGCAATCAAGGAGTGGAAGCAACCTACCTCAGTTACAGAGATTAGAAGTTTCTTGGGATTAGCAGGGTATTATAGGAGATTCATCGAAGGATTTTCCCAGATTGCCAAACCACTTACAAATCTGCTAAAGAAGGATATTGCATTTGAATGGACCACCAAGTGCGAGGAGAGTTTTCAGAAGCTAAAGCAGAAATTGACAACAACACCAGTCCTCACCTTACCGGACAGCAAGGAAGACTTCGTAGTTTACTGTGATGCTTCAAAGCAAGGAATAGGCTGTGTGTTAATGCAGCAAGGTCGAGTAGTGGCTTATGCTTCACGTCAATGGAGACCACATGAGGAAAATTATCCGACTCATGATTTGGAGTTAGCAGCAGTAGTTCATGCTTTAAAGATATGGCGGCATTATCTCATTGGACATAAGTGTGAGATCTTTACAGATCATAAAAGCCTCAAGTATATTTTCACACAGACGGAGCTCAACATGCGCCAACGCCGATGGCTGGAATTGATCAAAGATTATGATCTTAGTATTCAGTACCATCCAGGGAAAGCTAATGTAGTGGCTGATGCCCTAAGCAGAAAGGTTTACAACCTACAAGGAATGGTTATGTTAAAGAACCCTTACTTACAACAAGAGTTGCAGAATCATCAAGTGGAAATAGTACCACAGGGAACAGTAGCCACTTTAACAATAAAATCTCAACTTGAAGAACAGATAGGAAATGCCCAGAAGAAAGATGAAGAAATTTGTAAGATCAAGAGTCGAATCAAGCTAGGAAAGGCTCAAGGCTTTACTGAAGATAACCAAGGGATTGTATGGTATCGAGGAAGAATCTGTGTACCTCAAAACGTAGATCTTAAGGAAATAATTCTCCATGAAGCACATAAAACTCCATACTCAATACACCCTGGTAACACAAAGATGTATCAAGATTTGAAGACCAGATTCTGGTGGGATAATATGAAGAGAGAGATTGCAGAGTATATTGCAAACTGTGATACATGTCAGCGAGTTAAAGCAGAACACCAGAAAATAGCAGGAAAGCTACAACCTCTACCAATACCATTATGGAAATGGGAAGAAATTGGTATGGATTTCATTACAGGATTACCTAAAACTCACGGAGGATATGATTCCATATGGGTTATTGTGGACAGACTTACTAAAGTAGCTCATTTCATACCAGTCAAAAAGATTTTTGATGGCAGTAAATTAGCAGAGTTATACATGCAAAGAATAGTGGCACTGCATTGTATTCCTAAGAAGATAGTTTCAGATCGTGGAACACAGTTTACCTCCAAATTTTGGAATAGACTACATGAAACCCTAGGAACCTAGTTGGACTTCAGTACTGCATATCATCCACAGACGGGAGGACAGACAGAAAGAGTCAACCAAATCCTAGAGGATCTTCTAAGAGCTTGTATACTAGATTATGGAACATCATGGGACAAATGTTTACCGTTTGCAGAATTTACATATAATAACAGTTATCAAGCTAGTATACAGATGGCACCATTTGAAGCTTTATATGGACGTAAGTGCAGAACTCCATTGCATTGGAATGAGCCAGGAGAACGAAAAGTCATAGGACCAGAGATAGTAGAAGAAGCAGAAGCTCATGTCAGACTCATCAGAGAAAGGTTGAAAACAGCACAATCACGACAAAAGAGTTATGCAGATAAACGACGGAGAGAATTATCATTTGAACCAGGAGATTTTGTGTATCTCAAGGTCACACCATTCAAAGGATTACAAAGATTCCAAGTGAAAGGAAAGTTATCTCCAAGATACATTGGACCATTTAAGATAATCAAGAGAAAGGGAGAAGTATCATATAAATTGGAATTACCTGTGGGATTAGCAGGAGTGCATGATGTGTTTCATGTCTCTCAGCTCCGGAAATGTTTGAAGGAACCTACTGATCAGATAGATGTACAAGATGTGCCATTACAGAAGAATCTCACTTATCTTGAGCACCCAATCAGAATCCTAGCCACTGATGAACGTCAGCTCAGAAGGAAGAAAATCAAATTGTGTAAAGTTCAATGGAAAAATCATTCAGAGAAAGAGGCTACTTGGGAGAAGGAACAAGATCTTAAGCAAACCTATCCTTATCTTTTCCTGTTTTAGGTAAATCTCGGGGCGAGATTTCTTTAAGGAGGGTAGATCTGTAACACCCTGAGTTAGGGGTGAAAACTTCCTTTTCATAAATAGCATGCATGCATGTATCTGTAGTAATAGCCAGATCAGTATCTATCCTAAGCCCTAAAATCTCCAAAATCTATCCTGTGACCTCAAATCAAGATCAGATTGTTCAGATGTGATCTATCAGTTACTCTGAACTTAAAAGCCTTCAGAACCCAGATCCAATTCTATCTCTAACTCCCAGAATTATCAACTCCATTCTGTTTTCGAAAACAGAAATACCTTATATTACCCAAATACCCTAAATTTCAGAAATACAGAGTTAATCCGAATCTTGATCAAGTTCAGACCAGATTATTCCTGGAATATGATCATGGGTATGTCAATACCTTAATATAAAAAGTTGACAGCCAGATTCTATCATCTAGACTCTTTTCACAAATTAGTCCTTATCTGATATCTGAAAACCCAAAAAGGCTAAAATCTCCAGATTAACTCCAAATTCAGAATTTCTTCGACAAATCTTCTCAAAATGCTATTTGCCACAAGTCTCTCTTCTGTGCAGATATCAAAATCGAACCCTAAATGCCAGAATTCGAAATCGACAAAACTCAAATCTTATTTTACCCTAAATTACCCTATTTTCAGCTTGTATCGAAAACTATTCAAATGTGTCAAATCTTATCAATTACCTTTGCCAAATATCCTGTTGAATATAATCTACCAGATTAGTGAAATCAAATTCAACTCTAACCTTTCAAATCTCCAGAATTACAGATTGGTCCAAATGTGAAAATCAAATATTGCAATCAGGCCCCTAATTCGACCAGGGAAGCAGCCAGTGCACGACCAGAAGCTCGCCGTGTTTTGCTTCCTTGCGCCGTGCACGTTCGCCGCCGGCCAAGCTTCGCCTGCAACTTGATCGTGCATGCTGTTGCGCACGTGTCCTCGCCTCAGCCGTCACCGTGGCAGCGTCGCTGCAACGTCGACGACCAGCGCCTGCTTCCCCGCGCGACCAACAGTGACTTTTGTCAGCAATTCATCGCCACGTAGCTTCGCCGCGCCAGTACTTGTCGCCACCGCTTGCTACAAGCTTTGCCAGGTCCCGATGAGGCGACATTGTGATCAGCTGAAAGCTTGTCGCCGTCGCATCACCGCTCTTGCTGTGTCTTCGCCGCTACTGCTCCTGCACGCAACCAGTTAAGTCACAGCAACCAATCTCTTCATTGTTTCCTCTTCGCAAGCCTCGCCTGCCTATTTAAGCACTCCTGTGCTCAGCAACTCCCTCCACACATCACCCCAAACCAGCTAAGTTCCAGAATTTCCTGTTTCAGTCATCTTCTCCGGCGAGCCATCGAGGAGGCTCACGGTGCCAGCACTCTACAGATCATCTCCTGCCAAATTAAAGCCATCAGTGAGTTCATCTACTCATCCTCTCTGTGTAGTACTGTCTAATTACTCCCCGGTGACCTCTAACGCCGGCGATCACCGGAAATTGCTAAAATTCGAAGAATGCCCTGTTCCGGCAATGTAGCTCGAATTACTCCAAATTAGCTTTCGTATCTGTAATCAAAATTTATCAGTAAACCAAATCAAGCAAGCCTATAAGCTTAGAATCCCCAATTAAGCAAGAATCGAACCTTTTCCCTAAATCGAGCTTCACCAGAAAACCAGCGATCGTCGCCAGGCTTCTCCAGTGATCCTCCGGCCCATCTAATTGTACCAGAAGCTTCCTTATACCTCCTAGATGCTCTCCAAGCAAGGAATTAAGTTCTTGTTGCCTGTAGCAGAAACCCCCAACTGGCAGTGCTTCTTCTCCGGCGCCGATGATCGGAAAAGTGTTCCCGGCCGTTTCAGCCCAAATCACCTTGTCTTTTAGATGTGCCTTAGCCTCCTGAGCATTTCTGTCTTCTAGCCCGACACCTAAATCAGCCTAGATCAAAAGTTATAGCTTTGCCAAGTTTTTGTCCAGAACTGCTCTAGTGCAGCCAGTTCATCTCTGTTCATCATCAAATTTCTTGCTTTCCAGCCATTTCCTGCCCTAGATTCTGTTGAATTAATTGTTCCTGTTATCAATGCCTACCTCCCAGACAAAGTGGTGCATCATTTGGAGCTCCAGATCAAAAGTTATGCTAAGCCCTAGCTTTTGGCATTGTCAGCTCTATGCCAGAGCTTGTCAGCCAGTGGCATTGACCTTGTTTACCCACTTCTGGTTGTGTAATTTGAAATCCACTTTGTCCACTGAATTTGTAGAGTTGTGATCTACATTTTCTTCTACTACCACAACGTGAGATAAGCATCCTAGCTTTTCTTAAAGCTATGTCCAAACTTTGACCCGAATGTCGATCTGTTGACATTCGCTGTTTTGATTAAACCAGCCACAAAATTGTTATCCCTATTGCAATCCTGAAACCCTAAGATTATCTAATCACCATCCTTAGCCCAAATTCCTTGAAACCCTAAAACCTCGACTCAGTTCAGTTTGCAGTTATCTCCAGTATAATTCAATCATCCATTGAGCATTTCTGCATATAAGTCATAAAACATTTTAATATTATAAGTAATTATTGTGTGTTGTTTGTCGTCGAGCAGATTCAGAAGCTGACTTTGAAGATTTTGCTGTTGACCCGTCATCGACTGCTGTATTTTACGACGCGGAAGGCAAGTCATATCCTTGGTCATCTTGAACCTATATTTTAAATGTTGCTAAAACATAACCTTGAATATAGGCAATATTGCATGTGAAAGATTGAGAATGGTTGATTTATGAATTGGCAGTACTAGATTGGTTATCTGTGAAATGTGAAATAAACAAGTTTTGAGCCATGAACTATTATATGTATTTATATACTTATATTCATGAAATAAAACCCCTAGCCGTGACCAGAAAAATGGTATGGATGGCTGTAGCACTGGAGGTGCTAGATTGCAAAGGATATGCAGGCACTGAAGGTGCAGGGTTGTGGATGGTCTGGTCACTGGCATATAAGGACTAGAACCTTGTGTTGTGCGTCTAGTGGCATGAACAACGTGCTAACCGCAAGCCTGGTATGGGACAGGCCTGAACAAGTAATTATGTGGATCGCACATGAAACCCCTGCATGAGATGTGTAGTGATGCAAGATAAACACGGAGCGCGGCTCCCACACATATCACTGAAGGTGATCAAGCACGCTGACCCAGTAATGGGAATAAGCAAAGGGGTGGAGGTTTGGATACAACCTGCCACAACTGTGTCTCGCTGAGAGCCACAGGGTCGTGGGTGAATTGTGAGTAAAACATAACAAAAGTTCTTGTTATTTCCACCTTGCCGCTCACAGTATGAAGTGAGTCAGGGGTCCAATCATTTTGTTATGATAGGAAAGGCTTGAAAGTGGAATATCTTGTGGGTAAATTGGTACCTCTCTGCAGAATTAAAAACGTATTCGAATACTCCGAGCTCCCGGGTTTATAGGAGTCTTGTCGTGGTATTACGGATACCCCGGCAGGTTCGGACGTGCGCAGCACGAGTACAGCGGCGCGAGCAGACCGAGTTACTGGTCTCCTCCCGCCGGGCAACACAAAAAGTGACACGGAGGTTTGTACAGGTTCGGGTCCCAGTGGGGGCCCTAGTCCTGTTGGCTCTCTCCGGACGCGAGTCCGCTGGGGAGGTGAGCTCTCGGGGAGAGGTCTCCAAGAGAGCCGGGAGTTGTGTTTATATGAAATGAATTCGAATCCCTGAAAGAGGGTACAAGAGGGGTATATATAGCCCCCAAGAAATGCAAAAGACGAAAATGCCCTTGCTGCGACCATTGGATGGAAGGGCGAAGACGTCCTTTGGCCTGACGGACGGCCTGGATGCTCGACACGTGGCGCCACGGGCTTCCTACAGGCCCCACGGTCAGCAACAGCTCTCCATGAGCCCGGAGGCTCTCCGGGCCTCACCGGGGAGACCCTCCAGATCTTACTGGGTGTCACCGGGGTCCCGGAGACCCTCCGGGTGTCACCGGGGGCCCGGGGACCCTCCGGGTCTCACCGGGTGTCATCGGGGGCCGGGGACTCTCCGGGTCTCACCGGGAGTTACCGGGGTCCCGGAGACCCTCCGGGTGTCACCGGGTGTCACCGGGGGCCGGGGACGCTCCGGGTCTCACCGGGAGTTACCGGGGTCCCGGAGACCCTCCGGGTGTCACCGGGTGTCACCGGGGGCCGGGGACGCTCCAGGTCTCACCGGGAGTTACCGGGGTCCCGGAGACCCTCCGGGTGTCACCGGGTGTCACCGGGGGCCCGGGGACCCTCCGGGTCTCACCGGGAGTTACCGGGGTCCCGGAGACCTTCCGGGCCCCACCAAGGGCCCGATGCCTTCGGGTCTCACCGGGTTCCACCGTGGCCACCTTGGGACTACGTGGGACCGCTGGGGATTCCCCCAACAGCAGCCCCCCAGCCCCTCGGGGGCACTTGGTGCCTTCGACGGGTATGTGAACCTCCCTTGCAACGCTTCGTATCCCGCGAAGTCCCACGCGCCCCGTGGCGCTTCGGCTCCCGAACCGTTTCTCCGCGGGACGCGTCTATTCGCGGACCGACGCATCGCCCCGATGCGCCCGCGTTCGCGTCGCTTCGTTCCGCGCGCCGGTTCGATTCCGCGGCTCTGATGGCTTTGTGGACACGTGTCGGGCATCCGGGCCCCCTCGCTCACCTATAAATAGGTAAGGGGGGCCTCCACTTGAGCACGTTCACAAGCCCTCGAACTCCCACAAACCATAGTTCTCCCGGTGACTTCCGGTAGTTTCCGGTGATTTTGCCCGGTGGTTTCCGGTAGTCTCCGGTGACTTCGCTCGGTGATACCCGGTAGTTTCCGGTGGCTTCCGGAGACACCCGGTAGTTCCCGGTGACATTTCTGCCCGGAGGCGTCCGGTGGTTTCCGGTAGTTCCCGGTAGTTCCCGGTAGGCTCCGGTGATTTCCGGTGACTTCCGGTAATCCGGCAGTTTTTGGCGATTTCTGCAATTTGCTCGTGATGGCGCCGAAGAGCCGTGCCACGGTCTCCGAGTTGCCTGTGGAGGAGCTGACCTCCGATTTCCTTGGGGCCACCGAGTTCTCCTCGGGGGCCCTTGAGGCCTTCCTGGAGCGCGGCTACTTCCAGGCGGGGGATATCAGGATCCCCGGCCCGGCGGAGCAGGTGCCGAGCCCCCGGGACGGGGAGGTGGTAGCCTTTGAGGCGTTCGTGGAGGTCGGCCTTCGGCTTCCCGTGCACCCGCTGCTCCGCGACTTCCTGCAGTTGTACGGACTCGCGCTCAACCACCTCACCCCGAACACCCTCGTCCGGATGGGGGTGTTCATATGGTTGTGCGAGACGACCGCAGTGACGCCCAACATGCGGCTCCTGCGGTACTTCTACGAGCCGGCGGCGAGGGGCCCGGTAGTGAGGAGAGGCGGCCCTAGATCGGCCTTCGGCTCCATCATGATCCAGCTGACTCCGGGCCGCGCCGACGAGTACCTGGTAGCGGCCTCCCGGGACCATTGGGGGGACTGGCTCTGGCATTGGTTCTACCTCCGGGTAGGAGACCCGGGGGTGACCTATTCCCGGGAGCCGTCCACGTATTCGAGGTCTAGCGCTCCGGTGGCCCTCGAGTGGACCGAGGCGGAGATGAACCTCCTCACCGTGATGGCGGAGGTTCGATTCCGGCGGTCTATGCGGGACCTCGCGGAGGAGATGGCTCTTCTCCGGGTGGCGCCGTTCCAGACCCGCCGAGGGAGGGGGATGTCGCCGGCGCACAGACCACCCCGGATGGCGGTGGCAAACCGTAAGTATTCAGATTCCTTCTCCCCGTTAGGGGGTTCTCCCTAACACTTGCTTCCTTTTTCTTGCTCTTTCAGTTAGGTCCTACGGTCGGGCCAAGGAGGTCGCGGCGAACCTCGTCGGCCGATACTACGAGGACGAGCACGAGAGGGTGCTGCGGGCTATCGGGGAGGGCCCTCCCCGAAACGTCGTCGCGGAGGCGTTCGGGCTGAGGCTCCCAGCCCGGGCCCCTCTGCCTACCCCTGCTTCACGCAAGCGGGGGAAGGAGGCCGCCGGCGGGCCGTCGAAGCGGTCCCGTCCGTCTGGCAGCCCCGCGGGGTCCCGACCCCGGAGGAGCCCGACGAGGCCCCGGTCTTCTCCACCGCCTTCTCCCGCGAAGGAGGCTGCGGCGGCGGTTGCTGGGCCATCTGCCGCCGCTCTCGACACCTCGGGCGGGCCAGATCCGATGGGCGGCGTCCCGGCCGGGGAGGGTCAGGGCTCGGACTCGGAGATGTACGCCCCGAGCCCTTCGCCGCCTCCGGCCCCCGCGAGGCCCCGGCCGCAGCCCTCGTCCAGCGAGGTCTCCGTCCGGTTCCGGATGCCGGGCGGCCTTCCGATGGCCTCGATTCTGGCCCCGGAGACGGGTTCATCGGCGGTTCGGCCCGCGACGGCGGCGCTCCCTGTACCCGGGAGGGGTAAGGGCCTGTTCGTTCGCCCCGGGGTTCCGGCGCCGACGGATCAGGCCTCCGGCTCTTCCGACGACGGGACTTCGGAGGATGCTCTGCCCGGGGGGGAGGCCTCCCGAGGGAGTGACCCATGGGGCGACGAGGGCGACGTCGACGCGGTCATCGCCTCCGGGCTTCGGGTAAGTTACTTGAGCCCTGCACTTTTTTGTTGATTGCATCCTGATAACGGTTTCCCTGCAGACGGTCGCCTTAGCCCGGGGCTTTAGGGCCCGGCTCGCTACGCGCCTCCGTGCTGCCGAGGACATAGCGGCCTTCGAGCGCGCTGGGAAGGAGAAGGCGCTCAGGGAGCTGACCGCGGTGCAGGCTCGTCTCGCCGCCGCCGAGGATGCGGCTTCCCGGCTACGGGGGGAGTTGCAGGCGGAGCGAGAGGCCGCAGCCTCGGGCGTCCAGGCCGTGGTCGCGGGGGGCCGGGTGATCCGCACCACTCTCGAGGGGCTCGGGATCGAGCTTGGTCGTGGGGCCAGCCCTGACCCGGCTCCGACATCGGTCGGGGAGGCCGCGCACTTTCATGGTGCGCAGGTCGCCCTGATCCCAGTTGCCGCGGAGGCGCGGGCGCGCGGGCTCGCCGTCCCGGTGATTGCCTTGGCGGCGGCCCTCGTCGAGCACCGCGGGGAGGGCGCTCGAGTTATCGGGGATCTGGTCCCCCGGAGCTTCCCCGCCTTCTTCGACCCTCGGCGGCCTGGGCTGGAGCAGTCCGCCGAGGTTCTCTTCGACCGCATCACTGGCGCCATGGAGACGGGCGACCGGCGCCCGGGCCAGGGCGCATCGGCCAGCACTGACATCCCCCCGGGGGGGAACAAAGACGGGCAAGTATGAGCTCCTCCCCCCCCCCCCCCCCGGTTAGACTAGGCTTCTTTTTTTTTAGGCTTTTTGCTCCGAACGGCTTCTTTAGAGAGAGCCCCGGGAACTTGTAAATACCTTTTGACTGAAATAAAGTAGTTCTTTCGTTAAATGTGTTCAATTTGTCAGCAGGTATCTTTGGACGTCTCTTTTCCAGGGCTTTCTTGCCCTGAAGACCATCTTTTGGAGAGTGCTCGAGGGTCGCCCGGGGGGTCTAGCCCAGGCGGTGCCCGGGCGGCCTTGATCTTACTAAGTCTGGCAGCCGGGGGAGCATCCTCCGGGCTGGACTCCTAGTTTGCACATGACGACTTTGCGAAGGAAAGTGCCTCCGGGGAGCCAGCCCTTCTGCGTTGGCTCCCGGAGTGGCACTTAGGAAACTTCGACGATTGTCGCGCTGAGTTGCCTCCTCCGAGGTCGGGGGCTTTGAAAGTCCCCCCGCTCAGGATACTCCCCCCGGCCAGCTACGAATGTTGGCCAGAGGATCTCCTTCGGCGGGCTCTTCGGCGTATGAGGAGTTTGTACAAGGACCTCTCCCGGGAGATCTCAGAGGGTCTCCGGGATTATTAGTTGTAGTTGCTTGTTGGGAATCATTCCCATACTCGCGCGCTCGGGTTTTGCCCGGAGGGTGCTTTAACTGGGGGGGGCTGCTCCCTAGTGTGATGTATCAATTAAGACCGTAGATTTGTTTGTTCGTCGTGCCTTTGCTTCAGAAACTTTGAAGCCTTTCGCATAAAGCCGTTGTTTTTCTGTTCGGGTCCAAGGTTTTCCTCCCCCCTCCCCCCACAGCGGGATGCAGCTCAGCTCCGCGCGCTGTGGGTAAGGAGAGAAGGGGCCTGGACTGCATGGGGTGCTTAGTTTGCATAGTCCCTCATCGGGTCCCGGGGGTTTACGGATGGTGCATGACCGAGGAGGGGCTATGCTTTGAGAGCAAACTCCGAAAGCCGAGTTCTCTGTGTGCCGCGGAAGGCAACGTATATTCCTTTAGGAGGGTATCGTAACCCGGTAGCGGGTGTAGAGTGTTCGAGGGGGGACTAATCTCTCGAAGTGACTCGTTACCGCAGTTTGTGAAAACTGGGTTGCCGCTTACCCCCTCAGTCCACGAGGGGTTACCGTAAGCCGCCCAATGGGAGCTGTGCTCCCGTCGTAGGGACTTTAGGCTGCGATAGCCTACTTCCTCACGAAGAGGGCATCCTCACGGAGAGGGGATTTTTATAGAGGAGAAAAACTCCTGTAAAAGAATTCCAGCGGTGAAGTAGAAAAAAGCCATTCAATTTAATGAAGACGTAAAAATTCCAGAGTTGAGCACAAAATCCACTTGTATTAATATGCAATGAGATACAACGCCTCCCCCCGCGAAAGCGCGGCCGGGGAGGGAATTGAGTACATAAGCCTCCCCCCGTAGAAGCGCGGCGGAGGAGGTTGCGAGCCCGGAGGCTAAACATAGAACTTGCGGAGCAAGGTTATATTCCAGGTGTGCGTGAGCTCTTGGTCTTCAAGTGTAGAGAGCTTGTAGGCTCCCGAGCCTAGGACTGCGGAGATCCTGTATGGGCCCTCCCACTTGGGGGATAGTTTGCCCTGGGCTTGGGGGTCTGTCACGCGCTTGAGGACCAGATCCCCAAGGCGGAAAGCCCTTTCGCGCACGCGCTGGTTGTACGCGCGTGCCATCTCGCGCTCGTAGATGGTGTGGTGGAGAAGCGCTCGGTCGCGTTCTTCTTCGACGAGGTCGACCTCCAACCGTTGATTATCCTCGTTGGTTTGATGCGCCGCGGTCGGAGCTCCGTCGAGGAGCTCGACCCGCAGCGATCGAAAGCTAATCTCCAAGGGGAGAACTGCTTCGGCCCCATAGACGAGCGAGAAAGGCGTTCGCCCTGTTGCTCGGCTAGGGGTCGTGCGCATGGAGCAGAGGATGCTTGGAAGCTCTTCTGCCCACGCGCCTCCTCTGGAAGCGGTCTGTTCAAGCCGTCGGCGCAGGCCTTGCAGGATCATGCCGTTGACTCTCTCAACGACCCCATTGCTTTGGGGATGTGCCACGGAGGCAAAATGGAGGGTAGTGCCTAAGCCTTCGCAGAATTCCCGGAAATATGCCGAGTCGAACTGGGTCCCATTGTCGACGGTGATTTCTTGGGGGACCCCGAAGCGACATACGACATTTTTCCAGAAAAACCGTTGCACCGCGCGGGAAGTGATGCTGGCCAAGGGCTCAGCTTCCACCCACTTGGAGAAGTAATCCACGGCGACCACCGCGTACTTGTAGCCCCCAGGTGCCGGGGGGAAGGGACCAAGGAGATCCATCCCCCAGCGCGCGAAGGGCCAAGTAACAGGGATAGTTTGCAATATCGCGGAGGGGAGCCTGGTGCCCTTTGCCATCTTTTGACAGGCCTCGCACGCGGAGACTAGATCCCGCGCATCGCGAACCAACGTGGGCCAGTAAAATCCTTGGCGAAGGGCCTTCGCCGCGACCGCCCGTGGAGCCACGTGGGATCCGCAGCTCCCCGCGTGTATGTCCTCGAGGAGCTGGAGTCCGTCGGCCCGCGGGAGGCAGCGAAGAAGGGCGGAAGCCCCTTGCTTGTAAAGCTTCCCGTCCAGCAGGACGTACGCCCTGGCTTTAGCGCGGAGACGCTTCACCTCAACGTCACTGGAAGGTTCCCCCTCGTCCCTTATGCAGGAGATGAGGGGATCCATACACGAGGCAGCCCGAGTGACCTCGGAAACCTCCGGGACGCGAACCTCAGGATTCGCGTCCGGGAGGGTTATCGAGGGTCTTGTGATGATTTCCAGAAAGGCGCCCTTGGGAAGAGGTTCCCGGGCGCTGGCCGCCCGGGCCAACGCGTCGGCCCGGTTATTATCCCGTCGGGGGATGTACCGGGCCTCCAAGCCTTCGAAGTGTCTCTCCATCTTTCGCAATTCGCCCAAGTATAGACTCAGGTTCGCATCGTGGCACAAGTAGGACTTGTCCATTTGGTTGACCACCAGCTGGGAGTCTCCTTTCACTAGGAGGCGGCGGATTACCAGGGAGTGCGCGAGGCGCAATCCCAGGAGGAGGGCCTCGTACTCGGCGACATTGTTTGTAGCCGGGAACTCGAGTCTGGCGGCGTATTCCAGCATCTCCCCTCCGGGACTCCGAAGAACCACCCCCGCGCCGGCCCCGGCAAGGCACAAGGAGCCATCGAACATGAGTGTCCAATGGTCCTGGCACCGGGGAGGGGCGAGGGGAGTCCCTTCATCCGCTTCGGCGGTCGGGGTCCATTCCGCCACGAAGTCAGCGAGGACTTGTGACTTGATGGCGGAGCGGCCCGTGAAGGTGAGGGAGAAAGGAGCGAGCTCGGCTCCCCACTTGCCAATCCGGCCGGTGGCCTCCTTGTTTCGCACTACTTCTCCCAGCGGGAGAGATGACGGGACCGTGATTGGGTGCCCGAGGAAGTAGTGGCGGAGCTTTCGCGACGCCATGAGGAGGGCGTAGCACAGCTTCTCCACCTTAGTGTACCGCATCTTAGCCCCTTGAAGGGCCTCGCTGACGTAGTACACAGGACATTGCTGTCCGTCCTGGTCTTTCACGAGCACCGCGCTCACTGCGACGGGGGTCGCGGCGAGGTATAGTAGCAGGGGTTCCCCCGGGGACGGGCTCACGAGAATCGGAGGGCTCGCGAGGTACTTTTTTAGCGCGTCGAACGCCGTCTGGGCCTCGGGAGTCCACCTGAACCCCTCGAGATCCCGAAGGATTTTGAAGAACTGGAGCCCGCGTTCTCCTGACCGCGAGACGAACTGACCCAACGCGGCCAGGCGGCCTGCAAGCCTCTGCACGTCTTTGACGGAACGTAGGGGAGGCATGTCCAGCAGGGCCCGAATTTTTTCGGGATTCGCCTCAATGCCCCGCTGGGACACCAAGAAGCCAAGCAGCCTCCCGCCGCGTACGCCGAAAGCGCATTTTTCCGGGTTGAGCTTCAACCCGTACTTGCGGAGGCTGCAAAAGGTCTCCGCCAAGTCGTCGATGTGTGCGGCCGTGCGGAGGCTTTTGACGACCGCATCGTCAACGTAGACCTCGACATTGCGGCCGATTTGATCCTTCAGGACCAGCGTCATGAGACGCTGGAAGGTTGCCCCGGCGTTTTTCAACCCGAAGGGCATGTGGAGATAGCAGAAGGTGCCGAGGGGAGTTATAAAACTCGTCTTTTCCTCGTCCTCTGCAGCCATTCGAACCTGATGGTATCCTGAATACGCATCGAGGAAACTCATCAGTTCGCACCCCGCGGTCGAATCGACCAGTTGGTCTATCCGCGGGAGTGGATAGTTATCTTTTGGGCAAGCGCGGTTGAGATCAGTGAAATCCACGCACATCCTCCACTTGCCACTTGATTTCTTCACGAGGACGGGGTTTGCCAACCATTCGGGGTGGAGGACCTCTCGCACGAACCCCGCCTCTAGAAGCTTGGAGACCTCTACCTTGATGGCGTCTTGGCGCTCGAGAGATAACTTCCTCAACTTCTGCTTGACCGGGGAGCGGCCGGGGATCACAGCGAGCTTATGCTCAATGATGTCCCGGGCGACGCCTTGCATGTCCGAGGGTTCCCATGCGAAAACATCTGAGTTTTCGCGAAGGAAGACCGCGAGTCGCTCGGCGTGCTCCTCGGTGAGGTCTGCTTCGATCGTGACGGTTCTCTCTTCACCTCCCGCGGACAGTCGGACTTTCTGAAGGTCTCCCTCGGGGCGTGGCCTCAGAAATGGCCTCCCGAGGGGAACGGCCGGGGCTGCATGAGATTCAGGGGGAGGCGCCTCCCCCGGGGTCTTGATCACGTTGATGTCCCCGACGGCGGCGGTGGCCCGTTCGTAAAGAGCACGGGCCACGTTCTGATCGCCTCAAACGGTGATTGCGCCGTGAGGCCCAGGGATTTTCACGCAGAGATAGTTCTGGTGAATCGCCGCCCCCAGGTGGTTGATCGTAGTCCTCCCCATGATAGCGTTGTATGAAGAGGGGAGGTCCACCACATAGAATCGGACCATCTCCGTCCGGTAGTTCTCCGGGGTGCCAAAAGTCATTGGTAGATCGACCTTCCCCACCGAGTGGACGGTCTTCCCGGGAACGAAGCCTTGTAACGGCCCGAGTGCGGGCTGCAGTAGCTTCTCATCGACTTGCATTTCCCTGAACGCCTTCAGGTATAATACGTCGGCGGAGCTCCCACCGTCGACGAGGATACGTGCCAGTTGGCAGTTGTAGACTGTAGCTGAGACGATGAGCGCGTCGTCGTGCGGGAAGCGAACCCCATGCGCATCTTCCGCTGTAAAGGTGAGGGGGACGTCCGACCACTTTGGTGGCGGAGACGCATGCAGCACCCCCACTACCTTCACTTCTCGCGCGTACTCCTTGCGCTGGCGCTTGGAGTCCCGTCTCGCGGCAGATCCCCCCGTAATGACGTTTATGCGTCTTTGGGAGGTTTGGAAGGGGAGCTCCTGAGCTGGGCTCCCTTCTTGCGTTTGTCTTTGCTGCTCACCTGCGGGAGTGGGGAGCGCGGGCAAAGTTGTCGGGGGAGGCAAGGAGGCAGGGCCCCCTCCCCCCTGGCTGCGCTGGTCGAGGAAGGCCGCGAAGTGTTGTAGAAGCTGATGGCATTCTCGAGTAGCGTGGGTACTCGACTTGTGGAAGGTGCACCACACGTTGGCTGTGCCCTCCTTGCTCTCCTTGGCGCGGTTTTCACGCCCGCGGGAGGATTGTCCTCCAGCGTAACCCTTTGACTTAGGAGGGGCGCGACTGCCTTTGGCGCTGTCGCGCGAGCTGCCTCCGCCCTCGAGGACGAAAACGTCCCGAGGCCGTGGCTCGCGACGATCACTTCTTCGGGGACGTTTGCTGGAGGGGTCCCTTGGCTCCCGGTCGGCGGGGGCAGGAGCCCCCTGGTTCTTTTTCCAAAGATCGTCCTCCTCCGCGCGGGCGTACTTCTCAAGTACGGTGAAGAGTTCGTCGGCGGAGGTGGGGCAGCTCCGAGAGAGCCTCCGGTGGAGCTCCCCGGGGAGTATCCCGCTCTTGCACGCTTCGATGACCGTGGAGTCAGGGACATGCGCCACTTTGCTTTTCACCTGAGCGAAGCGCTTAAAGAAGCTGCGGATAGTCTCCGCCGTCCTCTGCCGGACGGTGTAGAGCTGGGATGAGTCCAAGGGCCGCACATAGTTGCCTTGGAAGTTCGCACAAAATTCGCGCTTCAGCTGCACGAAGGACTTGATGGATCCCGCCTTCAGGTTGTAGAACCATGAGCGTGCGATGCCCGTGAGGTAGAGGGGGAAGACATTGCATTGCACTGTCTCGTCCCCCCCGGCCGCCGAGATGGCCGTCGAGTACACCTGCACAAACTCGTAAGGATCGGCCTCACCATTGTAATGCTCGATGTGCGGCGGGCGGTAAGGCCGCGGCCAGCGTATGCAGCGGAGACGGCTGCACAACGGTTGGTTGGTCCCTTCAACTTCCTTGGGGGATCCATGATCGCCGTCATCGCTTGCCGGGGACGCGTGCTCATTGTCGGAGTCCGGAAGGGGTGGCAGCGGTCCGCCGGTTTGGCGGTGTCGTCTCTTTTCTTCCGGGTTGGTTGAGCTGACCTCTTGGGCATCAAGGTATCCCTCCGGAGTGGTGGCAGCTTCTTTGAACGGTCTTTTCCCCCGGACGATTTGGGAGCGCGTCTCTGCGCGCCCGTGGGTTCGGGGGAGTCCTGACCGATGACGGGAGGTGGTTTCTCCAGACCTGGCGGTACGCATTCGCTTGACCTCCTCCCTTGTGAAGCGGGTCTGATCCGCTGGGGGCGCCCGCGGGGGTGGTCCCGGAGGGGGAGGGAGCTGATGCGCGTTTGCCGCAGTCCCAGTGGACGGTGCCGGCGCGCGGACCGGGCCATGCGCCGGGTCCGCGCTCGGTTCGGCGGCGGGAGTGCTCCCAGTTCGAGTCCCCGGGGCGTCCGCGGGAGCGGGCGGAGCACCGATCACGGGCGTCGGCCCACGGAGGCTGCCGGGCTCAGGCGCCGGGGTTGTGCCCGGCGCAGCGGTAGCCGCTCGCGGGGGTTCTGGACCCGGGGCCGGGCGACCCCCAGAGGTAGGGGAGGGCTCGGAGACAAGTTGACTCCCCGGCGCGGGAAGTGTCCCCGGGATCGGATATGGCCCGGGCGCATCCCCGGGAATGGGGAACATCCCCGGCCCGGGAAAGGCGGGGTTCCCCATGAAGAATTGGGGCGGGACCCCCATGAACGGATACGGAGGCGGATAGATAGGAGCCGGGGGCCGCACCAGGACGCGCAGCAGCTCTTCCAGGGTGTGCTGGGTACGAAGCTGGCCCTGGATCAAAGCCCCCAGCATGGAATCTCCGGAGACCGGAGCGGAGAGTTGGGGCGCACTAGGCCCCGGAAGCCCGGTTGCGGCCGCTGGGTCGGAAACAAGGACCCTTTGGCCGGAGGCCGCGAGTAGAGGAAGCGAGTCCTCCTCCCGTGCACCCCCGGGCGGCAGGGCCGCAGAAGCCTCATCTCGCGGATGCGGAGCCGGGTTACTAGGACCAGCGCTCACGGGAGATGAGAGGGCTTGAGCTCTGGTGGTTGCGGGAGCCATGGCGATTCGTCGCGAAGTCCCCACGGACGGCGCCAACTGTCGTGGTATTACGGATACCCCGGCAGGTTCGGACGTGCGCAGCACGAGTACAGCGGCGCGAGCAGACCGAGTTACTGGTCTCCTCCCGCCGGGCAACACAAAAAGTGACACGGAGGTTTATACAGGTTCGGGTCCCAGTGGGGGCCCTAGTCCTGTTGGCTCTCTTCGGAAGCGAGTCCGCTGGGGAGGTGAGCTCTCGGGGAGAGGTCTCCAAGAGATCTGGGAATTGTGTTTATATGAAATGAATTCAAATCCCTGAAAGAGGGTACAAGAGGGGTATATATAGCCCCCAAGAAATGCAAAAGACGAAAATGCCCTTGCTGCGACCGTTGGATGGAAGGGCGAAGACGTCCTTTGCCCTGACGGACGGCCTGGATGCTTGACACGTGGCGCCACGGGCTTCCTAGAGGCCCCACGGTCAGCAACAGCTCTCCATGAGCCCGGAGGCTCTCCGGGCCTCACCGAGGAGACCCTCCGGATCTTACTGGGTGTCACCGGGGTCCCGGAGACCCTCCGGGTGTCACTGGGTGTCACCGGGGTCCCGGAGACCCTCCGGGTGTCACCGGGGGCCCGGGGACCCTCCGGGTCTCACCGGGTGTCATCGGGGGCCGGGGACTCTCCGGGTCTCACCGGGAGTTACCGGGGTCCCGGAGACCCTCCGGGTGTCACCGGGTGTCACCGGGGGCCGGGGACTCTCCGGGTCTCACCGGGAGTTACCGGGGTCCCGGAGACCCTCCGGGTGTCACCGGGGGCCCGGGGACCCTCCGGGTCTTACCGGGAGTCACCGGGGTCCCGGAGACCCTCCGGGTGTCACCGGGTGTCACCGGGGGCCCGGGGACCCTCCGGGTCTCACCGGGAGTTACCGGGGTCCCGGAGACCCTCCGGGTGTCACCGGGTGTCACCAGGGGCCGGGGACGCTCCGGGTCTCACCGGGAGTTACCGGGGTCCCGGAGACCCTCCGGGTGTCACCGGGTGTCACATTGGGCCCGGGGACCCTCCGGGTCTTACCGGGAGTCACCGGGGTCCCGGAGACCCTCCGGGTGTCACCGGGTGTCACCGGGGGCCCGGGGACCCTCCGGGTCTCACCGGGAGTTACCGGGGTCCCGGAGACCTTCCGGGCCCCACCAAGGGCCCGATGCCTTCGGGTCTCACCGGGTTCCACCGTGGCCACCTTGGGACTACGTGGGACCGCTGGGGATTCCCCCAACAAGTCTGCTGCGGTGGATTAAATCCACGGGGTGTGACACAAGTATTATTTTCTAAATAAAATATGTTTAATCAAGATTACCCAAATGACATGTGTTGTCATGATAAGGGGTGCTGCCATGGGCTGTCGTGTGTCGACGTGTCGCGGTAGTGCTATAATCTAGTGAACATGAATGATGATGTTATATTATGAAAAGTGCTGCCATAAGATGAGATGAGAAAGGAAAAGATTATTTTACAAATATCCATAATTCTTGACTAGTCTAAGTTCATATCATCACTATTATATGTATCTACTCTTACCTATGACTTGCTGAGTACGTAAGTGCTCACCCTTGCAAAATTCAACTCAATAGATGGAGCCTACTTTGATCAAGATGATGGCACGGAGTACTT
The DNA here is from genome assembly GCA_019359835.1 of Pharus latifolius. Taxonomy (NCBI): domain Eukaryota; kingdom Viridiplantae; phylum Streptophyta; class Magnoliopsida; order Poales; family Poaceae; genus Pharus; species Pharus latifolius. The sequence continues at coordinate 18,513,468 of CM033325.1, read as the reverse complement.
CGTGGATCCAGAAGGAGGAGAATCAGTTCCGCCAGAACCCTGAAGTGTGTTGTTCTGCCATCAACTTCTTTTGTGGGAGGGTCACCTATCTTCTGCTGTGTAGTTAAATACTTTGCTAAACCCTGAATGCCTTGTAGGTATTGTAATCCTTTATGTAATATTAAGGCCAGCAGGCCACACTGCTTAATATTTTGTGAGTACTTTGTTGCAATGTAATATACTCCTGTGTTTGACTCATCCTGGGAAGTCAAAGGTTTGTGGTTGGGACTAGCTGCAGCGAGCTAGGTCTCTACAGGAGTAGTCGTTGTCCCAGTTTCGGGGCGCGACACTGTCCTAGGCGCCGCCTTTTGCCCAGGGACAGGGCCCCTCGGTGGCCTGTCCCGGGCACTGCCTTTTGCCCGGGGACAGGGCCCCCCCGGAGGATTGTCCCGGGCGCCGCCTTACGAAGACAAGGGTCTCCGGTCCCGGGTCACGTGAAGGTCACGCGAGAAGTGCCTCGGGAATCAGCTGACACCATCCAAGCATCCAAGGTTCCTGACCGGGAGAAGGATGTCGCTGCCCCTCGATCCAACGGAGGCAGGCGGGGTAGTTTAGTCTTTTTGCATCTTTTGGGGTTATATAAGCCCTTGTACCACCTTATGTAAAGGGGACAATTCATTATTACTTGGAATAGACAATCTAATAGGTGTTCTCCGGAGCCATCTCTCCCCCGAGAGAGCTCCCCTAGCCAACTATTGTTGGGAGCACGCCGACAGGACTCGGGCCTCCACAGAGGCCCGAACCTGTATAAATCCTTGTGTCACTTGCTGTGTTTGCCCAACGGGAGAGGACCGATCGCACGGTCAGTTCACGTCGCCTTTTCTTCTCTAGGATCTTCCACAAAACCTGCCGGGGTATTCGTAATACCACGACAACGACATTGCACTTGCGACCTTGGCTCGCGACTTCGGGCGACCTTGACTCGCGACCTGCAGATCCAGGCGACACTGCGACCTTGTGCTTGTGACCTTGGACTATGACCTCGAGCGACACTGCGACTTTGCGGAATTGGCTCTTAGGTCTTCGCGGCTTTCGTCTTGCGACTCCCACTTGACGTTTCTTCGTTTCACCTAATCTTATTGATTATAGTTGTTGGGGGAAAATCCCGGACGTTTCCTGGGATTTGTCACGGACACCTCCCGGGGAAAGTCCCAGACGGCTCTCATGGAAAGTCCTGGAGGGCTATTGGGGAAAGTCCCAGATGCCTCCCCGTGGAAAGTCCCGGGGGGCTCCCATGGAAAGCCGCAGACGTCTCTCGTGGAAAGCCGCGGACTCCTCCCGTGGAAAGTCCCGGAGGGCTATCGGGGAAAAGTCCCGGATGCCTCCCATGAAAGTCTCGGAGGGCTCCCATGGAAAACCACGGATGCCTCCCATGGAAAGCTATGGGCACCTCTGGTGGGAAATCCTGAAGGGCTCATGTGGCAAATCTCGGACGCCTCCCATGAAATGTCATGAAGGCCTCCCGGGAAAAGCCACGGAGGGCTCCCGTAGAAAGCCTGGGGCACCTCTCTGAGTCCCGGACGCCTCCCGTGGCAAAGCCCAGGACACCTCCCGTGAAATGTCACGGAGGCCTCCTGGGAAAAGCCACTGAGGGCTCCCATAGAAGGCCTCGGGCACCTCTTCGAGTCCCAGACGCCTTCCGTGTCAAAGCCCAGGACGCCTCCTGTGAAATGTCACAGAGACCTCCTGGGAAAAGCCACGGAGGGCTCCCGAAGAAGGCCTCGGGCACCTCTCCGAGTCCCGGACGCCTCTCATGGCAAACCCAGGATGCCTCCAGTGAAATGTCACAGAGGCCTCCTGGGAAAACTGACGGAGGGCTCCCGTCCAAGGTCACATGCGGGTGACGTCAACAGTGCCTCGGGAACTGGCGAGGACACTTGTCAAGCATCCAAGCCCTCCGGCCAGTGAAATGGCGTCGATTCCTTTCGATCCGACGGCTGTAGCTACGGTTTTTGGTCTTTTTGCTCCTTCTGGGGCCTATATATACCCCCTTGTATCTCATTTGTAAGGGAGAGACAATTCATTTTACAAACTCAAAGAAATAGACATCCCTGAGAGAGCCTCCCCAGTGTACTCACATCCGCGGGGGGGGGGGGGGGGGGGTTGCCGATAGGACTAGGGCCCCCACCGAGATCCAAACCTATATAAAACTCTTTGTGTCAATCTCTGTGTTGCCCGGTGGGAGGTGAACGGTCGCACAGTCAGCTTGCGCCGCTGTACGCATGTTACCCAGTCCGAAAATCTGCCAAGGTATCTTTATACCACGACAGTTGGCGCCATCCGTGGGGAACGTGACGATTCGCCATGGCTCCCCTGAGAATGAGAGCTCAAGCTCTCTCCCTTTCAAGCTCTCTCCCTTTCCGATGGTGCCGGTCCCAGCGACCCAGCCCCCGCAAGATACTGCTGTCACGACCCTGCCATCCCGGGATACTTGGTCAAGAGTACCACTCCTTTCTCCCATATCTTCGGTAGAAGTGCTCCAGTTTCCAGCCCGGTGACCGCGACCGGGCTTGCAAGGCCTAGTGGCCCCAAACCGGCAGTCCCGAAATCCAGAGACCCTTTGGTTGGGGCTTTGGTCGAGGGCCAACTTCGTGCCTAGCACACCCTGGAGGAGTTGTTGCGCGTCTTAGTGCGACCCCCGGCTCCTGTTTACCCACCCCCATACCCGTTTATGGGGTACCTCCTCCCTTCTTCATGGGACACCTGGGCGCCTTCCCCGCGCCGGGAATGTTTCTTGTGTCGGGAGGCCGGCCCACGCCCGGAAACTTCCCCGTTCCGGGGGCCTATCTAGCACCAGCCCCGAACCTACACAAGCGGCTGCCGTCGCGTGCACCGGGGGTACCCACCGCGCCAGGAGCCTTCCTTGCACCCACGGCCGCCCATGTGCCCGGAGGCCTCCCTAGGTCAATGCCCGGGGCCGCTTCGGCATCGGAGCCGGCGGTCGCTTCGGGAACCCTCCCTGCACCAGCTCCCGTCGCTACCCAGGATGCTCACACAGTGCCAGGCCAGTCCCACGCGCCAGTGGCATCCTCTGGGCCGGCGACCAACGCGCATCAGCTCCCTCCTCCCCCGGACCGGCCTTGAGGGCTCGCCCAGTGGATCAGACCCATTTCACTCGGGAGGAAGTGGAGCGCATGCGTACTGCAAAATCTGGGGAGGCTCCCTCCCGTCACCGATCGGAACTTCCCCCAGCTCGTGGCCATGACGAGCCACGCTCCCGGGCCAATCGGGGGAAGAGGTTGGTCGAAGAGGCATTACCGTCGTGCCGGCGAACCGCTGGGACCCTCCTTGACTCCGATAACGAATGTGTGTCCCTTTTCAAAGGGGACAACGGCCGGGAATCTCCCCAGGAAGTTCATGGGGCTAACTAGCCGCTGTGCCGTCGCCTCCGGTGCATCTGGTGGCTGCGGCCCTACCGTCCGCCGCACATCGAGCACTACAATGGTGAGGCCGATCCTTACGAATTTGTGTAGGTGTACTCCACAGCCATCTCAGCGGCTGGGGGGACGAGACGGTGCAATGCAACGTCTTCCCCCTCTACCTCACCGGAATCGCCAATCATGGTTTTACAACCTGAGGGCCGGTTCCATTAAGTCCTTCACGCAACTCAAACGCAAGTTCTGCGCGAACTTTCAGGGGAACTATGTGAGTCCCCTGGACTCGTCACAGCTCTACACCATCTGGCAGAGGACATGGGAGACCATCTGCAGCTTCTTCAAGCGTTTCGCTCAGGTTAAGAGCAAAGTAGCTCACGTCCTTGACTCCATAGTTATCGAGGCGTGCAAGAGCGGGATCCTCCCCGGGGAGCTCCATCGGAGACTCTCCCAGAGTTGTCCCTCCTCTGCTGATGAGCACTTCACCGTGCTCAAGAAGTACGCTCAGGTAGAGAAGGACGACTTCTCGAAGAAGAACCAGGGGGCACCTGTGCCCGCTAACCGAGAGGCCAGGGAGCCCCTCAATAAGCGTCCAAAGAAGGGCAACCACAGTGAGCCACCGCCTCGGGACATCTTTGTCCTCGAGGGCGGAGGCGGCTCACGTGAAGGCACCAAGGGCAACCACCCCTTCCCCAAGCTGAAAGGCTAGAGGAGGACAGTCGTCCCGTGGCCAGTAAGGCCCCAAGACAGGAGGCAAGGAGGGCACAACCAACCTGTGGTGTGCCTTGCATAAGTCTACTACCCGCGCTACCCAAGAATGCCACCAGCTCCTCTAACACTACTCTGCCTCCTTGCCCCTCTGTCGACTTTGCCAGCTCTCCCTGCTTCCTCGGGAGAACAGCAGAGACAGGCACAAGAGAGGGGCTCAGCTGAGGAGCTGCCCTTCCAAACCTCCCAAAGGCATGTAAACGTCATCATGGGAGGATCCGCCTCGGGGCGGGACTCCAAGCGCCAGCATAAGGAGTACGCGTGGGAGGTAAAGGTTGTAGGGGTGCTGAACATGTCCTGCCCACCAAAGTCGTCAGGGTGTCCCCCTCACCTTCACAGTGGAAGATGCGCACGGGGTTCGCTTCCCCCACGACGACGCGCTCATCGTCTCCGCTACCGTCTACAATTGCCAGGTGGCACGTATTCTAGACGACGGAGGAAGCGCCGCTGACATCCTATACCTGAAGGCGTTCAGGGAAATACAGGTGGATGAAAAGCTACTGTAGCCCGCAATCGGGCCCTTGCAGGGCTTCATCCCGGGGAAGACCATCTACCCAGTGGGGAAGGTCGACCTTCCTATGACTTTCGGCGCTCCAGACAATTACCGGACGGAGATGCTCCAGCTCGACGTAGTGGATCTCCCCTCTTCGTATAATGCGATTATGGCGAGAACCACGATCAACCGTCTAGGGGCGGCAGTTCGCCAGAGCTACCTCTATGTGAAGATCCCTAGGCCTCGTGGCGTGATCACCACCCGAGGCGACCAGGACGTGGCCCGTACTCTTTACGAGCACGTCGCCGCGACGATCGGGGACCTCAACCTGATCAAGACCCGTGGTGGGGGAGCTCCCCCCGGTATGGACAACCCCGGCCACCCCCTCCAGGAAGTTTCTCCCGAAACCACACCCAGAGGGAGACCTCCGGAAAGTCTGGCTGTCCCCGAAGGACGGGGAAGGATCGTCAAGATCGGCGCGGACCTCCCCAAGGAGCACGCGGAGCAACTCACAGCCTTCCTCCACAAAAACTCTGACATCTTTGCGTGGAAGCCCGCTGACATGCGGGGCGTCGCCCGGGATGTTATCGAGCACAAGCTCGCTGTAACGCCCGACCGCCCCCAGTAAAGCAGAAGTTGAGGAAGCTTTCCCTCAAGCTCCAAGAGGCCATCAAGGCCAAGATCGCCAGGCTCTGAGAGGCGGGGTTCATTCGGGAGGTTTTGCACCCCGAATGGCTAGCGAACCCCGTCCTCATGAAGAAGTCGAGCGGCAAGTGGATGATGTGCGGTGACTTCACTGACCTTAAGAAGGCTTGCCCAAAGGACAACTTCCCACTCCCGTGGATCAACCAGCTAGTGGATTCGACGGTGGGGTGCAAGCTCATGAGCTTCTTGGACGTGTATTCGGGCTACCACCAAGTCCGAATGTCTTGGGAGGATGAGGAAAAGACGAGTTCTATAACTCCCCTCGGCACCTTCTACTATGTCCACATGCCCTTTGAGCTCAAGAAAGCTGGGACAACCTTCCAGCGCCTTATGTCACTGATTCTCAAGGACCAGATTGGCCGCAACGTAGAGGTCTACGTTGATGATGCAGTTGTCGAAAGCCTCCGTGCGGCCGCTCACCTCGACGACTTAGCGGAGTCCTTCCACAACCTCCACGAGTATCGGTTGAAACTCAACCCAGAAAAGTGCGCCTTCGGTGTACGTTGGGGGAAGCTACTTGGCTTTCTCGTGTCCCAGCGGGGCATAAAGGCCAATCCCGAGAAAATTTGGGCCCTACTGGACATGCCCCCGCCGCGCTCCATGAAAGACGTACAACGGCTTACCAGCTGTTTGGCTGTGCTAAGCCACTTCGTCTCACGGTCGAGGGAACGCAGCCTCTAGTTCTTCAAAATCCTCTAAGGCCTCGAAGGGTTCAAGTGGACCCCCAAGGCCCAGGCGGCCTTCGACGACTTGAAGAAGAACCTTATGAGCCCTCCAATGCTCGTGAGCCCATCTCCAAAAGAACCCCTGCTCTTTTACCTCACGGCCACCCCAGTCGCTGTAAGCGTGGTGCTGGTAAAGGAGCAGGACGGGCAACAACGCCCCGTGTATTACGTGAGAGAAGCCCTCCAAGGGGCTAAGACACGGTATACGGAGATGGAGAAGATCTACTATGCCGTCCTGATGGCGTCCCGGAAGCTTCGCCACTACTTCCTGGGACACTCGATCACAGTCCCGTATTCCCTCCCCCTAGGGGAGGTGCTGCGGAACAAAGAGGCTACCGGCCGGATCGGGAAGTGGGGAGCCGAGCTGGCTCCCTTCTCCTTCTCCCTCACGGGCCGTTCCGCCATCAAATCACAAGTCCTCATTGACTTTTTGGCGGAATGGACCCCCACATCCAGGACGGAGGGGGAGACTCCTGTCGCGCCGCCCCGACGCAACGACCATTGGACGCTCATGTTCGATGGCTCCTTGTGTCTCACCGGGGCTAGTGTGGGGGTAGTCCTCCAGAGCCTCGAGGGAAGGACGCTGGAGTACGCAGTGTTGGATCTAGGTCGCTCTAGGTATTTAAGTTTTGATGATTAATGTTGATTTGGTAAACCCCTGATGAATAATGTTAATCTGGATAATGACAGATTTGATGATTAAATGACAACTTGGATAAATCTTGATTTAGCACAAGTAAATTGAATTAATTATTGATAAATCCTGAAATGGATGTTTCCTGTTGTGGTTTAATATTGACGCATACGTAGAGGGGGAGCTCAGTGGTTGCATCAATCTTGTGCTAAGTGTAAATTGGAATATCATGAGATAAATCCTGAAGTTTGATGGCTCCTTATTGAGGTTTTGACATCAATGCATATGCTGAGGGAGAGCTCATCATATTAGTCATCTGATCTGATTGCCATCATGATATGTGTAGTATAGATTGTGTGCGTATGTCTTTGTCATATACGGACCTATATGAGTGTATGATTCATCTCTTACTATTTCGCCGGAAAGAGAAATTGTTGAGCTAACTCCTGTGTGGAGTAATTTCTTTGGTGATGAATGACAAACTGATTATGAGACTAACATTGTGCATTGAGTGTATGTGTTGTAGTCTCAGATTGGTCGTGATATGAAAGCAAGCATGGGAGTGAAGAGGATGATGCTGACATGAGTCATCTTGAGCGAGGTCAAGCTTAGCGAGGTCGAGCTTTGAGAGGACAAGCGTCGAGTGGTCGAGCTTCACGAGGTCGAATTTCACCGAAGGTAAAATCCAAGATTAAGGATTGTTTTCTTAGGATTTTACCGGTCTCAGTGTTTTAGAGATAGACTGAGTTGATAGGTGATAATTCTCATATTTTTACATATTTTTTGGATATTTTCCCCTCATTCATGCTCATTTTAGTCATAAAGATCATCAAATACTCAAATATATTTGTATTGGCTGTCGTTCGACCTCGACTGTATGTTTTGTTTATTTTAATCGCAGGTCGACGCATTCGGAAAATTTATAGCTGAATGGATGAGCTTCATCGACTGGATCTGGCGAACGGACGATTCCGTACAGAAGTGCGCGTCGTTATGGACGCGTAGGAGCTGACCGTGTCAAAATCAGAGTCTCCGGGAGTCCAGAACAACCAAACCTAGCAGCCAATGCCCAGTTTGCAATTTCTAGAACCTTAAAACCTCCCTCTACAAAATAGCCAAGACACATAAATCCCAGCCGCCACCCCATAAGGACCTATTCGCAATTTCTTCAAAGATTGAAGGTTTTTCTGCAAAATAACAAAATCATAAAAAAAAAAAAAAAAAAAAACTTAACCACCACAGTTCTTCCCCAGCCTGGCATACATCAAAAATCCCCTTCTTCTCTCCTAACCCCGCCGAACTTGCCATCAGCGGCCAGGTCCACACTGGCAGTAAGCCGCCGACCTCTTTTCCTGTTGCTACCTCCCCTTTGTTCCTCTTCTCCCATCAGGTGAGCCGCCGGTCTTCTCCCCCTTCATCCTCTCTCACCACATTTCGTCTCCTCTCCCGTTCGTCTGCACCGCCGGCGTGCTCCGGTTTTCTTTCCTCCTCCTTATCTGTTTCCTCTCCTCCCTCTTTTATTCTTTTCTTTTCCTCCTTCCTTCCCCCCTCCTTCTTTTTCCTCCCTTCCTCCTTTCTTCTTCCTGCCTCTTCTTCCCCTTCTTCCTCCTTTCCGTTCCGCCTCCTCTCCACGGATCCACCATCCCGTGCCGCACCTCGCGCCTCCACGACACCGGAGCCGCGCCTCTCGCCGCTCCACAACCCGCGCCGTCATCGCCCTACGCCGCGCCGCCGGTGAGATCCACTCCTCCCGACGCCGGCCGCCGATCGCCTCCATAGCCACCGATCGCGCCTCCTGCCTCCACGCTTCACCACGGCCGCCGCCCCTCGTGGCCTCCACCTCCTAGAGCCACCGGATCACGCCGTCTACACCGGAGCAGCCGCCCCCACCGCAGATCTGCCGAGCCATGCCACCGGACGCCACCGGATCGCGCCGTCTACACCAAGCAGCCGCCTCCGCCATCTCGAGGAGCCGCCGCCGGAGCAGATCTGGCCGATCCCGCCTGCGCCATCACCGATCCCGCCTGCGCCGTCACCGATCCCGACGACCACGCCGCCGGAGCTGCTTCTACGCCGCCGGCCGCACCTCTGGCGCTGCGCCGCCGGATCCGCCGATCTCGCGCCTCACCACCACATCTCCACGCCGCCGGGCACGTGCCGTGGGCTGGCGACGGACACCTCTCCATCGACCACTTCGACGTCTTCCTTGACACGACTGCAGCTCCCTCGACCGCGGCCGTCTTCTTCGACCAGCTTCTTCGACTGCCACGTTGAGCTCGACGACCTCGACAGCTTCTTCCTCAACATCGACAAACACATAGCTTCCCCGAGCTCCAGCAACAAGGGTTTGGGTCCATTCCTTTTGCTCTCTTGTTTTCTGTTACCTTGTTCTGCAATGCATAGAGTATCTGAGATGACCGATTGTAGATGTTTGATATGGCATTTTCTGTAATTGCAAAGAATAAAGCACAATTCTCTGAAATCAATGTAAATCATTGATGGTTTGAATCGAATTTGGACAAGTGCTCTGCTGTAATGATCTGTGAACTGATTTCAGGAGTCATTTGAATCTGGTAGAATTCCAGTGATTGAATGTGTAGAAACTCTGCTTTATATTTGTCTTGTTACTTGAGTTGAGCTATACCTCTGTTTGGGAGCTGAGTTGACTGATTGAAATTGAATTGGATCACTTCAATTGCATAGCTGTTCTTGTTTTCTTTGATCACTTGATGTACAGAAAGCTGAATTCAAATGCTATTTGAACTGAATTGATGCATGTTGGTTCTATTTTTGTGTGTTGATGTTCTCATTGTTTGATTTTCTGAATTGAATCTCTCTTTAAATGAATGTTGGGAATTCAACTGATTTTGTTTGGGGATTTGTAATGATCATGCACTATTCAATTCCAGTACTCCTATAATCTTGTGAATGCAATGTCTACTATTTGTGAGTTTTATTTAAATCTCAGCCTTCTCAATTGATGGCACTTAATGTTTTGAATGCATTAGTTAATTGCCATGCTTTATTGTTTCTCTGGGCTGATGCTTGGAAATCTAGCATGTTATTGAAGAAGTGTTGTAGCGGATTGTAGTCTCCAGTGAGATGCAGTTGTGTTTGCTGTTGAGCTGTGGTCATGAGGAATTGAGGACTAATTAGTGTTTGTTTGGTACTTGTCGATCAAAGATACTTGTTGTAGGTTGGGATCGATGTTAGTTGTTTGTGCTGCCTCGCGTGCTACTACTACACGATTCCTCTCTACTGCTTGTATCTATGAAACACTAGTTCAGATCAACACTAGTTAGGTCACAAGCCCTTCTCTTTCTCTTTATTTCTTCCAACATTTTCTCCCTCTCTCTTCTAGTTTATTTTCTTTTGTCATTCGATTTAGTTTAGTTCTTCATGTTTTGCTTCTCTAGTCCCTGAGGAAAGAACAACTGAATAGTCGCCTACTGCATCGTCCTCGTTTTCTTGCGAGACGGTCTAGGTCGGTATCAATAGGATTTCTTTTGCTAGTTTGATCATACTATTAAGAAGGGTTGGAAACTAGTAGATTGAATCTATCTGGTGTGGAAGCTCAAATGCATTCATATCATCGTGCATTAGTGTTTATTGCCTCTTGCATTGCTAGAAAGTCTAAGTGCAGTTTGTGTACATTAGAGAAAATATTTTGAAAACTGCACTTAGTCGTGATCGCCAGCTAGAGCAATATGTTTCCTTGTTTGGTACGTGGTCGTGATCGTCTTGCCAGTTTGGCTGTATCTTTGTTTAGGGTTTGGTCGTGGTCGTGTTGCCAGTTTGGCCGTATCTTTGGTATCTTTGTTTAGGGGTTGGTCGTTGTCGCGCCCCGAGACTGGGACTACGACTTCTCCTGTAGAGACCTAGCTCGCTGCAGCTAGTCCCATATATGCATAGCATACACATACCCTTGACGTCCCAAGATAAGTCAAGCACAGGAGTATATCACATTGCAACAGAGTAACTTACATAATAGTTAAGCAGTGTGGCCTGCTGGCCATGATATTACATAAGGAGATTACAATGCCTTCACGGCATACATGGTTTAGCAAAATAACATCTACACAGCAGCAGATAGGTGACCCACCCACAAAAGAGAAGTGGACAGCAGAACAACACACATCAGGGAAATGACGGGACTGACGCTCCTCCTTCTGGATCCACGACGTACTCCATGCCTTCATCTTGATTGTTGATCGCTCCGTCTATTGATTTGTAGGTTGCAAGAGTGAGCACTTACGTACTCAGCAAGTCATAGGTAAGAGTAGATACATATAGTAGTGATGACATGAACCTAGACTAGTCAAGAATTATGGATGTTTATAAAATAATCTTTTTCTTTCATACCTCATCTCATGGCAGCACTTTTCATAATATAACATCATCATTCATGTTCACTAGATTATAGCACTACCGCGACACGTCGACACACGACAGCCCACAGCAGCACTCCTTATCATGACAACACATGTCATTTGGGTAATCTTGATTTAAACATATTTTATTTAGAAAATAGTACTTGTGTCACACCCCGTGGATTTAATCCACCGCAGCAGACTCCTATAAACCCGGGAGTTCGGAGTATTCGAATACGTTTTTAACTCTGCAGAGAGGTACCAATTTACCCGCAAGATATTCCACTTTCAAGCCCATCCTATCATAACAAAATGATTAGACCCCTCCTCACAACCATGTGTGAGTGGCAAGGTGGAGATAACAAGAACTTTTGTTATGCATCACTTACAATTCACCCCTGACCCTGTGGCTCTCAGCGAAACACAGTTGTGGTAGGCTGTATCATAACCTCCACCCCACCTCATTTTCCTATTACTGGGTCAAATATCAGATCACCTTCAGTGATAGTAGGAGTCAGCCTCCAAGTCAATCATCACAACACAACTCATGCAGGGGTTTCATGTACGATCCACATAAGTACTTGTTCAGGCCTGTCCCATACCAGGCTTGCGGTTAGCACGTTGTTCATGCCACTAGACGCACAACACAAGGTTCTAGTCCTTATATGCCAGTGACCAGACCATCCACAACCCTGCACCTTCAGTGCCTGCATTCATTTGCAGTCTAGCACCTCCAGTGCTACCGCCATCCATACTATTTTCTAGTCACGGCTAGGGGTTTTATTTCATGAATATAAGTATATATATACATATAATAGTTCATGGCTCAAAACTTGTTTATTTCACATTTCACAGATAGCCAGTCTAGTACTACCAATTCATAAATCAATCATTCTCAATCTTTCACATGCAATATTGCCTATATTCAAGGTTATGTTTTAGCAACATTTAAAATATAGGTTCAAGATGACCAAGGATATGACTTGCCTTCCGCGTCGTAAGAAACAGCAGTTGATGACGGGTCAACAGCGAAGTCCTCGATCTCAGCTTCTAGATCTGCTCGACGACAAACCAAACAATACACACAAATATTACTTATATATTAAGATGTTTTAGGATCTATATGCAGATATGCTTTACAAGAGTGACTGAACGATATTGGAGATAATTGAGATTGTAAGCTGAACAGAGTTGAGATCTAGGGTTTCAAGGAATTGGCTAAGGATGGATGTTAGATGCTCTTAGGATCTCAAGGTTACAATAAGAACATCAGTTTTGTGGCTGGTTTGATCAAGAACAGCGAATGTCAGTGGATTGACATTCGGATCAAGATTCTGACATAACTTCAAGGAAAACTAGAGAGCTTATCTCAAGTTATGACAGTAGAAGAAAATATAGATCATAACTCTACAAATTCAGTGGACAAAGTGGCTTTCAAAAAGAACAATCAGAAATGGGTAAACAAGGCCAATGCCATTGACTGGCATGCACTGGAATAGTGTCAAAAACTAGAGTTTAGCAACAATTATAATTCAAGGGCTCAAATCAAGTTGTGATAGAAGAAGAAAATGTTGATCACAACCTCAGGAGTCTAAGGGACAAAGTTATGCCCAAAATGCACATCTGGAAGGGAGTGAAAAGGGCTAATGCCACTGACTGACATAGTCTGGCATTGATCTTGACATGGCCAGAAACTAGGGCTTAGCATAACTTTTGATCTAGAGCTCCAAATGATGCACCACTTTGGCTGGGAGGTAGGCAAGGATAGCAGGAACAATTAAGTCAACAGAATCTAGGGCAAGAAATGGCTGGAAAGTGATGAAATTCAGTGATGAACTGAGGTGAACTGGTTGCACTCGAGCAGTTCTGGACAAGATCTTGGCATGGCTATATCTTTTGATCTAGGCTGATTTAGGTGTCGGGCTAGAAGACAAAAATACTCAGGGGGTTAAGGCACACACGGTGGACAAAGTGATCTGAGCTGAAACGGCCGGGAAAACTTTTCCGGTGAACTGTGCCGGAGAAGAAGACATAGGATTTGGGGGTTTTTGTTGTAGGGGGTTTGAACTTAATCCCAAGCTCAGGGAGTATCTGTGGAGTATAAGGGAGCTATTAGGATGGTCAATTTTGTTAGAGGATGGCTGGAGAAGCCTGGCGACGATCGCCGGCAACAGGTGAAGTTCAAAATTGATGAAAGCTTCGATGGAAGCTCAAATTGGAGATCTAAGTACACAGGCTTGCTGGAAATGGGTCACTGATCATCTCCCTTCACAGGATCGAGAGCTAATTCGAGGTAATTTGGCCTGCATTGCCGGAACAGGGCATTCTTCGAATTTCAGCCATTTCCGGCGATCACCGGCGATGAGATGCATGAGAGTTAAATTAGATGCTACAGCACGATGAGAGTGGCGAGGGAAACTTACTAGTGCTGTCAATTTGGTGGTTGAGGCTGCGGTTGAGGCTGTTACCGTGAGGCCTCGAGCTGGTCTCGCCGGAGAAGAAGACTAAGACAGAAAATCTGAGACTTGGATGATTTGCAGTGAGGTTTGAGGGAGCTGCTGAGCACAGGGATGCTTAAATAGGCAGGCGAAGCTTGCGAAGAGGGAACAATGAAGAGATTGGCAGCCGGTGACTTGACTGGTTGCGTGCAGGAGCAATAGCGGCGAAGAAACAGCAAGGAGCGGTGATTGCGACGGCGACAAGTCTGTAGCTGATCACAGTGTCGTTCCATCGGAACTTGGCAATGCTGTAGCAAGCGGTGGAGACAACTACTGGCGCGGCAAAGCGACGTGGCGAGGAGTTGCTGACAAAAGGCTGCTGGTCGCGCGCGGGAGCAGGCGCTGGTCGTCGACGTTGCAGCGACCTTGCCACGGCACGGCTGGAGCGAGGACACGTGCGCAACAGCATGCACGATCAAGTTGCAGGCGAAGCTTGGCCGGCGGCAAACGTGCACGGCGCAAGGAAGCAAAACACGGCGAGTACTGGTCATGTGTACAGTTGCTGTTGCTCTGGTCGAAATTTGGACTGATTTGCAGTTTCAGGTTTTTGATTTGGACTGAATTGAAAATCTGAAATTCTGGGAGGTTTAAACTGAATTTGCTTTCACTAATCTGGCAGATATGTTCAACAAAACATTTGGCAAAGGTATTTGATAAAATTTGGCACATTTGAATGGTTTTTGACAAAACTGAAAATAGGGTATTTTAGGGTAATTGAAATCTGAATTTCATTTGATTTTGAATTCTGGCACTTAGGATGAGATTTTGGAATCTGAACAGAAGAGAAACTTGTGACAAATAACATTTTGGGAAGATTTGCCGAAGAAATTCTGAATTTGGAGTTAATCTGGAGATTTTAGTCTTTTTTTTGGGTTTTCAGACATTAGATAAGGACTAATTTGAAATAACTCTTGGACTGATTTGCGAAAAAGGTCTAGATGATAAAATCTGACTGCCAACTTTTTGGATTAAGGTATTGGCATACCCTTGATCATAATCCAGGAATAATCTGGTCTGAACTTGGCTAAGATTTTGATTAAATCTGAATTTCTGAAACTTAGGGTAAAAGGTAATAACAGATATTCTGTTTTCGAAAACAGAAAAGAGTTGATAATTCTGGAAGTTAGAGATAGAATTGAATCTGGGTTCTGAAGGCTTTTAGGTTTAGGATAACTGATAGATCAAATCTGGCAAGTCAGATCTTGACTTGGGGTCACAGGATAGATTTGAAGAAATTAGGGCTAGAACAGAATAAAGCTGAGGCTGATTTGGCTGATCTAGGAGAGACATATGCATGCATGATTTTTAAGAAAGAACTTTTCACCCCAAAACTCAGGATGTTACAGATCTACCCTCCTTAAAGAAATCTCGCCCCGAGATTTACCTAAAGCAAGGAAAGATAAGAATAGAGATAGGTTTGCTGAAACTTCTCTTCCTTCTTCCAAGTAGTTCCTTGTTCTGAATGATTCTTCCATTGAACTATACACAATCCGATTTTCTTCCTTCGGAGCTGACGTTCATCAGTGGCTAGGATTCTGATTGGGTGCTCAAGATAAGTGAGATTCTTCTGTAAAGGCACATCTTGTACATCTATCTGGTCAGTAGGTTCCTTCAAACATTTCCAGAGCTGAGAGACATGAAACACATCATGCACTCCTGCTAATTTACTGTCATCATAAATCTTTTTGACTGGTATGAAATGAGCTACTTTAGTAAGTCTGTCCACAATAACCCATATGGAATCATATCCTCCTTGAGTTTTAGGTAATCCTGTAATGAAATCCATACCAATTTCTTCCTATTTCCATAATGGTATTGGTAGAGGTTGTAGCTTTCCTGCTATTTTCTGGTGTTCTGCTTTAACTCGTCGACATGTATCACAGTTTGCAATATACTCTGCAATCTCCCTCTTTATATTATCCCACCAGAATCTGGTCTTCAAATCTTGATACATCTTTGTGTTACCAGGGTGTATTGAGTATGGAGTTTTATGTGCTTCATGGAGAATTATTTCCTTAAGATCTGCGTTTTGAGGTACACAGATTCTTTCTCGATACCATACAATCCCTTGGTTATCTTCAGTAAAGCCTTGAGCCTTTCCTAACTTGATTCGACTCTTGATCTTACAAATTTCTTCATCTTTCTTCTGGGCATTTTCTATCTGTTCTTCAAGTTGAGATTTTATTGTTAAAGTAGCTACCGTTCCCTGTGGTACTATTTCCACTTGATGATTCTGCAACTCTTATTGTATGTAAGGGTTCTTCAACATAACCATTCCTTGTAGGTTGTAAACTTTTCTGCTTAGGGCATCAGCCACTACATTAGCTTTCCCTGGATGGTACTGAATACTAAGATCAAAATCTTTGATCAATTCCAGCCATCGTCGTTGACGCATGTTGAGCTCTGTCTGTGTGAAAATATACTTGAGGCTCTTATGATCTGTAAGGATCTCACACTTATGTCCAATGAGATAATGCCGCCATATCTGTAAAGCATGAACTACTGCTGCTAACTCCAAATCATGGGTCGGATAATTTTCCTCATGTGGTCTCCATTGACGTGATGCATAAGCCACTACTTGACCTTGCTGCATTAACACACAGCCTATTCCTTGCTTTGAAGCATCACAGTAAACTACGAAATCTTCTTTGCTGTCCGGTAAAGTGAGGACTGGTGTTGTTGTCAATTTCTGCTTCAGCTTCTGAAAACTCTCCTCGCACTTGGTGGTCCATTCAAATGCAACATCCTTCTTTAGCAGATTTGTAAGTGGTTTGGAAATTTGGGAAAATCCTTCAATGAATCTCCTATAATAACCTGCTAATCCCAAGAAACTTATAATCTCTGAAACTGAGGTAGGTTGCTTCCACTCCTTGATTGCAGAGATTTTAGCTGAATCCACTGAAATTCCTTCTGCTGTCAACACATGTCCAAGAAATGAAATTCTTGACATCCAAAATTCACATTTGTCAAACTTGGCATAAAATTGCCTCTCTCGTAGCCTTTCCAAGACTAGGTGTAAATGTTGCTCATGTTCTTCCGTACTCTTGGAATATATCAGAATGTCATCTATGAATACTATGACAAACTTGTCAAGAAAATCCATAAATGTGCTGTTCATGACATTCATGAAGGCTGCCGGAGCATTTGGTCAAGCCAAAAGGTACTACTGTAAACTCATATAAACCATATCTGGTAGTGAAAGCAGTCTTCGGTATATCTTCTTTCTTGATCTTCAGCTGATGATATCCAGATTTCAAATCTATCTTAGAAAATACTTTGGCCCCTCGAAGCTGATCGAACAAGTCATCAATTCTTGGTAATGGATACTTGTTTTTAATAGTGACTTCGTTCAAAGCTCGGTAGTCTACACACATTCGTAGAGTTCCGTCTTTCTTCCTCACAAACAAAACTGGGGCTCCCCATGGCGAAGCACTGGGTTTGATAAATCCTTTGTTTTCCAAGTCTTCGAGTTGATTCTTGAGCTCCTCCAAATCTGTAACTGGCATCCTATAGGGACGTTTTGCTATAGGTGCTGATCCTGGTTTAAGCTCAATACTGAATTCTATTTCTCTGTCAGGTGGCATTCCCGGAAGTTCTTCTGGAAACACATCAGAATATCGTTGCACTACAGGCACTTGTTCCAGGCATAACTTTTGTAATGCTTGAACAGATCTTAGCGGTTTCTTGACTGATGATCTTTCTGCATAGAATAGAACTCTCTCCCCTTGGCTACTGACAAGACTAAGGGTTTTCTCTTCACAATCTACTAGACCTTTATGTTGGGACAACCAATCCATTCCCAAAATAATGTCTAAACCTTGTAGTTCTAGAACTAGTAGATTTGCCTCAAATTCTACCCCTTCTATATTGAAAGTTACATTTGGGCAGATCGAGTAGACAGATAATCTAGCCCCTGGAGTTTGTATAACCATAGAGTACTCTAGTGGTACTTGGTCTATATGCATTTCAACTTCAGATGCAAATGCTTTTGACATGAATGAATTTGTAGCACCAGGATCAAACAATATTAAGGCAGATGCAGATTGAATCAGAAATCTACCTAGAAGAATGTCGGTGGTGTTTCCTGCTTCTTGGGTGGAAGTGTAGTTTAGCTTTCCTCCTGGCATTGCTGTTGGTATTCCATCTTTTCCTCCTCCTCGGTTGGCCATGCTTCCTCCTCTACCTAGTGAAGTTCCTCTAAACTTCTGTGGTTGTGATACTGGTATTCTAGGTGCTTCTGGTTGTGTCCTTGCCTGTAATCTGGCAATAGATGGTGGAAGCCGGGTCCAAGGACAAAATTCTCTATGATGTCCACGCTGCCAACAGTGATAACATTGAGTGTTCATATAAGGGTTTCCCTTGCTTCTGGTAAATATGGCTCTTTTTCTCTTGGGGTTCTGCAATGGTGATGTTCTAGGTGCTACTGACTGTATCTTTGCTTGAGAAATGGCTATGGGTCTAGGGAATTGGATCCAGGGACAGAATTCTTTGCGGTGCCCATGCTGTTTGCAATGAAAACATTGGACACTTGCACAAGGACAGTGTTTCTGAAGATGGTTTCCTTTGCAATTGGGACACATCATTGTTATTGGTCTGGAAGTCTGGTATGATGATTGAAAACTAGAGGCGGTAGGGATTCTCCTTCTAGTTGAGTTTAGTTGTGATTGCACTTGTTGTGGCATTCTTCTCTTCTGACCTTCCCCCTCTATATTTTCCCTCTGTGGAGGATTGGAACTCTGAGATCCTTGCTGAAACAAAGGATTTCTTGTCATAATATCTTCTTCCTGAGGAGTCTGTTCCCTGTCTTTTCCACTGCTTCGAGATCTTCCTCTTGTATCAACCATGGTGGCTCTGAAAAAGAAGTTTGGTCTGATCTAACTATCTAGGGCCAACTAAGACAACAATGCAGAAAATAATGCAAACTACTTTAGTGCATGAAATACTTAGGCTACTAGCCATAATACACAAGTTAACCATTGCAAAGCAACAGCGAATCACAAAACTATCAAGAGCATCACTAGCTCTATCTACACCAACCCCTAAGACACTCTGAGACAACAGAACGCACTCTCACAATCTTACCGAATTTTTAGAAAATAAAATTTTGAAATAAAAGTTTTCAAGAGCTACAAAGCTCATTGTTTTTATCAAAATACAATTTTCATCAAATAGTTTTCTAAATAAATTACGTCTTCCTGGCACGGCCAATCCCTAAAGGTGTCGTCCTACAGTCAAGTTCTCATGTTGCTCTGATACCAACTTTTTTGTCGCGCCCCGAGACTGGGACTACGACTTCTCCTGTAGAGACCTAGCTCGCTGCAGCTAGTCCCATATATGCATAGCATACACATACCCTTGACGTCCCAGGATAAGTCAAGCACAGGAGTATATCACATTGCAACAGAGTAACTTACATAATAGTTAAGCAGTGTGGCCTGCTGGCCTTGATATTACATAAGGAGATTACAATGCCTTCACGGCATACATGGTTTAGCAAAATAACATCTACACAGCAGCAGATAGGTGACCCACCCACAAAAGAGAAGTGGACAGCAGAACAACACACATCAGGGAAATGACGGGACTGACGCTCCTCCTTCTGGATCCACGACGTACTCCATGCCTTCATCTTGATTGTTGATCGCTTCGTCTATTGATTTGTAGGTTGCAAGAGTGAGCACTTACGTACTCAGCAAGTCATAGGTAAGAGTAGATACATATAGTAGTGATGACATGAACCTAGACTAGTCAAGAATTATTGATGTTTATAAAATAATCTTTTTCTTTCATACCTCATCTCATGGCAGCACTTTTCATAATATAACATCATCATTCATGTTCACTAGATTATAGCACTACCGCGACACGTCGACACACGACAGCCCACGGCAGCACTCCTTATCATGACAACACATGTCATTTGGGTAATCTTGATTTAAACATATTTTATTTAGAAAATAGTACTTGTGTCACACCCCGTGGATTTAATCCACCGCAGCAGACTCCTATAAACCCGGGAGCTCGGAGTATTCGAATACGTTTTTAACTCTGCAGAGAGGTACCAATTTACCCGCAAGATATTCCACTTTCAAGCCCATCCTATCATAACAAAATGATTAGACCCCTCCTCACAACCATGTGTGAGTGGCAAGGTGGAGATAACAAGAACTTTTGTTATGCATCACTTACAATTCACCCCTGACCCTGTGGCTCTCAGCGAAACACAGTTGTGGTAGGCTGTATCATAACCTCCACCCCACCTCATTTTCCTATTACTGGGTCAAATATCAGATCACCTTCAGTGATAGTAGGAGTCAGCCTCCAAGTCAATCATCACAACACAACTCATGCAGGGGTTTCATGTACGATCCACATAAGTACTTGTTCAGGCCTGTCCCATACCAGGCTTGCGGTTAGCACGTTGTTCATGCCACTAGACGCACAACACAAGGTTCTAGTCCTTATATGCCAGTGACCAGACCATCCACAACCCTGTACCTTCAGTGCCTGCATTCATTTGCAGTCTAGCACCTCCAGTACTACCGCCATCCATACCATTTTCTAGTCACGGCTAGGGGTTTTATTTCATGAATATAAGTATATATATACATATAATAGTTCATGGCTCAAAACTTGTTTATTTCACATTTCACAGATAGCCAGTCTAGTACTGCCAATTCATAAATCAATCATTCTCAATCTTTCACATGCAATATTGCCTATATTCAAGGTTATGTTTTAGCAACATTTAAAATATAGGTTCAAGATGACCAAGGATATGACTTGCCTTCCGCGTCGTAAGAAACAGCAGTTGATGACGGGTCAACAGCGAAGTCCTCGATCTCAGCTTCTAGATCTGCTCGACGACAAACCAAACAATACACACAAATATTACTTATATATTAAGATGTTTTAGGATCTATATGCAGATATGCTTTACAAGAGTGACTGAACGATATTGGAGATAATTGAGATTGTAAGCTGAACAGAGTTGAGATCTAGGGTTTCAAGGAATTGGCTAAGGATGGATGTTAGATGCTCTTAGGATCTCAAGGTTACAATAAGAACATCAGTTTTGTGGCTGGTTTGATCAAGAACAGCGAATGTCAGTGGATTGACATTCGGATCAAGATTCTGACATAACTTCAAGGAAAACTAGAGAGCTTATCTCAAGTTATGACAGTAGAAGAAAATATAGATCATAGCTCTACAAATTCAGTGGACAAAGTGGCTTTCAAAAAGAACAATCAGAAATGGGTAAACAAGGCCAATGCCATTGACTGGCATGCACTGGAATAGTGTCAAAAACTAGAGTTTAGCAACAATTATAATTCAAGGGCTCAAATCAAGTTGTGATAGAAGAAGAAAATGTTGATCACAACCTCAGGAGTCTAAGGGACAAAGTTATGCCCAAAATGCACATCTGGAAGGGAGTGAAAAGGGCTAATGCCACTGACTGACATAGTCTGGCATTGATCTTGACATGGCCAGAAACTAGGGCTTAGCATAACTTTTGATCTAGAGCTCCAAATGATGCACCACTTTGTCTGGGAGGTAGGCAAGGATAGCAGGAACAATTAAGTCAACAGAATCTAGGGCAAGAAATGGCTGGAAAGTGATGAAATTCAGTGATGAACTGAGGTGAACTGGTTGCACTCGAGCGGTTCTGGACAAGATCTTGGCATGGCTATATCTTTTGATCTAGGCTGATTTAGGTGTCGGGCTAGAAGACAAAAATACTCAGGGGGTTAAGGCACACACGGTGGACAAAGTGATCTGAGCTGAAACGGCCGGGAAAACTTTTCCGGTGAACTGTGCCGGAGAAGAAGACATAGGATTTGGGGGTTTTTGTTGTAGGGGGTTTGAACTTAATCCCAAGCTCAGGGAGTATCTGTGGAGTATAAGGGAGCTATTAGGATGGTCAATTTTGTTAGAGGATGGCTGGAGAAGCCTGGCGACGATCGCCGGCAACAGGTGAAGTTCAAAATTGATGAAAGCTTCGATGGAAGCTCAAATTGGAGATCTAAGTACACAGGCTTGCTGGAAATGGGTCACTGATCATCTCCCTTCACAGGATCGAGAGCTAATTCGAGGTAATTTGGCCTGCATTGCCGGAACAGGGCATTCTTCGAATTTCAGCCATTTCCGGCGATCACCGGCGATGAGATGCATGAGAGTTAAATTAGATGCTACAGCACGATGAGAGTGGCGAGGGAAACTTACTAGTGCTGTCAATTTGGTGGTTGAGGCTGCGGTTGAGGCTGTTACCGTGAGGCCTCGAGCTGGTCTCGCCGGAGAAGAAGACTAAGACAGAAAATCTGAGACTTGGATGATTTCCAGTGAGGTTTGAGGGAGCTGCTGAGCACAGGGATGCTTAAATAGGCAGGCGAAGCTTGCGAAGAGGGAACAATGAAGAGATTGGCAGCCGGTGACTTGACTGGTTGCGTGCAGGAGCAATAGCGGCGAAGAAACAGCAAGGAGCGGTGATTGCGACGGCGACAAGTCTGTAGCTGATCACAGTGTCGTTCCATCGGAACTTGGCAATGCTGTAGCAAGCGGTGGAGACAACTACTGGCGCGGCAAAGCGACGTGGCGAGGAGTTGCTGACAAAAGGCTGCTGGTCGTGCGCGGGAGCAGGCGCTGGTCGTCGACGTTGCAGCGACCTTGCCACGGCACGGCTGGAGCGAGGACACGTGCGCAACAGCATGCACGATCAAGTTGCAGGCGAAGCTTGGCCGGCGGCGAACGTGCACGGCGCAAGGAAGCAAAACACGGCGAGTACTGGTCATGTGTATAGTTGCTGTTGCTCTGGTCGAAATTTGGACTGATTTGCAGTTTCAAGTTTTTGATTTGGACTGAATTGAAAATCTGAAATTCTGGGAGGTTTAAACTGAATTTGCTTTCACTAATCTGGCAGATATGTTCAACAAAACATTTGGCAAAGGTATTTGATAAAATTTGGCACATTTGAATGGTTTTTGACAAAACTGAAAATAGGGTATTTTAGGGTAATTGAAATCTGAATTTCATTTGATTTTGAATTCTGGCACTTAGGATGAGATTTTGGAATCTGAACAGAAGAGAAACTTGTGACAAATAACATTTTGGGAAGATTTGCCGAAGAAATTCTGAATTTGGAGTTAATCTGGAGATTTTAGTCTTTTTTTTGGGTTTTCAGACATTAGATAAGGACTAATTTGAAATAACTCTTGGACTGATTTGCGAAAAAGGTCTAGATGATAAAATCTGACTGCCAACTTTTTGGATTAAGGTATTGGCATACCCTTGATCATAATCCAGGAATAATCTGGTCTGAACTTGGCTAAGATTTTGATTAAATCTGAATTTCTGAAACTTAGGGTAAAAGGTAATAACAGATATTCTGTTTTCGAAAACAGAAAAGAGTTGATAATTCTGGAAGTTAGAGATAGAATTGAATCTGGGTTCTGAAGGCTTTTAGGTTTAGGATAACTGATAGATCAAATCTGGCAAGTCAGATCTTGACTTGGGGTCACAGGATAGATTTGAAGAAATTAGGGCTAGAACAGAATAAAGCTGAGGCTGATTTGGCTGATCTAGGAGAGACATATGCATGCATGATTTTTAAGAAAGAACTTTTCACCCCAAAACTCAGGATGTTACAGTCGTGGTCGTGTTGCCAGTTTGACTGTATCTTTGTTTAGGGTTTGGTCGTGGTCATGTTGCCAGTTTGACTGTATCTTTGTTTAGAGTTTAAGCTGGTCGTACCAGTTTTTAGCTCGCTTGCGTATGCTCCACTAAATCCACTGGACCACCTGTTTTCGATCGGATGTTTGACCTGTGTGGTTGTAGTCGTTGCTGAGTGTCAGCAAACATATCCGCGAGAAAACAGACAAATTGCTATAGAAATGACATTTGTGTTGGACATTTTGGCAACAGGAAGGTTTTTGAATTTCCTAGAAATATGTAGGCCTATCTAGGTCTTGTTTCTGTTGAAAAAATTGTAGCCCTTTGATTTATCTTTCCAACAAGCCAAAAATCGCCTCAATCGGATCTCTAGATCAAAAGTTATGCTTGTTTTATTATCAACTTGCATTGGCTGGACTTTGTCTAGCCTATACAAATTTCTTTGAGATAAATTGGACGTGTTACCAAAGACGTTTGCATTTGTCATGGGGCTGTTGTTTGGGACGGGCCAGACTTTATCCGGCATGGCCAGACATTGTCCGACCTTTACAAAAAATCCCCCAACTGTAACTGACAGTTTGCAACGGTCAAAATTTGTTGTACTAGACGGACAGTGTTCGGCATTGCCGGACAATGTCTGGCTTGTATGTGGTAAACGACTAGTTTTCTTTGAGGGCTATATATATCTTATGTTTACCTTCATTTGGGGCTGCTCAAGAAGTGAAAATCTCAGTGTATAAGCTAGCCAAGTCTTTGCTTTTGATTAATTGCATTTAGAGGCTAGAATTTGAGCCAAAATCCTTAGTGGATTTGAGAGAGTATTTGGGAGAGGTTGTGAGTGTTTAGTGCACTTCATCTCCATTTGCAAGTTAGAGCTAGAGTGTTGAGCATCTCATTTGCATCATTGAGCTTCTAGCACGTGATTTGTTCAAGCGAAAGCGCATTTAACTTGTTACTCTTGGTGATCGTCTTCACCTAAACGGTGTAGGAGGAGAGTCGCGATCTCTCAATTGAAGTTTGTTGGAGAGGCCAGCAAGACTTATGAAAGGTATTGGTGCTCACCTATCCGATGTGGTGAAGGAGCAACCCTAGTGAGATATCCTTCGTGGATATAGAAACAAGGCTCAAGCGTGAGCGCTTCAACGAGGAGTAGGGGAGACCGGGCGAGTCTCTGAGACCTCGGTAAAAATATTGTGTCAATTTCTTGTCTCGTATTCATTTCATATTTATCTTGACACAATTATTTGAATCAATCTAGTTTCTTGTTGTATTGTATTTTTATATCGATCAATTGCAACTAGATGTTAGATTCTTGTTGCATATTAAATTACTTATTCCATATGGTTGAATGCAACTAAATTGTTTAAATAGTTTTAAACCTCTTTGCAAAATCTAGGCTATCCGAAACAACTTTTAAAATTGCTTAATTGAAAAGAAATTTTAAAAGCCTCCTATTCACCCCTCCTCTTGTCAGCATCCTTGATCCTACAATTGGTATCAGAGTAAGGTCTCTCATTTATCGGCTTTACCACCTTGAGAAAAAGGATGAATTCGATAGAGGATTTCAGTTTGATTGCTCCTGAATTTCATGGCTCAAATTATTATCATTGGAGAATTATCATGGGTACTTATTTTGAGGCATTGAATTTAAATTTATGGGGGTTAGTAAAAAAGGGTATGATTTATTTGTTGATTTCGGAAAATGACATTCACTTCTTAAACACAAAGGCTAAAGATGTGCTCCTAAATTCACTTAGCCATAATGTGTTCGAACTAGTGAGTGATCACTCGACCGCTCACGATGTTTGGACCACTCTTGAGTCTATCTTTGAGGGCACATCTAGCTTTGAGCATGCTAAGATGCGTATATTATTACAGGACTATGAGGCAATTGTGATGTTGGAGCATGACACACTCTCCACCATATATGATCGCTTGATCAACATCACAAATGAGCTCAAAGCCCTTGGCGCTAATATTTCCGATCTAGACATTTGCAGAAAATTACTCCAGGTGTTTCCGGAAAGTCGCTATGGTGATTTCACATCTATTATTGCGAACGGTGATCTTGCCGACACTTCACCAAGTGAGCTCATTGACATGCTTGTGTCAAATGAGGCTATGTCCAAAGAAAAGGACATGTGTTCCACCTATGAGCATATCGAGGACGATGAGTTAAATGCGGAGGATCGGGAGCTTTCTAGCGAGCTTAATGAAGTCAACGACTTAGTTTGCCTAAACAAGACAAAGGCAAAATCTTGCAAGAAGAGCTCAAGGAAAGCTAGAATGAAAGCGTCGAAGTCAAAGTCTTCATCTCAAGACAATTCAATATTCTCTACGGCATGCGTCTCGACGGTATCAAACTCTAATCTTTCTAACAATGAGCTTATGGATATAATTGTAGAGCTAAAAGATTTGCTTGGCAATATGACTAAAAACTTTAGCACTTTAAAGAATAACTATTCATCCTTAAAAGTGCAATATCAAGAATTGTAGACTTCTTATGATTCTTTGCTTGCCAAGGATACTATTAGCTCAACATGTATATTAAATGTTAATGTTGATTGTGACTCCCCTATTGATTCATCTATAGAGTCACACACTTCCACTTCACATGCTAGCACCTCTTGTAATAACTCTATTGTCAATTCATGGTTAGATTCTAATGCTAGCATTGTGGATACTAGTACTTCATGTGACAATATGTCTAATGATTCTTTTTTAAATTCACATGATTGTACAGTCGATTCTTGTAACTCATACTATGATTCATCTAGTGACTCATCTTTATGCCTTGGTATTAGCTTTAGTCACTCCCCAATTGATATGCCTAACTCATCTAGTGATTTTAGTGCTATGCCTTCTAGTTCATATACTTGTGATGAGATGCGGTCATGTTCTTCTCATAATTCATGGGTTGACACGGAATCATCTCTTGTGCCTAAGATTGAAAATGATGAACTTAAATCTAAAATCAATAGATTGAGCAAAAACTTTACTAGATGTAATGTGGGTAGTGCTATGCTTGTTAAACCCCCTTTAAAACATAAAAATTCATTTAAAAAGGGAAAATTAAATCATGCACATTCATCTAGTAAAAGGCATCATATTCTTCATTACACTCATACTATTTCATTCAAAAAGCCCTTACGTACCTCATATCATTTAAAAGGGCAACATTCGTATGAGTGCGCATCTAATTCTTTTAGAGTTGGTTCTTTTGACTCTTATTTGATATTGTACTCTAAAAAGGGTTTAATTGCAAAACCAATCAATTTTCATTTTCAAAAATCTAAAGATGAAGCAATTTGGATACCAAAAGACTTATCCGACAAGGCTAGAGGGCCTCGTATCGTTTGGGTACCAAAAAGGGCTTAAATCTTTTAATACTTTACATGAAAATATTTGCATTGCGTTTTCTCCCTTTATTCTTTGATTGTTTTAAATCCATATGGCCAATTTTGCAAAAGAATGAAAATTTAAATCTTATGTTGCTACATCTTTAGGGGTAATAATTTATGAATTATTCCGTTGCTCATTGCACACTATATGTGAAATATTTCAAAATTACAATTATAAGTTGTTAAATTAAGCTCATTTGGTCAAAATATCAAATCTTCATTCAAAAAGCCAAAAATCATCAATTCCTTTCAAAATGGTCTTCAAAATGTATTTAAAAGGTTTTTAGAGGCTTGGGATGAAGAAATGGTGCTAAAAAGTATTTCTATTAAAAACTAGCCTCAAAATTAATGATCTTCAGGTATCTTGTTTTTCAACAAAATCGTTTTCAAACACAAATTAAAATATATTTGGAATTTGCAAAAACTTGCTTTACAAAACACTTAGATATTATTATCCCAAAGAAGTTTGAAATTTAAAAATTTCTCAAAAGAATTATTATTTGAAAGTTATGGGTATTTGAACCTCATCGAAAAACTTGCTTTGACCTGAAATACCCTAAACAGGCAAAACATGAGTTTAGCTATTTTTATGGTCTTTATTTGTGAGCCTCGGCTCAAAATGATTTGAATAACTCATGTAAGCCCTTTCATGTCAAAAATCTCATGAAAATCAAATTTGAACTCAATTTGTAAAAATTTGTCAAAATTTAACCTCTTTGCTAAATACAAAGATCATTTGGCCATAACTTTTGATTGAAAAATCCTTTTCGGAAAATTCTTTTTGGAAAATGTATTTGATGCATTGAAAATCATTTCTGCAAATTTTCATTTGAATTGAATTTGATTTGAGCAAAATTGACTCTTTTCACAAATCAAATATGAAACTTGCAAAATTCAGTTTTCTCATGGTTTTGGGCTGATTTGTTATTTTCATATCTCTATATTGGTTAGCTATTTGAAGAAAGTTTCTATATGATATTTTATACTCTATGATTGGTCTTTCTTGATAATTTATTTCAAAATTATTGGAAGTCATTTGCATAGATTTTTATGTGCTTTTAAAAGTGTAAAATAATTTTCTCAAACCTGAAATCTGAAACTTTCAAATGTGCCAACATTTGTCTTTTTCATATCTTATTGTTGGATCGAATTTTGGCTTCACTATAAAAGGCAATCTAGTTCCTCATTGCATCATTCATCTCCAAATTTTATTTTGGAATTTTTGGAACTTGTTTGCATGAGTTTCGATGATTATAAAGAAGCCAACATGTTTAAGAAAATTTTAGTCAAATTGGATGTTAATCTCTCAATTCTTTCAAATGACTAAAATATTTGAATCTTGGATCTTCATGGAAAGTATTTTTGTTGATGTGTTCTATCTCTATGAAACTTTCCATGAGTTTTGGTGGTTATTTGGATGTTTTCTCGATTTGAGTCCTTTCGGATTCTTGTTGAGCTCTTGATTTTCAAATAGATCATTTCCATCTCTTGCATAAATTCATGACAAAACTTGGATGACACATTTAGGGGGAGCAACTTCAAAGTTATTGAATCCTTGTATAACCGAATTGTGCACATGTATCACATTTTGCAAGTGTTTTGGTAAAATGGGTCATTTTTGAGCAAAAAGGTAAAAAGAGCTCAAAACTTTCGAAATATTCAAAATTACCACAAAACCTTCAAAATTATGTTTCAAATATGTTTTCAAAGGTTTGAAGGTGAAACAAAAGGGTTTTGAGCTAAAATGCAAAATTTCCACAAAACTGAAAACTTCGGGATCTTGTTTTGGCCCAAAAAGATTCATTTCCATAAAATAAGATGGGTTGAGATTTGATAAAAACTTTCTACATGAAACATTTAGAACTCACTCACCCAAAGATAGTTCGTAATGAACTCTTTCTCAAAATACCTATGGTTTTCAAGTTATCTCATATCCTAGGTCGCACTAAAACAGCTATCGACCCGAAAATACCCAAAATGTGCATTTTATGATTTGAACTATTTGGACCGGACCTTCTTCCATGTCTTGGTTTGAAATAGTATTTCAAACTCATCCAAATCCAGAGATTTGAGAAAAATCCAAGTTTCATCAAAATTTGAAGTTTTCGTGAAAATCAATTTGGTTTTTACCGATTTTACCCTAAAATCACTTTTGAGGATCAATTCAAGATCTTGTTCTAATCCAATCTAGCTAAAAGCTATCCATCTAAGTTCCTGTCTTGATATTCAAATCTATTATGGAACTTGAATCAATTTTTGAAGCAAAATTGCAAAAATCACAAAATTTCATAAGTTTCACGCGCATTTCTGAACCGTCCAGACCTTATCCGCCCAGAGCCGGACTCTGTCCATCAATTTCGGACTTTGTCCGGCCCTAGCAGACTTTGTCTAGTCTGTGTGAAAACTGGATGGTTACTGAATTTTGTTTTGTGCTGTTTCCTTCACTTTCTGTTTTTGTCACACCTTTGCTCCCATCTTGTCCCATATTTTGCAATTCTTCATGATTTATTTGCTGATATTTGGAATACCTTTGAATATATTTTTTGGTTATCAAACATATATATTGTCGTGGTATAAAATACACCATCGGCAGGTTTCTTCGGACGTGCATAACACGCGTACAACGGCGCGAACTGACCGAGTGACCGGTCACGTCCCGCCAGGCAACTCAGAGATTGGCGTGGTGATTTTGATATAGGTTCGGGTCCCGGTGGGGGCCCTAGTCTTGTTGACGCCCTTCGGACGTGAGTCCGCTGGGGAGGCGCTCCCTCGGGGAGAGAGGTCTCCAAGGGTGCTTGTTGTTTCAGTGTGTTTCAACTTTTTACAAATGAGATACAAGGGGGTATATATAGGCCCCAAAACAAGCCAAAAGACCAAAATGCCCTAGCTATGGCCATTGGATCGCGGGGCGTTGACGCCATTTCACTGGCCGAAGGGCTTCGATGCTTGACAAGTCTCCTTGGTAGTTCCCGAGGTGCTCCTCACGCTACCCGCACGTGACTTCGTGCAAGAGACCTCCGTGGCTTTCCCCAGTAGCCTTTGGGGATTTTCCCCGGTAGCCCTCCGGGGTTTTCCCCGATGGCCCCTCCAGGATTTTCCCAGGGAGGCGTCCAGGACTTCTCCCGGTAAGTGTCCGGGGTTTCCCCCAACAGCAGTCCCCCAAGCCCCCAAGGACACGAAGTGGCTCTGGAGGGTATGTGTAGGACTTGCCTCGGGCGACGTTTCGCCTTTCGGGGCACGCCCCGGGCCTCTTGCGACACTTCGGCTCCCGGGCCATTTTCCCATGCGAACCGGTTCACGTGCGCGTGCGCCGTCTGATGCGTGGATCTTCGTGTGATTGATCCGTTTGAGACCTAGCCTTGGTTTTCGCACTAGGTTCGCCCAGATTCTAATATGCGGAATAACGGGATCATACTCGGAAATACCAAAACCCAAAGTAATTGCACAACTCTTTATTTCAAAGAGGGCTTTACACGTCGAACGTTAGACACACTTGCCTACGTCGAAGGAACTATAAGCTGGATATATGATCCAAAACTGTAATACTATTCCATGATCTAAACTAGACCTATTACAAGATTTTTATAGTCCAATCGTATGAGTACGTATCAAACTCACAAAACTAACTAACTAGTTAAAACTAAACGGATAAGCTTAGTTATATATATTCGGATCGGATTACAATTCCGAACAGGGAACGAATTCCTTTCATGGTAGCGAACCAAACCATGGTCGCGAAACCTTTCCGAACACGGTTATGATCGCGGAGCCTTATGCGATCAAGACTTGAAGATCCTACCGGATCATGACTCCCTTGTTGAGAAGGGGCCAACCCATGTTGCGACCTCTCGATCAAATTGGAGATACGGAAATGGAGCTTGTCCAACTTCGCTGGTGTACCACTTTGCCACACGTACTCGTTGACCTTTCCGACCGATTCGAAAAGTCTCCTTTCTACCACTGCGGGTGGTAGTCACCTTCTTCTCCAGAATCACATCTTCGCGTAGAGGTGTGTCTCGTTGATAGACCAAGTCTTCAACAGATGGTAATGGTATCTGGTCGACCTTCTTGCATGACCACAACGCCCATGGCATAACCTGAGGCATCAGTTTCTAACTCGAATGGTTTCTAGAGATTCGACAAAGCTAACACAGGCTCCTCTCTGATCTTCCTCTTCAGCAAGAGAAACGTGTCCTCATGTTTCCCTGTCCACTCAAACTTTTGATCGATCTTGGTTAATGCATGCAATGGTGAAGCCACAATCGAGAAGTGTCGGATGAACTTCTGAAGATATTGGCATGCTCCCACAAAACTACGCACGTTCGTAACTGTTCACGGTCGCGGCCACTCGTGAATCACTTTTACCTTATCCGGGTCGATTTGCAACGTACCATTGCCGACAATGAATCCTAGGTAAAGTAGAGTTTGCTGGCCGAACTCGCACTTCTTACAGTTGAGAAAAAGTCGATATCGCCGAAGCTGTTCGAACACCTTTTCGACATGAATGAGGTGCTCATCCCACGAATGACTATAAACCAGTATGTCGTCAAGGTAAACGATCACAAAGTCGTCGATGAACTGTCTCAATACGTCATTCATAAGACGCATAAAACTTGCTGGGGAGTTGCAGAGACCAAACGGCAAGACCAGACATTCGAACAGACCTTGTCATGTTTCAAACGCGTTCTTCCATGTATCCTCCTCTCGGATGCTGACTTGATGATATCCTGACTTAAGATCCAATTTCGAGAAGACAACAGCATGCTTCAACTGGTCTAGCAGGTCATCAATACGAGGAAGGGGGTACCGGTTCTTGATGGTGATCTTGTTTAGTGCTCGGTAGTCGATGCACATACGCCAAGTCCCATCTTTCTTTGACACTAACACCATAGGAGATCCACAAAGTGAACTACTCGGCTGAATGACACCATCGTTTAGCAACTCACCAAGTTGTCTCTTGATCTCTTCATTCTCCAATACTGAGTTGCGATACATACTCAGATTGGGTAGTGTCGCATCGGACACAAGCTGAATTTCGTGCTCGACTGGACGTTTCGGCAAACGACCCTGGGTAGTCTCGAACAAATCACTGTATTTCTCTAGCAGTCCCAATAGACGACCAGAATCCTCTCGGTACGCCAACGACAATGCTGGTCGAGTACCCTTACCTTGACCAATGGGTCGAATCATGACAAGCACGTACTTGTGACATATATTGACAATTCGTTTGGCTTGATTTGCAGTAATTAAGTTCGAAGTGTTGACGTGGATGTCTCTATTGATCACGAACTTAACTCCGTCTTTGGTGAGGTCGTACTCTTGCGCACGCCGATGGAAGTGAGCGTCTCGATCATACAGATACGAACTCCCAAATATCACTTGATAGATATCGATAGGGACAACATCGCATTGCACCTCATCGATATATCGTGCAGAGATTGCAAACTTCAACACACACTGACTCGTATCTGTTGGTTCACGTCGGATGTAAACCAACCTAGCAGATATGGTCGCGGGTGTGTGGTTGTATTCAAACCAAGTCACCGAACCAGTCCAGCGGAGACCAGATTTTTCTAACTTATGGGATCGAATATCGCTACGACCACTTCGTGCTTCACCTGGATGTTGATGGTGAACAAGTCCTCTGCTGGGTGATGGTTTTTCGGTGGATCCGAACCCTTCTTGTTGGGGGAAATCTCCACGGGATCAAGTCCAGGAAAGAGGTAAGGCTCCTGGGGACCCCCGTCCCGGGCGCTGCCATTTTCCCGGAGACAAGGCTCCCGGGGACCCTCATCCCGTGCGCCGCCATTTATCCGGGGACAAGGCCCCCGCTGACCCCGTCCTAGGCGCTGCCATTTTCCCGGAGACAAAGCTCCCGGTGACCCTCGTCCCGGGCATAGCCATTTACCGGGGACAAGGCCCCCGGTGACCCCGTCCCGGGCGCCACCATTTTCCTGGAGACAAGGCTCCTGGTGACCCTCGTCTCGGGTGCCACCATTTACCTAGGGACAAGGCCCCCGGTGACCCCGTCCCGGGCACTGCCATTTTCCCGGAGACAAGGCTCCCGGTGACCCTCGTCCCAGGCGCTGCCATTTTCCCGGTTATAAGGCCCCCGGGGACCCTCGTCTCGGGCGACGCCATTTACCCAGGAAAAAGGCCCCCGGTGACTTTCGTCCCGGGCGCCGCCATTTGCCCGGGGATAAGGCCCCCGGGGACCCTCGTCCCGGGCACCGCCATTTACCCGGGGACAAGGCTGTGGGACCCTCATTTGAGGAATCCGGTGGTAACCGCCCAGGTGGGTTGCACTCAGAATGATACATTGCAAGCTCACAGCAACAAGATACATTATAAAGCAACGCAAGAAATTAAAACAAGTGCTGATCACGTGGACCAACATTACAATAACATAGCACCAAAATGACGCAAATAGTGTTGATACAAAATTAAGGTGTTTTCTTCGACACAAAGGTCGACACTGAATAAAACAACAACAACAAGCAAAAGGGCTTCAACGATTTTCATCTTCAACTGTAGAGGTGTTGCATGGGCTTCCTCTACATCGGACTCAACTTGGTAAGTGACCGTCTAGTAAGCTGGATCCTCAGGGATAGTTTCTTCTTCTTCCATATTGGGTTCAAGACCGTAGGAGTCAGGATCAATGAATCCTTCCTCTAAATTTGTTTGCGAAAGCAAGGGTGAGCACATTGTCCACATAGTGCTCAACAAGTCTCATATAAGAATGGAGGTATATAGATGACGGGGAACTTCCAAAGGATGGGTTCTTTGGTTCATAGATAAGGATAGAGTAGTTTTTCAATCTAAGTTTTGAGGAAAATATTTTGCTTTCAAAAAGCAAGGCTTTTAAAATCCTAAACTAGATTTTCAGAAAATGTTATGCGTGGCGGTCTTTCATGAGTCACCACTTTAATCAATATTATGAAAACCTTTCCAAAATCTTCTTGTGCTGCATCGACGTGGATAGAATCCACCGCGCGCAGACTCCATGACCTGGGAGCTCAGAGTATCCGATACTTTTTATAACTTTAAAAGGTGTACCACTTTAATCTACCGATCACTCAGCTTTCAAGTCGATACCTCTCCATGCGACTTTTACGCATGTGACAAGGCTGAGATCACACAACAGTTTACAATCCTAGCATTAACAATTTCCTGCCCGGTAATTAGACATTCAAGTCCTTATTACCGTTGTGGGTACTCCTCACAGCAAATTCTTCCTAGCCTTGGCCTATGGTCCCACAAGACATATAGCCTATGGATTCAGCCGCGCACGACTTGGAATCCTGGCGTAGGGCGTCTTCCTTCAATACGCCTGATTCACTCATTAGCTCACATCACTCGTGGCCCTCTGTGGCCCACCAGTTTCTTCTCGAGAAACCGGACCGACAACCGTTGCAAGGAAAAGCTAATACCGAGAAAGCTACTATGTTGCGCCTGTCCCATACCGGGCAAGTGGTTAGTACGTTTTTCATGCCGCATAGAAGTACAACACAAGGTTCTTGTCCTTATGAATCTTTAGTGAGGAGTCTTTCGCATTCCCAATGTGCACACAACACCAACCAATCAAACCATCCTCACTATCGATCTCAATCACATTTTCCTTTACAAAAGAGGTTTTGAACATACTTTTCTCACATGTGACCATTTAGCACTTAACACATAATTGATAAGTCTTAATTTGGTGGAATATTTACCCTAGGTTTTAGTATTGAAAATGTGCAAAAATGATGCTTAAAATTCTTTTGACACATCATTTTATGTTATTTTTTGTAAAATTTTTATAATCCGCTTTCACGAGTGTGTTCATCATGTTTCAGGGAACAAACGTACCAAATTTGGAGTTATTTCGACATCGTTTGTATAGGAAACGAAGTGGAGAAAGAAGATGCTGAAAATCTGAAAAAACAGCAATCCGACCCGACCCGAAACCCGACTTCCGAATCCAAAACAGACCCGTTAGCTGTTTAAAGTCCGAATCTGAGACAATTTCCTTCTTAAATAAGTTTTCAGTTGTATTTGATTAATTCTAGGACTTCTGTGCTATAATAGAGAATTTTTTGGCTCAATTAGACATATCTTTTTACATACTAGCCATTAGGGTTTTGTTTAGTTTTAATTTAGTAGAACCCCCTTCTCTATTTTATTGTTTTTGTAAGCCGGGAAGGACGGCAACTTCAATTCTCAAGCAATCAAGTATGTTTTTATTTATTTCTTATCATTATTATTTTTGCATTATTATGACTTTTTGCGAGTAGATCCCTTCTAGGGTTAGAGATGACATAATCCGGAAGGCGTGATTCTTCCTTGGTTTTGATCTCAAGTTTTGGAGTTATTTTCTAATGTCTTCTTCCACTAAACTCTAAATTCTCGTTTCGGCAATAGATGTAACAGTTGAGCCTTAGCTAGAATTTAGGGGAGTTCTTGAGTTCTTAGCGCTTTGACGCGGGACCCTGAACAAGAGAGAGGCTCTCGCCAAACGTGACAGTGGAAGCGATCCTCTGATTGTTGATCCAGTGCCCCGAACTGGAAACTTAATTTGTCTTGGAAAACAATGGAAATTAACTCACAATCCTCGGACCTTGGATAGAATTACGCCGGATGGTTATGGAATTCTCGAAGCCCTAGGTTTTAATTCCTGCTTTATAAATCCAGATTTCATACTTGCAATTTACTGCTTTAAAAACCTAGGTTGATAGCTTTAGTAGTAGAATTAGTTATAGAAAAATAATCCACAACTCGTTTAGACTTAATCAGTGATCCATTAAGCTAGAAAGACGAATACGCTTGTTCCTTGTGGAATTCGACCCTCAAGTGCTCAACGTTCAACCGTCCACTTGCGGTATTACAAAATCACACCGTTTTAGGTGCGATCAAATTTTTGGCGCCGCTATCGAGGAACAACGGTAATTCATCTTTTTAGATTAATTTTTGTTGATATAAGTCAATCTCACTTCTCAATCTTGCTTCTATTTTTTTTTTGCCTTTTCTTTTCTTTGCACCACTAACCTTTCAGGGGCAGTAGTGCAAAGCTAGATAGCTCAGACGAACCTGTCAAAACCGTGCGCCAACTTTGGTACGAGGCAAGACAGGTAAGATCGGAGGAAAACTCGCAGCTTTTCGAAGACATCGAACAAAAACCAACAATGGAGGACCAAAAAAGACTCAAGGATTATGCAACCCCACTCAGCATGGGATTGCAATCAGGTATTCTTAGACCACCGATTGAATTAAACAATTTTGAGATAAAACCTGCGCTTTTGAATTTGGTTCAACAAAACCAATTCAGTAGTCTTCCCACTGAAGATCCATCACTACATTTACATATGTTTCTTGAGCATTATGATACTTTCAAGATTCATGGAGTAACAAAGGATGCACTTCATTTGAGGCTCTTTCCTTTCTCGCTTCGCGAGAAAGCGAGGGCATGGTTATACACTCTTCCTCCTGTGTCAATCACTACTTGGGACGAACTCTCACGGGTTTTTCTTGGTAAGTTTTTTCCTCCTGCTAAAACTGTTCAAATTCGCAACCAGATTGCATCTTTTTCTCAGCAGGTAGGTGAATCACTTTATGACGCTTGGGAACGGTACAAGGACTTGTTGATCAAATGTCAGCATTACGGACTAGAGAAGTGACTTGTAGTTCAAACGTTCTACAGCGGATTGAACTACAATGCACGGATGGCCGTAGACACTGCAACTGGTGGCGCATTAATGAACAAAAGTGTAGACAAAGCATACGACCTCATCGAAGGAATCACTCAAAACTACACTCAATGGGGAACCGAACGAGCTGCCCAACAAGCTCCGACCAACAACATGGAGGTAAGTGTAATGTCGCAATTAGCTGAGCAGGTAGCACTCTTGACCGATAAATTATCAATTCTTGGATCTTCTGCTACATCATCTGTTAATGCAATTGCACCTATATGTGAACTGTGCGGCATACAGGGCCACTATGGCCATGAATGCCAATTTAACCCATCCATGGAGCAGGCAAACACTTTTCAGGGTATGCAACAACAACAAGGTAATACTTTTCCTAATTCGTATAACTCTGGATGGTGCAACAATCAAAATTTTGCATGGTCAAGACAAAATCAGCAACCTCAACGCCAACAACCAAATTTTGGACAGCAGCAAATACATCAACAAAATCCCCAATATCAAGCTCAAAGGCCACCATTTCAACCACAAAATCAGCAACCTTATCGACCTGCAAACCAACGACAACCCACGCAATTGAACATGGAGGGCATGCTAGAGAACTTTCTAGCAAATCAAGAGAAAGAGAAGACGTCCATGAACCAAAAGATCGACTCCATATCGACTCATGTCCGCATGCTCGAGACTCAAATTGCACAATTGGCGAATCCTGCACCAAAAAAGATAACCCTCTTCCTTCTCAACCTATTAATCCTAGCAATTCTAAGCATATTAAGTCTATAGTTTGTTCTAACTCTCTTGTTTCTAATGCAATGATCTTAAGAAGTGGAACAAAGGTACCGGAATGAACACCACCAACCAAACCTGCGCCGGCAAGTGAAATTGAAGAAGTACCATCACAGCCGGCAAAGGATGATGAAAAGGTCGCTGAACCACAAGAAAAGGAAAGTGGAGAAAATCAGGTAACACGTACTTATAATCAACTCCACCTTTTCCAGGAAGGTACGTAAAAGCAAAACTCGATAAGCAATTTGAAAAATTTGTTGAGATCTTGAAAGAGCTTAATGTGACTGTACCTTTCACTGATTTAGTAACTCAAATTCCTTCTTATGGAAAATTCTTGAAAGATATACTTACTAACAAGAGGTATTTGAGTGAATTTCAAACTGTTACTTTAACCGAAAATTGTAGTGCTTTAATTCAGAATAGGATGCCGACAAAGCTACGTGATCAAGGGAGCTTCTCCATCCCTTGTAACATCGGTACGGTACATATCAATCGAGCTCTTTGTGACCTTGGCGCAAGCGTTAGTGTGATGCCTCTTACCATCGCACAATGTTTGAACATGGGTGAGATTAAGCCTACACGCATGGTTTTGCAACTTGCCGATCGTTCGGTAAAACATCCGGAAGGAATCCTGGAAGATGTGCCTCTTCAAGTCGGTAAATTTTATCTTTCGGTTGATTTTGTCGTTCTTGATATGGATGAAGATGTTGCTATACCTATTATATTGGGATGACCCATGCTCCGGACAGAAGGTGCCCTCATTGATGTTTGTGAGGGACGAATTACTTTTCGCATAGGGGAGGAGAAAATTTTATTTAAAATGTCTAACCTTGTTGTCTGCCCTATGTATGAAGAGAAAATTTGCAGCGTGGATGCTCTAGAAGAAGTCTTGTAAGAGGATTCTCCACTTCGACTCACTTTTGGTGAAAGAACGGATGAACTATTCGAAAATGAAAAAATGGACAGCAGCGAAGAAAATAAACAAAACGAAGATGAACCAACAAAAGAACCATCCAAAGAGGACATTTTGGATTCCAACGTCACAGGTAAGGAAAAGGCAAGTAAACCTACACACAAAACTCTTCCTTCCTCGCTGAAATATATGTTTTTGGATGATGATGAGATGCAACCTGTCATTGTTAATGCAAACTTGACCAATTCACAACTAGAAAAATTGATTTCTTTACTTCGTGTGCATCGCAATGCTCTTGGTTATTCTATTGATGATATCAAAGGGATTAACCCTAAAATTTGCATGCATAGGATCTCTCTAGTTGATGAAACTAAAACCTTCGTTGAGCGTCAATGTAGATTAAACCCGAACTTGAAGGAAACTGTAAAAGCTGAAATTTCTAAACTATTAGATGCAGGTATCATTTATCCTATTTCTGATAATAATTGGGTTAGCCTTGTTCATGTGGTTCCAAAGAAAGGAGGTATGACTGTGGTCAAGAATGCTAATAATGAATTGATCCCTACTAGACTTGTTACTGGATGGCGCATGTGCATTGATTATCATAAATTAAATAGCGTCACTAGGAAGGATCACTTTTCATTACCTTTCATTGATCAAATGTTGGAAAGATTAGCCAAACATGCATACTTTTGTTTTTTTGATGGGTATTCGGGGTTCTTTTAAATCCCAATTCATCCCGATGATCAAGATAAGACAACGTTTACATGTCCCTTCGGTACTTTTGCCTATAGGCACATGCCTTTTGGATTATGTAACGCGCCTGCAACCTTTCAACGATTGATGATGTCTATCTTTTCAGATTTAATCGAAGAAATAATGGAAGTCTTTATGGATGATTTAGCGTTTATGGTTCCTCTTTCGATGTTTGTCTCCAAAATCTTTCTCGAGTCTTAAGTAGGTGCGAAGAAGTCAACCTTGTGCTAAACTGGGAAAAGTGCCAATTCATGGTTCAAGAAGGCGTGGTGCTTGGCCACGTAAGTTCTGAACGAGGGATTGAAGTTGACAAGGCAAAAATTGAAGTCATAGCAAGTCTTCCACCACCAACCAACGTGAAGGGCATACGCAGTTTCTTGGGATATGCAGGTTTTTACCGTCATTTCATTGAGAATTTTTCCAAAACTACTAAACCTCTCACTCATTTGCTTGGTAAAGATGTGCCTTTTGATTTTGATGAAAAATACCTTAATACCTTTAATCAACTGAAACATGCATTAACTACTGCTCCATCATACAACCTCCAAATTGGAAAGAACCTTTTGAATTGATGTGTGATGCTAGTGATTATGCAATTGGCGCTGTTCTAGGGCAAAGAACAAATAAGGTCTTACATGCTATATACTACATAAGAAAAACTTTGGATGATTCTCAAAATAATTACACTACAACCGAAAGAGAATTGCTTGCTATAGTCTATGCCCCAGATAAATTCCGTCCATATTTGATTGGTTCAAAAGTAATTGTGCATACTGATCATGCTGCTCTTAATTATCTTTTGACCAAGATAGAAACAAAGCCACGGCTTGCACGATGGATCTTACTGCTACAGGAATTTGATTTGGAGATCAAACATAAGAAAGGTGTTGAGAACGTCGTCGCCAATCATCTCTCGCGACTCTTGACTGACACCGCCAACATTCACATCAATGACGCTTTACCTGATGAGCACCTTTACTTGATTCAACAAGAACCATGGTATGCTGATATTGCAAATTATTTATTTAACCATGAACTTCCTCCAGGGTTGACAAGTAGATAACGAAAGTGCTTCCTCCACGACATCCAACGCTACTACTAGGACGATCCGAATCTTTTCAAAAAGGGATTTGACAATTTATTTCGAAGATGCGTGCCCGACCACGAGATCCAAAGCGTTCTTGAACATTGTCATTCATTTCCATGTGGTGGACACGCTGGAGCTTCAAAAACAGCGGCTAAGACAAGTGGACAGGTTGAAGTCTCAAACAGGGAAATCAAGTTGATCTTGCAGAAGGTAGTGGCACCGTCTCGTACGGATTGGGCACTCAAACTTCCAGATGTCCTTTGGGCATATCGCACTGCATTCAAGACTCCGCTAGGTATGACGCCTTACAAACTTGTATTTGGTAAAAACTGCCATTTTCCTGTTGAACTGTCACACAGGGCGTTATGGGCGTTAAAAGAATTCAATTGGGACTTTGACAAAGCGGGGAGAAGGCGAATCCTTGAATTGCATGAGCTAGAAGAGCTTCGGAACAACTCCTATGAGAGTGCCTTGATCTATAAAGACAACACGAAAAAGTGGCATGACAAACGGATCCTCAACCATGAATTTAAACCAGGTGATTTGATTCTATTGTTCAATTCTCGGTTGAAGTTGTTCCCAGGGAAATTGAAATCGCGATGGACTGGGCTATACGCGATAGAAAAGGTCTTTCCGTATGGTGCTGTCGAACTTCGAGCACAAACGACACCACTTTCAAGGTAAACATGCACCGTATCAAGCTATACAATGCGGGAGACCAGGTAAGTACACTACACTAGGTCGATTCTTTTGATTCTATATATTTTTGAACGGTCGAGGACATTCCGTCGAGCGGGACGTTAAACCAGCGCTAGCCGGGAGGCAACCCGGTTACCCAAATGCCGATGGTCGATCCACACGGTGCGCAAGTTTTTCTTTCTTTTTTATTTATTTATTTATTTATTTTCATTTTTTTAGGTTTTCACTTGCGACGCCTTGGACTGCACCACTGGAGCTACGTAGACCACAACAACTTCTTCAACCACATCATCATCCACAACATCCATCAACCTGAACCACAACCGCCTACGGTAATATGTATCTATCTCCATACATTGAGGACAATGTTTGATTTAGCTTGGGGGGTGTTCACTTAACCGTTTGCTTAGTATGATTTAGCTTGGGGGATGTTCACTTCACCAATTGTTTAGTCTTCAGCAAAACATCATT
Source organism: Pharus latifolius (assembly GCA_019359835.1). Lineage (NCBI taxonomy): Eukaryota > Viridiplantae > Streptophyta > Magnoliopsida > Poales > Poaceae > Pharus > Pharus latifolius. The sequence continues at coordinate 18,472,400 of CM033325.1, read as the reverse complement.
CCACCACATTCCATCATAAACTGAAAAATAAAAAAAAAGATTTATCACTTGGAATGCCTGGTTTTGAAGATGACCTTTAAGAAGTTAGATGATTATTCTATCACATCTTTGTATATGATCCATTGAACTTAGATCTTTTAAAGATTTTCATTGCCTATGTTTAGTTTTTATCTTAAAGTAACCATTAAAGTTTGAACTTATCCATTAAATTCTACTCGACTTCTTCCAAATTGAAGATTTCTAATAGAACCATTTTTTGGAATTAACTCTCTTGTGTTACTCTTTATGCCTAGATTGCTAATTGCCCTACTCTTTAAAAATAAAAAATGTGTAAAAGTAAGTATAATCGACCCACTGGGGGGAGGCGGTGGTGAATTGTCGACTAGCTGGGGAAGGGAAAATTTACTTAACTTATGCATACAAAATTTTTTTTCAGTAAAACGGTTGCTTAAGTTGCGGCTTTGTCTAATCTCGTGTAACGTATATGCGACTCGCTGGGGGGAGGCGGTGGTGAATCGTTGACCAGCTGGTGAAGGGAAGGTATACGGCGCATTGAGGTTGCTTACAGGGGCTTAGGAAACTAACAAAACTGCCTTTCTGTAAGTGCATTTAAGTAAGTGTCTTCAGTTATGTCTCCTCTCGCCGCGACGGAATAATTTAGTAAAAACATTCTGGCCAAGAGCACGAAAAAGTTGAAGAATAAAAAAAATAAAAAACAAAAAAAGAGGCAAACAAAAAAAAAAATAAAAGAAAGAAAATAAGTATTTTTCTTTAGAAAAGGGCAATTTAGCAACTTTGTATAAATCGTAGCATAACGAGCGTTTTCTTTGCATGGTTTATTTTAAATCCTATATGAAAGAAGATTGTTAAGACAATTTAATTGATTAAGCTCTCTCTTTTCTAAGGTTGAAATTTGATAATCTTACTATATGCATTTGGAAATTTTAAATTGCTAAGATCAATTGTCTCATATGCATAGATGTGTTGTGAATCTTCAGAATAATGTTTATAGAGAATCTAATTTACCAAGGCATCTTAATTTTTGGAAAATTATTCACATTCTTTGCTTGAGGACAAGCAAAATGCTAGCTTGGGGGAATTTGATAAGTCTTAATTTGGTAGAATATTTACCCTAGGTTTAGTATTGAAAATGTGCAAAAATGATGCTTAAAATTCCTTTGACACGTCATTTTATGTGACTTTTTGTAACATTTTTACAATCCATTTTCACGAGTGTGTTCGTCATATTTCAGGGAACAAACATACCAAATTTGGAGTTATTTCGACATCGTTTGGATAGAAAACGAAGTGGAGAAAGAAGATACTGAAAATCTGAAAAAAAACAGCAATCCGACCCGACTGGAATCCGACCCGAAACCCGAATTCCGAATCCAAAACAGACCCGTTAGCGGTTTAAAGTCCGAATCTAAGACAATTTTCTTCATAAATAAGTTTTGAGTTGTATTTGATTAATTCTAGGACTTATGTGCTATAAATAAAGAAGCTTTTGGCTCAATTAGACATGCTTTTTTACATACTAGCCATTAGGGTTTAGTTTAGTTTTAATTTAGTAGAGCCCCCTTCTCTATTTTATTGCTTTTGTAAGTCGGCAAGGACGCCAACTTTAATTCTCAAGCAATCAAGTAAGTTTTTATTTATTTCTTATCATTATTATTTTTGCATTATTATGGTTTTTCTGCGAGTAGATCTCTTCTAGGGTTAGGGATGACCTAATCCGGAAGGCGTGATTCTTCTTTGGTTTTGATATCAAGTTTTGGAGTTATTTTCTAATGTTTTCTTTCTCTAAACCCTAAATTCTCGTTTCGGCAACAGACGTAACAGTTGATCCTTAGCTAGAATTTAGGGGAGTTCTTGAGTCCTATTGGGGGAAATCTCCGCGGGATCAAGTCCAGGTAAGAGGCAAGACTCTCGGTGACTTGTCCCGGGTGCCGCCTTATGCCCGTAGGGAAAAGGCCCCCAGTCGCTCGGGGACAATGCCCCCGGTCACTTGTCCTGGGCGCCGCCATTTGCCCGGTGGTTTGTCCCGAGCACCGCCATTTGCCCGGGGACAAGGCCCCCCAGTGGCTGGTCCCGGGCGCCACCGGGCGCCGCCATTTGCCCGGGGACAAGGCCCCTGGTGGCTTGTCCTGGGCATCGCCACTCGCCCGGGGACAAGGCCCCCCGGTGACTTGTCCCGAGCACCGCCATTTTCCTGTAGACAAGGACCCCCAGTGCCGGGTCATGTGAGGATCACGTAGAGCACCTCGGGAACTAGCGGGGACACTGGTCAAGCATCTGAGCCCTTTGACCGGGAGAAGGACGCTAGTACCCCTCGATCCAACAGTTGCGGACGGGGCAGTTTAGTCTTTTTTGCATCTTTTGGGCCTATATAAGCCCTTGTAACCCCTCATGTAAAGGGACAACTCATTTTTACCCTAATACACATAATCAAACAGGCGTGCTTAGGAGCCATCTCTCCCCGAGAGAACTCCCCTAGCCAGCTCAAGATGGGAGCACGTCGACAGGACTACGGCCTCCACTGGGGCCTGAACCTATATAAACCTTTGTGTCATTTGCTGCGTTTGCCCGATGGGAGAGGACCGGTTATGCGGTCAGCTCGCGTCGTCTTTTCTTCTCTATGAACCTCAACAAAACTTGCCGTGGTATTCGCAATACCACGATAGTTGGCGCCGTCCGTGGGGATTTCGCGACAAATCGCCATGGCTCCCCCAAGAACGAGGGCTCGCGCCCTTCTCAGTGACGCCGGTCCCAGTGACCCGGCGCCACCCCTCCAAAGCGCGGCCGTCCCGGTGGTGCCGACCGGACACAACCGAACCCAGGTACCACCCCGAACTCTTCCGGTAGTCTCCGGTGGACAGGGCTCCGGGTCTGGCCCGCCGACCTCGGATGCTCCCGGGGGGACTGGCTTTCCCCCGGCCTCCCGGGACGCGCTGCTTGAAGCTCTTGTGGAGGGCCAACTCCGCGCCCAGTGCTCGATGGACGAACTCCTCCGCGTCCTGGCGTGGCCGCCGGCCCCCATCTACCCACAGTTCCCATTCAAGGGGCAATGCCCTCGTTTATGGGACGCCCGGTGGCCCCTCCGTCCCTCGGAGGTCAGGTCGCTCCCGGGGCCTGTGGTTCCGCCGGGGGTTACGCTCCGGCGGGCCCGCCATCTGGAGCCTTCCCGACCTTGGGGGCGTTCCCAATGCCAGGGACTTACCCCGTCTTCGGAGCCTTCCCCATGCCGATGATCCACTCGGCGCCTGGGGTCTTCCCGAGACCGAAAGCCGGCATCTCCCCGCCGGTTGTGCCCGTCGTTCCGGAGGTGGCCCGCCGGATGACTCCCGCATCGTCGCCGGACCTTCCCCGTCAGGACCCCCACTCTCTGGTTCCGGACGACACTCCTGGGGACCGCCCGGTAATGGATTCTACCCACGCCCCGGTTGCGCCTCCCGCGCTCACAGTCAATGCGCATGAGCTCCATCCTCCCCCAGGGCCGCCCCCGAGGGCTCCCCCGGTAGATCAAGTACGCTTCACCCGGGAGGAGGTCGAGCAAATGCGTACCACCAAGTCTGGGGAGGCTCCCTCGCAAGAGACCCATTGAAGAACCAACCGCCACTGGGGGGTGCCCGGATGTCGTGGAGGACAGCTCGACTAACCCGGAGGAGAAATGGCGCTACCGCCATGTCGGCGGACCTCTTGGGCCCCTCCCCAACTCTGACAATGAACGTGCGTCCCCCGTCAAAGGGGACAGCGACCGGCACTCCTCTCGAGAGGTGGAAGGGGCTAACCAACCACTATGCCACAGACTCCGGTGCATTCGATAGCCACGGCCTTACCGTCCGCCGCACATCGAGCACTACAATGGTGAGGCCAACCCCTACGAGTTTGTGCAAGTGTATTCCACAGCCATTTCGGCGGCTGGGGGGGATGAGACAGTCCAATGCAATGTCTTCCCCTTCTACCTGGCTGGGATCGCCCGCTCGTGGTTCTACAACCTGAAGGCTGGCTCCATCAAGTCCTTTGTGCAGCTAAAACGAGAGTTCTGCGCAAACTTCCAGGGGAACTACGTGTGCCCCCTGGATTCCTCACAGCTGTACACTATCTGACAGAGGACGGGGGAGACCATCCGCAGCTTCTTCAAGCGCTTTGCCCAGGTTAACAGCAAAGTAGCTCACGTCCCTGACTCCACAGTCATTGAGGCGTGTAAGAGCGGGATCCTCCCCGGGGAGCTCCACCTGAGGCTCTCCCGAGGCTGCCCTCCTCCTCCGACGAGCTCTTCACCATACTCGAGAAGTACGCTCGGACAGAGGAGGATGACCTCTGGAAGAAAAACCAGGGAGTCCTCGCCCCCGTCGACCAGGAAGCTAGGGCCCCCTCAAATGCCCCAAGAGGGGCAATTGTAGCGAGCCACAGCCTCGGGACACCTTTGTCCTCGAGGGCGGAGGCGGCTCGCGTGATGCCTCCAAGGGCAACCACCCCTTCCCCAAGCTGAAAGGTCGAGGGGGAGGGCAGTTGTCCCGCTGCCGCGAAAGCCCTACGGCAGGAGGCAGGGAAGGTCTGTGGTGTACCTTCCACAAGTCCAATACCCACGCCACCCGAGACTGCCACCAACTACTCCAACACTTCGCCGCATTCCTCGACCATCATGGGCAGGCGGGGGGCTCCTGCCTCCTTGCCCCCTCAGCCGGCCTTACCGACCCTTCCTGCCCCAGTGGGGGAACAGCAAGGACAAGCGCGGGAAGGGGACCCGTCAGAAACACTGCCCTTCCAAACCTCCCAAAGGCGTGTCAACGTCATCATAGGAGGGTCCGCCTCTGGGCGGGACTCTAAGCATCATCGCAATGAATACGCGTGTGAAGTAAAGGTAGTGGGGGTGCTGCATACGTCTCGACCACCCAAGTGGTCGGATGTCCTCCTCACTTTTACAGCAGAAGACGCACGTGGGGTTCACTTCTGCCATGATGACGCGCTCATCGTCTTCGCCACCGTCTACAACTGCCACCGGGCACGCATCCTCGTCGATGGCGGAAGCTCTGCCGACGTCCTGTACCTAAAGGCATTTAGGGAGATGTAGGTCGACGAGAAGCTATTGCAGCCCGCAGCAGGGCCCTTGCAAGGATTCGTCCCTGGGAAGACGATCCACCCCGTGGGGAAGGTGGATCTCCCCATGACCTTTGGTACCTAGGACAACTATCAGACAGAGATGGTCCGGTTCGACGTGGTGGACCTCCCCTCCTCGTACAACGCAATCATGGGGAGGACCACGATCAACCGCTTGGGGGCCGCAATCCACCAGAGCTACCACTGCGTGAAGATCGTCGGGCCTCACGGCGTAATCACTGCCCGAGGAGACCAAGACGTGTCCTGCGCTCTATATGAGCGCGCCGCCACAATGATCGGGAGCGTCAACGTGATCAAGACGCCGGGGGGAGAGACCTCTTCCCCGATGCCAGACGCCGCTGCGGTATCTTTCGGAAGGTCCCCCCCCAAGCCGCATCCGTGAGGGGACCTCCGAAAGGTCCTGCAGTCCCCAGACGACGGAGACAAGACCGTCAAGATTGGGGTAGATCTCCATGAGGAGTACGCGGAGCAACTCGCGGCTTTCCTGCCCAAGAACTCTGACGTTTTTGCCTGGAAGCTTTCCGACATGCGAGGCGTCGCCCGGGAAGTCATCGAGCATAAGCTCACGTTGACCCCCGGCCACCCCCCGATCAAACAGAAGTTGAGAAAACTCTCCCTTGAACGCCAAGAGGTGATCAAGGTCGAGATCGCCAAACTCAGAGAGGTGGGGTTCATTCGGGAGGTCTTGCACCCTGAGTGGCTTACGAACCCCATCCTCATGAAGAAGTCGAATGGTAAGTGGTGAATGTGCGTGGACTTCACTGACCTCAACCGCGCTTGCCCTAAAGACAACTTCCCGCTCCCGCAGATTGACCAGTTGGTCGACTCAACCGTGGGGTGCGAGTTGATGAGCTTCCTAGATGCGTATTCGGGCTATCACCAAGTCTGGATGGCAGAAGGGGACGAGGAAAAGACGAGTTTCATAACTCCCTTGGGACCTTCTGCTACGTCCACATGCCCTTCGGGCTAAAGAATGCTGGAGCGACCTTCCAGTGACTCATGACGTTGGTCCTCAAGGACCAGATTGGTCGCAACGTCGAAGTCTACGTCGACGACGCAGTCGTCAAAAGTCCCCGCGTGGCTGCTCACATCGACGATTTAGAGGAGACCTTCCGCAACCTCCGCGCATATGGGTTGAAGCTCAATCCGGAGAAATGCGCCTTCGGCGTGCGCGGGGGGAAGCTCCTGGGCTTCCTCGTGTCCCAGCGGGGCATAGAGGCCAACCCCGAAGAGATCCGGGCACTCCTGGATATGCCCCCACCACGCTTGGTCAAAGACGTTCAACGGCTCACCGGCCGCTTGGCCGCGCTAAGTCGCTTCGTCTCGCGGTCGGGGGAACGTGGCCTCCAATTCTTCAAAATCCTCCCAATGCTCGTGAGCCCGTCTCCGGAAGAGCCCTTGCTCCTTTACCTCGCCGCGACCTCGGTCGCCGTAAGCGCGGTATTGGTAAAGGAACAGGACGGGCAACAGCGTCCCGTGTCCCGTGTACTACGTGAGTGAGGCCCTCCAAGGGGCCAAAACACGGTACAAGGAGATGGAGAAGATCTGCTACACCCTTCTAATGGTGTCCCGGAAGCTTCATCACTACTTCCTGGGACACCCAATCACTGTCCCATCGTCCCTCCCTTTGGGGGAGGTACTCCGGAACAAGGAAGCCATCGGCCGGATGGGAAAGTGGGGGGCCGAGCTTGCTCCCTTCTCCCTATCCCTCACTGGGCGCTCCGCCATCAAGTCACAAGTCCTCATCGACTTTGTGGTGGAGTGGCCCCCTGCCTTCGGGCTAGGGGACGAAAGCCTCCCCGCACCGCCCCGACGCAGCGACCATTGGACGCTCATGTTTGATGGCTCCTTGTGTCTTGCCGGGGCCAGCGCGGAAGTAGTCCTCTGGAGCCCCGAGGGGAGGGAACTGGAGTACCCGGTGAGGCTTGAGTTCCCCGCCACGAACAACATCGCCAAATACGAGGCCTTGGTCCTTGGGTTGCGCCTCGCGCACTCCCTGGGGATTCGTCACCTCCTAGTGAAAAGAGACTCCCAGCTTGTAGTTTGCCAAATGGACAAGTTCTACTTGTGCCATGACGCAATCTTGAGCCTCTACTTGCAGGAGGTACGCAAGATGGAGAAGCACTTCAACATCCTAGAGGCCCGGCACATCCCGCGGAGGGACAACGACCGGGCCTATGCCCTGGCCCGGGTAGGCAGCGCCTGGGAATCGCTCCCCAAGGGGGCTTTCTTGGAGATCATCGCAAAGCCCTCGGTGGCCTCCCCGGACGCGGACGATGGGTCCTGCATCCCGAAAGTCACCGAGATCACCCGAGCCTCATCTTGGATGGACCCCCTTATCTCCATCAAGGGGGAGGGAGACCCTCCCAATGAGACTGAGGCCAAGCGCCTCCGAGCCAAGGCTCGGGCATACATCCTGTTGGAGGGAAAGCTTTACAAGCAGGGGGCTTCCGCCTTGCTCCACTGCCTTCCACGGCCGGAAGGGCTTCGACTCCTCGAGGACATTCACTCGGGAAGTTGCGGGTCTCACCTGGCCCCGTGCGCCATCGCAGCCAAGGCCCTTCGCCAGGGTTTCTATTGGCTCACGGTGATTCACGACGGGAGAGACATTGTCTCCGCGTGCGAGGCCTGCTAGAAGATGGCCAAGGATTCCAACCTCCCCTCTGTAGCGCTGCAGACTATCCCCATCACTTGGCCCTTCGTGCGCTAGGGGATGGACCTCCTATGTCCCTTCCCCCCAGCGCCCAGGGGCTTCAAGTATGCGGTGGTCGCGGTCGACTATTTCACAAAGTGGGTAGAGGCCGAACCTCTGGCCAGCATCATGTCCCAAGTAGTACAGCAGTTTTTCTAGAAGAATATCATGTCGTTTCAGGGTCCCCCGAGAAATCACTGTCGATAACGAGACCCAATTCGACTCAGTATTTTTTCGGGAATTCTGCGAAGGCTTGGGTCTCACCATCCACTTCGCCTCGGTAGCTCACTTCCAGAGCAACGGGGCCGTCGAAAGGGTCAACGGCATAATCCTACAGGGGTTACGCTAACGGCTCGAACAAGCCGCCTCCAAACGGGGTGCGTGGGCGAAGGAGCTCCCTAGCATCCTCTGTTCCATGCGTACAACCCCGAGCCGGGCGACGGGACGCACCCCCTTCTTCGTCGTGTACTGGGCCGAGGCTGTTCTTCCCCCAGAGATTGGCTTCTGGTCACTGCAGGTCGAGCTCCTAGACGGAGCTACGACCGCAACATACCAAGCCAACGAGGCAAATTAGCAATTGGAGGTCGACCTCGTCGAAGAGGAACACGGCCGAGCACTCCTCCACCATGCCATCTACGAGCGCGAAATGGCGCTCGCATACAACCAGCGCGTCCACGAGAAAGCTTTCCGCCTCGGAGACCTTTTCCACAAGCGCGTAACCGACCCCCAAGCCTAGGGCAAGCTCTCCCCCAATTGGGAGGACCCCTACAAGATCTCAGCAGTCCTGGGCTCGGGGGCTTACAAGCTCTCCAACCTTCAAGAGCAGGAGCTGAAGCACACGTGGAACGTACGCTTGCTTCGCAAGTTCTACGTCTAGCCTACAGGCTCGTCCCCTCCCCTGGAGCGGTTACGCCGGAGGGGAGGGAGACATTGTACACACCATTCCCTCCTCGGCGGCGTCCCTCATGGAATGGACACCCCGGGAGCCAACTACTTTGCTGAGGATCTTCAGCTCCTCCTCGGTCCATACCGGGAGCTTGGCGGTAGATGATTGGCTGTAGGAGGGGAGGCTCCGGTGAGTAGGTCACCTCGGTGTCCCGGACCCAGAGGTAAAACCACCTCCAGACCCAGTCCCTCCAGTGGTCCCGGGAAGCCGCCACCGGGTACTCTGGCACCCATGATGGCAGGAGTTGGATCATGACGGAGCCAAACGGAGACTTCGGCCCTCCCTTCACCAGATGGGAGCTCCTCACCGCCGGCTCGTAGAAGTACCAGAACAGCCGGAGCATCGGCTCCCGTCCGGTGGCTGTCTCGAACAGCCAGATGAAGATACCCATCTGAACGAAGGCGTTCGGCGTCAGGTGGTTGAGCGCCACCCCGTACTCCCGGAGCAATGGATGCACCGGGAGCCGAAGCTCAACCTCGAGGAAGGCCTCGAAGACGACCACTTCCCCGGGCCTGGGGCGGGGGGCGCCGTCCTTTTTGGAGGGGATCTGGATGTCCCTGTCCGCGATGACCCCTCGGTCCACGAGGGACTCTAAGTCCCCCGAGGTGAAGTCGGCGGCCCAGAGGAAGTCCGCGGTGACTTCATTACAACAGAAATGCTGTTCACTATCGGTTCAAAATCAAATCTACTATCGGTTCTCTTACCGATGGTGATCGGCACGATAGAAGAAACGTTGCACAACCCTATCGGTTAAAAACCGATAGTAAAATACCTTCACCTCCAAAAAACTTATACATTACTATCGGTTTCAAGTGAATAACCATTACAAGAAATATAACATCACTATTGGTTTGGATCATTGAGCTGATAGTAGAATTGTTGATAGCGATTCGTTTAGTAATCGCTATCGACAATTCTACTATCGGCTCAATGATCCAAACCGATAGTGATGTTATATTTCTTGTAACGGTTATTCACTTGAAACCGATAGTAATGTGTAAGTTTTTTCTATCGGTTAAAACTCGACATGGTTAGTACCATAACTTTCTTCTATCGGTTGTAGGATATGAACCGATAGTATTATAAAGGATCATTAACCCTACAGTGATACAGTGATACACTAATACAGCAGATTTAATTGCAGATTTAATTTATTGACTAATACAAAGATATACACATGCATTGGACAGATTGAATTTATTCACATATTGAGTTTATTCACAAATACACCAATGAATTTATTCACATATTGAGTTTATTCGCAAATACACCAATGAATTATACACATACACCAATCAACACATTCAATATATATTACACAAGTCATTTACGATGGATCATTGATAGCCACTTCTTCCATCACATATTGAGCCCAAATTGCATGACCTCGACAGTCCCCCATCACTTGGCCCTTTGTGCGCTGGGGGATGGACCTCTTAGGGCCCTTCCGGAGGATACAAGTATGCGGTAGTCGCGGTCGACTATTTTACAAAGTGGGTTGAGGCGGAGCCTTTGGCCAGCATCACGTCCCGGGCCGTCCAGCGGTTTTTCTGGAAGAACGTCGTATGTCGTTTTGGTGTCCCCCGGGAAATCACCGTGGACAACGGGACCCAATTCGACTCGGCTTATTTCCGGGAATTCTGCGAAGGCCTGGGGCTCGTCATCCACTTCGCCTTAGTGGCCCATCCCCGGAGCAATGGGGCTGTCGAGAGGGTCAACAGCGTGATCCTACAGGGGTTGCGCCGGAGACTCGAGCAAACCGCTTCTAAGCGGGGTGCATGGGCAGAGGAGCTCCCTAGCATCCTCTGCTCCATGTGCACGACCCCGTCCTGGGCGACGGGGCGTACCCCCTTCTCCCTGGTCTACGGGGCGGAGGCAGTCCTCCCCCCGGAGATCGGCCTCCGGTCACTGCGGGTCGAGCTCCTGGAGGGAGCCACGCCGTCTACGAGCAAGAGATGGCGCGCGCATACAACCGGGAAGAGAGCTTTTCGCCTTGGGGACCTTGTCCTCAAGCGCGTCACAGACCCCCAAGCCCAGGGGAAGCTCTCCCCCAAGTGGGAGGGCCCCTACAGGATCTCCGCGGTCCTGGGCTCGGGGGCTTATAAGCTCTCCAACCTTCAAGAGCAGGAGCTGAAGCACACGTGGAACTTGCGTTTACTTCGCAAGTTCTATGTTTAGCCTTACGGGCCTGTCCCCTCCCCCAGGGCGTTCACGCTAGAGGGGGAGGAGGGACACTGTATTTTCCTTCCCTTTCACGACTTCGCAGGGGGAGGCCCTGTACTTTATTTTATTAGCAATACATAGGTCTTGCTTTTCAACTGTCTCATCGCAGGTTCTACTTATTACCGCCCCTAGCGGCGATGCCCTCCCCGCGAGGATGCCCTCCCCGTGAGGAAGTGGGTCCAGACCCAGCAAGTCCCTCCTGTAGGGCGGCTTACGATGAGCCCTCCTGGACTGAGGGTGTAAGCGGCAACCCGGTCCCCAGTGGCCGCGGTAACGAGTCACTTTGGGAGAGTAGTCCCCTACCCAAACACTCAAGACCCGTCTTCGGGCACTTCCTCCTCTGGGAGTAGACGCTCTCCCCAGTGGGACGTCTAATGGCTTTCTTGGATCTATCTTCCTCCTACGGGAGTCTACATTCGACGCTCTCCCCAGCGGGACGTCTAATGGCATTCTTCTATATTGGTCCCCGGCGATCTTATTCCTCGCTCCCCGTTCTCACGGCGACCGGATGATTGGTCCCCGGCGACCTTATTCCCGGCTCCCTGTCCTCACGGCGACCGGATGAATGCCTCCCGGAGACCCTATTCCCGGCTCCCCGTTTTCACGGCGATCGGGCGACTGTCTCCCGGAGAAGTTACGGATTTCTCAGACATTTCTTCCCCGGAGCCCCTATTCCCGGCTCCCCGTTCTCACGGCGACCGGATGATTGTCTCCTAGGAAGCTCGCCTCCGGAAATCTCATCGGGTTTTCTTGGACATTTCTTCCACATGAGGCCTTATTCCCGGCTCCCCGTTCTCACGGCGACCGGACAATTGTCTCCCGGAAGGTCTTCTCCTTGGAAACCTCGTTTTAAAATTTTCTAACTTAGAAAAATTCCTGTGCTACAGGTGACTTCCATCCCGGGGGCCTTGTTACCCCCACAGCGCGCGGAGCTATCCTCCGGCCCGCTGTGGGCGGGGGGGATAAGGAACCCCCGGGTGTCGACCGCAACGCCCACGAGCAAACTTAGCTCATTCTTGTTAAGATGAGTCGTCCGGACCATCCAAGAAGAAGAAACAAAAAGACAACAAGAGAAGAAGCAAATAAACAGCTTTATTGATTGTCAAACCCGGAGGACATCTTCCCCCTCCGGTGGGCTTCGGAAACGATACAACCCGGGTTCTAGCCCGGGGGATTCTCTACGTCCTAAGGCTCCTACGCCTAATACTCTCGGAGGCTCTCCGCTAGCTCCCGGGTCAAGTCCCAGTACAATGCTCGCACGCGGCGCCGAGCATCCCGGAGCACATCTTCGGGCCAGAACTCGTATCCCGCCGGTGGAAGTATCCGGAGGGGAGGTATCATCCGGAACCCCGGTCGCGGAGGGGACAATTCGGCGCGATGATTGTCAAAGTTGTCCAAGTGCCACTCCGGACGCCACCTCAACCGGATCGGCTCCCGGACGCTGTCCCGCCGCGCTTCCCGGAGACAAGGCTTAGCAAGATTAAGGCCGCTTGGGCGTCCCCCGGGGAGCCCCTCCCGGACCTTCGTCTGGGAGCAACCTCCCGGGAACCCTGGTAACAATGCATTCAATTCAAAGACTTAGAAAAAATTCTAACTCCATTGCATTCAAAATGTTTTTGTACAAGTGTCCGGGGCTTCTTCTAAGAAGCTACCAGGATCAAAAGTCCTAAGAAAATAAAAGGGCCCTAACTAAGACCCGGGGGGAGGCTCATACATGTTCATTGGCATCCTCCCCCCGGGGGGTTTCCTCCAAGGCCGGGGCCGGAGCGTCCACCGCCGGAGGCGCCGGTACTGGGAATCTCGCCCGGATGATCCGGTCGTAGAAGCCCTCGGCGAGCTGCTCCACCTCCCGGCGTGAAGGCTCGAAGAACTCGGGGAAGCTCCGCTGGATGCGGCCCCCGATCGCCCGGGCGCCCACTCCCCGGTGCTCGACGAGCCCGGCCGCGGCTGCAACGACGGGAACCGCCCGGCCCCGAGCCCGGGCGTCAGCCGCCTCCGGAATGACGGAGACCTGCGTATTGAGAAAACGCACGGCCTCCGCGAGGGTCGCCGGGGGCACCTCCGAGCTGCTCCCGGAGCCTAGGCTTACGCCAAGGCTCTCGAGGGCCGAACAGACGGAGCGGCCCGCGTCCGCCACAGCCCGGACGCTCGATTCCTCGAGCTCCCGGAAGGCCTCCCTCCTCGCCTTCGCATCCTCTCGGAGGCGGCCATTCACCGCCTCCGAGATGTGAACTTGGGCCCGGACCCAGGCCAGCTCCTGGAGAGCTTCGTCCCACTATCCACTGCGTCCTTGAGTAGCCGGATGACGCGCTGCTCGACACCCCAGGTAATCGCCGTTCCCTATAAATTCCAGAGTTAGAAAAATTTTCAATTGTATTAGCCAAAGGAAAGCGATAGTCGCTTCAGGTGAATACCTGGGCTTGGAGAGACCGGAGCTCCGTGAAGCGATCGTGGAGCTTCCCTCCCGCAACGAAGGCCTGGACCTTCGGGGTCTGCAGGCCTTCCGCATAGCGTTCAACCTCCCCTGCGGAAAGCAAGGGGGTCTCCCGCCCGGCGCTGGTCCGGCCATGGCCGGTAGCGGGCTCCCGAACCTGGGCGCCTGGCGCGACCTCGGTCGGGGTGGCGGTCGTTGTCGTCCTCGTTGCGGAGGTGCCCCCCGAGGAAGTGGCCGACGATGTCCCGGAAGGGGTCCCTCGCCGGGGGGGGACCATCAGATCCTTCCCCTTTCCGGGCGGGAGGGCCCCCGAGGCCCCCACTTCCGGTGGGACCTCGTAGACCGAGGGGCTCCCCCTCTCGTCCACGTGCCATTCCATCCGTGGAGGCGAGGCCTCCGCGAACCTCACCTCCAGTTTCTCCGGCTCCAAGGGGGCCGGGGGTGGTAGCGGGGCCGCTACCGATGGCGGCGACGGGGCGTAGTTCGCCGAGTCGGAGACCGCCCCGTCCGCGGCCGGCTCCTTCCCCCGAGCCTCAACGGGGCCCTTCGGGGGAGGGGGTGTTGTCTCCTTCCTCGCCGGTGCCTTGGCGCGCTCGGTCCCGGGGGTCTCGTCCCGGGGCTTCGCCGGAGTCACCGCCGGAGTCGCCGCCGGCGTCGTCGATCGGCCGGGGGTCTTTTGGACTCTAGCCTTCTTGGGCTCAGAGCCCCCGGCCGCGTCCTTCCCCCGCTTGTGCGAACCCGGGGTGGGGAGGGGTTTCCTCTCCGGAAGCTTCAGCCCGTAGGCCTGAGCCACCAGGTTCCGGGAGGACCCTCCCCCACGAGGCGCACAACGCGCTCGTGGTCGTCGGCGAAGTACCTCCCGAGGAGGTTCTCCGCCTTCTCCCGCGCCGCCGGGTACGGCCGGACTGCAAGAGGTAAAGAGTTAGTCAAATTTTCAAAAATTTGTAAAATGTAATGCAACAGGTTCCGGAACTTATGTCACATCGCCGGCTTGACCGGGGGTCGCTGCTCCGGGCCCATGCCGACTCCCCTCTTCCCACCTGAGAAGGGGGAGATCCAGAGGAGCATCATCTCCTCGGCGGCGTCCCGCATAGACCGGGCCTTCCGCGACTTGATCACCTTACCGAGGAGCTCGAGCTCCTCGTCCGTCCACGCCGGAGGCTTCGGCGCGGACGACCGGCTGTAAGAGGCCGGTTCCGGGTGTACGTCACCCCGTCGTCCCGGACCCGGAGGTAGAACCACCTCTGGATCCAGTCCCCCTAGTGATCCCGGGAGGCTGCCGCTGGGTAGTCGGCCACCCGGGACGGCAGCATTTGCACCATCACTGAGCCAAAAGGGGACTTGGGTCCCCCCTTCACCAGGTGAGAGCTCCGCGCCGCCGGCTCGTAGAAATACCGAAAGACGCACAGGGTGGGCTCCCTCCCGGTCGCAGTCTCGAAAATCCAGATGAAGATGCCCATCCGGACGAGGGCGTTCGGTGTGAGGTGGTTGAGCGCCAGCCCATACTCCTTCAGAAACTCCCGGAGCATGGGATGCACCGGGAGCCGGAGCCCCGCCTCCTGGAAGGCCTCGAAGGCCACGACCTCTCCGGGCCTGGGGCGGTGAGCTCCGTCTTTCTTCACGGGGACTCGGATGTCCCCGTCCACAATGACGCCGCGCTCGACCATGGACTCGGCGTCCTCGGCCGTAAACTCGGAGGCCCAAAGGAAATCCGGAGTGACTTCCTTCGGGGGCACCTCGGTCGCCTTCGCTCGACCTTTCGGTGCCATCAGGTTTGTTTTTTTTCGGTGGTTAACTTTTGAGGAGGCTACCACTAAAGGAAACGGACGCTCGCTACCGGACGCTAGCTACCAGGGAGAGCTACCGGAGAGAGTTACCGGGAGAGCAAAATCCGCTAAGGCTGAGAAGTTTGGAATGAAGCTACTGGGCCCCCCAAGGCCCTATTTATAGGGTCGAGCCATGATCTAGATGGGCACCACGTGGCATCCCGCGGATCAATCTGGGCTGTTGAAATTCAAACGGCGCGTGGGAAACGAAGGGACTGGCGCGTGAATCGAGGCGCCGGCCTCCCCGGGCGCCGCCATTTGGCTCCCGGGACCGGGCCTCCGGTGCCGTCCCGGGCGCCGCCATTTGGCTCCCGGGACCGGGCCTCCGGTGCCGTCCCGGGGACCTGGCCTCCGGTGCCTCCCCGGGCGCCGCCTTTTTGGCCCCCGGGACCTGGCCTCCGGTGCCGTCCCGGGCGCCGCCATTTGGCTCCCGGGACCGGGCCTCCAGTGCCGTCCCGGGCGCAGCCTTCTGGCCCTCGGGACCTGGCCTCCGGTGCCGTCCCGGGCGCCGCCACTCGCCCGGGGACCTGGCCTCCGGTGCCTCCCCGGGCGCCGCCATTTGGCTCCCGGGACCGGGCCTCCGGTGCCGTCCCGGGCGCCGCCTTTTGGCCCCCGGGACTTGGCCTCCGGTGCCGCCACTCGCCCGGGGACCTGGCCTCCGGTGTCGTCCCGGGCGCCGCCATTTGGCTCCAGGGACCGGGCCTCCGGTGCCGTCCCGGGCGCCGCCTTTTGGGCCCCGGGACCTGGCCTCCGGTGCCGGTCCCGGGTGCCGCCTTTGGTCCGGAGACCTGGCCTCCGGCGCGTGTTCCGGGCCTCATCGCCCTTCTAAAGGTAAAGTCTCAAGTCGATTTGTCACGTGCAGGTCACGCGAGGAGCGCCTCGGGAATCAGCGACCACCTGTCAAGCATCCAAGACGTTTGACCAGGAGAAGGACGTTCCTATCCTTCAATCCGACGGTGGCTTCCGGGGTAGTTTGGGCTTTTTGCTTCTTTTTGTTGCTATAAATAGCCCTTGTAGCCCTCTGTTGTAAGGATCGAATCACTTTTATTGGAATAGCTAAACTCACAGGCGTGCTCCGGAAGCCTCTCCCCCGGAGAGAGCCTCCCCAGCCGACTCCGGTCGGGAGCGCGTCGACAAGACTAGGGCCCCCACCGGGACCCGAACCTGTATAAATCCTCGTGTCATCTCTTGTGCTTGTCCGGCGGGGGAGGACCGGTCATCCGGTCAACCCGCGCCGCGTAATCTTCGCTAGGATCGTTCTCAAAACTTGCCGGGGTATTCGCAATACCACGACACTCGATCCAACGGTTGCAGACGGGGTAGTTTAGTCTTTTTGCATCTTTTGGGCTATATAAGCCCTTGTAACCCCTCATGTAAAGGGACAACTCATTTTTACCCTAATACACAAAATCAAACAGGCGTGCTTAGGAGAGATCTCTCCCCAAGAGAGCTCCCTTGGCCAGCTCAAGATGGGAGCATGTTGACAGGACTAGGGCCACCACTGAGGCCTGAACCTGTATAAACCTTCGTGTCATTTGCTGCATTTTCCCCACGGGAGAGGACCGGTTACGCGGTCAGCTCGCGTCGTCTTTTCTTTGCTAGGAACCTCAACAAAACCTGCCGGGTATTCGCAGTACCACGACAAGTCCCTAGCGCTTTGACGCGGGACCCTGAACAAGAGAGAGGCTCTCGTCGATCCTCTGACTGTTGATCCAGCGCCCCGAACTGGAAACTTAATTTGTCTTGAAAAACAATGGAAATTAACTCACAATCCTCAGACCTTGGATAGAATTACGTCGGATGGTTACAGAATTCTCGAAGCCCTAGGTTTTAATTCCTACTTTATAAATTCAGATTTCATACCTGCAATTTACTGCTTTATAAACCTAGATTGATAGCTTTAGTAGTAGAATTAGTAATAGAAAAACAACCCACAACTCGTTTAGACTTAATCATTGATCCATTAAGCTAGAAAGACGAATACGCTTGTTCCTCGTGGAATTCGACCCTCAAGTGCTCAACGTTCAACCGTCCACTTACGGTATTACAAAATCACACCGTTTTAGGTGCGATCAATAATCTTGAGCATATGCATAGCCTAAGCGTGATATCCTAGGGTGACAAGGGTGCATGATATATATACAAACATGAGGGGCTTAACAAGGAATTAGGTCATATCTATTCATATTCTTTCAATATAGCACTTTATTTGAACATAGAGCATGCATATATTTTAAAACAGAAATCAGTCTAGTTTTCTCAAAATACTGGGAGAGACATGATCAAGGTTAGAGACTTGCCTTGCAGTGTGGGGTCTAACGGCTCTAAGGGTTCTCCGAAGTCTTCTGTTGACTCTTCTGCTTCTTGCTCTATTCTCACACACAACAACGAGGCAATTCAACACATCGCACCACAGAAACATACAGAAAATAGTTTCTATAGGAAATAATAGTAAAATATAACATGCATGTAGGGAGAACAATCTGGACAAGGATACTTGAGCACTACTCGAAGAGATAGGTTAAAAGGGGTCGAACGTTGAAGGGTCGACATTCGGTTCACGGCTAGACATGGCCTTAGGTCGGCTTTAGGTGAGTTTTCTGAAGATGTGGCAGTAGAGTAAGTTGTAGAACATGGCTCCAGGAATCTAGTGGACAAAGTGGCTCTTCATTTGTCCAACCAGAAGGGTCAAACAGGGCTAATGCCAGTGGTTGACATGCATTGACATTGAGCTGACATTGTCAAGAGTTAGGGCAAAGCAGTAGATTTGGTTTTGGACTTCAAATGCTTCGCCAACTATGTCTGGGAGGTAGGCGTGGATGCCAGGATCACAATGGCGGTGGTTTCAGGGGCTTAGGCGGGCGGACGACGATGAACAGCGGCGAGGAACTGTGGTGGCGACACAGCACAGACACCGTTCTGGACAAGAACTTGGCAAGGGTATAACATTCAATCTGGGCAGGTCTAGACATCAGACTAGTGGAACGAAATGCATAGGGGGCTGAGACCTAGCTAAGGGATAAGGTGATGCTGGCTAGATCGGCCGGGAACAAAATCCGGCGGCCGGCGCTAGAGAAAAAGGTACTGGATTTGGGGGTTTTTGACACGAGGAGATTGAAGTCAATTCCTTGCTTGGAGAGTGAGAGGGGGACAAGAGGAAGCTACAGACACAGCCAATTTGACCGGAGGGTCGCTGGCGTGGCCTGGCGACGTGAGCCAGATCTTGGTGGCGCTTAGATTCGGGGAAAGCTTCAATTTGAGGTTAAATTTTAAATCCAAGCTTACAGGCCTTCTAGGGAGGCTCTATTGGTCATAAGCTTTCACAGAAGGTGAGCTAATTCGAACTAAAACAAACAGCATTTCTGGAACGGGGGTTTTAGAGAGTTCCGGCGATCACCAGCGACAGGGTCCGCCAGGATGCAATTAAATGTTAAAGCACAAATAGGAGGGTGAGAGGGACTCATCGGTG
This sequence comes from Pharus latifolius, assembly GCA_019359835.1. NCBI lineage: Eukaryota > Viridiplantae > Streptophyta > Magnoliopsida > Poales > Poaceae > Pharus > Pharus latifolius. The sequence goes on along the minus strand of CM033325.1, from coordinate 18,453,686 downwards.
TGATCAATTTGAGGTCTGGTGCAGCCGAACGGGCTGGCACCGTGCTCCTCTCCATTGGCTCACCGGAGACGAAGAAGAACGAGTCGAACTGGGACTTTGTGGTTGCAGGAGTGGTGTGAAGAAGCTCTGGGCGAGAGGGAGTGCTTATATAGGCAGTGGGCTGGGCTCTCGAGAGTTGAAGTGGATTGAGCAGGATACGCGTGACTGGCACCGGAGATGGGATCGAGGCGGCGTTGGGACGCCGCAGCAGCTGGATTGCCTTGAGAGTTGCAGCGTCCTAGGTGACCGGACGACGTGGTGACTATGATGAAGGCGTGAAGGCACAAGGCGGCCTCGAGAATGGGCAAGCGTGATCTGGCAATGGCAGTGACGCAGCGACGGGGGCTTCGACATGGCTGCGATGTGGCGAAAAAGTCCTTCTGACACAGCAGCAGCAGCAGGCGGTGGCGATGCTGTGCGCGCGCAAGGAGAATCGGCATGCTGGTGCTGTTGCAACGGCTCCATGGTGGCCAACCAGACGCGCACACATGGTGGCAGGTCTAAGGCGGAGCTGGCGATGTTGGGGCTTCACCGGTGGCGGCAAGTCAGGGTGAAACGGCACTGGTCACGGTCGAAACGGGTGCTGGCCTGGTCATGGTCGAACAACCTAATCGAAACAGCAGTGGCTGGTCGAAAGGTGGGGCTGAAAAAGAAGTCTTGGGCCGATCTACAATTTCTAGAACTTGATACTTGGACTAAATTGTGAATCTGGCAATAAACTTGGTTTCGATTGAAACTGGCTTTGCCAATTGGACTCACTAAGTTTAGTAAGTAGGTTTGCATGAATAGAAGACACAATCTGGTGTTTTTGATCACGTTTTGAGCAAAACGAAAACAGAAAGATTAGGGTAATTAGGGTAATCAGGGCCTGAATTTTGTCAAGGCCAAAATCTGGGACCTAGGATGAGAATTTTAGATTATGCCTGGAGAAGATTCTATTCAGAATAGCAGTTGGGAGATAGTTCCTGAATCAAATCAAGGTTTGGGGCTCATTTGCGGCTTTTGGCCTTTTCAGGCTTCTGGGAAAATCAGAAAAGGACCAATTTGAAATACTTTTGGACTGAAATGTGAAAATGGTCTGAAAGGTGGAGTTAAACTGCCAACTTTTTAAATTAAGGTAGTGGCATACCTAGGATCATGATTCTAAGATAAGAGATGAAAATGGTGTTGAGACAACCGAGAATCCAATGAAGATACACTGGCTGGCATGATAAAAGGTAGCAAAAATTGGGATGTTACAACCTACCCTCCTTAAGAATAATCTCATCCTCGAGATTCTGATCAGTCTGAGAACAGGTAGGGGAAATTCTGACGCAACTCTTCATCTCTTCCCCAAGTTGATTCCTCCTCTGTGTGGTTATTCCATTGAACTTTGCAGAATCTGATGGTTATTGACTTCAATTTCCTTTCACTGACCTCTAACACTTTAACTGAGTATTCCTGATATGTCAAATCTGGTTGAACTTCAGCTTCTGTAGGAGACACTTGCTCTGTTGGTTTTCTCAGACATTTCCTCAGTTGAGATACGTGAAAAACATCATGAACTCCTGCTAGTTCAGGCGGTAGCTCCAATTTGTACGCTACTTCTCCTCGTCTCTCCAAAATCTTGTACGGTCCAACATATCTTGGGCTTAGTTTTCCCTTCATCTGAAATCGTTGGACTCCTTTGTAGGGTGTCACTTTGACGTACACATAGTCGCTTTCCTCAAAAGATAGTTCTCCCCATCTGTTGTCAGCGTAGCTCTTTTGTCGGGATTGGGCTGTCTTCAATCTTTCTTGTATAATCTTCACATGAGCAGTGGCATCTTCCACTAGTCGTGGTCCCAAAAATTGTTTCTGACCCACTTCGGTCCAATATAGTGGCGTGCGGCACTTCCTTCCATAGAGTGCCTCATAAGGAGCCATTTGCAGACTCGCTTGATAAATATTGTTGTAAGTAAACTCTACGTATGGCAGAAATTGTTCCCAAGAATTTCCATAGTCCAAAGCACACGCTCTCAACATGTCTTCTAAAATCTGATTCACTCTCTCTGTTTGGCCTCCAGTTTGCGGGTGGTAAGCGGTACTAAACTTCAATCTCGTTCCCAAGGACTTATGCAATTCTTCCCAAAACTTTGACACGAATTGTGCTCCTCTATTTGAGACAATTGTTTTTGGTACTCCATGTAGAATGACAATCCTGGTAAGATATAGCTCTGCTAGCTTACTTGTCGTGTACTGAGTCTTTACTGGTAGAAAGTGAGCTACTTTCATCAATTTGTCGACTATAACCCATATAGAGTCATAGCCTTTTTGGGTTCTTGGTAAACCTATACGAAGTCCATTCCAATTTCATCCCATTTCCACTCAGGGGTTGGCAGGGGTTGCAGTGGTCCTGCAGGTTTCTGATGTTCTCCTTTTACCCTTTGACAGGTGTCACCTGAAGCTACAAACTCGGCGATTTCTTTCTTCATTCGCTTCCACCAAAATCGATCCTTTAGATCTTGGTACATCTTTGTGCTGCCTGGGTGGATAGATTAAGGGGCACAGTGGGATTCTTGCAGTGTCATGTCCTTGATTTCTCTGTCATCTGGAACACAAACTCGATTGTGATACCATAACATTCCTTGCTCATCCTCACGGAGGTCAATTGCATCTTCATACTTCATATCCTCTTTCAGCTTCTAAACATTCTGATCTGTTCCTTGAGCCTTTTGGATTTGATCCTTCAACTCGCAATCTACTTTTAATGTGGCTACGGTCCCTTGTTCAACAAACTCTAGACTCAACTTTTCAAAATCTTTAAGTAATTGGGGTGTCACTTCCAAGGTCTTTGCTTGATTGTAGTAGGACTTTCTACTCAAATCATCTGCTACCACGTTTGCTTTGCCGGGGTGGTAATGAATTCCAAGGTCATAATCCTTGATCAATTCTAACCACCTTCGTTGTCTCATATTCAAGTCTTGCTGGGTGAAGATATACTTCAGACTCTTGTGGTCCGTATAGATTTCACATCTATTCCCCAACAGATAGTGTCACCAAATTTTTAACGCATGAACAACGGCAGCTAATTCTAGATCATGCGTTGGGTAGTTCTCCTCATGCGGTCGCAATTGTCTTGATGCATAAACTACAACTCTTCCTTGCATAAGAACACAGCCTAGTCCTTGCTTTGATGCATCACAATAGACTTCAAAGTCTTTCTTGTTGTTTGGCAACGTAAGAACAGGTGCGGTTGTCAATATCTTCTTCAGCTCTTCAAAGCTCTTTTCACACCCCACGGTCCAGTCGAATGGGACATCCTTGTTCAGCAGTCTGGTGAGGGGCTTAGTAATCTTGGAAAATCCTTCGACAAATCTTCGGTAATAACCGGTTAATCCTAAGAAACTTCTCACTTCGGTTACTGTTTCCGGTTGCTTCCACTCCATGATAGCTTGAGTCTTCGACAGATCCATAGATATTCCTTTGCTAGAAATGATGTTGCCTAGAAAAGAAATTTCTTTTTACCAAAAGGCACACTTATCAAACTTGGCATTCAACTGATGATCTGCCAGCTTTTCTAGCATTATTCAGAGATGTTGTGTGTGCTTTTCCTCTGACTCGAAAAAGATAAGAATGTCATCAATGAATACAATGACAAACTTGTCTAAGAATTCCATAAGGACTTTGTTCATCAAGTTCATAAACACTACTGGTGCATTTGTTAAACTGAATGGCACTACGGTAAACTCATGCAATCCATATCTCGTTATGAATGTAGTCTTTGGAATGTCTTGTTCTCGAATCTTCAATTGATGGTATCCAGACCTCAGGTCAATCCTTGAAAATATCTTAGCTCCTCTGAGCTGATCAAAGAGATGGTCAATCCTTGGCAGTGGGTACTTGTTCTTGATTGTCATGTCATTCAGCCTTCGGTAGTCAACACAAAGTCGTAGACTGCCATCTTTCTTCTTGATGAAGAGCACAGGGGCTCCCCAAGGTGAGGAACTCGTCCTGATAAGCCCTTTTCTTTCCAATTCTTCTATTTGCTCCCTTAACTCCTCTTGTTCTTCACTCGTCATGCGTGCAAGCTTTCTTGCATAAGGAGCAGATCCAGGCTTTAATTCAATTGAGAACTCTATATCTCGATCTGGTGGCATTCCAGGAAGTTCTTCGGGAAAACTTCTGGGTATTCATTCACTATTGGAACTCTTTCAAACTCAATTCCCTCCAAACTGTCCAAACTGTATACTTGGTCGTTTACTACGGACCTTTCCGTGTAGAACGTGACTTGTTTTCCTTCAGCGTTTGTTAGGGTTATTTCCTTCTTCTCACAGTCCATCTGACCATTATGCTTTGCTAACCAGTCCATTCCAAGAATAACATCTAATCCTTGAAGGTCCAAAACTAGCAAGTTCTCTAGGAATTCTATGTTGCCAATGCTAAAGGCGATATTTCTACAGATAGAGTTGACAGGCATCCTAGCCCCGGGGGATTGGATTAAGATAGGAAACTCTAATGCAGAAATTGGTAACTCATTTCTGAGCACAAAAGATCTCGACACAAAAGAATGTGTAGCACCAGGGTCAAACAATGCAATTGAAAGTTCAGAATGGATCAAGATCCTACCGATCACAGCATCAGATGCTTCTCCTGCTTCAACAGCGGTCGCGTAGTTGAGTCTACCACGACCTGCGGCAGGCGCTCCTCTTCCTTGGCTATTATGGATTCTTCCTCCTCTGGAGGGTGGAACACCTCTGGCAAAGCCTTGAGTTGGAATAGGGGTTCTTGTGGCTTGAGCTCGGGCAACGTTGAACGGCAAGTGTTGTAGTGGACAAGTGTCCTTGCGATGTTCTTTTCTTCCACAATGAAAGCATTCTACATTCTTCATGGGGCAATCTTTGAAGAAATGGTTTCCTTTACATCCAATACACTGTGGTGTTGTGGCTGGCGCAGGCCTTTGGGGTCTATGTGGCGGTCTGAAGGCTGGCCGATAAGTGGGCATCAGTCTTCCTTGGCTAGCATTCCCTTGATAAGACTTGGGCAAAGCCTTCCTCTTCCGGTCTTCTTCGATCACTCCCCTCTTTTCTTCCATCTTGAGTAATCGATTAATCAGAACATGGAAATCCGTAAACTCATGGGATGACAGCTGGTATTGCAAAGAGTTTTGTAGACCTTCGCAAAATCCATCGATCTTTCTCTCCTCCGTTGCAATATCTTCGGGGGGCGTACCTTGCCAGTTGAATGAATTCGTGTAGGTACTGTTTGACGGTCTTGTTTCCTTGTCTTAGATTCACGAACTCTCGGCGCTTTGCTTGAACAACGCCTTTCGGAACATGGTACTTGCGAAATTCTTCCTTAAACTCATTCCATGTGATTGAATCCCTGTTGGAGTGCACAGTCTGGTAATTTTCCCACCAGGCAGCGGCGGGTCCAGCTAGTTGATGTGATCCGTATAGAAGTTTCTCCTCGTCACTGCACTTAACGGTGTTCAACTTCCTTTCCACATCCCTTAGCCAATCGTCGGCCACGATGGGATCCTCTGTACTTGAAAAGGTTGGGGGATGTGTTTTCTGAAAGTCAAGTCAATTTTGCACCAGTTGCTAGTACCTCAGCTTGTCCAGATGCTCAGTGTTGCATCAACTACTCTAAGATCTGATTTTGCACAGTTGCTGACTCTTGTCTATTTCGCTCCATCCATATTAGTACATCATTAATGTTGCCTCCTTGTGGCATAGTCGATGATGATCCTGGTCGGTTTGGGTTAGCATGGTCTCTTGTCCCTGGTGTGGCCATTGCATTGCTGGGGTTTCCTTCAAGTTCTCCTTCTTGGGGTCTTCCACGCGTATTAACCATCCTATTTAAACAGGAGGTCAAGGATAGAGATGTTGATTCAGAAGGAATCACACACAGGGATGCAAGCAGAATGCTGACATTAACTCAAGAGGTAAGGATAGGATCATGAAAACTGCCTTTTTCATAAATCAGCTTTTAAAAGATACAATGCTTTTTGCCTCATCGGCTTACAGAGTTCATCTAACAACCAGCACACATACATCAACCAAACTAAGAACAACTGCTACACCAAAAGAAAGATCTAGCGTCTGCAGGGTTAGGCACAAAAGGTCAAGCCAAAGGAAGTCTGGGATCACTCTTCAGCATCGGAAGAACCACAAGGCTCTACCTCCTCGGGATCCTCCTCCTGGTTATCATCTGCATCCATCGGATCTAGATCCAAATCCTCATCATCATCCATGTCGCTGTTGATATTGACAATCTCCTTCCCTTTTCCGTTGGGGGTCTTCTTCTCCTCTGCAGTGTTGGGAAGTTCGAGTGCATGACCATTGATAACAATGCCGCGTGACGAAGGCGTGAAACCACTGAGGTACTCCTTTAAGTTTCCCACTCTCTTGCGAGCGGTAATCCTTAGTCTTGGACGACTTTTCTTGACAGCTGACTCTGAAGCATCAGGGTCCTTCTCTCCACTTGATTCGGCTAACTCTTGAATTTGCTTCTCCTTCTCTTGGAGACTTGCACGGGTCTTCATAAGCATGCCCTCAAGATAATGGCGGTCGTCGCGAACACGCTTGTACTCACGAAGTAGGTGGGTATATCCAATCTCCGAAGCATGAATGATGTCTTGGGTCTTCATCAAAATATCATCCTCTCGGTCGTTGGATGGGGGAACGACTCGGTACTCCGATCTAGGCACCTGATAAGGCACGAAGCGATAGGGGGAATCTGAAAGGTAGTCACTGTATAACTGCAGGATGGTACCTACGGCACGACAGGCAGCATCTAAGATGACATCATCTTCCTCTTCTCTACGGGCTTGACGTCTTACTGAACCTCTCCCATGCTCGGGGATCTCATAGACGATTACTGAAGCACGATAACCGAAGGGTCGTCCATCGACCTCATCTTGCCAAACGCAATATACTGGCCTCTGACTATCTTGCGCACCAAGGAACTGCAGCATCATCCACAGGAGTAGCGCTCACGATCCAAGCTCGTCACCATGAATGTATCTCCTGCCAGAAGCCATTTGGGAGACAGAATGAAAGGGCACCTATGAGTTAAAACGAAGTCTAAAACCTTTTTCAAATGATTGAAAAACAACACATTTTTCTTAAACAAAATAGGTTTTTGCAAACAGACTTAGTCAAAGAACTAGCGATCTTTCAGCTTCTAGGGATGCCAAGGTTTACCTAGGGTTACGACCTACAGTCAAGCCTTTGCTCTGATACCAACTTCTGTGGGACCCTCATTTGAGGAATCCGGTAGCAACCGCCCAGGTGGGTTGCACTCAGAATGATACATTGTAAGCTCACAACAAGAAGATACATTATAAAGCAATGCAAGAAATTAAAACAAGTGCTGATCACGTGGACCAACATTACAATAACATAGCGCCAAAATGACGCAAATAGTGTTGATACAAAATTAAGGAGTTTTCTTCGACACAAAGGTCAGCACTGAATAAAACAACAACAACAACAAGCAAAAGGGCTTCAATGATCTTCATCTTCAACTACAGCGGTGTTGCATGGGCTTCCTCCACATCGGACTCAACTTGGTAAGTGACCCTCTAGTAAGCTGGATCTTCGGGGATAGTTTCTTCTTCTTCCATATTGGGTTCAAGACCGTAGGAGTCAGGATCAATGAATCCTTCCTCTAAATTTGTTTGCAAAATCAAGGGCGAGCACATTGTCCACATAGTGCTCAACAAGTCTCATATAAGAATGCAGGTATATAGATGAGGGGGAAACTTCCAAAGGATGGGCTCTTTGGTTCATAGATAAGGATAGAGTAGTTTTTCAATCTAAGTTTTGAGGAAAATATTTTTCTTTCAAAAAGCAGGGCTTTTAAAATCCTAAACTAGATTTTCAGAAAATGTTATGAGTGGTGGCGGTCTTCCATGAGTCACCACCTTTAATCAATATTATGAAAGACCTTCCCAAAAGCTACTTCTGCTGCATTGACGTGGATAGAATACACCACGCGCAGACTCCATGACCTGGGAGCTCAGAGTATCTGATACTTTTTATAACTTTGCAAAGGTGTACCACTTTAATCCACCGATCACTCAGCTTTCAAGTCGGTACCTCTCCATGAGACTTTTACGCATGTGACAAGGCCGAGATCACATAACAGTTTACAATCCTAGCATTAACAATTCCCTGGCAGGTAATTAGACATTCCAGTCCTTATTACCGTTGTGGGTACTCCCCACAGCCAATTCTTCCTAGCCTTGGCCTATGGTCCCGCAAGACACATAGCCTATGGATTCAGTTGCGCACGACTCGGAATCCTAGCGTAGGGCGTCTTCCTTCAATATGCTTGATTCACTCATTAGCTCACATCACTTATGGCCCTCTATGGCCCACCAGTTTCTTCTCGAGAAACCGGACCGACAACCGTTGCAGGGAAAAGCTAATACCGAGAAAGCTACTATGTTGCGCCCGTCCCATATCGGGCAAGTGGTTAGTACATTTTTCATGCCGCATAGAAGTACAACAAAAGGTTCTTGTCCTTATGAATCTTTAGTGAGGAGTCTTTCACATTCCCAATGTGCACACAGCACCAACCAATCACATTTTCTTTTACAAAAGGGGTTTTGAACATACTTTTCTCACATGTGACCATTTAGCACTTAACACATAATCTTGAGCATAAGCATAGCCTAAGCATGATATCCTAGGGTGACAAGGGTGCATGATATATATACAAACATGAGGGGCTTAACAAGGAATTAGGTCATATATATTCATATTATTTCAATATAGCATTTTATTTGAACATAGAGCATGCATATATTTTAAAACAGAAATCAGTCTAGTTTTCTCAAAATACTGGGAGAGGCATGATCAAGGTTAGAGACTTGCCTTGCAGTGTGGGGTCTGACGGCTCTAAGGGTTATCCGAAGTCTTCTGTTGACTCTTCTGCTTCTTGCTCTATTCTCGCACACAACAATGAGGCAATTCAACACATCGCACCACAGAAACATACAGAAAATAATTTCTATAGGAAATAATAGTAAAATATAACATGCATGTAGGGAGAACAATCTCGACAAGGATACTTGAGCACTGCTCGAAGAGATAGGTTAAAAGGGGTCGAACGTTGAAGGGTCGACATTCGGTTCACGGCTAGACATGGCCTTAGGTCGGCTTTAGGTGAGTTTTTTGAAGATGTGGCAGTAGAGTAAGTTGTAGGACATGGCTCCAGGAATCTAGTGGACCAAGTGGCTCTTCATTTGTCCAACCAGAAGGGGTCAAACAGGGCTAATGCCAGTGGTTGACATGCACTGACACTGAGTTGACATTATCAAGAGCTAGGGCAAAGCAGTAGATTTGGTTCTGGACTTCAAATGCTTCTCCAACTATGTCTGGGAGGTAGGCGTGGATGCCAGGAACACAATGGCGGTGGTTTCAGGGGCTGAGGAGACTGGACGACGACGAACGGCAGCGATGAACTGCGACGGCGACACGGCACAGACACAGTTCTAGACAAGAACTTGGCAAGGGTATAACTTTCAATCTGGGCAGATCTAGATGTCGGACTAGTGGAACAAAATGCACAGGGGGCTGAGACCTAGCTAACGGAGAAGGTGGTGCAGGCTAGATCGGCCGGGAACAAAATCCGACGGCCGGAGCTGGAGAAAAAGGCACTGGATTTGGGGGTTTTTTGACACAAGGAGATTGAAGTCAATTCCTTGCTTGGAGAGTGAGAGGGGGACAATAGGAAGGTTCAGACAAAGCCAATTTGACCGGAGGGTCGCCGGCGTGGCCTAGCGAAGTGAGCCAGATCCTGGTGGTGCTTAGATTTGGGGAAAGCTTCGATTTGAGGTTAAATTTTAAATCAAAGCTTACAGGCCTGCTAGGGAGGCTCTACTGGTCATAAGCTTTCACAGAAGGTGAGCTAATTCGAACTAAAACAAACGGCATTGCCGAAACAGGGGTTTTAGAGAGTTCCGGTGATCACCGGCTATAGGGTCCACCGGGATGTAATTAAACGTTAAAGCACAGAGAGGAGGATGAGAGGGACTCACCGGTGTGATCATTTTGAGGTCTGGTGCAGCCGAACGGGCTGGCACCGTGCTCCTCTCCGTTGGCTCACCGGAGATGAAGAACAACGAGACGAAATGGGACTTTGTGGTTGCGGGAGTGGTGTGAAGAGACTCTGGGTGAGGGGGAGAGCTTATGTAGGCAGTGGGCTGGGGTCTCGAGAGTTGAAGCGGATCGAGCAGGATACACGTGACAGGCAACGGAGATGGGATCGAGATGGTGTTGGGACACCGCAGCAGCTGGATTGCCTTGAGAGTTGCAGCGTCTGAGGTGACCGGGCGAGGTGGTGACTACGATGAAGGTGTGAAGGCACAAGGCGGCCTCGAGAACGGGCAAGTGTGCTCTAGCGATGGCAGTGACGCAGCGATGGGGGCTTCGGCATGGCTGCGACGTGGCGGAAAAGTCCTTCTGACATAGCATCAGCAGTAGGCGGTGGCGATGCCGCGCGCGCGCAAGGAGAATCGGCGTGCTATTACTGCTGCAACGGCTCCACGGTGGCCAACCAGACGCGCACACGTGGTGGCACGTCTAAGGCGGAGCTGGCGACTGCGGGGCTTCACTGGCCGCGGTGAGTCCCTCTGGATAGCAGTTGGGACATATTTCCTGAATCAAATCAAGGTTTAGGGCTGATTTGCGGCTTTTGGCCTTTTCGGGCTTCTGGGAAAATCAGAAAAGGACAAATCTGAAATACTTTTAGACTGAAATGTGAAAATGGTCTGAAAGGTGGAGTTAAATTGCCAACTTTTTATATTAAGGTAGTGTCATACCTAGGATCATGATTTTGAGATAAGAGATTAAAATGGGATTGAGACAACCGAGAATCCAATGAAGATACACTGGCTGGCATGCTAAGAGGTAGCAAAAATTGAAATGTTACAAAGGCTTCCGGTGACCCCGTCCCTTGTCCCGGGCGCCGCCATTTTCTTGGAGACAAGGCCCTCGGTGACCCTTGTCCCGGGAGCTGCCATTTGCCCGGGGATAAGGCCCCCAGGGACCCTCATCCCGGGCGCGTCCCGGGCGTCGCCATTTGCCTGGGGATAGGCCCCCGGGGACCCTTGTCCCAGGCGCCGCCATTTACCCGGGGATAAGGCCCCCGGTGACCCTGTCTTGGGCGCCGCCATTTTGCCGGTGACATGGCTCCCAGTGACCCTCGTTACGGGCGCCGGGATTTACCCGGGGACAAGGCCCCCGGTTACCTCGTCCCGGGCGCTGCCATTTGCCCGGAGGCAAGTGCCCCCGGTTTTGGGTCACGTGAGGATCACGCGAGAAGCACCTCGGGAATTGGCGAAGACACTTGTCAAGCATCCAAGCCCCTTGGCTGGAAGAAGGTCGCTAGTGCCCTTAGATAAATTGGTTGCGGCCGGGGTAGTTTAGTCTTTTTGCGTCTTTCGGGCCTATATAAACCCTTGTACCCCTCTCATGTAAGGTGGACATTTTTCATTTTTCACATCAATACACAAAACCAACAGGCGTGCTCTGGAGCACTCTCCCCGCGAGGGAACTCCCCCAGCAGACTCAAGTTGGGAGCACATCGACAGGACTAGGGTCTCCACTGAGACCTGAACCTGTATAAATCCTCGTGTCATTCTTCGTGTTTGCCCGACGGGAGAGGACTGGTCACGCGGTCAGCTCGCGTCGTCTTTTCTTTGCTAGGAACAACCAACAAACCTTCCAGAGTATTTGCAATACCACGACAGTTGGCGCCGTCCGTGGGGACTTCGTGACAAATCGCCATGGCTCCCCCAAGAATGAGGGCTTGCGCCCTACCCGGTGACGCCGGTCCCAGTGACCCGGCGCCACCCCTCCAAAGCACGGCTGTCCCCGTGCTCCCGCCCGGACATGGCTAAACCCAGGTTCCACGTCTAACCCTTCTGGTAGTCTCCAGTGGGCAGGTCCCTAGATCCGGCCTGGTGACCGTGGGCGCCCGGGGGGGGGGGGGGGGGAGGCGGGGGCTGGCCCTAGCCCGGTGGCTCCCCCAGCCTCCCGGGACGCCCTACTCAAAGCTCTTGTGGAGGGTCAACTCCGCGCCCAGCGCTCGATGTATGAACTCCTCCGCGTCCTGGCGTGGCCGCCGGCCCCCATATATCCGCCATAGTTCCAATTCATGGGGCCAATGCCTCGTTTATGGGACATCCGGTATCCTCTCCGACTCTCGGAGGCCAGGTAGCTCCCGGGACCTACGATCCCACCGGGGGTTACGCTCCCCCGGTGGGCCCTTCATCTGGAGCCCTCCCAACCCCGGGAGTGTTCCCGATGCCGGAGCCTTCCCCATGCCGTTGGTTCACTCCGAACCAGGGGTTTTCCCAAGGCTGGGAGCCGGCTTCGCCCAGTCGGTCACGTCCGTCGCTCTGGAAGCGGCCCGCCGGACAGCTCCCGCGCCGCTGCTGGATCTCCCCCGTCAGAGCTCCCCCTCTCCGGTTCTGGGCAGCACTCCCGGGGACCGCCCGGCGGTAGGTTCCGCCCACACCCCGGTAGTACCTCCCGAGCTCGCGACCGCTATGTATGAGCTCCCTCCTCCCCCGGAGCTGCCCCCGAGGGCTCCCCCGGCAGATCAAGTCCGCTTTACCCGGGAGGAGGTCGAGCAAATGCATACCACCAGGTCTGGAGAGGCTCCCTCACGTGACCGGCCGGAGCCTCCCCCGGGTTGCGGACGCGGTGAACCGCATTCCCGTCCTGACCTAGGAAAGAGTCCCGCTGAAGAAGCAACCGCCGCCACTGGGGGGTGCCCAGATGTCCTGGAGGTTAGCTCGACTAACCCAGAGGAAAAGCGGCGCTACCACCATGTCAGCGGACCCCTGCGGCCCTTTCCTGACTCTGACAACGAACAGGCATCGCCCGTCAAAGGGGACAGCGACTGGGACTCTCCCCGATGGTGGAGGGGGCTAACCAACCACTGTGTCACTGACTCCGGTGCATTCGCTGGCCACAGCCTTACCGACCGCCGCACATCGAACACTACAATGGTGAGGCTGATCCCTACGAGTTTGTGCAGGTATATTCCATAGCCATTTCAACGGCTGGGGGGACGAGATAGTCCAGTGCAATGTCTTCCCCCTCTACCTGACCGGGATCACCCGCTCATGGTTTTACAACCTGAAGGCCAGCTCCATCAAGTCTTTTGCATAGCTCAAACGCAGCTATACACTATCCGACAGAGGACAAGGGAGACCATCTGTAGCTTCTTCAAGCGCTTTTCTCAGGTCAAGAGCAAAGTAGCTCATGTCCCCGACTCCACAGTCATTGAGGCGTGCAAGAGCGGGATCCTCCCCAGGGAGCTCCATCGAGGACTCTCCTGAAGCTGCCGCTCCTCCGCTGACAAGCTCTTCACTATACTAGAGAAGTATGCTCGGGCGGAGGAGGATGACCTCTCGAAGAAAAACCAGGGAGTTCCCACCCTCGTCGACCGGGAGGTTAGGGACCCCCTCAAGAGCCCCAAGAGGAGCAATCGTAGCGAGCCACGGCCTCGGGACACCTTTGTCCCTGAGGGCGGAGGCGGCTCGCGCGATACCTCCAAGGGCAACTGCCCCTTCCCCAAGCCAAAAGGTCTCTGGGGGGGGCAGTCGTCCTACAGTCGTGAAGGTCCCGCGGCAGGAGGCAAGGAAGGCCTGTGGTGTACTTTCCACAAGTCCAATACCCATGCTACTCGGGAATGCCACCAACTTCTCCAACACTTCATCGCATTCCTTGACCAACATGGGCGGGGGGGACCCCTGCCTCCTTGCCCTCTTAGGTCGACGAGAAGCTACTGCAGCCCACAGCAAGGCCCTTGCATGGATTCGTCCTGGGGAAGACTATCCACCCAGTGGGGAAGGTGGATCTCCCCATGACCTTTGGTACCCCAGACAACTACCGGACGGAGATGGTCCGGTTCGACGTGGTGGACCTCCCCTCCTCATACAATGCAGTCATGCGGAGGACCACGATCAATCGCTTGGGGGCCGCAATCCACCAGAGCTATCTCTGCGTGAAGATCCCTAGACCTCACGGCGTGATCATCGCCCGGGGCAACCGAGACGTGGCCCGCGCTTTATACGAGCGCGCCGCCGTGATGATTGGGAGCGTCAACATGATCAAGACCCTGGGGGGAGATACCTCTTCCTCGGCACTGGACGCCACCGCCGTACCCTCCAGGAGGTCTCCCCCCAAGCCGCGTCCAGAAGGGGACCTCTGGAAGGTCCCGCTGTCCCCGGACGATGGAGACAAGATCGTCAAGATTGGGGCGGATCTCCATGAAGAGAACACGGAGCAACTCGCGGCTTTCTTACTCAAGAACTCCGATGTTTTCACCTAGAAGCCCTCCGACATGCGAGGCGTCGCCCGAGAAGTCATCGAGCATAAGCTCGCAGTGACCCCCAGTCACCCCCTGGTCGAACAGAAGCTTAGAAAACTCTCCCTTGAAAGCCAAGAGGCGATCAAGGTTGAGATCGCCAATCTCAGAGAGGTGGGGTTCATTCAGGAGGTCTTGCACCCCGAGTGGCTTGCGAACCCCGTCCTCGTGAAGAAGTCAAATGGCAAGTGGTGAATGTGTGTGGACTTCACCGACCTCAACCGCACTTGCCCCAAAGACAACTTCCCGCTCCTGCAGATTGACCAGCTGGTCGACTCGACCGCGGGGTGCGAGTTGATGAGCTTCCTGGACGCGTATTCGGGCTATCACCAAGTCTGGATGGTGGAAGGGGACGAGGAAAAGACGAGTTTCATAACTCCCATCGAAACCTTCTGCTATGTCCATATGCCCTTCGGGCTGAAGAACGCTAGAGCGACCTTCCAACGACTCATGACGTTGGTCCTCAAGGACTAGATTGGTCGCAACGTCAAAGTCTATGTTGACGACGCAGTCGTCAAGAGCCTCCGCCTGGCCGCTCACATCGAGGATTTAGCGGAGACCTTCCGCAACCTCCGAGCATGTGGGTTGAAGCTCACCCGGAAAAATGCGCCTTCAGCGTACGCGAGGGAAAGCTCCTAGGCTTCCTCATGTCCTAGCGGAGCATAGAAGCCAACCCCAAAAAGATCCGGGCATTCCTGGATATGCCCCCGCCGTGCTTGGTTAAGGACGTACAGCGGCTCACCAGCCGCCTAGCCGCACTGAGTCACTTCATCTCGCGATTGGGGGAACGTGGCCTCCATTTCTTCAAAATCCTCCGCGGCCTCGATGGGTTCCGATGGACTCCCGAGGCCCAGGAGGCATTCGATGACCTGAAGAAGTACCTCACGAGCGCCCCAATGCTTGTGAGCCTGTCTCCGGAAGAACCCTTGCTCCTTACCTTGCGGCGACCCCGGTCGCCGTAAGCACGGTACTGGTAAAAGAGCAGGATGGGCAACAGCGTCCCGTGTACTACGTGAGTGAGACCCTCCAAGGGGCTAAAACTCGGTACACGGAGATGGAGAAGATCTGCTATGCGCTTCTAATGGCGTCCCGAAAGCTTCGTCACTACTTCCTGGGACACCCGATCACTGTCTCGTCGTCCCTCCCATTGGGGGAGGTACTCCGGAACAAAGAAGCCACCGGACGGATCGGAATGTGGGGGGCCGAGCTCGCTCCCTTCTCCCTTTCCCTCACTGGGCACTCCGCCATCAAGTCACAAGTCCTTGCCGACTTTGTGGCGGAGTGGACCCCTGCCTCTGGGTCTGGGGACGAGAGCCTCCACGAACCGCCCCGATGCAGTGACCATTGGACGCTCATGTTTGATGGCTTCTTGTGTCTCGCTGGGGCCGGCGCGGGAATAGTCCTCTGGAGCCCCGAGGGGAAGGAACTGCAGTACGCGACGCGGCTCGAGTTCCCCGCCACGAACAACGTCACCGAATACGAGGCTTTGCTCCTCAGGTTGCGCCTCGCGCGCTCCCTGGGGATTCGTCGCCTCCTCGTGAAAGGAGACTCCCAGCTCATAGTTTGCCAAATGGACAAGTCCTACTTGTGCCATGAAGCAAACTTGAGTCTCTACTTGCAGGAGGTGCGCAAGATGGAGAAGCACTTCGACGGCCTAGAGGCCCGGCACATCCCGCGGAGGGACAATGACCGGGCCGATGCCCTGGCCCGGGCGGCCAGCACCTGGGAACCTCTCCCCAGGGGAGCTTTTTTGGAGATCATCGCGAAGCCCTCGGTGACCTCCCTGGACGCGGACAACGGGTCCCCCATCCCGGAAGTCTCCGAGATCACTCGAGTCACATCTTGGATGGACCCCCTCATCTCCTTCATCAAGGGGGAGGGGGAACCTCCCAATGAGACCGAGGCTAAGTGCCTTTGAGCCAAGGCCCGGGAATACCTTCTGCTGGAGGGGAAGCTCTACAAGCGGGGGGCCTCCGCCCTGCTCCGCTGCCTCCCGCAACCGGAAGGGCTCCAACTCCTCGAGGACATCTACTCGAGGAGTTGCGGGTCCCACCTGGCTCCGCGCGTCATTGCGGCCAATGTCCTTCGTCAGGGCTTTTATTGGCCCACAGTGGTCCGTGATGCGCGAGACCTTGTCTCCGTGCGCGAGGCCTGCCAGAAGATGGCCAAGGGTTCCAACCTCCCCTCGGTGGTGCTGCAGACTATTCCCATCACTTGGCCCTTCGCGTGTTGGGGGATGGACCTCCTGGGCCCTTTCACCCAGCACCCGGGGGCTACAAGTATGCGGTGGTCACAGTCGACTACTTCACCAAGTGGGTAGAGGCCGAGCCTCTAGCCAGCATCACGTCCCGGGCAGTACAATAGTTTTTCTGGAAGAATGTCGTATGTCATTTTGAGGTCCCCCGAGAAATCACTGTCGATAACGGGACCCAATTCGACTCAGCATATTTCTGGGAATTCTGCGAAGGCTTGGGGCTCACCATCCACTTCGCCTCGGTAGCTCACCCCCAGAGCAACGGGGCCGTTGAAAGGGCCAATGGCATAATCCTACAGGGGTTACGCCGACGACTCTAACAAGCTGCCTCCAAACGGGGCTCGTGGGCAGAGGAGCTCCCTAGCATCCTCTGTTCCATACGTACGACCCCGAGCCGAGCGACGGGACACACACCCTTCTCCCTCGTGTACGGGACCGAGGCGGTTCTCCCTCCGGAGATTGTCTTCCGGTCGCTGCGGGTTGAGCTCCTCGACGGAGCTACGACCGCAACGTACCAAGCCAATGAGGCAAATAAGTGACTGGAGGTCAACCTCGTCGAAGAGGAACGCGACCAAGAGCTCCTTCGCTACACCATCTACAAGTGCGAAATGGCACGCGCATACAACCGGCGCATCCCCGAGAGAGCTTTCTACCTTGGGGACCTTTTCCTCAAGTGCGTAACCGACCCCCAAGCCCAAGGCAAGCTCTCCCCCAAGTGGGAGGGCCCCTACAAGATCTCCAAAGTCCTAGGCTCGGGGGCTTACAAGCTCTCCAACCTTCAAGAGCAGGAGCTGAGGCACACGTGGAACTTATGCCTGCTCCACAAGTTCAACATCTAGCCTACGGGCTCGTCCCCTCCTCCAGAGCGATTACGCCAGAGGAGAGGGAGACATTGTAGTCACTATTCCCTCCCCCGTCGCGATCTTGCGGGGGGAGGTGTTGTATCTCAATTCCTTGTTAATACAATTGGCTTTTCCTCAGCTTGGTCTTACTTCAGGTCCCTACATTACTGTCTCTCACAGTGATGCCCTCCCCGTGAGGATGCCCTCTTAGTAAGGATGCCCTCCCCACGAGGAAGTGTGCTATCACGACGCAATAGGTCCCTACGATGGGAGCCTCTGCTCCTGTAGGGCGGCTTACAATCACCCCTCGTGGACTGAGGGGGTAAGCGACAGCCCAATCCTCAAGGACTGAGGTAACGAGTCAATTTGAGAGACTAGTCCCCTCTCAAACACTCAGACCTATCATTGGGCTCATCCTCCTTGGGTAGCGAAATTCTCCCTGGCAAGATCGGATTTTCAAGAAATTGTTCCTGGAGGTTTTTACCCTGCGGCAACAGGAGGATTTCTCACTGGGATTGTTGAAAAATTGTTCCCGGAGGTTTTTACCCGGCTCCCCGTTCTCACGGCGACCGGAGGATTTCTCACCGGGATTTTCGAAAAATTGTTCCCAGAGGTTTTTACCCGGCCCCCCGTTCTCACGGTGACCGGGAAATTTCTCACCGGGACCTTTGAAAAATCTTGGAATTTTTATCCCGACAATCATTAGAATCTGGGCCTTTCTCTCCTCCCCCACAGCACGCAGAGCTACGGTCCAGCCCGCTATGGGAAGGGGGGTAACTCGTGCTCGGGGATTGCCCTCTTCTGGACCATTCTCCAGACTAGTCCTTGGATTCAAAAAGTTTGAAAAACAAGTTAACAAGAAAACTTAGCTTTATTGAAATATTTAACCGGAGGACACCTTCCCCCTCCGGTGGGTATCGGTACATTGAACGCAAGATACAACCCGGAAGGCTCCTACAGCTAATAATCCCTGAGGCCCTTTGATAGCTCCCGGGCCAGGTCTCGATACAAGCTCTGTATATGTCACTGGGCCTCCCAAAGCAGGTCCTCGGGCCAATACTCGTAGCCCTCTGGTGGGAGTATTTGAAGCGGCGAAACCCTTCGGGACCCTTGTCGCGGAGGGGGTGATTTAGCGCGGTGGTTGTCGAAGTTGTCTAGGTGCCACTCCGGGAGCCACCGCAACCGGATCGGCTCCTAGAACACACCCCTACCATGTCCACCAGAGATGAGACTTAGCAAAATCAAGGTGGCTTGGGCATCCCCCGAGTGACACCCGCCGGAGCCCGGAGGCCTCACCTCCGGGGGGGCTCCCCGCAACATTGGGGTGCCTCCAAGGTTGCGCTCAACTATCGGGGGCTCTCTCCTGGAAGTAACCTCCTGGGGCACCTGGTAAATTCAATTCAAGACACTTAGCAAAAAATTCATTCTATTGCATCAAAATGTCTTTTGTACAAGTCTCCGGGGCTTCTTCTAAGAAGCTACTGGGAGCAAAAATCCTAAAACAAAAAAGGACCTATCTAAAGGCCCGGTGGGAGGCTCATACTTGTTCATTGTTGTCCTCCCTCCGGGAGGCCTCCGCCGGAGCCGTAGTGTCCACCCTCGGAGCCACCGATGCTAGGAATCGCACCCGCACGATCCGGTCGTAGAAGCCCCCGGCGAGCTGCTCCACCTCTCGCCGGAGCGGCTCGAAGAACTCGGGGAAGCCCCGGGGGATACAGCCCCCAATCGCCTGGGCGCCGATCCCCCGGAGTTCCACAAGCCCTGCGGCGGTGGCCACCACTGGGATCGCCCGGCACCGTGCCCGAGCATCGGCGGCCTCTGGGATCACAGAGACGTGCGTTAAGAAAATGCACAGCCTCCGGGCATGTCGTCGGTGCAGCGTCAGAGTTGCCCCCCAGGCCGAGGCTCACCCCAAGCCCTTCGAGGGCCGAGCGGACGGAGCGCACCGCTTCCACCACCGCCCACGCGCTGGAGCCCTCGAGCTCTCGGAGGGCATCCTCCTTTGCCCTTGCCTCCCTCCGGAGCCAATCGTTGTCATTCTCGGAGGCGTGGAGCTTGCCCCAGACTTGAGCCAACTCCTGGAGCCCGTCATCCCGCTCTTCGGAAAAGGCGGCGGCCTTCCCCTCCACCTCCTTCAGCGCCTTTTCAAAGCACGCCTCGATGCCCCAGGCGAGGGCCGCCCCTTGTGAACGCGAAAGTTATTTGAAGCCAACTATGGCCAAACAGTGCACTCCAATCAAGACTAGCCGCGACATCATGACTGACGGCGCCGCCATAAGTGTGGCGTAAGATTCGAAGCATCGACAAGGCGCCGAAAATCTGTCCCGGGGGAGATGTTCCCGGTAACGTGAACCATCCCCTCCGCGGACTCGAACAGCGTCCCCGGAGTACATGGGGGGCTGCTGTTGGGGGAAATCTCCACGGGATCAAGTCCAGGAAACAGGTAAGGCTCCCGGGGACCTCCGTCCCAGGCGCCGCCATTTGCCTGGGGATAAGGCCCTCGGGGACCCTTGGCGGCGTCCCCGGTGACCCCGTCGCGGGCAACGCCATTTTCCCGTAGACAAGGCTCCCGGGGACCCTCATCCCGGGCATCGCCATTTACCCGGGGACAAGGCCCCCAGTGACGCCGTCCCGGGCGCCACCATTTTCCCAGAGACAAGGCTTCCGGTGACCCTCGTCCCGGGCACTGCCATTTTCCCGGAGACAAGGCTCCCAGTGACCCTCGTTCCAGGTATCACCGTTTACCCGGGGACAAGGCTCCGGTGACCCCATCCCGGGTGCCGCCATTTGCCCGGGGATAAGGTCCCTAGGGACCCTTGTACCGGGTGCCGCATTTACCCCGGGACAAGGCCCCCGGTGTCCCCGTCTCGAGCGCCGCCATTTGCCCAGAGGCAAGTGCCCCCGGTGCCGGGTCACGTGAGGATCACTTGAGAAGCACCTCGGGAACTGCGAAGACACTTGTCAAGCATCCAAGCCCCTTGGCCGGAAGAAGGACGCTAGTGCCCTTCGATCCGTCGGTTGTGGCCGGGGTAGTTTAGTCTTTTTGCGTCTTTTGGGCCTATATAAACCCTTGTACCCCTCTCATGTAAGGAGGACATTTTTCATTTTTCACATCAATACACAAAACCAACAGGCGTGCTCTGGAGCACTCTCCCCGTGAGGGAACTCCCCCAGCCGACTCAAGTTGGGAGCACATCGACAGGACTAGGGTCTCTACTGAGACCTGAACCTGTATAAATCCTCGTGTCATTCTTCGTGTTTGCCCGATGGGAGAGGACTGGTCACGCGGTCAGCTTGCGTCGTCTTTTCTTCGCTAGGAACAACCAAAAAACCTGCCGGGGTATTTGCAATACCACGACACTTCTCCTTCGGCATTGCCATCCGAGACAAGGTTGTATCCGCCTCATTAACTGAATTCACTCGGACAACTTCTTTGTTGGGTGAAGTCGCAGTAGCCGTGGCTGTTCTTTCCCTGGTCCGTTTTTCTTCGGTCAAAGTTCAGGATGAAGCTTGTAGCATTTGTCCTTGGTATGTCCTGCGAGTTGACAATGTTCACAAAAGGCACCCGTGCCCGATTTTGAAGCGTTCTTCTTCGGACTCCGCTTTTTCTTTGTTGAGGTCGCACTTTCCTTCGTGCTTTTGTCGCTGCGGGATTTGTTCTTATTCTCGATCGCCATAGCAGTTGTGCTTGCGGTCGTGATGTCTTGGGTGCCGAACAGACTTAGCTCAGTACTGATCGATTTCTGAAGTCCAGATGTGTATTTCCAAAATACCTGAGGATCGGATAGTGAGATGCCGATGACCATTGCTTGTCACCGAAACTCTGTTGTATAGTCTTGGACGGTCTGGTCATGCCATTGGTACAATCTGTGCCAACGTTCCCATCTCTCCTCAAGGTAACCCATCGGATAGAATTCTTGTCGCAAAAGTCATTTGAATTGACCCCATGCAAGGTCGTCAGCTTCAGCACTGGCAACAAGGGCCTTCCACCATGTCTTGGCGTCGTCCTTCATCTTCAAAGATGCAAATTTGACCTTTTGATACTGAACCCTTTCAGGTCAAATTAGGTCTCAAGTTGGTCGATCCAAGAATCCAGTTTCTCGGCATCGATCACCCCATGATATATGGGTATATCAATCATAGCGTCAACCATAAAAGATCTGACAGCTAAGGAGGTGTTGGCGAGGTTGTCAGTCTTGTGGTCACCTTTGTCTTCATCTTTGTCTGCCCTGCGCAAGTCTTCACCAGTCTTCACACCCATAACCTTCCCTACTTTAGGAGGTACAATCATGGCCTGCTGCTTAATCCAAGCAAGCACTGTTTCCATATCGGTGGAGAGCTCAGCCACTTGTTCGACTAGGTTAGCTTGAACGGAGGTATCGTTAGACATTGTCAGAGACATGGCTGTAGGAACCGTTAATTGATCTCCTGGAGTTTCGCCCGAAGTTTTGTAACCCTGGCGAGTCTTCACCATCCACAGGATAGGAAAGTTGCTCTGATACCAACTTGATCCGTTTGAGACCTAGCCTTGGTTTCGCACTAGGCTCGCCCAGATTCTAATATGCGGAATAACGGGATCTTACTCGGAAATACCGAAACCCAAAGTAAATGCACAACTCTTTATTTCAAAGAGGGCTTTACACGTCGAACGTTAGACACACTTGCCTATGTTGAAGGAACTATAAGCTGGATATATGATCCAAGACTGTAATAATATTCCATGATCTAAACAAGACCAATTACAAGGTTTTTATAGTCCAATCATATGAGTACGTATCAGACTCACATAACTAACTAACTAGTTAATCCTAAACAGATAAGCTTAGTTATATATTCAGATCAGATTACAATTCCGAACAGGGAACGAATTCCTTTCATTGTCACGAACCAAACCATGGTCACGAAACCTTTCCGAACACGGTTATGATCGCGGAGCCTTATGCGATCAAGACTTGAAGATCCTCCCAGATCAGTGACTCTTCGATACCTGCGTGACGGTTCGACTCAACGGCCCAGATGAGCTTGAGGACACATGGTGCCCATCTGGGGTCCCCGCCGTTGCTTGTAAATAGGCGGGGGAGGGGGGCCTTCCGGTCTGGGACACTTCACCTCGGCCCACAAAATCCGCTCTCTCGGTAGTTAGTTTCCTGGTAGCTTGATTCCCGACGCTTTGATTTCTGGTAGACTGACTCCCGGTGACCTCATCCCAGTAGCTCATTCCCGGTAGCTCACTCCCAATAGCTCATTCCCCCCTTCGGCCTATCGGGCTCCTTCCATCCTGATGGCGCCGAAGAGCCGCACCAAGGCGTCCGAGCCCCGAAGGAGGTGACCTCCTACTTGCTCGGGACCACCGAGTTCTCCTCCGGGGACCTCGAGGCCTTCTTGGAGTGGAGGTTCTTCGCGGCTGGGGACATCAGGGTCCCTGGGCCGGAGGAGCTGGGGCCGAGCCCTTGGGAGGGGGAGGTGGTGGCCTTCGAGGCCTTCGTGGATGCAGGACTCTAGCTCCCGGTGCACCCATTGCTCCGGGAGTTTCTACAGGTATAAGGCCTCTCGCTCAACCATCTAACCCCAAACACCCTCATCCGGATGGGGCTGTTTGTGTGGTTGTGCGAGACGGGCACCGGGGAGGAGCCAATCCTCTGGCTCCTCCTGTACTTCTATGGCAAGGGGCCCGCTGGTGATGAGGGGCGGGCCCAGGTCGGCCTTCGGCTCGATCATGGTCCAGCTGATGCTGGGCCATACTGACGAGTACCCGGTCTAGGCCTCCTGGGACCACTGGGGTGACTGGCTCCGGCGGTGGTTTTACCTCCGGGTGGGTGACCCAGAGGTATCGTGCTCCCTGGAGCCTTCTTCGTAATGCCGGTCGGGCGGCCCGATCACCCTGGAGTGGACCGAGGGGGAGATGGACCTCCTCACCATGATGGCGGAGGCTCGATTCCAGAGGTCCATGCGTGACCTCGCGGAGGAGATTGCACTCCTCCGGATGGTGCCTTTTGACCCCCACCGGGGAAGGTTCTGTTCGCAGCGAACCGGCCTCCCCAGATGGCGATGGCAGAGCATAAGTCTCTCGACTTGCTCTTTTCTAAGGGAGGCATTTTCTAACCTCCCCTTTTTCCTTTCTGCAGTTCGGTCCTACGACTAGGCCTAGGAGATCGCGGTGACCCTCCTCGGGCGAAACTATGGAGACGAGCACGAGCAGATCGTGCGCCTTATCAGGGAGGGTCCCCCCAGAACGTCGTTGCGGAGGCGTTCGGGTCGAGACTCCCGACCTAGGTGCCTGTCCCCACCCCCATTTCGCACAAGCGGGGAAAGGAGGTGCGCCCTGTTGCTTAGCTCGGGGTTGTGCGCATGGTCCTCTGCCCATGCGCCCCATCTAGAGGCTGTCTTCTCGAGTCGCCGGCGTAATCCCTGTAGGATCACACCGTTGACCCTTTCAACAACTCCGTTGCTTTGGGGATGAGCTACAGAGGCGAAGTGGAGGGTAGCCCCCAGGCCTTCGCAGAACTCCCAGAAGTATGCCAAGTCGAATTGGGTCCCGTTGTCGATAGTGATCTCTCGGGGGACCCCAAAGTGACATACGATATTCTTCTAGAAAAACTGCTGTACTGCTCAGGAGGTGATGCTGGCCAAGGGCTCAGGCTCCACCCGTTTGGAGAAATAGTCCACTACGACTACCGCATACTTGTAGCCCCCTGGCAGTGGGGCGAAGGAACCAAGGAGGTCCATTCCCCATCACGCGAAGAGCCAAGTGATGGGGATGGTTTGTAGCGGCGCGGACGGCAGTTTGGAGCCCTTTGCCATTTTCTGGTAGGCGTCACATGCGGAGACAAGGCCTCACGCATCACGGACCATTGTGGGCCAATAAAAGCCATGGCAGAGAACCTTAGCCACGATCGCGCGCGGGGCTAGGTGAGACCCGCAGCTCCCCGAGTGGATGTCCTCGAGGAGCAGAGTCCTTCTATCCGCGGGAGGCAGCGGAGCAGGGCGGAGGCCCCTTGCTTGTAGAGCTTTCCCTCCAGCAGGATATATGCCCATGCCTTGGCACGGAGGCGCTTTGCATCGGTGTCGCCGGGAAGCTCCCCCTCCCCCCTTATGAAGGAGACGAGGGGATCCATCCAGGACGCTGCCCAGACGATCTCAGTGAGGACTTTCGATTTGATGATGGAACGGCCCGTGAGGGAGAGGGAGAAGGGAGAGAGCTCGGCTCCCCACTTCCCAATCCGACCGATGGCCTCTTTCTTTCATAGCACCTCCCCCAAAGGGATGGATGATGGGAACATGATCAGGTGTCCCAGGAATTAGTGGCGGAGCTTCCGTGATGCCATGAGGAGGGCGAAGCAGATGTTCTCCACCTCTGTGTATCGTGTCTTAGCCCCTTGAGGGGTTTCACTCACGTAGTACACGGGACGCTTTCACCCGTTTTGCTCCTTTACTAGTACCACGCTCACAGCGACTGGGGTGGCGGTGAGGTAAAGGAGCAGGGGTTCTTCCGGGGATGGGCTCACGAGCATTGGGGGGCTTGCGAGGTACTTCTTCAGGTCATCGAAGGCCACCTGGGCCTCGGGAGTCCACTTGAACCCCTCGAGGCCCTCGAGGATTTTGAAGAACTGGAGGCCACGTTCCCCCGACCGCGAGACGAAGCGGCTCAATGTGGCCAAGCGGTCGGTAAGCCATTGTACATCCTTCACAGAGCACAGCGGGTAGGGCCCGAGTTTTTTCAGGGTTGGCCTCTATGCCTCGCTGGGACACGAGGAAGCCAAGAAACTTCCCCCTCGTACGCCGAAGGTGCACTTTTCTGGGTTGAGCTTCAACCCGTACTCGCAGAGGTTGCAGAAGGTCTCCGCTAAGTCGTCAATGTGAGCGGCCATGCGGAGGCTTTTGACAATCGCGTCATTAATGTAGACCTCTACGTTGCGATTTGGTCCTTGAGGACCAGCGACATGAGGCGCTGGAAGGTTTCCCCAGCATTCTTCAGCCCAAAGGGCATGTGGACGTAGCAGAAGGTGCCAAGGGGAGTTATAAAACTCATCTTTTCCTCATCCTGCTTAGCCATCCGGACTTGGTGGTCGCCTGAATAAGCGTCGAGGAAGCTCATAAGCTCGCACCCCGCGGTTGAATCGACCAGCTGGTCGATCCACGGGAGTGGGAATTGTATTTTCTGCAAACTCTGTTGAGGTCGGTGAAGTCCACACACATCCTCCACTTGCCGCTCGACTTCTTGACGAGGACGGGGTTCACTAGCCATTCGGGGTGCAAGACCTCCCGAACTAACCCGCCTCCCAGAGCCTGGCAATCTCGGCCTTGATGGCCTCTTGGCGCTCAAGGGAGAGCTTCCTTAGCTTCTGCTTGATCGGGGGGTGGCCGGGCGCTACAGCGAGCTTGTGCTTGATAACATCCCGGGCGACGCCCCGCATGTCGGTGGGCTTCCAAGCAAAGATGTCAGAGTTTTTGTGGAGGAAACCCGCGAGTTGTTCCACGTGCTTGTCGGAGTGGTCTGCCCCGATCTTGACGATCCTTTCCCCATCCTATGGGGACAGTCGGACTTTTCGGAGGTCCCCCCCGGGCTTGGTTTCGAGAGGAACTTCCCGAAGGGGATGACTGGGGTGTCCGAGGCCGGGGGGGAGCTCTCTCCCCCTTGGGCCTTGATTAGGTTGACATTCCTGATCGTTGCAGCGGCGCTCGTAAAGAGCACGGGCTACATCCTGGTGGCCTCGGTCTGTGATCACGCAGCGAGGCCTAGGGATCTTCACACAGAGATAGCTCTGGTGGATTGCCGCCCCTAGAAGATTGATCGTGGTCCTCCCCATAATCGCGTTGTACGAAGAGGTGAGGACCACTACGTCGAACCGGACCATATTTGTCTGGTAGTTGTCCGGGGCGCCGAAGGTCATGGGGAGGTCGACCTTCCTCACTGGGTAGATGGTCTTCCCCAGGACGAAGCCCTGTAAGGGCCCGACTGCGGGCTGCAGCAGCTTTTCAGCGACCTACATTTCGCTGAATGACTTCAGGTACAGGATGTCAGTGGAGCTTCCGCCGTCAACAAGGATGCGCGTCAGTTGGCAGTTGTAGACGGTGGTGGAGACGATGAGCACGTTGTCATGGGGGAAACGAACCCGGGTGCGTCTTCTGCTGTGAAGGTGAGGGGGACGTCCGACCACTTTGGTGGCTGAGACGTGTGTAGCACGCCTACAACATTTACCTCCCACACGTACTCCTTGCGCTGGCGCTTGGAGTCTCACCTTGAGGCAGATCCCCTTGTGATGACGTTTAGGCGTCTCTGGGAGGTTTGGAAAGACAGCTCTTCGGCTGAGCCCCCTTCCTGTGCCTGTCTCTGCTGCTCTCCTAAGGGAATAGGGAGAGCCAGGAAAGTCGGCGGAGGGGGCAAGGAGCAGGGCTCCCTGCCTCTTGCCCACGCTGGTCGAGGAATGCAGCGAAGTGTTGGAGAAGTTGGTGGCATTCCAGAGTGGCGTGGGTATTGGACTTGTGGAAGGCACACCACAAGTTGGTTGTGCCCTCCTTTCCCCCCGTTGCGGGGCCTTCCCGGCTGCGACACGACTGTCCCTCGAGGACAAAGGTGTCCTGATCAGGTCGTGGCTCGCTGCGATTGCCCCTCTTGGGACGCTTGCTGAGGGGCTCCCTGGCCTCCCGGTCAACGGGGGCAGGGGCCCCCTGGTTCTTCTTCCAGAGGTCATCTTCCTTTGCCCGAGCGTACTTCTCGAGCACGGTGAAGAGCTCATCGGTAGAAGAGGGACAGCTCCAGGAGAGCCTTCGATGGAACTCCCCAGGGAGAATCCCGCTCTTGTACGTCTGAATGACTATAGAGTCAGGGACATGAGCCACTTTGCTCATAACCTGAGCGAAGTGCTTGAAGAAGCTCCGGATGGTCTCCCTCGTCCTCTGTTGGACGGTGTAGAGCTGTGACGAATCTAGGGGGTGCACGTAGTTCCCCTTGAAGTTTGCGCATAACACGCGCTTGAGCTGCGCGAAGGACTTGATCAACCGGCCCTCAGGTTGTAAAACCATAAGCGGGCGGTTCTGGTGAGATAGAGGGGGAAGACATTGCATTGCACCATCTCGTCCCCCCAGCCACTGAGATGGCTGTGCAGTACACCTACACAAACTCATAAGGATCGGCCCCACCGTTGTAATGCTTGATGTGTGGCGGACGGTAGGGCCGCAGCCAGTGGATGCACCAGAGGTGACGGCACCGCAGCTAGTTAGCCCCCTCAACCTCCCTGGGAGATTCTCGGTCGCTGTCCCCTTTGACAAGGGACGCGCACTCGTTGTTGGAGTTGGGGAGGGGTCCCAACTATCCGCTGTCATGACTGTATCGTCCCTTCTCCTCGGGGTTAGTCGAGCTAACCTCTTGGATCTCCGGGTACCCCCCGGATGTGGCGGTGGCCTCTTTGAACGGTCTCTTCCCCCGGTCGAGTCGGGAGCATGGCTTGCCGCGGCCGCGAGTTGGGGGGAGTTTCGATTGGTGACGGGAGGGAGCCCCCCTATATTTTGTAGTACGTAATCACTCGACCTCCTCCCCGGTGAAGCGGATCTGATCCACCAGGGGAGGAGGGAGCTGATGCAAGTTGGTTGCTGGCCTGGAAGATGCCACTGGCTCGCGGGACTGGCCTAGCACCGGGTGAGTGTCCGGGGTGGCGACAGGTGCCGAAGCGAGGAGGGTCCCCGGAGTGAGCACCAGCTCTAACACCGGAGCTACCCCGGGAATCGACCCAGGGAGGTCTCCAGGCACATGGGCGGCCATGGGTGCGAGGAAAGCTCCCGGCGCCGGGAGGGTTCCTGGCACGACGGTAGCCGCCTGCAAAGGTTTCGGACCCGGTGCCAAATAACCCCCCGGAACAGGGAAGGCTCTGAGCATGGGTCGTCCTCCCAGCGCGGTAAACATTCCCGGGGTGGGGAAGGCTCTGGCCACTAGCAAGCCCCCGGCCATGGGAAACATTCCTGGCACGGGGAAGGCGGTTGGGTGCCCCATGAAGAACGGAGGCGGTGCCACCATAAACGGGTATGGGGGCGGGTAAACAGGAGCCGGGGGCCACTCTAGGACGTGTAATAACTCCTCCAGAGTGTGTTGGGCATGGAGTTGGCCCTCTACCAAAGCCCCCAGCAAGGGGTCTCCGGAGACCGGGACTAAGAGTTGGCGTCACTAGGCCCCACAAGCATGGTCGTGGTTGCCGGGTTGGAGACAGGAATACCTCTGCTGGAGACTACGGGAGAAGAAAGTGGTACCTCTCCCCCAATGTCCCCGGACGGTAGGGTTGTGACAGCAGTATCCTGCGGGGGCGGCACCGGGTCGCTGGGACCAACACCACCGGAAAGGGAGAGGGCTTGAGCTCTTGTTCTTGGGGGAGCCATAGCGATTCGTCACGCATCCCCACTGACGGCGCCAACGGTCGTGGTATAAAATACGCCACGGGCAGGTTTCTTCAGACGTGCGTAACACACGTACAGCAACGCGAACTGACCGAGTGGCCGGTCAACTCCCACTGGGCAACTCAAAGATTGACGCGGTGATTTTTATACAGGTTCGGGTCCCGGTGGGGACCCTAGTCCGATCGATGCCCTCCGGACGTGAGTCCTCTGGGGAGGCGCTCTCTCGGGGAGAGAGGTCTCTAAGGGAGTCTATTGTTTCAGTGTGTTAAAAATGAGTTGGAATCTTTTTACAAATAAGATACAAGGGGGTATATATAGGCCTCCAAACACACCAAAAGACCAAAATGCCCTAGCTATGGCCATTCGATTGAGGGGCGTTGACGCCATTTCACTGGCCAAAGGGCTTCGATGCTTGACAAGTGTCCTTGATAATTCCCGAGGCGCTCCTCACGCTACCCGCACGTGACTTCGCGCAAGAGACCTCCGTGGCTTTCCCCGGTAGCCTTTCGGAATTTTCCCCGGTAGGCCTCCGGGGAAATCACGGGGAGGCCTCCAGGATTTTCCCCGGGAGGCGTCCGGGACAACTCCTGGTAAGTGTCGGAGGTTTCCCCCAATATATATATTTTCATGATTTTGGAGCATATTCAAATGAAATTGAGTTTTGAGTTTCTTTTGGAAGTTTGAACATTTCAAGAGGTCATATGCCTTTCTCTCAACCTTGTGACCTAAACATGTTTCGACAAACCTCCTTTTGGCATATTCGTCATTTGTATGTCTTTTTGTGTTTAATGCCATAAGAAGTGAATTTTTCAGGATTGAATCTATTATTTCCAATTGAGTTGGTTTAAAAGCTTAAAATCTTTTCTTATATCAAATGATTTTCAAAATTGGAAGGTTGACACAATCATCATCAAAAATTAATCGAGACATCATTATTTTTCTCTTGTGTCAAATGGATATTGATGACTTTACTCTTGGTACCACTAATGAATCCTTCTGTCAAGAATTTTTGTGAGATGATGCTTAGGGGCAAAGTTACTTCCATGCATAACAAAACAAGTAACTCAAGAACGGAATGTTCGAGAGTAAATTCAAGCATGTGAAGAAATCGCTCAAGAGCCTAGAGATGGAAGATGATGAAGACTTTACAATCTCATGGCTACAAATGAACATCTCGACATGGACGAACACGAAAAAGTGGTCAATTCTATACTCTATCGATCTATGATTGATAGTTTTGATTTCTTTTACCACATTTAGACTTGAAATCATGTTGAGTGAGTTTTTATATGCTAGATTTCGATCATCTCCTAAGGAATGTCATATAATTGCCATTAAATGCATTCTTTGGTTTTGAAGTGCAATCCTAGATAGATCTTTGATATCCGAAAAATATAAATCTTGAATTACTTGAATATTTGGATTCAGATCTTATGATTTGCAAGAAAAATCGAAAGAGTACATCCGGTGGTTATTGTGCTTAAATTCTTTTGGATGAAACAAAACATTGGATTATAGAATTGCTTTTGAATAGATGCCGCTTATGAAATATTGAAAGTGTCGTAAAGGTGGTGAACAATTTGAATTCAAAACTCTCGATTAGAGTATATTGACATACGACATCATTGTACAACAGACTTTGTGGCTTAAAGAGATTTAGAGATCAATCACGATACGACAAATATGTATCTAGCGAATATTTTTTACATCAAACTATTAGGTGCATCTAGATTTTGAATGATTAAAAATCGATCAAATTTCATCGATATAAATGTCTTTGATATATCCATTGTGTGTTGATTGTCCTAATTCTTTATACATTCCTTGAATGCATGTTCAAAATTATTTGCATCATTCTCCTTGAGATCATGTTTTTGAATAAAACAATTTCATATAAAATTCCATGCCCCCAAAAATGTTGCTTGTCAAAATTTAAGTTTTTTAACCCTTCCTTTTTGTGCTTGATGACAAAGGGGGAGAGATTTTGAGAGAGTTTAGGAGAATCTGAGAAAGATAACTGAGTTAGTTGACAAAGGGGGAGAAATAGATATTATTTGATATCATTGATATTGATATTTGGGAGAGATAATTGAGTTAGAGAAAATTGAGATAAGTTGATATTTTGGAAGATGACTTGATTGAACTTATGCTCAATTGTCATTCATATCTCTAAATTTAAATGATTAAATGCTTTGTCAGTTTCGATATATTATTGCATATATTGAGGGGGAGCTGAAGAATCTATTTTGGATTTATTGAAATTATTGAGGTTGTTGTCATCAATCACAAAAAGGGGGAGATTGTTGGATCTAGGTCGCTCTAGGTATTTAAGTTTTGATGATTAATGATGATTTGGATAAACCCCTGATGATTAATGTTAATCTGGATAATGACAGATTTGATGATTAAATGACAACTTGGATAAATCCTGATTTAGCACAAGTAAATTGAATTGATTATTGATAAACCCTGAAATGGATGTTTCCTGTTGTGGTTTAATATTTATGCATATATAGAGGGGGAGCTCAGTGGTTGCATCAATCTTATGCTAAGTGTAAATTGGAATGTCATGAGATATATCCTAAAGTTTGATGCCTCTTTATTGAGGTTTTGACATCGATGCATATGCTGGGGGGGGGGGGAGCTCATCATATTGGTCATCTGATATGATTGCCATCATTATATGTGTAGTATAGATCGTGTGCATATGTCTTTACATATATGGATCTATATGAGTGTATGATTCATCTCTTACTATCTGTTGAATGTAGTTTTGTCATTTCACCGGAAAGAGAAATTGTTGAGCTAACTCCTGTGTGGAGTAACTTCTCTGCTGATGAATGACAAACTGATTATGAGACTAACATTGTGCATTGAGTGTATGTGTTGTAGTCTCAGATTGGTCGCGAGATGAAAGCAAGCAAGAGTGTGAAGAGGATGATGCTGACATGAGTCATCTCGAGCGAGGTCAAGCTTAGCGAGGTCGAGCTTTGCGAGGACAAGCGTTGAGTGGTGGAGCTTCATGAGGTCGAACTTCACCGAAGGTAAAATCCAAGATTAAGAATTGTTTTCTTAGGATTTTGCCGGTCTCGGTGTTTTGGAGATAGACCAGGTTGATAGGATTCCTTTTGCTAGTTTGACCGTACTATTAAGAGGGTTCAGAAATTATTAGCTTGAATCTATCTAGTGCGGAAGCTCAAATGCATTCATATCATCTTGCAGTAGTGTTTTATCACCTCTTGCATTGCTAGAAAGTCTAAGTGTAGTTTGTGTTGTATTAGAGAAAATATTTTGAAAACTGCACTTCGTCGTGATCGCCAGCTAGAGCAATATGTTTCCTTGTTTGGTATGTGGTCCTGGTCGTGTTGCCGTTTTGGCTGTATCTTTGTTTAGGGTTTGGTTGTGGTCGTAGGAGTTAAGCTGGTCGCACCAGTCTTTAGCTCGCTTGTGTATGCTCGACCAAATCCACTCAACCACCTGTTTTCGACCGGATGTTCGACCTTTGTGGTCGTAGTCGTTACTGAGTGTCAGCAAACATATCCGCGAGAAAATAGACAATTGCTTTAGAAATGACATTTGTGTTGGACATTTTGGCAACCGGAAGGTTTTTGAATTTCCTAGAAATATCTAGGCCTATCTAGGTCTTTCTCCTATTGACAAAATTGTAGCCCTTTGAGTATCTTTCCAACAAGCCAAATATCACCTCAATCGGATCTCTAGATCAAATGTTATGCTTGTTTTACTGTCAACTTGCATTGGCCGGACTTTGTCCGGGCATGATTTCTTTGAGCTAAATTGGACGTGTAACCAGAGACGTTTGCATTTGTCCGGAGCCTTTTGTCCGGGATGGGTCGGACTTTGTCCGACATGGCCAGACATTGTTCGACCTTTACAAAAAATCCGCCAATGGTAACTGACAGTTTGCAACGGTCAAAATTTGTTGTACTCGACAGACAGTGTCCGGCATGGCCGAAAAATGTTTGGCCTGTACAAAATTTCGTCTGTTCGTGTCAAAAAGCTAGTTTTCTTTGAGGGCTATATATATCTTGTGTTTGCCTTCATTTGGGGCTGCTCAAGAAGTGAAAATCTCAGTGTATAAGCTAGCCAAATCCTTTCTTTTGATTAATTGCATTTAGAGGCTAGAATTTGACCCAAAATCCTTAGTGGATTTGAGAGAAAGCATTTGGGAGAGGTTGTGATTGTTTAGTGCACTTCATCTCCATTTGCAAGCTAGTGCTAGAGTGTTGAGCATCTCATTTGCATCATTGAGATTCTAGCACATGATTTGTTCTAGCGAAAGCGCATCCAACTTGTTACTCTTGGCGATCGCCTTCGCCTAGACAGTGTCGGAGGAGAGTCGCGATCTCTCCATTGAAGTTTGTCGGAGAGGCCGGTAAAAACTTGTGAAAGGTATTGGTGCTCGCCTATCCAGTGTGGAGAAGGAGCTAACCTAGTGAGATATCCTTCATGGATATAGAAGTGAGGCTCAAGTGTGAGCGCTTCAACTAGGAGTAGGGGAGACCGGGCGAGTCTCCGAGACCTCGATAAAAATATTGTGTCAATTTCTTGTCTCGTATTCATTTCATATTTATCTTGACACAATTGTTTGAATCAATCTAGTTGCTTGTTGTATTGTATTTTCACATCGATCAATTGCAACTAGATGTTAGATTGTTGTTGCATATTAAATTGCTTATTCCATTTGGTTGAATGCAACTAAATTGTTGAAATAGTTTTAAGCCTCTTTGCAAAATCTAGGTTATCTGAAACATCTTTTAAAATTGCTTAATTGAAAAGAATGTTTAAAAGCCTCCTATTCACCCCCCTCTAGTTGGCATCCTTGATCCTACACGCAGCAAGGCTTGAATTCCTTGCTACGAACAACGTCACCGAGTATGAGGCCTTCCTCCTAGGGCTGCGCCTTGCGGGCTCCCTGGGGATTTGCCGCCTCCTTGTCAAGGGGGACTACCAGCTCGTGGTTTCTCAAATGAACAAGTCATACTTGTGCCATGACGGGAACCTGAGCCTCTACTTGGGGGAGGTGCGCAAGACGAAGAGGTACTTCGAGGGCCTAGAGGCCCGGCATATCCTCTGGAGGGACAATGATCGCCCCAATGCCCTAGCCCGGGCGGCCAGTGCCCGGGAACCTCTCCTCAGTGGCGCCTTCCTAGAGGTCATAGCGATGCCCTAGGTGACCCCTCCAGGCGCGGACCCCGAGCCTCGTGCCGGAGGTCTCTGAGATCATCCAAGCCACGTATTGGATGGACCCTCTCGTCTCCTTCATAAGGGGGGACGGGGAGCCTCCCGGTGACACCGAGGCGAAATGCGTCCATGCCAAGGTGCAGGCGTATCTCTTGCTGGAAGGGAAACTCTACAAGCGGGGGGCCTCCGCCTTGCTCCATTGCCTCCCACGGGCAGAGGGACTCCGGCTCCTCGAGGACATCCACTCGGGGAGCTGTGGTTCTCAACTGGCCCAGCGCATAGTGAAGGCAAAGGCTCTCCGCCAAGGCTTTTATTGGCCTACTGTGGTCCACGATACGCGAGACCTCGTCTCCGCATGTGACGCCTATCAGAAGATGGCCAAGGGCTCCAACCTACCCTCTGCGACGCTGCAGACTGTGGGGACCCTCATTTGAGGAATTCGGTGGCAACCACCCAGGTGGGTTGCACTCAGAATGGTACATCACATGCTCACAACAATAGGAAATACGTTAAACTGCAAAGCAGGTAATTAAAACAGATACAAGGTCACAAGGACCAATATTACAGTATCATAACGCCAAGGATGACACTAATGAAAGTTGATACAAAAATAACAAGTTTCTCAATACAAGAGTTGGCACTATAGTACTGAACACATAGGACAACACACAAAGCAATTACAAAGATCTTCACTTCCTTCGGTACCGGCTCAGCATGGGCTTCCACCACATCGGACTCCATTGGGCGCATGATCCTCCTAGAAGGCTGAATCATCTGGAAAGGTTCCTTCTTCTTCTTGTTGCTCGAAGCCAAAAAAATTGGGATCAACAAATCCTTCTTCTGGGTTTGTGTGTAAATGGCAAGGGTGAGCACGTTGTCCACACGGTGCCCAACAAGTCTCATTTAATGAATGCGATTACATAGATGAGGGGATTCTCAAGAAATGAGGTAATTGGTTTGTAGATAAGAATATGATAGATTTTCACTCTAAAGCTTTGAAGAGGGGTTTTACTTTCAAAAGTGAGACTTTTAAAATCCTAAGCTAGGTTTTAGAAAATGTTATGTGTGGCGGTCTTTCATGAGTCACCACTTTTATTAACTAATATTATGAAAATCTTCCAAATACTACTTGTGCTGAAACGACGTGGATAGAATCCACTGTGAGCAGACTCCACAACCTGGGAGCTCAGAGTATCCGATACTTTTTATAACTTTGCAAAGGTGTACCACTTTTAATCCACTTCTTCACTCAACTTTCAAGTCGGTACCTCTCCATGCGACTTTTACACATGTGACAAGGCCGAGATCACACAACAGTTTTGCAATCTAGTATTAGCAATTCCCTGCCAGGTAAATAGACAATTAAGTCTAAGATTAAGGGCCTAGAAGCAACAATCTCCGCCTTTTTGATGATTGATGACAACAAGTGTTTAAATGAATAAAATTTAATAATGACTACCCCTAAGTGTATGCATAGGCATTAGATATGCAAGAACTCCCCCCGAATGCATGCATATATAAATGCACATATGAGTCATTTGAGAGTCCACAATGAATAAACAACGAGCACATAAACTATCAATAATTTCATACAAGAATCTCTCCCTAATCTATCCCCCTTTGACATCAAGCACAAAAAGGCGGGATGACAACAAAGCAGACATTTAACTTGCATTTGATATATCAATAATATTCAATTCACTTCTAAGAAAGCAAAATCTAGTCTCATCTAAAGGTTTGGTGAAAATGTCTGCTAGCTGCAAGTCAGTTCTTATATAATTCACATCTTTGTCCCCTTTTTCCACATGATATCTTATAAAATGGTGCCTAATATCAATATGCTATGTTCTAGAATGTTGAACCGGATTGTTTGCGATCTTTATGGCACTTTCATTATCACACAAGAGTGGCATTTTTTCTAGGAAATTTCATAATCCAAAAGGGTTTGCTTCATCCATAAAATTTGAGCACAACAACTACCTGCTGAAACATATTCTGCTTTGATGGTGGAAAGAGATACAGAATTTTGTTTCTTAGATGATGAAGATACTAGTGATCTCCCCAAAAGTTGACAACTACCAGATGTGCTTTTTCTATTAATTTTGCAACCCGCATAATCCGAATCCAAGTAACCAATTAATTCAAAATTTGCATCTTTAGGGTACCAAAGTCCTATATTTGGACAGCATTTCAAGAACCTAAGGATTCTTTTAAGAGCAATCAAATGACTTTCCTTAGGAGACGATTGAAATCTAGCACATAAGCAAACACTAAACATGATGTCAGGCCTAGATGCGGTAAGATAGAGTAAGCTACCAATCATAGATCGATAAAGTTTAGAGTCAACCGCTTTTCCATCGTTGTTCATATCAAGATGTCCATTAGTGGCCGTGGGAGTTTTGATGGCTTTAGCATCTTCGATCCCAAAGAGCTTGAGCAGGTCCTTCACGTACTTGGTTTGACTAACAAACATTCCATTCTTGAGTTGCTTGATTTGAAGTCCAAGGAAGAAGCTTAGCTCTCCAATCATCGACATCTCAAATTCCCTAGACATCATTTCTCTAAACTCATGACAAAAGGATTCATTAGTAAACCTAAATATGATATCATCAACGTATATTTGATATACAAAAAGATCTTTCTCAACTACTTTTGTAAATAAGGTTGTGTCTACCTTCCCAATTTTAAAACCTTTTCAAATGAAAAAGTCTCTAAGGCGTTCATACCAAGCTCGAGGAGCTTGTTTAAGTCCATAAAGAGCCTTAGAGAGCTTGTATACATGATTTGGAAATTTTGAATCTTCAAAACCGGGAGATTGTTCCACAAAGACTAATTCAGATATTTCTCCATTTAAAAATGCACTTTTCACATCCATTTGAAATAATTTGATGTTGAAATTTGATGGAAATGTGTGAATAGCTTCTAATCTTGCTACGGGTGCAAAAGTTTCACCAAAATCCAATCCTTCAACTTGAGAATATCCTTGTGCAACAAGACGAGTTTTGTTTCATACTACTACTCCATTCTCATCTTGTTTATTTCTAAAAACCCATTTTGTTCCAATCACATTATGATCCTTAGGTCTTTCTACTAATGTCCAAACTTTGTTCCTAGTGAAATTATTTAGTTCTTCATGTATGGCATTTACCCAATCCGGATCACTAAGTGCTTCATCTACAAGTTTAGTTTCTAAGGAAGAAACAAAAGAATAATGTTCACAAAAAGAAACAATACGAGATCGAGTTTGAACACCCTTACTAACATCACCCAAGATTTGATTCAGGGGGTGATCTTTGGCGAACATTTGACGAAGTCATGAGTTCTGTGATGCTTGATCATCATTCTCTTCAGTCTCTGATTCAAGGTCTTCTCAACCAGCATTGTTGTGGGTGGTCGCAGGTTGAGCAGCATCAGTATTTGTGGTCGCAAGACCATGTTTGACATCAGCCAGAGTGGTCGCGGGTGATTTATCCTTTCAACCAAGTGACTTTTGTTCTTCATTTCTGGGTTTGATATCACCAATGGTCATCTCCTTCATAGCTTCTCTCAAGCCACTGTTGCCTACAACATCAAAATCCTCATGCTCTCCTTGAGAGCCGTTAGATTCATCAAATTCTACATTGCATGATTCTTCAATGCATTCTATTTTAGTGTTGAAAACCCGATAAGCTGTACTAGTGGATGAATAGCCAACTAGAAAATCCTCGTCAACACGTCTTTGAAATTTTTCAAGATGCATGCTCTTTTTAAAAGTATAACTGTTGGGGCAAACCCTGTACCTCCGGGTAGTCCTCGAAGTGAGCTCCCGAGCGCCCTCGGTCCCTTGTGCGGAGAAGGTTCCCGGCGGGTCCTGGGCGTCCGGGCCTTGGGTCCCGTGGGGTCTTCGGAGCGCCCTCGGTCCTTTGCGCGGAGAAGGTTCCCGGCGGGTCTTGGGCGTCCAGGCCTTGGGTCCCGCGGGGTCTTCGGAGCGCCCTCGGTCCTTTGTGCGGAGAAGGTTCCCGGCGGGTCCTGGGCGTCCGGGCCTTGGGTCCCGCGGGGTCTTCGGAGCGCCTCAGTCCTTTGTGCGGAGAAGGTTCCCAGCGGGTCCTGGGCGTCCGGGCCTTGGGTCCCGCGGGGTCTTTGGAGCGCCTCGGTCCTTTGTGCGGAGATGGTACCTGGTTGGTCCCAGTGTTAGGCCCCGTATCCCAGGCTCACCGGGCTGTTGGTCCCGGGGAGTCACCGGGTCCCCGAGAGTCTCGTAGAGTCACCGGGCCCCCGGTGAGACCCGGAGAATCACCGGGTCCCGTAGAGTCCCGGAGGGTCTCTGGGCCCCGGACATTCACTAGTCCCGGAAGGTCACCGGGCCCCCGGTGACACCCAGAGGGTCCCGGGAGGTCATCGGGTCCTTGCTGGGTCCCGGACTTTCCCTGGGCCCCGGATCTCTAGGCCCTGGTGAGACCCAGAGCACCATCGGGTCCCTGAGAGTCCCAGAGCACCAGCACCGGGTCCCGGAGAGTCCCGGTGAGACCCGGAGAGACCCTGAGAGCCACCGGGCCCCCGGAGAGACCCGGAGGGTCTCCGGGGTCCCGGAGAGCCCCGGTCAGACCCGGAGAGACCCGGGTCCCGGAGAGCCCCGGTGAGACCCGGAGAGACCCGGAGCACCACCGGGTCCCGGAGAGTCCCGGTGAGACCCGGAGACCCGGAGAGCCACCGGGCCCCCGGTGAGACCCGGAGGGTCTCCGGAGTCCCGGTGAGACCCGGAGAGCCACCGGGCCCCCTGTGAGACCCGGAGGGTCTCCGGGATCCCGGAGAGCTCCGGTGAGACCCGGAGAGACCCGGAGCACCACCGGGTCCCGGAGAGTCCCGGTGAGACCCGGAGACCCCGAGAGCCACCGGGCCCCCGGTGAGACCCGGAGGGTCTCCGTAGCCCCGGTGAAACCCGGAGAACCACCGAAGCCCCGGAGAGACCCGGAGCACCACCAGGTCCCGGAGAGACCCGGAGAGCCACCGGGCCCCCGGTGAGACCCGGAGGGTCTCTGGGGTCCCGGAGAGCCCTGGTGAGACCCGGAGAACCACCGAAGCCCCGGAGAGACCCGGAGAGGCCCGGAGCACCACCGGGTCCCGAAGAGCCCCGGTGAGACCCAGAGGGTCTCCGGAGCCCCGGTGAGACCCGGAGAACCACCGAAGCCCCGGAGAGACCTGGAGAGCCACCGGGCCCCGGTGAGACCCGGAGGGTCTCCGGGATCCCGGTGAGACCCGAAGGGTCTCCGTAACCCCGGTGAGACCCGGAGAGCCTCCGGGCTCATGAAGAGCTGTTGTTGACCGTGGGGCCTCTAGGAAGCCCGTGGCGCCACGTGTCAAGCATCCAGGCCGTCCATCAGGCCAAAAGACGTCTTCGCCCTTCCATCCAACGGCCGCAGCGAGGGCATTTTTGTCTTTTGTATTTCTTAGGGGCTATATAAACCCCTCTTGTACTCTTTTTCAGGGATTCCATTTTCATTTCATATAAACGCAATTCCCGGCTCTCTTGGAGACCTCTCCCCGAGAGCTCACCTCCCTAGCGGACTCTCGTCCGGACAGAGCCAACAGGACTAGGGCCCCCACTGGGACTCGAACCTGTATAAACCTCTGTGTCACTTTCTGTGTTGCCCGGCGGGAGGAGACCAGTAACTCGGTCTGCTCGCGCCGCTGTACTCGTGCTGCGCACGTCCGAACCTGCCGGGGTATCCGTAATACCACGACAGTTGGCGCCGACCGTGGGGACTCGTGACGAATTGCCATGGCTCCCCCAAGAACAAGCGCTCAAGCTCTCCCTTTCCGGTGGTTATGGTCCCAGCGACCCGGCGCCGCCCCAGCAAGACGTCACCGTCGCGACGCTACCGTTCGGGAATACCCGGAGAGGGCTGCCACTTTCTTCTCCCGAAATCTTCGGTAGAGGTGTTCCCGTTTCCAGCTCGGCGACCGCGACCGCGACCGTGATTGCGGGACCTCGCGCCCTACCTGGTGACACCGGTCCCAGTGACCCGGAGCCACCCCCTCGAGACACGACTGTCCCGGCGCTTCCGGCCGGAGGCGGCCAGACTCAGGTACCACCTCTCACCTTTCCAATTACTTTCAGTGTGCAGACCCCCGGGTCAACCCCGGTGACCGCGACCGCCCCGGCGGGGACTAGTTTCCCCCCGATGGCACACCCGGCACCCCGGGACACTTTGCCCGAAGCTTTGGTCGAAGGCCAACTCTGCGCCCGGCGCGCGCTGGACGAGTTGTTGCGCGCATAAGTGTGGACTCCGGCTCCCGTCTATCCGCTCTCATTCCAAACGTCGGGCATGTTCACCACGCCGGGGGCTGTCCCCGCGCCCGCACCGGGAGCCTTCCCCGTCGGGAGCTGTCCCAGCGCCGGAGTCTTACCCCGCGCCAGGAGCTCTCCCCGCGCCCGCGCCGGGAGCCTTCCCCGTCGGGAGCCGTCCCTGCGCCGGAGACTTACCCCGCGCCCGCACCGGGAGCCTTCCCCGTCGGGAGCGGTCCCCGCACCGGGAGCTCTCCCCGCGCCCGCACCGGGAGCTGTCCCAGCGCCGGAGTCTTACCCCGCGCCCGCGCCGGGAGCCTTCCCCGTCGGGAGCCATCCCTGCGCCGGAGACTTACCCCGCGCCCGCACTGGGAGCTGTCCCCGCGTTGGGAGCTCTCCCCGCGCCCGCGCCGGGAGCCTTCCCCGCGCAGGGAGTTGTCCCCGCGCCAAGAGCTCTCCCCGACTCCGATAACGAGCGAGTCTCCCTTGCATGGGGGGACAACGACTGGGAACCTTCCCAGAGAGTTGAGGGGGCCAACCAGCCCTTGTGCCACCAGCTCCGACGCATCTGATGGCCAAAGCCATATCGCCCGCCCCGCACCGAGTACTACAATGGTAAGGCCGATCCTCATGAATTTGTGCAGGTGTACTCCATAGCCATCTCAGCGGCCGGGGGGGACGAGATGGCGCAATGCAACGTCTTCCCCGTAGATCTCACCGGGATCGCCCGCTCATGGTTTTACAACCTGAGGGCCGGTTCCATCAAGTCCTCCGCACAGCTCAAGCGTGAGTTCTATGCAAACTCCCAGGGGAACTATGTGCGTCCCCTTGACGCGTCGCAGCGCGACACCATTCAGCAGAAGACGGGGGAGACCATCCGAAGCATCGAGGCGTGCAAGACGGGGGAGCTCCATCGGAGGCTCTCCCGGAGATGCCCCTCCTCCGCCGATGAGCTCTTCAACGTACTGGAAAAGTACGCTCGGGCGGAGGAAGACGACCTCTGGAAGAAGTCCCAGGGGTCTCCCGCCCCCGCCGATCGGGGGGCCAGGGACCCTCTCAAACGCCCCAGGCAGATGGAGTGTAACGAGCCACGGCCTCGGGACACCTTTGTCCTCGAGGGCGGAGGCGGCTCGCGCGACCCCCCGAGGGGCAACCGCCCCTTCTCCAAGCCGAAACGCCATTGGGGAGGACAATCTTCCCGCGGTCAGGAAGGCCCCGCGGGGAGAAGCAGGGAAGGACCACGGTGCAGCTTCCACTGGTCCAGTACCCACGCTACCCGAGACTGCCACCCGCTGCTGCAGCACTTCGCGATGTTCCTCGACCAGCATGGGCAGGGGGGGGACTTCGGCCTCCTTGCCCTCTCGGCCAGCTGTTCCGGCCTTTCCTGCTCCAGCGCGGGGTCAGCAGGTGCAGACGCAGGAGGGGGAGCCTTCAGAAGCTCTCCCCTTCAAAACTTCTCAGCGCCGCATCAACGTCATCGTGGAAGGGTCCACCTCCATGCGGGACTAAGCGCCAGCGTAAGGAGTGCGCGTGAGAAGTCAAGGTTGTGGGGGTGCTGCACACGTCTCCGCCACCCAAGTGGTCGGACGTCCCCCTCACCGTCACAGCGGAAGACGCGCGCGGGGTTCGCTTCCCCCACGACGACGCGCTCATCGTCTCCGCCACCATCTACAACCGCCACCTGGCCCGCATCCTCGTGGATGGCGGGAGCTCCGCCGACGTCCTCTGCCTGAAGGCCTTCAAGGAAATGCAGGTGGATGAGAAGACATTCAGCACCCCGGAGAACTACTGGACCGAGATGGTCCGATTCGACGTAGTGGACCTCCCTTCCTCCTACAGCGCGATCATGGGGAGGACCAAAATCAACCGCCTGGGGGCTACCACCCATCAAAACTACCTCTGCATGAAGATCCCCGGGCCGCACGGCGTGATCAATGTCCGGGGAGACCGAGACATGGCCCGGGCTCTATACGAGCGCGCCGCCGCTACGATCGGAAGCGTCAACATCATTAAGGCGCCCGGGGGGGAGGCCTCTCCCCCGGAACCAGACATCACTGCGATACCTCCTGGGAGGCCCCTCCCCAAGCAGCGTCCGGAAGGGGGCCTCCGGGAGGTCCTGCTGTCCACGGGCGACGGGGACAAAACCGTCCGGATCGGGGCGGAGCTCCCCAAGGAGCATGCAGCGCAAATGGCGGCTTTCCTGCGCGAGAACTCTGATGTTTTCGCGTGGAAGCCTTCGGACATGCGGGACGTCGCCCGGGGGGTCATTGAGCACAAGCTCGCAGTGACCCACGGTCACCCCCCCCGTCAAGCAAAAGCTGAGGAAGCTCTCCCTTGAGCGCCAAGAGGCAATCAAGGGGGAGATCGCCCAACTCCGAGAGGCGGGGTTCAT
Source organism: Pharus latifolius (assembly GCA_019359835.1). NCBI lineage: Eukaryota > Viridiplantae > Streptophyta > Magnoliopsida > Poales > Poaceae > Pharus > Pharus latifolius. The sequence continues at coordinate 18,410,955 of CM033325.1, read as the reverse complement.
TCGGGAGGTCTTGTACCCCGAGTGGCTCGCGAACCCCGTCCTCGTGAAGAAGTCAAATGGCAAGTGGCGGATGTGCGTGGACTTCACCGACCTCAACCGCGCCTACCCCAAGGACAACTTCCCACTCCCGCGGATTGACCAACTGGTCGATGCCACTGCGGGGTGCGAGCTGATGAGCTTCCTAGACGCCTACTCGGGATACCATCAAGTCCGGATGGCTGGGGGGGACGAGGAAAAGACGAGTTTCCTAACTCCCCTCGGAACCTTCTGCTACCGCCACATGCCCTTCGGGCTCAAGAATGCGGGAGCCACCTTCCAGCGCCTGATGACGCTGGTCTTCAAAGATCATGTCGGCCGCAATGTCGAAGTCTACGTGGACGACGCGGTCGTCAAGAGTCCCCGCGCAGCCTCCCACATCGACGACCTTGCAGAGACCTTCCGCAACCTCCGCGCGTTCGGGCTCAAGCTGAACCCAGAGAAGTGCGCCTTCGGGGTACGTGGGGGGAAGCTCCTAGGTTTCCTTGTGTCCCAGCGGGGCATTGAGGCAAACCCTGAGAAGATTCGGGCCTTCCTAGACATGCCCCCACCGCGCTCCATCAAGGACGTCCAGCAGCTCTCCGGCCGCCTAGCCGCTCTCAGTCGCTTCGTCTCCCGGTCGGGGGAGCGGGGCCTCCAGTTCTTTAAAATCCTCCGGGGGCTCGAGGGGTTCTGCTGGACCCCCGAGGCCCAGGAAGCCTTCAACGACCTCAAGAAGTACCTCTCGAGCCCTCCAATGCTCGTGAGTCCGTCTCCAGAAGAGCTCTTGCTCCTCTACCTTACCGCGACCCCGGTCGCCGTCAGCGCGGTATTGGTGAAGGAGCAAGGGGGACAGCAGCGTCCCGTGTACTACGTGAGTGAGGCCCTCCAGGGGGCCAAAACCCGGTACACGGAGATGGAGAAGATCTGCTACGTTCTCCTGATGGCGTCCCGGAAGCTTCGCCACTACTTCCCGGGACACCCCATCACCGTCCCGTCCTCCCTCCCCCTGGGGGAGGTGCTGCGGAACAAAGAGGCCACCGGCCGGATTGGGAAGTGGGGGGCCGAGCTCGCCCCCTTCTCCCTATCCCTCACAGTCCGCTCCGCCATCAAGTCGCACAGGTCCTCACTGACTTCGTCGCGGAGTGGACTCCTGCCTCCAGGCCCGGGGACGAAGACCTCCCCGCACCGCCCCGACGCAGTGACCATTGGACACTCATGTTCGACGGGTCGCTGTGTCTCGCTGGGGCCGGTGCGGTGGTAGTCCTCCGGAGCCCCGAGGGGAAGGAACTCGAGTACGCAGCGTGGCTCGAGTTCCCCGCAACCAACAACGTCGCCGAGTATGAGGCTTCGCTCCTCGGGATGCGCCTTACGCGCTCCCTGAGGATCCGGTGCCTCCTAGTGAATGAAGTGCGAAAGATGGAGAGGCACTTCAACGGCCTCGAGGCCCGGCATATCCCGCAAAGGGACAATGATCGGGCCGACGCCTTGGCTCGGGCAGCAAGCGCCCAGGAATCGCTCCCCAAGGGGGCCCTCTCGGAAATCATCACGAAGCCCTCGGTGGCCTCCCCGGACACGGGCGACGAGCCCCGCATCCCAGAGGTCACCGAGATCACCCGGACTCCGTCATGGATGGACTCCCTCATCTCCTTCATCAAGGGGGAGGGGGACCTTCCCAGCAAAACTGAGGCTAAGCGCCTCCGGGCCAAAGCCTGGGCATATCTCCTGCCGAAGGGGAGGCTCTACAAGCGGGGAGCTTCCGCCCTCTTGCGCTGCCTCCCCCGGCCGGAAGGACTCCAACTTCTCGAAGACATCCACACGGGGAGCTGTGGCTCTCACCTAGCCCCGCGTGCCATCGCGGCCAACCAGCGACTGGAGACCGACCTCGTGGAGGAGGAACGCGACCGAGCGCTCCTCCGCCACACCATCCACAAGCGCGAGATGGCGTGCGCGTACAACCAGTGCGTGCGCGAGAGAGCCCTCCGCCTTGGGGACCTTGTCCCTAAGCGCGTCACAGACCCTCGAGCCCAGGGAAAGCTCTCCCCCAAATGGGAGGGCCCCTACAGGATCTCTGCAGTCCTGGGCTTGGGGGCTTACAAAGTCTCCAACGTCCAAGAGCAGGAACTGAAGCACACGTGGAACTTGCGTCTACTTCGCAAGTTCTACGTTTAGCCTACACAGGCCCGTCCCCTCCCCCAGAGCGACTAAGCCAGAGGGGGAAGGGGGACCTCGTGCTCACTGTCCCCTCCCCCGGAGCGATCACGCCGGAGGGGGAGGGGGGCATTGTAATCACCTTTCCCTCCCCTTTCGAGACTGGGGGGGGCATTGTATCTCACCGCATGTTAATACAAGTGGATTTCGTGCCCAACTGGAATTTTTACGTCTTCATTAAATTGAATGGCTCTTTTCTATTTCACTGAAATTCTTTTACAAGGAGTTCTTCCACCTAAAAAAGGCGACGTCTCCTTTATAAAAACCCTCCTCGTGAGGATGCCCTCTCCGTGAGGAAGTAGGCTACCGCAGCCTAAAAGTCCCTACGACAGGAGTCCCACTCCCGTAGGGCGGCTTACGATCAGCCCTCGTGGACTGAGGGTGTAAGCGGCAACCCGGTCCCCAGCGACCGTGGTAACGAGTCACTTTGGGAGACTAGTCCCCTACCCAAACACTCAGACCCGTCATCGGGCACATCCTCCTCCGGGAGTCGATAGTCTCCCCAGCGGGACGGATTCCTTGGATCAGACCCGTTATCAGGCACATCCTCCTCCGGGAGTCGATAGTCTCCCCAGCGGGACAGATTCCTAGGATATTCTTCTCCAGAGACCTTATTCCCGGCTCCCCGTTCTCACGGCGACCGGACGATTGTCTTCCGGAAGGTCTATCTCCAGAAATCTCATTTTAGGCTTTCTTGGATATTTCTTTCCCGGAGATCTTATTCTCGGCTCCCCGTTCTCACGGTGACCGGATGAGTCTCCCGGAAAAATTACGGATTTCTTCTCCGGAGACCTTATTCCCGGCTCCCCGTTCTCACGGCGACCGGACGATTGTCTTCCGGAAGGTCTTCATCTTCACCCCGGGGGCTTTGTCACCCCCACAGCGCGCGGAGCTACCCTCCGGCCCGCTGTGGGCGGGGGGGATAAGGAACCCCTGGGTGTTGACCACACCATCCACGAGCAAACTTAGCTCATTCTTATCAAAAGAAGTCGTCCAAACCATCCAAGAAAAATATCAAAAGAACTCTTAAAACAACAAGAAGCGCAAACACAGCTTTGTTAATCATTTACCCGGAGGGCATCTTCCCCCTCTGGTGGGCATCGAAAACGGTACAATCCGGGTCAAAACCCGGAAGCTCTCTACACCCTAAGGCTCCTACGGGTCCAGGGGCTTCGCGCCGCTCAGACGCGGTAACATTCTCTCCCGGAGGGACTTTGTCCTGGGAGAAGGCTTTTCCCGTCGACTTGGTCCCGGGAGGAGGTTTTTCTCTGCCGCGCCGCTCAGACGCGGTAACATTCTCTCCCGGAGGGACTTTGTCCGGGGAGAAGGTTTTTCCTGTCCTGGGGCTTCGCGCCGCTCGGACGCGGCAACTTCCTCTCCCGGGTGCACTTGGTCCCGGGAGGGAGTTTTTCTCTGCTGCGCTGCTCAGACGTGGTAACGTTCTCCCCCGGAGAGACTTTGTCCCGGGAGAAAGCTTTTCCCGTCTGGGGGCTCCGCGCCGCTCAAACGCGGTAACTTCCTCTCCCGGGTGGACTTGGTCCCGGGAGGAGGTTGTTCTCAACCGCGCCGCCCATACGCAATCCTTCCACCCGAAGATCCCTGGAAACCTCAGTGTCACTAGGAGAAGGGTTTTACACACACCCTCCGGGGCCACGACGTGTCCCCGAGGGCCTGGGGGGCTCCTGTTGGGGCAAACCCTGTACCTCCGGGTAGTCCTCGAAGTGAGCTCCCGAGCGCCCTCGGTCCTTTGTGCGGAGAAAGTTCCCGGCGGGTCCTGGGCGTCCGGGCCTTGGGTCCCGCGGGGTCTTCGGAGCGCCCTCGGTCCTTTGCGCGGAGAAGGTTCCCGGCGGGTCCTGGGCGTCCGGGCCTTGGGTCCCGCGGAGTCTTCGGAGCGCCCTCGGTCCTTTGTGCTGAGAAGGTTCCCGGTGGGTCCTGGGCGTCCGGGCCTTGGGTCCCGCGGGGTCTACGGAGCGCCTCAGTCCTTTGTGCGGAGAAGGTTCCCAGCGGGTCCTGGGCGTCCGGGCCTTGGGTCCCGCGGGGTCTTTGGAGTGCCTCGGTCCTTTGTGCGGAGATGGTACCTGGTTGGTCCCAGGGTTAGGCCCCGTATCCCGGGGTCACCGGGCTGTTGGTCCCGGGGAGTCACCGGGTCCCCGAGAGTCTCGTAGAGTCACCGGGCCCCCGGTGAGACCCGGAGAATCACCGGGTCCCGTAGAGTCCCGGAGGGTCTCTGGGCCCCGGGACATTCACTAGTCCCGGAAGGTCACCGGGCCCCCGTGAGACCCAGAGGGTCCCGGGAGGTCATCGGGTCCTTGCTGGGTCCCGGACTTTCCCTGGGCCCCGGACCTCTAGGCCCTGGTGAGACCCAGAGCACCATCGGGTCCCTGAGAGTCCCAGAGCACCAGCACCGGGTCCCGGAGAGTCTCGGTGAGACCCGGAGAGACCCGGAGAGCCACCGGGCCCCCGGTGAGACCCGGAGGGTCTCCGGGGTCCCGGAGAGCCTCGGTGAGACCCGGAGAGACCCGGAGAGACCCGGGTCCCAGAGAGCCCCGGTGAGACCCGGAGAGACCCGGAGCACCACCGGGTCCCGGAGAGTCCCGGTGAGACCCGGAGACCCGGAGAGCCACCGGGCCCCCGGTGAGACCCGGAGGGTCTCCGGGGTCCCGGAGAGCCCCGGTGAGACCCGGAGGGTGTCCGGGATCCCGGAGAGCCCCGGTGAGACCCGGGGAGACCCGGAGAGACCCGGGTCCCGGAGAGCCCCGGTGAGACCCGGAGAGACCCGGAGCACCACCGGGTCCCGGAGAGTCCCAGTGAGACCCGGAGACCCCGAGAGCCACCGGGCCCCCGGTGAGACCCGGAGGGTCTCCAGAGCCCCGGTGAAACCCGGAGAACCACCGAAGCCCCGGAGAGACCCGGAGCACCACCGGGTCCCGGAGAGACCCGGAGAGCCACCGGGCCCCCGGTGAGACCCGGAGGGTCTCTGGGGTCCCGGAGAGCCCCGGTGAGACCCGGAGGGTCTCCGGAGCCCCGGTGAGACCCGGAGAACCACCGAAGCCCCGGAGAGACCCGGAGAGGCCCGGAGCACCACCGGGTCCCGGAGAGTCCCGGTGAGACCCAGAGGGTCTCCGGAGCCCCGGTGAGACCCGGAGAACCACCGAAGCCCCGGAGAGACCCGGAGAGCCACCGGGCCCCGGTGAGACCCGGAGGGTCTCCGGGATCCCGGTGAGACCCGAAGGGTCTCCGTAACCCCGGTGAGACCCGGAGAGCCTCCGGGCTCATGAAGAGCTGTTGTTGACCGTGGGGCCTCTAGGAAGCCCGTGGCGCCACGTGTCAAGCATCCAGGCCGTCCATCAGGCCAAAAGACGTCTTCGCCCTTCCATCCAACGGCCGCAGCGAGGGCATTTTTGTCTTTTGTATTTCTTAGGGGCTATATAAACCCCTCTTGTACTCTTTTTCAGGGATTCCATTTTCATTTCATATAAACGCAATTCCCGGCTCTCTTGGAGACCTCTCCCCGAGAGCTCACCTCCCTAGCGGACTCGCGTCCGGACAGAGCCAACAGGACTAGGGCCCCCACTGGGACTCGAACCTGTATAAACCTCTGTGTCACTTTCTGTGTTGCCCGGCGGGAGGAGACCAGTAACTCGGTCTGCTCGCGCCGCTGTACTCGTGCTGCGCACGTCCGAACCTGCCGGGGTATCCGTAATACCACGACAATAACATTGGCAACCAAAGACTTGAAAATATGAAATGTTTGATTTTCTCCCTATAATCAGTTCATAAGGAGTTTTGTTCAAAAGTGGATGGGTATAAAAACAATTGATGGCATAACATGTTGTGTAAACTGCCTCTGCCCAATACCGGGTAGGCCTCTTGTACTCATCGAGCATAGTTCTAGCCATTTCAATCAATGTCCGATTCTTCCATTCTACAACACCATTTTGTTGAGGTGTGTAGGACACAGAGAATTCATATTTGATTCCGGACTCATCACAAAAATCAATAAAATCAGAATTTTGAAATTCTCCACCATGATCACTACGGATTTTCTTGATGGAAAGTTCAAATTCCTTTTCAGCTCTTTTTGCAAATCTTTTAAAACAAGAGGGGATTTTAGATTTGTGAGCTAAGAAAAACACCCAAGTAAATCTAGAGAAATCATGAACAATAACATAGCAAAAGCTATTTCCTCCCACTACTACAGAAATGCTTTTCACTATCGGTTAAAAATCCACTCTACTATCGGTTCTCTTACCGATAGTGATCGGCACGATAGGAGAAACGTAGCACACTTCTATTGGTTGAAAACCGTTAGTAAAACATCTACATTCCCAACGTTCACTAATCGCTATCAACTATTTCTTCTATCGGCTCGGATTTAAACTAATAATATTGTGTACATTTTTTCTATCGGCTCGGTATATAAACCGATAGTATTGTGTAGGTTTTTTCTATCGGCTAGGATATAAACCGATAGTAATGTGTATGTTTTTTCTATCGGCTGGGATCTAAACTGATAGTATTGTGTAGACACAGTTAGTATTGGAAACTTTATTCTATCGGTTGTTGTATATGAACCCGATAGTATTGTATAGACACAGTTAGTACTGGAAACTCTATTCTATCGGTTGTTGTATATGAACTGATAGTACTGTGTAGTTTTTCCTATCGGTTATGTACTCGACACGGTTAGTACTGGAATCTTGCACATATACATACAGCAATACAGAGATACATTGGATCATTCACAAATACACCAATATTTACAAATATACACCAATATTCACATATTGAATTTATTCACAAATACACTAATACAGTAATATACACATGCATTGGACGGATTGAATTTATTCACATATTGATCGAGTTTATTCACAAATACATCAATGAATCTATTCACATATTGAGTTTATTCACAAATACAACAATTAACACATTCAATATATATTACACAAGTCAGTTACAATCGATCGTTGATAGCCACTTCTTCCATGACATATTGAGCTCAAATTGTTCGCAGCTCCTTCAATTGAGGCAACTCATATTGCTCTTTCAACATGCCGCTCTGCATATATGCGTGTATGAAGTTAATTAGGATCGTACGTCACATCCAATTAAAGTTCGACTTTGAGTCAGGAAAAATGGTTACCTTAGGGAATTGGGCAAAGTTTCTCCTGATCAGGTCATACATGAATCTCATGACATACAAGCCACATTCCCACGATTGTGGCTACTGATGGCACTGGGAAAATTGCATATGCAAAGACATAAACCCACATTAACTCAAAAGAACTAATTAAGCTTAAATTAAAAGACTCATCATGAGTACTTCCATCTGTATTAATTACCTCATATTCTTTCCAAGAAATTGTTGTGCCCTTCGACGCATCATGCCTCCCTCCAGCACTAGCATAATTTTTGAAAGCCCTGTATTTAATTTAGCATTGCCGGTTAATATGTTATCATTAATTAGCTAGTCAGAGAAAAATTTAAAACAACTATGTTACTTACGTGTCTATGTGCCATGTGAGGGTGAAAACATGCGCCACCTTGTCGCTCATCGAATCGAGGTAATAGACCTCATTCATCCATGGGCAAATGACGGTGAGGACCCAGTGGCCCCTACATTGCATATATAAGCGAACCGTTTCATACATATGTTAGGCGTAACATACAAGAATGAGTTAAATTAGTAGGAAATGCACTAACCTTTGGTGGTACGGCGCAAGGATGAACTCTTGGTCCTGCTGCGCTAGTAGTGCCCTTGATATGTATTCCTCTGCATGTGCTTGGTCGTGCTCTAGCATCATGAGGCTTATTTTCTCTGGGTCGAGGAAACCCACCTTGTCACATGCCCTCATCGACGCCAGCCTATACATGCACCTGGATGCAAAGTAGACATTAGTAAGTAGTGCATACAAAGTGATTAGATTTATGAAATGAACTATGATAACTTCAGACAACAGCAAACTCACAGGACTCCAGTCCGTATGATGGACATATCAAGCTCCCGCCAGTTAAGGAGGCCGAACAAATCCTCGTGGGCCACCAATATGCTCCCGACCTCACGGTGAAAATGACCTGGCCTGAAGTGAACTAAGAAGTTGATGTGGCGCCTAGACCGGGTCAGGTACCACTCGTGGAGACTTCTGGTTATTTGATCCATATTGCGCAGAAGGTACTCCGACACGAGTAGGGACCCGTTCTTGAACGTACCCGGCTGGCTTTGTTTGGCCTTGCCTTTGCCTTTGGCCTTGCCCTTGCCTTTGGGCGGGGAGCGAGTGTATACCTTCAAAGGTTGGGGTGTGGTGCCGCCGGCCTCATTTGATGGCGAAGGGTTTGAGGCCGTCGGAGGAGGCATGGGGGCCGAAGGAGCTCGGTCATGCGTTGTGGCGGGGGTGGTGTCCTCAGGAAGTGAGCTGGTATCCATCGTCCACTTTAAGTACAAACGCATAAGTTAGATTTTGCAGATTGAGTATATTAACTGAGTTGTAAACTACAATGGCTAGGGTTTACCTCCTGTAGTCTAACACCCTTCTTGGGCCACTGTATGTACGAGCCCAATGCCTCGCCAATTGTCCGCATTTCGTCCGTTGGGACGGGCAACGGAAAAGAGCTGTAGCCCGGAAGGGCCATGTCCACCTGTACCTTTGTGAATTCAGGCTCCAGAGGTATGTAGTGGATCCTGACATCCTCCCAAGACTGGTATACAACCCCGTTTGCAACCACTATAGGTTTGTCGCCTATGTTGATCAATAGGCTACAGCTCTCCGGCTTCTGCAATTTGCAACAATTATAACAGGTTAGCGAAACAATTCTAACGTAACGGGAGTGGCATCAACCGAACTGCATATATAGCTCAAGAGTTGCAATACCTCGATCAGGTCCACCGGATCCACGTGAACCTTCGAGCCGCAACTACTCGGCCTGGCAGCGTCGACCTCGACAGCTGGATCTAAACCCTTGGACTGCACAACTCGGCTGAGGCATTCATACTTCTCGTTCATTTGAGCGAACATGTCCGCGAATTGTGCAGTCACATTTGCCCGTATCTTCTGAGATAGCTCCACTTCCCTTTCCTTCCAGCTGCCAGCCTTCTTCGCCTTTTGCCCGGGCTCCGAGAAGCCTTCCTTCCATGGCACCACACCCCCACGGTTCGCGTCCACCCTGGATGCTCCTTGTTCCCTAGAGCCCGGGTAAGGATGTCGTTCTCCCTATGGGGAGTGAACAATCCCTCGGTCGCCTCCTTCGAGCAAGAGATCTGTCACATTCAAAGCTCTCCATTGTGAGGAAGAAATATATACAAACTTGTGCACACACTAGTGATCATAGTTTTTTCTACCACACTCTATGATTCCAACCAGGAAGTTAGCCAACTTATGAGTCGCTGCACGACCTCGACGTCCCTGGGGTTTGGGAAAGCCACAGTCCCCGTGGCCGACACGGTCCCTCTGGCCAGCCACCAGCGCTTGCATCGCTGATTGCTGATCTCGGAGAGTGGTAGGTTAGGTGAGTCGACGAAATTCGACGCCTCGTCTTCAGCCTTCTTCCACTGCTCCTCCTTCCCCACATAGCCGCAAGAGCCGAGCCGGTGTGGGTGGTCGTTCCTCCTCTAGATTGCCTTGTTCTTCTCGCTGAGGGCCTTCGTACCAGAAACAAGATAATTAATGCACCGCTGCTTACTGCATACAATGGTGTAACCAAGCAAAGGAAACATACATACCTTGAACTCAGGAGTCCCCTTCTGTTGGGTGAATTGCTCCCATACCTCCTCTGTTATGAAGGGGTACTTCTCGCATGGAGATTTGCCTTTAGCGAGGAAGGTACTGACGAGGACGCTCTTGAAGGTTTTCCACGTGTTGTTCATGTCCTTCAAGCAAGCTATCTTGGGACCATTGTCGGGGATGTTCCACTTGGCCTATTTCAAATGGTGCATATAAGCAGGACTTACCTAATCTCTGGGATAAACCAAGGGAATGTGATTACTCAAGAGTTCAGTGATTTTGATTAATTTTACCTTCACTTCCGCCCACAGCCTATCCCTCTTGTCGGCCTTGACGTCCTTCCGGCTCTGGACGGTGATCTTCACCCTTTCCTTCGCCAACAAGCCAACATAGGCAGCATAGTGGCCGGTGTTCTTCCCAATCGGTCTCCCGAACTGGTTGAACTCACATGAAAGATCCGCGCGTTTGGCCAAACGGCCCAACATCGTCGCGCCTCGCACCTTCCTCTTGCGTTGGGACGAGGTAGCGCCATCTACGTTCGCCCTCGCCGAATCACTACTATCAGCCGAGGAAGATGCCGACATGGCTTTACCTAAAATTCCATGAACAGACCATCAATTGATATGAAGAAAGGTACATGAAAAAGTTCATAACTAAAATGGAATGGCAATGATGAACCACCTCTTTTTGTTAAAATGTCAAATTTTCATTCAAAAGGCCAAAAATCATAAATTCCTATCAACATGGTCTTCAAAATAGATTTAAAGTGGATTTGTAAACTCAATTTGCAAAGGGTTGTCGAACTGATACCTTCTTGCTTAACATAAAGGTCATTCGATAACTCTTGGTTGTAAAATTAATCCTATTTGGAAAATTTCATCAGAAAAATATATTTCATACAATGAAAATCATTTCTTTAAATTTTCATTTCAAATGTATTTGATTTGAGCAATAGTGGATTCTTTTCACAAATGAAATATGAACTCTGCAAAATTTAGACTTTTCAATGTACTATCGGTTGACAATAACAAACCGATATGACATACTCTATTTCCTATCGGTTTTCCAAGTAAAACCGATAGTACTCAAGTTTGTATTCAGCAAAATATATAAGATTAGCAGTGCAAACTATGCTAGTCTCTCTACAGGAACATAAAGTCTGTTAAAATTTAAATGAACCAAAATTTCAGATGAAAATTAGAAAATGGGAAATAATTAACAGAAAATTCAGATTAGCAGTGCAAACTTTGACATACTCTATTTCCTATCGGTTTTCCAAGTAAAACCGATAGTACTCAAGTTTGTATTCAGGAAAATTTAAAAGATTAGCAGTGCAAACTATGCTAGTCTCTCTGCATGAACATAAAGTCTGTTAAAATTTAAATGAACCAAAATTTTAGATGAACATTAGAAAATGGGAAGTAATTAACAAAAAATTCAGATTAGCAGTGCAAACTATGACATACTCTATTTCCTATCGATTTTCCAAGTAAAGCCGATAGTACTCAAGTTTGTATTCAGGAAAATTTAAAAGATTAGCAGTGCAAACTATGCTAGTCTCTCTGCAGGAACATAAAGTCTGTTAAAATTTAAATGAACCAAAATTTCAGATGAACATTAGAAAATGGGAAGTAATTAACAGAAAATTCAGATTAGCAGTGCAAACTATGACATACTCTATTTCCTATCGGTTTTCCAAGTAAAACCGATAGTACTCAAGTTTGTATTCAGTAAAATATATAAGATTAGCAGTGCAAACTATGCTAGTCTCTGTGCAGGAACATAAAGTCTGTTAAAATTTAAATGAACCAAAATTTCAGATGAAAATTAGAAAATGGGAAATAATTAACAGAAAATTCAGTTTATGGTATTTACTATCGGTTCTAAATAAGAAACCGATAGTGGACTACACTGTATGACAACTTGCTAGTGATTTTCATCAATTCTGTCATTCTCATAGCTATCAAGTTTGTAGTTCATGAATTTTACTCTAGCTTTATGTTTGTAAACCATTGAACCACATATGAACCATTGCATATAAATTTAAGCAATTGACGCGAGCGGTTTGGTCAAGAACACTTACAGTCGTTCGTCGAGTGGCCGGAGGCGGTGGCGCAATGCAGTGGCCAGAGGCAGTGTAGAACCAGACCGATAGTAAAAACATGTAAGTTAGGGTTTGTAGTGTTGGCATTGTTCACTATCGGTTTTATTATTACAAACCGATAGTAAATTAAGAACAGGGGCTCATAACACAGTATCAATCACTATTGGTTATGAACAATAAACTGATAGTAGAGTTTAATTCATATTGGTTTGGCAGTTGAAACCGATAGTAAAATACAATGTTATTGACCCTAAAGGATTTCCCTTAGAACAATTACAGATGATCTCAGTACATCATTTTGCATTGTATTTCACTATCGGTTTTATGATTATTAACCGATAGTAAATTAATCCACTGTACAAGAGCAAACCAAAATGTAGAACATGGTCTCATAACACAAAATTAAATACTATCGGTTATGACAATAAACCGATAGTATATGTTAATTTCATATCGGTTTGGAAGTTGAAACCGATAGTAGAATACTGTTAAATTGACCTAAAGGGATTTCCTGAGAACAATTACAGATGGGTCTCAGTACATTATTTTGCACTTGTAAAGACACCTGAAACCCCATGCAAATGACTTCCAATAATTTTGAAATAAATTAATAGTAAAGACCAATCATGGAATGAAAATTTGTAGTTTTCATATTGATTTGTGAAAAGAATCAATTATTGCTCAAATCAAGTACATACTCCAATTGAAATGAAAATTTGCATAAATGATTCTCAATGCATCACGTATGTTTTCCCAAAGAATTTTTGAAAAATGATTTGAAGAATTCTTCGATTAAAGATCCAAGTAATATACGTCACTTACATATTGCAAATTAGTCAAGAATGGTTGTCCACCCATAATCCTTCTTCGTGGTCATCTCGTAGGTAACTTGTTTCGTCAATATCTTCGGTAGGGACAGATTGAAGAATTCCATCTAAAAATGGAGGTAGTTCGTCGAACTGATCATACTCTTCTTCATCCACAACGTCTTCGACCCCAACAATACGTCTCTTACTGTGAAGGACAACGTGCAACTTTGGGTTGGCCGGGTCAACGATGTAGAACACCTGTGTGGCTTGCTCAGCAAGTATGAATGGATCATCTTGGTGTGCGACTCTACTGAGATCGACGAGAGTAAACCCATAATTGTCGACTTTAACACCTCAAGGGATTTCGACCCATTGGCATCGAAACAGAGGAATCTTAAGTAATACATAATTGAGCTCCCATATTTCCTCAATAACACCGTAATATGAGTCGACTGCCCTTACTGCCCTGGCATCCTCCAAAATAGCAAGTAGTGTCACTCCACTACATTGCATAGTACTCTTCTCGTCCTGAGTTCTTGTGTAAAATGAATAGCCGTTGATGTCATACCCCTGCCAAGTCCCTACAGTAAATCTAGGCCCTCTGGCCAACCATGTAACAACTTCATCTACGTCGCCCTCAGAAGGTTGCAGGACTCTATTTTCGATCTACCCAGCAAACTTCCTATTATGTTCTCTGGTGACCCAAATCTCTGGCTTCGAGGGATTCTGTTTTCGTAACATTTCCTTGTGCTCGTGTATGTATGGCTCCACCCCCATCATGTGCTGTAAGACCCAAAAATGGTCTTTTGCATACAGATTACTAGAGGGGACGACTGCTTTAAATCCAATCGTTCCAATGCCCTGAAGCCCACCCTCATGCCGGGACGTAGGAACGCCAATTGGGTCAACCCCGGCCATATAGTTGGTGCAAAATTCGATCACCTCCTCGGCGGCATAACCTTCAATGATACTGCCCTCAGGCCGATGTCGATTCCTTACATATCCCTTCAATATACCCATAAATCTCTCAAATGGATACATGTAGAGCGCAGGAACACGGGTCCACAAAACTTAATTTCTCTGACAAGGTGAACTATTAGATGGACCATAACATCAAAAAAAGATGGAGGGAAATACATCTCCAGCTGACAAAGAGTTGTAGTCACATCGCGTTGCAAATCGTCCAGTCCATCCAGATCAATTACCTGCAAGGACACAGTTGCAGCAAATATTCAGATCCAAAAAATCTGACAAGTTCTACGAATGGAGCTAATTAACTTGCTAGGAGTACACGCTTATGTACCTTGCCAGATATTGTGCTGAAGAAATAACATAGCTTTGTAATTGTCTCTCTGACTTTGACTGGGAGAATGCCTCTGATAGCAATGGGAAGCATTTGTGACATCAGTACGTGACAATCATGGGACTTCAAACCAACCAGTTTCAAGTCTTTCATGGACACAAGTTTTTTCAAGTTTGCAGAATACCCGCATGGAACTTTGACACCATGTATGATCCGTTTGAGACCTAGTCTTTGTTTTCGCACTAGGCTCACCCAGATTCTAATATGCGGAATAACGGGATCTTACTCGGAAATACCGAAACCCAAAGTAATTGTACAACTCTTTATTTCAAAGAGGGCTTTACACGTCGAACGTTAGACACACTTGTCTACGTTGAAGGAACTATAAGTGTCTAAAACTCAAATAAGTTCTATGACTCTTCGATGATCTAAACTAGACCTATTACAAGGTATTTATAGTCCAATCGTATGAGTACGTATCAGACTCAATATACTAAACGTATTAGACTCATATAACTAATCCTAAATAGATAAGCTTAGTTATACACATTCGGATCGGATTACAATTCCGAACAGGGAGCGAATTCCTTTTCCTGGTCGTGAACCAATCCAGGGTCGCGAAACCTTTCCGAACACGGTTAAGGTCGCAAAGCCGTATGCGATCAGGACTTGGTCGCGAATCCGTATGCGATCAAGACTTGGAGATCCTCCCGGATCATGACTCCCTTGTTGAGAAGGAGCCAACCCCCGTTGCGACCTCTCGATCAAATTGGAGATGTGGAAATTGGGCTTGTCCATCTTCTTTTGTGTACCACTTTGCCGCACGTGCTCGTTGATCTTTCCGACCGATTCGAAAAGTCTCCTTTGTGCCACTGCGGGTGGTAGTCACCTTCCTCTCCAGAATCACATCTTCACGTAAAGGTTCACCTCGTTGATAGACCAAGTCTTCAACAGATGGTACTATGGTATCTGGCTCATCATCCAACATTGAAGGCTCGAAGAGTTTGAGGTGCTCAACATTGACAACCGAGTAAATATCCATGTATGGAGGTAACTCAAGCTGACAAGCATTATTACCCACTTTCCGCAAAATCCGAAAAGGACCATAACGAATGGGTTTGAGCTTCTTACCTTCACCTTTAAATCTCTCCTTACTCAAATGTAACCATACCATATCACCTTCTTGAAATTGCGCATCAACTCGGTGCCGATCATGTCGCGCCTTGTACTTGAGTTGAGCTTTCAGCAAGTTCTGTTCAATCTCACGATGGAGTCGTTGAATACCTTCCAGGAACTTTTGTGCTCGATCCTGATCAGATGCTTCCTTGCTGTTCTGTGCTGAGGTAGGGATCACAAACTCCAGGTCAAATGGACTCTGTGGTAGAAATCCTAAACAGACCTCAAACGGCGACTTTCCAGTCGAACCATGCATTGCTCGATTAAAAGCAAACTGTAGGTACGGTATGCTTTCATCCCAGGTCTTCAGGTGCTTCGAGTTATATCCTCTCAAGAGATGAACAACTGTGCGATTAACCACTTCAGTTTGACCATCAGTTTGCGGATGAAAAACAGTACTCCTCTTTAGCTTGGTGTCCATCATCGTCCAGAGCGATGGCCAAAAATGACTAAGGAACCGGGTATCGCGATCAGACACAATAGAAGTCGGCAGTCCGAAGTGTGTCCAAACGTGTTGAAAGAATACCCGAGCTGCTTCTTCTCCCATGATAGTCTTTCGACAAGGTATAAGAACAATCATTTTGGAGAACCGATCAACGACCACGAATAGATAGTCATTGCCACGTCGGGTCTTAGGCAATCCTCCCAAGAAATCCATGGATATGCTCTCCCATGGTCGTGATGGAACTGGCAAAGGAGTGTACAAACCTAATTTCGGTTTGCCGGTTTCGAGATGCTGCAGAGACCGCAGCCTCGAACAAACCTAGCCACATCTTGCTGCATACGCGGCCAGAACACATGTCGGTGAAGATTTTACAACGTCTTTGTAACCCCAAAGTGACCAGCTACCTTCGATGTGTGTGCTTCTCGCATCCATTGAGTTCGAGGTGCTCCACGAGGTATGCAAAGTAAGTTGCCTTTGTACAAGAGTCCTTCTCGACGAACGAACTCCGTAGGTTTCCCTGTTTCGAGCTCAGTCAGTACTGTTTGAAAAACAGGATCTTCACTGTACATAGTGGCATAGTCATCATGACATGAGGGCTTGATCTGCATGAATGCTGATAAACAGAGGGCCGTAACTGGTGGTCGCGACAACATGTCCGCCAATTTGTTGTGTACGCCCTTCTTGTACTTAATCACCAGATTGAACTGCTGCAGATACGACATCCACTTCATGTGCCGAGCTTGCTGTAGCTTGGACTGAGTTTGCAAATATTGCAATGGTTGATGGTCGGTGTGGACAACCGTCTCTTTACCCAAAAGATAACACCGCCAATGTTTCACGGCCTGATGCAGTGCGCATAACTCCTTATCATAAGTCGGATAGTTCTTCTGAGCTCCCTGGAATAACTCGGAGTGATATGCCACTGGTCGACTTTCTTGCATAAGCACTGCGCCCATCGCATAACCTGAGGCATCAGTTTCCAGCTCGAACGGTTTCTGGAGATTCGGCAAAGCTAACACAGGCGCCTCGCTGATCTTCCTTTCCAGCAAGAGAAACGTGTCCTCATGTTTCCCTGTCCACTCGAACTTCTGATCGATCCTAGTTAATGCATGCAATGGAGAAGCCACAATCGAGAAGTGTCGGATGAACTTCCGAAGATATTGGCATGCTCCCACAAAACTATGCACATACGTAACTGTTCGTGGTCGCGGCCACTCGCGAATCACTTTTACCTTATCTGGGTCGATTTGCAACGTACCGTTGCCGACCAGGAATCCAAGGTAAAGTAGAGTTTGCTGGCCGAACTCGCACTTCTTACAGTTGAGGCGAAGTCGATGTTGCCGAAGCTGATCGAACACCTTTTCGACATGAATGAGGTGCTCATCCCACGAACGACTATAAACTAGAATGTCGTCGAGGTAAACGATCACAAAGTCGTCGATGAACTGTCTCAAAACGTCATTCATAAGACGCATGAAAGTTGCCGGGGCGTTGCAGAGACCAAACGGCATGACCAGCCATTCGAACAGACCTTGTTGTGTTTTGAACGCGGTCTTCCACGTATCCTCCTCTCGGATGCTGACTTGATGATATCCTGACTTAAGATCCAATTTCGAGAAGACAACAGCATGCTTCAACTGGTCTAGCAGGTCATCAATACGAGGAAGGGGGTACCGGTTCTTGATGGTGATCTTGTTTAGTGCTCGGTAGTCGATGCACATATGCCAAGTCCCATCTTTCTTTGGTACTAACACCACAGGAGATCCACAAGGTGAACTACTCGGTTGAATGACACCATTGTTCAGCAACTCACCAAGTTGTCTCTTGATCTCTTCATTCTCCAATACTGAGTTGCGATACATACTCAGATTGGGCAGTGTCGCATCGGACACAAGCTGAATTTCGTGCTCGACTGGACATTTCGGCGGACGACCCTGGGTAGTCTCGAACAGATCACTGTATTTCTCCAGCAGTCCCGACAAACGACCAGAATCCTCTCGGCACGCCAGCGACAATGCTGGTCGAGTACCCTCACCTTGAGCAATGGGTCGAATCATGACAAGCACATACTTGTGACATGCATTAACAATTCGTTTGGCTTGATTTGCCGTAATCAAGTTCGAAGTGTTGACGTGGATGTCTCTACTGATCACGAACTTAACTCCGTCTTTGGTGAGGTCGTACTCTTGCGCTCGCCGATGGAAGTGAGCGTCTCGATCATACAGATACGGACTCCCAAAGATCACCTGACAGATATCGATAGGGACAACATCGCATTGCACCTCATCGATATATCGTGCAGAGATCGCAAACTTCAACACACACTGACTCGTAATCTGTTGGTTCACGTCGGATGTAAACCAACCCAGCGGATATGGTCGCGGGTGTGTGGTTGTCTTCAAACCAAGTCGCCAAACCAGTCCAGCGGAGACCAGATTCTTCTGACTTCCTGGATCGAATATCGCTGCGACCACTTCGTGCTTCACCTGGATGTTGATGGTGAACAAGTCCTCCGTTGGGTGATGGTCGTTCGGTGGATCGGAACCCTTCTCCTTCGGCATTGCCATCAGAGACAAGGTCGTATCCGCCTCATTAACCGAATTCACTCGGACAACTTCTTCGTCGGGTGAAGTCGCAGTAGCCATGGCTGTTCTTTTCCCTGGTCCATTTTTCTTTGGTCAAAGTTCAGGATGAAGCTTGTAACATTTGTCCTTGGTATGCCCCACGACTTGACAATGTTCGCAAAAGGCACCTGTGCCCGATTTTGAAGCGTTCTTCTTCGGACTCAGCTTTTTCTTTGTCGAGGTCGCACTTTCATTCGTGCTTTTGTCGCTGCGAGATTTGTTCTTCTTCTCGATCGCCATAGCAGTTGTGCTCGCGGTTGCAATGTCTTGGACACCGAACAGACTTAGCTCAGTACTGATCGATTTCTGAAGTCCAGATGTGTACTTCCGAAATACCTGAGGGTCGGATAGTGAGATGCCAATGACCATTGCTTGTCGCCGAAACTCTGTCGTATAGTCTTGGACGGTCTGGTCGCGCCGTTGATACAATCTGTGCCAACGCTCCCATCTCTCCTCAAGGTAACCCATCGGATAGAATTCTTGTCACAGAAGTCGTTT
This sequence comes from Pharus latifolius, assembly GCA_019359835.1. NCBI lineage: Eukaryota > Viridiplantae > Streptophyta > Magnoliopsida > Poales > Poaceae > Pharus > Pharus latifolius. The sequence continues at coordinate 18,392,046 of CM033325.1, read as the reverse complement.
GAATTGACCCCACGCAAGGTCGTCAGCTTCAGCACTGGCGACAAGGGCCTTCCACCATGTCTTGGCGTGGTCCTTCATCTTCAAAGGTGCAAATTTGACCTTTTGAGCGCTACTGAACCCTTTAAGGTCAAAGTAGGTCTCAAGTTGGTCGATCCAAGAATCCAGCTTCTCGGCATCGATCACCCCATCATATATGGGTATATCAATCTTAGCGTCGACTTTAAAAGATCCGACAGCTAAGGAGGTGTTGGCGAAGTCGTCGGTCTTGTGGTCGCCTTCGTCTTCATCTTCGTCTGCCCTGCGCAAGTCTTCACCAGTCTTCTCACCCATAACCTTCCCTACTTCAGGAGGTACAATCATGGCCTGCTGCTTAATCCAAGCAAGCACGGTTTCCATGTTGGTGGAGAGCTTAGCCACTTTTTTGGCTAGGTTAGCTTGAACGGAGGTATCGTCAGACATTGTCGGAGACGCGGCTGTAGGAACCGTCAATTGATCGCCTGGAATTTCGCCGAAGTTTTGTAACCCTGGCGAGTCTTCACCATCCACAGGATAGGAAAGTCGCTCTGATACCAACTTGATCCGTTTGAGACCTAGTCTTGGTTTTCGCACTAGGCTCACCCAGATTCTAATATGCGGAATAACGGGATCTTACTCAGAAATACCGAAACCCAAAGTAATTGCACAACTCTTTATTTCAAAGAGGGCTTTACACGTCGAACGTTAGACACACTTGTCTACGTCGAAGGAACTATAAGTGTCTAAAACTCAAATAAGTTCTATGACTCTTCGATGATCTAAACTAGACCTATTACAAGGTATTTATAGTCCAATCGTATGAGTACGTATCAGACTCAATAACCTAAACGTATTAGACTCATATAACTAATCCTAAATAGATAAGCTTAGTTATACACATTCGGATCAGATTACAATTCCGAACAGGGAACGAATTCCTTTTCCTAGTCGTGAACCAATCCAGGGTCGCGAAACCTTTCCGAACACGGTTAAGGTCGCAAAGCCGCATGCGATCAGGACTTGGTCGCGAATTCGTATGCGATCAGGACTTGGAGATTCTCCCGGATCAATGTAGGCACTGACAGAGTTCTGTTTTTTCTTTTTTTGACAAAGTATAGCAGGCCGGGGGGAGGTATGTCCGCTTTCCCTTCTCCAACGGTGCAAGCTCAGTCCTTATGCCCATGTCGAGCATGTCACGGCAAACGTTGATGCCATCTTTCGTCTTTCCTGGAATGTTCAACAACAAACCAATCAAACTGTCACAAACATTTTTGTCTACGTGCATGACATCAATGCAATGACGAACTTGTAAGTGCTCCCAATATGGTAGATCCCAAAGAATCGATCTCTTCTTCCAAACATTTTTTCCTGGAGGTTTAGAACATTTACCGAACTCAACTTTGATATCCTTCATGCGCAAGTAAAGCTCCTTACCAGTCACAAACACTGGGGCTGATCCTTTCTCAGGCTTCCCATTGAACGACTTCCTATTCTTACGGTAGGCGTGATGCATCGGAAGGAATCTGCGGTGACCCATGTACACTGTTTTTCTGCAGTTCGATAACCACATGCTTTCAGTTTCATCCAGGCAAATAGGACAAGCCTTGCCTCCTTTCGTACTATACCCCGACAAATTTCCATAGGCTGGGAAATCATTTATGGTGCAAAATATCATGGCCCGCAACATGAAATTCTCTCGCTTATGTGCATCCCACACCTGCACCCCTTCGCTCCACAATTTATGTAAGTCCTTGACTAACGGTGATAGAAACACGTCAATATCATTCCCGGGTTGTCTGGGTCCTAAAATTAGTAACGACATCATGATGTACTTGCGCTTCATACATAACCAAGGAGGAAGATTGTAGATGCATAAAAGAACCGGCCAAGTGCTATGACGACTGCTCATATTTCTGTGTGGATTCATACCATCCGTACTCAGCCCAAACCTTATATTCCTCACTGCGCCGCCAAACTCACCAAATGTTCTGTTAATGTTTCTCCGTTGAATGGAATCAGCTGGATGTCTTAGTTTTCTGTCTTGTTTCCGACGTTCAATATGCCAACGCAAGTACTTTGCATCTTTCGGATTTGCAAACAGCCGTTTCAATCTAGGAATCACAGGCAAATACCACACAGTTTTGGCCAGAGGCCCTTTCTTTACCTCATCACATCCATTGTGATAAGTTCTGTCCCCATGCTTATACCGCGATGCACCGCATCTTGGACAAACATGCAAATCCTCGTACTTGTTACGGTACAGAACACAATCATTTGGGCATGCATGTATTCTTTCGATTTCCATTCCCAACGGACACAATAGTTTTTTGGCCTGGTAAACCGATCTTGGCAACTCATTTCCCTCTGGAAGCATGTCCGCTAACAGATCCAATAGCGCCGTGAAACTCTTATCGCTCCAACCGTTGCTTGCCTTAAAGTTATATAATCTCAACACAGAAGACAACTTTGTAAATTTTGTACATCCGGGGAACAAAGGCTTCTCAGAATCAACAATTAATTTCTCAAATTTAGCTAAATTGTTTTCGCTGTAATCTTCTTCTACATCACGTAACATTTCATCTAAATTGTCGTCATCTACATGGACTTCCGAATGAACATTACCAATGTTCTGATCATGATCATCATTACTGCAATCCACTTCCGGGTGCTGCTGAGTGGTAGTGGTGCTCGTTTCCTCAAGATCTTCACCATGCCATATCTAACGGGTATAGCGTGAGTTAAAACCACGACGAATCAAATGACTCCTAATCTGATCAGAGTTGTCGAACCTTTTTAAGTTCATACAATCTATACAAGGACAATGCATATCTTTCTCTCCCTTCTTCGCCTTTTCTTGCTCAGCAAATTTAATAAACCCATTCACACCCTCCAAATACTCAACAGTAGTACGTTTTATTCCATACATCCAATATTCTCTGTCCAACTACAATTATTTCACAAAATTGACAAATTGAAATAAATAATTAATGACTCAGGGCATGCATATATGCATGAAACATAATTAGCTAGGCCATATGTGTGTACAGCTGCTTAATTACATTAAATGGATTTGTATATATAAAACCTAATTAACTTGATGCATTAATTGGAAGAGCCAGCTAGCTAGCTGCTTAACTTCAGCAAGCTATAGCTAGCTAGCCAACCTAGCCTTCTAGCTAGTTTGGAGCTACATGTATCTAGTTTAATGAATTGCAAGTAGAGAGAGAGAGGGAGAGTCTGAAAGAGTGATCGAGAGAGAGAGAGAGGTGATGAGAAGATGACAATACAGAGGGGATCGAATTATCAACCTCTCAGCTAGCTTCTCTAGATCACTCTAGCTTGGAGCGTGGATGCACGTACGGTAGAAATGATTCCAACATGCAGAGCGCAAAGCAGGGGTCGACCTAATTAAGTTGTATAATTTTACTATCGGTTCAAAAACACAAACCGATAGTAAAATAAGGTCCCCACTGTCATAACAATTAGTTTATATGACATCATTTTACTATCGGTTTGTTTTATATAACCGATAGCAAACTTTTCTATATTATATCTGTTGGGGGAAATCTCCGCGAGACTAAGTCCAGGTAAGTTGCGTCACATGCGCCCGGGGACATGGCCTCCGGTGCCTCCCCGGGCGCTGCCGTTTAGCCCCCCGGGACATGTCCTCCGGGGCCTCCCCGGGAGCCGCCATTGGCCCGGGGACCTGTCCTCCGAGGCCTCCCCGGGCGCCGCCATTGGCCCAGGGACCTGGCCTCCGAGGCCTCCCTGGGCGCCGCCTTTTGACTATCGGGACCTGGCCTCCGGCGCCGGTCCCGGGCGCCGCCATTGGCCCGGGGACCTAGCCTCCGGGGCCTCCCCGGGCGCTGCCATCTTGGCCCCCGGGACCTGGCCTCCGGCGCCAGTCCCGGGCGCCGCCTTTGGCCAGGGGACCTGGCCTCCGGGGCCTCCCCGGGCGCCGCCATCTTGGCCCCGGGGACCTGGCCTCCGGCGCCGGTCCCGGGCGCCGCCTTTTGGCTCTCGGGACCTGGCCTCCGGCGCCGGTCCCGGGTGCCGCCATTGGCCCGGGGACGTGGCCTCCGGGGCCTGCCCCGGGCGCCGCCTTTTGGCCCCCGGGACCTGGCCTCCGGCACCGGTCCCGGGAGTCACCTTTGGCCCGGGGACCTGGCTTCCGGTGCGTGTACCGGGCCTCGTTGCCCTTCTAAAGGTAAAGTCTCTGGTAGTTGATCACGTGCAGGTCACGCGAGGAGCGCCTCGGGAATCAACGACCACCTGTCAAGCATCCAAGACGTTTGATCGGGAGAAGGATGTTCCTACCCCTCAATCCGATGGTGGCTTCCGGGGTAGATAGGTGTTTTTGCTTCTTTTTGGGGCTATAAATAGCCCTTGTACCCCTCAGTTGTAAGCAAGTGATTCATATTGCTTGGAATAGCTAAACTCACAGGTGTGCTCTGGAAGCCTCTCCCCCGGAGAGAGCCTCCCCAGCCGACTCCTGTCGGGAGCGCACCGACAGGACTAGGGCCCCCACCGGGACCCGAACCTGTATAAATCCTCGTGTCATTTCTTGTGTTTGTTCGGCGGGGGAGGACCGGTCACCCGGTCAGCCCGCGCCGCGTAATCTTCGCTAGGATCGTTCACAAAACCTGCCGGGGTATTCGTAATACCACGACAGTTGGCGCCGACCGTGGGGACTTGTGACAAGACGCCATGGCTCCCCCAAGAACATGGGCTCGCACCCTTCCCGGTGACGCCGATCTCGGAGACCTGGCGCTGCCCGTCCGGGACACTACTGTCCCGGTGCTTCCTGTTGGAGGCGGCCAAGCCCAGGTACCACCTCCCTCCTTTCCTCTTAACTTAGGTGCTTCTACCTCCAGGTCGCTCTCGGTGACCACGGGGACCTCGGCCGGGACCAGTCTCCCCCCGACGGCCCCCCCGGCTCCCCGGGACGCCCTGCTTGAGGCTCTCGTGGAGGGCCAGCTCCACGCCCAGCGCTCAATGGATGAGCTGCTCAGCGTGTTGGCGCGGCCTCCAGCCCCCACATTTGCGTCGCACCCATACCCGGGGACTATGCCGCCGTTTATGGGTTACCCGGCGGCCCCTCCGGCCTCCGGAGGTCTGGCCGCCCCGTATGATCCCGCCGGGGGGTTCCCTCCCCCTGCGGGATATTCGTCCGGACCCTTCCCGGCACCCGCGCCCGTCCCGGTGCCGGGGGGCTACTTCACGCCCGGGCCCTTCGTGGCACCAGGGGGGTACCCCGTTCTAGGCCCATTCCCGGGGCCAGGGGCCCATTTCATGCCGGGGGTTTTTCCTTACGCCGGGAGCCAGTCCCGCCCCTCGCGTCGCGTTTACCGCACCGGGGGCGGTCGACAGAGCAACTCCCGTGCCTCAGCGAACTCCCCCTCGCATCGGCTCCCCGGTCCCGGACGTCGCCGCGGGGGCTCCCCCCTCGCCGGTTCCAGATGTTACAGGGGCTTCCCCCTTTCCGGTTCCGATCGTTGCCACGGGGGCTCCCTCCACTTCGGTTCCAAACGTCGCCGTGGGCCCCCCTCCCCTGTTCCGGATAATCCAGGGGCTTCCCCCTTTCCGGTCCCGGGGGTATTCGCAGGGGGCTCCCCCCAGCCGGCCCCGGAAGCCTCCGGGCCAGTAGCTACAGTGCATAAGCTCCCACCCTCGGTGGGACAGGTCCGTTTCGCCGGGGGGAGGTCGAGCGAATGCATTCACCTGAGCGCGGGGAGGAACTTCCCCCCGGCCGCGGGCGTGGGGAGCCTCGCTCTCGCACTGGTCGGGGGAAGAGACCTGCTGAAGAGCCAGCCTCTCCGGAGGAGAGCCCGGACGTCCGGGAACTCAGCCCCGGTCCAGAAGAGAAGCGTCGCCACCGCCACTCCGGCGGACCTCTTGGGCCGCTCCCCGACTCTGATAACGAGGGTTTGTCTCCCGTCAAAGAAGACAGCGACCGGGGCTCTCCCCGGGAAGTGCAGGGGGCTAATCAGCCCCTGTGCCGAAGACTTCGTAGCATCCGATGGCCGCGGCCCTACCGCCCCCCGCACATCGAGCACTATAACGGTGAGGCAGACCCTTACGAATTTGTGCAGGTTTACTCCACAGCCATCTCCGCGGCTGGGGGGGACGAGACGGTACAATGCAACATCTTCCCCCTCTACCTCACCGGCATCGCTCGCTCCTGGTTCTACAATCTGAAGGCCGGCTCCATCAAGTCTTTCACGCAGCTCAAGCGGGAGTTCTGCGCGAACTTCCAGGGGAACTATATGCGCCCGCTGGACTCCTCGCAGCTATACACTGTCCGGCAGAGGACTGGGGAAACCATCAGAAGCTTCTTCAAGCGCTTTGCTCAGGTGAAGAGCAAAGTGGCCCACGTCCCCGACTCTACGATCATCGAAGCCTGCAAAAGCGGCATCCTCCCGGGGGAGCTCCACCGAAGGCTCTCCCGGAGCTGCCCCTCTTCCGCCGACGAGATCTTCAACGTACTCGAAAAGTACGCTCGGGCGGAGGAAGATGACATCTGGAAGAAGACCCATGGGGCTCCCACCCCCGCCGACTGGGGGGCCAGGGATCCCCTCAAGTGCCCTGGGCAGGGGGGCCGTAACGATCCACGGCCTCGGGACACCTTTGTCCTCGAGGGCGGAGGCGGCTCGCGTGACCCCCTGAGGGGCAACCACCCCTTCCCCAAGCCGAAAGGCCATGGGGAAGGACAGTCTTCGCGCGGCCAGGAAGGCCCCGCGGGGAGAAGGCGGGAAGGACCGTGGTGCAGCTTCCACGGGTCCAGTACCCACGCTACCCGAGACTGCAGCCAGCTATTGCAGCACTTCGCGGCGTTCCTCGACTAGCGCGGGCAGGGGGGGACTCCGGCCTCCTTGCTCCCTCGGCCAGCTGTTCCGGTCCTTCCCGCTCCCGCAGGGGGTCAGCAGACGCAGACGCAGGAGGGGGAGCCTTCAGAAGCTCTCCCCTTTCAAACTTCTCAGTGCCACATCAACGTCATCGTGGGAGGGTCCGCCTCCGAGCGGAACTCTAAGCGCCAGCGAAAGGAGTACGCGCGCGAGGTCAAGGTTGTGGGGGTGCTACACGCGTCCCCGCCACCTAAGTGGTCGGACGTCCCCCTCACCTTCACGGTGGAAGACGCGCGAGGGGTTCGCTTCCCCCACGACGACGCGCTTATTGTCTCCGCGACCATCTACAACTGCCACCTGGCCCGCGTCCTTGCGGACAGCGGGAGCTCTGCCGACGTCCTATTCCTGAAGGCCTTCAAAGAGATGCAGGTGGATGAGAAGCTCCTGCAGCCCGCAGCGGGACCCCTACAAGGTTTTGTTCCGGGGAAGGCGATCCACCCCGTGGGCAAGGTAGATCTTCCTGTGACGTTGGCACCCCGGAGAACTACCGGACCAAGCTGGTCCACTTCGACGTAGTGGACCTCCCCTCCTCCTACAACGCGATTATGGGGAGGACCACAATCAACCGGCTGGGGGTTGCCACCCATCAAAGCTACCTCTGCATGAAGATCCCCGGGCCGCATGGCGTGATCAGCGTCCGGGGAGACCAAGACATGGCCCGTGCTCTGTACGAGCGTGCCGCCGCCACGATCGGAAGCGTCAACATCATTGAGGCTCCCGGGGGGAGGTCTCCCCCCTGGAACCAGATGTCACGGTGATACCTACCGGGAGGCCCCTTCCCAAGCCACGTCTGGAAGGGGGCCTCCGGAAGATCCTGCTGTCCCCGGAACCAACAACGTAACCGAGTTCGAGGCTTTGCTCCTCAGGTTACGCTGTGCGCGTTCCCCGGAGATCCGACGTCTCCTGCTGAAGGGAGATTCTCAGCTCGTAATTTGCGAAATGGACAAGCCTTACCTGTGCCATGACGCAAAATTGAGTCTTTTATTTTGTAGGAAGTGCGAAAGATGCCAGGGCCCTTCGTGGCGCCGGGGGAGTACCCCGTTCCAGGCCTATTCCCAGGGCCGGGGGCCCATCTCATCTCGGGGGTTTTCCCTACGCCGGGAGCCAGTCCTGCCCCTCGCGTCGCGTTTACCGCACCAGGGGCGGTCGACAGAGCAGCTCCCGTGCCTCAGCGGACTTCCCCCTGCATTGGTCCCCCGGTTCCGGACGTCGCCTCAGGGGCTCCCCCCTCGCCGGTTCCGGATGTTACAGGGGCTTCCCCCTTTCCAGTTCTGGTTATCGCCACGGGGGCTCCCTCTCCTTCAGTCCCGAACGTCGCCGCGGGCGCCCCCTCCAGGGTTCTGAATGACACAGGGGCTTCCCCCTTTCCGGTCCCGGGGGTCTTCACAGGGGGCTCCCTACAGCCTGCCCCGGTAGCCAGCATCACGTCCCGGGCCGCCAACCAGCATCTTCGCCTTGGGGACCTTGTCCTCAAGCGCGTGACGGACCCCCAAGCCCAGGGTAAGCTCTCCCCCAAGTGGGAGGGCCCCTACAGGATCTCCGCGGTCCTGGGCTCGGGGGCTTACAAGCTCTCCAACCTTCAAGAGCAGGAGCTGAAGCACACGTGGAACTTGCGTTTACTTCGCAAGTTCTACGTTTAGCCTTATGGGCCTGTCCCCTCCCCTGGAGCGATCACGCCGGAGGGGGAGGAGGGACACTGTATTTACTTTTCCTCCCCTTTCGCGACTTCGCAGGGGGCGGCACTATACTTCATTTTATTAGCAGTACATAGGTCTTGCTCTTCAACTGTCTCATTGCAGGTTCTCCTCATTACCGCCCCTAGGGGCGATGCCCTCCCCGCGAGGACGCCCTCCCTGCGAGGATGCCCTCCCCGCGAGGAAGCCCTCCCCGTGAGGAAGTGGGCCCAGACCCAGCAAGTCCCTCCTGTAGGGTGGCTAACGATCAGCCCTCGTGGACTGAGGGTGTAAGCGGCAACCCGGTCCCCAGCGGTCGCGGTAACGACTCACTTTGGGAGACTAGTCCCCTGCCCAAACACTCAAGACCCGTCATCGGGCACTTCCTCCTCCGGGAGTAGACGCTCTCCCCAGTGGGACGTCTAATGGCTTTCTTGGATATCTCTTCCTCCTTCGGGAGTAGACGCTCTCCCCAGTGGGACGTCTAATGGCATTCTTGGATATTTGGTCCCCGGCCGGAGACCCTATTCCCGGCTCCCCGTCCTCACGGCGACCGGATGATTGTCTCCTGGAGAAGTTACGGATTTCTCGGACATTTCTTCCCCGGTGACCCTATTCCCGGCCCCCCGTTCTCACGGCGACCGGACGATCATCTCCTAGGAAGCTCGCCTCTGGAAATCTCATCGGGTTTTCTTGGATGTTTCTTCCACACGAGGCCTTATTCCCGGCTCCCCGTTCTCACGGCGACCGGACGATTGTCTCCCGGAAGGTCTTTCCCTCGGAAACCTCATTAAAATTTTCTAACTTAGAAAAATTCTCATGCTACAGGTCACTTCCACCCCGGGGGCCTTGCTACCCCCACAGCGCGCGGAGCTACCCTGCGGCCCGCTGTGGGCGGGGGGGATAAGGAACCCCCGGGTGTCGACCGCACCGCCCACGTTCAAACTTAGCTCATCCTTGTCAAAAGGAGTCATCCAGACCATCCAAGAAGAAAAGAAAAAATAAAAAGACGACAAAGAAGAAAAGCAACAACACAGCTTTATTCATCGTCAAACCCGGAGGACATCTTCCCCCTCCGGTGGGCATCGGAAACGGTACAACCCGGGTCCTAACCCGGGGGATTCTCTACATCCTAAGGCTCCTACGCCTAATACTCCCGGAGGCTCTCCGCTAGCTCCCGGGCCAAGTCCCGGTACAATGCGCGCACGCGGCGCCGAGCGTCCCGGAGCACATCTTCGGGCCAGAACTCGTATCCCGCCGGGGGAAGTATCCGAAGAGGAGGTATCATCCAGAACCCCGGACGCGGGGGGGATAATTCGGCGCGATGATTGTCATAATTGTCCAAGTGCCACTCCGGATGCCACCTTAACCGGACGGGATCCTGGACGGCGTCCTCGCTGCGCTCCCCAGAGATGAGGCTTAGCAATATTAAAGCCGCTTGGGCGTCCCCCGGAGAGCCCCTCCCGGACCTTCGCCCGGGAGTAACCTCCCGGGAACCCTGGTAACATTGCATTCAATTCAAAGACTTAGAAAAATTTCTAACTCTATTGCATTCAAAATATCTTTTTACAAGTGTCCGGGGCTTCTTCTAAGAAGATACCGGGATCGAAAGTCCTAAGAAAGGAAAAGGGTCCTAACTAAGACCCGGGGGGAGGCTCACTTTTTCATTGGCGTCCTCCCCCCGGGGGGCTTCCACCGGTGCCGGGGCTGGGGCGTCTGCGGCCGGAGGTGCCGGTGCCGGGAACCTCACCCGGATGATCCGGTCGTAGAAGCCCCCGGCGAGCTGCTCCACCTCCCGGCGCGAGGGCTCGAAGAACTCGGGGAAGCTCCGCGGGATGCGGCCCCCGATCGCCCGGGCGCCCACTCCCCGGTGCTCGACCAGCCCGGCCGCGGCTGCGACGACGGGGATCGCCCGGCCTCACGCCCGAGCATTCGCTGCCTCCGGGATCACGGAGACTTGTGCGTTAAGAAAACGCACAGCCTTCGCGAGCGTGGCCGGGGGCACCTCCGAGCCACCCCCGGAGCCAAGGCTTACGCCAAGGCTCTCGAGGGCCGAGCGGATGGAGTGGCCCGCGTCCACCACCTCCCGGACGCTCGACCCCTCGAGCTCCCGGAAGGCCTCCTCCTTCACCTTCGCCTCCTCCTGGAGACGGCCGTTGACAGTCTCCGAGATGTGGACCTGGGCTCGAACCCGAGCCAGCTCCTGGAGAGCTTCGTCCCGCTGACTCAAGAAGGAGGCGGCCCTGTCCTCCGCGTCCTTGAGCAGCCGGATGACGCGCTACTCGACGCCCCAAGTAAATGCTGCTCCCTACAAATTCCAGTGTTAGAAAAATTTTGGATGCAGGGAGCCAAAAGAAAGCGACAACCGCTTCGGGTGAATACTTAGGCTTGGAGGGACCGAAGCTCTGCGAAGCGATCGTGGAGCATCCCCCCCGCGACGAAGGCCTGGACCTTCGGGGCCTGCAGGCCTTCCACGTAGCGCTCGACCTCCCCCACGAAAAGCAGGGCGGTCTCCCGCCTGGCGCTGGTCCCGCCGCGGCCGGTAGTGGGCTCCCAGACCTGGGCGCCCGGCACGACCTCGGTCGGGGTGGCGGTCGTCGTCGTCTTCGTTGCGGAGGTGCCCCCCGAAGAAGTGGCCGAGGAAGTCCCGGAAGGGGTCCCTCGCCGGGGAGGGATCATCAGACCTTTCCCCTTGCCGGGCGGGAGAGCCCCCGCGGCCCCCACTTCCGGAGGGACCTCGTAGACTGAGGGCTCCCCCCTCGTCCACGGGCCACTCCACCGCGGAGGCGAGGCCTCCGCGAACCTCACCTCCAGCTTCTCCGGCTCAAAGGGGGCCGGGGGTGCTGGGAGGGCCGTTATCGAAGGCGGCGACGGGGCGTAGTTCACCGAGTCAGATGCTGCCCCTCCCGCGGCCGGTTCCTTCCCCCGAGCCTCAACGGGGCTCTTCGGGGGAGGGGCTGTTGTTTCCTTCCGGGCAGGCGCCCGAGCTTGCTCGGTCCTGGGGGTCTCGTCCCGGGGCTTCGCCGGTGTCGCCGCCGGCGTCGTCGATGGGCCAGGGGTTTTTTGGACTCTGGCCTTCTTAGGCTCAGAGCCTCCGGCCGCGTCCTTCCCCCGTTTGTGCGACCCGGGGGTGGGGAGGGGCTTCCTCTCCGGTAGCTTCAGCCCGTAGGCCTCAGCCACCAAGTTCCGGGGAGGGCCCTCCCCCACGAGGCACACGACGCACTCGTGCTCGTCGGCGAAGTACCTCCCTAGGAGGTTCTCCGCCTTCTCCCACACCGCCAGGTACGGCTGGACTACAAGAGGTAAAGAGTTAGTCAAATTTCCAAAAATTTGTAAATGCAATGAAGCAGGTAGCGGACTTACGTCGGGTCACCGGCTTGACCGGGGGTCGCTGCTCCGGGCCCATGCCGATCCCCCTCCTCCCACGTGCGAAGGGGGAGATCCTCAGGAGCATCATCTCCTCGGTGGCGTCCCCCACAGAGCGGGTCTTCCGGGAGATGATCACCTTGCCGAGGAGCTCGAGCTCCTCGTCCGTCCACACCGGAGGCTTCGGCGTGGACGACCTGCTGTAAGAGGCGGGCTCCGGGGCGTACGTCACCTCGTCGTCCCGGACCCAGAGGTAGAACCACCTCCGGATCCAGTCGCCCCAATGGTCCCAGGAGGCTGCCGCCGGGTAGTCGGCCACCCGGGACGGCAGCATCTGCACCATCACTGAGCCAAAGGGGGACTTGGGTGCCCCCTTCACCAGGTGGGAGCTCCGCGCCGCCGGTTCATAGAAGTACCAGAAGATGCGTAGGGTGGGCTCCCTCCCGGTCGCTGTCTCGAAGAGCCAGATGAAGAGGCCCATCTGAACGATGGCGTTCGGGGTGAGGTGGTTGAGCGCCACCCCGTACTCCTTCAGAAACTCCCGGAGCATGGGATGCACCGGGAGCCGGAGCCCCGCCTCCAGGAAGGCCTCGAAGGCCACGACCTCTCTAGGCCTGGGGCAGGGGGCTCCGTCTTTCTTCACGGGGACCCTGATGTCCCCGTCCTCCACGACTCCGTGCTCGACCAGGGACTCCGCGTCCTCGGCCGTGAACTCGGACGCCCAGAGGAAGTCCAGGGCGACCTCCTCCGGGGGCACCTCGGTCGTCTTCGCTCGACCCTTCGGTGCCATCAGGTTAGTTTTTTTCGGAGGCTAACTTTTCAGGAGGCTACGTCTAAGAAGTTCCGGACGCTTGCTACCGGGAGCTAGTTACCGGGAGAGGGTTACCGGGAGAGAGCTACCGGGAGAGCTAAACGCGCTAAGGCTGAGAAGTTTGGAATGAAGTTACCGGGCCCCCCAAGGCCCTATTTATAGAGGTGAGCCGTGGTCCAGATAGGCGCCACGTGGCACCCCGCGAAGCAATCTGGACCGTTGAAATTCAAACCGCCCGCGGGAAACAAAGGGATTGGCGCGCGAATCAAGGCACCGGTTCGAACTGCGAGCGCATTTATGGCGAAACGGCGTGGCCTTAAGCGCGGGCACGGAAGTCGAAGCGTCATGACTCCGGTGACTTGGTTCGGAGATTTTCCCGGTGACATGTACCACACCCACCGGGGACTCGAGCATCATCCCCAGGGGGCATGGGGGGCTGCTGTTGGGGGAAATCTCCGCGAGACTAAGTCCAGGTAAGTTACGTCACATGCGCCTGGGGACATGGCCTCCGGTGCCTCCCCGGGTGCCGCCGTTTTGCCTCCAGGGACTTGTCCTCCGGGGCCTCCCCGGGCGCCGCCATTGGCCCGGGGACCTGGCCTCCGGGGCCTCCCCGGGCGCCGCCATCTTGGCCCCCGGGACCTGGCCTCCGGCACCGGTCCCGGGCGCCGCCTTTGGCCCGGGGACCTAACCTTCGGGGTCTCCCTGGGCGCCGCCATCTTGGCCCCCGGGACCTGGCCTCCGACCGGTCCCGGGCGCCGCCTTTTGGCTCTCGGGACCTGGCCTCCGGCGCCGCCTTTAGCCCGGGGACCTGGCCTCCGGGGCCTCCCCGGGCGCCGCCATCTTGGCCCCCGGGACCTGGCCTCCAGCGCCCATCTCGGGTGCCGCCTTTTGGCTCTCGGGACCTGGCCTCCGGCGCCGGTCCTGGGAGCTGCCATTGGCCCGGGGACCTGGCCTCCGGGGCCTCCCCGGGCGCCGCCATCTTGGCTCCCGGGACCTGGCCTCCGGCGCCGGTCCCGGGTGCCGCCTTTTGGCTCTCGGGACCTGGCCTCCGGCGCTGGTCCCGGGCGCCGCCATTGGCCCGGGAACGTGGCCTCCGGGGCCTACCCCGGGCGTCGCCTTTTGGCCCCCAGGAACTGGCCTCCAGCGCCGTCCCGGGCGCCGCCATTTTTGGCTCCCGGGACTTGGCCTCCGGCGCCGGTCCCGGGAGTCACCTTCGGCCCGGGGACCTGGCCTCCGGTGCGTGTACCGGGCCTCGTCGCCCTTCTAAAGGTAAAGTCTCTGGTTGTTGATCATGTGCAGGTCACGCGAGGAGCGCCTCGGGAATCAGCGACCACCTATCAAGCATCCAAGACGTTTGACCGGGAGAAGGACGTTCCTACCCCTCAATCCGACGGTGGCTTCCGGGGTAGATAGGTCTTTTTGCTTCTTTTTGGGGCTATAAATAGCCCTTGTACCCCTCAGTTGTAAGCAAGTGATTCATATTGATTGGAATAGCTAAACTCACAGGTGTGCTCCGGAAGCCTCTCCCCCGGAGAGAGCCTCCCCAGCCGACTCCGGTCGGGAGCGCACCGACAGGACTAGGGCCCCCATCGGGACCCGAACCTGTATAAATCCTCATGTCATTTCTTGTGTTTGTCCGGCGGGGGAGGACCGGTCACCCGGTCAGCCCGCGCCACGTAATCTTCGTTAGGATCGTTCACAAAACCTGCCGGGGTATTCGCAATACCACGACAATATCGATTAGTACAGTAAGAACCGATAGTAAAAAGTCCATAATTTCACTATCAGTTACGAAAAACCAACTGATAGTACTATTTCATCTATTATATCGGTTAGTACAGTATGAACTGATAGTATAAAGTGCATAATTTTACTATCAGTTACGAATGAAAAACCGATAGTACTACTTAATATATTATATCGGTTGGTACAGTAATAACCGATAGTATAAAGTGAGTAATTTTACTATCAGTTACGAATGAAAAACCGATAGTACTATTTCATATATTATATCGGTTTGTACAGTAATGACCGATAGTAAAAAATGTTTGCATTTCACTAACGGTGGACCAGTGTCTAACCGATAGTAAAAATCCTCTTCTCCGCCGCTGTCGTCCTATTCTATCGGATTTTTCCCAGATTGCTTATAACCGTTAGAAGATATGGGTTAGTGGAATGCATTTCTGTAGTAGTGTCCAATACTCTGATGTTCAGCAGGGCCGAACAAATCCATAAGCAAAAGTTCCAATGGTTTGCAAGTTGAAAGAATGCGCTTGGTTGGATGTGAAGCAGCTACTTGCTTGCCCACTTGACAAGCACTACAAGGTTTGTCCTTTTCAAAATTCACATCCTTCAGGCCAACTACCAAATCATGTTGTAAAAGCTTTTTAAGTTGATGCATTCCAACATCTGCAAGTTTTCTATGCCAAAGCCAACCCTTCGATGTTTAAGAAACAAGATATGTTGAAAGAAATGCATCTTTTGATTTGAAATCAACAAGATAGGGATTTCCAAAACGAAAACCTTTGAGGTTCAAAGAGTTGTCTTTTAAACTTTAAACTAAAACATTTTTAGGAGAAAATATGCAATGAAATCAAAGATCACAAATTTGTGCAACGGATAACAAATTAAAATTCAATGATTCAACAAGTAAAACATTTGAAATTGAAAGATCATGAGATATAACAATTTTACCCAAGCCTACCACATTTCCTTGACGATTGTCGCCAAAGGTGATCTTTTGATTTTCACTTGAGTTATCTTCCAATGAGGTGAACAACTTTTTGTTACCTCTCATGTGTTCGGAGCATCCACTATCTAGCACCCAATGTTTTCCACCGGTCTTGTAGTTCACCTACAAAAACAAAAGAATCAAGTCTTTTTAGGTACCCAAACCTTTTTGGGTCCTTCGATGTTAGCGATCAAAGCTTTGGGCACCCAAATTGATTTCTTCTTTTTATTTAGCATGAGTCTTGCTTCAATATCCACAAAAGATATTTTTCACTAAGGTTGCTCCTTCTCCACTCCAGATAGGTGAGCACCGATGCCTTTCACAAATACGCCGAGCCTCTCCGACAACCTCCATTAATGGAGAGGTCAATGGCCACGCCTCCAAACCATTTAGGTGAGGGCGTTCACTAAGAGTAACAAGTTGCAAGATCTTCTCTTGACCCCCAACAAAAACCGAGAAACTTCTAAGGATGCAAATGATGCAAATGAATGCTCTCAGAAGATCTCTCTCAATCACAATAAATGATACTTGATCAAAAGATCAAGATTTTAGCATTTGGGCTCAAGTGTATATCAAAAATTATATCTCTTTGTTCTTTAGAAAAACTTCTCATAAAATGTTTAAAAACACTACTCAAAATTGTTTAGAAATTTTCTCAAAAAGTGTTTTAAAAATTGATCAAAATCTGATCAAAAGTGTTTATAAAACTGATAAAAAAATATGAACAGAAACTGCTCAAAAATCTGCTCAAAAACTGTTTAAAAACTACTTAAAACAGTAGAGAACATCTACTCAAAAGAGTTTTAAAAATTGATCAAAAATCTGTTCAAAAAATATTTATAAAACTAATCAAAAATTTGTTTGAAAAGTGTTTATAAAACTGATCAAAACAGTAGAGAAATCTTCTCAAAAAACTATTTATAAAACTGCTCGAAAATGTGAACAGAAACTATTCAAAACTTCTGTAAAACTGCTCAAAAGAGAAGAGAAATGATGCTTGAAGTTGTATATGAGAATATAACTTGAGATGGGTTAGAATACTGCTCAAAACACCTATATTTATAGCCTAACCACTCAGCTAACTGTTGTGGTTGATAAGGAAAGAAATCAGTACAGCTAACAACCAGTTTCGACCTCTAACGGCTAGTAATTAGCCATTGGAATGTCTAGTCGAATGAACAATACCTGGTCAAATGAATAGTGTATGGTCGAATGAACAGTGTCTGGTCAAATGAACAGTGTCTGGTCAAATGAACAGTGCTTGAGTGAGCTCTGGTCGAATAAACAGTATCTGGTCAAATGAACACTGCTTGAGTGACCTCTGGTCGAATGAACAGTGCTCAAAAGACCAGTTTCAGTTCCTCTTTGAAATCTATATTTTTTTTTTTCAGATTTCGACCAAGAAAATGAATGAATGCGAATGCAACATAAGACCTAAGAATTTCTTAGTTTTTGCCAAAATTAAAAGACATTTCGCAACCTCTCTTAATTGTATGGCTAAAAACTAAAAAGAATTTCTATAAAACTAGTCAATACTCCAAGCACCGAGATCGGTACAGTAAACAAGCACTTCCCTTAGGTCTTTGCTGTTCCTTTTTGGCGACCTTGCGCTTGCAACCTTGGCTCGCGACCTAAGGCGACCTTGGGTGACACTACGACCTTGCGCTTGCGACCTTGACTCGCGACCTAAGGCGACCTTGGGTGACACTACGACCTTGCGCTTGCGACCTTGACTCGCGACCTAAGGCGACCTTGGGTGACACTACGACCTTGCGCTTGCGACCTTGACTCGCGACCTGCAGATCCGGGCAACATTGCGACCTTGCGCTTGCGACCTTGGCTCGCGACCTTGGACTGTGACCATGAGCGACACTACAACTTTGCGGAAATGGCTCTTAGGTCTTTGCAGCTTTCATCTTGCGACTCCCATTTGACGTTTCTTCTTTTTACCTAATCTTATTGATTATACTCAAAGCAAATAGATTAGTCCAAGACACTTAATGTCATTTATCATCAAAATCAAGATTGAGGGCCAAGAAGCAACACATCTATCCAGAGAGGCGTACGACACAGGGAGGGCCCCCGTCCCAGAGGTGCATTTGGGACAAGGAGGTCCCTATCCCGGAGCGACATTCGGGACGGCGAGAGCCCCCTATCCTAGATGTTGCATCTAGGCTCTTTTTTGGTTGATTTTGATTATTGATGACATTAAGTGTTTTCGACTAATCGTGTCTTTGAGCTGTTTGTATGCAGAGCTATTTCTTTAAAGTCTGGAAGTGATCTGGGAGGATCTGCAGGTCGTGAGCCAAGGTCACAAGCACAAGGTCACAGTGTCACCCGAATCTGCAGGTCGCGAGCCAAGGTCACAAGCACAAAGTCATAGTGTCACCTGAGGTCGCGGTCCAAGGCTGCGATCCAAGGTTATGAGCCAAGGTCGCAAGCGCAAGGTCAGCAAGAAGAAAGCAGCAGAGACCTAAGGTAAGTACTTGTTTATTGTACTGGTCTCGATGTTTGGAGTATTGACCGGTTTTATAAGAAATTCTTTTTAGTTTAATCATACTATTAAGACGCGTTGCAAAATCTCTTTTAGTTCTAGCAAAAATTGAGAAACTCTTAGGTTTTATGTTGCATTAGCATTCATTCACAATTTTGGTCGAATCTGAGAATTTTAAAGAGGGACTGAAACTGGTCATCCAAGCACTGTTCATTAGACCAGACACTGTTCATTTGACCAGACACTTTTCTTTCAACCAAATATTCCAACGGCTATTTACTAGTCGTTAGAGGTCGAAGCTGGCAACTAGCTGTACTGATTTCCTTCCTTAATCGACCATAATGCCTAGCTGACAGGTTGGGCTATAAATATATGTGTTTTGAGCAGTATTAACACATATCTTCAAGCCACACTCTTATATACACCTTCGTGCATCTTTTCTATACTATTTTGAGTAGTTTTTAAAACAGTTTTTGAGCAGATTTCTGTTCTATTTTGCACAATTTTTCAAACAGTTTTTGAGCAGATTTCTCTACTATTTTGAGCAGTTTTTAAAACACTTTTGAGCATATTTCTATACATTTTTGAGCAGGGTTTTCAAAACATTTTTTGATCAGCTTTTAAAATAGTTTTGAGGAGATTTCTCTACTGTTTTGAGTAGTTTTTAAAACACTTTTGAGCAGATTTCTATAGATTTTTGAGTAGTGTTTTTAAAACATTTTTTGAGCAAATTTCTACATATTGATGAGCCACATTCATGTATACACTTGTGCCAAAGTTTCCTAGTGCTAAAATCTTGATCTGTCGATCAAGTATCATTCTTTGTTATTAAGAGAGCCTCTGAGAGCATTCATTCACATCATTTGCATCCTTAGAGATTCTCGGTTGTTGTTGGAGGTCAAGAGAAGATCTCGCAACTTGTTACTCTTGGTGATCGCCTTCACCTAGACGGTTTGGTGACGTGGCCGTTTATCTCTCCATTGACGAAGTTTGTTGGTGAGGCTCGGTGTGTTTGTGAGAGGTTTGCTGCTCACCTTTCCGAAGTGGAGAAGGAGCAACCCTAGTGGAAATATCCTTTGTGGAGACTAAAGCGAGTCTCTGAGACCTCGGGATACATCGTTGTTCTTGTCTCTTTTCCTCTCTTTTTATTTGTGGATATTGGAGTGCTTCAACGAGGAGAAGGGGAGACCATGCGACTCTCCAAGACCTCGGGATACATCATTGTGTTTGTCTCTTTTCCTCTCTTTTTATTTGTGAAATCTATTTGTTTAATTGATTTAGTTTCTATTTTCTCTTAGCTTTTTTAGGCTTTAACCTTGCAAAAGTTGTTTTATTAGAAAAGTTTTTAAAGTCTCCTATTCACCCCACTAGTCATCATCCTCGATCCTAAACGTGGTATGAGAGCGTGGTCTCTCTTTTGAGTAGGCTTCACCACCTAGAGAGAGGATGGCTTCAAATGAGGGTTTTCATCTTGGTCACACCAGACATGCGCCTACCTTTGACGGGACTAACTATCCCTATTGGAAAGTGCGCATGACAGTATTTCTAGAGGCCATGGGACTTGATGTTTGGGACATTGTTAAGATTGATTTTACTCCTCCGGTTGATCCGGCAAGTCACTCTGATGACGATAATGCTCTCTTTGCCGGCTTGTCCCTAAATGAGTTCAACCGCATGAGCAATCTTACCATCGCTCACAAAGTTTGGACCACCCTCGAAGAGCTATATGAGGGCACCACTAGGGTCATGGAGGCAAAGTTGCTCATGGTTAGGAAAAGATATGAGGCATTCACCATGTCACCAACCGAGTCCATGGATTCCATGTTCACTCGGTTGAACACCATTGTGAATGAGCTCAAAGGACTCAGAGTTGTTTTTACTAACATTGAGATTGTAAGAAAAATGCTTAGGGCTCTTCCGGAGAGTTTCGACACTCTTGTGACGGTTGTCACCAACTCCGACTTATCATCCACCACACATACCGATCTCTATGAGAATCTCATCACCCATGAGATGCTTCGGAAGGAGAAGAAGGAGGTGGCCGAATCATCAAAAATGAAAAAGAAGAACTTGGCATTCAAGCCAACTCCAAATGTGATTCAAATGATGGCTCCTCCGATGAGGATGATGAGACCATGTACATCATGGTTATGACCAAGACGACATCAACATGGTGGTCATCAAGATATCATCGTCCGCCACCTTGGCCAGGATGCGAAAGCTGGCAGCACGTACGTCGTCTGGATTTTGTGCTGTCACCGCCACAAGTTCGGCCTCCACCTTGGCCACCTCCCCAAACACAAGACGTGCTCAAGAAAGGCGCCTCTACACCTCTAAGGTCGCACAAGCCACGTCGCTCCAAGGCCAGCCCACAAGTGAGCTCAATTCATCCGCGAGTCCGGTTCGGCCATCTGCGCGTAGTCCAACTTCAAACGGACGTACAGGCCACATACGAAGTCCGTTTTTGACGTTCTTGGACTCTACGGACAAGAGAACGACGAGAGCTTTCCAACGGATCCAGTTCCATGTCCAAATTCCTTACGAATCAACAGGAATCGTCAAAACAAGATTACCACCAGAATCTGACGTGCGCTGCGACGCTCCACTTTGGGCCCAAGGCCCATGTACCCCTAGGGTTTCCTCCTCCACCCCATGGCCGCCCCATACAGTATATATATGGCCGCCATGGCTGCCGTTTAGACTTGGGTTTTGCTTAGATCAATTCTGTCTTTGAACAGTGTCGCCGTTCATCGGTTTGTGAGACCCCAACTCGTGAGCTTCATTCTCAATTGCAAATTCAGTTGCATCTTTCTTGTTCTTGCTTGTGTTCTCGATTCACTGGCAGGGATTAGCCTTCGTGGCGAGGTCAACCGGGCAGCGCACGGTTGATAACCAGAGGACGCGTGGTGCTGCGATTGCAGGGGTTTTGATCGTGCCAATCAAGAAGCCGGATCGTGTGTGTCTCACACCGCCTAATCGACTTATCCTCCACCTGACGGAAGTTCGGGCATCCCCGTTCCCATTAGAGGATCTAGCCCTTCTTGTAAAGAACACCAAAAAACTTCTTTGTAAGTTGCACAAGAAGGGAGTCAACATTGACACAAGACCAAAGGGGTCAAACCAAGAAAATTTCAAGGACATCATATGATATGAATGTCATGAAAAGGGACATATAGTTTCAAGATGTCCAAATAAGAACAAGCCTTGAGATAAGAAGAAGAAAGATCGTAAAAAGAAGAAATTCTCCAAGAAAAACAATGGCGGAAACCAAGAAGGATGCTTTGGAGAATGGATGTCCAGAGGAGAGAGCTCCAATTAAGACTTCGATGATGAGGGAGGTTGTTCCAATAAGCTAGCTAGATTAGCTTTTAGGAACAACAACACATCGACAAATTCATCTTTTTGCCTTATGGCTAAAGGTGATGAAAAGGTACACTTTTTTGACCCTTCATATGATGATCTAGTTGAAATGATTAGTGAATTAAATGATGCTTTTGGAATCACAAAGAAGAAGTCTAGAGCACTTAAAGAAGAGCACTCTTCTTTACTTGCCCTTTACTCCGATTTAAAAGAATCTTATGAAGGTCTACTCATCAAGGATCTCACTAACTCACCAACTAAGGTAGATGTAGCTATTTCTTGTGACTTAGTTGATAATATACCAAATGTAATCTCTAAAAATGATATGTCAACTAGTTGCAATAATCTACATGATACACCATGTTCATCTAGCTCTAGTGATAAAGATTTGCAATGCCATGTATCACCCTCTAATGAAATAATCTTAAATGAAAACAATGAACTAAAGGCTCAAATCAAGCAAATTAGTAAAGGTTTCGAAAATTGTTCCAAAGGGAAAGCATCTCTTGATCTTCTTCTTAGTGAACAAAAATGCTCATTTAGAAAAGGACTTGGATACTTTTGAAAGAAAGGAAATAAACCAAACACAAAAACTATTTTTGGGAAAGCATGCAACAAATTTTGTTATAGATGTCATGAAATTGGTCATTCACACGATGCTTGTCCTTTAATGACTTCAACTCATTTTGATGCATGCTACATGCTTAAGAGGTAACAAAAAGGATATGTGATAGCAAAGTTTGTTGGAGCACCCATGCAAAATAAAAAGAAGAAATCTATTTGGGTGCCCAAAGTTTTGATTGCTAACATCCAAGGACCCAAAAGGGTTTGGCTACCTAAACAGACTTGATTCTTTTGTTTTTGTAGGTGAACTACATGACCGGTGGAAAACATTGGGTCCTAGATAGTGGATGCACCGAACACATGACCGGTAACAAAAAGTTGTTCACCTCATTGGAAGATAACTCAAGTGAAGACCAAAAGATTACCTTTGGCAACAATCGTCAAGGAAATCTGGTAGGCTTGAGTAACATCGCTATTTCTCATGATCTTTCAATTTCAAATGTTTTACTTGTTGAATCATTGAATTTTAATTTGTTATCCGTTGCACAAATTTGTGATCTTGGATTTCGTTGTATATTTTCTCCTAAAAATGTTTTAGTTGAAAGTTTAAAAGACAACTCTTTGATCTTCAAAGGTTTTCGTTTTGGAAATTTCTATCTTGTTGATTTCAACTCAAAAGATGCATCTCTTTCAACATGTCTCGTTTCTCAAACATCGAAGGGGCTTTGGCATAGTAGAATTGCACATGTTGGAATGCATCAACTTAAAAAGCTTTTAAAATGCGATTTGATAGTTGGCTTGAAGGATGTGAATTTTGAAAAGGACAAACCTTGTAGCGCTTCTCAAGAGAGCAAGCAAGTAGCTAGTTCACATCCAACCAAGCGCATTTTGTCAACTTGCAAACTGTCAAAACTTTTGCATATGGATTTGTTCGGCTCTGCTGAACATCAAAGTATTGGAGGAAATAGTTTTTGCTAAGTTATTGTTGATGATTTTTCCAGATTTACTTGGGTGTTTTTCTTAGCTCACAAATCTGAAACCCATCTTGTTTTAAAAGATTTGCATAAAGAGCTGAAAACGAATTTGAGCTCTCCATCAAGAAAATCCGTAGTGATCATGGTGGAGAATTTCAAAATTCTGATTTTATTGATTTTTGTGATGAGTCCAGAATCAAACATGAATTCTCTGTATCCTACACACCTCAACAAAATGGTGTTGTAGAACAAAAGAATTGGACATTGATTGAAATGGCTAGAACAATGCTCGATGAGTACAAGAGGCCTACCAGGTTTTTGGCAGAGGCAGTTTATACAGTATGTTATGCCATCAATCATCTTTATACCCATCCACTTTTGAACAAAATTCCTTGTGAACTGATTATAGGGAGAAAACCAAATATTTCATATTTTTGAGTCTTTGGTTGCAAATGAAATATTCTTAAAAAGCGCATGCATCTTGGAAAATTTCAAAGACGTGTTGATGAGGGTTTTCTAGTTGGCTATTCATCCACTAGTATAGCTTATCAGGTTTTCAACACTATAACAGAATGCATTGAATAATCATGCAATGTAGAATTTGATGAATCTAACGGCTCTCAAGGAGAGCTTGAGGATTTTGATGATATAGGCAACAGTGGCTTGAGGGAAGCTATGAAGGAGATGACCATCAGTGATATGAAACCCAAAAATGAAGAACAAAAGTCACCTGGTCGAAAGGATAAATCACCTACGACCACTCATGCAAATGTCGCTTGAGAGCCTATGACCACTCATGATGATGTCAAACATGGACCTACGACCACAAATACTGATGTTGCTCAACCTGCGACCACCCACAACAATGCTGTTCAAGAAGACCTTGAACCAAAGATTGAAGAGAATGATGATCAAGCATCACCAAACCTGAGACTTCATCAAACTTTCACCAAAGATCACCCCCTGAATCAAATCTTGGGTGATGTTAGTAAGGGTGTTCAAACTCGCTCTCGTATTGCTTCTTTTTGTGAACATTTTTCTTTTGTTTCTTCCTTATTGGAACCTAAACTTATAGATGAAGCACTTAGTGATCCGGATTGGGTAAATGCCATGCATGAAGAACTAAATAATTTCACTAGAAACAAAGTTTGGACATTAGTAGAAAGACCTAAGGATCATAATTAATGTGATTGGAACAAAATGGGTTTTCAGAAATATACAAGATGAAAATGGAGTAGTAGTACGAAACAAAGTACGTCTTGTTGCACGAGGTTATTCACAAGTTGAAGGTTTATATTTTAGAAGCTATTCGCATACTTCTTGCATTTGCATCAAATTTCAACATCAAATTATTTCAAATGGATGTGAAAAGTGCCTTTTTAAATGAAGAAATATCTGAATTAGTTTTTGTGGAACAACCTCCTGGTTTTGAAGATTCAAATTTTCCAAATCATGTATACAAGCTCTCTAAGGCTCTATATGGACTCAAACAAGCTCCTTGAGCTTGGTATGAACACTTTAGAGACTTTCTCATATCAAAGTTTTTAAAATTGGGAAGGTAGACAGGACCCTATTTATAAAAGTGATTGAAAAAAGATCTTTTTGTGTGTCAAATATACGTTGATGATATCATATTTGGGTCTACTAATGAATTCTATTGTCATGAGTTTGGAGAAATGATGTCTAGGAAATTTGAGATGTCAATGATTGGAGAGCTAAGCTTTTTCCTTGGACTTCAAATCAAGCAACTGAAGAATAGAACTTTCGTGAGTTAAACCAAGTATGCGAAGGACTTGCTCAAGCGCTTTGGGATGGAAGATGCTAAAGCGATCAAAACTCCCATGGCCACTTATGGACATCTTGATATGAACAATGATGGAAAAGCGGTTGATTCTAAACTTTATCGATCTATGATTGGTAGCTTGCTTTATCTTACCGCATCTAGGCCCGTGTCGCGCCCCGAAACTGGGACAACGACTACTCCTGTAGAGACCTAGCTCGCTGCAGCTAGTCCCAAACCACAAACCTTTGACTTCCCAGGATGAGTCAAACACAGGAGTATATTACATTGCAACAGAGTACTCACAAAATATTAAGCAGTGTGGCCTGCTGGCCTTAATATTACATAAAGGGATTACAATGCCTACAAGGCATTCAGGGTTTAGCAAAATATTTAACTACACAGCAGAAGATAGGTGACCCTCCCACAAAAGAAGTTGACGGCAGAACAACACACTTCAGGGTTCTGGCGGAACTGATTCTCCACCTTCTGGATCCACGTAGTACTCCGTGCCATCATCTTGATCAAAGTAGGCTCCATCTATTGAGTTGAATGTTGCAAGGGTGAGCACTTACGTACTCAGCAAGTCATAGGTAAGAGTAGATACATATAGTAGTGATGATATGAACCTAGACTAGTCAAGAATTATGGATATTTGTAAAATAATCTTTTCCTTTTCTCATCTCATCATATGGCAGCACTTTTCATAATATAACATCACCATTCATGTTCACTAGATTATAGCACTACCGCGACACGTCGACACACGACAGCCCACGGCAGCACTCCTTATCATGACAACACATGTCATTTGGGTAATCTTGATTAAACATATTTTATTTAAAAAATAGTACTTGTGTCACACCCCGTGGATTCAATCCACCGAAGCAGACTCCTATAAACCCGGGAGCTCGGAGTATTCGAATACGTTTTTAACTCTGCAGAGAGGTACCAATTTACCCGCAAGATATTCCACTTTCAAACCTTTCCTATCATAACAAAATGATTGGACCCCTGACTCACTTCATACTGTGAGCGGCAAGGTGGAAATAACAAGAACTTTTGTTATGTATCACTTACAATTCACCCCCGACCCTGTGGCTCTCAGCGAGGCACAGTTGTGGCAGGTTGTATCCAAACCTCCACCCCTTTGCTTATTCCCATTACTGGGTCAGCGTGCTTGATCACCTTCAGTGATATGTGTGGGAGCCGCGCTCCGTGTTTATCGTGCATCACTACACATCTCATGCAGGGGTTTCATGTGCGATCCACATAATTACTTGTTCAGGCCTGTCCCATACCAGGCTTGCGGTTAGCACGTTGTTCATGCCACTAGACGCACAACACAAGGTTCTAGTCCTTATATGCCAGTGACCAGACCATCCACAATCCTGCACCTTCAGTGCCTGCATTCCTTTGCAGTCTAGCACCTCCAGTGCTACAGCCATCCACACCATTTTTCTGGTCACGGCTAGGGGTTTTATTTCATGAATATAAGTATATACATACATATAATAGTTCATGGCTCAAAACTTGTTTATTTCACATTTCACAGATAACCAGTCTAGTACTGCCAATTCATAAATCAACCATTCTCAATCCTTCACATGCAATATTGCCTATATTCAAGGTTATGTTTTAGCAACATTTAAAATATAGGTTCAAGATGACCAAGGATATGACTTGCCTTCCGCGTCGTAAAATACAGCAGTCGATGACGGGTCAACAGCAAAATCTTCAAAGTCAGCTTCTGAATCTGCTCGACGACAAACAAACACACAATAATTACTTTTAATATTAAAATGTTTTATGACTTATATGCAGAAATGCTCAACAAGAATGATTGAACTATACTGGAGATAATTTGAACTACAAGCTGAACTGAGTCGAGATTCTAGGGTTTCAAGGAATTTGGGCTAAGGATGGTGATTAGATAAACTTAGGGTTTCAGGATTGAAATAGGGATAACAATTTTGTGGCTGGTTTAATCAAAACAGCGAATGTCAATAGATCGACATTCGGATCAAAGCTTGGACATAGCTTTAAGAAAGCTAGGGTGCTTAACTCAAGTTGTGGTAGTAGAAGAAAATGTAGATCACAACTCTACAAATTCAGTGGACAAAGTGGATTTCAAATTGCACAACCAGAAGTGGGTAAACAAGGTCAATGCCACTGGCTGACAAGCTCTGGCATAGAGCTGACAATGCCAAAAACTAGGGCTTAGCATAACTTTTGATCTGGAGCTCCAAATGATGCACCACTTTGTTTGGGAGGTAGGCTTGAGTAACAGGAACAATTAAGTTAACAGGATCTAGGGCAGGAAATGGCTGGAAAGCAAGAAATTTGATGATGAACAGAGATGAACTGGCTGCACTGGAGCAGTTCTGGACACAAACTTGGCAAAGCTATATCTTCCAATCTAGGCCGATCTAGGTGTCGGGCTAGAAGACAAAAATGCTCAGGAGGCTAGGGCACATCTAAATGACAAGGTGATTTGGGCTGAAACGGCCGGGAACACTTTTCCGATCATCGGCGCCGGAGAAGAAACGCTGCTGATTGGGGGTTTCTGCTACAGGCAACAAGAACTTAATTCCTTGCTTGGAGAGCATCTAGGATGTATAGGGAAGCTTCTGGTACAATTGTATTGGCCAGAGGATCACTGGAGAAGCCTGGCGACGATCGCCGGTTTTCTGGTGAAGCTCGGTTTAGGGAAAAGGTTTGATTCTTGCTTAATTTTGAAATCCAACTTCACAGGCTTGCTTGATTTGGCTCACTGATCAATTTTGTTTATAGAATCGAAGGCTAATTTGGAGTAATTCGAGCTACATTGCCGGAACAGGGCATTTAGCAATCCCGGCGATCACCGGCGATAAGGTGCAAGGTAATCCAATTAGATGGTACAGCACGATGAGGGAGACGAGGGGAACTCACAGATGCTGTTAATTTGGCAGGAGGTGCTGCGGTTGAGGCTGTCACCGTGAAGCCTCTTGCTGGACTCGCCGGAGAAGACGACGACAGCGAAGAAGTTTGTAAATCTGGCTAAGTTCTGGTGATGAGGAAGTGACACAAGGTATGGCTGTTTATATAGAGCAGTGGGCGTAGCTTGCAAGGAAGTAATAGCATTGAATTTGATGTCAGTTGATATGAGTTGCCGGGCACAGATGTAGCAACGGCGAACGGTGACGCGACGGCGCACTAGCGAGGCAAAACTGTTGCTACATTGGGACTCAATCGTGTCGGGCGGTGCAAAGCGGTGGCGACAACGGCTGGCAAGGCAAGTGACGTGGCAAGAAGATGCTGACAGCAGTCACTACTGGTCGCGCGGGGAAGCAGGCGCTGGTCGTCGACGTTGCAACGACGCTGCCACGGTGACGGCTGAGGCGAGGACACGTGCGCAACAGCATGCACGATCAAGTTGCAAGAGAAGCTTGGCCGGCGGCGAACGTGCACGGCGCAAGGAATCACGGCGAGGCTTCTGGTCGTGTACAGCAGTTGGCCTGGTCGAAAATGGACTGAACTGCAGTTTCAATTCTTTGAGTTTTGGACTGAAATGTAAATCTGGAATTCTGGGAGGTTTAAACTGAAATTGATTTCACTAATCTGGTAGATTATATTCAACAAGGTATTTGGCAAAGGTAATTGATAAGATTTGACACATTTGAATAGTTTTCGATACAAATTGAAAATAGGGTAATTTAGGGTAAAATAAGGTTTAAGTTTCGTCAATTTCGAATTCTGGCATTTAGGGTTCGATTTTGATATCTGCACAGAAGAGAAACTTGTGGCAAATAGCATTTTGAGAAGATTTGCCGAAGAGATTTTGAGTTTGAAGTTAATCTGGAGATTTCAGCCTTTTTGGGTTTTCAGATATCAGATAAGGACTAATTTGCGATAACTCTTGGACTGATTTGTGAAAAGAGTCTAGATGATAGAATCTGGCTGTCAACTTTTTATATTAAGGTATGGACATACCCATGATCATATTCCAGGAATAATCTGGTCTGAACTTGGTCAAGATTTTGATTAAATCTGCATTTCTGAAACTTAGGGTATTTGGGTAATATAAGGTATTTCTGTTTTCGAAAACAGAAGAAGTTGATAAATCTGGAATTTAGAGATAGAATTGGATCTAGGTTCTGAAGGCTTTTAGATTCAGGATAACTAATAGATCACATCTGAACAATCTGATCTTGATTTGAGGTCACAGGATAGATTTTGGAGATTTTAGGGCTTAGGATAGATACTGATCTGGCTATTACTACAGATACATGCATGCATGCTATTTATGAAAAAGGAATTTTCACCCCCAACTCAGGGTGTTACAGCCCGACATCATGTTTAGTGTTTGCTTATGTGCTAGATTTCAATCATCTCCTAAGGAATGTCATTTGATTGCTCTTAAAAGAATCCTTAGGTAATTGAAGTGATATCCAAATATAGGACTTAGGTACCCTAAAAATGAAAATTTTGAATTAATTGGTTACTCAGATTCGGATTATGCGGGTTGCAAAATTGATAGAAAAAGCACATATGGTAGTTGTCAACTTTTGGGGAGATCTCCAGTCTCTTGGTCATCTAAAAAATAAAATTCCGTAGTTCTCTCCACCGCCGAATTAGAATATGTTTTAGCCAGTAGTTGTTGTACTCAAATTTTATGGATGAAGCAAACCCTTTTGGATTATGGAATTTTCTTTGAAAAACTGCCACTCTTGTGTGATAATGAAAGTGCCATAAAGATTGCAAACAATCCGGTTCAACATTCTAGAACAAAGCATATTGATATTAGGCACCATTTTATAAGAGATCATGTAGCAAAAGGGGACATAGATGTGAATTATATAAGAATTGACTTGCAGCTGGCGGACATCTTCACAAAATCTTTAGATGAGACTACATTTTGCTTTCGTAGAAGTGAATTGAATATTATTGATATATGAAATGCAAGTTAATTGTCTGTTTTGCTATCCTCCCGCCTTTTTTGTGCTTGATGTCAAAAGGGGAGAGATTGGGGAGAGATTCTTGTATCTGGATGACACTATTGATAATTTATATGCTCTTGATAGTTTATATGCTCGTTGTTTATTCATTGTGGACTCTCAAATGACTCATATGTGTATTTATATATGCATGCATTGAGGAGGAGTTCTTATATATCTGATGCCTATGCATACAATTAGGGGAGTCATTAAATTTTATTCATTTTAAACACTTGTTGTCATTAATCATCAAAAAGGGGAGATTGTTGCATCTAGGACCTTTTTTGGTTGATTTTGATTATTAATGACATTAAGTATTTTGGACTAACTGTGTCTTTGAGCTATTTGTATGCAGAGCTATTTCTATAAAGTATGCAAGTGATCCTGAAGGATTTGTAGGTCGCGAGCCAAGGTCGCAAGCTCAAGGTCACAATGTCACCCGAATCTGCAGGTCCCGAGCCAAGGTCGCAAGTGCAAGGTCGCAGTATCACCCGAGGTCACAGTCCAAGGCCGCAAGCCAAGGTTATGAGCCAAGGTCGTAAGCGCAAGGTCAGTAAGAAGAAAACAGCAAAGACCTAAGGTAAGTGCTTGTTTATTATACTGGTCTCGGTGTTTGGAGTATTGATCTGTTTTATAAGAAATTCTTTTTAGTTTAATTTACTATTAAGAGGGGTTGCGAAATCTCTTTTAGTTCCAGCAAAAACTGAGAAACTCTTAGGCCATATATTGCATTAGCATTCATTCACAATCTTGGTCGAATACAAGAATTTCAAAGAGGGACTGGAACTGTTCATCTGAGCACTGTTCATCTGACTAGATACTGTTCATTCAACCAGACACTGTTCTTTTTACCAAATATTCCAACGGCTATTTACTAGCCGTTTGAGGTCGAAGCTGGCTGCTTGTTGTATTGATTTCCTTTCTTAATTTACTATAACAGCTAGCTGAGAGGTTGGGCTATAAATATAGGTGTTTTGAGCAGTATTAACACATATCTTCAAGCCACATTCTTATATACACCTTCGAGCATCTTTTCTATATTGTTTGAGCAGTTTTTAAAATAGTTTTTGAGCAGATTTCTATATTCTTTTGAGCAGTTTTTCAAACAGTTTTTGAGCAGATTTCTCTACTGTTTTGAGCAATTTTTAAAATATTTTTGAGCAGATTTCTATACATTTTTTAGCAGTGTTTTTAAAACATGTTCTGAGCAGTTTTTCAAATAGTTTTTGAGCAGATTTCTCTACTGTTTTGAGCAGTTTTTAAAACACTTTTGAGCAGATTTATATACATTTTTAGCAGTGTTTTTAAAACATTTTTTGAGCAGATTTCTACATATTGATGAGCCACATTCATATATACACTTAAGCCAAAGTTTCCTATTGCAAAAATCTTGATCTGTTGATCAAGTATCATTCTTTGTGATTACGAGAGAGCCTCAGAAAGTATTCATTCGCATCATTTGCATCCTTAGAGATTCTCGGTGGTTGTTGGAGGTCAAGAGAAGATCTCGTAACTTGTTACTCTTGATGATCGCCTTCACCTAGTGTCGCGCGCCAAAACTGGGACTACGACTACTCCTGTAAAGACCTAGCTCGCTGCTGCTAGTCCCATATATGCATAGCATACACATACCCTTGACTTCCCATGATAAGTCAAGCACAGGAGTATATTCACATTGCAATAGAGTAACTTACAAAATAGTTAAGTAGTGTGGCCTGCTGGCCTTAATATTACATAAAGAGATTACAATGCCTTCGCGGCATACATGGTTTAGCAAAATAACATCTACACAGTAGAAGATAGGTGACCCACCCACAATGAGAAGTGGACAGCAGAACAACACACATCAGGGCTCTGGCGGAACTGACACTCCTTCTGGATCCAAGAAATCACTCCATCTACTGATTTGTAGATTGCAAGAGTGAGCACCTACGTACTCAGCAAGTCATAGGTAAGAATAGATACATATAGTAGTGATGATATGAACCTAGACTAGTCAAGAATTATGGATGTTTGTAAAATAATCTTTTCCTTTCATACCTCATCTTATCTTATCTCATGGCAGCACTTTTCATAGTATAGCATCACTATTTATGTTCACTAGATTATAGCACTACCGCGACACGTCGACACACGACAGCCCACGGCAGCACTCCTTATCATGACAACACATGTCATTTGGGTAATCTTGATTTAACAAATAATTTATTTAGAAAATATACTTGTGTCACACCCCGTGGATTTAATCCACCGCAGTAGACTCCTAAAACTTGGGAGCACGAAGTATTCGAATACATTTTTAACTCTGCAGAGAGGTACCAATTTACCCGCAAGATATTCCACTTTCAAGCCCTTCCTATCAAAATGATTGGACCCCTGACTCACTTCATACTGTGAGCGGCAAGGTGGAGATAACAAGAACTTTTGTTATGTTTCACTTACAATTCACCCCTGGCCTTGCAGTTTTCTTCACACAAACCGCAGTTGTGGCGGGTTATACCCCCACCCCTAAGCCTCTTCCCATTACTGGGTCAACGTGCTTGATCATAATACGTGGAGGAGCTGAACCCCGTGAGTTTAGTGTATTGTTTTCCATCTCATGCAGGGGATCATGTGCGATCCACATAAGTACTTGTTCAGGCCTGTCCCATACCAGGCTTGCGGTTAGTACGTTTGTTCATGCCACTAGACGTACAACACAAGGTTCTAGTCCTTATATGCCAGTGACCAGACCATCCACAACCCTGCACCTTCAGTGCCTGCACATCCTTTGCAGTCTAGCACCTCCAGTGCTACCACCATTCCATACCATTTTCCTGGTCACGGCTAGGGGTTTTATTTCATGAATTTATAAGTATATAAATATATGTATAATAGTTCATAGCTCAAAACTTGTTTATTTTACATTTCACAGATAACCAGTCTAGTACTGCCAATTCATAAGTCAATCATTCTCAATCTTTCACATGCAATATTATCTATATTCAAGGTTATGTTGTAGCAACTCTTAAAATATAGGTTCAAAATGACCAAGAATATGACTTGCCTTCCGCGTCGTAAAATACAGCAGTTGATGTTGGATCAGCAGTGAAGTCCTCGAACTCGGGCTCTTGATCTGCTCTCCAATCAAACAAACAACCAATAATCACAATCTTTTCAATACATTATTATACTATATGCAATAATGCAAAGATGAAGTCTTGATGATTCTGGAATGATTGGATTTAGAAGCTGATTAGGGTTAGGTTATGGAAACCAAAGTTAAGATTAGTTGTCAAAGGTTTACAAGGTTCCAAATGCCTCAAAATATCAGAATGATATCAAGGTTGCAACTGGTTCGCTCAAAAACAGCGAACGTCTTTAGGTCGACATTCGGTTCAAGGCATCGACATAGGGTCGATGGATGATAGAGGGGTTATCTCAACTTGTGGCAGTAGAATAAAATGTAGAGCACAACTCCACAAGTCTAAGGGACAAGGTTATTTTCAGTTTGCACAACTGAAAAGAGGTGAAAAGAGCTAATGTCACTGGATAACATGCTCTGGCATAGGGCTGACAATGTCAAAATCTAGGGTTTTAGCATAAAATGCTGTTCAAGGGCTCAAATCAAGTTGTGATAGAAGAAGAAATTGTAGATCACAACCTCAAGAATCTAAGGGACAAAGTTATGCTCAAAATGCACATCTAGAAGGAAGTGAAAAGGGCTAATGCCACTGACTGACATAGTCTGGCATTGAATCTGACATGGCCAGAAACTAGGGCTTGCCATATCTTTTGATTTAGGGCTCCAAATGATGCACCACTTTGTCTGGGAGGTAGGCATTGATAACAAGAACAAATGATTCCAAAGGCTCCAGGGCTGAAAATGGCTGGAAGGTGATGAAAATCGGTGAAGAAATGTAGTGGCGACACGGCACAATGAAGCCACTGGACAAAATCTTGGCATGGCTATAACTTGTAATTTGGACAGTTTCAGAGATCGGGCTAGAAGACAAAAATGCTCAGGAGGTTGAAGCACATCAGCTGGACAAGGTGGCTGAAGCTGGATCGGCCGGGAATGGATTTCTGGTGAACGGCGCCGGAGAAGAAGACATTGCAATTGGGGCTTTTCGATACAGGAGGTTTGAACTCAATTCCAAGCTCAGGGAGTGAAAGAGGAGTACAAGAAAGCTAGTGGCGACGTCAATTTAGTTGGAGGATGGCCTGTCGGGGGAAATCTCCGCGGGGCTAAGTCCAGGTAAGTTGTATCGCGATTGCCCGGGGATCCGGCTTCCGGGGCCTTTGCCCAGGGACGTGGCCTCCGGCCCCTCCCCGGGCGCCGCCTTTTGGCTCCCGGGACGTGGCCTCCGGAGCCCTCCCGGGTGCCGCCATTTGGCTCCCGGGACGCGGCCTCCGGTGCCGTCCCGGGCGCCGCCATTTGCCCGGGGACGTGGCCTCCGGTGCCCTCCCCGGGCGCCGCCTTTTGGCCCCCGGGACCTGGCCTCCGGTGCCGTCC
This sequence comes from Pharus latifolius, assembly GCA_019359835.1. Lineage (NCBI taxonomy): Eukaryota > Viridiplantae > Streptophyta > Magnoliopsida > Poales > Poaceae > Pharus > Pharus latifolius. Next base: position 18,357,902 of record CM033325.1, on the reverse strand, counting down.
CGGGCCTCATCGCCCTCCCAAAGGTAAAATCTCGAGCTGTTTATCACGTGCAGGTCACGCGAGGAGCGCCTCGGGAACTAGTGACCACCTGTCAAGCATCCAAGGCGTTTGACCGGGGGAAGGACGGTCCTACCCTTCAATCCGATGGTGGCTTCCGGGGTAGTTTAGGTTTTTTGCTTCTTTTTGGGGCTATAAATAGCCCTTGTACCCCTCTGTTGTAAAGGATCGATTCTCTTTTATTGGAATAGCTAAACTCACAGACGTGCTCTGGAAGCCTCTCCCCCGGAGAGAGCCTCCCCAGCCGACTCCGGTCGGGAGCGCGTCGACAGGACTAGGGCCCCCACCGGGACCCGAACCTGTATAAACCCGAGTGTCATTTTTTGTGCTTGTCCGGCGGGGGAGGACCGGTCATCCGGTCAACCCGCGCCGCGTAATCTTCACTAGGATCATTCTCAAAACCTGCCGGGGCCCAGGAAGCGTTCGATGACCTCAAGAAGTACCTCACGAGCCCTCCAATGCTTGTGAGTCCGTCTCCGGAAGAGCCCTTGCTCCTCTACCTCGCCGTGACCCCAGTCGCCGTCAGCGCGGTCTTGGTGAAGGAGCAAGGGGGGCAGCAGCGTCCGGTGTACTACATGAGTGAGGCCCTCCAAGGGGCCAAAACTCGGTACACGGAGGTGGAGAAAATCTGCTACGCCGTCCTCATGGCGTCCCAGAAGCTTCGGCATTACTTCCTGAGGCACCCCATCACCGTCCCGTCGTCCCTCCCCCTCGGGGAGGTACTGCGGAACAAAGAAGCCACCGGCCGGATCGGGAAGTGGGGGGCCGAGCTCGCCCCCTTCTCCCTGTCCCTTACCGGCCGCTCCGCCATCAAGTCGCAGGTCCTCGCCGACTTCGTCGCAGAGTGGACCCCCGCCTCTGGGCCCGGGGACGAAGATCTCCCTGTGCCGCCTCGACGCAGTGATCATTGGACCCTTATGTTCGATGGGTCGCTGTGTCTCACCGGGGCTGGTGCGGGAGTAGTCCTCCGGAGCCCCGAGGGGAAGGAACTCGAGTACGCCGCGCGGCTCGAGCTCCCCGCAACCAACAACGTCGCCGAATACGAGGCTTTGCTCCTCGGGATGCGCCTCACGCGCTCCCTGGGGATCCGGCACCTCCTAGTCAAGGGAGATTCTCAGTTCATAGTTTGCCAAGTGGACAAGTCTTACCTGTGCCATGACGCAAACTTAAGTCTTTATTTGCAGGAAGTGCGAAAGATGGAGAGGCATTTCGACGGCCTCGAGGCCCGGCATATCCCACGTAGGGACAATGACCGGGCTGACGTCTTGGCCCGGGCGGCAAGCGCCCGGGAATCGCTCCCCAAGGGGGCTTTCCTGGAGATCATCACGAAGCCCTCGGTGGCCTCCCCGGACACGGGCGACGAGCCTCATGTCCCGGAGGTCGCCGAGATCACCCAGACTCCGTCTTGGATGGACCCCCTCATCTCCTTCATCAAGGGGGAGGGGGACCCTCCTAGTGAGACCGAGGCTAAACGCCTCCCGGCTAAAGCCCGGGCATATCTCCTGCTGGAGGGGAGGCTCTACAAGCGGGGGGCTTCCGCCCTCCTGCGCTGCCTCCCCCGGCCGGAGGGACTTCAACTTCTTGAAGACATCCACGCGGGGAGCTGTGGTTCTCACCTAGCCCCGCGTGCCATCGCGGCCAAGGCCCTCCGGCAGGGCTTCTACTGGCCCACGGTCATGCGCGACACGCGAGACCTTGTCTCCGCGTGCGAGGCATGCCAGAAGATGGCTAAGGGCTCGAACCTCCCCCCTATAGCGCTGCAGACGATCCCCATCACTTGGCCCTTTGTGCGCTGGGGGATGGACCTCTTAGGGCCCTTCCCCCCAGCACCCGGGGGATACAAGTATGCGGTAGTCGCAGTCGACTATTTTACAAAGTGGGTTGAGGCGGAGCCTTTGGCCAGCATCACGTCCCGGGCCGTTCAGCGGTTTTTCTGGAAAAACGTCGTATCGTTTTGGTGTTCCCCGGGAAATCACCGTGGACAACGGGACCCAATTCCACTCGGCTTATTTCCGGGAATTCTGCGAAGGCCTGGGGCTCGTCATCCACTTCGCCTCGGTGGCCCATCCCCGGAGCAATGAGGCTGTCGAGAGGGTCAACGGCGTGATCCTACAGGGGTTGCGCCGGAGACTCGAGCAAACCGCTTCTAAGCGGGGTGCATGGGCAGAGGAGCTCCCTAGCATCCTCTGCTCCATGCGCACGACCCCGTCCCGGGCGACGGGGCATACTCCCTTCTCCCTGGTCTACGGGGCGGAGGCAGTCCTCCCCCCGGAGATTGGCTTCCGGTCACTGCGGGTTGAGCTCCTGGAGGGAGCTACGCCCTCAGCGTACCAGGCCAACGAGGCCAACCAGCGTCTGGAGATCGACCTCGTGGAGGAGGAACGCGACCGAGCGCTCCTCCGCCACGCCATCTACCAGCAAGAAATGGCCCGCGCGTACAATCAGCGCGTGCGCGAGAAAGCTTTCCGCCTTGGGGACCTTGTCCTCAAGCGCATGACGGACCCCCAGGCCCAGGGTAAGCTCTCCCCCAAGTGGGAGGGCCCCTACAGGATCTCCGTGGTCCTGGGCTCGGGGGCCTACAAGCTCTCCAACCTTCAAGAGCAGGAGCTGAAGCACACGTGGAACTTGCGTTTACTTCGCAAGTTCTATGTTTAGCCTTACGGGCCTGTCCCCTCCCCTGGAGCGTTCACGCCGGAGGGGGAGGAGGGACACTGTATTTTCCTCCCCTTTCGCGGCTTCGCAGGGGGAGGCCCTGTACTTCATTTTATTAGCAATACATAGGTCTTGCTTTTCAAACTGTCTCATTGCAGGTCTCTCTTATTACCGCCCCTAGCGGCGATGCCCTCCCCGCGAGGATGCCCTCCCCGCGAGGAAGTGGGCCAGGCCCAACAAGTCCCTACAACGGGAGTCCCACTCCCGTAGGGCAGCTTACGATTAGCCCTCGTGGACTGAGGGTGTAAGCGGCAACCCGGTCACAGTGGCCGCGGTAACGAGTAACATTGGGAGACTAGTCCCCTGCCCAAACACTCAAGACCCGTCTTCGGGCACTTCCTCCTCCGGGAGTAGACGCTTTCCCCAGTGGGACGTCTAGTGGCCTTCATGGATCTATCTTCCTCCTACGGGAGTCGACGCTATTCCCGGCTCCCCGTTTTCATGGCGACCGGAAGATCGGCCCCTTGCGGCTTGATTGGATCTATCTTCCTCCTACGGGAGTCGACGTTATTCCCGGCTCCCCGTTTTCACGGCGACCGGAAGATCGGCCCCTTGCGGCTTGATTGGATCTATCTTCCTCCTCCGGGAGTCGACGTTATTCCCGGCTCCCCGTTTTCACGGCGACCGGACGATTGGTCCCCGGCGACCTTATTCCCGGCTCCCCGTTCTCACGGCGACCGGATGAATGCCTCCCGGAGACCCTATTCCCGGCTCCCCGTTCTCACGGTGACCGGACGATTGTCTCTCGGAGAAGTCACGGATTTCTCGGGCAGTTTCTTCCCCGAAGACCCTATTCCCGGCTCCCCGTTCTCACGGCGACCGGACGAATGTCTCCTAGGAAGCTCGCCTCCAGAAATCTCGTCGGGTTCTCTTGGACATTTCTTCCACATGAGGCCTTATTCCCGGCTCCCCGTTCTCACGGCGACCGGACGATTGTCTCCCGGAAGGTCTTCTCCTTGAAAACCTCGTTTTAAAATTTTCTAACTTAGAAAATTTCCTATGCTACAGGTGACTTCCATCCCGGGGGCCTTGTTACCCCCACAGCGCGCGGATCTATTCTCCGGCCCGCTGTGGGCGGGGGGATAAGGAACCCCCGGGTGTCGACCGCACCACCCACGAGGAAACTTAGCTCAGCCTTGTTAAGATGAGTCGTCCAGACCATCCAAGAAGAAGAAAATAAAGAGGCAATGAAAGGAAACAACAACACAGCTTTATTGATTATCAAACCCGGAGGACATCTTCCCCCTCCGGTGGGCTTCGGAAACGATACAACCCGGGTTCTAACCCGGGGGATTCTCTACGCCCTAAGGCTCCTACGCCTAATACTCCCGGAGGCTCTCCGCTAGCTCCCGGGTCAGGTCCCGGTACAATGCCCGTACGCGGCGCCGAGCGTCCCGGAGCACATCTTCAGGCCAGAACTTGTATCCCGCCGGTGGAAGTATCCGGAGGGGAGGGATCATCCGGAGCCCCGATCGTGGAGGGGATAATTCGGCACGATGATTATCAAAGTTGTCCAAGTGCCACTCCGGACGTCACCTCAACCGGATCGGCTCCCGGACAATATCCTCGCCACGATTCCCGGAGACAAGGCTTAGCAAGATCAAAGCCGCTTGGGCGTCCCCGGGGGAGCCCCTCCCGGACCTTCGCCCGGGAGCAACCTCCCGGGAACCCTGGTAACAGTAAATTCAATTCAAAGACAGAAAAAATTCTAACTTCGTTGCATTCAAAATGTTTTTGTACAAGTGTCCGGGGCTTCTCCTAAGAAGCTACCGGAATCAAAAAGTCCTAAAACAAAAAAGGGCCCTAGCTAAGACCCGGGGGGAGGCTCATACATGTTCGTTGGCGTCCTCCCCACGGGGGGCTTCTTCCAAGGCCGGGGCTGGGACATCTCCCGCCGGAGGCACCGGAGCCGGGAACCACGCCCGGATTATCCGGTCGTAGAACCCTCCAGCAAGCTGCTCGACCTCCCGGCGCGAAGGCTCGAAGGAGTCCGGGAAGCTTCGGGGGATGCGGCCCCCGATCGCCCGGGCGCCGACCCCCCGGAACTCGACAAGCCCCGCAGCGGCCGCGACGACGGGGATCGCCCGGCCCCGCGCCCGAACATCGGCAGCCTCTGCGATGGCGGAGACCTGTGCGTTGAGAAAACGCACAGCCTCCGCGAGGCTCGCCGGCGGCACCTCCCTGCTCCCGGAGCCTAGGCTTACGCCAAGGCCCTCGAGGGCCGACCGGACGGAGCGGCCCGCGTCCGCCACCGCCCGGACGCTCGAGCTCTCGAGCTCCCGGAGCGCCTCCTCCCTCGCCTTGGCCTCCTCCAGGAGGCGGCCGTTGACGGCCTCGGAAATATGGACCTGGGCCCGGACCCGGGTCAATTCCGCAAGGGCTTCGTCGCGTTCCCGGAGGGCCTCCTCGCGCTGCCCTATGGAGGCCGCGGCCCGGCCCTCCGCCTCCTTAAGCTGCCGGGCGACCCGCTGCTCAAGGCCCCAGGTAACAGCTGCCACCTACAAAATATATAGAGTTAGAAAAATCTCAAAGTGCAGGGGATGAATGGAGACGTCATCGACTCGGGTTACCTGGGCCCCAAGGGACTGAAGCCCCTCGAAACGCTCATGGAGCGTCCCTTCCGCGACGAAGGCCTGCACCTTCCGGGTATGCAGGCCCTCCGAGTAGCGAGCGGCCTCACTCGCGGGAAGCAAAGGGGTCTCCCGCCCGGCGCCGCCAGCGCGGCCGGCGGGGGGTCCCCGGACCGCAAGGTCCGGTAACGCGGCCGGCGTCACTGGCATCTTCGTCGAGGAGGAAGTGCCTCCCGAAGACGTGGCCGAGGAGCTCTCGGCGGGAGCCCCCGCCCGGGGGGGAACCATCAGGCCTTTCCCTACCCCGGGCCGGAAGGTCCTCGGGGCCTCCTCCTCCGGAGGAACCTCGTAGACCGAGGGGCTCCCCCCTCGTCCACCGGCCAAACCCGCGGAGGCGAGGCCTCCGCGAATCTCACCTCCAGCCTCTCCGGCTCCAAAGAAGCCGGAAGGGGCAGGAGGGGCTCCACCAAGAGCAGTGACAGGGCGTAGTTCGCCGAGTCGGACACCGCCCCGCCCGCGGTCGCCTCCTTCCCCCGCGCCTTGACGGGGCCCTTCGGGGGAGGAGGTGTTGCTTCTTTCCGGGCCGGTGCCCGGGCACGCTCGCTCCCGGAGGTCTCGTCCCGGGGCTTCGCCGGTGTCGCCGCCGGCGTCGTCGATGGGCCGGGGGTCTTTTGAACCAGGGCGTTCTTGGGCTCTGAGCCCCCGGCCGCCTCCTTCCCCCATTTGTGTGACCCGGGGGAGGGGAGAGGCTTCCTCTCCGGTAGCTTTAGCCCGTAGGCCGCCGCTACCAAATTCTTGGGAGGGCCCTCCCCCACGGCGCGCACGACGCGTTCATGCTCATCGGCGAAGTACCTCCCCAGGAGGTTCTCCGCCTTCTCCCGCGCCACCGGGTACGGCCAGACTGCAAGAGGTAAAGAGTTAGTTAAATTTTTGAAAATTCGTAAATACAATGCAGCAGGTTCCCGGAGCTTACGTCGCGTCACCGGCTTCACCGGGGGCCGCTGCTCGGGGCCCATGCCGATCCCCCTCTTCCCACCGGTGAAGGGGGAGATTCGGAGGAGAGCCATCTCCTCGGCGGCGTCCCGCATCGAGCGGGTCTTCTTGGAGAGGATCACCTTGCCGAGGAGCTCGAACTCCTCGTCCGTCCACACCGGAGGCTTCGGTGCGGACGACCGGCTGTAGGTGGGAGGCTCCGGGGCGTACACCACCGCCTCGTCCTGGACCCGGAGGTAAAACCACCTCCAGACCCAATCCCCCCAGTGGTCCCGGGAGGCCGCCGCCGAGTAGTCGATTACCCGGGACGGCAACATCTGGACCATCACTGAACCGAAGGGGGACTTGGGGCCCCCCTTCACCAGGTGGGAGGTCCGCGCCGCCGGTTCGTAGAAGTACCGGAAGGCGCGAAGGGTGGGCTCCCGCCCGGTCGCTGTCTCGTAGAGCCAAATGAAGAGGCCCATCTGGATGGGCGCGTTCGGGGTGAGGTGGTTGAGAGCCACCCCGTACTCCTTGAGAAACTCCCGGAGCATGGGATGCACCGGGAGCCGGAGCCCCGCCTCCAGGAAGGCCTCGAAGGCCACGACCTCTCCAGGCCTGGGGCGGGGGGCTCCGTCCTTCTTCACCGGGACTCGGATGTCCTCGTCCGCGACGACGCACCTTTCGACCAAGGACTCGGCGTCCTCGGCCGTGAACTCCGACGCCCAGAGGAAATCCGGAGGGATTTCCTCCGGGGGCACCTCCGTGGTCTTTGCTCGACCCTTGGGTACCATGAGGTTAGTCTTCTTTTTTCTTCGTTCGGTGGCTAACCTTTCAAGAGGCTACTACTAAAACTCCCGGACGTCCGCTACCGGAAAGAGCTACCGAGAAGAGCTACCGGGAGAGGGCTACCGGGAGAGCAAGAATCGCTGAGGCTGAAAATTTGGAATGAGCTTCCGGGCCCCCCAAGGTCCTATTTATAGGGGCGGGACGTGGTCTAGATGCACGCCACGTGGCACCCGCGGATCAATCTGGGCCGTAGAAGTTCAAACCGTGCGCGGGAAACGAAGGGACGGGCGCGTGAATCGAGGCGCCGGTTCAAACCACGCGCGCATTTATGGCAAAACGGCGCGGCTTTAAGCGTGGGGCGCGGAAACCGAAGCACCGCGGCTCCGGTGACTTGGCCCGGAGATCTTCCCGATGACCTGAACCATACCCACCGGGGACTCGAGCATCGTCCCCGGCGTGCATGGGGGGCTGCTGTCGGGGGAAATCTCCGCAGGGCTAAGTCCAGGTAAGTTGTATCGCGATTGCCTGGGGATCCGGCTTCCGGGGCCTCCCCGGGCGCCGCCATTTGGCTCCCGGGACGCGGCCTCCGGTGCCCTCCCGGGCGCCGCCATTTGGCTCCCGGGACGCGGCCTTCGGTGCCCTCCCGGGCGCCGCCATTTGCTCGGGGACGTGGCCTCCGGGCCCTCCCCGGGCGCCGCCTTTTGGCTCCCGGGACGTGGCCTCCGGAGCCCTCCCGGGCGCCGCCATTTGGCTCCCGGGACGTGGCCTCAAAACCTCCTCGGGCGCCGCCTTTTGGCCCCCGGGACCTGGCCTCCGGCGCCGTCCCGGGCCTCATCGCCCTCCCAAAGGTAAAATCTCGAGCTGTTTATCACGTGCAGGTCACGCGAGGAGCGCCTCGGGAACTAGCGACCACATGTCAAGCATCCAAGCCGTTTGACCGGGGGAAGGACGGTCCTACCCTTCAATCCGACGGTGGCTTCCGGGGTAGTTTAGGTTTTTTGCTTCTTTTTGGGGCTATAAATAGCCCTTGTACCCCTCTGTTGTAAAGGATCGGTTCTCTTTTATTGGAATAGCTAAACTCACAGACGTGCTCCGGAAGCCTCTCCCCCGGAGAGAGCCTCCCCAGCCGACTCTGGTCGGGAGCGCGTCGACAGGACTAGGGCCCCCACCGGGACCCGAACCTGTATAAACCCGAGTGTCATTTTTTGTGCTTGTCCGGCGGGGGAGGACCGGTCATCCGGTCAACCCGCGCTGCGTAATCTTCGCTAGGATCATTCTCGAAACCTGCCGGCTGAAGCTGGATCGGCGGGAATGGATTTTCGGTGAACGGCGCCGGAGAAGAAGACACTGCAATTGGGGCTTTTCGATACAGGAGGTTTGAACTCAATTCCAAGCTCAGGGAGTGAAAGAGGAGTACAAGAAAGCTACTGGCGACGTCAATTTAGTCGGAGGATGGCTGGTGTGGCCTGGCGACGATCGCCGGCGACTGGTGGAGTTTGAATTTGGGGAAACCTTCGATTCGAGCTCAATCTGGAAATCTGGATGCACAGGTTTGCTAATTAGAGTTCACTGATCATTTTATTCCAATGAATCGAAAGCTAATTCGGGGTAAATCGGGCTGCATTGCTGGAACAGGGCATTTGGCAATTCCGGCGATCACCGGCGTTAGGGTCCACCGGAGAGCAATTCAATGCAACAGTACAATCATGGGAAAGAGAGATACTCACTGCTGGCTTCAATTTGGCAAGGCATTCAGTGGAGCGTGCTGGCACTGTGAGACCTCGAGCTGGTCTCGCCGGAGAAGAAGACTGCAGTGAGGAGATTTTCGAATTGGCTAAGTTCTGGTGAAGTGAAGCTGATACAGAGTATGGGGCTGCTTAAATAGGCCAGGGGCGGAGCTTGCAAGGAAGTAGCAGCAAGGAAATTGACGCCGGTGACTTGACTGGCCGGGCGCAGGCATGACAACAGTGACGGTGAAGCGATGGCGCACAGGCGATGGAACGGTTGATCAAACTGTTGCTTCATCGGGACGCAATGCTGTCGGGCGGTGCAAGGCAGTGGCGACAAGAGCTGGCATGGCGAAGCAACGCGGGAAGGAATTGTTGACAAAAGCCTGTTGCCGGTCGCGTGCGGGAGCAATGCTGTCCAACGGCGTTGCCACGGCGATGGCTGAGACACAGACGCGTGTGCACATGCAAACACAAGTGAGCGCGAGCTCAGGCGCAGGCGAGGCTTGGCCGGTGGCGAGCGAGCACGGCGCAAGGATCACGGAGAGCTTTGGTCGAATTAGGGGCCTGATTGCAATATCTGATTCTTGATATTGGACTGATCTGTAATTCTGGAGTTTTAGAAGATTAGAGTTGAATTTGACTCTGCTGATTTGGCAAACTTAACTCAACAGATGATTTGGCATAGATTGAGGGTAAAATATGAGATGTTTGAATGATTTTTGATATGAATTGAAAATAGAGTAGATTAGGGTATTTGAAATCTGAATTTTTGTTGATCTCGAATTATGGGATTTAGGATTTGATTTTGAAATATGAACAGAAGGGATATTTGCGTCAAATAACATTTAGAAGAGATTTGCTGAAGAAATTCTGAATTTGAAGTTAATCTGAAGATTTTAGCCTTTTTAGGTTTCCAGATATCAGATAAAGGACTGATTTGCAATATCTCTTGGACTGATTTGCGAAAAAGGCTTAGATAATAAAATCTGACTGCCAACTTTTTGGTTTAAGGTATTGGAATACCCATGATCATAATTTAAGAATAATCTGGTCTGGATTAGGTCAAGATTTGGCTAAATCTGAGTTTAGAGTATTTAGGGTAATCAACTTAATTTCTGTTTTCGAAAACAAAAGTTTTGACAAATCTGGGATTTAGAGATGGAATTGAATCTGGCTTCTGAAGACTTTTAGGTTTAGAGTAACTGATAAATCACATCTGAACAATCTGATCTTGATTTAGGGTTCACAGGAAAGATTTGGAGATTTAGGGTTTGAGATAGATACTGATCTGGCTACTACTACAGATACATGCATGCTGTTCATGAAGAAAGTTTTCGCCCCTAAACTCAGGGTGTTACACCTAGATGGTTTGGTGGCGTGGTCGTTGATCTCTCTATTGAGAGAAGTTTTTCGGAGAGGCTCGGTGTGTTTGTGAGAGGTTTGGTGCTCACCTTTCCGGAATGGAGAAAGAACCCTAGTGGAAATATTCTTCATGGATATTGAAGGAAGACTTATTCATTTGAGTGCTTCAATGAGGAGTAGGGGAGATCAGGCGAGTTTCTGAGACCTCTGGATACATCGTTGTGTTTGTCTCTCTTCCTCTCTTTTTATTTGTGCAATCTATTTGTTTAATTGATTCATTTTTTATTTGCTCTTAGCTTTTTTAGGCTTTAAACATGCAAAATTTGTTTTCTTAGAAAAGTTTTTAAAGCCTACTATTCACCCCCATCTAGTCGGCGTCCTTAATCCTACACTAGAGATGAGACCGGAAAGGGGAGGTTTTCTGTCCCGAAGAACAACTTAGAGAAGGGCTATCTACGGCCACTATTTCTCCCCAACAGCAACCCCCCGCACCTCCGAGGGCATTCAATGGCATCTGGGGGTGCGCTATATTGCCCGTGGGAAGCGCCCGGGACGGAGAGGGCCCGGTTCCAGAGAGCCGACCAGGGGTGGGGGGCCCCCGTTCTGGAAAGAGCGCACTATTTATTTGTTGCAATGTGTCGCTTCATTTCCCGTGAGCCGTTTCAAATTCGCGGCCCAAATCGTCCCATCCGACACATGGCGGTCATCGGGGTTGCCCCAGTTTCTATATAAAGGGGGGCCAATGCCGAGGGAGTTCACTCCCACTTCCATTTCTCCCCTTCACCAACACCCAAGTTCTCCTGGTCGAGAATCCTCTCCAGAAACAACGAGATCATGGCACCAAAAGTTCGGGGGAAAGTAATTGAAGTGGCCCCGGAGGAGGTGACCTTCGACTTCCTTGGGGTCACCGAATTTATGGTCGCAGATCGGGACACCCTCCTATCCCAGAGGGTCTTCTCGGATGAGGACATCTGTGTCTTGGCATGGATGAGGTTACTCCTAGCCCCCAAAATGGGGAGGTGGTGGCGTTCTTGGCGTTTGTGGACATAGGCCTCCGTCTCTCGATACATCCCGTGCTCCGGGATTTCCTTCAGGAGTACGGGATAGCGCTCAACCATTCGACACCCAACATCCTCGTCTGGATGGGGCTGTTCCTATGGTTGTGCGAGACCACGACTGAGACGGAGGGGACCTTCCGTCTCTTCCAGTACTTCTATACGGTCATCGCAAAAAGCACCCTGGTGGTGAAGAATGATTCAAAGTCTACCTTCAACTCGGTGATGCTGAAGAACCACCCCTCTCGGGCAGATGAGTACCCAGTCGCGGCCTCCTGGGACCACTGGGAGGGTGGGACCTGAAGGTGATTCTACCTTTAGGTGCAAGATCTGGAGGTGGTTTATTCTCCATGTCCCGCCACCCTTGGACGATCCTCCAGTCCCCCACTCCCGAAGTGGATGCTGGACGAAATGACCCTCGTCGCCAAGATGGTAGAAGCCCGCTCCACAAGGAGTATGAGGGACTTTGCGGAGGAGTTGTGTCTCCTCCGTATCAGTGCCTTTAGCCGGAGCAGGAAGGGTTTGGGGCTCAACCCGGAGTACCGGCGCCCAAACTTCCTGGTGTCTCGACGTAACTATTCTTACCCAAGGGACGTTCGATGAGGGGAGGGTCCCTGTCCCAGAGAGGCACTCGGGATGAGGAGGGTCCTTGTCTCAGAGAGGCATCCGGGACACAGAGAGTCCCTATCCCAGAGAAGCGCCTGGGACGGGGAAGGTCCCTATCTCGGAGAGGCGCCCGGGACAGAGAAGGTCCCTATCCCAAAGGCATGCCTGGGACCGACGAGAACGTTTCTATCCTCGCATCCAATTTTTACAGTGAGGTTGTATGAGTCCACCCTGGAAAAAGCAGACCACCTCCTCGGGAGGTATTACAAAGACGACCATGCCCGATGTTGGGCCATCATCGGGAAGGGCCCTCCCCGGAATTTTGTGGCGGAGGCCTTCGGGATGGCTCTCCCCGTTCGGATCCCACTTCCCACCCCGGGCTCTCACAAGTGCAGGGAGGCGTGTGCCCCTCTAGAGGCGAAGCGTGCCAAGGCGAAAAAGGCCCCGGGCGGGAGTTTCGGCATGGCCCGTGTCAATTCCTCTGTGCCGACGCGTAGGATAATGGAGACACCTCGGGCCTAGAGAAGACAAGGCCTTCTCTGGCGCGGGTAACTCCCATACTTTCAGAAGTGCCCTCTCCAACGGCCAGGCCCGCTCGGAGCCATACAAGCACAGCCACGTTGGTCGCGTAGCTCAATGCCTTGGGCGCATCGGGCATGGACCCCAACGTGGATGTTGAGGAGGAGTCCACCTTAGGGGATTATGCCCCGACTCTTTCCCTGGAGTAGGTGTCCTAGGAGGAATCCCCGCCTGCACAGTGGGGTCTGATCGTGCATTTTCGAGGAGCCAGTGCCCCTCCGTGCTTGGACACGCTCTTCACTTCCAAGGCTAAGCCTTCCACGACGCCGCATCCCCGAGGTACGACTCCCAAGACCCCGGTCGGGAGTAGTAGCCCAACGACGCCGCGTCCGGAGAGGAGGACCCCTCGTCCCATGACTAGAGGTCATGACCCAGTGAGGGTGGCTCCCAGGACCCCTGGTGGGGGAAAAGACTCCGTCCCTCAGGAGGTGCGACTGGAAGAGAGCGACTTCCCGGACCGGGTGTTATTTGAGGGGTGCCCGCAATGGGACGCAAGCCCATCACCATTGGAAGGGAGTCATCCCTCTTCTCTCCTGAGGTGAGGCGATAGCTCTTCAGAGCCTTGTTACCCCCAAGGTCCGGGCCCATGTCTGGGAAGGGGGATAAACGAGCGGTATGGGGAGGTTATCTCCCTTACCTTGCAGGTAAAGATCCTTGCACATGGACTCATTCCATTTATTTGATGATCACTAAATAGCCTCTGGTTTTAGACCACTACCTTGGCACGGGCCATCAGGGCACGTCTTGCCCGGGACAACACGGACACCAATGCAGCGATGGACACCCTTTGGGCTAAATGGGACGAGGGGGTCTGGGAGTGAGATGCGATCGTCCCAGATCGGGACGCGTTGTCGCGCCCCGAAACTGGGACAACGACTACTCCTGTAGAGACCTAGCTCGCTGCAGCTAGTCCCAAACCACAAACCTTTGACTTCCCAGGATAAGTCAAACACAGGAGTATATTACATTGCAACAGAGTACTCACAAAATATTAAGCAGTGTGGCCTGCTGGCCTTAATATTACATAAAGAGGATTACAATGCCTACAAGGCATTCAGGGTTTAGCAAAATATTTAACTACGCAGCAGAAGATAGGTGACCCTCCCACAAAAGAAGTTGACGGCAGAACAACACACTTCAGGGTTCTGGCGGAACTGATTCTCCTCCTTCTGGATCCACGTAGTACTCCGTGCCATCATCTTGATCAAGGTAAGCTCCATCTATTGAGTTGAAAGTTGCAAGGGTGAGCACTTACGTACTCAGCAAGTCATAGGTAAGAGTAGATACATATAGTAGTGATGATATGAACCTAGACTAGTCAAGAATTATGGATATTTGTAAAATAATCTTTTCCTTTCTCATCTCATCTTATGGCAGCACTTTTCATAATATATATCATCATTCATGTTCACTAGGTTATAGCACTACCGCGACACGTCGACACACGATAGCCCACGGCAGCACTCCTTATCATGACAACACATGTCATTTGGGTAATCTTGATTAAACATATTTTATTTAGAAAATAGTACTTGTGTCACACCCCGTGGAATTAATCCACCGCAGCAGACTCCTATAAACCCGGGAGCTCGGAGTATTCGAATACGTTTTTAACTCTGCAGAGAGGTACCAATTTACCCGCAAGATATTCCACTTTCAAACCTTTCCTATCATAACAAAATGATTGGACCCCTGACTCACTTCATACTGTGAGCGGCAAGGTGGAAATAACAAGAACTTTTGTTATGTTTTACTCACAATTCACCCCCGGCCCTGTGGCTCTCAGCGAGGCACAGTTGTGGCAGGTTGTATCCAAACCTCCACCCCTTTGCTTATTCCCATTACTGGGTCAGCGTGCTTGATCACCTTCAGTGATATGTGTGGGAGCCGCGCTCCGTGTTTATCGTGCATCACTACACATCTCATGCAGGGGTTTCATGTGCGATCCACATAATTACTTGTTCAGGCCTGTCCCATACCAGGCTTGCGGTTAGCACGTTGTTCATGCCACTAGACGCACAACACAAGGTTCTAGTCCATATATGCCAGTGACCAGACCATCCACAACCCTGCACCTTCAGTGCCTGCATTCCTTTGCAGTATAGCACCTCCAGTGCTACAGCCATCCACACCATTTTTCTGCTCACAGCTAGGGGTTTTATTTCATGAATATAAGTATATAAATACATATAATAGTTCATGGCTCAAAACTTGTTTATTTCACATTTCACAGATAACCAGTCTAGTACTGCCAATTCATAAATCAACCATTCTCAATCTTTCACATGCAATATTGCCTATATTCAAGGTTATATTATAGCAACATTTAAAATATAGGTTCAAGATGACCAAGGATATGACTTGCCTTCCGCGTCGTAAAATACAGCAGTCGATGACGGGTCAACAGCAAAATCTTCAAAGTCAGCTTCTGAATCTGCTCGATGACAAACAAACACACAATAATTACTTATAATATTTAAAATGTTTTAAGACTTATATGCAGAAATGCTTAACAAGAATGATTGAACTAAACCGGAGATAATTTGAACTGCAAACTGAACTGAGTCGAGATTCTAGGGTTTCAAGGAATTTGGGCTAAGGATGGTGATTAGATAATCTTAGAGTTTCAGGTTTGCAATAGGGATAACAATTTTGTGGCTGGTTTAATCAAAACAGCGAATGTCAACAGATCGACATTCGGATCAAAGCTTGGACATAGCTTTAAGAAAAGCTAGGGTGCTTATCTCAAGTTGTGGTAGTAGAAGAAAATGTAGATCACAACTCTACAAATTCAGTGGACAAAGTGGATTTCAAATTGCACAACCAGAAGTGGGTAAACAAGGTCAATGCCACTGGCTGACAAGCTCTGGCATAGAGCTGACAATGCCAAAAACTAGGGCTTAGCATAACTTTTGATCTGGAGCTCCAAATGATGCACCACTTTGTCTGGGAGGTAGGCTTGAGTAACAGGAACAATTAAGTCAACAGGATCTAGGGCAAGAAATGGCTGGAAAGCAAGAAATTTGATGATGAACAGAGATGAACTGGCTGTACTAGATCAGTTCTGGACATAAACTTGGCAAAGCTATAACTTCCAATCTAGGCCGATCTAGGTGTCGGGCTAGAAGACAAAAATGCTCAAGAGGCTAAGGCACATCTAAATGACAAGGTGATTTGGGCTGAAACTGTCGGGAACACTTTTCCGGTCATCGGTGCCGGAGAAGAAGCACTGTTGATTGGGGGTTTCTGCTACAGGCAACAAGAACTTAATTCCTTGCTTGGAGAGCATCTAGGAGGTATAGGAAAGCTTCTGGTACAATTAGATGGGCCGGAGGATCACTGGAGAAGCCTGGCGACGATCGCCGGTTTTCTGGTGAAGCTCGGTTTAGGGAAAAGGTTCGATTCTTGCTTAATTTCGAAATCCAACTTCACAGGCTTGCTTGATTTGGCTTACTGATAAATTTTGATTACAGATACGAAAGCTAATTTGGAGTAATTCGAGCTACATTGCCGGAACAGGGCATTTAGCAATCCCGGCGATCACCGGCGATAAGGTGCAAGGTAATCCAATTAGATGGTACAGCACGATGAGGGAGACGAGGGGAACTCACAGATGCTGTTAATTTGGCAGGAGGTGCTGCGGTTGAGGCTGTCACCGTGAAGCCTCTTGCTGGACTCGCCGGAGAAGACGACGACAGCGAAGAAATTTGTAAATCTGGCTAAGTTCTGGTGATGAGGAAGTGACACAAGGTATGGCTGTTTATATAGAGCAGTGGGCGTAGCTTGCAAGGAAGTAATAGCATTGAATTTGATGTCAGTTGATATGAGTTGCCGGGCACAGATGTAGCAACGGCGAACGGTGACGCGACGGCGCACTGGCGAGGCAAAACTGTTGCTACATTGGGACTCAATCGTGTCGGGCGGTGCAAAGCGGTGGCGACAACGACTGGCAAGGCAAGCGACGTGGCAAGAAGATGCTGACAGCAATCACTGTTGGTCGCGCGGGGAAGCAGGCGCTGGTCGTCGACGTTGCAGCGGCGCTGCCACGGTGACGGCTGAGGCGAGGACACGTGCGCAACAGCTTGCACGGTCACAAGTGCGGCGAAGCTTGGCCGGCGGCGAGCGTGCACGGCGCAAGGAAACACAGCAAGGCTTCTGGTTGTGTACAGCAGTTGGCCTGGTCGAAAATGGACTGAACTGCAGTTTTAATTCTTTGAGTTTTGGACTGAAATGTAAATCTGGAGATTTGGTAAGTTTAAACTGAAATTGATTTCACTAATCTGGTAGATTATATTCAACAAGGTATTTGGCAAAGATAATTGATAAAATTTGACACATTTGAATAGTTTTTGATACAAACTGAAAATAGGGTAATTTAGGGTAAAATAAGGTTTAAGTTTTGTCGATTTCGAATTCTGGCATTTAGGGTTCGATTTTGATATCTGCACAGAAGAGAGACTTGTGGCAAATAGCATTTTGAGAAGATTTGCCGAAGAAATTCTGAATTTGGAGTTAATCTGGAGGTTCTAGCCTTTTTGGGTTTTCAGATATCAGATAAGGACTAATTTGCGATAACTCTTGGACTGATTTGTGAAAAGTGTCTAGATGGTGAAATCTGGCTGTCAACTTTTTAGATTAAGGTATTGACATACCCATGATCATATTCCAGGAATAGTCTAGTCTGAACTTGGTCAAGATTCGGATTAAATCTGTATTTCTGAAACTTAGGGTATTTGGGTAATATAAGGTATTTCTGTTTTCGAAAACAGAAGAAGTTGATAATTCTGGGAGTTAGAGATAGAATTGGATCTAGGTTCTGAAGACTTTTAAGTTCAAAGTAACTGATAGATCATATCTGAATAATCTGATCTTGATTTGAGGTCACAGGTTAGATTTTGGAGATTTTAGGGCTTGAGATAGAAACTGATCTGGCTATTACTACAGATACATGCATGCATGCTATTTATGAAAAAGGAAATTTTCACCCCTAACTCAGGGTGTTACACGCGTCGGTCTGAGAGCGAGATAAGACCATCTGGAATTGAGAAGCGTCCTTGGGTGAGCAGGATGCTGCCGTCCGAGAACGGGATGTGTCCATCTGGGAGTTGGAGCGCATCAACTCGGAGCAGGTGGCCCTCATTGAATCCGAGAGGGATGCTACGGTCTAGGAGCTGGAGCGTGTCCAGGAGTAGCTAGCCGTGCTTGAGAATACCCACTCCCGCACACTCCGGGAGGTGGAGTTGGCAGGAGCCAAGGCCCTGATGTCTGCGGGGAACCAGGTCTGGGCCACGCTGCATGGGCGAAAATCTCTCCTATATTAATGTCTATCTAATTATGTCTAAGTCTTTAGGTTACTAAAACTCCTGGTAATGCTTGTATGCTTAACCGTCCTTTAGATCGTGCATTGACCACCTTTTTATACTGAACAAAAGGGCGCCAATAGGAAACGGCTCTGGACGGTTATTACTATTCAGTTTGTGTAACCGCTCCTCTTTCCTACACAGGTTTAGCACGTGAAGTTAGTGGATAACCACACAAATTAACCTTCTGGTAGTTGTCTTCATACGTGGGAGAAGTTATCTTGACCCTGGAGATGTGTTTGTGAAAGACTTAAACACCCTCGAATTTGTCTTGGTCGTATGTAGTCATTGACCTCCTGACCGCGCATCATCTGCAGCCTCCTGACCGTGCTTCGTCTGACAACGCATTGTCTGCGGCCTTGTGGTCGCGCAAGGGCTACGATCACAAACTTCCTTTGTGTCCGCACTCTCCTAGTATATAGAAAACTGGTCATCTGAGATCATAGCGGCCATTTAAGAATCATAGACACATATCAGATTCGAACCTGACCTGAACATAATGTGTGTTAATCAAACTAGCTCGGGCGATAATCCTCATCAGCTAGCCCCCAAATTTGAAGAAAACGAAGAGATATTTTTACTTCAAATTTTAATCCTGCATCGAATTGTGTACCCGACGCGTCAAATTTCTCAGTTTGTACTATTCTGTTGAGTGACGGTTCATACCCCGAGAAAAACCCTGAGTTTTTCTTTGACAGATAATGATGAATTTATTGACTTATACAATCAAGGCAGTGATTGCGAGTGCGTTTTAAGAACTCGAGACGTGTGTGGAAACCAACCGTCACCTCCTGGCTCTATAAATAGAGGAGTTTCTCATTTCCTTGAACTCACAATGCTTCTTGACTAAGTTCTTTTTTAGAAAATCTGCTTCTGATTCCCTGTCTTGCATCTCCTCTTTTACTCTTCACCTTAATGGCGAACCAAGATCCCAAGACAGTTATTGAGATTGAGAGTGATGAGGAAGAAATAGAAAAGACACAAGATATCCAGAAGGTAAACTTCTTCTAAAACATCTTATAATTTTCTGAGTCAAAGATTGTCCTAAGCAATTCATTTTGGACTTCATAGGTAATTGAGGAAATGATCTCTCCAAAGAAGAGATCTCGAGATGATGAAGAATCCTCTAGTGGAGCTGCATTCAAGATTCTAAAGGGTGCTGGTGCCTGTGTTGCCACATTGCCTCTTGCGACTCATCCAGTTGCCTCTTCATCTCCACCTTTGGAGATCCACAACAATCCTTCAAATCATCCCACTTCTGGAGGAAGTCTTACACCTTTGCGATCAGACGATCCTCAGCTTTTGTTGGGTGATCAATTTTCTGGGGAAAATCTCACACTTCCGCGTCCAAATCCTCCCCAAAGCTTGGCTTTTTCCTCTGCTTCTCAGGTAACAGCTATCTTCACCCTCCCTGTTGGTTATATGTTTTATGAACTAACCATGAGTACACAGGAGGTGAATACCCCTGGAGCCCCCAGCGATCAGCTAGCTGAAGTCCAGGCTCTTTTTGCTGAGAGTGTAGCCTTCAGGCGAACTCTCGAAGAAGAAAAAGAGGCACTGGAGAAGCGTACTGAGGAAATGTCGTTTGCCATTTTGCATTTGGCAGAGTTCTACGAAAGCACTCACGAAGAAACATGCAGGTTCTGATTGGAGAGGGCTTACACTCGGCAGCAGCGAGAACTCTCTCATACAATAAGGAACAACTGTACACCTTTGCTGAGAGACGATGTAGATAGGCTTAGGGCTATAGCCAGTTCTCGGGGGGCAGTCAGTGTTGATCCCACTGATGTTAACATGTCCATGGGAGAACTTTGTAAGCGGATATCGAACCAGGTCGATGCTTTGGTTGCCTGTGTCCCTTTTGTATGTAAAGATTGCCAGGAATAAAAAATTTCATTTCCTTACATACTTGATCCCTTACCGACTCAGGTCAGTTCTTCGGTCTCAGAATAGCAGTGAGGTCATATACTGCGATTAGAACTAGAGTAACGATCACAAAACAGTATCTTGACCATGCGGCGGCCACAAATGTTGCGATCACCTATATCATAGCGATCACAGAATTTCATTGCGATTAGTATAAATTTATTCCAAAGTCATAAGGGATTACTTCCTTGATAAAATTTAAGAATTTCTCATATTTTTATTTGTACCATACCCCCGAATGTGAAATAAAATGATAAAGATACATTTCATTTCGGATTCATTACTGGGTATGGATAATGGGTTCCAAGAGGAAAGGCACCCATTATGGGAAATTAATAAAATATCTGGCGAAGGGTTGTCTCGAGCATATAAAAGGAAAAGGTAGCTTACCAAAGAAGCCTCACAACCAAAACCTTTGGTTGCCTTGGACATTTTCGCCACACAAAAACCCTCTTTTGCACACCTCGTCTTCGTCGTTTCCCAAGCCATCGCCTTTTTCCACGATCTTATGCAGTAATGGCATCCTGGAGCCGATCTGTCCACCATACGGAGGAAAGCTTGGTGGCACTAGAGAAGGAAGAGATTCTCCCCCCACGGCTGCTGATCAACTGGCGGCCAGCGGGGAAGAACAATGAAACCCCAGCCGTTCACGAGGGTGAACTGGTGATCTTTGAGGAGTATTTGCGCAGCGGGTTCCGAATCCCAGAAAGCGAGTTCCTGCGGGGAATCCTCAACCACTATGGGTTGGAGTTGGTGAATCTTCACACAAATGCTGTTCCATCCTGGCGATCTTTCAGCACTTATATGAAGCATTCGTTGGAGTGATGCCAAGCGTGGAGCTTTTCCGACATTTTTACTTCTCGGCGTGGTCGAAGAGTGCCAACGCCGCTGGGTGCATCTACTTCCGCATAAGGGAGAAGAAAGAGTACCCGTTTCCTCCTCTGCGGGACTCGGTGCACGGCTGGCACCACAAATAGTTCTACTGGACCCCTCCATCGGAGAGCGGACTCTGGTTTGCGAACTCTCGACCGGAGAAAGACAGTGAAATGGACTCCATTCCTTCCCTAAGTGCAGACTTAGAGAAGCAGGCCAAAGCCATTCTTCACCTGGTCCAACAGGGACTAACAGCGCGCGACATCATCCACGACTTTGTGAAGAACAGGGTGAGCCCCCTGCGTGCGAGGGAGCATCCGGCTTGGGAGGTGGAGTCCATGGCGGACAGCACCCTAGATTACAATACAGGTATGTCCTCTAGTTTACAAAGTATACAACTCTACTGATGAATAAAGACATATCAAGTAAGTTGTTTGTTTTTGTGACGCAGTTCTCTCGTTGTCCAAAACTGAAAAACAGACGAACTACCTTCTATGGCCTTACAATTTTGAAACAGAAGGAATTAAAGGGTCGCTTCGCCCTCAGAGCTTAATAAATGCAAGCGATGATCTGAAACAGGAACGTCAAAAGGTATGACTTCTCTTGGAAACATCTGTTTGGATTTGTGCATCGCCGCTTTCTTACCGAATCGAATTCTTGGAATGATGCAGCTGCTGAAGGGGCATTTTGTCGGGACGAAACGTCCTGGTGATGACGCTGGATCCTTTGGGGGATCAGCGGTGAAGAGGGTGAAGAAAGCCTCTTCATGTCAGGTGACGAAGGAGCCGGCTTCCGAGAAACCTAAGAAGGTCTTAGGAGGGGCTTCTTCGAAGAAGAAAACCACAACCGCGAAGAAGATCGCAGTAAGATTCTCTTTGCTCCATCTACCCTCAAGTGCGAATAAGAATTACTTCTTAGTCGTACAGAGTGAGGGGAGTGAGGACGAGAAAGAGGACGTTCCTCTAATTCATCGCAAGAGGAAGGCGACTGACCTTCTGGAGACAAGCATCCCAGAGAGGTCACCCTCCCCCCGGACCGATGAAGTATTGTCCTTGACTGCAGGGGCGGGGATGGCTACACTGGGCCCCCTGACCACTGGCAATCCTATGGTTAAGGGCGAAACCCCCGCACCTGAGGCTTGTGAAGCCCCAGGACTGACAACTCCTCCCTTACTGATCGAAGGAGAGACTGTGGTAAGAATCCTCATAGTCTTGTATTTTGTCATTCCTCTGCATATACCCATAGGATTGTGTGCATACAGGGAGAAGAGGACACTATCCTATTTAAGAAAAGGAAAACAAGGACATAGGACGATACTTAACCAAGAGCACCTAGTGGGCTTCTTTCTCTCGGGAGCTCATCATCGAAACCCAAACCATGGGTAGGGTTTCGAATAAAGAAGAATTTTCCCTATTGCCATCTCGAGATGATCGACAGGAGGCATTCTACCTCACAATCAGTTTGTTTGTTTTTAGGCGCAGGGATGCTGCGCTCAGCACTCTGGCGACCTCGACATGCCTTGGCACAGCACCTACAATAGAGGTCGCGGGAGAGCCAAGTTCTACTCCCATGGCAGAAGAAGTTCTTCAGGCCATCGTGGAGGGAATGGCAGCGGAGATCGAATCCCAAAGGATGGAAACCGCAGTCCCGGCCACAGAGGGGGATCAGCAGGAAAGATCATCTACTGCCCTTGCTGATGAGGACATCACTCCTATGCATACGCCCGAGACTCCTCCAGTTGTGATGCAAGGACCCATCACAAGAGCACGAGCACGGCAATTGAATCAACAGGTGAGCTCGTTCCTAAGTGCCCGTGTATATACTTGTGAGGATAGTATGCTACCTAATGATATTATTGATTATATTGTACTTAGGAACTTTGGAGAGGATCATGAAGGCCTTGGGAACCAGCAAGGGCCAGGAGGGAGGCCAGGAGGGCGTCCAAGTCAAGTTGGAGTCCCAATTCATCTCGGAGTCGGAGTCCCAATTCATCTCGGAGTCGACTACCTCGGCCACCAGGAGCAGTGTTCACTAAAATCGTCGCCCAGGCCACAAACGGACTCTGATTTCAATGATCCACATATGTATCGAAAGCTAAGGAGATAATCTTTCCAATGGAACCGGTTTCAGGTCAATTGGACTGCTGAGTCGACGGGAATTCGCGTTGTAAGTTGGCGGACAGAATCTGTCCCAGGGTGCTGCGTCACCAATTTGGGCCGTTGGCCCATGTATCGTGTTGGAGTCCATCACGGACACGTCTAGGGTTTCTAGGACGTCCCTTAGCCCTTATATTCAGTAGCCACTGCTAGGGTTTGGTTTGGGTTTTGCTTAGATTAATCTGTCAAAGAACAGTTTCGCCGTGTATCGGTTTGTGGAACCCCAACTCGTGAGATTCAATTTATATTTGCAATATTTCAGATTGCTTCTTTCTCGTTCTTGCTTGTGTTCTCGATTCGCATGCAGGGATAAGCCTTCTTGGCGAGGTCAATCATGTTTGTGCATGGTTGATAACCAACGGAGCCGTGGTGTAGCGATTGCTGGGTTCGGATCGGTTCTGATCGGAAGCCGGATCGTCAACGTCGAGTCTCCACCAATCGACTTACCTCTACCTGTCGGAAGATCGGGCCACCGTGCGCATCACTTGCCATGGACACAACAAGTCTTGAGGCTCGACCTCACGCTGACGTTGAGAGCAGCTCATTCAGCGATTACATAGAGGTACGCAAAAAACTCTTTTTCTTATTTTCGAGCTCGTAGAAATTTAGGAATATCCAAGTTTTAAGAGCAATTTCTTATCGTGTTCCAGGACTTGACCCGGGTGGTGACCAAATCGATAGCTATAGCAAAGCACATCGAGGTCACGCAACGGGAGATTAGTCGGCTGCAACAGTAGGTGTGGTGCTTCTTATTCGTGCTAACTTGAATCCGTATTTAAGCGTAGCTGATTGTCTTTCTTGTTACAGAGAAAATGCCTTTCTGAACAAGAGCATGGCTGATTGGGAGAATCAAGAAGAAGCTGTATCCGCGAGATGTTCTTCTTTAGAGAGGGAACTTCGCGAAGAGCAGTTAAAGCTTTCTTGTAAGTCTACTTCCGACCAGAAAACATTATTTCGTTACATGAACTGCTGTAAAAATTGACTGCCGTGTTCATGCAGCACAAGGGGATCAAATAAGTCTTCTTTCAAAAGAAAAGAAAGACCTTCAGGCGACCATCGAGCTCCAAAGCTCGAAGATTGATATTGTTGGCACGGAGAACGAGAATTTGAAAGCAACGATTGCATCCGGCAGTAATGCTCAATCGACCGTCTTCGAAAAGGTGAAGACGGTGGCAACTCTACTCAAAGCTGATGTGGTCGAATCTCAAAAGATCAATCCTAGCTTTGGCGAGTTAGCCACATTGGTTGCGGCTCAAGCTGAGTCACTTCTCAAATATCTTCCTGAAGATACAAGGCGATAGGAAGAGGTGATGAGGACAAACGTGCAATCTGTAGCCTCCGCCATCCTCTGCAAACTCCGTTTTCACCACGGCCCTGATCTTGATTTGAAACCAGTGGTCGGAGATGCAGAAATCGAGAGTGAAGATCAGCTCGAAGCCATAATGGAGGAAGTTAGGCCCTTGATCGAAAATCTCTTGAAGGAACTTGGCTTATCTTGATTGTTGATGTAACAATTTTTGTACCTGCATACATGTGATTATACAATGCAGATGCATGCCTTAAATTTTGAAAAAGAAAGTACTTTTCTTCATTTCATGTTATGACCATATTCCCTTAGCCCCTTCCTGAGATCATAAGTACTGAAGACTTGGTATTATAATCTCAAGAAGAAATATGGGCGTTCTAAGAAATGATTCAACTTGGATACGATCATCCAATCATACCAATATTGGCCTTAATACGACACCCGGCCTTATTACTAACTGGCAGCCACTCAAATGATCAGGAACATGCCAGTGAGTCCCATGCGCATTGAGAAATGGCTTATTGGGGGTTGTTTTATCTGGATGCGACCATGAGATCGGCCAGCGAATCCGGTCAGGGTATTGTAGCAAGATGATTATCGGCGATCATCCCCCGAGCAAGGATCGTTATAGGTATGGAAAATAAAGAAACGAACGTAACATGAGCCGAATAAAAGTACTCATGATTTTTTGTTAAACCATGCTAATTGAACAGGAAAAAAGATTGGAGAACTTACACGCAAAACTTGTGTAGTTGATCGATGTTCCAAGTATTGGACAAGAGTCGGGCCTTCCTACTGAGGAGAGAACTTATTGCGGTTAGACTGGTTTTGTATTTTTCGTAAAACCAGATCACCCACGTGAAGACTATGCAGCCGCACCCTCTTGCTGTGATATTTTCGCAAAGCTTGCAAATATACTGCTGACTTTATCAGCGCTCGATCATGTTTTTTCTTTGAGGAGGGTTAAATCCTGAGTACGTTGTCCGACTTGATCAATTTGATCGAATTGATCTGTTAGGACAGAACCAATACGAATTTCTATAGGTCATATAGCCTCGGCGCCATACACCAATTGGAAAGGTGTCTCACCGGTGGCTCGACTACAAGTAGTACGTAGTGTCCACAGAACGGAATAGAGTTCGTCTACCCAAGCCCCCGAGCGCGTCTTGAGGTGATCAAAAACACATTTTTTGATGCCTTGTAATATCTGCCCGTTGGCACATTCGACGGCACCATTGCTCTGTGGATGAGCTACAGAAGCAAAGCACACCCTAGTTTCAATATTGTCACAATAGTCCAGAAATAGACCGCTAGCGAATTGGGAACCATTATCAGGAATGAGACGACTTGGAACACCAAATCGAGTAACGACGTTCTTATGAAAGAACTTCTGTGCCGCAGCAGCGGTGATGTTACGGACTGGTTCAGCCTCGATCCACTTTGTAAACGTGTCAATAGCTACAAAAAAGAACTTGTACCCATTAACCGCCTGTGTCATAGGTCCTACAATATCTATCCCCCAGACCGCAAAGGGCCACATTAAAGGGATAGTTTGTAAGGCATATGCGGGCTGATGAACCTGTCTTGCATGAAATTGACACTGAGGGCATGTCTTGACCAAGTGTTTGGCATCATCGAGTGCCGAAGGCCAGTAAAAACCCTGTCGGAAAGCTTTCCCGACCAGTGTGCGAAATGACGTGTGCACACCACACACACCGTCATGGATTTATTTCAAGAGGGACTTACCTTCCTCTTGAGAAATACAACGCATGAATACTCCTTGAGTACCCTTCCTATACAAAACCCTTCTATAAGTTTGTATAGGTGTGCTTTTTGAATCAACCGATCACTTTCGGTTTCATCCTTGGGCAAGGTCCCATGTTCGAGATAGACTCTCAATGGATGGGTCCAATCTTCTTCATGTCAAAGGTTGGTAACACAGACTATTACTGGGTCATCTTCGACTGTAGTCATGATCGAAGGATGTTCTAAGTGTTTGACGAACACTCTTGCCGGAGCAGATGTACGTGAGGATCCAATTTTAAATAATTGGTCTACGAGAATATTGTCCTTTCGCGGGATGTATTGGACTTTGAAATGAGTGAAGTGTTTTTCCAATCTCCTCACTTCCCCAGGTAATGAGCCATTGTCTCATCGGAGGTGTTGTACTCCTTGTTTACCTGGTTTACGACCAGCTGTAAGTCTCCCCTCACCACTAATCGACGGACTCCGAGGAATTTTGCTGCCCGGAGCCCTGCAATAAGACCCTTATATTCTGTTGTATTGTTAGTCGCAACAAAATGTAATTGAATGACATACTTGAGTTGGTCTCCCTGAGGCGTGATTAAGACCACTCCAGCACCCGAGTGTTGAAAACTGCGAGAGCCCTTAAAATACATCGTCTAGTGGTCGGTGCATGATAAGTCTTTAGATTCTTGCATAGGTGGGTCAGGGTTAGTCCATTCAACCACAAAGTATGCAAGGATCTGAGACTTGACCGCCGTGTGAGGGGTGAAATGGATGTCAAATGCTCCAAGTTCCACAGTCCACTTCGCGATTTGACCATATTTCTCCGGGTTTCGAATAATATCTCCCAAAGGAAACGACGAGGGCACTATAATTTTATGTGCTTGAAAGTAATGTCGTAGCTTACGGGAAGCCATCAGTAGCGCATAAAGTATCTTCTAGACATCAGGGTAGCGCTCCTTAGGACCATGAAGTACTTCGCTTACGGAATAGACGGGTTGTTGCACACCTTCTCTTTCTGTGATCAGAACAGCACTGACCGCGTGAGGTGTGGCCGCCAAGTAAAGAAATAGTGGTTCCCCTGTGATTGGAGAAACCAACACTGGCGGATTGGATAAGTATGCTTTAGCCTCTTGGAACGCTTTCTCGGCTTCATCCGACCAGGTAAAACCATGGTGTTTTCGAAGAGCTTTGAAAAAAGGTAATCCTCTTTCGCCTAGTCGCGATATAAATCGACTTAGAGCCGCCATGCGACCTGCTAGGCACTGGACATCCTTCATGGTCAAAGGAGACCTCATTTGCTCGATGGCCCTGATTTTTTTGGGATTAACCTCGATTCCTCTAGAAAAAAAGAGAAAGCCTAGAAGTTTACCAGATGAAACCCCGAAAGAACATTTTTCTAGGTTTAATTTTTTTCCAAATCGGTTTAAATTACAGAAGGTTTCAACAAGGTCATCCAAATGAGTCAAGCTTTTTAAGATTTTTACAACCAAATCATTCACGTAAGCTTCAAGATTAGGCCCCATCTGGGAAAGAAAAGTCTTTTGCATCAAGCGCTGGTATGTAGAACAGGCGTTCTTGAGACCAAATGGCATTCTGACATAGCAGTAGGTGCCAAATGGTGTGATGAAGGCAGGCTTATCTTCATCTTCTTCTGCCATGCTAATTTGATGATACCCTGAGTAAGCATCCAGGAAGCTCATCAGTTCACAACCCGCAGTAAAGTCGACCAACTGATCGACGCGGGGAAGGGGAAGTCATCCTTTGGGCAGGCACTATTTAGGCTGGTGTAATCGGCGCACATGTGCCACTTACCATTTGACTTACGGACCATGACCGGGTTTGCAAGCTTTTCTGGATGATCGACTTCGCGAATAAATCCGGCCGTTGGGAGTTTATCTAACTCCACGTGGATAGCTTCTTGCCGATCAACAGCAAAGCGTCTGAGCTTCTGCTTTATTGGTCGCTGTCCAGGTCGAATTGCTAACCTGTGCTCAACTACCTCCCTTGGGACACCGGGCATGTCAGATGGTTTCCACGCAAACACATCTGCATTAGCTCAGAGGAAAGTAATGACTTCGAGTTCCTATTTGTCATCCAGGCCTGATCCAACCCGAATTGTTCTAGATGAATCATCTGGGCATAATGGAACTAGTTTCAGCTTTTCCTCTGGTCAAGGGGCGACCTTGATCGTATCCGCAGCTGTGGTGGTGAACTTGACATCTCGGAGGGGAAGTTGATCTACCAGCTCCAGGGATAACCGATCGCAAGTCAATGCCACATTGCGGCTACATCGGACCGAGATAATGCCTTTGGGGCCAAGTAACTTGCCGCACTGATAAGCATAGTGCGTTGCCATCATATATTTAGTGAGAGTTGGCCTGCCAAAAATTGCGTTATAAGCCGAATCACAATCGATACGTCAAAAGTAGCCAATTCTGTTCGGAAATTATCCGGTTCACCCAGTGTCACTGGGAGCACCACCTGTCCCATCGGCATCATCGAGGGACTAGGAATTATCCCATAAAATAGATGAATTATGGGTTTGATTTTCGAACAAGGGATTTGCATCTCGTCCAATGCCTTGACCAATAAAATGTCCAAGGAACTACCTCCGTCAATCAGGACCCTTTCGACCCTCGCATTACTAATAATTGGGGTAATGACCAGAGGTAGTCTAAATGGTCGAGTAAGCCCAACGGGACAATCAGAGCAATCAAATGTCAAAGGAGTGTCTGACCAACGGGGGTATTGAGATTCGCCAAGGGGAACTTCCGCTTGGTTCACTTCTCGATAAAATGCTTTAAACTGACGTTTAGAAACAAAAGAGGAGGAACCTTCAAAAATGACATTAACATAATTATGAGGTACCTGGTAGGACATTTATTCATCCCCGTCGGCATCCCTGAGTCTGCAAGTCTGCACTTTTGGTGGCAAAGTTGGCATTTGCCCAATTCCCTGGTAGAAGTCATCTAGTTGCTTCAACCAGCTCCGGCAGTTCTTGAGGTCGTGTCCCAGAGAGTTGTGGATCGGACACCACTTCTTGCCTTCCTGCAGGTTAGTCGGTTTTTCTGGCTGCTCGGCGTTGCAGCCACTAGAGGCAATTTTATTTTTAAATGAAAACTTGTTACCTTTCGCCAGTGGAGGCTTTTCTGTGACTGCGACCTCCCAGTACTGTCCGGTTCGATTCTTTTTAGACTTCTTTGATTTCCCGCCCGATGAAGACTCCGGCTTCTTGCCTGTATCCTCTTTTTTCACATCCTTGAGACCTGGTTGGGGCGGTAAATTCTCTTTATCCACCATCCTATTCCACTCAACGGCCTCAACCGCGTCAGAGTATCAGTCAGCCATATCAAAGAGATCGGCTACTGACCGAGGAGGGTGGATAAGTAGATATCCCGTGTGACAAGTATTGTTACCCGAGCTAGTTCGGAGTAATGCACATCTGGTTCAAGATAGATTCGAACCAGAAAAGTGTCCGGAGGTCCGTTGCTGTGATCTCAGACAACCTGAGAGGCACGGACACATGGTCGCAGGCTTTGCGCGATCATGGGATCGCAGACGTTACGCGGTCAGGAGGCCGTAGACAATGCGCGGTCAGAAGGCCGTAGACAATGCGCGGTCAGAAGGTCGTTGACCACTCTCGACCAGGATAACTCGGAATTGCTTAAGCTCTACAACAGGCATATCCCAAGAATCATAATGATCCTTCCACGTATGAAGGCAATTGCCAGGAGATTAACTTGTGCGATTATCCCTTAATTGCACGTGTTAAGCCTGCGTGGAAGTTAAGTGCGGTTATCAAAACTGCACCTGAGCAACTGTTCAAAGCCGTTGTGCATTGGCGCCCTTTTGACCAGTATAAAAGGGTGAGAGAATGTACAAGAGACGGAGGATGAATTGAACAAAAGATCGAACAGATTTGACACAAGAAGACCACAAGCTTTCATAGGCTAGTTAGTCGTGTTTTAGACAATCACACAGAAAAGATCTTCGCCTGTGATGATCTTTCCCCAACTTTGTAATCTTTTCCTCATACATAGTGAAATCACAACAGGATGTAGGGCTATTACTCCCACCATCGAGGGCCCGAACCTGTATAAATCTCTCTGTGCCCTAACCGACATTGCTCATCATCCCTTTCCGGAGGGACACTCTGAAAGGCCTCGCAACTCACAAATTCTGCATAAGTTCCACTATGGACCCCTATTCTGAATTGTCGACACCGTGAACCTCCGATACCGAACGGCGTGCTTAAATCCCTGATAATGGAGTTATCGGATATATTTGGGATGGTATTTCTCACCCCGACAAAACTTTTGACAAACTGGCGAAGAGTCTCCGTAGAGGTTTGTCGTAGACGATGAAGATCGTCTTCTTTCCCGGGTTTGTGATAACAATTTTGGAAATTGTTGAGGATGGCATCGCACAATATTTCCCAGTTATAGATCGAACCCTCAGGCTGATTGAATAACCAGGTCCTTGCCAGTCCCTTATGGATCTTCGGCAAGTAATTGGCCATGTCGCGATCATCCCCACCCGCTACTTCGATAGCGGTGATGTAAATTTGAAGGACTCTGACGGATTCTGGGTCCCATCAAACCTCTCAATAGCCCCCGGCTTGAACTTATCCATCCAGACAACCGTACGGAGGCCTGGCGAGAAAGCTTTACAGCCAACATAGGGGCTGTGGAGAGTTCCACGGTTCCCAACCTGACCACAAGCGATTTCACACGATGGGGACGCACCACGTGGTCCTAGGTGAGAATGCACAAGAATTCGATCCCGATCACGAGAACTTCCCACGCGTCTGGATTTGTCGTGGCGAAGTGATCCGGATGGTAGTCGATTACGCCTACTATGACTAGAGTAAGAATAATCCTTTTCATGGGAATGTATCGTAGACCGGGAGGAAGCTGTAGGGGTTGAATCGGATGCGACCTCATCCAGCTTCTCCGCCCCTAGCAAAAGCCGATTTGTCCGCGTCTGTGAGAGTAGGAGGAAAATTACGCAAGACTTCTGCGATAGATCGAAGTCGGCCATGCGTACTTCTCTTTAGTGCGCCAGGTGTCATTGTTTCTTCATCCACCGGCGAATATTCCGGGGCAAAGAAGGTGTCTAGTCGTGCCTGCGACCATGTGGGCGACGAGAGGAACCAGGAGTGGTGTCATAACGAGATTGCTCATTTTGTCGAGCCTCTAGGGCTACTCTGTGGAGTTCGTTATCTCATCGCTCACGGTCCTTATCCTCCTTTTTCTTATGTTCCTGCTCCTCCTTTTGTCTGCACTCTTGTTCTTCCCTAGCAACCCGCTGATCGAGAGTTTCCTCCTACAAGACAGCGAATTCTCTGGGGAGCGAGGCTGCAGAAGGAGAGAACATATCTATTTGTTCCAAGTTGGACTCGAAATCAAAGAGAGAGTGGAGGTTGTCAGGATCAATCCTCCCCGGACTGAGTTCTCGGTCACCGCCATCCTGGTCCCCTATGGGGATGCATGGTGACCGAGACTTGATTTTCCATACGGTGGAACTGACATCAAGTTCTGGACCTATCTCTTCCATCCCCTGGTCGATGGACATGACCTGGGTAGGGGAAGATGTGTCCTCCTGACGTTCCTTCGGAATGTCTTCGCAATTGATCTCTTCCATTGGAACGAGATCGCTAGGCGAAGGCATTCGTATGTGGGCATAACCGTCGAGATCAAAGTCGGTCACAGAGTTATATGTGGGACCCTCATTTGAGGAATCCGGTGGCAGCCGCCTAGGTTGGTTGCACTCCGAACGGTACATTGCAAGCTCACAACAACAAGATGCATTATATAACAATGCAAGTAAATAAAACAAGTGCTGATCACAAGGACCAACATTACAATAAGATAGTGCCAAAATAACGCAATTTAGTGTTGATACAAAATTAAGGAGTTTTCTTCGACACAAAGGTTGGCACTGAATAAAACAACAACAACAAGCAAAAGGACTTCAACGATCTTCATCTTCAACTACAGCGGTATTGCATGGACTTCCCTCCACATCAGACTCAACTTGGTAAGTGACCATCTAGTAAGCTGGATCCTCGAGGGTAGTTTCTTCTTCTTCCATATTGGGTTCAAGACCGTAGGACTCGGGATCAATCAATCCTTCCTCTAAATTGTTTGTAAAAGCAAGGGTGAGCACATTGTCAACATAGTGCTCAACAAGTCTCAAATAAGAATGCAGGCACATAGATGAGGGGGAAATTTCCAAAGGATGGGCTCTTTGGTTTATAGAATATATTTTCACTCTTAATTTTGAAGAAAAGGTTTTTCTTTCAAAAAGCGGGATTTTAAAATCCTAAACTAGATTTTCAGAAAATGTTATGCGTGGCGGTCTTCCATGAGTCACCACTTTAATCAATATTATGAAAAACCTTCCCAAAAGCTACTTGTGCTGCATCGACGTGGATAGAATCCACCACGCGCAGACTCCATGACCTGGGAGCTCAAAGTATCCGATACTTTTTATAACTTTGCAATGGTGTACCACTTTAATCCACCGATCACTCAGCTTTCAAGTCGGTACCTCTCCATGTGACTTTACGCATGTGACAAGGCTGAGATCACACAATAGTTTACAATCCTAGCATTAACAATTCGCTGCCCGGAAATTAGACATTCCAGTCCTTATTACCATTGTGGGTACTCCCCACAGCCAATTCTTCCTAGCCTTGGCCTATGGTCCCACAAGACACATAGCCTATGGATTCAGCCGCGCACGACTCGGAATCCTGGCGTAGGGTGTCTTGCTTCAATACGCCTGATTCACTCATTAGTTCACATCACTCATGGCCCTCTGTGGCCCACCAGTTTCCTCTCGAGAAATCGGACCGGCAACCATTGCAGGGAAAAGCTAATACCGAGAAAGCTACTATGTTGCGCCCGTCCCATACCGGGCAAATGGTTAGTACGTTTTTTATGCCGCATAGAAGTACAACACAAGATTCTTGTCCTTATGAATCTTTAGTGAGGAGTCTTTCACATTCCCAATGTGCACACAGCACCAACCAACCAAACCATCCTCACTATCGATTCCAATCACATTTTCTTTCACAAACGGGCTTTGAACATACTTTTCACACATGTGACCATTTAGCACTTAACACATACTCTTGAGCATGAGCAAAGCCTAAGCATGACATCCTAGGGTAACAAGGGTGCATGATATATATGAACACAGGGGGTTTTACAAGGAATTAGGTCATATCTATTCATATTCCTTCAATATAGCACTTTATTTGAACATAGAGCATGCATATACTTTAAAACAGAAATCATCCTAGTTTTCTAAAAAATACTGGGAGAGACATGATCAAGGGTAGAGACTTGCCTTGCAGTGTGGGGTCTGATGGCTCTAAGGGTTCTCCGAAGTCTTCTGTTGACTTCTGCTTCTTGCTCTATTCTCGCACAGAAACAACGAGGCAATTCAACACATCGCACCACAAAAACATACAGAAAATAGTTTCTATAGGAAATATTAGTAAAATATAACATGCATGTAGGGAAAACAATCTGGACAAGGATACTTGAGCACTGCTCAAAGAGATAGGTTAAAAGGGGTCGAACGTCGAAGGGTCGACATTCGGTTCACAGCTAGACATGGCCTTAGGTCAGCTTCAGGTGAGTTTTCTGGAGATGTGACAGTAGAGAAAGTTGTAGAGAATAGCTCCAGGGACCTAGTAGACAAAGTGGCATTTCAATCGCTCAACGAGAAGGGGTCAAACAAGGCTAATGCCAGTGGCTGACATGCACTGACACTGCATTAACACTGTCAAAACTAGGGCAGAGTGGTAAATCTGGTTCTGGGCTTCAAACACTTCGCCAACTATGTCTAGGAGGTAGGCATGGATGCCAGGAACACAATGGCGGTGGTTTCAGGGGCTGAGGCGGCCGGACGACGATGAACGGCGGTGATGAACTGCGGTAGCGACATGGCATAGACACAGTTCTGGACAAGAACTTGGCAAGGGTATATCTTTTAATCTGGGCAGATCTAGAGGTCGGGCTAGTGGAACAAAATGCGCAGGGGGCTGAGACCTAGCTAAGGGACAAGGTGGTGCTGGCTAGATCGGCCGGGAACAAAATCCGGCGGCCGGTGATGGAGAAGAGGGCACTCGATTTGGGGGTTTTTGGCATAAGGAGATTGAAGTCAATTCCTTGCTTGGAGGGTGAGAGGGGGACAAGGGGAAGCTACAGACACAGCCAATCTGACTGGAGGGTCGCCGGTGTGGCCTAGCGACATGAGCCAGATCCTGGTGGCGCTTAGATTCAGGGAAAGCTTCGATTTGAGGTTAAATTGGAAATCCAAGCTTACAGGCCTGCTAGGGAGGCTCTACTGGTCATAAGCTTTCACAGAAAGGTGAGCTAATTTGGACTAAAACAAATGGCATTGCCAGAACAGGGGTTTTAGAGAGTTCCAGTGATCACCGGCGTCAGGTCCGCCGGGATGCAATTAAACGTTAAAGCACAGAGAGGAGGACGAGAGGGACTCACCGGTGTGATCAATTTGAGGTCTGGTGCAGCCGAACGAGCTGTCACCACGCTCCTCTCCGTTGGCTCACCAGAGACGAAGAAGAGACGTGAGACGAACAGGGACTTTGGTTGCTAGATTGGTGTAAAGAAGCTCTAGGCGAGGGGGAGTTTATATAGGCAGTGGCTGGGGCTCTCGAGAGTTGAAGTGGATCGAGCAGGATATGCGTGACTGGCACCGGAGACGGGATCAAGACGGCGTGCATGATGTTGGGATCTGGC
Organism: Pharus latifolius; assembly: GCA_019359835.1. Lineage (NCBI taxonomy): Eukaryota > Viridiplantae > Streptophyta > Magnoliopsida > Poales > Poaceae > Pharus > Pharus latifolius. The sequence continues at coordinate 18,323,323 of CM033325.1, read as the reverse complement.
AGCGGCTCTGCCAGAGGAGCGGATCGCGCCAAATCCGGCTGGAGCAGGGCGACGGGGTGGCTGGCTTCGGCATGGCGGCGATGTGGCAAAAAGCCTCTGACAGCAGCAGGCACGCGCGCGCACAAAACAAACAGTGCTGCTGGCGCTGCTGCAGCGGCTCCACGGTGGCCACACACGTGGTGGCGAGTCTAAGGCGGAGCTGGCGACGGCGGGGCTTCATCGGCGGCGGCAAAACACGGCGAACGGCACTAGTCACAGTCGAACGACTTGGTCGAAACTGCAGCGACTGGTCGAAAGAAGGGGCTGAAAAAGAAGTCTTGGGCCGATCTACAATTTCTAGAACTTGATTCTTGGACTGAATTGTGAATCTGGCAATAAACTTGGTTTTGATTGAAATCAGCTTTGCCAATTGGACTCACTAAGTTCAATAAGTAGGGTTGCAGGGATAGAAGACACAATCTGGTGTTTTTGATTAGGTTTTGAGCAAAACGAAAACAGAAATATTAGGGTAATTAGGGTAATCAGGGCCTGAATTTGGCGAGGCTGAAAACTGAAGCTTAGGATGAGATATGGGAAATCTCACACAAGGGAAACTTGTTCAGAATAGTGATTGTGAGACATTCCCTAAATTAGATAAAGGTTTGGGGCTGATTTGTGGCTTTTAGCCTTTTCAGGCTTCTGAGAAAATCAAAAAAGGATCAATCTGAAATAGTTTTGGACTGAAATGCGAAAATGGTATGAAAGGTGGAGTTAAACTGCCATCTTTTTAAATTAAGGTAGTGGCATACCTAGGATCATGATTCTAAGATAAGAGATCAAAAATGGGGTTGAGATATCCGAGAATCCACGGAAGATAAGCTGACTGGCATGCTAAGAGGTAGCAAAAATTGGGATGTTACATTATATGCCCCAGACATGGCTCACCAAACCTCCGGATGAAGGGAAAGCACCTTGAGAAAAGGCCCCATGGTGGGCGCCAGCTATTGACGATTTGGACTCGGGGTCCTCAGTCGATCTTATGCAAATTTGTGAGTTACGAGACCTTTCAGGGCGCTCCTCCGAGAAGGTAGGATGAATAATATCTGTATGGGCACGAGAGAATTTATACAGGTTTGGGCCCTCGATGGTAGGAGTAATAGCCCTACGTCCTGTTATGATTTCACTATATGAGAGAAAAAGTGTTTACAAGAGAGAGGAAGAGATGATCACAGGCGAAAATCTCTCCTATATTAATGTCTATCTAACTATGTCTAAGTCTTTAGGTTACTAAAACTCCTGGTAATGCTTGTATGCTTAACCGTCCTTTAGATCGTGCATTGACCACCTTTTTATACTGAACAAAAGGGCGCCAATACGAAACGGCTCTGGACGGTTATTACTGTGCAGTTTGTGTAACCGCTCCTCTTTCCTATGCAGGTTTAACACGTGAAGTTAGTAGATAACCGCACATTTTAACCTCCTGGTAGTTGTCTTCATACGTGGGAGAAGTTATCTTGACCCTGGAGATGTGTTTGTGAAAGACTTAAACACCCTCGAATTTGTCATGGTCGTATGTAGTCATTGACCTCCTGACCGTGCATCGTCTGCAGCCTCCTGACCGTGCTTCGTCTGACCGCGCATTGTCTGCTGCCTTGTGGTCACGCAAGGGCTGCAATCACAAACTTCCTTTGTGTCCGCACTCTCCTAGTATATAGAAAACTGGTCGTCTGAGATCATAGCAGCCATTTAAGACTCATAGACACATATCAGATTCGAACCTGACCTGAACCTAATGTGTGTTAATCAAACTAGCTCAGGTGATAATCCTCGCCACTTAGTGGTTTTAAATGTATGGAGATTGCTTCCAAAGATAGTCCAACAATCCTTCAAAGTATCAAGATCCCTCGTGTTTTGATGAAGAAACAAAAGACTCTGAAATTGGTTATAAGCTAGGTCCGAAAGAGGCAAATGGAAGATAGTTTCCAAGCTATTCAAATTCCAAAATTTGTGAGTAGTCAAGTTTTGTGGATAAACGTGCCCAATAAAGGACTTGAAATAAAGACCGAGGAAGAATCACTCCTTCCAGATTAGGTCATCCCTAACCCTAGAAGGGATCTACTCGCTAAAAGCCATAATAATGCAGAAATAAGAATAACAATTAAATAAAAACTTACTCGATTGCTTGGAAATTGAAGTTGTCGTCCTTGCTGGCTTAGAAAACAACAAAAAAAGAGAAGGGGACTCTTCTAAACTAAAACTAAACTAAAGAGTAGCCGAAAACTACTACTAAACCTAAAGAAAGCATCTAAAAAAACATGTCTAATTGAGACAAAATCTTCTCTATTTATAGTACATGGATAAACGTGCCCAAAAACAACTCCTTGATGTGCAGGCGATGAAGTCTGGCTTCAAACGGTGCGAGAACAGATAAATCTGTGTCAAAACCAACCAGATTCAACCAATTCTGATCGAACCCGGCTAAAACCGACCAAAAACAACCAGTTCTGATCAAATACGATTAAACTGACCAAAATTTGGTAAAAACCGACCAAATTCGACCAATTCCAATCAAATCCGAGCCAAACCGACAAGTAAAAGCCGAGAAAACCAAATCGAATACGACTAGGACACGTGGTGAAATCGCAGCCACACACGCGCTGTGATCTAAATCGTACACGACCTAGACACATGGCTCAATTGCGGCCAAACACGTGTCGTAACCAAAACTGAGCAAGACCCTTTTCGGCCACGTTGTATTCGACTAGGATTCTTTTTTGAGCAGAAGTCTTTGAGGAATGACTCATTTTTGTCGAAAGTTTAAGTCGTGAGGTGCTCGAACAGGTGTCCTATTTTGCCCAACTGTGTACAGATAAGGATTTTACCCGCCAAAACGAGTTCGACCAGGAGTGTTTTCTATGGAGTACTCGACTATGTTCCACGAACAAGTCACATACTTGTTTGATCAATAAAAGTGATACTTTATTCAAGGAATACAATAACATTTTATTCGAAATAATTTATAAACATATCATGATACAATCATCTCTATGATTGCCTCTAGGGCATATCTCTATCAATAGTTCATATATCAGTGATAAAGAGTTCCACGAACAAGTCACATACTTGTCGTGGTATTACGAATACCCCGGCAGGTTTTGTGAACGATCCTAGCGAAGAAAACGCGACGCGGGCTGACCGGGTGACCGGTCCTCCCCCGCCGGACAAACACAAGAATTGACACGAGGATTTATACAGGTTCGGGTCCCAGTGGGGGCCCTAGTCCTGTCGGCGTGCTCCCGACCGGAGTCGGCTGGGGAGGCTCTCTCGGGGGAGAGGCTTTCGGAGCACACCTGTGAGTTTTGGCTATTCCAATAATGAATCACTTGTCTTACAACAGAGGGGTACAAGGGCTATTTATAGCCCCAAAAAGAAACAAAAAGACTAAACTACCCCGGAAGCCACCGTCGGATTGAGGGGCAGCAACGTCCTTCTCCCGGTCAGGTGCCTTGGATGCTTGACAGGTGGTCGCTGATTCCCGAGGCGCTCCGCGTGACCTGCACGTGATCAACAACCAGAGACTTTACCTTTAGAAGGGCGATGAGGCCCGGGACATGCACCGGAGGCAATGTCCCCGGGCAAATGGCGGCGTCCGGGACCGGCACCGAAGGCCGGGTCCTGGAAGCCAAAAGGCGGCGCCCGGGACCGGCACCGGAGGCCAGGTCCCGGAAGCCAAAAGGCGGCGCCCGGGGCAGGCACCGGAGGCCACGTCCCCGAGCAAATGGCAGCGCCCGGGACCGTCACCGGAGGCCCAGTCCCGGGAGCCAAAAGGCGGCGCCCGGGGCAGGCACCGGAGACCACGTCCCCGGGCAAATGACCCGGGACCGACACCAGAGGCCAGGTCCCGGGAGCCAAAAGGCGGCGCACGGGTCCGGCCCCGGAGGCCGGGTCCCGGGAGCCGAAAGGCGGCGCCTGGGGCAGGCACCGGAGGCCACGTCCCCGGGCAAATGGCGGCGCCCGGGACCGGCACCGGAGGCCAGGTCCGGGGAGCCAAAAGGCGGCGCCCGGGGCAAGCACCGGAGGCCACGTCCTTGGGCAAATGGCGGCACCCGGGACCGATACCGGAGGCCGGGTCCCGGGAGCCAAAAGGTGGCGCCCGGGACCGGCACCGGAGGCCAGGTCCCGGGAGCCAAAAGGCGGCGCCCGGGGCAGGCACCAGAGGCCACGTCCCCGGTCAAAAGGCGGCACCCGGGACCGGCGCCGGAGGCCAGGTCCCCGGGCGAGTGTGACGCAACTTACCTAGACTTAGTCTCGCGGAGTGTCGTGGTATTAAGAATACCCCGGCAGGTTTTGAAGACGATCCTAGCGGAAATCACGCAGCGCGGGTTGACCGGGTGACCGGTCCTCCCCCGCCGGGCAAACACAAGAATTGACACGCGGATTTATACAGGTTCGGGTCCCGGTGGGGCCCTAGTCCTGTCGACGCGCTCCCGACCGGAGTCGGCTGGGGAGGCTCTCTCCGGGGGAGAGGCTTCCGGAGCACGTCTGTGAGATTAGCTATTCCAAATAATCATGAACTGATCTCTACAACAGAGGGGTACAAGGGCTATTTATAGCCCCCAAAAAGAAGCGAAAAGCCTAAACTACCCCGGAAGCCACCGTCGGATCGAAGGGTAGGACCGTCCTTCTCCCGGTCAAACGTCTTGGATGCTTGACAGGTGGTCGCTGATTCCCGAGGCGTCCCTCGCGTGACCTGCACGTGATAAACAAACAGGGATTTTACCTTTTAGGAGGGCGATGACGTCCGGGACCTCTTCCGGAGAGCAGGGTCCCGGGAGCCTAAAAGGCGGCGTCCGGGGCAGGCACCGGAGGCCACTGTCCCCGGGCACATGGCGGCGCCCGGGACATGCCCGAGGGGCGCGGTCCCGGGAGCCTAAAAGGCGGCGCCCGGGGCAGGCACCGGAGGCCACTGTCCCCGGGCACATGGCGGCGCCCGGGACATGCCTGGGGGGCCCGGTCCCGGGAGCCTAAAAGGCGGCGCCCGGGGCAGGCACCGGAGACCACTGTCCCCGGGCACATGGCGGCGCCCGGGACATGCCTGGGGGGCCCGGTCCCGGGAGCCTAAAAGGCGGCGCCCGGGGCAGGCACCGGAGACCACTGTCCCCGGGCACATGGCGGCGCCCGGGACATGCCCGGGGGGCCCGGTCCCGGGGGCCAAATGGCGGCGCCCGGGACATGCTCCGGCGGCACGGTCCCGGGAGCCTAAAAGGCGGCGCCCGGGGCAGGCACCGGAGGCCACTGTCCCCGGGCACATGGCGGCGCCCGGGACATGCCCGGGGGGCCCGGTCCTGGGAGCCTAAAAGGTGGCGCCCGGGGCAGGCACCGGAGGCCACTGTCCCCGGGCAATCATGAACCTACCTGGACTTGACCGCGTGGAGATTTCCCCCAACAGCAGCCCCCCATGCCCTCCGGGGACGAAGCTTGAGCCCTCGGAGGGAATGGTTACGGTATCGGGAAAATCTCCGGACGAAAACTCCGGACGAAAATCACCGGTCCCACGGCGACGCTTCGGTTTCTGTGCCGGGCGCTTTATGGCCGCGCCGTTTTCACAATAAATGCACGCGCGGTTCGAACCGGCGTCTCGATTTACGCGTCTGTCCCTTCGTTTCCCGCGCACGGTTTGAATTTCAGTGGTCCAGATTGCCCCGAGGGGGCCACGTGGCGCGCATCTAGATCACGGCCAGCCTCTATAAATAGGGCCCTAGGGGGCCCCGGAAGCTCATTCCAAATCTTCAACTCCAGCTTCAGCTCTCCCGGTAGCGCTCTTCCGGTAGTTTCTCCGGTAGCCTTCTCCGGTAGCGAGCGTCCGGGAGTCGTTGACAGCCACCTGAAAACTTAGTCACCGAAAAACAAAAAACTCACCTAATGGCGCCCAAAGGTCGAGCGAAGACCACGGAGGTGCCCCCGGAGGAAATCCCCGTGGATTTCCTTTGGGCCTCCGAGTTCTCGGCCTCGGACGCGGAGTCCCTGGTCAAGAAGGGCGTCGTCGAAGAGGGGGACATCCGGGTCCCCCTAAAGAAGGACGGAGCCCCCCGCCCCAGGCCCGGAGAGGTCGTGGCCTTCGAGGCCTTCCTCGAGGCGGGGCTCCGGCTCCCGGTGCATCCGATGCTCCGGGAGTTTCTCAAAGAGTACGGGGTGGCTCTCAACCACCTCACCCCGAACGCGCTCGTCCGTATGGGCCTTTTTATATGGCTCTACGAGACAGCGACCGGGCGGGAGCCCACTCTCCGCGCCTTCCGGTACTTCTATGAACCGGCGGCGCGGAGCTCCCACCTGGTGAAGGGAGGACCGAAGTCCCCCTTCGGCTCGGTGATGGTCCAAATGCTGCCCTCCCGGGTGGCGGACTTCCCGGCGGCGGCCTCCCGGGACCACTGGGGGGACTGGCTCCGGAGGTGGTTCTACCTCCGGGTCCGGGACGAGGCGGTGGTCTACGCACCGGAGCCTCCCACCTACAGCCGATCATCCGCACCGAAGCCGCCGGTGTGGACGGACGAGGAGTTCGAGCTCCTCGGGAAGGTGGTGTTGGCGAAGAAGGCCCGCTCAATGCGGGACGCCGCGGAGGAGCTGGCACTCCTGCGGCTTTCCCCCTTCTCACGCGGGGGAAGGGGGATCAGCATGGGCCCGGAGCAGCGGCCTCCGGTCAAGCCGGTGACGCGGCGTAAGTCCCCTGCATTTTTGTACTTGCAGTTTTTTATGAGAAATTGACTAACTTTTTACCTCTTGCAGTGCGCCCGTACCCGGCGGCGAGGGACAAGGCGGAGCACCTCCTGGGGAGGTACTTCGCCGACGAACACGAGCGCATCGTGCGCCTCGTGGGGGAGGGGCCTCCCCGGAACTTGGTGGCCGAGGCCTACGGGCTCAGGCTTCCGGAGAGGAAGCCCCTTCCCACCCCCGGGTCTCATAAACGGGGGAAGGACGCGGCCGGGGGCTCGGAGCCCAAAAAGCCCCGGGTCCAGAAGACCCCAGCTCCGGCGACGGCGCCGGCGACGACGCCGGTGAGGGCCCGGGACGTAGCTCCCGGAGCCGAACATGCTCGGGCGGCGCCCCGGGCCGAGGCGACGCCTCCGCCCCTGGAGGCCCCCGTCGAGGCCCGGGGGAAGGAGGTTGTTGTTGATGGGGCGGGGTCCGATTCGGCGGACTACGCCCCGTCGCCAGTTCGCGTGACGCTCCTCTCGCCTCTCCCGGCGGCATTGGCCCCGGAGAGGCTAGAAGTGAGGTTTTCGGGGGCGGCGCCCCAGCGCCTCTGGCCGGTGGATGAGGAGGGGGGGAGCCCCTCAGTCTTCGAGGTCCCCCCGGAGCAGGAGGCTCCGAGGGCCCTCCGGCCTGGGGCGGGGAAAGGCCCAATGATCCCGCCCCGGGCGGAGATCCCCGCCCAACCTTCGTCTTCGTCTTCGGAGGAAACTTCGTCGACGAAGACGCCGGCGACGCCGGCCGTGCTCCCGGATTCGGAGGTCCGGGGGCCCTCTCCCGGCCGCGACAGGAGGGCCGGGCAAGACACCTCCCTATTTTCCGCGGGGGAGGTGGCCCGCTACGCGGAGGGCCTGCACAACCGGAAGGTGCAGGCCTTCGTAGCGGGAGGGACGCTCCACGAGCGTTTTGAGGGGCTCGAGTCCCTCGGAGCCCAGGTAACTCGAGCTCTCCACACTTCGGCTTTTTTCCTGCACTTAAGATTTTTCTAACTCTTTATGCATTTTGTAGGTAGCGACTGTTACCTGGGGCCTTGAGCAGCGGGTCACCCGACTGCTCAAGGAGGCGGAGAGCCGGGCCTCGGCCTGCGTCGAGCAGCGGGAGGCGGCCATCCGGGAGCCGGACGAAGCTCTTGATGAGCTGTCCCGGGCCCGGGCGCAGGTGCACCTTTCGGAGGGCGCCTACATCCGCCTCCGAGAGGAGGCCAAGGTGCGGGAGAAGGCGCTCCGGGAGCTCGAGAGCTCCAGCGTCCGGGCGCTGTCGGACGCGGGCTGCTCCGTCCGCTCGGCCTTGGAAAGCCTTGGCGTTAGCCTGGGCTCCGGGAGTGGCCCGGAGGTGCCCCCGGCGACCCTCGCGGAGGCTGTGCGTTTTCTTAACGCACAAGTCTCCGCCATCCCGGAGGCTGCGGACGTCCGGGCACGGGGCCGCGCGATCCCTGTCATCGCGGCTGCCGCGGGGCTCGTTGACTACCGTGGGGTCGGCGCCCGGGCGATCGGGGGCCGCATCCCCCGGGGCTTCCCGGAGGCCTTCGAGCCAACGCGCCGGGAGGTGGAGCTGCTGGCGGAGGGGTTCTACGACCGGATCATCCGGACGTGGTTCCCGACACCGGCGCCTCCGGCCGCGGATGTCCCTGCCCCGGCCACGGAGGAAGCTTCCCGGGGGGAGGACCCCAATGCCAAAGTATGAGCCTCCCCCGGGTCTTTAGCTAGGACCCCTTTTTATTTTTAGACATTTTGATTCCGGTAGCTTCTTAGGAGAAGCCCCGGGCACTTGTACACAAACATTTTGCAATGAAATATATTAGAAAATTTTCTAAGTCTCTGCAATAAAATGTTACCAGGGTTCCCGGGGGGTTGCTCCCGAGCAACGGTCCGGGAGAAACTCTCCGGGGGATGCCCAAGCGGCTTTGATTTTGCTGAGGCTTGTCTCCGGGAGGCGCGACGGCGGTACTGCCCGGGAGCCCGTCCGGTTGAGGTGGCGCCCGGAATGGCACTTGGATAATTTTGACAACAGCCGTGCTGAATTAACTCCCCCGCGCCCGAGGGCCCAGATGATACCTCCTCTCCGGATACTTCCGCCGGCTGGGTACGAGTTTTGGCCCGAGGACGTACTTTGGGATTCTCAGCGTCGCATCCGGGCGCTGTACCGGGACCTGGCCCGGGAGCTAAGGGAGCGCCTCCGGGAGCTTTAGGCGTAGGGGCCTTAGGCTCGTAGAAAATCCCCCGGGTTAGGACCCGGGTTGTATCATTTCCGAGACCCACCGGAGGGGGAAGATGCCCTCCGGGTTTGTCGATCAATAAAGCGCATTGTTAAACTTTTTATTGCCTCTTTATTTTCTTCTTCTTGGATGGTCTGGACGACTCATCTTAACAAGGATGAGCTAAGTTTCTTCGTGGGTGACCCGGGGACCCCCTGTCCCCCCCCCCCCCCGCCCACAGCGGGCGGGAGGAAGCCTCCGCGTGCTGTGGGGGAGACAGGGTCCCCGGGGGGAGCACAACCTGTAGAAATATTTTCTAAGTTAGAAAATTGTAAAAACAGGATTTCCGAGGGAGGGACCTTTCGGGGTGCCCGGGGGCACCGGTAGAGGTTCGTCCGGCCGCCGGGAGAGCGGGGAACCGGGAACAAGGCGCGGAAGGGGCTCATGGAAAGCCAATAAGACCTCCGGAGGGGAGCTCCCCGGGAGGGTTCGTCCGGGAATAATATTTCCGGGGAAAATATCAGAAACCCATATCTTCGTAAAGCAGTTGTCCGGTCGTGAGAACGGAGAGCCGGGAATAAGGTCTTCGAGAGATAATCATCCGGTCGCCGTGAGAACGGGGAGCCGGGAATAACGTCGACTCCCGGAGGAGGAAGATAGAGCCAATCAAGCCGCGAGGGGCTGATCTTCCGGTCGCCGTGAGAACGGGGAGCCGGGAATATCGTCGACTCCCGGAGGAGGAAGATAGATCCAGAAAGCCATTAGACGTCAGCTGAGGAGAGCGTCTACTCCCGGAGGAGGAAGTGCCCGGAGACGGGTCTTGAGTGTTTGGGCAGGGGACTAGTCTCCCAAAGTGACTCGTTACCACGGCCACTGCGGCCGGGTTGCCGCTTACACCCTCAGTCCACGAGGGCTGATCGTAAGCCGCCCTACGGGAGTGCAGGCTCCGCTGTAGGGACTTGTTGGGGCTGGCCCACTTCCTCGCGGGGAGGGCATCCTCGCGGAGAGGGCTTCCTCGCGGGGAGGGCATCGCCTGCTAGGGGCGGTAATGAGAAAAACCTGCAATGAGACAGTTGAAGGACAAAGGCTATGCATTTATAATCAAAATATACGAAAAACCCCCCCTGCGAAACCGCGAAGGAGGGGGGGAGAAAGGAAGCTACAGTGTCCCCCCTCCCCCTCCGGCGCGACCGCCCCGGGGGAGGGGACAGGCCCGTAAGGCTAAACATAGAACTTGCGAAGTAAACGCAAGTTCCAGGTGTGCTTCAGCTCCTGCTCTTCAAGGTTGGAGAGCTTGTAGGCCCCCGAGCCTAGGACAGCGGAGATCCTGTAGGGGCCCTCCCACTTGGGGGAGAGCTTACCCTGGGCTTGGGGGTCTGTGACGCGCTTGAGGACAAGGTCCCCAAGGCGGAAAGCTCTCTCGCGCACGCGCTGGTTGTATGCGCGCGACATCTCGCGCTCGTAGATGGCGTGGCGGAGGAGCGCTCGGTCGCGTTCCTCCTCCACGAGGTCGATTTGCAGTCGCCGGTTGTCTTCGTTGGCCCGGTAGGCTGCGGTCGTGGCTCCGTTCAGGAGCTCGACCCGCAGCGACCGGAAGCCGATCTCCGGGGGGAGGACTGCCTCCGCCCCGTAGACTAGGGAGAAGGGAGCACGCCCTGTGGCCCGGGACGGGGTCGTGCGCATCGAGCAGAGGATGCTAGGGAGCTCCTCTGCCCACGCGCCCCGCTTGGAAGCGGTTTGTTCGAGTCTCCGGCGTAACCCCTGTAGGATTACGCCATTGACCCTCTCGACGGCCCCGTTGCTTTGGGGATGGGCCACTGAGGCGAAGTGGATGACGACCCCCAGGCCTTCGCAGAATTCCCGGAAATAAGCCGAGTCGAATTGGGTCCCGTTGTCCACGGTAATTTCCCGGGGGACACCAAAACGACAAACGACGTTTTTCCAGAAAAACCGCTGAACGGCCCGGGAGGTGATGCTAGCCAAGGGCTCCGCCTCAACCCACTTTGTAAAGTAGTCGACCGCGACCACCGCATACTTGTATCCTCCGGGCGCTGGGGGGAGAGGCCCTAAGAGGTCCATCCCCCAGCGCACGAAGGGCCAAGTGATGGGGATAGTCCGCAGCGCTACAGGGGGGAGATTCGAGCCCTTGGCCATCTTCTGGCATGCTTCGCACGCGGAGACAAGGTCTCGCGCGTCGCGCATGACTGTAGGCCAGTAAAAGCCCTGCCGAAGGGCCTTGGCGGCGATGGCACGCGGGGCTAGGTGAGAACCACAGCTCCCCGCGTGAATGTCTTCCAGGAGTTGAAGCCCCTCCGACCGGGGGAGGCAGCGCAGGAGGGCCGAAGCCCCTCGCTTGTAGAGCCTTCCCTCCAGCAGGAGATATGCTCGGGCTTTGGCCCGGAGGCGCTTAACCTCGGTCTCGCTGGGAGGGTCCCCCTCCCCCTTGATGAAGGAGATGAGGGGATCCATCCATGACGACGGCCGGACGATCTCGGCGACCTCCGGGACCGGAGGCTCGGGGCCTCCGTCCTGGGAGGCCACCGAGGGCTTCGTGATTGTTTCCAAGAAAGCCCCCTTGGGGAGCGTTTCCCGGGCGCTTGCCGCCCGGGCCAAAGCATCAGCCCGGTCATTCTCCCTTCGCGGGATATGCCGGGCCTCAAGGCCGTCGAAGTGTTTCTCCATTTTTCGTACTTCCTGCAAGTAAAGACTTAAATTTGCGTCATGGCACAGGTAAGATTTGTTCATTTGGCAGACAACGAGCTGAGAGTCTCCCTTCACTAGTAGGCGCCGGATCCCCAGGGAGCGCGCAAGGCGCATCCCGAGGAGCAGAGCCTCGTATTCGGCGACGTTGTTGGTTGCGGGGAACTCGAGACGCGCGGCGTACTCGAGCTCCTTCCCCTCGGGGCTCCGGAGGACTACCCCCGCGCCAGCCCCAGCGAGACACAGTGACCCATCAAACAGCAGGGTCCAATGGTCACTGCGTCGGGGCGGCACAGGGAGATCTTCGTCCCCGGACCCAGAGGCGGGAGTCCATTCTGCGATGAAGTCGGCGAGGACCTGCGACTTGATTGCGGAGCGACCGGTAAGGGACAGGGAGAAGGGGGCAAGCTCAGCCCCCCACTTCCCAATCCGGCCGGTGGCTTCTTTATTCCGCAGTACCTCCCCCAGGGGGAGGGACGACGGAACGGTGATGGGGTGCCCCAGGAAGTAGTGCCGGAGCTTCCGGAACGCCATGAGGAGAGCGTAGCAAATCTTCTCCATTTCCGTGTACCGAGTCTTGGCCCCTTGGAGGGCTTCACTGACGTAGTACATGGGACGTTGCTGCCCCCCTTGCTCCTTCACCAAAACCGCGCTGACGGCGACGGGGGTCGCGGCGAGGTAGAGGAGCAAGGGATCTTCCGGAGACGGACTCACGAGCATTGGAGGGCTCGAGAGGTACTTCTTGAGGTCGTTGAAAGCTTCCTGGGCCTCGGGGGTCCAGCGGAAACCCTCGAGCCCTCGGAGAATCTTGAAGAACTGGAGGCCCCGCTCCCCCGAACGGGAGACGAAGCGGCCGAGCGCGGCCAGGCGGCCGGAGAGCCGCTGGACATCTTTGACGGAGCGCGGCGGGGGCATGTCTAGGAAGGCCCGAATCTTCTCGGGGTTTGCCTCAATGCCCCGCTGGGACACGAGGAAACCCAAGAGCTTCCCCCCGCGCACCCCGAAGGCGCACTTCTCCGGGTTGAGCTTAAGCCCGAACGCGCGGAGGTTGCGGAAGGTCTCTGCGAGGTCGTCGATGTGGGAGGCTGCACGGGGGCTTTTGACGACCGCGTCGTCTACGTAGACTTCGACATTGCGGCCGACTTGATCTTTGAACACCAGCGTCATAAGTCGCTGGAAGGTGGCTCCCGCATTCTTGAGCCCGAAGGGCATATGGCGGTAGCAGAAGGTTCCGAGGGGAGTTATAAAACTCGTCTTTTCCTCATCCCCCTCCGCCATCCGGACTTAATGGTATCCCGAGTAGGCGTCTAGGAAGCTCATCAGCTCGCACCCCGCGGTGGAGTCGACGAGCTGGTCGATCCGCGGGAGCGGGAAGTTGTCTTTGGGGCAAGCGCGGTTAAGATCGGTGAAGTCCACGCACATGCGCCACTTGCCACTTGACTTCTTGACGAGGACGGGGTTTGCGAGCCACTCGGGGTGCAACACTTCCCGGATGAACCCCGCCTCTCGGAGCCGGGCTATCTCCGTCTTGATGGCTTCTTGACGTTCGAGGGAGAGCTTCCTCAACTTCTGCTTGATAGGGGGGTGACCGGGGGTTACCGCGAGCTTGTGTTCAATAACCTCCCGGGCGACACCCCGCATGTCCGAAGGCTTCCACGCAAAAATATCGGAGTTTTCGCGCAGAAAGGCTGCGAGTTGCGCTGCATGGTCTTGGGGGAGCTCTGCCCCGATTTGGACAGTTTGGTCCCTGTTGCCCAGGGACAGCGGGACCTTCCGGAGGCCCCCTTCCGGACGCGGCTTGAGGAGGGGCCTCCCAGGGGATGGCGCAGCGACGTCTACGTCCGGGGGGGGAGCCTCCCCCCCGGGTGCCTTGATCAGGTTGACGCTTCCTATTGTGGCAGCAGCTCGCTCGTATAGAGCACGGGCCATGTCTTGATCCCCCCGGACGTTGATCACGCCATGCGGCCCGGGGATCTTCATGCACAAGTAGTTTTGGTGGGTGGCAGCCCCCAGCCGATTGATCGTAGTCCTCCCCATAATCACATTGTAGGAGGAGGGGAGGTCCACTACGTCGAAGCGGACTAGCTCGGTCCGGTAGTTTTCCGGGGTGCCGAAGGTGATCGGGAGATCTACCTTGCCCACGGGGTGGATCGCCCTCCCCGGGACAAACCCTTGCAGAGGCCCTGCCGCTGGTTGCAGGAGCTTCTCATCCACCTGCATTTCCTTGAAGGTTTTGAGGAACAGGACGTCGGCGGAGCTTCCGCCGTCCACGAGGATGCGGGCCAAGTGGCAGTTGTAGATTGTCGCGGAGACAATGAGCGCGTCGTCGTGGGGGAAGCGAACCCCTCGCGCGTCTTCCGCCTTAAAGGTGAGGGGGACGTCCGACCACTTGGGCGGCACGGACGCGTGTAGCACCCCCACTACCTTAACTTCTCGCGCGTACTCCTTGCGCTGGCGCTTGGAATCCCGCCCGGAGGCGGACCCCCCTACGATGACGTTGATGCGGCGCTGAGAAGTTTGAAAGGGGAGAGCGTCTGAAGGCTCCCCCTCCTGCACCTGCTGCCCCCCCGGGGGAGCGGGAAGGGCCGGAACAGCTGGCCGAGGGGGCAAGGAGGCCGGAGTCCCCCCCCTGCCCGCGCTGGTCGAGGAATGCCGCGAAGTGTTGCAGCAGCTGGTGGCAATCTCGGGTGGCGTGGGTACTGGACCCGTGGAAGCTGCACCACGGTCCTTCCCGGCTTCTCCCCGCGGGGCCTTCGCGGCCGCGCGAAGACTGTCCTCCCCCATGGCCTCTCGGCTTGGGAAAGGGGCGGTTGCCCTTCGGGGGGTCGCGCGAGCCGCCTCCGCCCTCGAGGACAAAAGTGTCCCGAGGCCGTGGTTCGCTACGGCCCCCCTGCCTGGGGCGCCTGGGGGGATCCCGGGCCCCCCGCTCGGCGGGGGCAGGAGCCCCCTGGGTCTTCTTCCAGATGTCGTCTTCCTCCGCCCGAGCGTACTTTTCGAGCACATTGAAGAGCTCGTCGGCGGAAGAGGGGCAGCTCCGGGAGAGCCTTCGGTGGAGCTCCCCCGGGAGGATGCCGCTTTTGCAGGCTTCGATAACCGTAGAGTCGGGGACATGGGCCACTTTGCTCTTCACCTGGGCAAAGCGCTTGAAAAAGCTTCTGATGGTCTCCCCAGTTCTCTGGCGGACAGTATACAGTTGCGAGGAGTCCAGGGGACGCACGTAGTTCCCCTGGAAGTTGGCACAGAACTCCCGCTTGAGCTGCGAGAAAGACTTGATGGAGCCCGCCTTCAGATTGTAAAACCAGGAGCGGGCAATGCCGGTGAGGTAGAGGGGGAAGACGTTGCATTGGACACTCTCGTCCCCCCCCACCGCGGAGATGGCGATGGAGTAGATCTGCACGAACTCGTAAGGGTCCGCCTCGCCATTATAATGCTCGATGTGCGGGGGACGGTAGGGCCGCGGCCATCGGATGCTGCGGAGTCTTCGGCACAGGGGCTGGTTCGCCCCCTGCACTTCCCGGGGGGAGCCCCAGTCGCTGTCTTCTTTAACGGGGGACGCCCCCTCGTTATCCGAGTCAGGTAGCGGCCCAAGAGGGCCACCGGAGTGGTGGTGACGACGCTTCTCTTCCGGGCCGGGACTGATTTCCCGGACGTCCGGGCTTCTCTCCGGGGAGGATGGTCCTTCGGCTGGTCTCTTCCCCCGACCGGTGCGAGAGCGAGGCTCCCTGCGACAACGACCGGGGGGGAGCTCTTCCCCGCGGCTGGGAGAATGCATTCGCTCAACCTCCCCCCGGGAGAAGCGGATCTGCTTCGATGGGGGAGGGAGCTCCTGCACTGTGGCCACCGGCCCGGGAGCTACCGGGACCTGCTGGGGGGAGCCCCCTGCGACGGCCCCCGGGACCGGAAAGGGGGGAGACCCTGCACCATCCGGAACCGGGGAGGGGGCGCCCGGGGCGGCGTTTGGATCCGAAGAGGGGGCCCCCGTGGCAACGACCGGGATCGGAAAGGGGGAAGCCCCTGTGACATCCGGAACCAGTGGGGGGTGAGCCCTCTCGGCGACGTCCTGGGTTGGGGAGCCAATGCGGGGGGAAATTCGCTGAGGCACGGGAGCTGCTCTGTCGACCGGCCCCGGTGCGGTAAACGCAACGCGGGGGGTGGGACTGGCTCCCGGCGTAGGAATAGCCCCCGGCATGAAATGACCCCCCAGCCCCGGAAGCGAGCCGGGGACGGGGTACCCCCCTGGTGCCACGAAGGGCCCGGGCATGAAATAGCCTCCCGGCACCGGGACAGGCCCGGGTGCCGAGAAATGTCCGGAAGTATATCCCGCGGGGGGAGGGAACCCCCCAGCGGGGTTATACGGGGTAGACAGCCCCCCTGACGCCGGAGGGGCCGCTGGGTATCCCATAAACGGGGGCATGATCCCCGGATATGGGTGCGACGAAAATGTGGGGGCCGAGGGCCGCGCCAACACACTAAGGAGCTCGTCCATAGAGCGCTGGGCGCGGAGCTGGCCCTCCACGAGAGCCTCCAGCAGGGCGTCCCGGGGGGCCGGGGGAGCCGTCGGGGGGAAACTCGTCCCGGCCGAGGTCCCCGCGGCCGCCGGGAGCGACCCGGAGGTGGAGGCACCTAGATTGAGAGGAAAGGTGGGAGGCGGTACCTGGGAATGGTCGCCTCCGGACGGAGGCGCCAGAACAGCAGCGTCCCGGACGGGTGGCGCCAGGTCACCGGGACCGGCGTCACCGGGAAGGGCGCGGGCCCTTGTTCTCGGAGGAGCCATGGCGATTCGTCACGGGTCCCCACGGTCGGCGCCAACTGTCGTGGTATTAAGAATACCCCGGCAGGTTTTGAAGACGATCCTAGCGGAAATCACGCAGCGCGGGTTAACCGGGTGATCGGTCCTCCCCCGCCGGGCAAACACAAGAATTGACACGCGGATTTATACAGGTTCGGGTCCCGGTGGGGCCCTAGTCCTGTCGACGCGCTCCCGACCGGAGTCGGCTGGGGAGGCTCTCTCCGGGGGAGAGGCTTCCGGAGCACGTCTGTGAGATTAGCTATTCCAAATAATCATGAACTGATCTCTACAACAGAGGGGTACAAGGGCTATTTATAGCCCCCAAAAAGAAGCGAAAAGCCTAAACTACCCCGGAAGCCACCGTCGGATCGAAGGGTAGGACCGTCCTTCTCCCGGTCAAACGTCTTGGATGCTTGACAGGTGGTCGCTGATTCCCGAGGCGTCCCTCGCGTGACCTGCACGCGATAAACAAACAGGGATTTTACCTTTTAGGAGGGCGATGACGTCCGGGACCTCTTCCGGAGAGCAGGGTCCCGGGAGCCTAAAAGGCGGCGTCCGGGGCAGGCACCGGAGGCCATTGTCCCCGGGCACATGGCGGCGCCCGGGACATGCCCGGGGGGCGCGGTCCCGGGAGCCTAAAAGGCGGCGCCCGGGGCAGGCACCGGAGGCCACTGTCCCCGGGCACATGGCGGCGCCCGGGACATGCCTGGGGGGCCCGGTCCCGGGAGCCTAAAAGGCGGCGCCCGGGGCAGGCACCGGAGACCACTGTCCCCGGGCACATGGCGGCGCCCGGGACATGCCTGGGGGGCCCGGTCCCGGGAGCCTAAAAGGCGGCGCCCGGGGCAGGCACCGGAGACCACTGTCCCCGGGCACATGGCGGCGCCCGGGACATGCCCGGGGGGCCCGGTCCCGGGGGCCAAATGGCGGCGCCCGGGACATGCTCCGGCGGCACGGTCCCGGGAGCCTAAAAGGCGGCGCCCGGGGCAGGCACCGGAGGCCACTGTCCGCGGGCACATGACGGCGCCCGGGACCTGCCCGGGGGGCCCGGTCCCGGGAGCCTAAAAGGTGGCGCCCGGGGCAGGCACCGGAGGCCACTGTCCCCGGGCAATCATGAACCTACCTGGACTTGACCGCGTGGAGATTTCCCCCAACACGGAGATTTCCCCCAACAGCAGCCCCCCATGCCCCCCGGGGACGATGCTCGAGTCCCCGGTGGGTATGGTACATGTCACCGGGAAAATCTCCGAACCAAGCCACCGGAGCCGTGATGCTTCGATTCCCGTCCTGTGCGCTTATGACTGCGCCGCTTCGCCATAAATGCGCTCGTGATTCGAGCCGGTGCCTCAGTTCGCGCGCCAGTCCCTTCGTTTCCCGTGCACGGTTTGAAATTCAACGGCCCAGATGCACCGCAAAGTGCCACGTGGCGCCCATCTAGGCCGCGCTTCGCCCCTATAAATAGGGCCTTGGGGGGCCCGGGAGGCTCATTCGAAACTTTCCAACCGTAGCGCATTTAGCTCTCCCGGTAGCTCTCTCCCCGTAGCTCTCTCCCGGTAGCTAGCTCCCGGTAGCAGGCGTCCGGAATCTTTAGGTGTAGTTCCCTGAAATTTGATGTTGATAAAACGTTTTTAGCTGGATGAGTACTAGCAACTTGTTTTCCCGCTTGACAAGCACTACAAAGTTTATTCTTTTCAAACTTTACATCTTTCATTCCCAAAACCAAATCTCTTTTTAAAAGCTTGTTCAATTGATGCATCCCAACATAAGCCAAACGATGATGCCAAAGCCATCCCAAAGAATTTTTGCAACCAAGCAAGTTGAAATGCAAGAATCTTTTGAACCGAAATCCACCAAATACAAATCTCCATATCGAAAACCTTTGAACACTAGAGATTTGTCTTCTAAGCTTTCAATGGTAACTCCATTTGGTTCAAAAATGCATCGAAGACCCAAATCACAAATTTTTGCAACTGAAAGCAAATTGAAGTTCAAGGATTCAACAAGTAATACGTTTGAGATGGAGAGGTTGTTAGTGATCGCAACTTTACCTAATCCAATTACCTTTCCTTTGCTATTATCACCAAACGTGATTTTGTCTATGTCATTGCAACCATTCTCGAAACAGGAGAAACGATTTCCATCACCGGTCATGTGTTGAGTGCACCCGCTATCAAGCACCCAACCGGTCTTGTAGTTCACCTAAAAGAAAGGTTAGACGCTTTTAGGTACCCAAACTTGTTTGGGTCCTTGGAAGTTAGCAACAAGGGTTTTTGGAACCCAAATCCTCTTTTTATGTTTATTTAGGTAAGGTATACCAATAAATTTAGCAATCACCTTTCCATACTTATTTTTCTTAAGCATGTAATGGGAGTGAGACTCATTTTCTTTAGCTCTAGAAGTTGAGGGACAATCATTTGGTAAATGATCTACATCATGGCATTTGTGACAAAACATATTAGTAGCCTTAACAAAAGTCACTTTAGTACACAACTTTTTCCTTTTGTTTGGTTCATATCCTAAACCTTCTTTCCTAAATGAACATCGTTGCTCGACTAAGAAGTTTGTCTAGGATTTCTTTTCCTTTAAAGAATTTTGCTAATCCTAGATTTAACTTTTCCACTTGTGCTTTGAGTTCTAAATTTTCTAAAATTAAATTTGAATCATTACCAACAATTAAATCACAAGCATTTTCATGATTAATTTCTAAATCATTACAAGTGGCTGATTTTGAATGAGAAACAATATGAGGTGATTCATCTAAAATATCACAAGTAATTCCTATATCACTAGTTTGTTTGAAATCAATAATTTCCTTAACTAGAAGTGCCTCATGTGAGTCATTTAGTTCAACATATAAATCACTAAGTGTTGAGTATTCTTTTTTAAGCATTTTATTTTCCTTAGTCAACCTACCTAGTGCCTCATCTAATTCCATAACCATATCAATAAGTTCCTCTTAAGAAGGTTCGGGATCCGATACATTTGCATCATCACTTGCCATAAGACAAAATGATGACTCATTTTTGAAAGGAGAGGCCTTTCCAATAGAAATTCCCGCCATCTTCTTGGGAGTTGATGGAACTTCATCATCCGAGTCGGACTCCTCCGATCCAGAGTACCATTCACTGATACAAGCTTGGCCCTTGCCTCTATTGTTGTAGAGCTTCTTAAAAAGCTTCTTTTTGCCTTTTGAGCCTTCACTGTCATCTTTCCTTTCTTGTGACCTTTGATGATCACTCTTCTTGTTTGGACATCTCGAAGCAAAATGTCCCTTCTCATGGCACTCATATCATGTAATGTTCTTAAATCCAGTTTTCTTGTGCGGTCCTCGCCTCTTTTCAAAATCAAACCCTTTCTTGTTGATTTTATTTAGGAGCTTTCAGGTCTTTCTCACAATGAGAGCTAGATCACCATCGGATCCATCATCCGAGCTATCCTTCTTGGCCTCTTCAACGTTGGCCTTTAAAGCCAAATTTTTCTTCCTCGATCCAGAGGCTTCCGCAATTCCTTTCTTCTCCACCTTTTTCATTTCACGGGTAATGAGAGTACCCAAGAGCTCGGTTGGAGTTGTAGATGTGAGGTCACTATTGATAAGCACTGTCACACTTGTGTCAAAGCTCGTTGGTAAAATCATAAGCATTTTACGCACGATGTTAATGTCTTCAAATTTTGTACCTAAACCTTTAAGATCATTGATTAAAAGGTTAAGTCGAGTGAACATGTCACTCACATTTTCAGTTTCAAGCTTGAGGAAAGAATTGTATTCTCTAGTTAATTTAATTAGCTTAGCTTCCTTGACCTTAGAGGTACCTTCATGAATTACTTCTAAGGTTTTCCACATTTCATATGACGTGTAAAGATTACTAATGCGGTTGAACTCATTTAAATCTAGTCCATTAAATATAGTATTTTTTT
Source organism: Pharus latifolius (assembly GCA_019359835.1). Taxonomy (NCBI): domain Eukaryota; kingdom Viridiplantae; phylum Streptophyta; class Magnoliopsida; order Poales; family Poaceae; genus Pharus; species Pharus latifolius. The sequence goes on along the minus strand of CM033325.1, from coordinate 18,303,002 downwards.
CTTGAGCATTTGTTTGGAGATTTTTTGTTTCTAGAGGTGTAAGATTCTCTAAATCAACGGAAGCTCTAAATCAGTCTCTAGTGACCCTCCAAACATCAAGACTAATGGACTCAAGATAAACCGCCATTCTAATTTTCCAATAGCAATAATTTTCTCCCTTAAAGAAGGGGACCTTTCCATTATAGTTTTCTTTGATCGACGACATCATCTCTCTGGACAATTAAGTCCAAAAAGGAGAGACCTAGGGCTCTGATACCACGTGTTGATCGAACGATGCCGACTAGAGGGGGGGGGTGAATAGGCGGTTTTTCTAATTTTAATTTTGATTTAATAATTTAAAACCTAAATTGCAATATCAATTCACAAGTGATATAGATGATGACACAAATTAAGTTTTGCAATACTAGAGAGACAAAAACAATATTTCAATTTCTAGAAGTATGAAGCAAGTAATAGAAGTAACTGAAAGAGGTCAAATCTTTCACGAGGTATCGGAAATTTGCCAATTTCCACTAATCCTCGTTGAAGCACTCTTCACTAGAGCTTTTGCTTCGATTCCACTAGAGGTAGCCCTTCTCCTCTCTGGATAGGCGAGCTCCGAGCCTTTACACCCAATCGTCGGGCCTCTTCGACACACACCGTCGATGGAGAGATCGCCGGACCTTCCGAGTTATCTAGGTGACGGCAATCACCAAGAGTAATAAGGCTAGCACTTCACTTGATCAAACACAAAGCTTGAAAAACAAGGATGCAAGTGCAAATGACTCAATTGTAATCTTTACTCAATTGTCTCTCAACAACTTTGCTCAAAGATTTGCTTCAAATGCAAGAGTGTATGTATGAGAGGTTTTGGCAAGCTTTAGCACATAGTTTTGGAGATGAATTAGTTGCATAACAGCTGCCAAAGTCGAAACATTATACATAGCTTCAGAGAAAATAGCCATTTGCAAGAACCAGGGCGAAAGTTGTACAGGCCGGACATTGTCCGGCCATTTCGAGCAATGTCCGGACAGTACAACTTAATAGTGACCGTTACTCACACTGCACAAAGTGTCAGTTACCATTTTAATACTTTTGTGAAGGCCAAACGAGAGATATTTGTTCGGACATAAGCCCCGGACAGATGGATATGTCTCTGTTAACACTCAAATTTAACACCTCACGACAAAAAGATATCCCTTTAAAATATATTTCAAATGAGATATTAAACTTTTCAATCTGATCTCTGGATCAAAAGTTATAACTATATTTATCCATATTGACCGTCAGTTTGCTAAACTGACTCTCAGTTTGAATTGTCAGTTTTGTTAACTGACAGTTGTCTAGAGAGGTTGTTTTTTGAGCTGAAATTTTTTGAACTAAACTGACCGTCAGTTTGCATTTTGACCTCAAGTTGATTTATTTGAATTTCTGTTTTAACTGGTTGCTGTCTGGTCGAAACTGACTGTCAGTTTGGGGTATCAGTTTCCATATACGACCACAAAAGGCTAGAAATTTTTTATCTGTAAATTTTGTCAACCGTTGTGTTTGAAACTGACTGTCAGTTTGTGCTGCTGATTTTCAGCTCGAGCTCCAACGGTTCTTTTCATCATTGAGGCTATAAATAGAGGCTTTGAGCTATTGTTTTGTACATCCAGCAGCCTCACATTCTTATACACTCTTGAGTTTTAGTTCTTTACACAAAATCTTGATCTGTTGATCAAGTCGAGTGTTTCTGTCTCATATCGTTCTTGCATACTTAGAGTTTCTCGGTGATTGTTGGAGGTCTAGAAGAGACCTTGATGCTTATTACTCTTGGTGAACGCCCTCACCTAGATGGTTTGGTGGTGTGGCTGTTGACCTCTCTTGTTCAGAGATTGTCGGAGAGGCTCGGCGTGTTTGTAAAAGGCATCGGTGCTCGCCTTTCCAGAGTGGACAAGGAGCAACCATTAGTGAGAAATATCCTTCGTAGATATTGAGGCAAGACTCAATTCACTTGAGTGCTTCAACGAGGATTAGGGGAGATCGGGCGTGTCTCCGAGACCTCGGGAAAAATCTTGTGTTCGTTCTCTCTATCTTTTTTTTATATATTGAATTACAATTTGGTTCTTCTCTTTGCAAAATTTGTTTTTATTTAAAGTTTTTAAAGCCTCCTATTTCACCCCCTCTAGTCGGCATCCTTGATCCTACACGTGGTATCAGAGCTTGGTCTCTCAATTAGTTAGGCTTCACCGCCTAGAGATAGGATGACGTCAAATGAGGGCTTTTCTCTCGGTCATACAGGTCGTGCGCCTATCTTTGATGGGACTAACTATCCCTATTGGAAAGTGCGTATGTCAGTATTTCTAGAGGCCATGGGGCTTGATGTATGGGACATCGTTAAACTTGGTTTTACTCCTCCGGATGATCCGGCAAGTCACACCGATGACGACAGGAGAAAATGCGCTCTTTGCCGGTTTGTCTTTAAACGAGTTCAACCGTGTGAGCAATCTCACCACCGCTCACAAGGTTTGGACCACCCTCGAAGAAATATATGAGGGAACTACTAAAGTCCAAGAGCCAAAGTTGCTCATGGTAAAGCAATGATATGAGACATTCACAATGTCGCCAACCGAGTCCGTGGATTCCATGTTTACTCGGTTGAACAACATTGTAATTGAACTCAAGGGGCTAGGAGTTGTTTTCACTGACATCGATATTGTAAGAAAAATGCTCAGGGCTCTTCCAGAAAGCTTCGACACTTTGGTGACTGTATTCACCAACTCTGACCTATCGACCACCACGCCTACCGATCTCTATGGGAATCTCATCACCCATGAGATGCATCGAAAGGAGAAGAAGGAAGCGGCCGACCCTTCGAAGATAAAGAAGAAGGCATTGGCTTTCAAAGCCGACTCCAAGAATGACTCAAGCGATGGCTCCTCCGACAAAGATCTAGCTCTCATGGTAAAGAACACTAAAAAACTTCGTAGGTTACACAAGAAGGGTGTCAACATCGACACATGACCAAAGGGGCCAAAGCAATCGAACTTCAACGACATCATATGCTATTGATGTCACGAAAAGGGACATATAGCCTCAAGATGTCCAAGCAAGAACAAGACTTGGGAAAAGAAGAAGAAATTCTTCAAAAAGAACAATGGTGCAACCAAGGAAGCATGTTTCGGAGAATGGATGTCCGGAGGAGAGAACTCTGACTCTGACTCCAACTCCGACGATGAAGGAGGTTGCACCCAGAAGCTAGTAGGACTAGCTCTCAGCAACATTTCAACTAGTTCATCCCTTTGTCTTATGGCTAAGGGTGATGAAAAGGTACATTCCTCTGACCCTTCATATGATGTACTTATTGAAATGATCACTAAATTCAATGAAGTGTTTGGAATCACTAAAAACAAGTATAGAGCACTTAAAGAAGAGAATTCTTCTTTACATACTGTCGGGGGAAATCTCTGCGGGGTCCTCCAGGTAAGAGGCAAGGCCCACCATTCGCCCGGAGGCAAGGCTCCCGGTGACCCTTGCCCCGGGAACTGCCATTTGCCCGGAGGCAAGGCTCCTTGTGACCCTTGCCCCGGGAACTGCCATTCGCCCGGAGGCAAGGCTCCCGGTGACCCCTGCCCCGGGCACCACCGTTCGCCCGGAGGCAAGGCTCCCGGTGACCCCTATCCTGGGCGCTGCCATTTGCCCGGGGACAAGGCCCCCAGTGACCGGGTCACGTGAGGATCATGCGAGAAGCACCTCGGGAATTGGCGGGGACACCTATCAAGCATCTAAGCCCCTTGACCAGAAGGACGCTAGTAACCTTCGATCCAATGGTTGTAGCCAGGGTAGTTTAGTCTTTTTGCATCTTTTGGGCCTATATAAGCCCTTGTATCCCTCTCATGTAACTAAGTACAACTCATTTACACCAATACAAAAAATCAAACAGGCGTGCTTAGGAGCCCTCTCTCCCCGAGAGAACTCCCCTTGCCAACTCTAGTTGGGAGCACATCGACAGAACTAGGGTCTCCACTGAGGCCTGAACCTATATAAATCTTCATGTCACTTGCTGCGTTTGCCTGACGGGAGAGGACCGGTCACGCAGTCAGCTCGCGTCGTCTTTTCTTCTCTAGGAATGTCCACCAAACCTGCCGGGGTATTCGTAATACCACGACAGTTGGCGCCGACCTTGGGGAAGTCGTGACAAATCGCCATGGCTCCCCCAAGAACGAGGGCTTGCGCCCTACCCGGCTCCACCCCTCCAAAGCACGGCCGTCCCGGTGCTCCCGCCCGGACACGGCCAAAACCAGGTAACGCCTCTAGCCCTTCCGATAGTCTCCGGTGGCCAGGCCTTCGGGTCCCACCCGGTGACCGCGGACACCCCGAGGGAGCTGGCCTTCCCCAAGTGACTCCTCCGGCCTCCCAGGACGCCCTACTAGAAGCTCTTGTAGAGGGCCAACTCTGCGCCCAGCGCTCGATAGATGAACTCCTCCGCATCCTGGCGCGGCCGCCGGCCCCCATATACCCACCACAGTTCCCGTTCATGGGGGCAATGCCCCCATTAATGGGACACCTGGTGGCCCCTCCGACCCTCGGAGGTCAGGTCACTCCCGGGACCTATGATTCACCGGGGGTTATGCTTCGGCGGGCCCATCATTTGGAGTCTTCCCGACCTCGGGAGCTTTCCCGATGCTGGGGACTTACCCCGTCCGCGGGGCCTTCCCCATGCCGATGGTTCACTCTGCGCTCGGGATCTTCCAGAGACCGGGAGCCGGCTGCGCCCAGCCGGTTGTGCCCGCCAAACTGGAGGTGGCCCGCCGGATGGCTCCTGCGCCGGCGCCTTATCTCCCCTGTCAGGGCCCCCATTCTCCGGTTCCGGGCGGCACTCCCGGGGACTGCCCAGTAGTGGATTCCGCCCGCACCCCGGTTGCACCTCCCGAGCTCGTGACCGATACCCATGAGCTCCCTCCTCCCCCGGGGCCTCCCCCGAGGGCTCCCCCGGCAGATCAAGTCCTCTTTACCCTGGAGGAGGTCGAGCAAATGTGTACCGCCAAGTCTGGGGAGGCTCTCTCGCATGACCAGCCGAAGCCTGCCCCAGGTCGTGGACGCAGTGAACCACGTTCCCGTTCTGGCTGAGGCAAGAGGCCCGCTGAAGAACCAACCGCTGCCGCTGGGGGTGCCCGGACGTCCTAGAGGTCCGCTCGACTAACCCAGAGGAAAAGCGGCGCTACCGCAATGTCGGTGGACCCCTTGGGCCCCTTTCCAACTCTGACAACGAACGCGCTTCCACCGTCAAAGGGGACAGTGACCGGGACTCTCCCTGAGAGGTGGAGGGGGCTAACCAACAACTGTGTCGCCGGCTCTATTGCATTCGATGGCCGTGGCCTTACCTCCCGCCGCACATCGAACACTACAATGGTGAGGCCGACCCCTATGAGTTTGTGCAAGTGTATTCCTGTTGGGGGAAATCTCCGCGTGACTAAGTCCAGGTAACTTGCGCCACTTTTGTCCAGGGACGTGGCCTCCGGTGCCTGCCTCGGGCGCCGCATTTTCGTCCGGGGACCTGGCCTCCGGTGCCGGTCCCGGGCGCCGCCTTTCGCCCGGGGACGTGGCCTCCGGTGCCTGCCCTGCCTTTTTCCCGGGGATATTGCCTCCGATGCATGTCCTGGGCATCGTCACCCTTCTAAAGGTAAAGTCTTTGGTTCTTGATCACGTGCAGGTCACGCGAGGAGCGCCTCGGGAATCAGCGACCACCTGTCAAGCATCCAAGGCACCTGACTGGGAGAAGGACGTTGCTACCCCTCAATCCGACGGTAGTGTCCGGGGTAGTTTAATCTTTTTTGCTTCTTTTTGGGGCTATAAATAGCTCTTGTACCCCCTGTTGTAAGAACAAGTCATTCATTATTACTAGAATTGCCAAACTCACAGGTGTGCTCCGGAAGCCTCTCCCTGAGAGAGCCTCCCCAGCCGACTCCAGTCGGGAGCATGCCGACAGGACTAGGGCCCCCACCGGGACCCGAACCTGTATAAATCCTCGTGTCACTTCTTGTGTTTGTCCGGCGGGGGAGGACCGGTCACCCGGTCAACCCGCGTCGTGTTTTCTTCGCTAGGATCGTTGACAAAACCTGCCGGGGTATTCGCAATATCATGACAGTTAGCGCCGTCCGTGGGGACTCGTGACAAGACGCCATGGCTCCTCCAAGAACAAGGGCCCGCGCCCTTCCCGGTGACGCCGGTCTCGGAGACCCGGCGCCGCCCGTCCGGGACACGACTGTCCCGGTGCTTCCGCCTGGAGGCAACCAGACCCAGGTACTGCCTCCCACCGTCCCTTTTAACTTAGGTGCTTCTACCTCTGGGTCGCTCCCGGTGACCGCGGGAACCTCGGCCGGGACCAGTCTCCCACCGACGGCTCCCCCGGCTCCCCGGGACGTCCTGCTCGAGGCTTTAGTGGAGGGCCAGCTCCGCGCCTAGCGCTCTATGGATGAGCTGCTTCGCGTGTTGGTGCGGCCACCGGCCCCCACATATGCGCCGTACCCATACCCGGGGGCTATGCCCCCGTTATGGGTCACCCGGCGGTCCCTCCAGTCTCCGGAGGTTCGGCCGCCCCGTATGACCCCACCGGGGGGTATCCTCCCACTGCGGGTCATACGTTCGGACCCTTCCCGGCACCCGGGTCTTTCCCCGTGCCGGGGGGCTATTTCATGCCTGGGCCCTTCGTGGCACCGGGGGGATACCCCATTCTGGGCCAATTCACGGGGCCGGCAGCCCAATACATGTCGGGGGTTTTCCCTGTGCCGGGAGCCAGTCCCGCCCCGCGTGTAGCGTTCACCGCACCGGGGGCGGTCGACAGAGCAGCCCCCATGCCTCAGCGGACTTCCCCCCGCATCGGCTCCCCGGTTTCGGACGTCGCCGCGGGGGCTCCCCCCTCGCCGGTTCCGGATATTACAGGGGCTTCCCCCTTTTCGGCTCCTGTCGTTGCCACGGGGGCTCCCTCCACTTCGGTTCCGAACGTCGCCGCGGGCGCCCCCTCCCCGGTTGCAGATGATACAGGGGCTTCCCCCTTTCCGGATCCGGGGGTCTTCGTAGGGGGCTCCCCCCAGCCGGCCTCGATAGCTTTCGGGTTGGCAGCTACAGTGCATGAGCACCCTCCCTCCCCCGGGGCCACCCCTGAGGGTGCCCCCGGCGGACCAGGTCCGTTTCTCCCAGGAAGAGGTCGAGCGAATGCATTTGCCCAAGCACGGGGAAGGACTTCCCCCTGGCCGCGGGCGTGGAGAGCCTCGCTCTCGCACCGGTCGGGGGAAGAGACCCGTCGAGGAGCCAGCCTCTCCGGGGGAGAGCCCGGACATCTGAGAACTCAGCCCCGGTCCGGAAGAAAAGCGTCGCCACCGCCACTCTGGCGGACCTCTTGGGCCGCTTCCCGACTCCGATAAAGAGGGCGTGTCCCCCGTCAAAGAAGACAGCGACCGGGACTCTCCCCGGGAAGTGCAGGGGGCTAATCAGCCCCTATGCCGCAGACTTCGGAGCATTCGGTGGCCGCGGCCCTACCACCCGCCGCACATTGAGCACTATAACGGTGAGGCCGACCCTTACGAGTTTGTGCAGGTATATTCCACAGCCATCTCCGTGGCCGGGGGGGACGAGACGGTGCAGTGCAACGTCTTCCCCCTCTACCTCACCGGGATCGCCCGCTCCTGGTTCTACAACCTGAAGGCCGGCTCCATCAAGTCTTTTGCGCAGCTCAAGCGTGAGTTATGCGCAAACTTCCAGGGGAACTACGTGCGTCCCCTGGACTCCTCGCACCTGTACACCGTCCGAGAGACCATCCGGAGCTTCTTCAAGTGCTTCGCCCAAGTAAAGAGCAAAGTGTCTCACGTCCCCGACTCTACAGTCATCAAAGCGTGCAAAAGCAGGATCCTCCCGGGGGAGCTCCACTGGAGGCTCTCCCGGAGCTGCCCCTCCTCCGCAGATGAGCTCTTCAACATACTCAAAAAGTATGCTCGGGCGGAGGAAGACGACCTCTGTAAGAAGACCCAGGGGGCTCCCGCCCCCGCCGATCAGGGGGCCAGGGACCCCCTCAAACGCCCTAGGCAGGGGGGCCGTAATGAGCCATGGCCTCCGGACACCTTTGTCCTCGAGGGCGGAGGCGGCTCGCGCGACCCCCCGAGGGGCAACCGCCCCTTCCCCAAGCCGAAAGGCCACGGGGGAGGACAGTCTTCTCGCGGTTGGGAAGGCCCTGCGGGGAGAGGCAGGGAAGGACCGTGGTGCAGCTTCCACGGGTCCAGTACCCACGCTACCCGGGAGTGCCACCAGCTGCTGTAGCACTTCGCGGCGTTCCTCGACCAGCATGGGCATGGGGGGACTCCGACCTCCTTGCCCCCTCGACCAGTTGTTCCGGCCCTTCCTGCCCCCGCGGGGGGTCAGCAGGGGCAGACGCAGGAGGGGGAGCCTTCAGAAACTCTCCCCTTCCAAACTTCCTAGCGCTGCATCAATGTCATCGTGGGAGGGTCCGCCTCTGGGCGGGACTCTAAGCGCCAGCGCAAGGAGTACGCGCGCGAAGTCAAGGTGGTGGGGGTGGGCACACGTCTCCGCCACCCAAGTGGTCGGATGTCCCCCTCACATTAACGGCGGAAGACGCGCGCGGGGTTCGCTTCCCCCACGACGACGCGCTCATCGTCTCCGCCACCATCCACAACTGCCACCTGGCCCGCATCCTCGTGGACGGCGGGAGCTCCGCCGACGTCCTCTTCCTGAAGGCCTTCAAGGAGATCCAAGTGGATGAGAAGCTTCTGTAGCCCGCGGCAGGACCCCTGCAAGGGTTTGTCCCAGGGAAGGCAATCCATCCCGTGGGGAAGGTGGATCTCCCCATGACATTCGGCACCCCGGAGAACTACCGGACAGAGATGGTCCGATTCGACGTAGTGGACCTCCCCTCCTCCTACAACACGATCATGGGGAGGACCACGATCAACCGCCTGGGGGCTGCCACCCATCAAAACTACCTCTGCATGAAAGATCCCCAGGCCGCACGGCGTGATCAACGTCTGGGGAGACCAAGATATGGCCCGTGCTCTATACGAGCGCGCCGCCGCCACAATCAGAAGCGTCAACATCATTAAGGTGCCCGGGGGGGAGGCCTCTCCCCCGGAACTAGACGTCGCGGCAATACCTCTCGGGAGGCCCCTCCCCAAGCCGCGTCCGGAAGGGGGCCTCCGGAAGGTCCTGCTGTCCCCATACGCTGGGGACAAAACCGTCCGGATCGGGGCGGAGCTCCCCGAGGAGCATGCAGCGCAACTGGCGGCTTTCCTACGTGAGAACTCTGATGTTTTCGCGTCGAAGCCTTCGGACATGCGGGGCATCGCCCGAGAGGTCATTGAGCACAAGCTCGCGGTGAACCCCGGTCACCCCCCCCCCCCCCCGTCAAATAGAAGCTGAGAAAGCTCTCCCACGAACGCCAAGAGGCAATCAAGGGGGAGATCGCCCGACTCTGAGAGGAGGGGTTCATTTCGGAGGTCTTGCACCCCGAGTGGCTCGCGAACCCCGTCCTCGTGAAGAAGTCAAATGGCAGGTGGCAGATGTGCGTGGACTTCACCGACCTGAACTGCGCCTGCCCCAAGGACAACTTCCCACTCCCGCGGATTGACCAACTGGTCGACTCCACCGCGAGGTGCGAGTTGATGAGCTTCCTAGATGCCTACTTGGGCTACCATCAAGTCCGGATGGCGGAAGGGGACGAGGAAAAGACGAGTTTCATAACTCCCCTCGGAACCTTCTGCTACGTCCACATGCCCTTTGGGCTCAAGAACGGGGAGCGACCTTCCAGCGTCTCATGACGCTGGTTTTCAAAGATCAAGTCGGCCGCAACGTCGAAGTCTACGTAGACGACGCGGTCGTCAAAAGCCCCCGTGCAGTCGCCCACGTCGACGACCTGGCGGAGACCTTCCGCAACCTTCGCGCATATGGGCTGAAGCTCAACCCGGGGAAGTGCGCCTTCGGCGTGCGTGGGGGGAAGCTCCTGGGTTTCCTCATGTCCCAGCGGGGCGTAGAGGCAAACCCCGAAAAGATCCGGGCGTTCCTAGACATGCCCCCGCCGTGCTCCTTTAAGGACGTCCAGCGGCTCTCCGGCCGCTTAGCCGCGCTGAGCCGCTTTGTCTCGCGGTCCGGGGAACGAGGCCTCCAATTCTTCAAGATCCTCCGGGGGCTCAAGGGGTTCCGATGGACCCCCGAGGCCCAGGAGGCCTTCGACGACCTCAAGAAGTACCTCACAAGCCCTCCAATGCTCGTGAGTCCATCTCCAGAAGAGCCCTTGCTCCTCTACCTTGCCGCGACCCCGGTCGCCGTCAGCGCGGTGTTGGTGAAGGAGCAAGGGGGGCAGCAGTGTCCCTTGTACTACGTGAGTGAGGCCCTCCAGGGGGCCAAAACCCGGTACACAGAGATGGAGAAGATCTTCTACGCCCTCCTGATGGCATCCCGGAAGCTTCGCCACTACTTCCTGGGACACCCCATCACCGTCCCGTCGTCCCTCCCCCTGGGGGAGGTGCTGTGGAACAAAGAGGCCACCGGCCGGATTGGGAAGTGGGGGGACCGAGCTCGCCCCCTTCTCCCTGTCCCTCACAGGCTGCCCTGCCATCAAGTCACAGGTCCTCGCCGACTTCGTGGCGGAGTGGACTCCTGCCTTCGGGCCCGGGGACGAAGACCTCCCCGCGTCGACCCGACGCAGTGACCATTGGACGCTCATGTTCGACGGGTCGCTGTGTCTCGCCGGGGCTGGTGCGGGAGTAGTCCTCCGGAGCCCCGAGGGGAAGGAACTCGAGTACGCAGCGCGGCTCGATTTCCCCGCAACCAACAACGTCACCGAGTATGAGGCTTTGGTCCTCGGGTTGCGCCTTGCGCGCTCCCTGGGGATCCGGCGCCTCCTAGTGAAGGGAGATTCTCAGCTCGTAGTTTGCCAAATGGACAAGTCTTACCTGTGCCATGACGTAAACTTGAATCTTTATTTGCAGGAGGTGCGAAAGATGGAGAGGCACTTCGATGGCCTCGAGGCCCGGCATATCCCGCGAATGGACAATGACTGGGCCGATGCCTTGTCCCGGACAGCCAGCGCCCGGGAATCGCTCCCCAAGGGGGCCTTCCTGGAAATCATCACGAAGCCCTCGGTGGCCTCCCCGGACACGGGTGACGAGCCTCGCGTCCCGGAGGTCACCGAGATCACCCGGACTCCATCATGGATGGACCCCCTAGTCTCCTTCATCAAGGGGGAGGGGGACCCTCCTAACGAGACCGAGGCTAAGCGCCTCCGGGCCAAAGCCCGGGCATATCTCTTGCTGGAGGGGAAGCTCTACAAGCAGGGGGCTTCCGCCCTCCTGCGCTGCCTCCCCCGGCCGGAGGGACTCCAACTTCTCGAAGACATCCACGCGGGGAGCTGTGGCTCTCACCTAGCCCCGTGTGCCATCGCAGCCAAGGCTCTCCGGCAGGGCTTCTATTGGCCCACGGTCATGCGCGACGCGCGAGACCTTGTCTCTGCATACGAGGCTTGCCAGAAGATGGCCAAGGGTTCGAACCTCCCCCCTGTAGCACTGCAGACTCTCCCCATCACTTGGCCCTTCGTGCGCTGGGGGATGGACCTCCTAGGGCCCTTCCCCCCAGCGCCCGAAGGATACAAGTATGCGGTGGTCGCGGTCGACTACTTTACAAAGTGGGTAGAGGCGGAACCCTTGGCCAACATCACATCCCGGGCTGTCCAGCGGTTTTTCTGGAAAAACGTCGTTTTTCGTTTTGGTGTCCCCCGGGAGATCACTGTTGATAACGGGATCCAATTCGACTCGGCTTATTTTTGGGAATTCTGCGAGGGCCTGGGGCTCGTCATCCACTTCGCCTCAGTGGCCCATCCCCGGAGCAATGGGGCTATCGAGAGGGTCAACGGCGTAATCCTACAGGGGTTGCGCCGGTGACTCGAGCAGGCCACTTCTAAGTGGGGTTCATGGGCAAAGGAGCTCCCTAGCATCCTCTGCTCCATGCGCACGACCCCGAGCCGGGCGACGGGACGTACTCCCTTCTCCCTAGTCTACAGGGCGGAGGCAGTCCTCCCCCAGAGATTGGCTTCCGGTCGCTGCGAGTCGAGCTCCTAGACGGAGCTACGACCACAGCGTACCAAGCCAATGAGGCCAACCGGCGACTGGAGATCGACCTCGTGGAGGAGGAACGCGACCAAGCGCTCCTCCGCCACACCATCTACGAGCGCGAGATGGCGCGCGCATACAACCAGCGCATGCGCGAGAGGGCCTTCCGCCTGGGGGACCTTGTCCTCAAGCGAGTCACAGACCCCCAAGCCCAGGGTAAGCTCTCCCCCAAATAGGAGGGCCCCTACAGGATCTCCGCGGTCTTGGGCTCAGGGGCTTACAAGCTCTCCAACCTCCAAGAGCAGGAGCTGAAGCACACATGGAACTTGCGTTTAGTTCGCAAGTTTTACGTCTAGCCTACATAGGCCCCTCCCCTCCCCCGGAGCGATTACGCTGGAGGGGGAGGGGGGACATTGTAATCACCTTTCCCTCCCCTTTCGCGACTTCGCGGGGGGGGGGGGGGGGCGCTGTATTTCATTTCATTATCAATACAACTGGACTCTTCTCTTCAACTGTCTCATTGCAGGTTCTTCATATTACCGCCCCTAACGGCGATGCCCTCCCCGCGAGGATGCCCTCCCCGCGAGGATTCCCTCCCCGCGAGGACGTCCTCCCCATGAGGAAGTGCGCTCGGACCCAACAAGTCCCTCCTGAAGGGCGGCTTACGATCAGCCCTCGTGGACTGAGGGTGTAAGCGGCAACCCGGTCCTCAGGGACCGCGGTAACGAGTCACTTTGGGAGACTAGTCCCCTAACCAAATACTCAGACCCGTCATCGGGCACATCCTCCTCCGGGAGTCGATAGTCCCCTAACGAGTCACTTTCTTGGATATTCTTCTCCAGAGACCTTATTCCCGGCTCCCCGTTCTCACGGCGACCGGACGATTGTCTCCCGGAAGATTTATCTCCAGAAATCTCAGGCTTTCTTGGATATTTCTTTCCCGGATATCTTATTCCTGGCTCCCCGTTCTCACGGCGACCGGATGATTGTCTCCTGGAAAAATTGCGGAATTCTTGGATATATCTTCCCCGGAGACCCTATTCCCGGCTCCCCGTTCTCACGGCGACCAGACAATTGTCTCCCGGAAAGCTCACCTTCAGAAATTTCGTTGGGTTTTCTCGGATGTTTCTTCCCCCGAGGCCCTATTCCCTGCTCCCGTTCTCACGGCGACCAGACGATTGTCTCCCGGAAGGTTTTTCCCCGGAAACCTCGTTTTCAAATTTTCTAACTTGGAAAAATTCTTATGCTACAGGTCTTCATCTTCACCCCGGGGGCTTTGTCACCCCCACAGCGTGCGGAGCTACCCTCCGGCCCGCTGTGGGCAGGGGGGGGATAAGGAACCCCCGGGTGTCATCCGGACCATACATGAGCAAACTTAGCTCATTCTTATCAAAAGAAGTCGTCTAGACCATCCAAGAAAAATATGAAAAGAAGACTCTCAAAGCAACAAGAAGCTAACACAGCTTTATCAATCATTCAACCGGAGGACATCTTCCCCCTCCGGTGGGCATTGGAAACGGTACAACCCGGGTCATAACCCAGAAATCCTCTACATCCTAAGGCTCCTATGCCTAATAGTCCCGGAGGCCCTCCGCTAGCTCCCGGGTCAGGTCCCGGTACAATGCCCGTATGCGGCGCTGAGCTTCCCGGAGCACATCCTCGGGCCAATACTTGTAGCCCGCCGGTGAAAGTATCCGAAGAGGGGGGATCATGCGGGACCCCGGAAACGGAGGGGATAATTCAGCGCGATGATTGTCAAAATTGTCCAAGTGCGACGGCGCCCCCGCTGCGCTTCCCGGAGATGAGACTTAGCAAGATCAAAGCGGCTTGGGCTTCCCCCGGGGGGCACCTATCGGGGCTCAAAGGCCTCGCCCCCAGGGAACCTCTTCTGGGCCTCCGCCCCGGAGTAACCTCCCGGGATCCTGGTAACAATGTATTCACTCAAGGCTTAGAAAAATTTTCAATTCCATTGCATTTCAAAATGTCTTTTTACAAGGGTCCTATCTAAGACCCGGGGGGAGGCTCATACTTTGTCATTGGCGTCCTCCCCCCGGGGGGCTTCCGCCGGGGCTGTGGCCGGGGCATCCGCTGTCGGAGGCGCCGGTGCCGGGAACCTCACCCGGACGATCCAGTCGTAGAAGCCCCCGGCGCGCTGCTCCACCTCCCGGCGCGAGGGCTCGAAGAACTCGGGGAAGCTTCGGGGGATACGGCCCCCGATCACCCGGGCGCCCAGCCCCCGGTGCTCCACGAGCCCGGCCGCGGCCCCAACCACGGGGATTGCCCGGCCCCTTGCCCGGGCATCTGCGGCTTCCGGGATCACGGAGACTTGTGCATTAAGAAAACGCACAACCTCCGTGAGTGTGGCCGGGGGCCCCTCCGAGCTGCTCCCGGAGCCTTGGCTCATGCCAAGGCTCTCGAGGGCCGAGCGGACGGAGCGGCCCGTGTCCATCATTGCCCGGACGCTCGAGCCCTTGAGCTCCCGAAAGGCCTCCTCCTTCGCCTTGGCCTCCTGCCGGAGGCTGTCGTTGACGGCCTCAGAGACGTGGACTTGGGCCCGGACCCGGGCCAGCTCCTGGAGGGCTTCTTCCCGCTGCCCCAGGTAGGTGGTGGCCCTCTCCTCTGTGTCCTTCAGCAGCCGGCTGATCCGCTGCTCAAGGCCCCAGGTAATGGCCGCCCCCTACAAACTCCAGAGTTAGAAAAAATTCAAGTGCAGGGAGCCGAAAGAACGCGTCATCGATTCGGGTAAGTACCTGAATCTGGAGAGACTGGAGCTCCCCAAAACGCTCATGGAGAGTCCCATCCGCGACGTAGGCCTGGACCTTCCAGGTCTGCAGGCCCTCCGCGTAGCGGGCGACCTCCCCTGCGGATAGCAGGGGGGTCTCCCGCCCGACACTGGTCCCGTCACGGCCGAGGAGGGGTCCCCGGACCTGAGCGCCCGGCATAATCTCGGCCAGGGTGGCAGTGGTCGGCGTCTTCGTCGCCGAGGAGGTGGCCTCCGAGGAAGTGGCCGACGAGCTCTCAGAAGGGCTCCCTCCCCGGGGAGGAACCATCAGCCTTTCCTCTTCCCGGGCGGGAGGGCCCCTGGGACCTCCACTTCCGAAGGGACCTCATAGACCGAGGGGCTCCCCCCCTCGTCTACCGGCCACTCCACCCACGGAGGTGAGGCCTCCGCGAACCTCACCTCCGGCTTCTCCGGCTCCAAGGGCGCCGGGGGCGCCGGGAGGGCCGCCACCGAAGGTGGCGAGGGGGCGTAGTCCGCCGAATCGGACGCCGCCCCGCCCGCAGCCTGTCCCTTCCCCCAAGCCTCAACGGGGCTCTCCAGGGGAGGGGGCGTTGCTGTGAGACCCCCATTTGAGGATCACCTTGGTAACCGCCCAGGTAGGTTACACACAGCAGGATGACACATGAGCTCAAAACCACACAAGCATAGTAATATCATTAAACAAGTATCAGGCCAACATGGCCAATATTACATAGCCAAAGCACCAAAAATGGCGCTAAGTAGAGTTGCTAGGAAAATAACTAGTTTATCAGAACCAGAATCGGTATCCAAGTACCGAACACACAACATAAAGCATAAGGCAACAACAAACAGCTTGACTTCCATCAGCAGCGAGGTTGGAGGGGCTTTTCCCACATCTGACTTGACTTGGTGCATGATCCTTCTAGAAAGTGGGCTCGTCTGGGGCACTTCCATCTTCTGTTGAGTACTCGTAACTGAAGGAATCGGGATCCTCGAATCCCTCTTCTACAGTCGGATATAAATGCAAGGGTGAGCACTTGGTGCTCAGCAACACTCATTCCGGGGATTAATGCAATTGTACTTACATGAGGGTGAAACATATGATTCCGGGGTTTTAGTTCCATATAGATAGAGATATATAGATTTCCAATTCATTCATTCAGTAAAGCAGCACTTTTGTCATGAAAATGATACTTTAAACATTAAACAGGTTTTCAATAAAACATTAGATGTAGTGGTCTCCCATATGTCACTACTTTGTTAACCGCATTATGAAAACATTCCAAAACATTACTTGTGCTATAACCCATGGATAACATCCACTACGAAAAGACTCCTGAACCTGGGAGTACAGAGTATCTGATACTTCTTTTACACTTTGCAAAGGTGTACCTCTTTTTAAATCCACTGGTTCACTCGGCTTTCAAGTCGGATCAGCTCCATGTGACTTATACACATGTGACAGGGCCGAGATCACACAACGTTTTTACAGTTTAGTATTAACAGTATCCCCGCCCGGTAAATAGACAGTTAAGTCTCAAGTACCGTTGTGGGTCTTCCCCACTGCCTTACTTCCTAGCCTCTCTGGTCTATGTTCCCGCAGGACACATAGCCTTGGTCTATGTCCACGCGAGACATACGACCATTTAAGATTACAACCGCTCACGGCTTAATCAGGTCTAGGGCGCCTTCCTTCTTTTACGCCTTTTCCTCTCATTATTTTTCTGAACTCACATCACTCATGGCCGAACCTTGGCCTACCAGTTTCCACGCGAGAAACCAGATCGACAAACCATGCAGGGAACTGCTAATACCAAAAAGCTACTAAGTTGTGCCTGTCCCATACCAGGCAAGTGGTTGGTACATTCACAATTCGTATAGAGACACAGCACAAGGTTCTCGTCCTTATGAACCAATAGTGAGGAGCATTCACATACCCTGGTGCGCACCGCACCCTCTCCATACAATCCAATCCTCACTACTGATCCCTTTTATCAGTTTTCTTGACAAAACGGTTTTGATCATAACTTCTCATGTATTTGACCATTTCAAGTTTAATGTGGATATTCAGTATATGAGTCCTAGGGTGACAAAAGCATATATACAAAGGTTCAATAACAAAAAGGGGTTTCATGATCCATTAGGTAATATCTACTCATGTCATTCAAACATAACTTGTATTTCAAATAAGCATGCATAGTAAGAAACAGTGAATATACTTCATATGAAAATATTGGGTGAGACATGATCAAAGGAATGAGGCTTGCCTTGCGATGTTGGGTCTAAATACTCAGACGGATCTTCAAAGACTTCTTCCGCTCCTTCAGCTTCTGACTCTGCGGCAATCAACCAACACACAAACACATACCATAAGCATACAGAAAATAGTTTCTATAGAAATTATTAAGTAAATAAGTCATGCATGCAGGGGAAAAGGTTAGGGCAAGGTCACAAGGGCTCTGGTCGAAGAAACGGCTAAAAAGGATTGAACGTCGAAGGGTCGACATTCAGTTCCTGGCTTTGGCATGGCTTCAAACTAGTCTTAGGATGGTTTTCTGGAGAAGTGATAGAAGGGAAAGATGTAGATCTCAACTCCAGGAATCTAAAGGACAAGGTGGCATTTCAATTGCTCAACCAGAAGGGGCTGAACAAGGTCAATGCCAGTGGCTGACATGCACTGACATAGTGCTGGACATGGCCAGAAACTAGGGCATGGCTTAACTTTTGATCCAGGGCTCCAATTGATGCAACACTTTGTCTGGGAGGTAGGCATTACTAACAGGAACAAAATACTCAACAGGAATAAGGGCTGAAAGTGGCCGGAGGGTGGCCAAATCCGGCGATGAACTGCGGTGGCGACACGGCACAGACATTGATCTGGACAAGAGCTTGACAAAGGCATAACTCACAATCTAGGCAGATCCAGGTGTTGAGCTAGTGGAATAAAATGCTCAGGGAGGTGAGGCGAAGCTAAGGGACAAAGTGGTGTCGGCTAAATCGGCCGGGAACGAATTCCGGCGACCGGCGCTGGAGAAGATGACACTGGAGCTCGGGGATTTTTGATTCAGGGTGAATGAGCTCAATTCCAAGCTTGAGGGCGATCTGTGGGGTATGAGGAGGCTACTGGAGGGGTTAATTTCATTGGAGATCGGCCGGAGGGGCTCGGCGACGAGGTCCGGCGAACTGGTGGACCTCCAGATTGGGATTTCTTCAATTTGAGCGCAATTGGGGATCCTGATTCAACAGGCTTGCTCTACTAAGCTCACTGATCAATTTCTTCTACAGAATCGAGGGTTAATTTGGGCTGAATCGAACGGCATTGGGGGAACAGGGCAAATCGGGAATCCGGCGATCACCGGCGATGGGGATCGATCTGGTGCAATTGGTTGCTACTGAACAGAGAGGGGAAAGAGGGGAACTCACTGGTGAACTTGGATTGGAGAAAGGGGCTGTGAAATGGGCTGGCACTGTGAGCTCACTCACTGGCTCGCCGGAGAAGAAGGTGTTCGCGGTGGTGTTTGGGACTTAGCCGATTTTCTGGAGGCTTGAGGCTCACAAAGCACAGGAAGGGTTTAAATAGGCACGGGGACGGAGCTTGCGAGGGAAAACACGACAGCGGTTGCTTGCGCCGGGGAGAAGCTGGTCGGGCGCAGGCGCAACGACGGCGACGGCGATGTGATCGCGCTCAGGCGGTGCTGCAGCTTTGCCAGTAATGCCAGGGTGCCTTGGAACTTCGTCCGGGACGGCGCAGACGCGGAGGCGACAACGTAGCTCCGGCAACGACACGTACACGCATGCAAATGCCACGGCAACGGGAGCGCGCGCGCGAAACGCTACTGGAGCGCGGTCGTTTAACCGCTGGGCAAGGCGACGCAACTGTGCTGGCACGTGCGCGCGGGGTGGCTCGGTTGTTCACAACACAGGCGACAAGAAGCGGTGGCCGGTGGCGAGCTCTGCGGCGAGGCAACGGCGAACGGGGCGCGGTCGAACGGCACAGGGACTAAAAAGAAGGCCCGGGCTAATTTGCAATTTCAAATCTTGCTTCAGGGACTGATCTGTGAGGAAAAGTTAAATAGGAAATGGACTTGATTGCAAATCTGGAGATCTAAGGGTCCGATCTGAAATCTGATTTCGCAGATAAGTTGCAAAAGATTATTAGAACTTATCCAGCCAAAGTTTGGTGTGATCGGGTAAGATCTGAAGAGTTTTGACAAAATTGGGAAAAAGCAGTTTAGGGTAAAATTAGGGTAATTAGGGTTCTGAGACGGCAAGGGTCGAAACTCAGTTTTAGGATGAGATTCTGGAGGTGATCCCGAAGGGGAAAATGTTCTGAACAACACTTAGAAGGGAATAGCTGAAGCAGATTAGGGTTTGGGGTCAAGATGTGGATTTTGGCTATTTTAGGGTTTGGCAAAACAGGGGTGTTACAGTTGCTTCCTTCCGGGCCGGTGCCCAGGCGCGCCCGGTCCCGGGTGTCTCGTCCCGGGCCTTCGCCGGCGGCGAGGCCGGCGTCGTCGATGGGCCGGGGGCTTTTTGAACTCTGGCCTTCTTAGGCTCAGAGCCCCCGGTGGCTTCCTTCCCCCGCTTGTGTGATCCGGGGGTGGGGAGGGGCTTCCTCTCCGGTAGCTTTAGCCCGAAGGCCTCAGCTACCAAGTTTCGGGGAGGGCCCTCCCCCACGACGCGCACGATGCGCTAGTGCTCGTCGGCGAAGTACCTCCCCAGGAGGTTCTCCGCCTTCTCCCGTGCGGCCGGGTACGGCCGGACTGCGAAAGGTAAGAGTTAGAAAAATTTTGTAAAATTTGTGAATGCATTGAACCAGGTAACTAAGACTTACGTCGGGTCACCGGCTTCACCGGGGGCCGTTGCTCCGGGCCCATCCCGATCCCCCTTCTCCCGCGCAAGAAGGAGGAGAGATCCTCAAAAGCATCATCTCCTCGGCGGCGTCCCGCATGGAGCGGGTGCACCGGGAGACAATGACCTTCCCGAGGAGCTCCAGCTCCTCGTCCGTCCACACCGGGGGCTTCGGCGCAGACGATCGGCTGTAGGTGGGGGCCTCTGTGGAGTATACCACCCCGTCGTCTCGGACCCAGAGGTAGAACCACCTTCGGATCCAATCGCCCCAGTGGTCCCGGGAGGCCGCCACCGGGTAATCGGCTACCCGGGACGGTAGCATCTGCACCATCACCGAGCCAAAGGGGAACTTGGGTCCCCCCTTCACCAGGTGGGAGCTCCTCGCCGTCGGCTCATAGAAGTACCGGAAGGCTCGCAGCGTAGGCTCCCGTCCGATCGCCGTCTCGAAGAGCCATATAACTAGGCCCATCCGGACGATGGCGTTCGGCGTGAGGTGGTTCAGAGCCACCCCGTACTCCTTCCAAAACTCCAGGAGCAACGGATGTACCGGGAGCCGGAGCCCCACCTCGAGGAAGGCCTCGAAGGCCACAATCTCTCCGGGCCTGGGACGGGGGGCTCCATCCTTCTTCACGGGGACCCGGACGTCCCCGTCCTCGACAACTCCTCGTTCGACCAGGGACTCTAAGTCCCCGGCCGTGAATTCGGACGCCCAGAGAAAGTCCGGAGCGACTTCCTCCGGGGGCACCTCCGTTGTCTTCGCTCGACCCTTCGGCGCCATTAGGTTTGGTTTTTTCTGGTGGCTAAAGCTTCTGGGAACCGCAGACACCTAACGGTTCCGGAGGCTAGGCTACCGGGAACTCGCTACCGGGAGAGCTAAGGGCGCCGAAGTTTGAAAGTTTGGAATGAGCTCTCCGGGCCCCCCGAGGCCTTATTTATAGGCGTGAAACGTGACCCAGATGGGCGCCACATGGCACTCCGCGGTACATCTGGGCCGTTGCAATTCGAGCCGTACACGGGAAACGAAGGGACTGGCACGCAAATCGAGGTGCCGATCTGAACCGCGAGCGCATTTATGGCCAAGCGCGCGGTACGAGAATCGAAACGTCAGGGCTCCGGTGGCTTGGCCCGAAGATTTTCCCGGTGACATGTACCATACCCACCGGGGACTCGAGCATCGTCCCCGGGGGGCATGGGGGGCTGCTGTTGGGCAAAATCTCCACGTGACTAAGTCCAGGTAAGTTGCGCCACTTTCGTCCGGGGACGTGGCCTCCGATGCCTGCCCCGGGCATCGCAATTTCGTCCCGGGACCTGGCCTCCGGTGCCGGTCCCGGGCGCCACCATTCGTCCGGGGACCTGGCCTCCGGTGCCTACCCCGGGCGCCGCCATTTGCCTGGGGACCTGGCCTCTGGTGCCGGTCCCGGGTACCACCATTTGCCCGGGGACATTGCCTCCGGTGCATGTCCCAGGCATTGTCGCCCTTCTAAAGGTAAAGCCTTTGGTTCTTGATCACGTGCAGGTCACGCGAGGAGCGCCTCGGGAATCAGCGACCACCTATCAAGTATCCAAGGCACCTGACCGGGTGAAGGATGTTGCTACCCCTCAATCCGACGGTAGCGTCCGGGGTAGTTCATTCATTATTAATAGCATAGCCCTTGTACCCCCTGTTGTAAGAACAAGTCATTCATTATTACTAGAATAGCCAAACTCCCAGGTGTGCTCTGGAAGCCTCTCCCCGAGAGAGCCTCCCCAGCCGACTCAGGTCGAGAGCACGCCGACAGGACTAGGGCCCCCACCGGGACCCTACCCTGTATAAATCCTCGTGTCCCTTGTGTTTGTCCGGCGGGGGAGGACCGGTCACCCGGTCAACCCGCGTCATGTTTTCTTCGCTAGGATCGTTCACAAAACTTGCCGGGGTATTCACAATACCACGACAATTCCACAGCCATTACAGCGGCTGGGGGGGACGAGACAGTCCAGTGCAATGTCTTCCCACTCTACCTAACATGGATCGCCCGCTCATGGTTCTATAACCTGAAGGCCGGCTCCATCAAGTCTTTTGTGCAGCTCAAATGCGAGTTTTGCGCAAACTCCCAAGGGAACTACGTGCGTCCCCTGGATTCATCGCAGCTATACATTGTCCGACAGAGGACGGGAGAGACCATCCGCAGCTTCTTCAAGCGCTTCACTTAGGTCAAGAGCAAAGTGGCTCACGTCCCCGACTCCACAGTCATTGAGGCATGCAAGAGCGGGATACTCCCCAGGGAGCTCCATCGAAGGCTCTCCCAAAGCTGCCCCTCCTTCGCCGACGAGCTCTTCACCATACTCGAGAAGTACGCTCGGTCGGAGGAGGATGACCTCTGGAAGAAAAACCAGAGAGTTCCCACCCCCGTTGACTAGGAGGCTAGGGACCCCCTCAAGCGCCCCAGGAGGGCCAATCGTGGCGTGCCACGGCCTCAGGACACCTTTGTCCTCGAGGGAGGAGGCGGCTCGCGCAATGCCTCCAAGGGCAACCGCCCCTTTCCCAAGCCGAAAGGTCGAAGGGGGGGGTAGTCGTCCTGCGGCCGTGAAAGCCCCACAGCAAGAGGCAGGGAAGGCCTGTGGTGTACCTTCCACAAGTCCAATACCCACGCTACCAGGGAATGCCACCAGCTGCTCCAACACTTCACCGCATTCCTCGACCAGCATGGGTAGGGGGGACTCCTACCTCCTTGCTCCCTCAGCCGGCCTTACCGGCCCTTCCTGCCCCCGCGGGGGGACAGCAAGGACAAGCGCGGGAAGTGGACCCATCAGAAACGCTCCCCTTCCAAACCTCCCAAAGGCGTGTCAACGTCGTCACGGGAGGGTCCGCCTCTGGGCGGGACTCTAAGCGCCAGCGCAAGGAGTACGCATGTGAAGTAAAGGTAGTGGGGGTGCTGCATACGTCTCGGCCACCCAAGTGGTCGGACGTCCCCCTCACTTTTACAGCAAAACACGCGCGCAGGGTTTGCTTCCCCCATGATGATGCGCTCATCGTCTCTGCCACCATCTACAACTGCCACCTGGCATGCATCCTCATCGATGGCGGAAGCTCCGCCGACGTCCTGTACCTAAAGGTGTTTAGGGAGATGCAGGTTGACAGGAAGCTAGTGCAGCCCGCAGCAGGGCCCTTGCAGGGATTCATCCCGGGGAGGAGGATCCACCCGGTGGGGAAGGTGGATCTCCCCATGACCTTTGGTACCCCGGAAAATTACCGGACAGAGATGGTTCGTTCAACGTGGTGGACCTCCCCCCTCGTACAACGTAATCATGGGGAGGACCACGATCAACCGCTTGGGGGCTGTAATCCACCAGAGCTACCTCTGCGTGAAGATCCCCGGGCCTCACAGCGTGATCACCGCCCGGGGAGGCCAAGACGTGGCCCGCGCTTTATATGAGCGCGCCGCCGCAATGATCAGGAGCGTCAACATGATCAAGACCCCGGGGGGAGAGACCTCTTCCCCGGCACCAGATGCCACCACGGTACCCTCCGGGAGGTCTCTCCCCAAGCTGCGTCCGGAAGGGAACCTCCGAAAGGTCCCACTGTCCCCGGGACGACGGACACAAGACCGTCAAGATCGGGGCAGATCTCCATGAGGAGCATGTGGAGCAGCTCGCGGCTTTCCTACACAAGAACTCCGACGTTTTCACCTGGAAGCCCTCCGACATGTGTGGCGTCACCAGGGAAGTCATCGAGCATAAGCTCACAGTGACCCCCGGTCAAACAGAAGCTGAGAAAACTCTCCCTTGAACGCCAAGAGGCGATCAAGGTCGTGATCACCAAACTCAGAGAGGCGTGGTTCATTCGGGAGGTCTTGCACCCCGAGTGGCTCGCGAACCCCGTCCTCGTGAAGAAGTCAAACGGTAAGTGGCGAATGTGTGTGGACTTCACCAACCTCAACTGCGCTTGCCCCAAAGACAACTTCCCACTCCCGTGGATTGACCACACTAGTACAGAAATGCAGTCTTCTGTCGGTAAAAAACACCCTTCTACTATCGGTTTTTGTACCGATAGAGATAGACACGATAGAACAAGACTGGACATTTTCTATCGGTAAATAACCGACAGAACAAGTTCACTATTCTATCGGCATATTATGAATCTACCGATAGAAAACCCGTCGTAGTCTTACGTCCAGCGGCAGGGAAAGTACCATTATTCTAACGGTTAATTACAAGATTACCGACAGAAAAAAACATAATATTCTATCGGCATATTATGAGTTTACCGATAGAAAATGTGTCGTCAGCGGTTGGAAAAGCACCACTATTCTAACGGCTAATTATAAGTTTACCGATAGGGAAAATCATAATATTATATCGGCATCTTACAAGTTGACCGATAGAAAACTCGTCAATAGCGGATTGAAAAGAACCACTATTCTAACGGTTAACTACAATATTACCGATAGGAAAAGGCATATTATTCTATCGGCATCTTAAAAGTTGACCGATAGAAAACTCGTCGTCAGCGGTTGGAAAAGTACCACTATTCTAACGGTTAACTACAAGATTACCGACAGAAAAAAGCTTAGTACTCTATCGGATATGTATGAGTTCACCGGCAGGAAAGGTCACACTCTTCTAACGGTTAATTTTGATTGTACCGATAGAAAAAAGTACAGTAGTCTCTCGGTTGTTGATGAATTTACCGATAGAGCATTCACATATACAGTACTTTATTTGCGTTCACAATACAGTACATTCACATATACAGTACAGATGCAATACAGTATAGATTGGATACACAATACAGTACATATGCAAGGTAAATTCACAGAACAAATTGACACATTAGGCAGTTATTCACATTTATTCACATATGTATGGACAAATACAGATTGCAATCCAATGTGGACATTTATTCACATATATATATTTATTCACATGTATATGAACAGTCTATGCAGAGTACACCAAAAGGAGAAAATTGTCATGCTGAATGGTTGGGCGCTACTTCCTCCATGACATATTGTGCCCAGATTTGTCGAAGATATATAATCTTTGCATTTTCATATTGGTCTTTCGACATGGCGATCTGCAAGCATGTGTGCATACTGATTAACTAACTTCGATCCTAATTTAGAACGTGACACCCATTTTTGAAATTTGAGTTAGCTATCGATGCTTACCTGGGGGAATCGGGAAAAGTTTGTCCGCACTAGGTCGTACATGTAGCGCAGCACATAAAACCCGCATTCCCACGATTGCGGCTGCTGATGGCACTGAGATAATTGCATATGCGAAGACATGTTAGCTATATATTGTTTCCATAAACTAATTAAGCATAAACAAAAAGTCTCGTGAGTACCTCATATTCTTTCCAAGCTAGTACGGAGCCCTGCGGTGCGGCATGCCTCCCTCCAGCGGACACATATTTATCAAAAGCCCTGCATTTCAGTTAGTATTGCCAGTTAATGTATTATCATTAGCTAGTGAGGTCAAAATATAAATCAAACATATAAGTTACTTACGCCTCCATATTCCCCTTGAGCACATATTCCATCGATAATCTGTCACGCATCGAATCGAGGTAGTACACCTCGTTCCTCGGCGGACAGATCACGATGAGGATCCAGTGGCCCCTGCATTGTACGTAAAAGAGGACCGCTAGCTCAAAGTACATCTCAGGTGTAACATACAAGATTGAGTTAAATTAGTACGAAATGCACTAACCTTTGGTGGTACGGCACCAGAATGAAGTCCCTGTCCTGCTGCGCCATCAGCGCGCTGGATATGTACTGCTCAGCGTGCGCGGCGTCCTGCTCTAGCATCGTGAGGCTTATTTTCTCTGGGTCGAGGAAACCCACCTTGTCACACGCAGCCTCCGATGCTAGCCTGTACATGCACCTGCATGCGAAGGACGAGATTAATATTAATTTCACAGAAAGTTACTCAGTATTCAAATGAACTGCAACATTAATGCAGAGTTAGCAAACAGAGTTAGAAAACAGCAATACATAGCATCAGCAAACTCACAGGACTCCAGTCCGTATGATGGACATATCGAGCTCCCGCCAGTTGTAGAGGTCGAACAGATCCTCGTGTGCCACGGATATAGTCCCGGGCTCACGGTGGAACTGCCCAGGCCTGTAGGGAACTAAGAAGTTCAGGCTGCGCCGAGCTCGATGTAGGTACCAGTCGTGGAGGTCTCTGGTTGATCGATCCAATTTCCGCAAAGATGCCTCCGACAGGAGTGGGAGCGCGTTCGTGAACGTCCGCGGCAGTCCCTGTCGCCCTTTGCCCTTGCCTTTGCCGCCCTTGCCTTTTGCCGGGGACTGAGCACGTACCTTCGAAGGCAAGGGCGAGGTGATGGCGGCTTTCTTCCGAGGTGGAGGCGTGGATGCGCTGGGTGGGGTCGAGGCCGTCTTTGATGTGTCCAGGTTCGCACGAGATCGGCCCTCATGCCCCGAGCTGGGGGCGCAGTCCCCTGGTAGCCCCGCGGCAGGCCACTTCAATTAATGAGCACGTATGTTAGATTATGCAAGTTGAGTGTACTGAGTAGGATGTAATCTAAAATGTGTAGGATTTACCGGTTGTATTACAAGACACTTCTTGGGCCACTGTACGTAGGAGCCCACTGCCTCAGCAAGTGTCAGCAGTTCCTCTGTTGGGACTGGCAACGGAGAATCGTTGTAGGCCGGCATGGCCATGTCCACCTGTACCTTTGCGAAACCCAACCGCAGAGGTACACAGTGGACCCGGACATCCGGCCCAGACGGATATACGAAGCCGTGTCCAACCACTTCCTGCCCGGCGCCTACGTGATTCTGTAGGATGCAGCCCTCCGGCCCCTGCAAATTTGTAACAATTAAAATAGGTTAGCGAAACAACTCTAACAGAATGGGAGTGGCATCAACTTAAGTGCACAGATGAAGGCTTGCAGTACCTCAAGTAGATCCACTGGATCCGCGAGTACCTTCGAAGCGCAACTGCTTATCCGACCCCGCGGGGTATCGTCGTCCTGGGGATCCGCATCTGCACTCTTGGCCAGCAATGTTTCTCTCAACCGTGCAAACTCTTCCCTCATTTGTGCGACCTTGGTCTGCACCTCAGACTGTACCTCAGCCCGTATCTCAGCCCGCATCTCCGCCCGTATCTCCTCCCTTACCTCAGCCCGTATCTTATCGGAGAGGTCAGCTTCCTTTTCCTTCCAGGTGCGGGCCTTCTTCCTCGGTGGAGCCGGATCTACGAAACCGGCCTTCCACGACACAATGGCTCCCACGGCCCGTGTCCGCCCGGGATGCTCCTTATTTCCTAGAGCCCGGGTGAGGATGTCGTTCTCCCTCTGCGGGGTAAACAATCCCTCCGCTGCCTCCTTCTCAAAAGAGATCTGTTACATTTGAAGGTACCTTGTGAGACAAATTGCCTTATATACACTGTGCGCACACAGTTTACGAGGTTAGCCAACTTACCATTCGCCTCACAACGTCGGCGTCCCCAGGGGTTGCGAACTGCACAGACCCCGTGGACGACACGGACCCCCTCCCCCTCCACCATCGCTTGCACCTCTCATCCCGGATCTCGGAGAGCGGCAACTCAGGGGTGTCGATCACAGGATTTTGTTCGTCTTCCTTCTTCCACTGTTCCTCCTTCCCCGCATAGCCCCGGGATCCGAGCCGATGCGGGTGGTCGTTCCTCTTCTGGATCGCCCTATTCTTCTCGCTAAGGGCCTTGAACTCCTCAGTCCCCTTCTGCTTGGTGAATTCCTCCCATACCTCCTCCGATATGAAGGGGTACTTCTCGCAAGGAGATTTCCCCGCAGCTAGGAAGTTACTGACGAGCCAGCTCTTAAAGGTTTTCCATGTTCCGTTCATGTCCTTCAAGCAGGCAGTCCTAGGTGTATCGTCGGGGATGTTCCACTTAGCCTGTTTCTGAAAAATGCATACAATTAATCACGAGTTAGTTAAACTTTAGTATAAGCCAAGAGAACGTGATTACGAAAGAGTTCAGCGATTTCAGTTCATTTAACCTTCACTTCCGCCCACAACCTATCCCTCTCGTCCGCCGTCACGTCCTTCCAGCTCTGGACGGTGATCTTCACCCTTTCTTTCGCCAACAGCCCAACGTAGGCCGCGTACCCAGCATTCTTTCCAATCGGCCTCCCAAATTGGTTGAACTCACAAGAAAGATCCGTGCGTTTGGCCAAACGCCCCAACGTCGTCGCGCCTCGCCCCACCCTCTTGCGCTGGGATGTAACAGCCCCATCTTCAGTAGTTACGATGGGGTTGGCCCTAGTCGAACCACTAGTACCATCCGATGAAGACGACGACATGTCTTCCCCTACAAAACCTTCAACAAACCATATATATGGCAATTAATTCGCCTTGGAGTTCCATAACTCAGCCCAGGACTGGAGACTAACTAGGGCGGCAAAAGGGAAAATAATACAAAAAGAAAGACATGCATAAATTACTTACTGAACTCTTCAGAAATATTTTCTATCGGTAAACACATGAGCTGCCGATAGACCATAACAATTACCTCCACACAAGACAATTTTTCTATCGGCAAACACGTGAGATACCGATAGAACATAACAATGTTCTCTACATATGGAATTTTGTTGACAAGCCACCATTCACTGTCATCACATAACATTCTCGATGATTTGCTACACTAATATTCATGGGCCAGCATTATTATTTCACACGTAAATATGCACACAAGCATCTAAGTGCCACTGTGCATAATCTTTAGCCTAGCCTGTATGTGAGTCATCAGGACTTCACAGCTATTAGGTTGGGAAAAGTCATGTATATAGGCATTTGAAACATATACATCGAAGACCCATCCACATTGCCATATATTCATACGAAGTGAGTACAAATTCCCAACCAAACTAGTACATTGCATGGCTCATGTCCTTCCAGATCCAAATTAAGTTTTACTACTTGTGCAGAAAAATTTTCTATCGGTAAACACATGAGCTGCCGATAGAATATGTGTAAGAACACCTCCAACATATAATCTGCATTACATGGCAGTTGGATACAATTGATCACACATACAGCAGTATAGAGAAGTTAAAATCTCAAAACAGGTTCATTACAGCACTGGAACATATTATGTAAACCCTAATTAAAATCAACATTGCCTGCGGAATGTACATAAGCCAACACAATAGGGAACCCTAGTGTAATTGCAAAACTCGAAGAATTAGTACGTGAAAAACACTAGGATCAAATAAAGAAGATGCTGGAAATAGAACGACGAATTAGGGTATTTACGGCGGCGATTAGTTCTGGTGATGGAGAGGCGGTGTAGAACGCAGCAGCGGCGGGCGAAGGACGAAAATAAGAACCGGTGGCAGTGACGAACCAGTGTCCAGCCGGCGATCGTCGTGTGGGAGAGAGGAAGTGAGTGCTCACGCCGGAGGTTGGGGTTTTCTTCGCTCTCGAAGAGACGCAGTGCTCTAAGGTGGAACTGTTTGAGTGGAGGGAAACTAAAGGGCCGTGTACGAGTAATAAAGTAGCGGATGAACTTTTCTATCGGTATAAAAAAATGATACCGATAGACTTATGTAATTTTCTATCGAAACAACAAAATAATACCGATAGAAAAAGTAAATTTCCCGGAAAAATATTCGAATTAGTGCATGCATTTTTCTATCGGTATAAACAATAAAATCCCGTGAGACCAATTTTCCACAGAAAATTTTTTAAAGTGCTTGAGATTGAGTGCCATTTTTCTATCGGTAAAAACAACAAAATACCGTGAGAGTAATGAAAAGGTGCCCTTTTCTATCGGTATAAACAAAAAAATCCCGTGAGCCCAATATTCCCCAGAAAATTTTTTTGATTAAGTGCTTGAGATTTGTGTGCCATTTTTCTATCGGTAAAAACAACAAAATACCGTCAGAGTAATGAAAAGGTAAACAATTTAACATCAAACAGACCGTGGTTGAAAGCTGCAGAATGTTAAAGAAAGAGGGAAGATAGCCGGAAAATTGGAAAATTGACATAAAAAGAAATTGTTCATTCATTGTTGTTTTATCACTTACAAAAAAAAATAAAACCCAAATTGCTAGGTCAAGGGGTGGTCTTAGCCCTGGCTGCATGTAGAATAGAGTCAGTTAGACTTGCAGCCAGGACGCAGGACTCTTCTAGCGACAAGTTGTCCCTAGGATCAACTACTACCGCGTCAAGAAGGCCTGCGACCTCCCTCAGCTTCGCTATGGTATCCTTCATAGTCAAACCGCAGCCAGCGATGGTCATATCCGCGGCTTTCTTCTCCTCGTGAAGACGCCTCGTCCTCGCCCTAGCATTGTCACCATCCGTCTTCATGCGCTTAATGCGCTGGAAGAGATCGTCAAGGTCAAGCCGTAGCTGAGTGTGCTTGTCTGTAAGGAGCTTGTGCTCCTCCTGGAGGGCCCTCAAGTCAGCCTTCACTTTGGCAGTGTCTTCGACGGCTACCATTCCCTGTGCAAATCAACAGGTCAAGAATGAACTGAACATGGATTAACAATACAGGGGTAAACCGAGGAGATTTAGAGTTCTTACCGGGGAGGCCGTGGATGACGATCCCATGGAGGTTGCCATTGTGAAAGAGAAGATGAGGAGTCGAACCGTTCGAGAATTAGAAAAACAACAAAATACCGCGACGCATGGCGAGGTACTTATAGAGTTTCCAAGGCGACGCATGGCGACACGTTCGAGAATTCAAAACGGCAGAGTCTTCTTCTATCGGTAAAAACAGGAAAAAACCGTCAGACAACAAATACCGTGAGACAAACGAATTTATTCTAACGGTAAAACAGAACAATACCGATAGAAAACGTTTTCAAGTGCCTGAGAGAAGATGTCATTCTCTATCGGTATAAATAACAAAATACCGTCAGAAAAAAGTGATTTTTGCTGAACTTAATTTGAAGAGGCTGCGATGAGATTTTTGCAAGTGCTATTTGAAGGGAAGAATTAAATATTTACAGGATAAAGGTACTGTACATGTTAGAACTCATGCTGTGGAGTAAAATTGAGATGTATTAATGCTGTGAACTAGCTTATCATTAAATTCTAAAGAAAAATGTACTGCCTGATGTATTAATGATAAGTTCCTCACCTTGCTGCAGAACTTGTGGGCTGTTTGCTTGGCATTTATCCCTGAAATAGAAATTAATCATCAATGGTTCTCAACCCATAATCCTTCTTCGTGGTCATCTCGCAGATACGTTGTTTCGTCGATATCTTCAGTACGGATAGATTGAATGTCCTCTAAAAATGGAGGTATTTCATCGAATTGGTTATACTCCTCTTCGTCGACAACATCTTCGACCCCAACAATACGTCTCTTGCTGTGGAGGACAACATGCAAGTTTGGATTGGCCGGGTCAACGATGTAGAATACCTGTGTGGCTTGCTTTGCAAGTATGAATGGATCGTCTTGGTGTCCGGCTCTACCAAGATCGACGAGAGTAAACCCGTAACTGTCAACTTGAACACCTCGAGAGATTTCGACCCATTGGCATCGAAACAGGGGAATCTTAAGTAATCCGTAATCGAGCTCCCATATTTCGTCAATAACACCATAATATGAGTTCAGCGCCCTTACTGACCTGGCATCCTCGGAAATAGCAAACAGTGTCACTCCGCTACATTGCGTGCTACTCTTGGCGTCTTGAGCTCTTGTGTAAAATGAATACCCATTGATGTCGTACCCCTGCCAAGTCCCTACAGTGAATCTTGGGCCTCTAGCCAACCATGTCACAGTTTCACTTACGGAGCCCTCGGCAGCTCGCGTGACTCTTTCTTGGATCCACTCAGCAAATTTCCTGTTATGTTCTCTGCTTACCCAAACGTCTAACTTCGAAGGATTCTGTGACCGTAACATTACCTTGTGCTCGTGTATGTAAGGCTCGACCTCCGTCATGTGTTGTAAGACCCAAAAATGTGATTTTGCGTACACATCACGAGCGGGGACGATAGCTTTGAATCCAATCGTTCCAATTCCCTCAAGCCTACCCTTGTGTCGGGACCTAGGAACACCAATTGGGTCAACCCCGGCCATATAATCTGTGCAAAATTCAATCACCTCCTCGGCGGCATAACCTTCCATGATACTCCCCTCGGGTCGACGACGAGTCCTTACGTATCCCTTCAATACACCCATAAATCTCTCAAATGGATACATGTAGCGCAGGCACACAGGTCCACAAAACTTAATTTCTCTGATAAGGTGAACAATCAGATGGACCATAACATCAAAAAAGGATGGAGGCAAATACATCTCGAGCTGACAAAGAGTTGCAACCACGTCGCGTTGCAAAGCGTCCAGTCCATCGGGATCAATTACCTACGAGGACACAGTTGCGCCAAATATTCATATCAGAAAAATCTTCTAATTAAGCTCCACAAATGGAGGTAGTGAACTTATAGTACGAGTGCACGTACTTACCTTCGAAGATATTGCGTTGAAGAAATAACATAGGTTTGTGATTGTCTCTCTGACTTTAACTGGGAGAATGCCTCTGATAGCAATGGGAAGCATCTGTGACATCAAGACATGACAGTCGTGGGACTTCATGCCAACCAGTCTTAGGTCCTTCATAGACACAAGTTTTTTCAAGTTCGCGGAGTACCCACATGGAACTTTAACACCGTGCAGGCACCGACAGAGTTCTGTTTTTTCGCTCTTCGACAACGTGTAGCAGGCCGGGGGGAGGTATGTACGCTTTCCATTCTCTAAAGGTGCAAGCTCAGTCCTTATCCCCATTTCCACCATGTCACGACGAGCTTTCACACCATCCTTTGTCTTTCCCGGAATGTTCAACAACAAACCAATCAAACTGTCACAGACATTTTTCTCTACATGCATGACGTCAATGCAATGTCGAACTTGTAAGTGCTCCCAGTACGGTAGATCCCAGAGAATCGATCTCTTCTTCCAAACATTTTTTTCTCGAGGTTTAGAATGCTTACCGAACTCAACTTTGATGTCGTTCACGCGTGAGTAAATCTCCTTACCGGTCAGAAACACTGGAGCTGATCCCTTCTCAGGCTTCCCGTTAAATGATTTCCTCTTCTTACGGTACGTGTGATGCACCGGAAGAAACCTGCGGTGACCCATGTACACTGTTTTCCGGCAGTTTCGCAGCCACATGCTCTCAGTTTCATCTAGGCAAATAGGGCAAGCCTTGGCTCCTTTCGTACTATACCCCGACAAATTGCCGTAGGCAGGAAAATCATTTATGGTGCAAAATATCAGGGCCCGCAAGATGAAATTCTCTTTCTTGTATGCATCCCACACCTGCACACCCTCGCTCCACAATTTCTGTAAGTCCTCGATTAAAGGCGCTAGAAACACGTCAATATCATTTCCGGGTTGTCTGGGTCCTGAGATTAGTAACGCCATCATGATGTACTTGCGCTTCATGCATAACCAAGGAGGAAGATTGTAGATGCATAAAAGAACCGGCCAAGTGCTGTGCCGGCTGCTCATATTACCATGTGGGTTCATACCATCTGTACTCAGCCCGAACCTTACATTCCTAAGTTCACCGCCGAACTCAGCAAATGTTCTGTTGATGTTTCTCCATTGAATAGAATCAGCTGGGTGTCTCAGTTTTCCGTCTTGTTTCCGGGCTTCAGCATGCCAACGCAAGTGCTTCGCGACTTTCGAATTTGCAAACAGCCGCTTCAATCTAGGTATCACAGGCAAGTACCACACAGTTTTTGCCGGGGGCCCTTTCCTTACCTCGTGACGTTCACTGTCAATCCGGTCCCTACGCGTATACCTCGATGCGCCGCATCTTGGACAAACATGCAAACTGGAGTACTCGTTACGGTACAACACACAATCATTTGGGCATGCGTGTATTCTTTCGATTTCCATTCCCAACGGACACAACAGTTTTTTGGCTTGGTAAGTAGATCTTGGCAACTCATTTCCCTCTGGAAGCATGTCCGCTAGAAGATCTAATAGTGCCGTGAAACTCTTATCACTCCAACCGTTTCCTGCCTTCAAGTTATATAATCTCAGCACAGAAGACAGTTTTGTAAATGTTGCACATCCAGGGAACAGAGGCTTCTCAGAGTCAGCAATCAGTTTCTCAAATTCACAGAAGTCATTTTCGCTGTAATCTTCCTCTACATCACGTAACATCTCATCTAGATTGTCATCATCATCATCTACGTGCACATCGGAATGAACATTACCAAAATTGGGATGATCATCGATATTATTGCAATCCACATCCGAGTCGTGCTGATTGGTAGTAGTGGTGCTTGTTTCCTCAAGATCTTCGCCATGCCATATCCAACGGGTGTATCGCGCGTTAAAACCACGACGAATCAAATGACTCTTAATTTGATCAGAGTTGCTAAACCTCTTCAAGTTCATACAATCTGTACAAGGACAGAGCATATTTTTCTCTCCCTTCCTCTCCTTTTGTTGCTCAGCAAATTTAATAAACTCATTCACACCATCCAAATATTCAAGAGTAGTACGTTTTATTCCATACATCCAATATTTCCTGTCCATCTACAATTAACAAAATTTAACGAGTAAGCCATGCATGAAACCTGCCCAATTAAGTTATGTATATGTACATGTACAGCCTCTTACAACAGATATATGTGTTGAACCATAGCCTGACGAAATTAACACTAATTAACCTAGCTAACTACACAATACAAGCTAGTTAGCTCCTAAAACATGACGCATTTCCAGCTACCAAGCTCCCAAGCTTAGAGCTACAAACTTGGAACTACACAATACAGCTAGCTTGCAAGTAGAGAGGAAGGGAGATCTAGAGGGAGAGAGAGATAAGTGTCGACGATTAAGCATACCTTAAAGAGAGGGGCGCAATCAACTTCCCTCCAGCCTACGCTGATCACCCTAGCAGTGTAGCTGGAACTTTCGTCACAAACAGAGGGACACAGAGTGCAACAGAACAAATTAAAGAGCAGCTCAGCAATTGTCGAGTGGGGTTTTCCTTATAATGGACATTTTTCTAACGGTAAATACATGAAATAACCGTCAGACTAACTTAGTTAATTTGCCGCTCACATATTCTATCGGTAAAAACACACACCTACCGTTAGAGAATATACATTACTGAGCAAATTTATGTGCTTTCCTATCGGTAAATATGTGTACTTACCGTTAGATCATGCATGACACAGCACGCACATGAGTTTTTCTATCGGTATATATGTGTACTTACCGTTAGATGATGCATGACACTCGAGCATTAGTTTTTGTATCGGTAAATATGTGCATTTACCGTTAGACTATGCATGACTGAGCAAATATATGTATTGTTCTATCGGTAAATATGTGTACTTACCGTTAGAATATGCATGACTGAACAAATATATGTATTTTCTATCGGTAAATATGTGTATTTACCGTTAGAATATGCATGACTAAACCAATATATGTGCTTCCTATCGGTAAATATGTGTATTTACCGTTAGAATATGCATGACTGAACAAATATATGTGTTTTCCTATCGGTAAATATGTGTACTTACAGTTAGAGGAGGTACTGTTACCAAACTGGGACAAACATGCACATGCCATTTCTCACATTCAAGGAATCATATCATTGTAACATCAAACAGATCTTACATCAAACGGATCTTAACTAGAAGATAAAGCAATATATTAAATGCTAATTTGTGGATTAACTAGGAGACACAAAAATACTTTTCGTAGGTAGTTGGGACTTCATCTTGCCAAAGAAATTACAGATGCCAGTTCACAAATTCAGGTACAAACATACACATGCCAGTTCACCAATACAAATTCAGGTACAAACATACACATGCCAGTTCACAAATTGAAGTGCATGTCTGAAACAGCAATACAAATACACACCTACCTACCAATACAATTAAATACACAAATGCTCCCTGCACATTCAAGTTCATGTCCCAATTAGCAATACATGATACACAAATATACAACAATATACAAATACAACAATTCACACATTCGATGTATATTACAAAAGCCACGTCTGAAATTAACAACAGATCACGACGAGGACCCAGTGGCCCATACATGCATTTTACATAAAAGGGAACCTTTGCAGGTTGCCACAATGCAACTACCGACTACAAGTTAGACCTGATACATCACAAATCCATTCATCCAAAACAGCAAATGTCTGAACCACATTGGACTTAACCATAGGAGTTCAGTTCGAAGACGCCCGAGGAGCTGGAACTGCCGTCGACATACATTTGTACGTATTGGTGATTTCCTCGGACTCAAACTCGATCAACTCAACTCAACTCAACTCAACGATATTAACAAAAAGAACCTACCTTCCAAGATGTTGTTCTGTGTAGTGATGGTGTAGAATGGCTGTGCAAATAACAACAATTCTTCTTCTCCAAGCAGGTAAGCATCTGGCCACAAGCTGGTGCATGCAAAAACATGTAAGATGCTTTCTATAGGTCCTGATTTGAGAAACACGCCGGGCTTAAGCATCTTCTCGACCGAGCCAACCAAGATCTCGCCCTTCACGTCCTTCCAGCTCTCGACGGTGATCTTTACCATTTCTTTCGCCAACAAGCCAACGTAGGCAGCGTACTGCGATGAAGAACCGTGAAATACGTTGCCCCTCACGAGCATCATCCAAGGACCTGAACAGATCATAATCATATTGAAAAGAAGACACATCAAAATGAAGGATACAAAAAAAGCAGAATTATTGCCATAATCGGATTAGAATAATCTAACAATATTGCAGAAATTTTACGTACCTTCCTTGGGATGCCGACGTCTAGAGGGCGTCGATGGAGGTGCGGAGGTGCAGCGGTCCCCTGTAGAGGTGCGCCGGCCGTCCATGGAGCTTACGGGTTAGGACTACGAGCCCCAGATGAACTGTGAGAATGAAAGAGACATACCCGTGTATTTATACAATTTTATATTTTCTATCAGTAAGAAAACAGAATACCGTTAGTAATAAAAACATCTGTAGAAGCCGAATGGTTCTATCGGCACAATAAATATTACCGATAGGAATTTTTGTACATACTCTATTGGTATGTACGTACATTACCGACAGAATATAACTAGTTGTAGAAGGCCAACAGTTCTAAGATATTTTGTGCAATATTCTACCGGTATAAACATTCATTACCGATAGAATAAAACTATTAGAAGACGAACAGTCCTAAGCAATTTTCTATATATTCTAACGGTAAAAGAATCCATTACCGATAGAAAAAAAATATTTGTAGAAGGTCAACTATTCTATCGGCGAACTACATATTGCCGATAGGAATTTTTAATATACTCTGTCGGTATATTCATACAGTAGCGATAGAATAAGTCTAGTTGTTGAAGTCGACCAGTCCTATCGGCGCACAACATTCTTCCGTCAGTACTTATGCATCTCTTCTAACGGAAAATATGTTCATCACCGCTAGAGTAAATCATACTATTTATTCTATCGGTAAGTTTCTTAGAAACCGATAGGGAAAATACATCCGTCGGGATTTTATGACCGCTAGGCACATTTTCTATCGATTTTGTGCTGTTTCGCTAATAACCGATAGAAGATAGGGGTTAGTAGACTGCATTTCTGTACTAGTGCCAGCTGGTCGACTCGACCACGGGGTGCAAGTTGATGAGCTTCCTGGATGCGTATTCGGGCTATCACCAAGTCTGGATGGCGGAGGGGGATGAGGAAAATAAGAGTTTCATAACTCCCCTCAGAACCTTCTGCTACGTCCACATGCCCTTCGGGCTGAAGAACGCTGAAGCGACCTTCCAGCGACTCATGATGCTGGTCCTCAAGGACCAGATCGGCCGCAAAATCGAAGTCTACATCGACGACGCAGTTGTCAAGAGCCTCCGCGCGGCCGCCCATATCGACGATTTAGCGAAGACCTTCCACAACCTTCAAGCATACGGGTTGAAGCTCAATCTGGAGAAATGCACCTTCGGCATGCGTGGGGGAAACTCCTGGGATTCCTCGCATCCTAGCAGGGCATAGAGGCCAACTCCGAAATGATCCGGGCGCTCCTGGATATGCCCCCGCCGTGCTCGGTCAAAGACGTACAACAGCTCACTGGCCGCTTGGCCGCGCTGAGTCACTTCGTCTCACGATCAGGGGAACGTGGCCTCCAGTTCTTCAAAATCCTTCGGGGCCTCGAGGGGTTCTGATGGACTCGTGAGGCCCAGGAGGCATTCGATGACCTGAAGAAGTACCTCACGAGCCCCCCAATGCTCGTGAGCCCGTCTCTGGAAGAACCCTTGCTCCATTACCTCGCCGCGACCACGGTCGCTGTAAGTGCGGTATTGGTAAAGGAGCAGGATGGACAACAACGTCCTGTGTACTACGTGAGTGAGACCCTCCAAGGGGCTAAAACTCAGTACATGAAGATGGAGAAGATCTGCTACGCCCTTCTAATGGCGTCCTGGAAGCTTTGTCACTACTTCCTGGGACACCCGATCAATGTCCCATCGTCCCTCCCTTTGGGGGAGGTACTCCAGAACAAGGAAGCCACCGGTCGGATCGGAAAGTGGGGGGCCGAGCTCGCTCCTTTCTCCCTTTCCCTCACTGGGCGCTCCACCATCAAGTCACAAGTCCTCGCCAACTTTGTGGCAGAGTAGACCCCTGCCTCTGGGTCCGGGGACAAGAGCCTCCCCAAACCGCCCTGACGCAGTGACCATTGGATGCTCATGTTTGATGTCTCCTTGTGTCTCGCTGGGGCCGGCGTGGGGGTAGTCCTCCGGAGCCCAGAGGGGAAGGAATTGGAGTACGTGGCACGGCTCGAGTTCCCCACCACGAACAACGTTGCCGAATATGAGGCTTTGCTCCTTGAGTTGCGCCTCGCGCGCTCCCTGGGGATTCATCGCCTCCTTGTGAAAGGAGACTCCCAGCTCGTAGTTTGCCAAATGGACAAGTCCTACTTGTGCCACGACGCTAACTTGAGTCTCTACTTGCAGGAGGTGTGCAAGATGGAGAAGCACTTCGACGGTCTAGAGGCCCGGCACATCCCGCGAAGGGACAATGACCGAGCTGATGCCCTGGCCCAGGCGGCCAGCGCCTGGGAACCTCTCCCCAGGGGAGCTTTCTTGGAGATCATCGCGAAGCCCTCGGTGACCTCCCCGGACGCGGACAATGGGTCCCGCGTCCCGGAAGTCTCCGAAATCACCGGGGTTGCATCCTGGATGGACCCCCTTATCTCCATCATAAAGGGGGAAGGGGACCCCCCCAACGAGACCGAGGCCAAGCGCCTCCAAGCAAAAGCCCGAGCATACATCCTGCTGGAGGGGAAGCTTGACAAGCGGGGGGCCTCCGCCCTGCTCCGTTGCCTCCCACAGCCGGAAAGGCTCTGGCTCCTCGAGGATATCCACTCGGGGAGCTGCAGGTCTCACCTGGCTCCTCACGCCAGTGCAGCCAAGGCCCTTCGCCAGGGTTTTTATTGGCCCACGGTGGTCCGCAACGCGCGAGACCTTGTCTTCGTGTGCGAGGCCTGCCAGAAGATGGCCAAACACTAGTACAGAAAAGCTTTCTTCTATCGGTGAAAAACACAGATAGAACATTTTGTACCGGGACAGGTAAAAAACACAGACAGAAAAGTTTTTGTACCGATAGAGATAGATAAGATAGAACAAGACAGAACATTTTCTATTGGTAAATAACCGATAGAAGAACTTCACTATTCTATCGGCATCTTAGGAATGTACAGATAGAAAACCCGTCGTAGTCTGACGTTTAACGGCAGGAAAAGTACCACTATTCTAACGGTTAATTACAAGTTTACCGACAGAAAAAAGCTTAGTACTCTCTCGGTTGGAAATGAGTTTACCGATAGAAAAAATGATTGTACTCTCTAGGTTGTGTGTGAGTTCACCGGCAGGAAAAGTCACACTCTTCTAACGGTTAATTTCGAGTGTACCGATAGAAAAAATGACAGTAGTCTCTCAGTTGTGGATGAGTTACCGATAGAAAATGTGGTAGTAGTCTCTTGGTTGTGGATGAGTTTATCGATAGAAAAAATGGTAGTAGTCTCTCGGTTGTGTGTGAGTTCACCGGCAGGAAAAGTCACACTCTTCTAACGGTTAATTTTGAGTTTACCGATAGAAAAAACGACAGTAGTCTCTCGGTTGTGAATGAGTTTACCGATAGAAAAAGTTGTAGTAGTCTCTCGGTAGTGAATGAATTTACCGATAGAACATGCACATATACAGTACATTATTTACATTCACAATACAGTACATTCACATATACAGTACAGATGCAATACAATATATATTGGATACACAATACAGTATAGATGCAAAGAAGGGTAAATTCACAGAACAGATTGACACATTAGACAGTTATTCACATTTATTCACATATATATGGCAAATACAAATTGTAATCCAATGTGGACATTTATTCGCATATATATTTATTCACATGTATATAAATAGTCTATGCACAGAGTACACGAAAAAGAGAAAATTGTCATGGCGGATGGTGTTGGGCGCAACTTCCTCCATGACATATTGAGCCCAGATTTGTCGAAGATCTCTAATCTTTGCATTTTCGTATTGGTCTTTCGACATAGCGATCTGCAAGCATGTGTGAATACTGAGTAACTAACTTCCTAATTTAGAACGTGACACCCAATTTTCAAATTTGAGTTAGCTATCGATGCTTACCTGGGGGAATTGGGCAAAGTTTGTCTGCACTAGGTCGTACATGTAGCGTAGCACATAAAACCCGCATTCCCACTATTGCGGCTGCTGATGGCACTAAGATAATTGCATATGCGAAGACATGTTAGCTATTGTTTCCATAAACTAATTAAGCATAAACAAAAAGTCTCGTGAGTACCTCATATTCTTTCCAAACTAGTAGGGAGCCCTGCGGTGCGGCATGCAGTAACATCCCTATTTTTGGCTATCTTTTCTGCTTGCGAGTCAGCATATCTTCTTTGGAATCCCTATTGTCTCAACCCTATCTTGATCTTAGGTATGCCAATACCTTAACCTAAAAAGTTGGCAGCTAAACTTCATCTCCAGGATCGTTTTTACATTTCAGCCCAAAAGTGTTTCAATTTAGTCCTTTTCAGAAGTTTCAGAAAGCCCAAAAAGGCTAAAAGTCTCAGATCATCTCCAAATCCAGATCTGATCAAGTGATTACCTTTCTTTCGTTTTTCTGAACATTTTTCCCTTCTGGAAGAATTCCAGAATCTCGACCGAAACCCTAGTTTCAGCCTCGACAAAAGTTTCAAACCCTAATTACCCTGTTTACCCTAATTACCCTCTTTTCGATTTTTGTCAAAACCACCAAATCTTATCGAATTTTACCATTTTTCCTGCTGGATGAGTCTAAGACATTTAGTAGCACTCATCTGTAAAGTCAGAATTCAAATCAGCCCTTCAGTTCTTCAGAATTACAAATAGGCCCAAATTCCCAAGCCAAAACCTTCACAGTTTAGTCCAAGCCGTCACAAATCAGTCCAAAGTTTGCAACCAGGTCCCTGTGCCGTTTTCGACCAGAGCAATTCGACCAGTGCTCGTTCGACCAGCGCCCCGCCTTTTGCCGCGCCGTTGAGCTCGCCGCCGGTGAAGTTCCTCACGCTGCCACCTTCACGGCCACGTAGCTATCAACCGCGCACAGCTGTACCGCCACCGTGGAACGCTTCAACCGCACTGTGCCGTGTTCTTCCCCGCGCGCGCGCGTGCCTGCTGCTGCCAGAAGCCTCACGCCACATGGCTGCCATCCCAGAGATCAGCACCTCGCCTTCCTGACGGAATCCTGATTTTGCGCGATGCTCCGCCTCTGGCAGAGCCCCGCCATCTCCCGGAGTACCTCGATGACCGCCCCAGCGCCAGAAGAAAAATCCCCCCGGCGATTGCTGCTGCTCCCAAGAGCTTCACCCCGCGGCTATATAAAGCCCCCGCTTGCCCAGCGTTTCTTCACACACCACCGTAGCTGAACACCTTAGCCTCCACCACCAGGGAGCAACCGAGTTCTCCAGCGCCGCCGTGAAGATTTTCTTCTCCGGCGAGTTGCTTCTGAGGCCACCGGTGCCAGCTTCGCCCGAAGCTTCTTTCTCCAAACCAACACCACCAGTAAGCTTCCTTCATCCCTCTCTTCGTACCATAGCATCTAATTGGCCCCCGGCGAACCCTAGCGCCGGCGATCGTCGGAAAACCCCAAATGCCCTGTTTCCTCAATGCTGGCCGATTCTATCCGAATTAATCCTCGTGCCAGTGATGAGAATTGTTCAGTGCACCCCTTTGAGCAAGCCTACAAACTTAGATTTCAAAATCGAGCAACGATCATAGCCTTTCCGAAGTTTGCGCGCCACCAGTGAACTGGTCCTCGTCGCCAAGCTTCTCCGGCCACTCTCCGGCCGAATTAACCCTGCAAATAGCCCCCTCACCTCACCCTCTCACTCCCTGAGCAATGAATTGACTTCAAACCCTTTAAACCGAAAACGCCCAATTTAGGAGTCATCTTCTCCAGCGCCGGTCGCCGGAATTTTTCCCCAGCCGATCTAGCTCCGCACACTTTGTCCCTTAGATAGATCTCAATACCTTGAGCAATATTGTCTACTAGCTCAACTTCTGAATCGACCTGAATCAAAAGTTATGGTCATGCCAAGGTTGCTGTCCAGTGGTTCAGTTCATGTCCAGGCCACCGTGTTTGCTCACCGGATTTGGCCACCTTCCGGCCACCTTCTGCCCTTGAGCCTGTTGAGAGTTTTGTAGCTGTTATCAATGCCTAAACCCCAGACAAAGTTTTGCATCAATTGGAGTCCTGAGTCAAAAGTTATGCAATGCCCTAGTTTCTGGCCATGTCTAGCACTATGTCAGTGCATGACCACTAGTGGCATTGGATGATTTAGACTTGTTTCATTTGAGCAATTGAAATGCCACTTTGTCCACTAAGCCTTTTGAACCATGCTCTACAATATTCCCTACTATCACATCTCCAGAAAACAGACCTAGAACCAATTTAGGGCTATGTCAAGCCATGAGCCGAATGTCAGCCTTTCAACATTCAAGTCCTTTTGAGCCCATCTCTTCGATCAATGTCAAGTGACCTTGTCCAAACCCTTACCCCTGCATGCATGATGTATTTACGTATTATTTTCTAGTACTTGTATGCTTATATAGTGTGCATGTGTTGTTTGTATCCGCCGTGGAACCAGACGTTGAAGGAGCAGAGGAAATCTTCGAGGATTCATTTGAGCAGCTAGACCCATCACTGCAAGGCAAGTCTCAAACCCTTGATCATGTCTAGCCTATTATTTTGGAATGAAGTATGTTATCTGTTTGCGAGTATATGCATGCCTTAGATTCAAATAAGAACTATGTTTCAATAAAATGATTAGATATGACCTAAATGATTGTAAAGCCCCTTTTGACATTGAATACCCCTGCACCCTTGTTACCCTAGAATATCATGCTTAGGCTATACTATGCTCAAGATAATATGATAAATGTTGAATGGTCACATATGAGAAAAGTATATTCAAAACCCTTTTGTGAAAGAAAATGTGATTGGAATCGATAGTGAGGATGGTTTGAGTGGATGGTGCTGTGTGCGCACTGGGAATGTGAAAGACTCCTCACTAGAGATTCATAAGGACTAGAACCTTGTGCTGTGCTTCTATGCGGCATGAAAAACGTACCAACCACTTGCCTGTTTATGGGACGGGTACAACTAAGTAGCTTTCTTTAGTATTAGCTTTTCCCTGCATGGTTGTCGATCCAGTGTCTTGCGAGAACTGGTGGGCCGCAGAAGGCCATGAGTGATGTGAGTTCAGAAAAATCATGAGAGAAAAAGGTGGAAAGAAGGAAGACGCCCTATGCCATATTAAGTCGTGCGTGACTGAAATCAAGAGAGGCTATGTGTCTTGCGAGAACATAGACCCAGGCTAGGAAGTAAGGCAGTGGGGAGGACCCACAACGGTACTTGAGACTTAACTGTCTATTTACCGGGCAGGGAAATAGTTAATGCTAGGACTGTAAATTGTTGTGTCATCTCAGCCTTGTCACATGCGTAAGAGTCGCATGGAGAGGTACCGACTTGAAAGCCGAATGATCGGTGGATTAAGGTGGTACACCTTTGCAAAGTTTAAAAAGTATCGGATACTCTGAGCTCCCAGGTTATGGAGTCTGCGCGCTGTGGATTCTATTCACGTCGATGCAGCACAAGTAGCTTTTGGAAAGTTTTCACAAAATCAGAATAAAGTGGTGACTCATGAAAGACCGCCACACACAACATTTTCTGAGAATTTAGCTTAGGATTTTAAAAGCACTGCTTTTGAAAATAAAAGTCTTTTCTCCAAAGAATAAGTGTGAAAATCTATTCCGTATACATATATGAAGCCAAGGAGCTATTCTTTGAGAAATTTCCCCCTCATCTATATATACACTTGCATTCTTATTTGGGACTTGTTGAGCACCATGTGGACAATGTGCTCACCCTTGCTTTTACAAACGAATTTAGAAGAAGGATTCGTCGACCCTGAATCTTACGGTCTTGAACCCAATGTGGAACAAGAAGAAGAAACTAAAGACCAAACTTGATAGAGGGTTATGTACCAAGGTGGAGTCAGATGTGGAGAAGGCCCGTACACCGCTGCTGCAGAAGAAGAAGACTGATGAAGTCTTTTCATTTGTTATTGTTGTTTTATTTTGTGCGGACCTTTGTGTCGAAAACTCCTTAATTTGTATCAACTTTTAAATGCGTCATTTTGGCGCTAAGTTATTGTAATGTTGGTCCTTGTGATCAGCACTTGTTTTAAATTACTCGCATTTTTATATAATGCATCTTGTTGATGTGAGCTGCAATGTACCTTTTCTGAGTACAACCCACCTGGGCGGTTGCCACCGGATTCCTCAAATGAGGGTCCCACACATGCCTCCCTCCAGCGGACACATATTTATCAAAAGCCCTACATTTCAGTTAGTATTGCCGGTTAATGTATTATCATTAGCTAGTGAGGTGAAA
Source organism: Pharus latifolius (assembly GCA_019359835.1). NCBI lineage: Eukaryota > Viridiplantae > Streptophyta > Magnoliopsida > Poales > Poaceae > Pharus > Pharus latifolius. The sequence continues at coordinate 18,258,397 of CM033325.1, read as the reverse complement.
ATTTAAATCAAACATATAAGTTACTTACACCTCCATATTCCCCTTGACCACATATTCAATCGATAATCTGTCACGCATCGAATTGAGGTAGTACACCTCGTTCCTTGGCGGACAGATCACGATGAGGATCTAGTGGCCCCTGCATTGTACGTAAAAGAGGACCGCTAGCTCAAAGTATATCTCAGGTGTAACATACAAGATTGAGTTAAATTAGTACGAAATGCACTAACCTTTGGTGGTACGGCACCAGAATGAACTCCCTGTCCTGCTGCGCCATCAACACCTTGGATATGTACTGCTCAGCGTGCGCGGCGTCGTGCTCTAGCATCGTGAGGCTTATTTTCTCTGGGTCAAGGAAACCCACCTTGTCACACGCAGCCTCCGATGCTAGCCTGTACATGCACCTGCATGCAAAGGACGACATTAGTATTGCACAGAAAGTTACTACATTTCAAATGAACTACAACAATGCAGAGTTAACAAACAGAGTTAGAAAACAGCAATACATAGCATCAGCAAACTCACAGGACTCCAGTCCGTATGATGGACATATCGAGCTCCCGCCAGTTGTAGAGGTCGAACAGATCCTCGTGTGCCACGGATATACTCCCGGGCTTACGGTGGAACTGCCCAGGCCTATAGGGAACTAAGAAGTTCAGATTGCGCCGAGCTCGGTGTAGGTACCACTCGTGGAGGTCTCTGGTTGATTGATCCAATTTGCACAAAGCTGCCTCCGACATGAGTGGGAACCCGTTCCTGAACCCCTCCGGCTGTCCCTGTCGCCCTTTGCCCTTGCCTTTGCCCTTGCCTTTTGCCGGGGACTGAGCGCGTACCTTCGAAGGCAAGGGCGAGGTGATGGCGGCTTTCTTCCGAGGTGAAGGTGTGGATGCGCTGGGTGGGGTCGAGGCCGTCTTTGATGTGTCTAGGTTCGCACGAGATCGGGCCTCATGCCCCGAGCTGGGGGCGCAGTCCCCTGGTAGCCCGGCGGCAGGCCACTTCAATTAATGAGTACGTATGTTAGATTTTGCAAGTTGAGTGTACTGAGTAGGATGTAATCTAAAATGTGTAGGATTTACCAGTTGTATTAGAAGACACTTCTTGGGCCACTGTACGTAGGAGCCCACTGCCTCAGCAAGTGTCTGCAGTTCCTCTGTTGGGACTAGCAACGAAGAATCGTTGTAGCCCGGCATGGCCATGTCCACCTGTACCTTTGCAAACCCCAACCGCAGAGGTATGCAGTGGACCCGGACATCCGGCCCAGACGGATATACGAAGCCGTGTCCAACCACTTCCTGCCTGTCACCTAGGTGATTCAGTAGGATGCAGCCCTTCGGCTTCTGCAAATTTGTAAATATTAAAACAGGTTAGCGAAACAACTCTAACAGAATGGGAGTGGCATCAACTTAAGTGCACAGATGAAGGCTTACAGTACCTCAAGTAGATCCACTGGATCTGCAAGGACCTTCGAAGCGCAACTGCTTATCCGACCCCGCGGGGTACCTCGCCCTGGGGATCCGAATCTGCACTCTTGGCCAGCAATGCATATCTCAACCGTGCAAACTCTTCCCTCATTTGTACGACCTCAGACTGCACCTCAGCCCGTATCTTATCGGAGTGCTCCGCTTCCTTTTCCTTCCAGGAGCGGGCCTTCTTCTCGGTGGAGCCGAATCTGCGAAACCGGCCTTCCATGACACAATGGCTCCCACGGCCCATGTCCGCCCGGGATGCTCCTTATTTCCTAGAGCCCGGGTGAGGATGTCGTTCTCCCTCTGTGAGGTAAACAATCCCTCCACTGCCTCCTTCTCAAAAGAAATCTGTTACATTTAAAAGTACCTTGTGAGACAAATTGCCTTATATACACTTGTGCGCACATAGTTTACGAGGTTAGCCAACTTACCATTCGCCTCACAACGTCGACGTCCCCAGGGGTTGCGAACTGCACAGACCCCGTGGACGACACGGACCCCCTCCCCCTCCACCATCGCTTGCACCTCTCATCCCAGATCTCGGAGAGCGGCAACTCAGGGGTGTCGATGACAGGATTTTGCTCGTCTTCCTTCTTCCGCTACTCCTCCTTCCCCGCATAGCCCAAGGATCCGAGCGATGCGGGTGGTCGTTCCTCTTCTGGATCGCCCTATTCTTCTCGCTAAGGGCCTTGAACTCCTCAGTCCCCTTCTGCTTGGTGAATTCCTCCCATACCTCCTCCGATATGAAGGGGTACTTCTCGCAAGGAGATTTCCCCGCAGCGAGGAAGTTACTGACGAGCCAGCTCTTAAAGGTTTTCCATGTTCCGTTCATGTCCTTCAAGCAGGCCGTCCTAGGTGTATCGTCGGGGATGTTCCACTTAGCCTATTTTCAAAAAATGCATACAATTAATCATGACTTAGTTAAACTTTAGTATAAGCCAAGAGAACGTGATTACGAAAGAGTTCAGCGATTTCAGTTAATTTAACCTTCACTTCCACCCACAACCTATCCCTCTCGTCCGCCGTCACGTCCTTCCAGCTCTGGACGGTGATCTTCACCCTTTCTTTCGCCAACAGCCCAACGTAGGCCACGTACTTCCCAGCATTCTTTCCAATTGGCCTCCCAAATTGGTTGAACTCACAAGAAAGATCCGTGCGTTTGGCCAAATGGCCCAACGTCGTCACGCCTCGCCCCACCCTCTTGCGCTGGGATGTAACAGCTGCATCTTCAGTTACGTTGGGTTTGGCCCTAGTCGAACCACTAGTACCATCCGAGGAAGACGACGACATGTCTTTCCCTACAAAACCATCAACAAACCATCAAAAATTTAATGGAAACACAAACCAAATCATTTTACAAAGCAAAAGGACCTATTTTAAATATTTTTTCCATCGGTAAACATAGAAGCTACCAATAGAAGATAAGATTCTATTTCTCAGCATTTTCGTCTACACATTTTCATATAGGAAGCAGGCAACATATGGCAATTAATTCTTCTTGGAGTTCCATAACTCAGCCTAGGACTGGAGACTAATTAGGGCTGCAAAAGGGATGTCCAAAGAAAATAATACTAAAAGAAATACATGCATAAATTACTTCCTGAACTGCTCAGAAATATTTTCTATTGGTAAACACATGAGCTGCCGATAGACCATAACAATGTTTTCCATCGGCAAAGATACGAGATACCGATATAACATATTGTTCTGGAATATTGTTGATAAGCCGCCATTCACTGGCATCACATAGTCTTGGTTTAAGTCAACATTCTCCATGATTTTCTAAACTAATATTCATGGGCCAGCATTATTATTTCACACATAACAATGTTTTCTATCAGTAAACACATGAGCTGCGGATAGAATATAACAATTTTCTATCGGCAAACACGTGAGATACCGATAGAACATAACAATGTTCTCTATATATGGAATTTTGTTGATAAGCCACCATTCACTGTCATCACATAACATTCTCCATGATTTGCTATACTAATATTCATGGGACATCATTATTATTTCACACGTAAATATGCACACAAGCATCTAAGTGCCACTGTACATAATCTGACAAACCTAATGCTAATGGAATATAAAGATATTGAAGTAGCATAGAAAGTAGGTCACAACCAAAAAAGGAATAATATGGTTTATAGCACCCTCTCTTGGTTATCTTTAGCATTACCTGTATGCAAGTCATCAGGACTTCACATCTATTAGTTTGGGAAAATTCATGTATAGTAATTTGAAACATATACATCGAAGACCCATCCACATTGCCATATATTCATACCAAGTGAGTAAAAATTCCCAACCAAACTAGTACATTGCATGGCTCATGTCCTTCCAGATCCAAAGTTTTAATACTTGTTCAGAAATATTTTCTATCGATAAACACATGAGCTGCCGATAGAACAGACAAATTTTTTCTATCGGCAAATACAGGAGATACCGATAGAATATGTGTAAGAACACCTCCAACATATAATGTGCATTACATGGCAGTTGGATACAATTGATCACACATACAACAGTATAGATAAGTTAAAATCTCAAAATAGGTTCATTACAGCACTGGAACATATTATGTCAACCCTAATTTAAATCAACATTGCCTGCGGAATGTACATAATCCAACACAATAGGGAACGCTAGTGTAATTGCAAAACTAGAAGAATTGGTACGTACAAAACACTAGGATCAAATAAGGAAGATGCTGGAAATAGAACGACGAATTAGGGTATTTACGGCGATCAGTTGTGGTGATGGAGAGGCGGTGTAGAATGCAGCGGCGGCCAACGAAGGACGAAAATAAGAACCGGTGGCAGTGGCGAACCAGTATCCAGCCGGCGATCGTCGTGTGGGAGAGAGGAAGTGAGTGGTCACAGCGGAGGATGTGGTTTTCTTCGCTCTCGAAGAGACACAGTGCTATAAGTTGGAACTGTTCGACTGGAGGGAAACTCAAGGGCCGTGTACGAGTAATAAAGTAGTGGATGACATTTTCTATCGATAAAACCAAATAATACCGATAGAATTATGAACTTTTCTATCGGTACAACAAAATAATACCGATAGAACAAGTAAATTTCCCAGAAAAATATTTGAAGTAGTGGATGCCTTTTTCTATCGGTATAAACAATAAAATCCCGTGAGTCCAATTTTCCCCAGAAAAATTTTTTAATTAAGTGCCTGAGATTATAGTATTGGGTGCCCTTTTTCTATCGGTAAAAACAACAAAATACCGTCAGAAAATGAAAAGGTACACACAATTTAACATCAAACAGACCATGTTTGAAAGCTGCAGAATGATAAAGAAAGAGGGAAGATAGCCGAAAAATTGGAAAATTGACATAAAAAGAAATTGTTCATTCATTGTTGTTTTATTACTTATAAAAAAAAAATAAAACCCAAAATGATAGGTCAAGGGGTGGTCTTAGCCCTGGCTGCATGTAGAATAGAGTCAGTTTGACTTGCAGCCAGGACGCAGGACTCCTCTAGCGACAAGTTGTCCCTAGGATCAACTACTACCACGTCGAGAAGGCCTGCGACCTCCCTCAACTTCGCTATGGTATCCTTCATAGTCAAACCACAGCCAGCGATGGTAATATCTGCGGCTTGCTTCTCCTCGCGAAGACGCCTCGTCCTCGCCCTGGAACTGTCACCAGCCGTCTTCATGCGCTGAATGCGCTGGAGGAGATCGTCCAGTTCAAGCCGTAGTTGAGTGTGCTTGTCCGTAAGGAGCTTGTGCTCCTCCTAGAGGGCCCTCAGCTCGGCCTTCACTTTGCCAGTGTCTTCCACGGCTCCCATTCCCTGTGCAAATCAACGTAATGGGAACGGGGATGCCTGAACTTCCGTCAGGTGGAGGATAAGTCGATTAGGCGGCACGAGACACACACGATCCGGCTTCTTGATCGGCACGATCAAAACCCCTGCAATCGCAGCACCACGCGTCCTCTGGTTATCAACCGTGCGCTGCCCGGTTGACCTCGCCACGAAGGCTAATTCCTGCCAGTGAATCGAGAACACAAGCAAGAACAAGAAATATGCAACTGAATTTGCAATTGAGGATGAAACTCACGAGTTGGGGTCTCACAAACCGATGAACGGCGACACTGTTCAAAGACAGAATTGATCTAAGCAAAACCCGCCTCAACCCTAGCGGCGGCTACTGAATATAAGGTCTAAGGAACGTCCTAGAGACCCTAGACGCGTCCGTGATGGGCTCCAACACGATACATGGGCCAACGGCCCAAATTGGTGACGCAGCACCCTGGGACAGATTCTGTCCGCCAACTTGCACATGAATTCCCGTCGACTCCGAAGTCCAAATGACCTGAAACCGGTGCCATTGGAAAGGTTATCTCCTTAGCTTTCCAGGAATATGTGGATCATCGAAGTCAGAGCCCGTTTGTGGCCTGGGCGATGATTTTAGTGAACACTGCTCCTGGTGGCCGAGGTAGTCGACTCCGAGATGAATTGGCCTCCAACTTGACTTGGACGCCCTCCTTGCCTCCCTCCTGGCCCTTGCTGGTTCCCAAGGCCTTCATGATCCTCTCCAAAGTTCCTAAGTACAATATAATCAATAATATCATTAGGTAGCATACCATCCTCACAAGTATATGCACGGGCACTTAGGAACGAGCTCACCTGTTGATTCAATTGCCGTGCTCGTGCTCTTGTGATGGGTCCTTGCATCACAACTGGAGGATTCTCGGGCGTATGCATAGGAGTGATGTCCTCATCATCCTCCCCCTCTTGAAGTGGAGTCGTCCTCGACTCAAGCTCATCTTCTTCTCCCATGAATGGTTTCAAATCTGCAGTGTTAAATGTGGGACTAACCCCAAATTCGGGCGGCAACTCAAGTTTATATGCATTATCATTTATTTTCTCAAGTATCTTGAAAGGACCATCAGCGCTAGGCATTAATTTAGACTTTCTCAATTCTGGAAAACGATCCTTTCTCAAGTGTAACCATACTAAATCACCCGGTTCAAGTTTTACTTCCTTTCTACCTTTACTTCCCGCAGTCCTATACCTTTCAGTCATTATTTCAATATTTTCTTTAGTCTTTTCATGCAATTTCAGAATAAATTCAGCACGTTCCTTAGCATCATGATTAACTTGTTCACTAGTAGGTAAAGGTAATAGATCAATAGGAGCACGGGGATTGAAGCCATACACTACCTGAAAAGGACTTACCTTGGTGGTGGAGTGTACCGCCCTATTATAAGCGAACTCAACATGCGGCAAACACTCTTCCCACATCTTCAAATTCTTCTTCAAAACAGCCCTCAACATAGTAGATAATGTACGATTTACTACCTCGGTTTGGCCATCGGTTTGGGGATGACATGTTGTTGAAAATAGCAGCTTGGTCCCCAATTTATTCCATAGAGTTCTCCAAAAGTGGCTCAAAAACTTGGCATCACGATCTGAAACAATAGTAGAAGGCATACCATGCAAGCGAACGATTTCTTGAAAGAAAAGGTTAGCAATATTAACAGCATCGTCACTCTTATGACAAGGAATAAAGTGAGCCATCTTAGAAAATCTATCAACCACCACAAAAATACTATCCCTCCCCCTCTTGGTCCTAGGCAGTCCTAAAACAAAGTCCATAGATATATCCTCCCATGGAGTGCTAGGAACAGGAAGAGGCATATATAAACCATGGGGATTCGATCGTGACTTAGCCTTTTGACATGTAGTGCAGCGGGATACAAACCTCTCAATGTCTCGCCTCATCTTCGGCCAAAAGAAGTGAGCGGACAGCACGGCCTCCGTCTTCTTGGCACCAAAATGACCCATCAAACCTCCTCCATGAGCCTCCTGTATCAAAAGAAAACGAACGGATCCAACTGGAATGCATAGGCGGTTAGCTCTAAACACAAATCCATCATTTATCACATATTTGTCCCATGTTCTTCCCTCTTTGCAATGCAGCAAGAAATCTTTAGAATCATCATCATTAGCATATTGTTCTTTAATTGATTCCAATCCAAATATACGACAATCAAGTTGGGACAACATGGTATATCTTCTAGACAAAGCATCATCATTAATTGCAGCAAGATCAGATTTTGTAGCAAGCAAGACGGGATTCCTCAATTTAATTTGGTTGGCTACATGCTGAATTTCAGATTTTTCATCAATGGTTTTCTTGTCATTAGCAAGCCGCTCCCTATCGGATTTAACAATTTCAGCGGGGGTCAAAGGTAGAAGTGTAATTTTCTTTCCCTTATGCATAAAAGTGTATTTATTACTTCTACCGTGGTGAAGTGCATCAGTGTCATATTCCCATGGGCGACCCAAAAAAAAGAGCGAGCTTGCATCGGCACCACATCACAATCAAGAAATCAGAATAGGAACCAATGGAAAAATGAACCCGAACTGTTTGTGTTACCTTAGCTCTGCCGGAATCATTCAGCCACTGAATGTGGTATGGATGTGGGTGCGGGCGTGTGGTCAAGCCAAGCTTCTTGACCAAATCTGTACTCACCAAGTTGTTGCAGCTGCCGGAGTCAATGATCACGCGCGCTCGTCGGTTGTTGATGACGAAGAAAATCTGGAACAAGTTGTGGCGCTGCTGCTGCTCGGCTTGCTCCATTTGTGCGCTAAGGACACGCTGGACAATGATGGACCTGTACGCAGCGGTATCCTCGGCGCCAAAGGTGGCATCATCATCAACCTCGTCGTCGTCCACCCTGGTGTCATCGATCTCATCCTCAACATCGGAGGCGCTGATGTAACCTTCGTCGTCTGTGGCGATGTATGCCCGCTGGCTGGGGCACTCTTTCTTGACGTGGCCAATCCCTTGGCACTTGTGGCAGCGAATTCCCGTCGATGTACGGCCCGTGGAAGCGACGGAGGAGGAGCTCTTGACCGGTGTTGGCGGGGTCGACTTGCTGCTGTCCGCGGCACGGGCGGGCGGTGCCGTCGATGCCGGTCATGTGCTCGTCGAAGGTGGCGGTGTAGCTGGTCGGAAGGTGGAAGAAGGCACTGTCTTCGCTTGTCCCGTAGTCATTCGGGGCGTGAAGGTGCTGCCGGTGTTGCTCCTGCTCTTAGAATGGCGTCCCTGCAACTCCTTCTTTGCTAACATAGCAAGTTGAAACAAGCGATTGACAGTTGTATATTCTTTATAATCAACAATATCCTGAATTTCTGGACGCAAACCACCGTAAAAATGAGCAATTTTATCCTCAGGTTCCTCTACTACCCCACAACGTAACATACCCTTTTGAAGCTCTTGGTAATATTCCTGAACAGTCATACTACCTTGATCTAATCGTTGCAATCTCTTGCGCATATCACGTTGGTAGGAAGGAGGAACAAATCTATTACGCATAGCATCTTTTAATCTCGCCCAAGAATCAGGTTGTAAACGGGCATTTACTAGTTCATTCCACCAGATTATAGCAAAATCTTTAAATTCACTAGTGGCTTGTCTAACTCTATGAATCTCGGGAACTAGATGGGAATTAAATTTCTGCTCGACCGTCATCTCCCAATCTAAGTAAGCATCAGCATCATAAGCTCCAGAAAAGGAAGGGATGGTGAATTTTACCTTAGCGAAAGGATCATCATTGCGGTTCTGGTTATTACCTCCCATACCGTGCTGGTTGCGGCGAAGACGGTCATGCAGACGGCCGTCTCGTTGAGCAGCACATTCCCTGGCGGCACGTTGCTGCTCATCTTCATCTTCCTCAAAATCACCATCCTCATCGTGGTCGTTGTTGCTGTGGTTGGCGCCGCTGTTGACGGAGGCATCTCCATCAATGGTCGCGGGAGGGCGTTTTTCGACGGCATCCATCCTCTCGGTGAGGGTGGAAACTCGTCGATCGATGCTCTCAAGGGTCTTGTTCGTCGTCGTGGCATGCTCCTTGAACATCGTTTTTATCTCATCCAACATGGTCGACAACTCTGAATGAAGGACACAGTCTTCGATGGTAACATCATCCTCGTTCCTGCCCTTCTTGCCACCTGCCATGGTTAGCACAGAAAAAGGATAGAAGGAAAACAAGCACAAGTATTATGAGCCCTATGAAGATGTAAAATTTTCTGTAGATGTCCGTGGATATAAAATTTGCCTAATTTCGAGTCCGTATGCGAAAGTTATGGCCGTTTTACGGAAGGACTCCGAATTAGGGTTTTCTAGGCGGCACCTCTCCGAACTCAAGGGTGTTTGGAGTGGATATGGAAGGCGATGATCTATGGTGAAAGGCTCTGTGATGAGGGGTGGCGGTATGGCTAACAGGAGGTGGGGGATTAGGGTTTTTATGAAGGGGAAACCGTAACACAACCAGGACTCTGAAAATGATGAAAACCACAAAGCAAACCGATTCCAACAAGGACACAAACGGCGATTGGTGACTGGATCGGTGTAGGATATGGGATGCAGCGGAGATGAAACACAACTAAATTAAGACCATGATCTAAACCAGCAACACGAATCGACTATGGACACAAACTCAGTACTACGGACTCTGAAACCGAAATTGTGCAAAGGCTAGGCGCGGTTCTAGGTATGGTAGACTATGAACTGCAATTTTTTTTTTTGGCTTTTTCGTGGACTATAGGGCGAACGCAAAACTAAATCAAACTAAGGGAAAAGGCGAACCTGACGGTAACCTTGCTCTGATACCACTTAATGGGAACGGGGATGCCCGAACTTCCGTCAGGTGGAGGATAAGTCGATTAGGCGGCGCGAGACACACACGATCCGGCTTCTTGATCGGCACGATCAAACCCCCTGCAATCGCAGCACCACGTGTCCTCTGGTTATCAACCGTGCGCTGCCCGGTTGACCTCGCCACGAAGGCTAATCCCTGCCAGTGAATCGAGAACACAAGCAAGAACAAGAAAGATGCAACTGAATTTGCAATTGAGGATGAAACTCACGAGTTGGGGTCTCACAAACCGATGAACGGCGACACTGTTCAAAGACAGAATTGATCTAAGCAAAACCCGCCTCAACCCTAGCGGCGGCTACTGAATATAAGGTCTAAGGGACGTCCTAGAGACCCTAGACGCGTCCGTGATGGGCTCCAACACGATACATGGGCCAACGGCCCAAATTGGTGACGCAGCACCCTGGGACAGATTCTGTCCGCCAACTTGCACGTGAATTCCCGTCGACTCCGAAGTCCAAATGACCTGAAACCGGTGCCATTGGAAAGGTTATCTCCTTAGCTTTCCAGGCATATGTGGATCATCGAAATCAGAGCCCGTTTGTGGCCTGGGAAACGATTTTAGTGAACACTGCTCCTGGTGGCCGAGGTAGTCGACTCCGAGATGAATTGGCCTCCAACTTGACTTGGACGCCCTCCTTGCCTCCCTCCTGGCCCTTGCTGGTCCCAAGGCCTTCATGATCCTCTCCAAAGTTCCTAAGTACAATATAATCAATAATATCATTAGGTAGCATACCATCCTCACAAGTATATGCACGGGCACTTAGTAACGAGCTCACCTGTTGATTCAATTGCCGTGCTCGTGCTCTTGTGATGGGTCCTTGCATCACAACTGGAGGAGTCTCGGGCGTATGCATAGGAGTGATGTCCTCATCACAACGGGTCAAGAATGTACTGAACATGGATTAACAATACAGGGGTAAACCCAAGAGATTTAGAGTTCTTACCGGGGAGGGCGTGGCTGACGATTCCATGGAGGTTGCCATTGTGAAAGAGAAGATAAAGAGTCGAAGCGTTCGAGAATTAGAAAAACAACAAAATACCGCGACACATGGCGAGGTACTTATAGAATTTACAAGGCGACGCATGGCGACACAGTTGAGAATTCAAAGCGCCAAAGTATTTTTCTATCGGTACAAACAACAAAAAACCGTCAGACAACAAAATACCGTGAGACTAACGAATTTATTCTAACGGTAAAACATAATAATACCGATAGAATAAGTAAATTTTTCGCAGCGAAACTTTTGAAGTGCCTGAGACACATTAAAGTAGTGGATGTCCTTTTCTATCGATACAAATAACAAAATACCGTCAGAAAAATTGATTTTTGGAGAGCTTAATTTGAAGAAGCAAGAGGCTGCAATGAGATTTTTGCAAGTGCTATTTGAAGGAAAGAATTAAGTACTTACAGGATAAAGGTACTGTACATATTAGAACTCATGCTGTGGAGTAAAATTGAGATATATTAATGCTGTGAACTAGCTTATCATTAAGTTCTAAAGAAAAATGTACTGCCTGATGTATTAATGATAAGTTCCTCACCTTGCTGCAGAACTTGTGAGCTGTTTGCTTGGCATTTATCCCTGAAATAGAAAATAATCATCAATGGTTCTCAACCCAAAATCCTTCTTCGTGATCATCTCGCAGATACGTTGTTTCGTCGATATCTTCAGTAGGGATAGATTGAATGTCCTCTAAAAATGGAGGTATTTCATCGAATTGGTTATACTCCTCTTCGTTGACAACCTCTTCGACCCCAACAATACATCTCTTGCTGTGGAGGACAACATGCAAGTTTGGATTGGCCGAGTCAACGATGTAGAATACCTGTGTGGCTTGCTTTGCAAGTATGAATGGATCATCTTGGTGTCTGACTCTACCAAGATCGACGAGAGTAAACCCGTAACTGTCAACTTGAACACCTCGAGGGATTTCGACCCATTGGCATCGAAACAGGGGAATCTTAAGTAATCCGTAATCGAGCTCCCATATTTCGTCAATAGCACCGTAATATGAGTTCAGCGCCCTTACTGACCTGGCATCCTCGGAAATAGCAAACAGTGTCACTCCGCTACATTGCGTGCTACTCTTGGCGTCTTCAGCTCTTGTGTAAAATGAATACCCATTGATGTCGTACCCCTACCAAGTCCCTACAGTGAATCTTGGGCCTCTAGCCAACCATGTCACAATTTCACTTACGGAGCCCTCGGCAGCTCGCGTGACTCTTTCTTGGATCCACCCAGCAAATTTCCTGTTATGTTCTTTGGTGACCCAAACGTCTGACTTCGAAGGATTCTGTGATCGTAACATTACCTTGTGCTCGTGTATGTATGGCTCAACCTCTGTCATGTGTTGTAAGACCCAAAAATGTGATTTTGCGTACACATCACGAGCGGGGATGATAGCTTTGAATCCAATCGTTCCGATGCCCTGAAGCCTACCCTCGTGTCGGGACCTAGGAACGCCAATTGGGTCAACCCCGGCCATATAATCTGTGCAAAATTCAATCACCTCCTTGACGGCATAACATTCCATGATACTCCCCTCGGGTCGACGACGAGTCCTTACGTATCCCTTCAATACACCCATAAATCTCTCAAATGGATACATGTAGCGCAGGCACACGGGTCTACAAAACTTAATTTCTCTAATAAGGTGAACAATCAGATGGACCATAACATCAAAAAAGGATGGAGGGAAATACATCTTGAGCTGACAAAGAGTTGTCACCACGTCACGTTACAAAGCGTCCAGTCCATCCGGATCAATTACCTACAAGGACACAGTTGTGCCAAATATTCATATCAGAAAAATCTTCTAATTAAGCTCCACAAATGGAGGTAATGAACTTATAGTGCGAGTGCACGTACTTACCTTGCAAGATATTGCGTTGAAGAAATAACATAGGTTTGTGATTGTCTCTCTGACTTTAACTGGGAGAATGCCTCTGATAGCAATGGGAAGCATTTGTGACATCAAGACATGACAGTCGTGGGACTTCGTGCCAACCAGTCTTAGGTCCTTCATGGACACAAGTTTTTTCAAGTTCGCGGAGTACCCACATGGAACTTTAACACCGTGCAGGCACCGACAGAGTTCTGTTTTTTTGCTCTTGGACAATGTATAGCAGGCCGGGGGGAGGTATGTACGCTTTCCATTCTCTAAAGGTGCAAGCTCAGTCCTTATCCCCATTTCCACCATGTCACGACGAGCTTTCACACCATCCTTTGTCTTTCCCGGAATGTTCAACAACAAACCAATCAAACTGTCACAGACATTTTTCTCTACATGCATGACGTCAATGCAATGTCGAACTTGTAAGTGCTGCCAGTACGGTAGATCCCAGAGAATCGATCTCTTCTTCCAAACATTTTTTTCTCGAGGTTTAGAATGCTTACCGAACTCAGCTTTGATGTCCTTCATGTGCGAGTAAATCTCCTTACCGGTCAGATACACTGGAGCTGATCCCTTCTCAGGCTTCCCGTTAAATGATTTCCTCTTCTTACGGTACGTGTGATGCACCGGAAGAAACCTGCGGTGACCCATGTACACTGTTTTCCGGCAGTTTCGCAGCCACATGCTCTCAGTTTCATCTAGGCAAATAGGGCAAGCCTTGGCTCCTTTCGTACTATACCCCGACAAATTGCCGTAGGCCGAAAAATCATTTATGGTGCAAAATATCAGGGCCCGCAAGATGAAATTCTCTTTCTTGTATGCATCCCACACCTGCACCCCCTTGCTCCACAATTTCTGTAAGTCCTCGATTAAAGGCGCTAGAAACACATCAATATCATTTCCGGGTTGTCTGTGTCCTGAGATTAGTAATGCCATCATGATGTACTTGCGCTTCATGCATAACCAAGGAGGAAGATTGTTTATGCATAAAAGAACCGGCCAAGTGCTGTGCCGACTGCTCATATTACCATATGTGGGTTCATACCATCTGTACTCAGCCCAAACCTTATATTCCTAAGTTCGCCGCCGAACTCAGCAAATGTTCTGTTGATGTTTCTCCATTGAATAGAATCAGCTGGGTGTCTCAGTTTTCCGTCTTGTTTCCGGGCTTCAGCATGCCAACGCAAGTGCTTCGCGACTTTCGGATTTGCAAACATCCGCTTCAATCTAGGTATCACAGGCAAGTACCACATAGTTTTCGCCGGAGGTCCTTTCTTTACCTTGTGATGTTCACTGTCAATCCGGTCCCTACGCGTATACCTCGATGCGCCGCATCTTGGACAAACATGCAAACTGGAGTACTCGTTATGGTACAACACACAATCATTTGTGCATGCGTGTATCCTTTCGATTTCCATTCCCAACGGACACAACAGTTTTTTGGCTTGGTAAGTAGATCTCGGCAACTCATTTCCCTCTGGAAGCATGTCCGCTAGAAGATCTAATAGTGCCGTGAAACTCTTATCACTCCAACCGTTGCCTGCCTTCAAGTTATATAATCTCAGCACATAAGACAATTTTGTAAATGTTGCACATCCAGGGAACAGAGGCTTCTCAGAGTCAGCAATCAGTTTCTCAAATTCACAGAAGTCGTTTTCATTGTAATCTTCCTCTACATCACGTAACATCTCATCTAGATTGTCATCATCATCATCTACGTGCACATCGGAATGAACATTATCAAAATTCGGATAATCATCGATATTATTGCAATCCACATCCGAGTCCTGCTGATTGGTAGTAGTGGTGCTTGTTTCCTCAAGATCTTCGCCATGCCATATCCAACGGGTGTATCGCGCGTTAAAACCACGACGAATCAAATGACTCTTAATTTGATCAGAGTTGCTAAACCTCTTCAAGTTCATATAATCTGTACAAGGACAGAGCATATTTTTCTCTCCCTTCCTCTCCTTTTGTTGCTCAACAAATTTAATAAACTCATTCACACCATCCAAATATTCAAGAGTAGTATGTTTTATTCCATACATCCAATATTTCCTGTCCATCTACAATTAACAAAATTTAACGAGTCAGCCATGCATGAAACCTGCCCGATTAAGTTTTGTATATGTACATGTACAGCCTCTTACAACAGATGTGTTGAACCCTAGTCTGACGAAATTAACACTAATTAACCTAGCTAACTACACAATACAAGCTAGTTAGCTCCTAAAACATGATGCATTTCTAGCTACCTAGCTCCCAAGCTTAAAGCTACAAACTTGGAACTACACAATACAGCTAGCTTGCAAGTAGAGAGGGAGGGAGATCTAGAGGGAGAGAGAGATAAGTGTCGATAATTAAGCATACCTTAAAGAGAGGGGCGCAATCAACTTCCCTCCAGCTTGCGCTGATGACCCTAGCAGTGTAGCTGCGAGCGTGGAACTTTCATCACAAACAGAGGGACACAGAGTGCAACAGAACAAATTAAAGAGCAGCTCAGCAATGGTCGAGTGGGGTTTTGCTTATAATGGACCTTTTTCTAACGGTAAATACATGAAATAACCGTTAGACTAACTAAGGTAATTTGCCGCTCACATATTCTATCGGTAAAAACACACATATACCATTAGAGAATGTACATTACTGAGCAAGTACAGGTCTGTCGTGGTATTGCGAATACCCCGGCAGGTTTTGAGAACGATCCTAGCGAAGATTACGGGCGCGGGTTGACCGGATGACCGGTCCTCCCCCGCCGGACAAGCACAAGAAATGACACAATGATTTATACAAGTTCGGGTCCCGGTGGGGGCCCTAGTCCTGTCGGTGCACTCCCGACCGGAGTCGGCTGGGGAGGCTCTCTTCGGGGGAGAGGCTTCCGGAGCACACCTGTTAGTTTTTAGCTATTCCAACAAATGAATCACTTGCTTACAACTGAGGGGTACAAGGGCTATTTATAGCCCCAAAAAGAAGCAAAAAGCCTAAACTACCCCGGAAGCCACCGTCGGATTGAAGGGTAGGAACGTCCTTCTCCCGGTCAAACGTCTTGGATGCTTGACAGGTGGTTGCTGATTCCCGAGGCGGTCCTTGCGTGACCTGCACGTGACAAATCAACTCGAGACTTTACCTTTAGAAGGGCGATGAGGCCCGGGACATGCGCCGGAGGCCAGGTCTCCGGACCAAAGGCGGCTCCCGGGACCGGCGCCGGAGGCCCGGTCCCGGGAAGCAAATGGCGGCGCCCGGGACGGCACCGGAGGCCAGGTCCCGGGGGCCAAAAAGGCGCTGCCCGGGGAGGCGCCGGACACCACGTCCCCGGGCGAATGGCGGCGCCGGGGACGGCACCAGAGGCCAGGTCCCGGGGGCCAAAAAGGCGGCGCTGGATCCCCAGGGAGCGCGCAAGGCGCATCCCGAGGAGCAAAGCCTCATATTCGGCGACGTTGTTGGTTGCGGGGAACTCGAGCCAGCCACGCGGCGTACTCGAGTTCCTTCCCCTCGGGGCTCCGGAGGACTACTCCCGCACCAGCCCCGGCGAGACACAGCGACCCATCGAACATGAGGGTCCAATGATCACTACGTCGGGGCGGCACAGGGAGGTCTTCGTCCCCGGACCCAGAGGTGGGAGTCCACTCTGCGACGAAGTCAGCGAGGACCTGCAACTTGATGGCGGAGCGGCCGGTAAGGGACAGGAAGAAGGGGGCGAGCTCGGCCCCCCACTTCCCGATCCGGCCGATGGCTTCTTTGTTCCACAGTACCTCCCCCAGGGGGAGGGACGACGGGACGGTGATGGGGTGCCCCAGGAAGTAATGGCGAAGCTTCCGGGACGCCATCAGGAGGGCGTAGCAGATCTTCTCCATCTCCGTGTACCGAGTTTTGGCCCCTTGGAGGGCCTCACTCACATAGTACACGGGGCACTGCTGCCCCCCTTGCTCCTTCACCAAGACCGCACTGATGGCGACGGGGGTCGCAGCAAGGTAGAGGAGCAAGGGCTCTTCTGGAGATGGACTCACGAGCATTGGAGGGCTCGTGAGGTACTTCTTGAGGTCGTCGAACGCCTCCTGGGCCTCGGGGGTCCAGCGGAACCCCTCGAGCCCTCGGAGGATCTTGAAGAACTGGAGGCCCCGCTCCCCCGACCGGGAGACGAAGCGGCTTAGCGCGGCTAGGCGGCCGAAGAGCCGCTGGACATCCTTGACGGAGCGCGGCGGGGGCATATCTAGGAATGCCTGGATCTTCTCGGGGTTTGCCTCAATGCCCCACTGGGACACGTGGAAACCTAGGAGCTTCCCCCCGCGCACCCCGAAGGCGCGCTTCTCCGGGTTGAGTTTGAGCCCGAACGCGCGGAGGTTGCGGAAGGTTTCATCCAGGTCGTCGATGTGGGAGGCTACGCAGGGACTCTTGACGACCGCGTCGTCTACGTAGACTTCGACGTTGCGGCCGACTTCATCTTTGAAAACTAGCGTCATGAGGCGTTGGAAGGTCGCCCCCGCGTTCTTGAGCCCGAAGGGCATATGGACGTAGCAGAAGGTTCCGAGGGGAGTTATGAAACTCGTCTTTTCCTCGTCCCCTTCCGCCATCCGGACTTGATGGTAGCCCGAGTAGGCGTCTAGGAAGCTCATGAGCTCGCACCCCCCAGTGGAGTCGACGAGCTGATCAATCCGCGGGAGCGGGAAGTTGTCTTTGGGGCAGGCGCGGTTAAGGTCGGTGAAGTCCACGCACATCCGCCACCTACCGGTTGACTTCTTGATGAGGACGGGGTTCGCGAGCCACTCGGGGTGCAGGACCTCCCGAATGAACCCCGCCTCTCGGAGCCGGGTGATCTCCACCTTGATTGCCTCTTGGCGCTCGAGGGAGAGTTTTCGCAGCTTCTGTTTGACCGGGGGGTGACCGGGGGCCACTGCGAGCTTGTGCTCAATGACCTCCCGGGCGACGCCCCGCATGTCTGAAGGCTTCCACGCAAAAAACATCAGAGTTTTCACGCAGAAAAGCCGCAAGTTGCGCTGCGTGCTCCTCGGGGAGCTCCGCCCCGATCCGGACGGTTTTGTCAGCGTCGCCCGGGGACAGCAGGACCTTCCGGAGGCCCCCTTCCGGACGCGGCTTGAGGAGGGGCCTCCCAGGCGGTGGCGCAGTGGTGTCTTGTTCCAGGGGAGAAGCCTCCCCCCCGGGCGTCTTTATGAGGTTGACGCTTCCGATTGTGGCCGCAGCGCGCTCGTATAGAGCACAGGCCATGTCTTGGTTTCCCCGGACGTTGATCACACCATGCGGCCCGGGGATCTTCATGCAGAGGTAGTTTTGATGGGTGGCAGCCCCCAGCCGGTTCATTGTGGTCCTCCCCATTATCGCGTTGTAAGAGGAAGGGAGGTCCACTACGTCGAAGCGGACCAGCTCGGTCCGGTAGTTCTCCAGAGTGCCGAATGTCATAGGGAGATCTACCTTGCCCACGGGGTGGATCGCCTTCCCCGGGACAAAACCTTGCAGGGGCCCGGCCGCCGGCCGCAGGAGCTTCTCATCCACCTGCATCTCTTTGAAGGCCTTCAGGAATAGGACGTCAGCGGAGCTCCCGCCGTCCACGAGGATGCAGGCCAAGTGGCAGTTGTAGATGGTCGCGGAGACAATGAGCGCGTCGTCGTGGGGGAAGCGAACCCCTCGCGCGTCTTCTGCCGTGAAGGTGAGGGGACGTCCGACCACTTAGGTGGCGGGGACGCGTGTAGCACCCCCACAACCTTGACCTCGCACGCGTACTCCCTACGCTGGCGCTTAGAGTCCCGCCCGGAGGCGGACCCTCCCACGATGACGTTGATGTGGCGCTGAGAAGTTTGAAAGGGGAGAGCTTCTGAAGGCTCCCCCTCCTGCGTCTGTTGACCCCCCGCGGGAGCGGGAAGGGCTGGAACAGCTGGCCGAGGGAGCAAGGAGGCCGGAGTCCCCCCCCTTCCCGCTCTGGTCGAGGAACACCGCGAAGTGTTGCAGCAGCTGGCTGCAGTCTCGGGTAGCGTGGGTACTGGACCCGTGGAAGCTGCACCACGGTCCTTCCCGCCTTCTCCCCGCGTGGCCTTCCCGGCCGCGCGAAGACTGTCGTCCCCCATGGCCCTTCTGTTTGGGGAAGGGGCGGTTGCCCCTCGGGGGGTCGCGCGAGCCGCCTCCGCCCTCGAGGACAAAGGTGTCCCGAGGCCGTGGCTCGTTACGCCCCCCCTGCCTAGGGCGCTTGAGGAGATCCCTGGCCCCCCGGTCGGCGGGGGCGGGAGCCCCCTGGGTCTTCTTCCAGATGTCGTCTTCCTCCGCCCGAGCGTACTATTCGAGTACGTTGAAGAGCTCGTCGGCGGAAGAGGGGCAGCTCCGGGAGAGCCTTCGGTGGAGCTCCCCCGGGAGGATGCCGCTTTTGCAGGCTTCGATGACCATAGAGTAGGGGACGTGGGCCACTTTGCTCTTCACCTGAGCAAAGCGCTTGAAGAAGCTTCGGATGGTTTCCCCAGTCCTCTGCCGGACAGTGTATAGCTGCGAGGAGTCCAGGGGGCGCACATAGTTCCCCTGGAAGTTCGCGCAGAACTCCCGCTTGAGCTGCGTGAAAGACTTGATGGAGCCGGCCTTCAGGTTGTAGAACCAGGAGCGGGCAATGCCGGAGAGGTAGAGGGGGAAAACGTTGCACTGTACCGTCTCGTCCCCCCCGACCGCGGAGATAGCTGTGGAGTACACCTGCACAAATTTGTAAGGATCTTGCTCATCGTTATAGTGCTCGATGTGCGGAGGGCGGTAGGGCTGCGGCCACCGGATGCTGCGAAGTCTTCGGCACAGGGGCTGGTTAGCCCCCTGCACCTCCCGGGGAGAGTCCCGGTCGCTGTCTTCTTTCACGGGACCTTCGTTGTCTGAGTCTGGAAGCGGTCCAAGAGGTCCGCCAGAGTGGCGGTGGCGACGCTTTTCCTCCGGACCGGGGCTAGGTTCCCGGACGTCCAAGTTCTCCTCTGGAGAGGTTGGCTCTTCAGCGGGTCTCTTCCCACGACCGGCGCGAGAGCGAGGCTCCCCGCGCTCTGGTGAATGCATTCGCTCGACCTCCCCCCGGGCGAAACGGACCTGTCCCGCCGAGGGAGGGAGCTTATGCACTGTAGCTACCGGCCCGGAGGCTTCCGGGGCCGGCTGGGGGGAGCCCCCTGCGAAGACCCCCAGGACCGGAAAGGGGGAAGCCCCTGTATTATCCAGAACCGGGGAGGGGGCGCCCATGGCGACGCTTGGAACCGAAGTGGAGGGAGCCCCTGTGGCAACGACCGGAACCGGAAAGGGGGAAGCCCCTGTAACATCCGGAACCGGCGAGGGGGGAGCCCCCGCGGCGACGTCCGGGACCGGGGAGCCCATGCGGGGGGAAGTCCGCTGAGGCGCAGGAGCTGCTCTGTCGACCGCCCCCGGTGCGGTAAACGCGACGCGAGGGGCGGGACTAGCTCCCGACGTAGGGAAAACTCCCGGCATAAAGTGGGCTTCCAGCCCAAGGAATAGGCCTGGGACGGGGTACCCCCCTGGTGCCACGAAGGGCCCAGGCATGAAGTAGCCTCCCGGCACCAGGACGGGCACGGGTGCCAGGAAGGGTCCGGACGTATATCCCGCAAGGGGAGGGAACCCCCCGGCAGGATCATACGGGGCGGACAAACCCCCGGAGACCGGAGGGGCCGCCGGGTAACCCATAAAAGGGGGCATATTCCCCGAGTACGGGTGCGACGCAAATGTGGGGGCCGGAGGCCGCGCCAACACGCTGAGTAGCTCGTCCATTGAGCGCTGGGCGCGGAGCTGACCCTCCACTACAGCCTCAAGCAGGGCGTCCCGGGGGGCCGGGGAAGCCGTCGGGGGGAGACTGGTCCCGGCCAAGGTCCCCGCGGTCACCGGGAACGACCTGGAGGTGGAAGCACCTAAGTTAAGAGGAAAGGAGGGAGGCGGTACCTGGGCCAGGCCGCCTCTGGGCGGAAGCGCCGGGACGGCAGTGTCCCGGACGGGTGGCACCGGGTCTCCGAGACCGGCGTCACCGGGAAGGGAGCGAGCCCTTGTTCTTGGGGGAGCCATGGCGTCTTCTCACGAGTCCCCACGGACGGCGCCAACTGTCGTGGTATTGCGAATACCCCGGCAGGTTTTGAGAACGATCCTAGCGAAGATTACGCGGCGCGGGTTGACCTGATGACCGGTCCTCCCCCGCCGGACAAGCACAAGAAATGACACAATGATTTATACAGGTTCGGGTCCCGTGGGGGCCCTAGTCCTGTCGGTGCGCTCCCGACCGGAGTCGGCTGCGGAGGCTCTCTCCGGGGGAGACGCTTCTGGAGCACACCTGTTAGTTTTTAGCTATTCCAACAAATGAATCACTTGCTTACAACTGAGGGGTACAAGGGCTATTTATAGCCCCAAAAAGAAGCAAAAAGCCTAAACTACCCCGGAAACCACCGTCGGATTGAATGGTAGGAACGTCCTTCTCCCGGTCAAACGTCTTGGATGCTTGACAGGTGGTTGTTGATTCCCGAGGCGCTCCTCGCATGACCTGCACGTGACAAATCAACTCGAGACTTTACCTTTAGAAGGGCGATGAGGCCCGGGACATGCGCCGGAGGCCAGGTCTCCGGACCAAAGGCGGCTCCCGGGACCGGCGCCGGAGGCCCGGTCCCGGGAAGCAAATGGCGCCGGAGGCCACGTCCCGGGGGCCAAAAAGGCGGTGCCCGGGACGGCACCGGAGGCCACGTCCCGGGGGCCAAAAAGGCGGCGCCCGGGACGGCACCGGAGGCCACGTCCCGGGGGCCAAAAAGGCAGCGCCCGGGGAGGCGCCGGACGCCACGTCCCCGGGCGAGTGGGGGCCAAAAAGGCTGCGCCCGGGGAGGCGCCGGACGCCACATCCCCGGGCGAATGGCAGCACCCAGCACGGCACCGGAGGCCAGGTCCCGGGAGCCAAATGGCGGCGCCCGGGACGGCACCGGAGGCCAGGTCCCGGGGGCCAAAAAGGCTGCGCCCGGGGAGGCGTCGGACGCCACATCCCCGGGCGAGTGGCGGCGCCCGGGACGGCACCGGAGGCCAGGTCCCGGGAGCCAAATGGCGGCCCCCGGGACGGCACCGGAGGCCAGGTCCCGGGGGCCAAAAAGGCGGCGCCCGGGGAGGCGCTGGACGCCACGTCCCCGGGCGAATGGCGGCGCCCGGCACGGCACCGGAGGCGAGGTCCCGGGAGCCAAATGGCGGCACCCGGGACGGCACCAGAGGCCAGGTCCCGGGGGCCAAAAAGGCGGCGCCCGGGGAGGCGCCGGACGCCACGTCCCGGGGCGAATGGCGGCGCCCGGCATGGCACCGGAGGCCAGGTCCCGGGAGCCAAATGGCGGCGCCCGGGACGGCACCAGAGGCCAGGTCCCGGGGGCCAAAAAGGCGGCACCCGGGGAGGCGCCGGACGCCACATCCCCGGGCGAATGGCGGCGCCCGGCACAGCACCGGAGGCGAGGTCCCTGGAGCCAAATGGCGGCGCCCGGGACGGCACCGGAGGCCCAGTCCCAGGAGCCAAATGGCGGCGCCCGGGACGGCACCGGAGGCCAGGTCCCCGGGGGCCAAAAAGGCGGCGCAACTTACCTGGACTTAGTCCCGCGGAGATTTCCCCCAACAAGGTCTTGTTCTATCGGTAAATATGTGTATTGACCGTTAGATGATGCATGACACAGCACGTACATGAGTTTTTCTATCGGTAAATATGTGTATTAACCGTTAGATGATGCATGACACACGAGCATGAGTTTTTCTATCGGTAAATATGTGTATTTACCGTTAGATGATGCATGACTGAGAAAATATATGTGTTTTCTATCGGTAAATATGTGTATTTACCGTTAGAGGAGGTACTTGTACCAAACTAGGACACACATGACACCAGTTCTCACATCCAAGGAATCATATCAATGTAACATCAAATAGATCTTACATCAAACAGATCTTAACTAGAAGATAAAGCAATATTTCAAGAAATGCTAATTTGTGGATTAACTAGGAGACACAAAAATACTTTTCTTAGGTACTTGGGACTTCATCTTGCCAAAGAAATTACACATACCAGTTCACAAATTCAGGTACAAACATACACATGCCAGTTCACCAATACAAATTTAGGTACAAACATACACATGCCAGTTCACAAATTCAAGTGCATGTCTGAAACAGCAGTACAAATACACACCTACCTACCAATACAATTAAATACACAAATACTCCCTACACATTCAAGTTCATGTCCCAATTAGCAAAACATGATACACAAATATACAACAATATATAAATACAACAATTCACACATTCGATGTATATTAGAAAAGCCACGTCTGAAATTAACAACAGATCACGATGAGGGCCCAGTGGCCCATACATTTTACATAAAAGAGAACCTTTGCAGGTTGCGACAATGCAACTACCGACTACAAGTTAGACCTGATACATCACAAATCCATTCATCCAAAACAGCAAATGTCTGAACCACATTGGACTTAACCATAGGAGTTCAGTTCGAAGACGCCCGAGGAGCTGGAACTGCCGTCGAGTTTCATTTGTATTGGTGATTTCCTCGGACTCAAACTTGATCAACTCAACTGAACTCAACTCCATTAACAAAAAGAACCTACCTTCCAAGATGTTGTTCTGTGTAGTGATGGTGTAGAATGGCTGTGCAAATGACAACAATTCTTCTCCAAGTAGGTAAGCATTTGGCCACAAGCTGGTTGCATGCAAAAAAATGTAAGATGCTTTCTATAGGTCCTGATTTGAGAAACACGCTGGGCTTAAGGATCTTCTTGACTGAGACAACCAAGATCTCGCCCTTCACGTCCTTCCAGCTCTCGACGGTGATCTTCACCGTTTCTTTCGCCAACAAGCCAATGTAGGCAGCGTACTGCGATGAAGAACCGTGAAATACGTTGCCCCTCATGAGCATCATCCAAGGACCTGCACATATCATAATCATATTGAAAAGAAGACACATCAAAATGAAGGATACAAAAATTGCAGAATAATTTCCATAATCGGATTAGAATAATCTAACAATATTGCCGAAATTTTACGTACATTGCTTGGGATGCCGAAGTCTAGAGGGCGTCGATGGAGGTGCGGAGGTGCAGTGGTCGCATGTAGAGGTGCGCCAGCCGTCCATGGAGCTTACGGGTTAGGACTACGAGCGCCAGATGAACTGTGAGAATGAAAGAGACATACCCGTGTATTTATAGTACTAGATAAGTTCTATCGGTACAAAAACGGCATACCGTTAGTAATTTTATATATATTCTAACGGTATACAAATAAATTACCGATAGAATAAAAACATCTATAGAAGGCGAATGGTTCTATCGGCACAATACATATTACCGATAGGAATCTTTGTACATACTCTGTCGGTATATACGTACATTGCCGATAGAATAATACTAGTTGTAGAATTCGAACAGTTCTAAAATATTTTTGCTATATTCTAACTGTATAAACATTCATTACCGATAGAATAAAATTATTTGAAGACAAACAGTTCTAAGCAATTTTTGATATATTCTAACGGTACAAGAATCCATTACCGATAGAATAAAAATATTTGTAGAAGGCGAACGGTTCTATCGGCACACTACATATTGCCGATAGGAATTTTGAGATATTCTGTCGGTAGACGCATACAGTACCGATAGAATAAGTCTAGTTATAGAAGTCGACCAGTCCTATCGGCGCACAACATTCTCCCGTCAGTACTTATGCATCTCTTCTAACGGCAAATATGTTCATCACCACTAGAGTAAATCATACTGCTTCTTCTATCGGTAAGTTTCTTACAAACCGATACGAAAAATACACCCGTTCGCCTTTTATGACCGCGAGGCACATTTTCTATCGGTTTTCTACTAAATCGCTAATAACCAATAGAATATAGGGGTTAGTAGACTGCATTTCTGTACTAGTGAAAGGTTCCAACCTCCCCTCCATAGTGCTGCAAACTATCCCCATCACTTGGCCCTTCACGCGTTGGGGGATGGACCTCCTAGGTCCCTTCCCCCCAACGCACGGGGGCTACAAGTACGCGGTAGTCGCGGTCGACTATTTTACCAAGTGGGTAGAGGCCGAACGTCTGGCCAGTATCACGTCCCGAGCGGTGCAGCGGTTTTTCTGGAAAAATATCATGTGTCGTTTCGGGGTCCCCCAGGAAATCACTGTCGATAACGGGACCCAATTCGACTCGGCATATTTCTGGGAATTCTGTGAAGGCTTGGGGATCACCATCCACTTCGCCTCGGTAGCTCACCCCCAGAGCAACGGGGCCGTTGAAAGGGTCAACAGCATAATCCTACAGGGGTTACGCCGACGGCTCGAACAAACCGCCTCCAAACGGGGTGCGTGGGCGGAGGAGCTCCCTAGCATCCTCTGTTCCATGCGTACGACCCTGAGTCGGGCGACGGGACACACACCCTTCTCCCTCGTGTACGGGGCCGAGGCGATTCTTCCCACGGAGATTGGCTTCCGGTCGCTGTCGGTTGAGCTCCTCGACGGAGCTACGACCGCAACGTACCAAGCCAACGAGGCAAATCAGCGACTAGAGGTCGACCTCGTCGAAGAGAAACGTGACCAAGCGCTCCTCCGCCACTCCATCTATGAGCGCAAAATGGCGCGCGCATACAACCAGCGCGTCCGCGAGAGAGCTTTCCGCCTCGGGGACCTTGTCCTCAAGCGCGTGACTGAACCCCAAGCCCAGGGCAAGCTCTCCCGCAAATGGGAGGGCCCCTACAAGATCTCAGCGGTCCTGGGCTCGGGGGCTTACAAGCTCTCCAATCTTCAAGAGCAGGAGCTAAAGCACACATGGAACGTACGCTTGCTCCGCAAGTTCTACGTCTAGCCTACGGGCTCGTCCCCTCCCCCGGAGTGATTATGCCAGAGTGGAGGGAGACATTGTACTCACCGTTCCCTCTCCCATCGCAATCTCGCGGGGGGAGGCATTGTATCTCAACTCCTTGTTAATACAATTGGTTTTTCCTAAGCTTGGGCTCACTGCAGGTCCCTACATTATCGTCTCTCACGGCGATACCCTCTCAGTGAGGATGCCCTCCCCGTGAGGAAGTGGGCTGTCACGACCCAAAAAGTCCCTACAATGGGAGTCCCACTCCCGTAGGGCAGCTTACGATCACCCCTCGTGGACTGAGGGTGTAAGCGGCAACCTGGTCTTCAAGGACAGTGGTAACGAGTCAATTTGAGAGACTAGTCGCCCCTCAAACACTCAGACCCATCATCGGGCACATTCTCCTCCGGGAGTCGATTTTCTCCTCAGCGAGATGGAATTCTTGGATATTCTTTCTCAGAGATCTCATTCCCAGCTCCCCATTTTCATGGCGACCGGAGGGTTTTCTCCCGGAGAAATTATCCCCGGGGATTTCGGAGACTTCCTCCCAAAAATTTTATACCCGGCTCCCCGTTCTCACGGCGACCAGAGGATTTCTCACCGGAATTTTCAAATAGTAGTTACCGGAAGTTTATACCTAGCTCCCCGTTCTCACAGCGACTGGAGGATTTCTCATTGGGATTTTAGAAATGTAGTTCCCAGAAGGTTTTGCCCGGCTCCCCGTTCTCACGGCGACCGGAGGATTTCTCACCAGGATTTTTGAAATGTAGTTCCCGGAAGTTTTTGCCCGGCTCCCCGTTCTCACGGCGAGGATTCTCGACAAATAGTTCCTGAAAGTTCTTACCCAGCTTCCCATTTTCACGGAGCGCATGTGTCATACACTTATGCAGGTTTGAGAAATCATTCCCAGAGATAATTACCCGGCTCCCCGTTCTCGCGGTGACCGGGAAATTCCTCACCAGGACCTTTGGAAAATCTTGGAGAATTTTTGCCCGAGCCTTTCACTTTTCCCTCACAGCGCGCGGAGCCACGCTCCAACCCGCTGTGGAGGGGGGGAGGGAGTAACTCGTGCCTGGGGATTGCCCTGTTCAGGACCATCCTTTGAGAATTTGCAAAACAAGTTAACAAGCAAACTTAGCTTTATTGAAATATCTAACCGGAGGACATCGTCCCCCTCCAGTGGGTATCAGCATTAAACACGAGATACAACCCGGAGGGCTCCTACACCTAATAATCCCAGAGGTCCTCTGATAGCTCCCGGGTCAGGTCTCAACACAAGCTTCGTATGCGTCACCTGGCCTCCCGAAGCAGGTTCTCGGGCCAATACTCGTAACCCGCCGGTGGGAGTATTTTAAGTGGTGGAACCCTCCGGGACCCCGGTCGTGGAGGGGACAATTCGGTGCAGTGATTGTCAAAATTGTCCAAGTGCCACTCCGGGAGCCACCGCAACCGAAGTGGCTCCCGGGGAGTGCAATGGTGAAAGTTCCCGGCGCCGTGACTAAGCAAAGCCAAGGCCACCTGGGCCTCGGCCAAATCATGCCTCATCGGGCCCGGAGGCCTCGCCCAGGGGGCGATCCCCCTTGTCACCGGGGTTCCCCCCAGGTTAAGACGCTCAAGCCCCGAAAGCCCTCCCCCGAGAGCCGGCTCCCAGGGGACTTGTCACGAAAAGTTGAGACTTAGCAAAAAAAATTCATTTCTATTGCATCAAAATCTCTTTTGTACAGGTCTCCGGGGCTTCTTCTAAGAAGCTACCGGGAGCAAAAATCCTAAAACAAAAAAGGACATATCTAAAGGCCCTGGGGGGAGGCTCATACTTGTTCATTGGTGTCCTCCCCCCGGGAGGCCTCCACCGGAGCCGTAGTGTCCGCTCTCGGAGGCGCCGATGCCGGGAATCGCACCCGCACGATCCGGTCGTAGAAGCCCCTGGCGAGCTGCTCCACCTCTCGCCAGAGCGGCTCGAAGAACTCGGGAAAGCCCGGGGGATCCGGCCCCTGATCTCTAGGGCGCCGATCCCCCGGTGTTCCACAAGCCCCTCGGCGGCAACCACCACCGGGATCGCCCGGCCCCGTGCTCGAGCATCGGCGGCCTCCGGGATCACAGAGACTTGTGCGTTAAGAAAACGCAGAGCCTCCGCGAGCGTCGCCAGTGCCGCCTCAGAACTGCCCCCCGGGCCGAGGCTCACCCCAAGCCCTTCGAGGGCCGAGCGGACGGAGTGAACCGCGTCTGACACCGCCCGGGCACTGGAGCCCTCGAGCTCCCAGAGGGCATCCTCCTTAGCCCTCGCCCCCCTCCAGAGCCGGTCGTTAGCGTTCTCAGAGGCGTGGAGTTGGGCCCAGACTCGAGCCAACTCCTGGAGTGCATCGTCCCGCTCCTCGAAAAAGGCGGTGGTCTTCCCGTCTGCCTCCTTCAACGCCTTGTCGAAGCGCGCCTCGATGCCCCAGGCAAGGGCCGCCCCCTATGAACACGAAATTTAGTCGAAGCCCGAGAGTTGATAAAATCTTAGAAAAAATGACCCACTGGTTCGAGAACAAACCTGGATGTGGAGCGACTGCAGCTCCCCACAACGGTCGCAAAGCATCCCTTGTGAGACGTACTCCTACACCTTCTGGGTCTAGAGCCCCTCCACGAATCAGAAGACCTCCCCCACGGACAGCAAGGGGTCTCCCTCCCAACGGCTCTGGACCCGTCTGGGCCGGCGGGCCCCCTCACGAAGGTTGCGGGGGTGATGTGGACCAGAGTGGCAGCGGTCGGAGTCCTCGCCGCCGAGGAGGTGGCCAAAGAAGAAGTCGATGAGCTCTTCGAGGGGGTGCCACCCCTGGGAGGGATGAGGAGCCCTTTCCCCTTTCCGGGCCGCGGGGCCCCCAGGACCTCCGTCGCCATGGGAACCTCGTAGACTGAGGGGCTCTCCCCTCGTCCACCCGCCATTCGACGCGCGGAGGGGAAGCCTCCGCGAAACGAACCTCCGGCCTCTCCAGCTCCGGTAGTGCTGGTGCCACCGGGGCCGCGATCGCCGGAGGTGATGAGGGGACGTAATTCGCCGAGTCAGATGCCCCCCAGTCATTGGCCGGCTCCTTCCCCCCAGTCAAGAAGGAGCGCAAACTCTTGCGCCTCCACCGCCCCCCCCCCCCCCCAGAGTTCCCCTCTGGGGGGGTGTAACATCCCAACTTTTGGCTATCTTTTCTGCTCACGAGTCAGCATATCTTCTTTGGAATCCCTGATGTCTCAACCCTATTTTGATCTTAGGTATGCCACTACCTTAACCTAAAAAAAAAAGTTGGCAGCTAAACTTCATCTCCCAGATCATTTTCACCTTTCAGTCCAAAAGTATTTCAGTTTAGTCCTTTTTAGAATTTTCAAAAAGCTAAAGGCTAAAAGTCCCAGATCATCTCCAAATTCAAATCTGATCAAGTGATTATCTTTCTTTCAATTTTCTGAATGTTTTTCCCTTCTGGAAGAACTCAAGAATCTCAACCAAAACCCTAGTTTCAGCCACAGCAAAATGTCAAACCCTAACTACCCTATTTTACCCTCTTTTTGATTTTTGTCGAAACCCTCAGATCTTATCGGATTTTGCCATTTTCCCTACTGGATGAGTCCAAGTATTTTGGTAATACTCATCTGCAAAGTCAGATTGCAAATCAGCCCCTTAGATTTCCAAATTTGCAATCAAGTCCAAAATCCCGAGAAGAACCTTCGCAAATCAGCCCAAACTTTGCAACCAGGCCCCTGTGCCATTTTCGACCACGACCAGTGCAGTTCGACCAGCGCCCCGCCGCTTTCCCTCGCCGCTGAACTCGCCGCCGATGAAGTTTTCCCACGTAGCCACGTAGCCACCACCGCAGCCACGTAGCCACCACCTGCACACAACCGTGCCGCCACCGTGGAGCACCTCACCCACGCTGTGCCGTGATCTTTCCCGCGCGCGCGTGCTCCAGCAGCAGCAAAGCAACGCCACGTTGCGCCCATGCCGAAGCCAGTGATCCCGTCGCCCTGCTCCAGCCAGATTTGCCGTGATTCCCCTCGCCTGGCACAGTCGTTGCCGCGTCCCAACGTCGTCTCAGTCCCGTCTCCGGTGTCAGTCACGCGCATCTGGTTTGATTTGCCTCAACTCCCGAGAGCTCAGCGCCTCGCCTATATAAGCTCCCCCTCGCCCAGCATCTCTTCGCACCACCCCGCAGCTGCAAGCTTCAAGCTTCCACCACCAGAGAGCAGCCAAGTTCCTCAGCGCCGCTGTGAGCGCTTTCTTCTCCGGCGAGCTGCTTTTGAGGCCACCGTCGCCAGCTTCGCCTGTAGCTTCTCACTCCAAACCAAGGCCACCAGTGAGTTACTCTCATCCCCCTCTCCATATCATATCATTTAATTGGCCCCTGGCGAACCTCAACGCCGGCAATCACCGGAAAAGCCCAAATCCCCTGTTTCCTGAATGCTGCCCAATTTGATTCAAATCAGGCCTCGTTCCAGTGGAAGAAATTGTTCACCACACTCCCTTTAGCAAGCTACGAGTTTGGATTTCAAAATTGAGCCAAGATTGTGGCTTTCCCCAATTTGCGCGCCACCAGTGAACTGGTTCTCGTCGCCGAGCTTCTCCGGCCATCCCCCGACCAAATTGTCTTCACCAATAGTTCCCTCACCTCACCCTCTCACTCCCTGAGCAAGCAATCGAGTTCAAAGTCTCTGAATCAAAAACCCCCAATTTACATGTCGTCTTCTCCAGCGCCGGTCGCCGGAATTCCTCACCGGCCGATCTAGCTCTGGTAACTTTGTCCCTTAGATGGATTCCAGTACCCTGAGCAATATTTTCTACTAGCTTGATTTCTAAATCGACCTAAATCAAGAGATACTCCAACGCCAAGATCACTGTCCAGTAGTTCAGTTCATGTCCAGACTACCGTGTTTACTCACCTAATTTGGCCACCCTCCGGCCACTTTCTTCCCTTGAGCCTGTTGAGTGTTTTGTTCCTGTTGCCAAGGCCTAGCCCCCAGACAAAGTTGTGCACCAATTGGAGTCCTGAATCAAAAGTTATGCCATGCCCTAGTTTCTAGCCATGTCCAGCACTATGTCAATGCATGTCCACCAGTGGCATTAGATGATTTAGACCTGTTTCACTTGAGCAATTGAAATGCCACCTTGTCCATTAGATTCCTGGAGTTGTACTCTACAATATTCCCTACTGTCATATCTCCAGAAAACAGACCTAGAACCAATTTAGGGCTATGTCAAGCCATGAGCCGAATGTCAACCCTTCGACATTCAAGTCCTTTTGAGCCTATCTCTTCAATCAACATCAAGTGACCTTGCCCAAACCCTTTCCCCTGCATGCATGATATATTTACGTACTATTTTCTAGTACTTGTATGCTTATGTAGTGTGTATGTGTTGTTTGTATCCGCAGTGGAACTAGACGTTGAAGGAACAAAAGAGATCTTCGAGGATTCATCTGAACAGCTAGACCCATCACTGCAAGGCAAGTCTCAAACCCTTGATCATGTCTAGCCTATTATTTTGAAATGAAGTATGTTAACTGTTTTCAAGTATATGCATGCCTTAGATTCAAATAAGAGTTATGTTTTAATGAAATGATTAGGTATGACCTAAATAACTGTAAAGCCCCTTTTGACATTGAATATCCATGCACCCTTGTCACCCTAGAATATCATGCTTAGGCTATGCTATGCTCGAGATTATATGTTAAATGTTGAATGGTCATATGTGAGAAAAGCATATTCAAAACCCTTTTTTGTGAAAGAAAATATGATTGGAATCGATAGTGAGGATGGTTTGATTGGATGGTGCTGTGTGCGCACTGGGAATGTGAAAGACTCCTCACTAAAGATTCATAAGGACTAGAACCTTGTGTTGTACTTCCATGCGGCATGAAAAACGTACCAACCACTTGCCTGGAATGGGACGGGCGCAACTTAGTAGCTTTCTTTAGTATTAGCTTTTCCCTGCAATGGTCGTCGATCCAGTTTCTTGCGAGAGCTGGTGGGCCGCAGAAGGCCATGAGTGATGTGAGTTCAGAAAAATCATGAGAGGAAAAGGTGGAAAGAAGGAAGACGCCCTATGCCAGATTAAGTTGTGCGCGGCTGTAATCAAGAGAGGCTATGTGTCTTGCGAGAACATAGACCCAGGCTAGGAAGAAAGGCAGTGGGGAGGACCCACAACGGTACTTGAGACTTAACTGTCTATTTATCGGGCAGGGAATTGTTAATGCTAGGACTGTAAACTGTTGTGTCATCTCGGCCTTGTCACATGCGTGAAAGTCGCATGGAGAGGTACCGACTTGAAAGCCGAATGATCGGTGGATTAAGGTGGTACACCTTTGCAAAGTTTAAAAAGTATCGGATACTCTGAGCTCCCAGGTTATGGAGTCTGCGCGCGGTAGATTCTATCCACGTCGATGTAGCACAAGTAGCTTTTGAAAAGTTTTTCACAAAATCTGAATAAAGTGGTGACTCATGAAAGACCGCCACACACAACATTTTCTGAAAATCTAGCTCAGGATTTTTAAAGCCTCGCTTTTGAAAATAAAGACCCTTTTCTTCAAAGCTGTGAGTGAAAATCTATTCTATATACATATATAAAGCCAAAGAGCTATTCTTTGAGAAATTCCCCCTCATCTATATATACTTGCATTCTTATTTGGGACTTGTTGAGAACCATGTGGACAATGTGCTCACCCTTGCTTTTACAAACAAATTTAGAAGAAGGATTCGTTGACCCTGAATCCTACGGACTTGAACCCAATATGGAACAAGAACAAGAAACTAAAGACCCAGCTTGTTAGAGGGTTACGTACCAAGGTGGAGTTCGATGTGGAAAAGGCCCGTGCAACACCGCTACTACTAAAGAAGAAGACTGATGAAGTCCTTTTGCTTATTATTACTGTTTCATTTAGTGCCGACCTTTGTGTCGAAAACTCCTTAATTTTGTATCAACATTTAAGTGCGTTATTTTGGCGCTAAATTATTGTAATGTTGGTCCCTGTGATCAGCACTTGTTTTTAATTACTCGCATTTTTATATAATGCATCTTGTTGTTGTGAGCTGCAATGTGCCATTTCTGAGTGCAACCCACCTGGGCGGTTGCCACCGGATTCCTCAAATGAGGGTCCCACAGGGGGGCGACGTCACCTCTCGTCGGGAAGGCGCTCGCACCCTTCCTGACCCGAGGGCGGCGTCCCGGGCCTTCACAGGTGTGGAACCTAGTGTCGTCGCCAGACTGGGGGCCTTCTGAGCCATGGCACGCTTCGGCTCGGAACCCCCGGCGGCCTCCTTCCCCCTCTTGTGAGAGCCAGGGGTCTGGAGAGGCATCCTCTCCGGTAGCCTCAACCCAAAGGCCTCAGCCACCAAGTTCCGGGAAGGACCCTCCCCGATGACGTGCACGATACGCTCGTGCTCGTCGGTGTAGTACCTCCCAAGGAGGTTCTCCGCCTTCTCCCGGGCAACCGGGTATGGCCGCACTACAAAAGTGAAGAGAGTTAGCAAAATTAACAAAAAAGAAGAAATTCGCCGGGAACTTACGTCGGGTCACCGGCTTTTGCGGGGGCCGCTGCGCTGGACACATTCCGATCCCCCTCCTCCCGTATGAGAAGGGGGAGACTTTCAGTAGCGTCAGCTCCTCGGCGGTGTCCCTCATGGAACGGACGCCCCGCAAGCCAACCACCTAGCTGAGGAGCTTCAGCTCCTCCTCGGTCCACACCGGGGGCTTGGGGGCGGACGACCGGCTATAGGAGGGGGGCTCCGGTGAGTAGGTCACCTCGGCATCCCGAACCTGGAGGTAAAACCATCTCCGGACCCAGTCCCCCCAGTGGTCCCAGGAAGCCGCCACTGGGTACTCCTGCACCCGTGATGGCATGAGTTGAATCATGAGGAGCCGAACGGAGACTTCGGCCCTCCCTTCACTAGATGGGAGCTCCTCGCCGCCGGCTCGTAGAAGTACCGGAACAGCCGGAGCATCGGCTCTGTCCGGTGGCTGTCTTGAACAGCTAGATAAAGAGCCCCATCCGAACGAAGGCGTTCGGTGTCAGGTGGTTGAGCGCCACCCCATATTCCCGGAGGAACTCCCGGAGCAACGGATGCACCGGGAGCCGAAACCCGGCCTCGAGGAAGGCCTCGAAGATGACCACCTCTCCGGGCCTAGGGCGGGGGGCGCCATCCTTCTTGGAGGGGATCCGGATGTCCCCGTCCACGACAACCCCCCGGTCCACGAGGGACTCTAAGTCCCCCGAAGTGAACTCAGAGGCCCAGAGGAAGTCTACGATGACTTCCTCCGGAGGCACCTCCGCGGCCTTGGTGCGGCCCTTGGGACCCATTGTTTTCCCCGATGGCTTAGGCTCTAAGCAGACTTGGGCTTGGGTTTCCAGAGGTTAAGCTTCTGGGAGAGGGCTACCGGGAGAGCTTAGGGCACTGATGGTGTTTGAGGATTGAAGGTTCGAGTGACGTCTCCGGGCCCCTCGAAGCCCCATATATAGGGGTTGAACGTGGCCCCGATGGGTGTTTGAGGATTGAAGGTTCGAGTGACGTCTCCGAGCCCCTCGAAGCCCCATATATAGGGGTCGAACGTGGCCCCGATGGATGCCACGCGGCCCCTCATGGTGGATCCACACCACTCAATTCAAACGGCACGCGCGAATCGAAGGGGCGAACATGGGAAATGATGCATCATCAGTTCGAACCGCGCAAGGTCATTATGGCCAAACGGCGTGCTCCAACCGAGACTAGGGGACTTAATGACCAACGGCGCCGCCATAAACACTTGGCGCAAAGTTCAAAGTGTCGACAAGGCACCGAAAATCCACCCCGGGGGAGATGTTCCCAGTAGTGTGAGCCATCCCCTCCAGGGACTCAAACAGCGTCCCCGGAGGACATGGGGGGCTGCTGTCGGGGGAAATCTCCGCAGGGTCGTCCAGGTAAGAGGCGAGGCTCCCGGTGACCCCTGTCTCGGGCGCCGCCATTCGCCTGGAGGCAAGGCTCCCGGTGACCCCTGCCCCGGGCGCCGCCATTCGCCCAGAGGCAAGGCTCCCGGAAACCCCGGTCCCAGGCGCCGCCATTTGCCCGGGGACAAGGCCCTCGGTGACCGAGTCACGTGAGGATCACGCGAGTAGCACCTTGGGAATTGGCGAGGACACCTGTCAAGCATCTAAGCCCCTTGACCGGAAGAAGGACGCTAGTACCCTTCGATCCAAAGGTTGTAGCCAGGGTAGTTTAGTCTTTTTGCATCTTTTGGGCCTATAAAAGCCCTTGTATCCCTCTCATGTAACTAAGGACAACTCATTTACACCAATACAAAAAATAAAACAGGCGTGCTTAGGAGCCCTCTCTCCCCGAGAGAACTCCCCTAGCCAACTCTAGTTGGGAGCACATCGACAGGACTAGGGTCTCCATTGAGGCCTGAACCTGTATAAATCTTCGTGTCACTTGCTGCGTTTGCCCGACGGGAGAGGACCGGTCGCGTGGTCAGCTCGTGTCGTCTTTTCTTCGCTAGGAACCTCCACCAAACCTGTCGAGGTATTCGTAATACCACGACACGTACTCAATACTCAGAATTAAAAGATTCATATGAAAGTCTGCTCATTAAAGATATTACACATGCTCCATCTATGGTTGATGTAGCCATATCGTGTGATCTAGATGACACTCCTTCTCATGCTATTCCTACTTGTTCTCTTGATATTCCATGTGCTTCAAATGAAACAATTTTAAATGAAAATGATGAACTTAAGGCACAAGTTGAAAAACTTGGAAAAGGTCTAGAAAATTGCTACAAAGGAAAAGTATCTCTAGATCTTATTCTTAGCAAACAAAAGTGCTCATTTAGAAAAGAAGGACTTGGATACTTTCCTAAGAAAGGAAATAAACAAAGTACAAAAACTATTTTTGTAAAAGCATGCAACACATTTTACTTTAAATGCCATGAAACTGGTCATTCGCATTAAGCATGTCCTTTAATGACTCCAAACTATTTTGATACTTGCTACATGCTTCAAAGGTCGAAGAAAGAGTATGCTATAGCAAAGTTTGTTGGTGCACACATGCTAAATAAAAAGAAGAAATCAATTTAGGTGCCCAAAGCTTTGATCGCTAACATCGAAGGACCCAAAAGGGTTTGGGTACCTAAAAAGACTTGATTCTTTTGTTTTTGCAGGTGAACTACAAAACCGGCAGAAAACATTGGGTACTAGACAGCGGATGCTCCAAACACATGACTGATAACAAGAACTTGTTCACCTCATTAGAAGACAACTCGAGCGAAAATCAAAAGATCACCTTTGGCGACAATCGTCAAGGAAATGTGGTAGGCTTGGGTAAAGTTGCGATATCCAATGATCTTTCAATTTCTAATGTTTTATTGGTTGAATCTCTGAATTTTAATTTTCTTTCCGTTGCACAAATTTGTAATTTTGGATTTCGTTGCACATTTTATCCTAAAGAATTGTTAGTTGAAAGTTTAAAAGACAATTCTTTGATTTTCAAAGGCTTTCGTTTTGGAAATCTTTATCTTGTTGATTTTCACTCTAAAGATGCATCTCTTTCAACATGTCTTGTCTCTCAAACCTCAAAAGGTTGGCTATGGCATAGCAGACTGGCACATGTTGGAATGCATCAACTGAAAAAGCTTTTGAAACGTGATTTAGTTGTTGGCTTAAAAGATGTGAATTTTGAAAAGGATAAACCCTGTAGCGCTTGTCAAGCTGGCAAGCAAGTAGCTACTTCACATCCAATTAAGCATGTTCTCTCAACTTGCAAACCTTTGGAACTGCTGCATATGGATTTATTTGGACCTTCTAAGTTCCAAAGTATCGGGGGTAACAACTATGGTTTTGTTATTGTTGATGATTTTACTCGCTACACTTGGGTCTTCTTTATTTCTCAAAAATCTGAAACCCTTGATGTTTTCAAAAGTTTTGCAAAACGTGTTTCGACTGAATTCGAACTTTCCATCAAGAAAATCCGTAGTGATCATGGTGGAGAATTCGTTAATTCAACTTTATTTGATTTTTGTGACTCTTTGGGCATTAAACACGAATTTTCTACTTCTTACACTCCATAGCAAAATGGAGTTGTGGAAAGGAAAATTTGAACACTAATAGAAATGGCAAGAACAATGCTACGTGAGTATGATACTCCTACTCACTTTTGGGCTGAAGCCGTGCATACTGCTTGCTATTCTATTAATCGTCTTTATTTGCATCCTCTTCTGAATTTAACTCGTTATGAACTTCTTATTGGGCGTAAGCCAAATATTTCTTATTTTCAAGTTTTTGGTTGCAAATGCT
This sequence comes from Pharus latifolius, assembly GCA_019359835.1. Classification (NCBI taxonomy): domain Eukaryota; kingdom Viridiplantae; phylum Streptophyta; class Magnoliopsida; order Poales; family Poaceae; genus Pharus; species Pharus latifolius. Next base: position 18,221,220 of record CM033325.1, on the reverse strand, counting down.
ACATCCTTAAGAAAAGGAACTTTTGTGGTAAATTTCAAAGAAGAGTAGATGAAGGCTTTCTAGTCGGATACTCTACCACTAGCAAAGCTTATTGCGTTTTTAATAAAAATACTGGTTGTATTGAAGAATCCTGTGATTTAGAATTTGATGAAACTAATGGCTCACAAAAGGAGCAAGTCTCTCATGAAGTTTCAGGTGAAGATCTTCAAGAAGTCGTGAAGAACATTACCATTGGAGACATCAAACCAAGAGAAGATGATCAAGAAGATGATGAGAACATTGAGAATGATGATCAACATGCATCATCATCTCATATTGATCCTCTAGAACAAGACCAAGAAGAAGCAGCAGAAGATGAAGCACCAAGGCAACATCAAACGATCACCAAGGATCACCCTTTAGATCAAATATTGGGTGATGTCAGTAAGGGTGTTCAAACTCGCTCTCGTATTGCTTCTTTTTGTGAACATCACTCTTTTATATCATCTCTAGAACCCAAACATGTAGATGAAGCTCTAAATGATCCTGATTGGGTTAATGCTATGCATGATGAACTTAATAATTTTTCTAGGAATAAAGTTTGGACTTTAGTAGAAAGACCCAAGGATCATAATGTAATTGGAACAAAATGGGTTTTTAGAAATAAGCAAGATGAAAATGGAGTTGTTATTAGAAATAAAGCTCGTCTTGTTGCACAAGGTTTTACTCAAGTCGAAGGTTTAGACTTTGGTGAAACTTTTGCACCTGTGGCAAGACTTGAAGCTATTCGTATACTTCTTTCTTATGCATCTAGCTTTAATATTAAATTATTTCAAATGGATGTAAAAAGTGCTTTTCTAAATGGTGAGATATCTGAACTTGTTTTTGTAGAACAACCTGTCGGTTTTGAAGATCCTAAATTTCCAAACCAAGTGTTTAAATTGTCTAAAGCTCTCTATGGTCTCAAGCAAGCTCCTCGAGCTTGGTATGAACAACTTAGAGACTTTTGTTTTATCAAAAAGTTTTAAAATTGGAAAGGTTGACACTACACTTTTTATAAAAATGATTGAAAAAGATTTGTTCATTTGTCAGATATATGTTGATGATATTATCTTTGGATCTACTAATGAACATTTTTGTCATGAGTTTGGAGAAATGATGTCTAGGGAATTCGGGATGTCAATGATTGGCGAGCTAAGCTTCTTCCTCGGACTTCAAATCAAGCAACTCAAGAACGTGAAGGACTTGCTCAAGCGCTTTGGGATGGAAGATGCTAAAGCAATCAAAACTCCCATAGCCACAAATGGACATCTCGACATGGACAACAATGGAAATCGGTCGATTCTAAACTCTATAGGTCTATGATCGGTAGCTTGTTATATCTTACTGCATCTAGGCCTGATATCATGTTTAGTATGTGCTTATGTGCTAGATTTCAGTCAGATCCTAAGGAATGTCATTTGATTGCTATCAAAAGAATCCTTAGATATTTGTAATGCTATCCCAACCTAGGTCTTTGGTATCAAAAAAATACAAATTTTGAATTAATTGGTTATTCGGATTCTGATTATGCGGGATGCAAGATTGATAGAAAAAGCACATCAGGTAGCTGTCAGCTTTTGGGGAGATCATAAGTTTCATGGTCATCGAAGAAACAAAATTATGTAGCTGTCTCCACCACTGAAGCGGAGTATGTGTCTGCAGGAAGTTGTTGTGCTCAAATCTTGTGGATGAAGCAGACATTTTTGGATTATGGAATTAAATTTGATAAAGTGCCACTCTTGTGTGATAATGAAAGTACCATTAAAATTGCAAATAATCCTGTTTAATATTCTAGAACTAAGCATATTGAAATTCGGCACAATTTTATAAGAGATCATATGGCAAAAGGAGATATTGTTGTGAGTTATATTAGAACTGATTTGTAACTAGCAGATATTTTCACCAAACCCCTAGACGAAACTAGATTTTGTTTTCTCGGAGGTGAATTGAACATTATTGATATATCAAATGCTAGTTGATCTAAGATAAATGTCTGTTTGTTCCTATCCTCCCGCCTTTTTGTGCTTGATGACAAAGGGGGAGAGATTCTTGAGTTTCTTGCTTTATTAAAGACATTGTTTATGCTTGGGGGAGAGATTGGGGAGAAAGATTCTTGAGATATCTCATGATCTATCATTATAGATTCTCTATCATTATAGGTTCATCAGAGATTGGGGAGAAAGATTCTTGAGATATCTCATGATCTATCATTGTAGATTCTCTATCATTATAGATTCACTCTCAAATCTCAAATGACTCATATGGGTATTTATATATGCATGCATTTAGGGGGAGTTCCTGAATATCTGTTAATTATGCATGTACATAGGCGGAGTCATTTGATTTTATTCATTTAAACACTTGTTGTCATCAATCATCAAAAAGGGGGAGATTGTTGCATCTAGGCCCCTATTATTATGGATTTTGATTATTGATGACATTAAGTGTTTTTGATGTAATCATGTCTTTGAGTTATATGTATGTAGAGACCTAAGAGCTATTTCGCTTAAGGTCGCAGTATTGCCAAAGTCGTAAGCACAAGGTAGGCAAGTAGAAAGCCGCTAAGACCTAAGCTATCTAGAAGATTTTGTAGTTTACTGTGATGCTTCAAAGCAAGGAATAGGCTGTGTGTTAATGCAGCAAGGTCGAGTAGTGGCTTATGCTTCACGACAATGGAGACCACATGAGGAAAATTATCCGACCCATGATTTGGAGTTAGCAGCAGTAGTACATGCTTTAAAGATATGGCGGCATTATCTCATTGGACATAAGTGTGAGATCTTTACAGATCATAAAAGCCTCAAGTATATTTTCACACAGACAGAGCTCAACATGTGTCAACGCCGATGGCTGGAATTGATCAAAGATTATGATCTTAGTATTCAGTACCATCCAGGGAAAGCTAATGTAGTGGCTGATGCCCTAAGCAGAAAAGTTTACAACCTACAAGGAATGGTTATGTTGAAGAACCCTTACCTACAACAAGAGTTGCAGAATCATCAAGTGGAAATAGTACCGCAGGGAACGGTAGCCACTTTAACAATAAAATCTCAACTTGAAGAACAGATAGGAAATTCCCAGCAGAAAGATGAAGAAATTTGTAAGATCAAGAGTCGAATCAAGTTAGGAAAGGCTCAAGGCTTTACTGAAGATAACCAAGGGATTGTATGGTATCGAGGAAGAATCTGTGTACCTCAAAACGCAGATCTTAAGGAAATAATTCTCCATGAAGCACATAAAACTCCATACTCAATACACCCTGGTAACACAAAGATGTATCAAGATTTGAAGACCAGATTCTGGTGGGATAATATGAAAAGAGATATTGCAGAGTATATTGCAAGCTGTGATACATGTCGACGAGTTAAAGCAGAACACCAGAAAATAGCAGGAAAGCTACAACCTCTACCAATACCATTATGGAAATGGGAAGAAATTGGTATGGATTTCATTACAGGATTACCTAAAACTCACGGAGGATATGATTCCATATGGGTTATTGTGGACAGACTTACTAAAGTAGCTCATTTCATACCAGTCAAAAAGATTTATGATGGCAGTAAATTAGCAGAGTTATACATGCAAAGAATAGTGGCACTGCATGGTATTCCTAAGAAGATAGTTTCAGATCGTGGAACACAGTTTACCTCCAAATTTTGGAATAGACTACATGAAACCCTAGGGACCCAGTTGGATTTCAGTACTGCATATCATCCACAGACGGGAGGACAGTCAGAAAGAGTCAACCAAATCCTAGAGGATCTTCTAAGAGCTTGTATACTAGATTATGGAACATCATGGGACAAATGTTTACCATTTGCACAATTTACATATAATAACAGTTATCAAGCTAGTATACAGATGGCACCATTTGAAGCTTTATATGGACGTAAGTGCAGAACTCCATTGCATTGGAATGAGCCAGGAGAACGAAAAGTCATAGGACCAGAGATAGTAGAAGAAGCAGAAGCTCATGTCAGACTCATCAGAGAAAGGTTGAAAACAGCACAATCACGACAAAAGAGTTATGCAGATAAACGACGGAGAGAATTATCATTTGAACCAGGAGATTTTGTGTATCTCAAGGTCACACCATTCAAGGGATTACAAAGATTCCAAGTGAAAGGAAAGTTATCCCCAAGATACATTGGACCATTTAAGATAATCAAGAGGAAGGGAGAAGTATCATATAAATTGGAATTACCTGTGAGATTAGCAGGAGTGCATGATGTGTTTCACGTCTCTCAGCTCCGGAAATGTTTGAAGGAACCTACTAACCAGATAGATGTACAAGATGTGCCATTACAGAAGAATCTCACTTATCTTGAGCACCCAATCAGAATCCTAGCCACTGATGAACGTCAGCTCAGAAGGAAGAAAATCAAATTGTGTAAAGTTCAATGGAAAAATCATTCAGAGCAAGAGGCTACTTGGGAGAAGGAAGAAGATCTTAAGCAAACCTATCCTTATCTTTTCCTGTCTTAGGTAAATCTCGGGGCGAGATTTCTTTAAGGAGGGTAGATCTGTAACACCCTGAGTTAGGGGTGAAAATTTCCTTTTTCATAAATAGCATGCATGCATGTATCTGTAGTAATAGCCAGATCAGTTTCTATCTCAAGCCCTAAAATCTCCAAAATCTAACCTGTGACCTCAAATCAAGATCAGATTATTCAGATATGATCTATCAGTTACTTTGAACTTAAAAGTCTTCAGAACCTAGATCCAATTCTAACTCTAACTCCCAGAATTATCAACTTCTTCTGTTTTCGAAAACAGAAATACCTTATATTACCCAAATACCCTAAGTTTCAGAAATACAGATTTAATCCGAATCTTGACCAAGTTCAGACTAGACTATTCCTGGAATATGATCATGGGTATGTCAATACCTTAATCTAAAAAGTTGACAGCCAGATTTCACCATCTAGACACTTTTCACAAATCAGTCCAAGAGTTATCGCAAATTAGTCCTTATCTGATATCTGAAAACCCAAAAAGGCTAGAACCTCCAGATTAACTCCAAATTCAGAATTTCTTCGGCAAATCTTCTCAAAATGCTATTTGCCACAAGTCTCTCTTCTGTGCAGATATCAAAATCGAACCCTAAATGCCAGAATTCGAAATCGACAAAACTTAAACCTTATTTTACCCTAAATTACCCTATTTTCAGTTTGTATCAAAAACTATTCAAATGTGTCAAATTTTATCAATTATCTTTGCCAAATACCTTGTTGAATATAATCTACCAGATTAGTGAAATCAATTTCAGTTTAAACTTACCAAATCTCCAGATTTACATTTCAGTCCAAAACTCAAAGAATTAAAACTGCAGTTCAGTCCATTTTCGACCAGGCCAACTGCTGTACACGACCAGAAGCCTTGCCGTGTTTCCTTGCGCCGTGCACGCTCGCCGCCGGCCAAGCTTCGCCGCACTTGTGACCGTGCATGCTGTTGCGCACGTGTCCTCGCCTCAGCCGTCACCGTGGCAGCGCCGCTGCAACGTCGACGACCAGCGCCTGCTTCCCCGCGCGACCAACAGTGATTGCTGTCAGCATCTTCTTGCCACGTCGCTTGCCTTGCCAGCCGTTGTCGCCACCGCTTTGCACCGCCCGACACGATTGAGTCCCAATGTAGCAACAGTTTTGCCTCGCCAGTGCGTAGTCGCGTCACCGTTCACCGTTGCTACATCTGTGCCCGGCAACTCATATCAACTGACATCAAATTCAATGCTATTACTTCCTTGCAAGCTACGCCCACTGCTCTATATAAACAGCCATACCTTGTGTCACTTCCTCATCACCAGAACTTAGCCAGATTTACAAATTTCTTCGCTGTCGTCGTCTTCTCCGGCGAGTCCAGCAAGAGGCTTCACGGTGACAGCCTCAACCGCAGCACCTCCTGCCAAATTAACAGCATCTGTGAGTTCCCCTCGTCTCCCTCATCGTGCTGTACCATCTAATTGGATTACCTTGCACCTTATCGCCGGTGATCGCCGGGATTGCTAAATGCCCTGTTCCGGCAATGTAGCTCGAATTACTCCAAATTAGCTTTCGTATCTGTAATCAAAATTTATCAGTAAGCCAAATCAAGCAAGCCTGTGAAGTTGGATTTCGAAATTAAGCAAGAATCGAACCTTTTCCCTAAACCGAGCTTCACCAGAAAACCGGCGATCGTCGCCAGGCTTCTCCAGTGATCCTCCGGCCCATCTAATTGTACCAGAAGCTTTCCTATACCTCCTAGATGCTCTCCAAGCAAGGAATTAAGTTCTTGTTGCCTGTAGCAGAAACCCCCAATCAACAGTGCTTCTTCTCCGGCGCCGATGACCGGAAAAGTGTTCCCGGCAATTTCAGCCCAAATCACCTTGTCATTTAGATGTGCCTTAGCCTCCTGAGCATTTTTGTCTTCTAGCCCGACACCTAGATCGGCCTAGATTGGAAGTTATAGCTTTGCCAAGTTTATGTCCAGAACTGATCTAGTGCAGCCAGTTCATCTCTGTTCATCATCAAATTTCTTGCTTTCCAGCTATTTCTTGCCCTAGATCCTGTTGACTTAATTGTTCCTGTTACTCAAGCCTACCTCCCAGACAAAGTGGTGCATCATTTGGAGCTCCAGATCAAAAGTTATGCTAAGCCCTAGTTTTTGGCATTGTCAGCTCTATGCCAGAGCTTGTCAGCCAGTGGCATTGACCTTGTTTACCCACTTCTGGTTGTGCAATTTGAAATCCACTTTGTCCACTGAATTTGTAGAGTTGTGATCTACATTTTCTTCTACTACCACAACTTGAGATAAGCACCCTAGCTTTTCTTAAAGCTATGTCCAAGCTTTGATCCGAATGTCGATCTGTTGACATTCGCTGTTTTGATTAAACCAACCACAAAATTGTTATCCCTATTGCAAACCTGAAACCCTAAGATTATCTAATCACCATCCTTAGCCCAAATTCCTTGAAACCCTAGAATCTCGACTCAGTTCAGTTTGCAGTTCAAATTATCTCCGGTTTAGTTCAATCATTCTTGTTAAGCATTTCTGCATATAAGTCTTAAAACATTTTAAATATTATAAGTAATTATTGTGTGTTTGTTTGTCGTCGAGCAGATTCAGAAGCTGACTTTGAAGATTTTGCTGTTGACCCGTCATCGACTGCTGTATTTTACGACGCGGAAGGCAAGTCATATCCTTGGTCATCTTGAACCTATATTTTAAATGTTGCTATAATATAACCTTGAATATAGGCAATATTGCATGTGAAAGATTGAGAATGGTTGATTTATGAATTGGCAGTACTAGACTGGTTATCTGTGAAATGTGAAATAAACAAGTTTTGAGCCATGAACTATTATATGTATTTATATACTTATATTCATGAAATAAAACCCCTAGCTGTGACCAGAAAAATGGTGTGGATGGCTGTAGCACTGGAGGTGCTAGACTGCAAAGGAATGCAGGCACTGAAGGTGCAGGGTTGTGGATGGTCTGGTCACTGGCATATAAGGACTAGAACCTTGTGTTGTGCGTCTAGTGGCATGAACAACGTGCTAACCGCAAGCCTGGTATGGGACAGGCCTGAACAAGTAATTATGTGGATCGCACATGAAACCCCTGCATGAGATGTGTAGTGATGCACGATAAACACGGAGCGCGGCTCCCACACATATCACTGAAGGTGATCAAGCACGCTGACCCAGTAATGGGAATAAGCAAAGGGGTGGAGGTTTGGATACAACCTGCCACAACTGTGCCTCGCTGAGAGCCACAGGGCCGGGGGTGAATTGTGAGTAAAACATAACAAAAGTTCTTGTTATTTCCACCTTGCCGCTCACAGTATGAAGTGAGTCAGGGGTCCAATCATTTTGTTATGATAGGAAAGGTTTGAAAGTGGAATATCTTGCGGGTAAATTGGTACCTCTCTGCAGAGTTAAAAACGTATTCGAATACTCCGAGCTCCCGGGTTTATAGGAGTCTACTGCGGTGGATTAATTCCACGGGGTGTGACACAAATACTATTTTCTAAATAAAATATGTTTAATCAAGATTACCCAAATGACATGTGTTGTCATGATAAGGAGTGCTGCCGTGGGCTGTCGTGTGTCGACGTGTCGCGGTAGTGCTATAACCTAGTGAACATGAATGATGATATATATTATGAAAAGTGCTGCCATAAGATGAGATGAGAAAGGAAAAGATTATTTTACAAATATCCATAATTCTTGACTAGTCTAGGTTCATATCATCACTACTATATGTATCTACTCTTACCTATGACTTGCTGAGTACGTAAGTGCTCACCCTTGCAACTTTCAACTCAATAGATGGAGCTTACCTTGATCAAGATGATGGCACGGAGTACTACGTGGATCCAGAAGGAGGAGAATCAGTTCCGCCAGAACCCTGAAGTGTGTTGTTCTGCCGTCAACTTCTTTTGTGGGAGGGTCACCTATCTTCTGCTGCGTAGTTAAATATTTTGCTAAACCCTGAATGCCTTGTAGGCATTGTAATCCTCTTTATGTAATATTAAGGCCAGCAGGCCACACTGCTTAATATTTTGTGAGTACTCTGTTGCAATGTAATATACTCCTGTGTTTGACTCATCCTGGGAAGTCAAAGGTTTGTGGTTTGGGACTAGCTGCAGCGAGCTAGGTCTCTACAGGAGTAGTCGTTGTCCCAGTTTCGGGGCGCGACATGAACGCCCTCACCTAGACGGTTTGGTGGTGTGGCCGTTGACCTCTCTTGTTCAGAGATTGTCGAAGAGGCTCGGCGTGTTTGTAAAAGGCATCGGTGCTCACCTTTTCGGAGTGGACAAGGAGCAACCACTAGTGAGATATATCCTTCGTGGATATTGAAGCAAGACTCAATTCACTTAAGTGCTTCAACGAGGATTAGGGGAGACCGGGCGTGTCTCCGAGACCTCGGGAAAAATCTTGTGTTCGTTCTCTCTATGTTTTTTTTATATATTGAATTGCAATTTGGTTCTTCTATTTGCAAAATTTGTTTTTATTTAAACTTTTTAAAGCCTCCTATTCATCCCCCTCTAGTCGGCACTCTTGATCCTACAGAAGGAACTATAAGCTGGATATATGATCCAAGGCTGTAATAATATTCGATGATCTAAACTAGACCTATTACAAGGTATTTATATTCCAATCGTATGAGTACGTATCAGACTCAATAACCTAAACATATTAGACTCATATAGCTAACTAACCCTAAACAGATAAGCTTCGTTATACATATTCGGATCGAATTACAATTTTGTCCAGAGTTCGAATACTTCCCAAGGTCGCAAACATTTCCAAAGTCACAAACCTTTTCGTGGTCTCGAATCCATTTCAAATTCGACCTAAGCTCCTCCCGGATCAGCCTCAGCTAGGTCTTAAGGATGATAAGAAGGAGGATTCTAGCAAGAAACCGGAATCATCATCAGGCGGAAAATCAAAGAAGTCCAAGAAAAACTGGACTGGACAATACTGGGAAGTCGCCGTGGTAGAGAAACCACCACCAGGAAAAGGTAACAAGTTTCCATTTAAAATAAAACCTCTTCTGGTGGCCGCGATAGCGACCAGTCAGGAAAACAAACTAACCCGCAGGGAAACAAGAAGTGGTGTCCGTTCCACAATTCTTCGGGACACGATCTCAAAACTACCGGAATTGGTTGAAGCAATTGGATGACTTCTACCAAGGGATTAGACCGATGCCGACCTTGCCGCAAAAAGATCAGGCCTGCGGGATGTCGAGCCCGAAACTGGGAATACGACTACTCCCGTGGAGACCTAGCTTGCTGTAGCTAGTCCCATATATGCATACCTTTGACTGCCCAAGATAAGTCAAGCACAGGAATATATTCACATTGCAGCAGAAAAACTTATAAAATATTTAAGCAGTGTGGCCTGCTGGCCTTAATATTACATAAAGAGATTAAAATACCTTCGCAGCATACATGGTTTAGCAAAATAACATATACACAGCAGAAGATAGGTGACCCTCCCACAATGAGAAGTTGACGGCAGAACAACACATCAGGGATCTGGCGGAACTGGCTCTCCTTCTTCTGGATCCAAGAAGTTCTCCACGCCTTCATCTCGATCATGGAACGCTCCATCTACTGATTTGTAGGTTGCAAGGGTGAGCACTTACGTACTCAGCAAGTCATAGGTAAGAGTAGATACATATAGTAGTATTGTTATGAACCTAGACTAGTCAAGAATTATGGATGTTTGTAAAATAATCTTTTCTTTCATATCTCATCTCATCTCATGGCAGCACTTTTCAAAACATAGCATCGCTATTCATGTTCACTAAATTATAGCACTACCGCGACACGTCGACACATGACAGCCCACGGCAGCACCCCTTATCATGACAACACATGTCATTTGGGTAATCTTGACTTATCAAATTTTATTTAGAAAACATACTTATGCCACACCCCGTGGATTTAATCCACCGCAGCAGACTCCTATAAACCCGGGAGCTCGGAGTATTCGAATACGTTTTGAACTCTGCAGAAAGGTATCAATTTACCGCAAGATATTCCACTTTCAAGCCCATCCTATCAATATGATTAGACCCTTCCTCACAACCATGTGTGAGTGGCAAGGTGGAGATAACAAGAACTTTTGTTATGTTTTACTCACAATTCACCCCTGACCCTGTGGGTCTCTCGCGAACCACAGTTGTGGTGGGATATACCACCACCCCTAAGTCTCTTCCCATTACTGGGTCAACGTGCATGATTATATTACGTGGAGGAGCCGCATTCTGTGAAATTAGTTTATTGTTTTCCATCTCATGCAGGGGTTTCATGTGCGATCCGCATAAGTACTTGTTCAGGCCTGTCCCTTGCGGTTAGCACATTGGTCATGCCACTAGACGCACAATACAAGGTTCTAGTCCTTATATGCCAGTGACCAGACTATCCACAAACCTTGCACCTTCAATGCCTGCTATCCTTTGCAGTTAAGCACCTCCAGTGCTACCGCCATACCATACCAAAATTCTAGTCATAGCTAGGGGTTTTATTTCATGAATATACATAAGTACATATAAAATAGCTCATGGCTCACTATTTGATCATCTCACATTTCACAGACATCCAGTCTAGTACTGCCAATTCATAATTCAACAATTCTCATTCTTTCACATGCAATATTACTTATATTCAAGGTCATATCATAGCAACTCATAAAATATAGTGTCGTGGTATTAAGAATACCCCGGCAGGTTTTGAAGACGATCCTAGCGGAGATCACGCAGCGCGGGTTGACCGGATGACCGGTCCTCCCCCGCCGGACAAACACAAGAGTTAACACGTGGATTTATACAGGTTCGGGTCCCGGTGGGGGCCCTAGTCCTGTTGACGCGCTCCCGACCGGAGTCGGCTGGGGAGGCTCTCTCTGGGGGAGAGGCTTCCGGAGCACGTCTGTGAGATTAGCTATTCCAAATAATAATGAACCGATCCTTTACAACAGAGGGGTACAAGGGCTATTTATAGCCCCAAAAAGAAGCAAAAAACCTAAACTACCCCGGGAGCCACCGTCGGATTGAAGGGTACGACCGTCCTTCTCCCGGTCAAACGTCTCGGATGCTTGACAGGTGGTCGCTGATTCCCGAGGCGTCCCTCGCGTGACCTGCACGTGATAAACAAACAGGGATTTTACCTTTTAGAAGGGCGGTGACGTCCGGGACCTCTTCCGGAGAGTAGGGTCCCGGGAGCCCAAAAGGCGGCGCCCGGGACATGCCCGGGGGGCATGGTCCCGGGGGCCAAATGGCGGCGCCCGGGACATGCCCGGGGGGCACGGTCCCGGGAGCCTAAAAGGCGGCGCCCGGGGCAGCCACCGGAGGCCACTGTCCCCGGGCACATGGCGGCGCCCGGGCCATGCCCGGGGGGGCACGGTCCCGGGGACCAAATGGTGGCGCCCGGGACATGCCCGGGGGGCACGGTCCCGGGGGCCAAATGGCGGCGCCCGGGACATGCCCGGGGGGCACGGTCCCGGGAGCCTAAAAGGCGGCGCCCGGGGCAGGCACCGGAGGCCACTGTCCCCGGCCAAATGGCGGCGCCCGGGACATGCCCGGGGGGCACGGTCCCGGGGGCCTAAAAGGCGGCGCCCGGGGCAGGCACCGGAGGCCACTGTCCCCGGCCACATGGCGGCGCCCGGGACATGCCCGGGGGGCACGGTCCCGGGGGCCAAATGGCGGCGCCCGGGGCAGGCACCGGGGGCCACTGTCCCCGGCCACATGGCGGCGCCCGGGACATCCCCGGGGGGCACGGTCCCGGGGGCCAAACGGCGGCGCCCGGGACAGGCACCGGCGGCCACTGTCCCTGGGCACATGGCGGCGCCCGGGACATGCCCAGGGGGCACGGTCCCGGGGGCCAAATGGCGGCGCCCGGGACATGCCCCGGAGGCACGGTCCCGGGCGCCTAAAAGGCGGCGCCCGGGGCGGGCACCGGAGGCCACTGTCCCCGGGCAATCATGAACTTACCTGGACTTGACCGCGTGGAGATTTCCCCCAACAGCAGCCCCCCATGCCCTCAGGGGACGAAGCTTGAGCCCCCGGAGGGAATGGTTACGGTACCGGGAAAATCTCCGGACGAGAACTCCGGACGAAAATCACCGGAGCCCCGGCGACGCTTCGGTTTCTGTGTCGGGCGCTTTATGGCCGCGCCGTTTTCGCAATAAATGCACGCGCGGTTCGAACCGGCGGCTCGATTTACGCGCCTGTCCCTTCGTTTCCCGCGTACGGTTTGAATTTCAGTGGTCCAGATTGCCCCGAGGGGGCCACGTGGCGCGCATCTAGATCACGGCCAGCCTCTATAAATAGGGCCCTAGGGGGCCCCGGAAGCTCATTCCAAATCTTCAACTCCAGCTTCAGCTCTCCCGGTAGCGCTCTTCCGGTAGTTTCTCCGGTAGCCTTCTCCGGTAGCGAGCGTCCGGGAGTCGTTGACAGCCACCTGAAAACTTAGCCACCGAAAAACAAAGAACTCACCTAATGGCGCCCAAAGGTCGAGCGAAGACCACGGAGGTGCCCCCGGAGGAAATCCCCGTGGATTTCCTTTGGGCCTCCGAGTTCTCGGCCTCGGACGCGGAGTCCTTGGTCAAGAAGGGCGTCGTCGAAGAGGGGGACATCCAGGTCCCCCTAAACAAGGACGGAGCCCCCCGCCCCAGGCCCGGAGAGGTCGTGGCCTTCGAGGCCTTCCTCGAGGCGGGGCTCCGGCTCCCGGTGCACCCGATGCTCCGGGAGTTCCTCAAAGAGTACGGGGTGGCTCTCAACCACCTCACTCCGAACGCGCTCGTCCGTATGGGCCTTTTTATATGGCTCTACGAGACAGCGACCGGGCGGGAGCCCACCCTCCGCGCCTTCCGGTACTTCTATGAACCGGCGGTGCGGAGCTCCCACCTGGTGAAGGGAGGACCGAAGTCCCCCTTCGGCTCGGTGATGGTCCAAATGCTGCCCTCCCGGGTGGCGGACTTCCCGGCGGCGGCCTCCCGGGACCACTGGGGGGACTGGCTCCGGAGGTGGTTCTACCTCCGGGTCCGGGACGAGGCGGTGGTCTACGCCCCAGAGCCTCCCACCTACAGCCGATCATCCGCACCGAAGCCGCCGGTGTGGACGGACGAGGAGTTCGAGCTCCTCGGGAAGGTGGTGTTGGCGAAGAAGGCCCGCTCAATGCGGGACGCCGCGGAGGAGCTGGTGCTCCTGCGGCTTTCCCCCTTCTCACGCGGGGAAAGGGGGATCGGCATGGGCCCGGAGCAGCGGCCTCCGGTCAAGCCGGTGACGCGGCGTAAGTCCCCTGCATTTTTGTACTTGCAGTTTTTTATGAGAAATTGACTAACTTTTTACCTCTTGCAGTGCGCCCGTACCCGGCGGCGAGGGACAAGGCGGAGCACCTCCTGGGGAGGTACTTCGCCGACGAACACGAGCGCATCGTGCGCCTCGTGGGGGAGGGGCCTCCCTGGAACTTGGTGGCCGAGGCCTACGGGCTCAGGCTTCCGGAGAGGAAGCCCCTTCCCACCCCCGGGTCTCATAAACGGGGGAAGGACGCGGCCGGGGGCTCGGAGCCCAAAAAGCCCCGGGTTCAGAAGACCCCAGCTCCGGCGACGGTGCCAGCGACGACGCCGGTGAGGGCCCGGGACGCAGCTCCCGGAGCCGAACATGCCCGGGCGGCGCCCCGGGCAGAGGCGACGCCTCCGCCCCCGGAGGCCCCCGTCGAGGCCCGGGGGAAGGAGGTTGTTGTCGATGGGGCGGGGTCCGATTCGGCGGACTACGCCCCGTCGCCAGTTCGCGTGACGCTCCTCTCGCCTCTCCCGGCGGCATTGGCGCCGGAGAGGCTAGAAGTGAGGTTTTCGGGGGCGGCGCCCCCGCGCCTCTGGCCGGTGGATGAGGAGGGGAGGAGCCCCTCAGTCTTCGAGGTCCCCCCGGAGCAGGAGGCTCCGAGGGCCCTCCGGCCTGGGGCGGGGAAAGGCCCAATGATCCCCCCCCGGGCGGAGATCCCCGCCCAACCTTCGTCTTCGTCTTCGGAGGAAACTTCGTCGACGAAGACACCGGCGACGCCGGCCGTGCTCCCGGATTCGGAGGTCCGGGGGCCCTCTCCCGGCCGCGACAGGAGGGCCGGGCAGGACACCTCCCTATTTCCTGCGGGGGAGGTGGCCCGCTACGCGGAGGGCCTGCACAACCGGAAGGTGCAGGCCTTCGTAGCAGGAGGGACGCTCCACGAGCGTTTTGAGGGGCTCGAGTCCCTCGGAGCCCAGGTAACTCGAGCTCTCCACTCTTCGGCTTTTTTCCTGCACTTAAGATTTTTCTAACTCTTTATGCATTTTGTAGGTAGCGACTGTTACCTGGGGCCTTGAGCAGCGGGTCACCCGGCTGCTCAAGGAGGCGGAGAGCCGGGCCTCGGCCTGCGTCGAGCAGCGGGAGGCGGCCATCCGAGAGCGGGACGAAGCTCTTGATGAGCTGTCCCGGGCCCGGGCGCAGGTGCACCTTTCGGAGGGCGCCTACATCCGCCTCCGAGAGGAGGCCAAGGTGCGGGAGAAGGCGCTCCGGGAGCTCGAGAGCTCCAGCGTCCGGGCGCTGTCGGACGCGGGCCGCTCCGTCCGCTCAGCCTTGGAAAGCCTTGGCGTCAGCCTGGGCTCCAGGAGCGGCCCGGAGGTGCCCCCGGCGACCCTCGCGGAGGTTGTGCGTTTTCTTAACGCACAAGTCTCTGCCATCCCGAAGGCTGCGGACGTCCGGGCACGGGGCCGAGCGATCCCCGTCATCGCAGCCGCCGCGGGGCTCGTTGACTACCGTAGGGTCGGCGCCCGGGCGATTGGGGGGCGCATCCCCCGGGTTTTCCCGGAGGCCTTCGAGCCAACGCGCCGGGAGGTGGAGCTGCTGGCGGAGGGGTTCTACGACCGGATCATCCGGACGTGGTTCCTGACACCGGCGCCTCCGGCCGCGGATGTCCCTGCCCCGGCCACGGAGGAAGCTTCCCGGGGGGAGGACCCCAATGCCAAAGTATGAGCCTCCCCCGGGTCTTTAGCTAGGACCCCTTTTTATTTTTAGACATTTTGATTCTGGTAGCTTCTTAGGAGAAGCCCCGGGCACTTGTACACAAACATTTTGCAATGAAATATATTAGAAATTTTTCTAAGTCTTTGCAATAAAATGTTACCAGGGTTCCCGGGGGGTTGCTCCCGAGCAACGGTCCGGGAGAGACTCTCCGGGGGACGCCCAAGCGGCTTTGATTTTGCTGAGCCTTGTCTCCGGGAGGCGCGACGGCGGTATTGCCCGGGAGCCCGTCCGGTTGAGGTGGCGCCCGGAATGGCACTTGGATAATTTTGACAACAGTCGTGCTGAATTAACTCCCCCGCGCCCGAAGACCCAGATGATACCTCCTCTCCGGATACTTCCGCCGGCTGGGTACGAGTTTTGGCCCGAGGGCGTACTTCGGGACTCTCAGCGTCGCGTCCGGGCGCTGTACCGAGACTTGGCCCGGGAGCTGAGGGAGCGCCTCCGGGAGCTTTAGGCGTAGGGGCTTTAGGCTCGTAGAAAATCCCCCGAGTTAGGACCCGGGTTGTATCATTTCTGAAACCCACCGGAGGGGGAAGATGTCCTCCGGGTTAACTGATCAATAAAGCACGTTGTTGTTGTTTCCTTTTATTGCGCCTCTTTATTTTCTTCTTGGATGGTCTGGACGACTCATCTTAACAAGGATGAGCTAAGTTTCTTCGTGGGTGACCCGGGGGCCCCCTGTCCCCCCCCCGCCCGCCCACAGCGGGCCGGAGGAGGCCTCCGCGCGCTGTGGGGGTAACAGGGTCCCCGGAGGGAGCGTAACCTGTAGGAGAAATATTTTCTAAGTTAGAAAATTTTAAAGCGAGGTTTTCAAGGAGAAGACCTTCCGGGAGATAATCATCCGGTCGCAGTGAGAACGGGGAGCCGGGAATAAGGTCTCCGGGAGGCATTCATCCGGTCGCCGTGAAAACGGGGAGCCGGGAATAACGTCGACTCCCGGAGGAGGAAGATGGATCCAAATAAGCCGCAAGGGGCTGATCTTCCGGTCGCCGTGAAAACGGGGAGCCGGGAATAACGTCGACTCCCGGAGGAGGAAGATACATCCAATCAAGCCGCAAGGGGCTGATCTTCCGGTCGTCGTGAGAACAGGGAGCCGGGAATAACGTCGACTCCCGGAGGAGGAAGATAATCCGGAAAGCCATTAGACGTCCCGCTGAGGAGAGCATCTACTCCCGGAGGAGGAAGCGCCCGAAGACGGGACTTGAGTGTTTGGGTAGGGGACTAATCTCCCAAAGTGACTCGTTACCACGGCCACTGTGACCGGGTTGCCGCTTACACCCTCAGTCCACGAGGGCTGATCGTAAGCCGCCCTACGGGAGTGCAGGCTCCGTTGTAGGGACTTGTTGGGCTGGCCCACTTCCTCGCGGGGAGGGCGCCCTACGGGAGTGCAGGCTCCGTTGTAGGGACTTGTTGGGGCTAGCCCACTTCCTCGCGGGGAGGGCATCCTCACGAGGAGGGCATCCTCGCGGGGAGGGCATCGCCGCTAGGGGCGGTAATGAGAAAGACCTGCAATGAGACAGTTTACAAAGCAAGACCTATGTATTGCTAATGAAATGAAGTACAGGGTCTCCCCCTGCGAAGCCGCGAAAGGGGAGAAAAAACAGCGTCCCTCCTGCCCCTCCGGCGTGAACGCCCCGGGGGAGGGGACATGCCCGTGAGGCTAAACATAGAACTTGCGAAGTAAACGCAAGTTCCACGTGTGCTTCAGCTCCTGCTCTTGAAGGTCGGAGAGCTTGTAAGGGGTTCCTGAAAGGGGGGAGCCCTGATGACCACGACCGGAACTGGGAAGGGGGCAGGCCCTGTAACACCCGGAACCGGCGAGGGGGGAGCCCCCAAAGCGACGACCGGGACCGGGAAGGGGGAAGCCCCTGTGGCGAAGACCGGAATCGAAGTGGAGGGGGCCCCAGTGGCCTCGACTGGAACCGGGAAGGGGGCAGGCCCTGTAACACCCGGAACCGGCGAGGGGGGAGCCCCGGTGGCGGCGTCCGGAACCGGGGAGCCCATGCGAGGGGAAGTCCGCTGCGGCACGGGGGCTGCTCTATCGACCGCCCCCGGTGCGGTAAACGCAACGCGGGGGGTGGGACTGGCTCCCGGCGCAGGGTAAGCCCCCGGCAAGAAGTGGGCTCCCAGCCCCGGGATCAGGCCGGGGACGGGGTACCCCCTTGGTGCCATCGAAGTGCCTCTGCATCTTTTGCATCTGCAAATAAAAGACTAGAATTTGCGTTACGGCACAGGTAAGGCCCGTGCTTTTGGTGAAATATGGGCTGAGAATCTTCCTTCAGTTGGAGGCGTCGGATCCCCGGGGAACGCACGTGGTGCGACCTGAGGAGCAAAGCCTCGTACTTGGCGGCACTGCTGGCCCCGGGGACAGCAGGTCCTTCCGGAGGCCCCCTTCCGGACGCGGTTTGAGGGGGGGGCCTCCCGGGGGGTATTGCCGCGACGTCTGGTTCCAGGGAGGAGGCCTCCCCCCTGGGCGCCTCAATAATGTTGACGCTTCCGATCGTGGCGGCCGCGCGCTCATACAGGGCACGGGCCATGTCTTGGTCTCCCCGGACGTTGATCACGCCATGCGGCCCGGGGATCTTCATGCAGAGGTAGTTTTGATGGATGGCAGCCCCCAGCCGGTTGATGGTGGTCCTCCCCATAATCACGTTGTAGGAGGAGGGGAGGTCCACTACGTCGAAGCGGACCAGCTCGGTCCGGTAGTTCTCCGGGGCGCCGAAGGTCACAGGAAGATCTACCTTGCCCACGGGGTGGATCGCCTTCCCCGGGACAAAACCTTGTAGGGGCCCGGCGGCGGGCTGCAGGAGCTTCTCATCCACCTGCATCTCTTTGAAAGCCTTCAGGAATAGGACGTCGGCGGAGCTCCCACTGTCCACAAGGATCCGTGCCAGGTGACAGTTGTAGATTGTCGCGGAGACAATGAGCGCGTCGTCGTGGGGGAAGCGAACCCCCCGCGCGTCTTCTGCCGTGAAGGTGAGGGGGACGTCCGACCACTTCGGTGGCGGGGACGTGTGTAGCACCCCCACAACCTTAACTTCACGTGCGTACTCCTTACGCTGGCGCTTGGAGTCCCGCCCGGAGGCAGACCCTCCCACGATGACGTTGATGCGGCGCTGAGAGGTCTGGAAGGGGAGAGCTTCTGAAGGCTCCCCCTCCTGTGCCTGCTCACCCCCCGCGGGAGCGGGAAGGGCCGGAACAGCTGGCCGAGGGAGCAAGGAGGCCGGAGTCTCCCCCCCCCTGCCCGCGCTGGTCGAGGAATGCCGCGAAGTGCTGCAGTAGTTGGTCGCAGTCTCGGGTAGCGTGGGTACTGGACCCGTGGAACCTGCACCACGGTCCTTCCCGCCTTCTCCCCACGGGGCCTTCCCGGCCGTGCGAAGACTGTCCTCCCCCATGGCCTTTCGGCTTGGGGAAGGGACGGTTGCCCCTCGGGGGGTCGCGCGAGCCACCTCCGCCCTCGAGGACAAAAGTGTCCCGAGACCGTGGCTCGTTATGCCCCCCTTGTCTGGGGAGTTTGGGGGGATCCCTGGCCCCCCGGTCAACGGGGGCAGGAGCCCCCTGGGTCTTCTTCCAGATATCGTCTTCCTCCGCCCGAGCGTACTTTTCGAGCACGTTGAAGAGCTCGTCGGCGGAAGAGGGGCAGCTCCGGGAGAGCCTTCGGTGGAGCTCCCCCGGGAGGATGCCGCTTTTGCAGGCTTCGATGACCGTAGAGTCGGGGACGTGGGCCACTTTGCTCTTCACCTGGGCAAAGCGCTTGAAGAAGCTTCTGATGGTCTCCCCAGTCCTCTGCCGGACAGTATACAGCTGCGAGGAGTCCAGGGGACGCACGTAGTTCCCCTGGAAGTTGGCACAGAACTCCCGCTTGAGCTGCGAGAAAGACTTGATGGAGCCCGCCTTCAGATTGTAAAACCAGGAGCGGGCAATGCCGGTGAGGTAGAGGGGGAAGACGTTGCATTGGACGCTCTCGTCCCCCCCCCCCCGCCGCGGAGATGGCTGTGGAGTAGATCTGCACGAACTCGTAAGGGTCCGCCTCGCCATTATAATGTTCGATGTGCGGGGGATGGTAGGGCCGCGGCCATCGGATGCTGCGGAGTCTTCGACACAGAGGCTGGTTCGCCCCCTGCACTTCCCGGGGGGAGCCCCAGTCATTGTCTTCTTTAACGGGGGACGCCCCCTCGTTATCCGAGTCAGGTAGCGGCCCAAGAGGGCCGCCAGAGTGGTGGTGGCGACGCTTCTCTTCCGGGCCGGGACTGATTTCCCGGACGTCCGGGCTTCCCTCCGGGGAGGATGGTTCTTCGGCGGGTCTCTTCCCCCGACCGGTGCGAGAGCGAGGCTCCCTGCGACAACGACTGGGGGGAAGCTCTTCCCCGCGGCTGGGAGAATGCATTCGCTCGACCTCCCCCCGGGAGAAGCGGACCTGCTTCGCCGGGGGAGGGAGCTCCTGCACTGTAGCAGCCGGCCCGGAAGCTACCGGGGCCTGCTGGGGGGAGCCCCCTGCGACGGCCCCCGGGACCGGAAAGGGGGGAGCCCCTGCACCATCCGGAACCGGGGAGGGGGCGCCCGGGGCGGCGTTTGTATCCGAAGAGGGGGCCCCTGCGGCAGCGACCGGGACCGGAAAGGGGGAAGCCCCTGCGACATCCAGAACCGGTGGGGGGTGAGCCCCCTCGGCGACGTCCGGGGTTGGGGAGCCAATGCGGGGGGAAATTCGCTGAGGCACGGGAGCTGCTCTGTCGACCGGCCCCGGTGCGGTAAACGCAACGCGAGGGGCGGGACTGGCTCCCGGCGTAGGAATAACCCCCGGCATGAAATGACCCCCCAGCCCCGAAAACGAGCCGGGGACGGGGTACCCCCCTGGTGCCACGAAGGGCCCAGACATGAAATAGCCTCCCGGCACCAGGACAGGCCCGGGTGCCGAGAAGTGTCCGGAAGTATATCCCGCGGGGGGAGGGAACCCCCCAGCGGGATCATACGGGGTAGACAGCCCCCCGGACGCCGGAGGGGCCGCTGGGTATCCCATAAACGGGGGCATGATCCCCGGATACGGGTGCGACGGAAATGTGGGGGCCGAGGGCCGCGCCAACACACTAAGGAGCTCGTCCATAGAGCGCTGGGCGCGGAGCTGGCCCTCTACGAGAGCTTCGAGCAGGGCGTCCCGGGGAGCCGGGGGAGCCGTCGGGGGGACGCTTGTCCCGGCCGAGGTCCCCGCGGTCACCGGGAACGACCTGGAGGTGGAAACACCTAAGTTAAGAGGAAAGGAGGGAGGCGGTACCTGGGCGAGGTCGCCTCCGGAAGGGGCCGCCGGGACAACAGTGTCCCGGGCGGACGGCGCCGGGTCCCCGAGACCCGGGTCACCGGGAAGGGTGCGAGCCCTTGTTCTTGGAGGAGCCATGGCGATTCGTCACGGGTCCCCACGGACGGCGCCAACTGTCGTGGTATTAAGAATACCCCGGCAGGTTTTGAAGATGATCCTAGCGGAGATCACGCAGCGCGGGTTGACCGGATGACCGGTCCTCCCCCGCCGGACAAACACAAGAGTTAACACGTGGATTTATACAGGTTCGGGTCCCGGTGGGGGCCCTAGTCCTGTTGACGCACTCCCGACCGGAGTCGGCTGGGGAGGCTCTCTCCGGGGGAGAGGCTTCCGGAGCACGTCTGTGAGATTAGCTATTCCAAATAATAATGAACTGATCCTTTACAACAGAGGGGTACAAGGGCTATTTATAGCCCCAAAAAGAAGCAAAAAACCTAAACTACCCCGGGAGCCACCGTCGGATTGAAGGGTACGACCGTCCTTCTCCCGGTCAAACGTCTCGGATGCTTGACAGGTGGTCGCTGATTCCCGAGGCGTCCCTCGCGTGACCTGCACGTGATAAACAAACAGGGATTTTACCTTTTAGAAGGGCGGTGACGTCCGGGACCTCTTCCGGAGAGTAGGGTCCCGGGAGCCCAAAAGGCGGCGCCCGGGACATGCCCGGGGGGCACAGTCCCGAGGGCCAAATGGCGGCGCCCGGGACATGCCCGGGGGGCACGGTCCCGGGAGCCTAAAAGGCGGCGCCCGGGGCAGGCACCGGAGGCCACTGTCCCCGGGCACATGGCGGCGCCCGGGCCATGCCCGAGGGGGCACGGTCCCGGGGACCAAATGGCGGCGCCCGGGACATGCCCGGGGGGCACGGTCCCGGGGGCCAAATGGCAGCGCCCGGGACATGCCCGGGGGGCACGGTCCCGGGAGCCTAAAAGGCGGCGCCCGGGGCAGGCACCGGAGGCCACTATCCCCGGCCAAATGGCGGCGCCCGGGACATGCCCGGGGGGCACGGTCCCGGGGGCCTAGAAGGCGGCGCCCGGGGCAGGCACCGGAGGCCACTGTCCCCGGCCACATGGCGGCGCCCGGGACATGCCCGGGGGGCACGGTCCCGGGGGCCAAATGGCGGCGCCCGGGGCAGGCACCGGGGGCCACTGTCCCCGGCCACATGGCGGCGCCCGGGACATCCCCGGGGGGCACGGTCCCGGGGGCCAAACGGCGGCGCCCGGGGCAGGCACCGGCGGCCACTGTCCCTGGGCACATGGCGGCGCCCGGGACATGCCCGGGGGGCACGGTCCCGGGGGCCAAATGGCGGCGCCCGGGACATGCCCCGGAGGCACGGTCCCGGGCGCCTAAAAGGCGGCGCCCGGGGCGGGCACCGGAGGCCACTGTCCCCGGGCAATCATGAACTTACCTGGACTTGACCGCGTGGAGATTTCCCCCAACATATAGGTTCAAGATGATCAAGACTATGACTTGCCTTCCGCGTCGTAAGAAACAACAGTCGATGTCGAGTCTGCGTCGAAGTCTTCGTACTCAGGCTCTTGATCTACTCTCCAATCAAACAAGCACACAAGGATCACAAACTATTTTAAATACTTTAAAATCTATATGCAACATGCTTTTAAAAGAAAGATCTTGGTGATGATGAAATAGACTGAGATTGCAAGTTGATTTGGGTCAAAACCCTGGAATTTATAGAATATGAGCTCAGGATGGTGTTAGAAATTCTTAGGGCTTCAAGGCTACAATATTGACATCAAGTCCGCGGCTGGTTTGTCCAAAAATAGTGAATGTCAGCCGATTGACATTCAGTTCAAAGCGTTGACAAAGAATCAATGGTTGCTAGAGGACTCAATTCAAGTTGTGACAGAAGAAGAAATTGTAGATCACAACCTCAGGAGTCTAAGGGACAAAGTCATGCTCAAAATGCATGGCTGGAAGTAGGTAAAAAGGTTCAAGGCCACTGGCTGACATAGATTGGCATTGGGCTGACATGATCAAAAACTAGGGTTTGCCATATCTTTTGATCTAGGGCTCCAATTGATGCACCACTTTGTCTAGGAGGTAGGCTTTGATAACAGGAACAATTTACTCAACGGGATCTAGGGCAGGAGATGGCCGGAAAGTGATGAAAACCGGCAAAGAACACGGTGGCTG
This sequence comes from Pharus latifolius, assembly GCA_019359835.1. NCBI lineage: Eukaryota > Viridiplantae > Streptophyta > Magnoliopsida > Poales > Poaceae > Pharus > Pharus latifolius. Next base: position 18,198,197 of record CM033325.1, on the reverse strand, counting down.
AAGTTTCAAATCTTGGTACTGGACAGAGATTAGGGCATAGCTATAACTTTCGATTTAGGCCGAATTAGATGTGGAGCTAGTAGACAAAATTGTTCAGGAGATTGAGGCACATCTAGTGGACAAGGTTGCTGGAGCTGGATCGGCTAGGAATAGATTTCCGGTGGCCGGTGCCGGAGAAGATGACACTGGATTTGGGGTTTTTTGTTATACACGATTTAAACTCAATTCTTTGCTTGAGGAGTAAGAGGGATACATTTAGAAACTAATGGCATGATTAATTTGGCCGGAGCATCACCGGAGTAGCCTGGCGACAAGCGTCGGCGACTGGTGAAGCTCGAGCTTGGGATTAGCTTCGATTCAAGTTCAATTCTAAAATCTGGATTCACTGGTTTGCTAATTAAAGCTTACTGATCATTTCACTCTACTGGATCAAAGGCTAATTTGGATTGAATCGAGTTGCAAAGCTAGAACATGGGTTTTAGCAATTCCAGTGATCACCGGCGATGAGGGGCACGGGAGTTCAATTAAATGCTACAGAACGATAAGGGAGATGGGAGGACCTTACTGGTGCTGTTAATTTGGATTAAGGGGCTGCGGTTGAAGCTGTCACCGTGAGCCTCCTTCTGTGCTGGCCGGAGAAGAAGGAGATGAAGAAATGTGGTTTAATTGCTTGAGGGCTTTGGAGAGCAGTGCTGGTGACGAAGAGGTTGCACTGTACTACTATTTAAAGGCAAGATGAGTTGAAGCGAAGCTCACTACTTGGTGGCCAAGAAGCTTGCACCGGTGTACCTTTCGGGTTGAAGCAACGGCGAGCAAACGAGCAGGCGAAGCTTCTCTCTGGTGCGAGAGCTGCTGGTGAGCTGGACAAGGATCACCACGGCGTTAATTGAGGTGCAAACACGTGTGCGTGTGCAAAGACGGCCGTGAACGAGCACTGGCGAGCGCGGCACTGATCGGCGGCAACAGGCGTGGTGACACGGCGCACTGGTCGCGGTCGCAACAGCGTTGATCGAAGCTATGCACTGCAGGTTGCGGTCGAGGTCGATGATGAGCACTGTGCACCGCTGGCCGAGGTCGAAGATGCTGATTTTGCTGAGCCCTGGTCGCAAGCAACTGCTCTGGTCGTGAACAGCAGATGTGGTCGAGCCAAGGACCTGTTTGCAAGATTCTTTGTTTGCAACTTGGACTGATTTGTAATTTCTGATTTAGAGATAGATAATTTGCAATCTGATTTCATAGATGAGTATAAACTTATACCTTATACTCATCCAGCAAGAGATTTGGTAAAATCTGGCATGATTTGATGGTTTTCGATATAACCCGAAAATAGGGTATTTAGGGTAAATTAAGATCTGGGTTTTGGTTGATTTCGAATTCTGGCCTCTAGGATGAGATTTTGGAATCTGGACAGAAGGAAAAATTGTATCAAATAGCATTTGGAAGAGATTTGCTGAAGAAATTCTGAATTTGGAGTTAATCTGAAGATTTTAGCCTTTTTGGGTTTCCAAATATCAGATAAAGGACTAATTTGCGATATAATTTAGACTGATCTGTGAAAAAGGCTTAGATGATGAAATCTGGCTGCCAACTTTCTAGATTAAGATATTGGCATACCCATGATCATAATCCAAGAATAATCTGATCTGGATTAGGTTAAGATTTGACTAAATCTGAGTTCAGAGTATTTAGGGTAATTAGGATATTAATTAAATTCCTGTTTTCGAAAATAGAAAGGGATTGATAGATCTAGGAGTTAGAGATGGAATTGAATCTTATTTCTGAAGGCTTTTATGTTTAGAGTAACTGATAGATCACATCTGAGCAATCTGATCTTGATTTGGGTTCACAGGAAAGATTTTGAGATATTTTAGGGCTTAAGATAGATTAGGGTTGAACTGATCTTGCTACTACTACATATCCATGCATGCATGATGTTCATGAAAAAGAAAGTTTTTACCCCTAAACTCAGGGTATTACACGGGATTAGAGACGCCGATGGAGACGAAGAGATGTCCTACGAGGTACCTCAAAAACATGTCAATATTATTTTTGGTGGTTCCTCTTCTTTTGCTTCAAAGCGTCAATTTAAAACTTTTTACCGTGAGGTAAATCAAGCAGAGGCTCCCCTCGGTGAGCCTCAATACCCCTGTTGGTCAGAAACTCCTTTGATTTTGATCAAGCTGATTGTCCTATTGGGCTAACACGACCATTGAGCCTCAATACCCCAATAATTAGCAATACTCAAGTTGAAAGAGTTCTAATCGACGAAGGCAGTTCCTTGGACATTTTATTGGCAAGGCACTGGACGAGATGCAAATTCTTCGTTCGAAGATTAAACTCATAATCCATCCATTTTACGGGATAATCCCTGGTCCCTCAATGATGCCGATGGGATAGGTTGTGTTGCTGGTAACATTGGGAGAGCTAGACAACTTCCGAACAAAATTGATTACCTTTGACGTAATTGATTGCGATTTGACATATAACGCTATTTTTGGCAGGCCAACTCTCGCTAAGTTCATGGAGACAACGCATTATGCTTATCAATGCGCCAAGTTGCCGGGCCCCAAAGGCATTATCTCAGTCTGAGGCAGCCGGAACATGGTGCTAACTTGTGATCTGTTATCCCTGGAGTTAGTGGACTAGCTTCCCCTCTGGGACGTTAAGATTGCGACCACGGCTTCTAATACGATCAAAGTTGCCCCGCGACCAGATAAGAAGTTAAAGCTAGTTCCGTTGTACCTAGATGATCCATCTAGAACCATTCGGATTGGATCAGGCCTGGACGACAAATAGGAACTCAAGCATGTTACTTTCCTCTGGGCTAACGCAGATGTGTTTGCGTGGAAACCATCCGACATGCCTGGCGTCCCAAGGGAGGTAATTGAGCACAGGTTAGCAATTTGACATGGACATCGACCAATAAAGCAAAAGCTCAGATGCTTTGCTGTCGACCGGCAAGAAGCCATCCGATTGAAGTTGGACAAACTCCAGAAGGCAAGATTTATTCGCGAAGTTGATCATCCTAAGTGGCTTGCAAATCTGGTCATGGTCCTAAAGTCAAATGGTAAGTGGCGCATGTGCATCGATTGCACCAACCTAAACAGTGCCTGTCTGAAGGATTTACAATGCACCGACCATTGGACGATGTATTTTGACGGTTCTAGCAGTTTTCAACATTCGGGGGCTGGAGTGGTCTTAATTACGCCTCAGGGCAGCTAGTCGTAAACCAGGGAAACAAGGAGTATAGCACCTCTGATGAGACAATGGCTCATTACCTGGGGAAAGTGAGGAAATTGGAAAAATCAGTCATTTTGAAGTCCAATATATCCCGCTAAAGGACAACATACTTGCAAACCAATTATCAAAAATTGGGTCCTCACGCACATCCGCTCCAGTACGAGTGTTCGTTCAACACTTAGAACATCCCTCGATCATGACTTCGATCAAAGATGACCCGATGACAGTTTACCTCACCAACCTTGGACATGAAGGAGATTGGACTCGTCCATTGCGGATCTATCTTGAACATAGGACCTTGCCCAAGGATGAAACTGAAAGTGATCAGTTAGTTCAAAAAGCGCGCTTGTATAAACTCATAGATGGAGTTTTATACAAAAATGGTACTCAAGGAGTATTCATGTGCTGTATATCTCAAGAGGAAGGTAAATCCCTCTTAAAAGAAATTCATGACGGTGTATGTGGTGCACACGCATCATATCTCACACTGGTTAGAAAGGCATTCCAACAGGGCTTTTACTGGTCTTTGGCACTTGATGATGCCAAGCATTTGGTCAAGACATGCCCACAGTGTCAATTTCATGCAAGGCAAGTTCATCAGCCTGCATATGCCTTACAAACTATTCCTCTAACATGGCCTTTTGTAGTCTGGGGAATAGATATCGTGGGTGACGAGGATTGTTACCCGAGCTAGTTCTGAATAAATGCACATCTGGTTCAAGACAGATTCAAACCAGGTAAGCATCTATTGATATGATCTCAGCTGTCCTGGGAAGCACAAACACATGGTCGCAGGCTCGATGCTATCAGGCCACAGATAGTGCGCGGTCAGAAGCCCGTATGCAATGCGCGGACAAAAGGTCGCAGATAATACGCGGTCAGATGACTGCAGACAATGCTAAGGCTAAGGTCGTCCACCGCGGTTTCGACCACATCAGCCCTCAGCAGACCGGCCACCATCTTCAATTTCTCAAAGATGTTTCCTTGAGCATTGCTGCAGGTTGAGAGTGACGTGCTCAAATCTCTGTTCTCCCTGCGAACAGAGTCAACGGTCGCTTGGAGATTTGTCTTCTCTTGATCGAGCCGGCTTATTTGGTCGTGTCGCGCTGCGACAAGAAGCCATTACAAACAGTTCACACGACGAAACTAATTCACTCTGGTCAGAAGTATGCTTACAAGAGAGCTGTGACCACAAATTCTGGAGTTCTGTCTCCAGGAACGAGATTTTGGAGGCTGCCCGGAACTCCTGGTCTTCCCGATCAGCGAGGCTCTTCATTAAATAAGCATTTTCTCTATGACAGAAGAGATAATTATCAAAGATGGGGATTTGCATTCGAACAAGTGAAGGAACATCTTCCTTACCACTGCAGGCGACCCGTTTCCTCTTCTGCGGCCTCAATGCTATCTGCCATAGTCATTGACATGGTCGCCATGCGGGTCATTTCCTATGATGTGGAAGGAGATCAGTTTCAAAGCTTGGATACTCTTATGCAAATGCAAAATTCATAAGGGGTGTCTGACGTACCTCGACATACTCCCGGAATGAGCGCCTTCTCAGTTCAACCGAAGGTTGAATCGCTGGATTCGCTTTATCCCCAGCAGGAACAGCGGATGAGTCTTCCCGCTGATCTTTATTCTTCTCTAGGGCTGCAGATTCCAATACATCTGATTGGACTTCTTCAGATAGCCTATCTATCACAATGTGTTCCTGTGATCATTTTAAGGTTTGTATTTTGATCATAATGATATTCTGTGATCAGTGCAAACGGATAACTATTGTACATACGGTTGTCATCCGGTCGAGGCGTTGTGTTATGAAGACTTTAATTCTGATCAGATTTCAGTTCTGATCGCGATGACCGTTTTGATCGGATTTCAATCCTGACCGCGGCTTTGGTTCTGATCATGGTACCAGTACTGGCCGCGGTATGACATATTAATGCGTTTCTAATCACAGTACTCAGATTTACCTGTGTATGTGTGGTCGTAAAAACATTACTTAAGGCCATATTTTCGCGCAGAGATTATGAAGAGTTTTCAAGTTATGTAAGGTAAAAAGAAATCTTTATTTCTGACAATCCTTGCGTACAAAAGGGATACAGGCGACCAGAGCATCGGCCTGATCCGAGAGGAGCTTACAAAGTTCTCCTAGGGACATATTGGCGTTAGTAGGATCTACACTAACAGCCCCAAGAGAACTAGCAACTACTCTAAGTCTATCTACATCGTCCCTAATCAGAGACGCACTACCATCCCTGATCGAATCGGAGAGTTCTCGCTGTTGTCGAGCATAGTCCCTCTCCAAACGGAATTGGTGCGCCTCTTCGCGGGATCTATCAAAACATTATGCCAGGTGCAGAATGGCCGAAGACATTTCTTCGGTCTTCTTCTCCAAGGGCTCTTTTTCCCCTTGGAGATTCTGTTCAAGAGAAGGAGGTTGAATCTCAGCAGGCTGATCGCTGGGGGCTCTAACAATTTTCATCTCCTACACATAATTGTTTTAGTTTTACAAGTTAAAACGACCAACGGAAGGGATGAAGAAGGTTACCAATCCTCGCAAGTGAGAGGTTGAAGTATTTCCCCCAGAAGGTAGATCACCCGACAAAAGCCGGGGACCATCAGATGGTGGAAGTACAACCTTCCCACCAGAAGATTGCTTCCCCAACACAAGTTGAGGATTATCTGGTCGCGGAAGTACAGCTCGCCAACAAGAAAATTGATAACCCATCGAAAGATGGGGACCATTGGGATGAAATGGAAAAAGCTGAGAAGAAGGCTTTGAAGGATTATCATGGACCTCCAAAGGTGGAGATGAAGGTTCGACCTGCCGAGATACATGAACAGGGAGGACCACAGGGACCAACGGAAGAGAGAGCAACGATGCGTCTCTCACCCTCGTGCCACTAGAAGATCCCTCGTCAACCTTGGGTTTCTTCCTTAGAGAAACCTAGTATTTGATCGTCTGTGGATTTTCAAAAGCATTCAAAAAATGATCCGCAGCTTCTTCAAGCACTTTGCCCAAGTCAAGAGCAAAGTGGCCCACATCCCTGACTCCATAGTCATTGAGGCGTGTAAGAACGGGATCTTCCCGGGGCAGCTCCACTGGAGACTCTCCCGAAGCTGCCCCTCCTCCGCTGACGAGATCTTCAACGTACTTGAGAAGTACGCTCGGGCGGAGGAGGACAACCTCTGGAAGAAGAACCAGGGGGCTCCCGCCCCCGCCGACCGGGGGGCTAGGGACCCCCTCAAACGCCCCAAGCAGGGGGGTCGTAGCGAGCCACGGCCTTGGGACACCTTTGTCCTTGAGGGCGGAGGCGGCTCGCGCGACGCCTCGAAGGGCAATCGCCCCTTCCCCAAGCTGAAGGCCGTGGGGGCAGACAGTCGTCCCGCGGTCGAGAAAGCCCAACGGCGGGAAGCAGGGAAGGTCTGTGGTGTACCTTCCACAGGTCCAATACCCATGCCACCCGGGAATGCCATCAACTACTACAACAATTCGCCACATTCCTCGACCAGCATGGGTAGGGGGGTACTCCGGCCTCCTTACCCCCTCAGCCGGCCTTACCGGCCCTTCCTACTCCCGCGGGGGGACAACAGTGACAAACGCAGGAGGGGGAGCCATTAGAAACTCTCCCCTTCCAAACCTCCCAGCGGCGTGTCAACGTCATCAAGGGAGGGTCTGCGTCCGGGCGGGACTCTAAGCGTCAGCGCAAGGAGTACGCGCGTGAAGTGAAGGTGGTGGGGGTGCTGCATACGTCCCCGCCACCTAAGTGGTCGGACGTCCCCCTCACCTTCACGGCAGAAGACGCGCGTGAGGTTCGCTTCCCCCATTACGACGTGCTCATCGTCTCTACCACCATCTACAACTATCATCTAGCCCGCATCCTCATGGATGGCGGGAGCTCCGCCGACGTCCTCTACCTAAAAGCATTTAGGAGGATGCAGGTGGATGAGAAGCTCTTGCAGCCCGCAGCAGGGCCTTTGCAAGGATTCGTCCCTGGGAAGGCGATCCACCCCGTGGGGAAGGTGGATCTCCCCATGACCTTCGGCACCCCGGACAATTACCGGACAGAGACGGTCCAGTTTGATGTGGTAGACCTCCCCTCTTCTTACAACGCGATCATGGGGAGGACCACAATCAACCGCTTGGGGGCCACAATCCACCAGAACTATCTCTGCGTGAAGATCCCCGGGCCTCATGGTGTGATCACCGCCCGGGGAGACCAAGACGTGGCTCGCGCTCTATACGAGCGCGCCGCCGCTATGATCGGGAGAGTCAACATCATCAAAACCTCGGTGGGAGGCGTCCCCCCCCAGAGTCAGACGCCGCCATGATACCTTCCGGGAGGCCCCTTCCCAAGCCACGCCCGGAGGGGGACCTCCGGAAGATCCCACTGTCCCCAGACGACGGGGACAAAACCGTTAGGATCGGGGCGGACCTCCATGAAGAGCACGCGGAGCAATCGCGGCTTTCCTGCCTAAAAACTCCGACGTTTTTGCGTGGAAGCCCTCTGCATGCGATGTGTCGCCCGGGATGTCATCGAGCACAAGCTCGCGGTGACCCCCGGTGACCCCCCGATCAAGCAGAAGCTAAGGAAACTCTCCCTTGAACGCCAAGAGGCAATCAAGGTAGAGATTGCCCGACTCCGAGAGGCGGGGTTCATTCGGGAGGTCTTGCACCCCGAATGGCTTGCGAACCCCGTCCTCGTAAAGAAGCTGAATGGCAAGTGGCGGATGTGCGTGGACTTCACCGACCTCAACCGCGCTTGCCCCAAGGACAACTCCCCGCTCTCGCAAATTGACCAATTGGTCGACTCGACCGCGGGGTGCGAGTTGATGAGCTTCCTGGACGCATACTCGGGCTATCACCAAGTCCGGATGACGGAAGGGGACGAGGAAAAGACGAGTTTCATAACTCCCCTCGAAACCTTCTACTACGTCCACATGCCCTTCGGGCTGAAGAACGCTGGAGCGACCTTCCAGCGGCTCATGACGCTGGTCTTCAAGGACCAAATCGGTCACAACGTCGAAGTCTACGTCGACGACATGGTCGTCAAAAATCCCCGCACGACTGCTCACGTCGACGATTTAGCGGATTCCTTCCGCAACCTCCGCGCGTATGGGTTGAAGCTCAACCTAGAGAAATGAGCCTTCGGCGTGCACGAGGGGAAGCTCCTGGGCTTCCTTGTGTCCCAGCGGGGCATAGAGGCAAACCCCGAGAAGATCCGGGCATTCCTGGACATGCCCCTGCCGCGCTCGGTCAAGGACGTTCAGCGACTCGCCGGCCTCCAATTCTTCAAAATCCTCTGGGGGCTCGAGGGGTTCCGGTGGACCCCCGAAGCCCAAGAAACCTTCGATGATTTGAAGAGATATCTCACGAGCCCCCCAATGCTCGTGAGCCCGTCTCTGGAGGAGCCCTTTCTCCTTTACCTCGCCGCGACCCCGGTCACCGTAAGCGCGGTATTGGTAAAGGAGCAAGACGGGCAGCAGCGTCCCGTGTACTACATGAGCGAAGCCCTCCAAGGGGCCAAAACTCGGTACACGGAGATGGAGAAGATCAGCTATGCCCTCCTGATGGCGTCCTGGAAGCTTCGCCATTACTTCCTGGGGCACCCCATCACCATCCCGTCATCCCTCCCCTTCGGGGAGGTACTTCGAAATAAAGAAGCCACTGGCCGGATAGGGAAGTGGGGGGCCGAGCTCACCCCCTTTTCCCTTTCCTTCACGGGGCGCTCCGCCATCAAGTCACAGGTCCTCGCCGACTTCGTGGCAGAATGGACTCCTGCCTCCGGACCCAAGGACGAAGACCTCCCCGCGCTTCCCCAACGCAGCGACCATTGGACACTCATGTTCGATGGCTCCCTGTGTCTCGCCGGGGCTGGTACGAGAGTAGTCCTCCGGAGCCCTGAGGGGAGGGAACTGGAGTACGTGGTGCGGCTCGAGTTCCCTGCTACGAACAACATCACCGAATACAAGGCCTTGCTCCTCGGGTTGCGGCTTGCGCGCTCCTTGGGGATTCGACGCCTCCTAGTAAAAGGAGACTCCCAGCTCGTAGTTTGCCAAATGGACAAGTCCTACTTGTGCCATGACGCAAATTTGAGCCTTTACTTCAATGAAGTGCGCAAGATGGAGAAGCACTTCGATGGCCTAGAGGCCCGACACATCCCGCGAAGGGACAACGACAGGGCCGACGCCCTAGCCCGGGCAGTCAGCGCCCAGGAACCGCTCCCCAAAGGGGCCTTCTTGGAGATTATCGCGACGCCCTCGGTGACCTCCCCGGACGCGGGTGATGAACCCTGCGTCCCGGAAGTCGCCGAAATCACTCGGACTTCGTCTTGGATGGACCCCCTCGTCTCCTTCATCAAGGGGGAGGGGGACGCTCCCAACGAGACCGAGGCTAGGTGCCTCCGGGCCAAAGCTTGGGCATACCTCCTCTTGGAGAGGAAGCTCTACAAGCAAGGGGCTTCCGCCTTGCTCCGTTGCCTTCCACGACCGGAGGGGCTCCCGCTTCTCGAGGATATTCACGCGGGAAGCTGTGGGTCTCACCTGGCTCCGTGTGCCATCGCGGCCAAGGCCCTTCGCCAGGGTTTCTATTGGCCCACGGTGATCCGTGATGCGCAAGACCTTGTCTCCGCGTGCGAGGCCTGTCAGAATATGGCCAAGGGTTCGAACCTCCCCCCGTAGCACTGCGGACTATCCCCATCACTTGGCCCTTCACATGCTGGGGGATGGACCTCCTGGGTCCCTTCGCGCGCTGGGCCCCTTCCCCCCAGTGCCTAGGGGCTACAAGTATGCGGTGGTCACGGTCGATTACTTTACTAAGTGGGTAGAGGCTGAACCTTTGGCCAGCATCACGTCCCGGATAGTACAGCGGTTTTTCTGGAAAAATATCATATGTCGTTTTAGCATCCCCCGAGAAATCACTGTCAATAACGGGACGCAATTCGACTCGATATATTTCCGGGAATTCTGCAAAGGCTTGGGGCTCACCATCCACTTCGCCTCGGTAGCTCATCCCCAAAGCAACGGGGCCGTTGAAAGGGTCAACGGCGTGATCCTACAAGGGTTACGCCGACGGCTCGAGCAAGCCACCTCCAAGCGGGGTGCATGGGCAGAGGAGCTCCCCAGCATCCTCTGTTCCATGCGCACGACTCCGAGTCGGGCGACGGGACGTACTCCCTTCTCCCTCGTATACGGGGCTGAGGCAGTCCTCCCCCCGGAGATTGGCTTCCGATCGCTGCGGGTCGAGCTCCTAGATGGAGCTACGACCACGATGTACCAAGCCAACGAGGAAAATCAACAACTGGAGGTCGATCTCATGGAGGAGGAACGCGACCAAGCGCTCCTCCGCCACGCCATCTATGAGCGCGAGATGGCACGCGCATACAACCAACGCATGCGCGAGAGGCCTTTCCGACTCGGGGACCTTGTCCTCAAGCGCGTCACAGACCCCCAAGCCCAGGGCAAGCTCTCCCCCAAATGGGAGGGCCCCTACAAGATCTCGGCAGTCCTGGGCTCGGGGGCCTACAAGCTCTCCAACCTTCAAGAGCAGGAGCTGAAGCACACGTGGAACGTGCATTTACTTCGCAAGTTCTACGTCTAGCCTACGGGCTCGTCCCCTCCCCCGGAGTGATTGCGCCAGAGGGGGAGGGGGGACATTATACTCACCGTTTCCTCCCCTATCGCGATTTCGCGAGGGGAGGCGTTGTACTTCGGTTCATTATCAATACAACTGGTTTTTCTTCAGCTCTGGCTCAATACAGGTTTTTACATTACTGTCTCTCACGGCGATGCCCTCCCCGCAAGGAAGTGGGCTATCACGACCCAACACGTCCCTACAACGGGAGTCCTACTCCCGTAGGGCAGCTTACGATCACCCCTCGTGGATTGAGGGTGTAAGCGGCCACCCGGTCCTCAAGGACCGCGGTAACGAGTCAATTTGAGAGACTAGTCCCCTACCCAAACACTCAGACCCGTCATCGGGCACATCCTCCTTCGGGAGTTAGTTATCTCCTTAGTGAGATGGAATTCTCGGATATTCTTTCTTGGAGACCTCATTCCCGGCTCCCCGTTTCCACGGCGACCGGAGGGTTGTCTCCCAGAAAAATTATCCCTGGGAATTTTGCCTTCTTGGATTTTCTTGGATGTTCTTTCCCGGAGATCTCATCCTTGGCTCCCCGTTTTTTACGGTGACCGGAGGGTTCTCTCCCGGGAAGATTCCCAGAGATATTGGGCCTCTCGGAAGACTCCTCGGTTTCCCGCTCTCACGGTGACCGGAGAATTTCAAAATCCTCGGATATTTTTCTCGGAGATCTTGTTCCTGGCTCCCCGTCTTCACGGCGACCAGAGAGTTGTCTCCCGGAAAAACTATCCCTGGGAATTTCACGCATTTTCTTGGACTTTCTTTCCCCGGAAACCTCATCCCCGGCTCCCCGTTCTTACGGCGACCGGAGGATCCCACCAAGGCTTTTGAAAAATCGTTCTCGGAAATTCTTATAACCTTGGGAAAACTTGAAGAATTCTTACGCGGAGGGTCCTTAAACCGGGAGCTTTGTCACCCCCACAGCGCGCGGAACTACCCTCCGGCCCGCTGTGGAGGGGGGGATAAGGAGCACCCGGGAATCACCCCGTTCCGGACCATCTAAGATAAGTACACGAGAAAACTTAGCTCTATTAAAGAAATCAAAGTACACAAGCAAACTTAGCTTTATTGAAGATCATTTAACCAGAGGGCATCTTCCCCCTCCGGTGGGCATCATTACATCAGATACGATACAACCCGGGATACAACCCGGAAAGATCCTATGCCTAATAATCCCGGAGGCCTTCCGATATCTCCCGGGCCAGGTCCCGGTACAAGACGCGTATGCGACGCTGGGCCTCCCGAAGCAGGTCTTCGGGCCAATATTCGTAGCCCACCGGTGGAAGTATTCGAAGCGGGGGAACCCTCCGGGACCCCGATCGCAGAGGGGATACTTCAGCGCGGTGATTGTCAAAGTTGTCCAGGTGCCACTCCGGATGCCACCGCAACCGAATCGGCTCCCGGGAGATGCCCCCGTTGCGTCCCCCGGAGAAGAGACTTAACAAAATAAAGGCGGTATGGGCATCCCCCCGGTGACACCCGCCGGGGCTCAAAGGCCTCACCCCCGGAGAGTTTCTCCGGGACCCTCGCCCGGGAGTAACCTCCCAGGTAACCTAGTAAATATGATTTGAAGACTTAGCAAAAAATCCAATTTCTATTGCATCAGAAATATCTTTGTACAAATGTCCGGGGCTTCCTCTAAGAAGCTACCAGGAGCAAAAGACCTAAAAACAAAAAGGGTCCTATCTAGAGACCCGGGGGGAGGCTCATACTTGGTCATTGGCGTCCTCCCCCCAGGGGGCTCCCGTCGGAGCCGCAGCATCCGCTCCTGGAGGCACCGGCGCCGGGAATCGCACCCGGATTATCCGGTCGTAGAAGCCACCGGCGAGCTGCTCCACTTCTCGCCTAGATGGCTCGAAGAATTCCGGAAAGCTCCGGGGAATCTGGCCCCCGATCGCCCGGGCGCCAACCCCCCGGTGCTCCATGAGCCCGGCCGCGGCAACCACGACTGGGATCGCCCGGCCCCGGGCCCGGGCGTCGGTAGCCTCCGGAATCACGGAGACTTGTGCGTTAAGAAAACGCACAGCCTCCGCGAGTGTCGTCGGCGCCGCCTCGGAGCCACCTCCCGAGCCCAGGCTCACTCCAAGCCCCTCGAGGGCTGAGCGAACGGAGCATCCCACGTCCGTTACGGCCCGAATGCTGGAGCCCTCGAGCTCCCGGAGGGCGTCCTCCTTCCCCTTTGCCTCCCTCCGAAGCCGGTCGTTGGCTGTCTCGGAGGCATGGATTGGGCCCGGACCTGGGCTAGCTCCCGGAGGGCATCATCTCGCTGCTCCAGATAGGCGGCGGCCTTCTCCTCCGCGTCCTTCAGCACCCGGCTGAAGCGCACTTCAATCCCCCAGGTGATGGCCGCCCCCTACACGCGTAAGAGTTAGAAAAAATTTGAGTCGGCAGCGCGGAAGGAAATCATCCATCGACTCGAGAAAGAATCTGGATCTGGAGGGATTGAAGCTCCCCGAAGCGCTCGCGGAGCATCCCTTGCAAGACATAGTCCTGGACCTTCCGGGTCTGCAGGCTCTCCGCGTACTGGTCGACCTCCCACGCGGACAGCAGGGGAGTCTCCCTCCGGCGCCGGACCCGTTGCGACCGACAGCGGGCCCCCTCGCAAAAGATGCGAGGGTGATGTGGACCGGGGCGGCAGTGGCTGGCATCCTTGCCACTGAGGAAGTGGTCGCCGAAGAGGAGAAGGGCGACGAGCTTTCGGAGGGGGTCCCCCCCGGGGAGGGATCAGGAGCCCCTTCCCCTTTCCAGGCTGTGGGGCCCCCGGGACCTCCGTCGCCGGGGGAGGCTCATAGATCGAGGGGCTCCCCCCCTCGTCTACCGGCCATTCGACGCGCGGAGGGGAGGCCTCCGCGAATCAGACCTCCGGCCTCTCCAGCTCCGGTGGCACCGGGGCCGCTGGGAGCGCAATCACCGAAGGGGGCGAGGGGGGGTAGTCCGCCGAATCGGACGCCCCCCCGTCGTTGGCTGGTTCCTTCCCCCGAGCCTCTCCGGGGTTCTCTAGGGGAGGCGGCGTTGCTTCCTGCCGGGGAGGCGCCCTCGCACGCCCTCACCCGGGGGCTGCGTCCCGGGCCTTCACGGGCGTGGAGCTCGGTGTCGTCGATGAACCAGGGGCTTTCTGAGCCTTGACCTGCTTTAGCTCAGAGCCCCCGGTGGCCTCCTTCCCCCTCTTGTGGGAACCGGGGGTGGGGAGGGGCGTTCTCGCCGGTAGCCTCAGCCCGAAGGCCTCGGCCACCAGGTTTCGGGGAGAGCCCTCCCCCATGACGCGCACGATGCGCTCGTGCTCGTCGGCGTAGTACCTCCCGAGGAGGTTTTCCGCCTTCTCCCGGGCGGCCGGGTACGGCCGAACTGCAAAAGGTTAGAGTTAGAAAAATTCACAAAAGAAACGACCAAAGTGACCGGGAGCTTACGTCGGGTCACCGACTTCTGCGGGGGCCACTAGGCCAGGCACATACCAATCCCCCTCCTCCCGTGCGAGAAGGGGGAGATCTTCAGCATCGTCAACTCCTCGGCGGCGTCCCTCATAGAGCGAACGCCCCAGGAGCCCACGACCTTGCTGAGGAGCTTCAGCTCCTCCTCGGTCCACACCGAGGGCTTGGGAGCGGACAACCGGCTGTAGGAGGGGGCCTCCGGGGAGTACACCACTTCGTCGTCCCAGACCCAGAGGTAGAACCACCTCCGGATCCAGTCCCCCCAGTGGTCCCGGGAGGCCTCTACCAAGTACTCCGCTACCTGGGATGGCAGCAACTGGATCATCACTGAGATGAACGGAGACTTCGGCCCTCCCTTCACCAGGTGGGAGCTCCTCGCCGCCAGCTCGTAGAAATACTGGAACAGCCGGAGCGTTGGCTCCCGTCCGGTGGCCGTCTCGAAGAGCCAAATGAAGAGGCACATCCGGACAAACGCGCTCGGCGTCAGGTGGTTCAAGGCCACCCCGTACTCCTTCAAAAACTCCCGGAGCAGCGGGTGCACCGGGAGCTGGAGCCCGGCCTCGACAAAAGCCTCGAAGGCCACCATCCCAGGCCTAGGGCGGGGGGCTCCGTCCTTCTTCGCGGGGATCCGGACGTCCCCATCCGCAACCACCCCCCGGTCTACCAGGGACTCCAGGTCCCCAGATGTAAACTCTGAGGCCCAGAGGAAGTCCGCGGTGACTTCCTCCGGTGGCACCTCCGCGGCCTTGGCATGGCCCTTGGGTCCCATCTAATTTTTCCGGTGGCTTAGGCTCCAGGAAAAAGGGGGACTTAGGGGTTCCAGAGGCTAAGCTTCTGGGAGTGAGCTTCCGGAAGAGGGCTACCGGGAGAGCTAAAGGCGCTGGAGGCTAAGGATTGAAGTTTGGAATGGTTTCTCCGGACCCCTCAAGGCCCTATTTATAGGGGCCAAACGCGGCCCCGATGGGTGCCACGTGGCCCTTCGTGGTGCATCCGCGCCGTTCAAATTCAACCACGCACGGGGAACGAAGGGACGGGCGCGCGAAACAAGGCGTCGCCGGTTCGAACCGCTAGCGGCCATTATGGCCGAACAGCGTGCTCCCATAGAGACAAGGCCTTCGGTGGCTCGTCCCGGGCGTTGCCGTCCTTCAGGAGACAGGGGTCTCCGGTCCCAGGTCACGTGAGGGTCACGCGAGAAGCGCCTCAGGAATCGGCGGACACCTGTCAAGCATCCAAGGTTCTTGGCTGGGAGAAGGACGTTGCTACCCCTCGATCCAACGGTGGCAGGCAGAGTAGTTTAGTCTTTTTGCGTCTTTTGGGACTATATAAGCCCTTGTAACACCTCATGTAAGAAAGACAATTCATTATTACTTGGAATAGACAATCTCACAGGTGTGCTCTGGAGCCATCTCTCCCCCGAGAGAGCTCCCCTAGCCAACTACGGTTGGGAGCACGCCGACAGGACTAGGGTCTCCACTGAAGCCCGAACCTGTATAAATCTTCGTGTCATTTGCTGTGTTCGCCCGACAGGAGAGGACTGGTCACTCGGTCAGCTCGCGTCATATTTTCTTCACTAGGATCTTTGACAAAACTTGCCGGGGTATTCGCAATACCACGACAAATGTTTTGACCAGAGGTTTCACCTCATCCATTATCTCACTCAGCTGATTTTCAATGTCGAAAGTGGCATCCTCACCCACAGGGTTCAGATCCAAATTCGGACCATGGTAATGCCTCAACTTGCTAAGGATGGCAGAAGCTACAGCCCCAAGGTCGGACTTCAAAGCTTCCTTTTGCCTCCCAGTAGTTTCAGAAGTGCTCTCCACCAGTGAATCAGCTTGAGCAGTGACTAATTGACAGGACTCACTGAGGCTTAAATCATCTTTCTTAGGATCGATAAAGTCCACCCCCAGTAAGCCCACAGCCATCTTCAACTTTTTGAAGGTGTCCAACTCGACACTGCTACAGCTCTTGATGGTCGCTTCTAAAGTGCTCTTCTCGTTGCAAGCTAGCTTAGTAGCGTCTCTGGCCTTGTCGCTAGATATATGGTGACGCTCACAAAGCTTGTGAAGTGTATCAATGTCTATCCCCTTCTGGATGGATTTTTCCTCATATCGATCCCTTTCTTCAGTTACCACTTTGATATGCTCTTCTCGCATTGAAAAGAAGATGGGATAAAGTTGGATAAAGTTCGCAAAGGTAAGCAAAACTTCTGCTAAAAGTGAACTTACATTTCATTTTATTTTGCTGCTCTTCATAAATCACTAGGAGATGTTCAAATTTTGCCTTAAGCGTTTCGTACAGTCCTGATACTTGGTCAAAGGTCACAGATTTCTCCTTAGCCTCTTTAAGCTTAGCTTCAAGGGCCAGAGTTCCAGCGAGCCATTTTCGGCTTCAGCCAGATTCTTCTGTAGGACAGAATTCTCCCTACAGCGACAGGTATTATTATAGTTTCAATAGACTAAGGAATCAAAGCAATGTACTTACTGCTTCAATTGACAGTTCTCCGTCTCGGTGACCTTCACGTGCTCAGCCAGTAAGCCAGATGTGCGTGTCACACCCTGCATAAAACAATCAATACTAGGGGCACAATCGCTAAGGGAACAACATGGAGGCTAACAGTAAAGAGTTTTCCTTACCTCTAGCAACTCACGCACAAGCTCTTCGTAGGTGTCTATAGATCCACTTGCCTGGCTGATAGGAACCAAGCAAGAGGGTGCCACCAGAGGTTGTACGTCCTCAGCAGGGTGCTGAACTTGGATAGCCTGCACTGCCTAATCCTAGAGGATATTCGGGTCTGTTAGGATGAGTTCACAAAGGCTTCATGACCACGACCTAATCGAGTTCGGCAAAGACTTCGCGACCTTGGAACGGCTTCACAACCTTGGAAAGGATATGCGACCTCAGAAAGGGTTGCAACCTCGGGAAGGATCTGATCTCTGCTCGGAATTGCTATCCAATCAATATACATATAACTAAGTCTTACGTATTCAAGTTTTGTTAGTTGTCTGAGTCTAATACATTTAGGTTATTGAGTCTGATATGTACTCATACAATTGGACTATAAATACTTTATAATAGACTTAGTGATGAGGACATTTATAGCACACATACATCGCATACTTCCTCACATACATTTCCAGCACCAACAAGACTAATTACAAGAGCTCGAGCCAAACAAATACAACAACAGGTGAACCTTTTCCTTAAGGAACAACGTTTTAATATAGATGAGAATGGATTACTACCTAATGCCTCTACTCTAATTGTAGTCATATACTATGAAGAAGGAGCCAAGAAACTACAAGAAGGAACAGAAGAAGATAAGGAGATATGGTTTGGTTACATCTGAGTAAGGAGAGACTTAAAGGTTGATAATTGTCATATCTGTGTATATTTTTCATATGTTCAACTCCCTGATCATGCACATTTAGTCATATAAGGCGGCATTTGCATTAATCATATACATCTTTATCATCAAATCGACCATATTATTTGTTTTGTGATTTTATTGCAGGTCGATGCGATTTGGGTGGATTTAGGCTGATAAAGCGCATCTCTTTGACCATACCAGACCCTCTGTCGATTTTGGATAGAAGCACGCGTTCCTACAGACGCGTAAGAACTGACCGTGGTGAAATTAGAGTCTCTGGGGGCCTGAAATCTCAAATCCTAGCAGCCAAGGATCTTCTTGTAAATTCCTAAAACGTCAAACACCCTTCTGCAAAATAGGCAAGACTCAAAATCTTAAACCATAATTTGGGAAGGACTTTTTTGTAATTTTCTAAATTTCTGAGGGTCATTTTGCAAAAATGACTTTCTTCTCTAGACCCAACCACCGACTGTTATCTTCTTCTTCTGTCTCCCTCCTCACGAGCCACACCTCCAACCACCACGCCGGCGACCACCACGCCGGCGACGAGCAGGCAACATGCAGATGGCGGAGCCACTTTTCTTACTCCTTCTTTCTCTCTCTCCCCTCTTCTAGATCTGCACCGCCTTCGTGCCACCTCTGCCGCTGCTCCTCTTCGCTGTGCCGCCCCTTAATTGCTCACCAGCGCCGCTCTCCCCCTCTCTCTTCACTTCTCCCACGGCGCCGCCTTCCAGCTCTCCCGCCGTTGCCCGCTTCCTCTCCACTCCAATCAATGCCGCCGCCGCCTCCATGCCTCCCCACACACTCCTCTGCCTAGATCGAACCTCCACCGTGCCGCTGCCGATCTCACCTCACGCCGCTGCCGCGCCTGATCCGTCGCTATCCCACCGCCAGATCCGCCTCGCGCCGCGCCGGAGCCACCTCTGCCTCCGCGCCGCCGCCGGATCCGCGCTTCGCCGCCGCCTCCCCCGCGCATGCCGATCTCCCGCCGCCACCTCCCACCTCACGGCGCCGCCACCCACAAACCCGCGTTGATCTCGTCTCCAGGTCGCCGATCGCGCCTCCCGCGCCAGAGCTGCTGCCTTCGACCACGTCGCCGATCCGCCGCCACGTCGCGCAGCCTCCGCCCCGCGTTGATCTCGTCTCCACGCCGCCGATCGCGCCTCAGCGCCGTCACTTCTCGCGTTGCCGATTTAGCGCCGCTCCGCCACCTCCTCTCTCAAATCTGGTGCCCCTTTTCCCATCTCCACGCAACGCCACACACGCACACCCACAACTCGCCCGTGCCACAACCAGCTACACACGCGCCCTTTTCTCTCTCTTTTCCTCTGTTCTCTGCTTTGATCGCCAACATCCTGAGCGCCGGCCACTCCAGCACCGTTCCAAGCCGTCCCGCGAGCTGCTGCATCCTCGACTTCTTCCTCAGCATCTTCGACGGCCACAGCGTCGCCGACGATCAATCGACCACTTCCTCGACCAGCACCTCGACGGCCTCGACAGCTGCTTCCTCAACCCCCACGGCAACTTCTTCAACAACCTCCAGCAAGCAAAACCAGTGACAAATCCTTTTCCCCTTTCTCCTAACACTCCAGTAGTAATGAGCTGATGAACTGATGAACATGAACAATGCTTGTATGAGATGATGAATGCCTGTAAAGAATTGAAATGTTGGATGCCTCAATTCAGTCATAAACTTGCATGATTCGACATGTTGTATTTTGTGAACTTATCTTGTGATGTCGAATTGTGATGAATCAATGGTCATATGAACTGCATACTTGCTAAGTTGAAGTTCCTCTGTTTGCCTCTCTGAACTGCATCTTGAAAAATTGAGTTCTAGGTGACAGAGTTGGAATTTGGTTGAGTTTTCTTATGGCTAAATCCTTAAGGTATTGAGTTGTTGAAGCCTTTTTTTGGCGAATTGGTTGCAGATTGATTGAAACCATTGTTTTGCATGCCCTGTGAATCTCTTGTAATGAACCATGATATAAATTCCAGTTGTCGTGTTCATTGATTTCAATTCTGAATCAGCTGAGTTGTTTGTGTGCTGTGTTTATTCGCTGTTGGGGGTGGTCTGTGTTATTTCTCTATGTGTTAATTCGTTGATACCGTCGATAGGTGTATGCGTTTCAGTGTTTTCGCTTCTTTATTGCGAGTTCATTGAACGATATCGCTTTATTGCTTGTACTCACGATTACGCATACGGATTTAACAGTGACCGAACGTCACAAGCTTACCACCTCTTTCTCTCGTCCGTTTTGGTTTTATTATCCACTGATTTAGACTAGTTTTATACGCTTTGCTTCTCTAGTCCATGAGGAAAGAACGACTGAATACTCGCCCACTGCATCGTCCTCATTCTCTTGCGAGACGGTCTAGGCCGATATCAATTTTTGGTGTCGTTGTCGGAGACTAGATTGAAAGTGAATGTGTTTAACTAGATTAAATCGTTTTGTTTTTGTTTTTCTTTTTGGTTTTTGTTTGCATCTTTTTCTGCCCCTTTTTCCCTCCCATTCTTTTATTTCTCGCACTTCTTCTTGTCCTTTTCTTGTTGATTGGTTGATTTACATTGATTGAGGATATGGATGGTTACCATTCTTTTTGTGATGCATGTGACAATCTTAGTGCTAAATTAGATGATTTTTCTCATCAGATTGATATGGCTCTTCATGGATCATTCGCTCGTGTTAGCGCTGCTCCTATATGTTGTATTTGTGGTATACAAGGTCATTCGCCCGCTGTTTGTCAGTGTGGTTGAACATCCACTATATATCATCCTGGATGGCCTACATACCCAAACACATCGTACAGGAACAGCCACCCTGCTATCTCATCATCTTCTAGCTATCATTTTCAGGGTTTTGGGTACAGAGAGCAGCTCCCATATACATCATATCAGCCTCCATACTCATCACATCAGTAGTGCTCACAACAACCTTCTGCATATGAGGATACTTCTAAATTCGAGGCGATGTTGGAGGCATATTCGAAAAAGTTGAACGAACATCCACTAGTACAGCAGTCCCCACAGTCGCCACCCGAAATTGAGGATACATCCATACTTGAGGCACTGATGGAGGGCATGATTAAGCAGTCCGAGCGCCACATGACCCAGCATTCAGAGGAGGTGGAATTATTGCGAGCTGAGATGCAGGGTGTGCGATCTTGCATAGATGAGTTCTAAGGATATCAAGATTTAGTCCACATCCTGCCACTCAAGTACCTACATTTGAGACCATCATACCTCCGTTGAGTGTCCAGGAGCCCACCCATGACATGTATCCTGGAGACCCTCACGGAGAAACTACAGTATTGAGAGACGAGCTTCGACTCGATCTTGTTCCTTCAACGTCACATCAATCACCTCTGGCTCCTGCTGATCTAATCATATTTGCTGATGATGGCGAGCTTGTTTTCAAGACACCTCTGTGTCCGTTTGAACCGTTTTCTTTTGATGATCCATTGGTAGCTAGACCAGAGATGGAGAGTGTTAGTTTTGATCTTGCGGATTGCCTAGACAATTCCTTGAGCCACGAGATCGAGAGGGAGACATTCATATTTGCTGATGTGGGACTTCTTTCTAATGCAGGGGAGTCCGTTCATCCTGATCTACCAGATACGACCCCTGTGGAGGTTTGTCCTATCCCAGACTTCACGCCATCTACTATTCAGGTAGACTTGAAACCCCTCTCGTATCATTTTGAATTGTTTAATTCTGATGAGACTAGTCATATCTCTTTGAGTTGTCATTCACCCCGTATCGACATATGCCATCCTCATGATATGTATTATCAATCTATCTACATGATAGGACTTTCGTCAGCTGACTTTTTGGAGGGCCTTGTCCCTACCATACACACGTGCTTCTTCTTTTTTGATCTTATTGCAGGTTAGCACGTGTGGCTTCTCGACCGCGAGCAGACTTGCTTTGAGTCGACATTCCCTGGGATCCTGGTGGATTCCCAGGCATGCTGCTTCTGATAGGAGGGTGGACGTGGAGCTTCTACCACAGCCCATACTTGCCTCTCCTCCACTTGCACTTCAATGCTATATCCTTTGAGGGTCGAGCTTCCGACCTAAAAGAAGCACTTCTCGGGAGGCAACCCAAGTGTTTTTTCTTTTTCTTTCTTTTCGTTATTTATTTTCCTTTATTTTGTAGGATTGTTTTTAGTTCCTTTTGTTCTTTTGTTTTTCCAGGCTGCTGCTATGTCTTCATCCATACATGTGCGTGGGACTTCGATATGCTTCACCGTTGCGACATTGATTTCATCCATACCCGGTGAGCTGTCTCAAACCCCATGTGACTTATTTGTGCAAAAATTTACTTTGTGCTTCCACTTCATTCATTTTATCACCTCTTGTATACATCGTGGACTATGCATCATTTAAGCTTGGGGGTATGGGAGTTACTTTGCCCTTCATTGTTTGCATTTTTGGGTCAAATTTTTTCGAAAATATGGATGAATTGATAGCATTTGTGATTCTTGTGGCCATTCTTGTGCTTAAATTCTATATTTGTGTTATGTTGAGTTGTATGACCACTTGTGCTTATTTGAGCTTGTGATTGTCTTATATCTAGCCTTGTGGGCTTTGTTGTCTGTGTTGATATGACCTGCTTTGTGTTTTAACTGTTGTACCGCAAGGTAATTCTAGAGAGGTCATGTCAAAATTTTCAAAAAAATATTAGACTTGTGCATTTTATTGTTGATATTTGGCTTCTAAGAGCCCTTTGCATGTTGTGTTGAGTTATATGCGTGCATTAGTGGCTCGACAATCTATTGTAGGTTGAATTGTGATTAACCATATTCTAATGATACTAAAATTGCTTGTACTTAGTTTCGTCGTGGATATCGTGGAAATTTGAATGTTTATTGATATCTATATTGCCGCATTCTATCATGTATATTGAAATATCAATTGTTGAGCCTAATCTCTACACACATGCTTAGAACACGAGTCTCCTAAACAATCATTTAACCTATGTAAACCAAATTTGAAAAATTTTGCTAATAAGGTCGCAATTGATTGTTCTCTACCTTGTAGGCACTGCCAATCTTTCTTTCCTTTTAAATAAAAACTCTTCTACTTCATTTCTCTTTTGAGTCTTCAGTATGAAAGTATGGTTCGCACATTTTAAAATCTAATAAGTGCATAAGTCTTCTTGCTACCTCTTTTGATTCATGAGTATGTTTTTAAAACTCTCTAGGGGACTAGTCAACCTAGAGTGAAGTATGGAGAGATACGCCTTAATAAGTCGAAGGGTAGAGACTTACGTGAGCACCATATTTTGTTTTTGAAATAAAAAGAGCTAAAAAAATGCATAAGGTTGAAATGGATTATTTGATGTTTATGGAGACCGTAGTTCTCTCATGATTGTGCATTGTTTACACTCACTTTGAAATTCTGTATACATGCATAGATGTAGGTGGTATGAGTAGAACTAAACATTCTTATTTTCTCCGTACCCAGAACTAAGCTAGTTACCTGCAATTTCTGTGTAATTATTAGATGGTTGAGGGCTTGATACATATCTTAGTTTGCTAAGCTTACTTTCTGCTGCATTCAACTCTTACACATCATTTGTATGCTTGCTTGTCTGTTTGGATTTATTTCTTATCTCATTGCTTGAGGACAAGCAACGATTTAAGTTTGGGCACCAAAAATTGATACCGGCCTAGACCGTCTCGCAAGAGAACAAAGATGATGCAGTAGGCAAGTATTCTAATCGTTCTTTCCATAGGGACTAGAGAAAACGAATCGTGTAAAACTAAACTAAATTAATGAAAAATGAAAATAAATCGGATGAAAGAAAAGAAAGATGTCAGAAGAAATAAAGAGAAAGAGAGGTGGTTTCCTCGACAAGCGACTAGTGTTCGTCCTGAACTCGTGTTTCGTAATACAAGCAATAGAAGGAAATCGTGTATTGGTAGCGCGTGAGGCAGCACAGACAACCATCATCGATTACAATCTACGACGAGTATCGACGAAGCACAAGTACAAAATAAACACAAATCATCCACAGCTCTTCTCAGCCACGACTCAACAACAAGCATAAGCAGTTCTAGTTCAAAGCTCAATTGATGATTCACAAAATCTCAGCCTCAAGAATAATTGAATCAAAATACAGCCAGAAAATAAGATGTTTCATAGTTTGCAGTTTCAGAATAGACCAAAATTTAATTGTTCAGGAATCACATTATCTTCAAGAGTTCTCAGATAAATTGAATTGCAGTCAAGAATCTATCAGCACAGTCAACTCAATTCAATTCATTCAAAAACGGAAATTTCCTTCTCTGGAAAATAGACAAAACACAATTGAACCATACTTCCAGTACACTCAAGAGTCATGCATTTCAAAACACATCCAAAACTTCAACCTTTAGGAAAGATGGAAAGCACAAGATAATATACTGAGAAAAAGCAGATTCCATCCAACCTAAACTCCAAATCTCAGACATAGTGAGCAGCAGATGACATTCACAATCACTTGGAAGCAAAAGAATTAAACACTATTTCATCCAGAAATCAGTGCAATCAAGATATTGATCAATTGAAGTCATCGAATTTTTTGTACGGATATCCCAGAATAAAAATAAAATTTTAAAAATAACCTTTAATAAAAAAAAATTGCAAAAATCACTTCAGTCGCCATTCCAGATGGCGACTTACCCAAAAAAGGAAACGGAGGGGACATCAGTCGCCATCCCGAATGGCGACTGCGGGATTTACCATCAGTCGCCATCTGGGATGGCGACTGATGGCTGCTATATATCGCGGCCGTGGCGATTGGAGTTGTAAAGGCAAAAAAAAATTTTCATTCGGCAGAGAGGAAAGGGGAGAAGGAAAGGAGAAGGAGAGGGGAAAAGAGAAGAGGGGAAAAAGAAAAGGAGGAGAAGAAGGAGAAGAAGAGAGGAGAAGAAGGAGGAGAAGAAGAAGAGAGGAGAAGAAGGAGAAGAAGAAGAAAGGTAAATTTTTGTGATAATTAGTTTAAAATGTAGATCTGTTTTAGGGTTTTATAGATTTATTTTAGGAATTTGTAGATCTGTTTTAGGAATTTGTAGATCTGTTTTAGAAATGTGTAGATCTGTTATGTAGATGTGTTGTATTTGTAGATATGTTTTAAAAATGTGTAGATCTGTTATGTAGATTTATTATATTTGTAGATATGTTTTAAAAATGTGTAGATCTGTTATGTAGATGTGTTGTTTTTGTAGATCTGTTGTATTTGTAGATCTGTTTTAGAAATTTATAGATCTGTTTTAAAAATGTGTAGATCTGTTACGGTTTATTCGTAGAAAATGTGCAGAAATATATATTTGATTTGTGCCGTACTTAAATATGTTCGGCATGTATGTATAAGTTTGAAGACGGTGACATTTGAATATAGCTTTGTCACATATATTTGATATGTGAGATGATAATATAGGAATTGTAGATTAGATGTGATGCAATGTCGTTAATGTAGTGTATTTCGATTAGTCGAGATGTTAAAAAATAAGTCGCACATGTCTTAAGGATGAGTATAGAGTAATGTGTAAAATATATTGAAGATATGATCGCTGATGTTTGTAATACTTATGTTGTAGACAATGTCAGAAACAAGAGTAGTCTATATTTTTCACGGGGAACAAATCATTAGAAATGGACCATCTGGAGATGACCTAAGTGGCTGTCACCGTGTAGACATGGAATTGAATGATCTTAGTGTTCTTAATTTTGAAGACCTTAAGACCCGAGTCATGGACATTCTAAATATTGACCCATGTTTACACAAAATTGTCATGGAAGCGCTGGTGCCTATTGGTTTGACATCTTGTTGGAAATTGTGTAAACTTAGAGGCGATAGATCATGGGGCTCTCTTGTTAGGAGGGTGATAAATCCCAATCATGGGCCAGATGACTGCATACTGTATGTGACAAAGCTAGACAGTGTACCAGAACCGGGAGCAGAACTTGTACCCGAACCATTAATTGGAGGACAACATACGAACATTGATCCAACCATGACTTATAATTCTGCGGATATGCCCAACGCAGAATTCATGGGCGGGTATTTGTGGCCTGGGGATGAGGCTTATGCCGACGAAGGTGAAGACGAGGGTCTGGAAGTTTCAGGCAGCGAAGGGTCGGAGGTGGACGCAGACTATGCGGATTCCTCTGGTGAAGAAGACTATCGTGGAATGGGACCTCCACAACAATGGCTAGATCCTAGTGGTTTTGAGCATGCGCGAATCCACGACGATCGCAGTTCGGAGTCGGCAGGGAGTGAGCACAGATTAACACTGGGACAACATTTTCGAAGCAAGGAGGACGCTAAGCAAGCCGTGGCGATGTGGTCCGTGACACTGCGTCGGTCTTTCAAGGTTGACAGAACAACTCCGCGACTGTACGCAGTGAAGTGCAAGGTGGAAGGATGTCGATTTTATGTTCGTATTGCTCGGTACAGGGACAATGAGCACTTCATTGTTTCCAGGATCACCGAACACGACTGTTCGGTGACAGAAGTATCACAGAGTCATAGAAATATGTCCTCCGCATTTGTGGCACGTGTAATTTTGTCGAACCTTCATGCAAATCTTGATATGCCACCAAAACAAATTGTTAGCCAGATCAATGACACATTTGGGTACATCATTCAATATGGGAAGGCATGGAGAGCCAAGCAACTTGGTCTTGAGATGTTATTTGGATCTTTCTATGATTCATATAACTATGTGCCCAGATTGATCCAACAAATCGTTGACACCAACCCTGGCACTGTGATGGATATGGTCCATAGCCCAGTTGTCGGCAGAAATGGTGAGATAGTTCCTGGAGCTGAGTATATGGAGCGTATATTCTGGTCATTTGGTCAAGTAATCTCTGTGTTCAAGTACATGCGGCCAATACTTTGCGTGGATGGCACATTTCTAACTGGGAAGTACAAGGGAACTCTGATGACAGCAGTTGCTGCAGATGCAAACAACCAGCTACTTCCCATGGCGTACGCCTTAGTGGAAGGAGAGAGTACAGACAGCTGGGTATGGTTCCTTGCAAACCTAAAACAAACAGTCGTGAAAGACAGACGGAATGTATGTATAATCCATGATAGACACAAGGGTCTGTTAAGTGCCATTGAGTTCATGTTGTCCACTGAGAACCCGCAGTACAGCTGGAATGACTTGATCAGTCGGTGGTGTAAACGACACCTTGCGGCGAACTTCTTCACACACTACAAGAGTGCACGGCTTATGAAGAAGTTCAAGCGGTTGTGCGATCAGAACCAAAGCCATAAGTTCCAAAAACTTTGGGACGAGTTAGAACAAGAAACTTCAGATCTAGGTAAATCCCAAAGGTCAGAGGCAAGCAGTTCACAACATCCAGAAGATGAAGAAAATGTCGCGGAGACTACAGATGTGGCGAGACGACGCACCCGAAGATCAAGGCCAAAGAAATTTAGTGAATGGATCAGTGACAAAGCTCCTGAGAAGTGGTCTCTATTGCACGATGAGGGAGGTGCCAGATATGGCGTAATGACAACTAACATGGCGGAGGTATACAATTTTGTGTTGAGGGGGGTGCGAGGTCTGCCGCTCACTGGAATTGTGGAATTTACATGGCATCGCACGGCCAAATACTTCTACGAGAGAGGTACAGCTGCAAGAGCATTGCTTCAGGTGACACCACCAAAATTTCCTCATGAAGTACAAAGGTACTTAGAAATGAAAGCCGCGGCCGCTCAGAAACACTCAGTCGAGTGCATTCCTAACAGTAGAAGGCAAAGTTGGGTCGTTTATCTGCGCAGTAAGAATGTGGGGGGTGGATACATGCGACAAATCAAGAGGCAAGGAGTCACATTTGAAGACGGTGTCAAGTGCACTTGTAACAAGCCAACTCTATTGCATAAACCGTGCTCTCATGTGATGGCCGCGTGTGCGCACGACAACAAGTCGAGCGAGATGTACCTCTCAGTTTACTATGGTTCACGGTACCTTGCCGAGACATGGACTGCAGACTTTGAGATTTGGGGGACTCAGCAGCACTACAGAGATCGGTCGTGTAGGGCAGGCGAGATCCGATATGTTCCACCACCGCACTTGGAGCGGAAAGGCCCTGGACGACGGCGGAAAATGCGAATTGGCAATGACATGGATAACGTAGAACGCGATGAGCTACGAAAGTGTGCCATTTGCCGACAGCCCGGCCACACGAGGAGGACATGTCCTGATGCATCCGGACCTAGTCGAACATGACTGAGTAATGTTGTGCAACACTTATTCGTTCCTGCTGTGTATTTGATGATGTACTAACCTAATGTTCTTGTTTGCAGGCATGGCTCACCCTCGTCCACAGTTTCCTGAGTTACTCGATCAGTACTACGACGGTCGTCATCGGTCTCGAGCGGTGCGATCCGGAGAGGAGCTTCAGCCATTCCGCCTGCGATCGTCCGGCACGTCTTGGCCTCTCGACGGGAGATACATCGCACGGCTGAGGGCGGCGGGGCTGCTTCCTTTTAGCAGGATGATCACCAGACTGGAGACTTTCAGGCACGACCGATCACTCGTCTCTGCTCTGGTGGACAGGTGGAGACCCGAGACGCACACATTTCACTTCCGGTGGGGGGAGATGACCATTACCCTGGAGGATGTGGCCATGTTGTTCGGACTCCCGATTCGCGGGCAGGCCTGGGTACCACCACCCACTCCCGCCGGATGGGACGGCATGCTCGCCGAGAGGTTTCATCCACTACCTCTGGGCCAGGAGCCCTTCCAGCACGACGTCGGAGTTCCTGCAACTTGGCTTGTTCACTTCAGGATGTGCCCAGCAGATGCAGATGAGTGGACTGTGAGCCGACACTTCGAGGCGTATTTGCTGCACTTGTTCGGGGGCTTCATGTTCACTGGTATGCTTAAACATGTTATAGGCACAGCTATTTCCATTCTCTTGTTGAATTTAATTCCTATTTTTTTGCTTTTCTACAGGCACTCACGGCGACACAGTGGATCGTTGGCTTGTTCCACTGGCGCAGATGCTCGCGGACACGCCGATCGATCAGATCCCACGCATCAGCTGGGGGTCAGCGGTTCTCTGTGCGACGTATCGAGGATTGTGCGACGCCTGCGTTCGGCGTGCCCGAGCGGCGAACATGGCCGGATCTCCTCTGCTTCTTTTGCTGTGGTCGTACGAGCACATACCTGTCGGACGACCGCTCATCACCGACACGCCCGTTGCACTTCCGGAGGGGCACCCGCCTAGGGATGCAGAGGATGAGATTGATCGCCCTACCATGGGGGATCGCTGGTTGCAACATGAGCTGCAGTGGGCCACAGTTCAGGTGCATGCATGCTACAGTGCGTACAGTGGCGAGTTGGAGTTGTTGCATCCGGCTCGTGTTATATGGAGGGTTTGGACGACGAGCTATATCGAGAGCACAGCCGGCGGCGCGATCTCTGTGGTGTGTATCGAGGACCGGGATTTATGGCTCACCCGCTGTATTCTTGTCTTCAGCCATATGTTGGAGGTGTACGCTCCGTGGAGGGTGATGCGCCAGTTTGGCTTATTCCAGACGATCCCTCCTCCAGACGCCCCGCATCGTTTGTCGCATGACCAGCACGAGTAAGTTCTCCATTATCTCCGCGCATAGTGTTTTCGCTCTGTGAAATAACTGAACACTTTTGTTTTTTTTGCAGGCAGAGTCGCAAGGGCAAGAAGGTTGTCAGTTGGCAGGACCGACAGTCTCCTTACACTCGTCGCTGGGAGCAGACAGCAGCGATAGATGTCGTGCGTGAGGAGAGGGCGTACGATTCCACGACATACGGCAACTACCTCCGATGGTACCTCCCTCGCACCGCAGCTCGCATTGCCCCGCCACCTCCGGCGCCTGCAGACGTGCCTGCTCCGAGCGTGCATCAGACATACGACCGACATCACGCATCTCGGGTACACCGCCAGGTACATGCCGCCAGCCCATGACCTACTTGTTATTTTTATTTCTGCCTCCCATTGTCTTACCGTCTTGCAGGCTGACGGCATCCGTGCGATCAGTTCCGTGACACGGCCACTAGTCCAGCGGAGGCAAGCAGGTATGCCTATCACGCCCGACGAGTACGAGAGGGCCGTCGCCTACGTCGACCGAGTCGCCTCGCAGCTGACCCTTGAGAGTGCCTCCACTTCGTCGACTTTTGTTGCACCTCCACGTCCACGGGCCCGACCCAGTCATACGCCGTCGCACTCAGCCGCTCCTCATCCCGACACAGCCGGCCCTTCAGGTACGGCCGTTGCCGCACCCATTTATCTCGGTGGGCCCCCGGCTCGCTCGTACCGTACAGGTGTTGCACCTCACGTGGACTTCTCGTCGCGTGGTGGTGTACGGATCTCTGAGGGTCCCCGAGCGCCCCCTTCTGCACACACTTCCGATTCTGGATTGGGCTTCGACGTCACGTTCGACTCAGACGACGAGTACATTGCTATGTCTGAGCATACGGTGCCTATCCCGTCGGCTGGTCCGCTTCGGTCTCCTGCTAGGCACCCACCATACATTCCTCGTCGGTCGGTCCGTGCCAACCCCCAGGTGGTCCGCGACCCATCGTATGCTCAGTATGCCGATATGATGCAGATGAGAGACGACGCCGATCAGAGCCAACATCAGTTGGCATCTTCGCAGCTTGGTGAGGCACCTCCACCGTCGCAGGACCCGAGTGCTCAGCCTCCCGGTCGACAGCCCTCGCAGAGGACAGTGCATCCGCGCAGCACCTATTCGCCATCGCCGTTTCAGCGCGACCGGAGCCATCGTCCGAAGAGGGGCCGACAGTAGTTTTTTTTTATGTTCTCCTTTTATGAAACATTATATCGATTCTCATGGTTGTACTATTTTGGTTTATATTAGTATTCTCATGTTTTCACTATTTTTTTATGTTCATTTTTGTTTTTGGGAACATCATACTCGACAGATTGAACCAACCACGAAATTCGAATGCTAATTTTAAAAAAAACACTAATTTGAATGCTAATTTTTAAAAAAACACAAATTTGAAAGTTATTTTAAAAAAAACACAAATTTCAATGTTAATTTTAAATAGAACACAAATTTGAATGTTATTTTTAAAAAATCACCCAATTTGAATGATAATTTCAAAAAAAACACAAATTTGAATGCTAATTTAAAAAAACCACAATTTTGAATGTTAATTTAAAAAAAAACTAATTTGAATGCTAATTTAAAAAAACCACAATTTTGAATGTTAATTTAAAAAAAAACTAATTTGAATGCTAATTTAAAAAAAACCACAATTTTGAATGTTAATTTAAAAAAAAACTAATTTGAATGCTAATTTAAAAAAACCACAATTTTGAATGTTAATTTTAAAAAAAACACTAATTTGAATGCTAATTTTAAACATAAAACAAATTTGAATGTTAATTTTAAACAGAACACAAATTTGAATGCTAATTTACAAAAACCACAATTTTGAATGTTAATTTTAAAAAAAACACTAATTTGAATGCTAATTTAAAAAAACCACAATTTTGAATGTTAATTTTAAAAAAAACACTAATTTGAATGTTATTTTTAAAAAATAACACAATTTGAATGCTAATTTTAAAAAAAACACAAATTTGAATGTTATTTTAAGAAAAAATACAATTTTTATTGTTTTTTTAAAAGAAACACAATTGTCAACAATTTTTTTGAAAAAAACACATTTTCGGCCTTCAGTCGCCATCCTGGATGGCGACTGAAGCTACGTGGCATTCAGTCGTCATTCCAGATGGCGACTGAAGGCGAAATGCCATAAATCGCCATCTGGAATGGCGACTGAAGCCAGTTTTGCAATTTTTTTTTATTAAGCATTATTTTTAAAATTATTTTTTTATTCTGTGATATCGGTACAAAAATTTCGAAGTCATCACACAAGAATCTGAACTATGACATTCAAAACATTGCAAATCAAACAGACGATGGAAACTAATCCAGCACAGTTTCAGTTTATCACAACACGACTTAAACTCAACATAGATAGCCCAAACATAGAGAGACAAGATAGAGGAAATTAACTCAAGTCAAGTGGGATAAACTATGAAATTTACTTTGCATTTGATTCAGAAATGAGTATTGATTCTCAACATTACACAATTTCATCATCTCATACACTGAATCCATTTCAGTTCATCAGAATTCAAGAACAAAGAAGGTGAGAAGAATTGAACCAGTAATGATAGCCGCTGGAGTTGCTGGAGCTCAATGGTGGCCGTGGAAGTAGACGCTGATGCACAGTAGGTGATGAAGTCGGCTGAGGCAGCAGCTCATGCGTACTGAGGTCGTATGCTCGATGGAGTGGTCGAGGAGCCCGATGAAGTCGAGGTCGTGGTCGAGCTCGTAGAGGAGATCGTGGTCGAGGGAGCCATCGGCCCACGGGAGGTGGCGAGCGCCGGCGACGGTGGTTGGAGTAGAGAGGCGGCGGGAATGGCGCGGCCGAGGGAGGAATTAGAGAAGAGAGAGAGAGAGGGAAGAAGGCGGCGGCGACGTCGTGTGAAGAGGCGACGGCGGTCACGGGAGCTTCGCACGGCGGCGCGGGCGGTGGCTGTGATGCGGAGCGGAGGCCGGGGTGGCTCGGGATCGGTGGAGGCGACGCGACGAGAACGGCGATGGCGCAGTGGAGCAGACGGCGGGAGGTGGATCTGGCGGCAGGATGGCCAGATCTAGCAGTGAGACCGGCGCGGGAGGTGGCGGCGAGTGAAGGAGGCCACGGCTCGGGCGCGGGAAGTGGTGGATCGGCGGCGGTGCAGCGCGCAAGAGGCGCGGAAGAGGCAGATCAGGCGTGGGAGGCGGAAGGCGAATAGAAGAACGGAGGCGGCGGCGCGATGAGAGGTGGATCCGGCGGCGGGATGGCCAGATCTGGTGGCGGAGGTGGTTGCGATCGGCGGCGTCTCTCGGTGGCGGCGGTGCTGTGGTGGTGTTGTAGTGCCGAAGCAAGGGCGGCTCGAGTGCGGGAGGCGCAGCGCGGTTGCGGAGGCGCGGATCTGGAGTGGTGAGCGGCGTCGAGCGGCGGCGCGGGACGGGGGCGCAGCGCGCGTGGGAGGCACGAGAGGCGGCGTATCGAGCACCGGATCTGAGAGAGAGGAGGTGGTTGCTAATGGATGCAGTGGCGTGGTGGAAAAAGGATGGCGCGGGAGGAGCAAGGAAATGTGGAGAGGAAATAGAAAGAACCGGCTAGGGCCGGGGGTGATAGGAGGTGTGGAAAATTTTGGAGGAGACAGAAGAAGAAGCTACAGAGAGGATTGCATTGTGTCGTACGGTTTAGCCGCCGGCGGTGAAGTGGGATGAAGCTGTGGAAACAGTGAGAGGAAGAAGAGAAGGAGAAGAAAAAAAAGAAAAATCAAGCTCAGGTGAAACAATGGTAGGTGGTTAGGTTTAGAGAAAAAGTATTTTTGCAAAATGACCCTCAGAATTTTAGAAAATAACAGAAAGGTCCTTCTTGAGTTAGGGTTTGAGATTTTGAGTATTAACTATTTTGCAGAAGGGTGTTTGAGGTTTTAGGAATTTACAAGAAGGTCCTTAGCTGCTAGGATTTGAGATTCCGGCCCTCGGAGACTCCGATTTCAGCACGGTCAGTTCCTACGCGTCTGTAGAAACGCGTGTTTCTATCTGGAATCGACCGAGGGTCTGGTATGGTCAAAGAGACGCGCTTCATCAACCTAAATCCACCCAAATTGCATCGACCTTCAACAAAATCACAAAACAAATAATACGGTCGATTTGATGATAAAGATGTATATGATTAATGCAAATGCCGCCTTATATGACTAAATGTGCATGATTAGGGGGTTGAACATATGAAAAATATACACAGATATGACAATTATCATACACGCTAGGAAACAAGGGTCATGTACTTCTCTGACATTTCAGCGGTCAAGCTTTCGACATCTTCTTCATTCTCACCTGCAGTGTTAGTTGCAGCAAGAGCCAAATCTTTCTCATCAACATCACTAGCACTAGTATACTCACCGTCTTCTCTCACAATGAGAGCACGCTGACTAGGACAATTACGCATCGTATGTCCAAAATCTTTGCAACGAAAACATTGCAAGTCTCGGGATCACCCTGTAGAAGCCACTGAAGAAGTACTTTTCGCAGGAGCTGGCATCGTGGCTGATTTGTTTGCATCTAGAGCACATGACGGTGTGGAAGAAGGGGCAGCCTGTGGAGGTGTATGATCGGAGGTTGAGGATGGCGCCTTTGCAGCCCCGTGGGTCGGTCGTGAGGAAGGAGAGCCTCCAAAGTTGCCTCACATCCTGGAATGGAGTCCCTATACTACCCTTTCAGCTTTACAAGCAAGATGGAACAAACGAGTGACAGAGTTGTAATCTTTATAATCTAGAATGTCCTGGATCTCCTGGTTAAGTCCTCCCAAGAATCTAGCCATCTTAGCATCATTAGTTTCTTCTAAGCCACAATGCAATAAGCCAATTTGTAGCTCCTGATAATATCCCTCGACAGCTTTACTACCTTGGTTCAAACGTTGCAACATATTAAGCAAATCACAAGCATAGTACGAAGGAACAAACCTAGTGCGCATCATTCTCCTCAAAGTATCCCAAGTTGTAGGCACATTATTGTGATTTCTACATGTCTTGTGCCACCAAATAGATGTAAAATTAGTGAATTCACTAGTAGCAATCCTAACCTTTTTGTTCTCAGGGAAATCATAGCAAGAAAATTTTTGATCTACCGCTAATTCCCATTCAAGATATGCATCAGGGTCATACCTACCAGCATAAGGAGGCATTGAAAACTTGAGTTTAGCAAGTGAATCATTATGTACCTCTCGTGGTGCTCTTCCCATACCTTGCCGATTGTGGCGAAGTCGGCGATGATCACGATCATTGTGCCAATTGAAGCCGTCATCCGCCTCCGAATCAGCAGCGTAGTTGTTCTCTTCTTGTTCCACCTCATCTACCCAAGAGCGAGCAGTAGGTGGAGGCTGGCGAGTTGGATCGCCATCTCGTCGAGGTGCACCAGCAGCTGCTGGGGCAGCAAGAGATGCAACGGCAGCCGCAGGAGCAGCAAGTGGGACCGGCCTCTCAAGGTGCTCCATTCTTGTGACGAGGTTGGCGATGCTTCGCTTGATTCGCTCCATTCTATGTTCACTTTCTTGAGCAAGCTGGGTGAGGCTGGCATCGATGCCTCTCAACGTGGTTTGCTGATCCTCCACATACGTCATGAACTCCTTTCTTGTAACACAGTCGTCTTCCTCCAATCTTGCCATCGTTAGTAGTAGACAAGAGAAAGCACAAAGTATATACTCTTCCTATCAACTACTAGGATGTGGAATTGGGCAAGTCACACATGCTCAAGCCTATTTACCTCGCTCTTACAAGTTCTTACCACGCAAGCAGGCGGTGCGATCGGTGGCTGGTTCGTGATAATTTGAGCTGACGTGGTGGCAAAGCGATAGCAAGGATCCATACCTGGTTAGTAGAAAAGTGGAGCTCGGACAGACTAGTATATGTAGCAAAGGAGAAAGCAATTGTTCAAAACAGTAATGCAAAATTGAAGATCAGCCCACGTACTGAAAACAAGTGCTGGCCTAGCCTAGACCTAGAAAAGGATCAAGCAAACAAGCACAACACGAAGGGCTAAATTAACAAAGATGCACACTGATTGTCGCTTCGGAACCTCTTTTGCTCTCTGAATTTTTTTTTCTATAATTAGGGCGGCTCTTTTGATGCGCTAGCCTTTTGATCTTTTTTTTTTTTTGCAATTTGACCAAGGAATCACAAGCTTAACGTCGGAAAACAAACATTACACAAATTTGAAGCAAGAAAAACTCAAACTAGATGCAAAAGATCGACAAAAACGGTTGTCGAAAACTTCGGAGGCTGTTTTGAGGCCCTAAACGACGTTTTTTGGGGGCTCGTTCGGCTGTGCGTACATGCACGTGAGTCTGCTGTCAGAAGCCTACTGATTTCGGACTTATGGATTTTCATAAATAACTTTTTGTAAGCTTTCCAACTGGCCAAAGAACGCCCCGATCGGAGTCCGTATGCAAAAGTTATGCCCGTTTTACAGCAGGTGATACGAATCACACTAGAACTTCGTGTTGGACTCAGTTTTGGAGTTTGATGTGGACACGACTTGGTTTGTGGAGGTGGAATTGGTGCGGATTATGCTCTGGACACGATGGCAAGGAAACACAAAGGACAAAACTGACACGAACTTGGAAACCCTAGGGGCTCGGTGGTAGCGGCGGCTCCAAAAGCAAGCATGACACGGCGCGACTACCAAACCCTAGGCGATATGTAACAGTCCCAAAATTCCATTCTTAAACCCTCCCCTTCTCAGATTTTCCTTCCGATCTGAATCTTCCGAAATTCTGTTTAATTATCTTATTCCGATCAGCGAAATTCTTTCACCTGTTCAACCCTAAATTATCCCCCCAATATTTTTCTCATGCATGCATATTTTTAAGTTCATGGCATCATGATTTTATGCATCAAACAAATCATTTTTCCACATGAAATAATAATTTTCCTATTTGAAAAATTGCATAAAGGAATATATTTAATTTAAAGTAATGCATTAAAAATTCTGTAAAAATTTTTAAAATATTTTAATTGCACAAGTAATCAGGTTCCACAACTTCTCATGCAGTGAAACTTTGCATTTCAGCCCCTAGGTTTTCAGAATTTGCAAATTAAACCCTAGAATTGACATAAAGCATTACTTTATGCATTTTTACCTTTCTACCCCCCCGAAATTCACACAATACACAGTGGAAGGACTTGTTTAACCTTGTTAGATGTATTACATGTCAGCATGTCACTGTTACACCTCGTTTTCTCCCTAATGCCACTCTTTAAAGGTCTTGGCATGGCTGAAAACCCACTGAAACCAGCATATTTTCACAAATCCTTCTATAGAGAAGTAGAAGAGGCATTTAGACACGCAGAGCATTCAAACGTTTTGCATTTGGTTGAAAAATTTCACATAAAATACCAAAGGGGGTGTTTTCTGCTCTCCTGCCGCTGGTTTGGCCGCGCTCCAGCGCCGGCCGCCTTCACCTCGTCATCGTTTCCCTCGTTGCAGCAGTCGTTTGCTTGTCTGAGCTTTGTCCTTCAGGTGTGCACCTTAGCCCTCTCCATGTTTATCTTCTGGAGCTCTTCGTTTTGGCCACCGGAGCTCCCTCCACCAGCGTGATTTTGTTTTTTCCCACCGCCGGCGTTCCTCTCTCTTCTACCTCCGGCCACCGTGGTTATCTCCCCAATTCCAGCCCCTTTTCCCGCCATTTTTGCTACCTTCTCACCCCCAGGTACTCCTCCTGCATCTCCCGGCCTCCCCGGCCTTCTTCCCTCTCCGGCGAGCCCCCACCGGAGCTCCCCCGTGAACTGCGCCCGAGCCGTGCTCCCGAGCCGGCGTGCAGGCGCCGTGGCTCTCCTCCGGCTGTGCCTCCCTCATCCAACCACCTCCCTCCTGCTCTAGCTCCCCAACCGCCATGCTCCATTCCCTGGCCGTGGCCCAACTCGCCGCCGGCAAGCTTCGCCGTGGCCGTGGCCGTGGCCAGTGCCAGCCAAATGGCACTGCAACAGTATTGCATGTGTTGTCTTTGTGTCTTCGTCTTTGTCGCCTTATGTCGTTCTCTGTCTTCTGGACCTCCGATTGAAAATCCGTTCGCGTCGTTTTGTTCATTTCGCTGTTTTCCTTCCAAATGTGTTCTCTGATCTTTGATGCACTGTCCAGATTTTCGTTTCGCTGTTTTAAACTCCGTCGTTCCCTTCCCCCGATTTTGTCGTCTCCATCGCAGAAGTCTCCAAATCCAGATCCGTCTGACCCACCCTACCACAAATTGCTGCTGCCACATAGTCTCCTTTAGCCACCACCTCAAATTCTAATCCAATAACCCTGATCCGCCATTTTCAAAAGCTCTCGTTTTTCAGTCTTTTTCAGATCCAACTCCGAGGCTGTTTTGCCTAAACTTATTAGGTTTTAGATTTTGCATTTGTTAGTCTTATACTTGTGCATTTTGTTTGATCGGTGCTCTTTTCGTGTTTAGAAACCGCCCGTCCGGAAGCCGAGGAGCAGCCGATCGAGGACGTCGCTGAAGATCTTATCGTGAGAATTCAAGGCAACTCACCACCACCTTGATCATGTTGCCCCAATGTTTTCCAGTTAGCTAAGTATTTTGTTATTTGAGTATTATGCATGCTAATTAAGTAAATTGTGTATGTTCAAATATACCTGTTTAGCTATTGTCCTACATTGAATAGCCATTCTTGATTCTCAAGCTATGTGTAAATATTCTTGATGCCTTAGGTTATTGCTAAAGCATAACGTTGGTAATATGGGTTATTCACATAAATGAGCAAAAATGGTTTTTCAAAACTGAAATGCCTTTTTAAAATGTCTATCCTAGAGAGGAGAGGTGTGTCAGTCGGAACATGGAAAATACTGTGATGCTTATGATGATGATGTGATAACATGATAATGTTGGAAACATGAAATGTTGTGAATTGTGAAAAATGTGAATAGGGAAACTCCTCTCTAGAATAGCTAAGGACTAACAAACTATGCTAATCATCTAGTAGCATATTATCGTACCTCCACAATCCTGGTATGGGACGGGCACGACCAAGTATCCTTGCCGAACTATGGCCCTAGCTCTGCATAGAGTCTATAACCTAAATAATAAAGTTGCACTAATACTGTTCACTGGTCAGGGAGGGAAGATCCCTCTTGGCCAACTTACACTGACGGCTGGGACGAGCCCAGCCGATTCGTCTGAGTGAAAGATAGTGCAACTGATGTGGTTCCAGGGC
Organism: Pharus latifolius; assembly: GCA_019359835.1. Lineage (NCBI taxonomy): Eukaryota > Viridiplantae > Streptophyta > Magnoliopsida > Poales > Poaceae > Pharus > Pharus latifolius. Next base: position 18,159,724 of record CM033325.1, on the reverse strand, counting down.
ACGAGTGCTCGATGTGGTTTCCCAGCACAAACCCCTCGTGTGTTCGCTCACTATTGGTGGAGAGGGTCTCCCACCACAGCCCAATACTGAGTGAGGGGTAGGGTGAAGGTATGAGAGGGAAGATCTCTACAATGCTTCACAACTGTATTAGGAACCCCACCCGGAGGTGGAATTCCTGGGCTACTGACCGGTGGTGAACCTTTTACGGGGCAGAGCTAGTATAATTGCAAGGCAGGGTGAAAAGCGTGTTATTCTCAACTCAGTGGCGCGCTTAAAGCAGCGTGATCGAATCTGGCATAGGAGACTCATATGCTTAAAGTAGCGTGTTGGGCAAAAGACCTATGCTCGTGGTCAACAGTGGTAGTTGAGAAGTCTTGTGGGTAAAGCGGTACCCCTCTGCAAAGTTTAAAATGTATTTAAATACTCCGTGCTCCCGGAATTGGAGTGTGTTATGGTCATTGGATTTCATCCATGATTGTGAGGCACAAGTAGTTTTCATAAACTGTTTTATGAACTGCTTTAAATTTGCACTCTTGAACTGTTATACATATATATATATATATATATATATATATATATATATATATATATATATATATATATATATATATATATATATATATAAGGTAAGTTTTCAAAGAATGTTTTGAATGCTTTTCATGACTATCAACTGTTAGGTGATGAAAAAGGTTTGGAAAAGAACCTCAATCATTTCCTTGAATTCCCTATCATGTTATATATATTGCATTTGTTAAGTGGTGATTTGCTGAGTACTCTGTACTCACCCGTGACTGACTTGCTCCATTAGAAGTTGAAGAGCCAAGTGACTTGGGTTCACATGAGTGTGAGCCTGAGCCTTATGAAGACTTCTTCGAGTATGATCCGAGCTTCTAGGCATCGCGTACCCCTGTCGACCGACTGTGGGCGAAGATTAGCGTTCCGCTTCTTCCGCGTTTTGTTGAAAAAACTGAACCGTTATTTTGTACCTCGTTGTGTTACTATTGTAAGGCCCTAGTGCCATCATCTGTGAACCTTGTAATATTTTGTGTATTATTTATGTATTGTGCTGGTGGTTGTGATATTCATTTCTGGTTCGCAACTGACTCCTGGGAAGTTGCGACAGGGGAGTGCTGTTCCGTACCGTGGTGTTCGGTACGGGGCGGGGTTCCCACACGACACAAGATGCAAAACTCGACCCGAAGCTAAGAACTAGACTTCAACCAGCACGACGTCAATAATGGGTGAAAATTCAATGATGCAAAATAGTAAGAAACAATGCAATGGCTAAACGTGGCTAGGACTCAGGATAGATGTAATGTGCTAGTATTTTTGTAGGGCAATTTTTCTAGACTCTAGGTATGACATTAATCTACTAAATTAAGATAGATAAATTCTCACCAGTCAACCTGAAGCTCTGATACCAACTGATGAGGACACGTATGCCCAATCTTTTGGTGAGATTGATAAATTCGGCTAAGGCGCATGACGACCTTGACGATCAGGCTATCAACTAGCAAGCGACTGGAAACCCTGAAAGGGATCTAGGATATCAACTAGAGGGGGGGGCGAATAGGCGATTTTGACAATTTAACACCTAATTAAGCAATTAACAATAAATGAGAGAAAATAGCCAAAACAAGATGAACAATGATCAAATTAACACAAGGATATATCCCGTGGTCTCAGTGATTTGCCGATCACCCCTAATCCACGTTGAGGCAAACTCAAATCTCTAACCGCTCCTCTATCTAGTCGACTTCCTCTTAAGAAGTGACCTAGATCTTGAGCCGGATTAGTGTGATGAGTTATTCAAACCTCGATTCCACTAATGATGCACTTTACCGCTCCGGCAAGGCGTGCTCAACCCTTTCACAAGGTGTTTTGAGGCTTCTTCACAATCTTCCTTGAAGAGCTCTCCAAAACCTTCCTCCTAGCCATCTAGGAGCCGGCAAACTCCAAGAGTAACAAGCCGGTGATGATCACTTAATGCTCTCCTAGTGCCACAAAGATGATTTAGTGATCTAAATGCAATGCACTAGAAGATCTCAAATGCACACTTGCTCAAATTCAAGAATTAGAACCCTAGAGTGTATGAGACTTGTTTTAGCTCTCAAAGATGATGACAATGTCCACAAATATGCCAAAGATACTGAACAGGACAATGCATGGGAGTATTTATACCCCCACAATAAATATAGCCGTTGGGAGAAAAAGATCACTTGGCGGTCAGACTGCCGCAATTGCAACGGCATTAAGCAGGCGCAATTAATGCTCACCTGCCCTTGTCAGGCACACTCACGGTCAGACCAGAGCCAATTGCGGTCAGACCGTGAAACCGTCCAGAGACGACATGGTTTCTGGACATGTTTTACGGTCAGGCCGAAAATTACGGACAGACCGGCCACACGGTCAGGCCGTAGTTCAAAAACTCGGTCAGACCGTTTTAGCGGTCAGACCGGACACACAATCGGTCAGACCATCTTAACACAACAATTTTCAGAAAGTTAGGTTAAGAAATTTCAGGAGTCTGACTTAGGTTTTAACTACGGACAGACCGACCTTTTTAATAAAGAAAACACACTTTGACATAACGTCAGTCAGTCCGAAACAACATTCGGTCAGACCGTCTATTCGGTCAGACCGGCTAACAATCGGTCAGACCGACTAAGACTGAATTTGGCCGAATTGAATGGAACAAGGCATTTTCAAAGTATATGATCTTCTAGTATGCAATGCAAGTTGTTTTTATGACTTGTGGCACATAGATGAACTATCTCGTGATACACCACATGCTCCTCTTAATAGTACGGCGACTATCCTAAATCCGGTCAAAATTCTTCTCTAAACGCCTTAGACCGGTAAAATGGAAAAAGACCCTATTCCGTACCTTTGCCTCTTTGCTCAATGTCCTTTCTTCATCCTGTGGCTCTTTCTTTGCCTTTCATTAACCTGTCTTTTGAGTTTGTTCTTGACACAACTTAACAGGTATCGTTAGTTCAACATTTGTAATTGTTATTAATTACCAAAACACTCTTTTAGGGGCCTAGAAGCTACAATCTCCCCCTTTTTGGTAATTGATGACAACATAAAGAGTAGATGATTGAATTTTGAGCATTAAAAGGATTTTTCAATAAGCATAGTAGAGAAAGACACACTCCCCCTAAATATATGAATATGGGAATTTTTTGGCCTTTTGGTGGAGTTCAAGCATGTATATAAGAGGATATCTCAATTCATTCTCAATATAGTCATGAAGTATCACAAGAGTATTCAAAACATCACATAGGTCACAAATAAGACATTTAATTCAACACATGATATTATCATCACAAAGGTCATATGAAAATAACAAAAAACACATCTCATATATCATGAAGTATAGAGCACATCTCATATAAGTATCACAAAATTCAAAATATCACAGCAAAACATCACATCATTCATTCATCTAGAGTTTTACATCATCAAAAGATCTTCTCTCTCCTATCTTCTCTCTCCTCTCCCCCTTTGACATCAATTGCCATAAAAGCTAAGAATTGGCGGGAGCATCATCATCTGGAGGGTGGAAAGGAGGAGTCTGAGGGAATCTGGTATAGAAGTGAGCGGAGAAGGCGTTGAAGCGCTGCTCGAACTGATCTTGGTGCGACGAGAAGGTCTGGAATTGATCATTCAATGCCGCCAAGTCCGAGCGTGCGAGCTCAAGCCCCTGGAGTAGTCACTACTACAGAAGTGCATTCCACTAACCCATATTTTCTAACGGTTATAAGCAATCTGGGAAAAATCCGATAGAATAGGACAACAGCAGCGGAAAAGAGGCATTTTACTATCGGTTACACACTAGTCCAATGTTAGTGAAATGCAAATACTTTTTACTATCGGTCATTACTGTACAAACCGATATAATATATTAAATAGTACTATCGGTTTTTCATTTTTAACTGATAGTAAAATTACGCACTTTATATTATCGGTTATTACTGTACCAACCGATATAATATATTAAAATAGTACTATCGGTTTTTCATTCGTAACAGATAGTAAAATTACTCACTTTATACTATCGGTTCGTACTGTACCAACCGATATAATACATTAAATAGTACTATCGGTTTTTCTCGCGTAACTGATAGTGAAATTACTGACGTTTTACTATTGGTTCTTACTGTACTAACCGATACAATATAGTAAAGTTTACTATCGGTTATATAAAACAAACCGATAGTAAAATGACTTCATATAAACTAATGGTTATGACAGTGGGGACCTTATTTTACTATCGGTTTGTGTTTTTGAACCGATAGTAAAATTGTACAACTTAATTAGGTCGACCCCTGCTCTGCGCTCTGCATGTTGGAATCATTTCAGCCGCGCACGACTCCAAGCTAGAGTGATCTGGAGAAGCTAGCTGAGAGGTTGATCATATTTCCATTCCCCTCAGTATTGTCATCTTCTCATCACCTCTCTCTCTCTCGATCACTCTTTCACACTCTCCCTCTCTCTCTCTACTTGCAATTCATTAAACTAGATACATGTAGCTCCAAACTATCTAGAAAGCTAGGTTGGCTAGCTAGCTATAGCTTGCTGAATTTAAGCAGCTAGCTAGCTGGCTCTTCCAATTAATGCATGCATCAAGTTAATTAGGGTTTCATATATACAAATCCATTTAATGTAATTAAGCAGCTCATGTACACACATATGGCCTAATTAATTATGTTTCATGCATATATGCATGCCCTGAGTCATTAATTATTTATTTGAATTTGTCAATTTTGTGAAATAATTGTAGATGGACCGAGAATATTGGATGTATGGAATAAAACGTACTACTGTTGAGTATTTGGAGGGTGTGAATGGGTTTATTAAATTTGCTGAGCAAGAAAAGGCGAAGAAGGGAGAGAAAGATATGCATTGTCCTTGTGTAGATTGTATGAACTTAAAAACAACTCTGATCATATTAGGAGTCATTTGATTCGTCGTGGTTTTAATGCACGCTATACCCGTTGGATATGGCATGGTGAAGATCTTGAGGAAACGAGCACCGCTACCACTCAGCAGCACCCGGAAGTGGATTGCAATAATAATGATCATGATCAGAACATTGGTAATGTTCATTCGGAAGTCCATGTAGATGACGACAATTTAGATGAAATGTTACGTGATGTAGAAGAAGACTACAGCGAAAACGACTTAGCTAAATTTGAGAAATTAATTGTTGATTCTGAGAAGCCTTTGTTCCCCGGATGTGCAAAATTTACAAAGTTGTCTTATGTGTTGAGATTATATAACTTGAAGGCAAGCAACAGTTGGAGCGATAAGAGTTTCACGGCGCTATTGGATCTGTTAGCGGACATGCTTCCAGAGGGAAATGAGTTGCCAAGATCGGTTTACCAGGCCAAAAAACTATTGTGTCCGTTGGGAATGGAAATCGAAAGAATACATGCATGCCCAAATGATTGTGTTCTGTACCGTAACGAGTACGAGGATTTGCATGTTTGTCCAAGATGCGGTGCATCGCGGTATAAGCATGGGGACAGAATTTATCACAATGGATGTGATGAGGTAAAGAAAGGGACTCCGGCCAAAACTGTGTGGTATTTGCCTGTGATTCCCAGATTGAAACGGCTGTTTGCAAATCTGAAAGATGCGAAGTACTTGCGTTGGCATGTTGAAGGTCGGAAACAAGACGGAAAACTAAGACATCCAGCTGATTCCATTCAATGGAGAAACATTAACAGAACATTCGGTGAGTTTGGCGGCGAAGTGAGGAATATAAGGTTTGGGCTGAGTACGGATGGTATGGATCCACACGGAAATATGGCCTTTGTGAGACGACCACGAAGAAGGATTATAGGTAGACAACCATTCTTGACTAATTTGCAATATGTAAGTGACGTATATTACTTGGATCTTTAATCGAAGAATTCTTCAAATCATTTTTCAAAAATTCTTTGGGAAAACATACGTGATGCATTGAGAATCATTTATGCAAATTTTCATTTCAATTGGAGTATATACTTGATTTGAGCAATAATTGATTCTTTTCACAAATCAATATGAAAACTGTAAATTTTCATTCCATCATTGGTCTTTACTGTTCATTTATTTCAAAATTATTGGAAGTCATTTGCATGGGGTTTCAGGTGTCTCTACAAGTGCATAATGATGTACTGAGACCCACCTGTAATTGTTCTCAGGAAATCCCTTTAAGTCAATAACACAGTATTCTACTATCGGTTTCAACTTCCCAACCGATATGAAATTAACATATACTATCGGTTTATTGTTAATAACCGATAGTGAAATACAATGCAAAAATGATGTGCTGAGATCATATGTAATTGTTCTAAGGAAAATCCTTTAGGGTCAATAACATTGTAGTTTACTATCGGTTTCAACTGCCAAACCGATATGAAATTAAACTTTACTATCGGTTTATTGTTCATAACCGATAGTGATTTGTACTATGTTATGAGCCCTTGTTCTTAATTTACTATCGGTTAGTAATAATAAAACCGATAGTGAACAATCCTACACTCTAAACCCTAACTTACATGTATTTACTATCGGTTTTGTGGTTATGACCGATAGTAAATATTCATATATTAGGTTATAACCTTGCTGTCTCGCACGATTTTTCCTCCAGTGCAACTGATCACATTCCAAATACTCACGCGCGGAAAACCCTAGCTTCCCCGACGTTCGTTTCTTCGCTCCTCTGCGCCAACATTGCCGATCGCAAGCCGGAAAACCCTAGCTTCTCCACCGCCTCCGGCCACTGCATCGCGCCACCGCCTCCGGCAACTCCATGAACGACTGTAAGTGTTCTTGACCAAACCGCTCGCGTCAATTGCTTAAATTTATATGCAATGGTTCATATGTGGTTCAATGGTTACAAATATAAAACTAGAGTAAAATTCGTGAACTACAAACTTGATAGCTATGAGAATGACAGACTTGATGATAATCACTAGGAATTTACCATACAGTGTAGTCCACTATCGGTTTATTATGTAGAACCGATAGTAAATACCGTAAACTGAATTTTCTGTTAATTATTTCCCATTTTCTAATTTTCATATGAAATTTTTGATCATTTAAATTTTAACAGACTTTATGTTCCTGCAGAGAGACTAGCATAGTTTGCACTGCTACTTTTGTATATTTTATAGAATACAAACTTGATTACTATCGGTTTGACTTGGAAAACCGATAGGAAATAGACTAATCTGAATTTTCTGTTAATTATTTCTCATTTTCTAATTTTCATCTGAAATTTTTGATCATTTAAATTTTAACAGACTTTATGTTCCTGCAGAGAGACTAGCATAGTTTGCACTGCTACTTTTATATATTTTACTGAATATAAACTTGATTACTATCGGTTTGACTTGGAAAACCGATAGGAAATAGACTAATCTGAATTTTCTGTTAATTACTTTCCATTTTCTAATTTTCATATGAAATTTTAGTTCATTTCAATTTTAACAGACTTTATGTTCCTGCAGAGAGACTAGCATAGTTTGCACTGCTAATCTTATAAATTTTCCTGAATATAAACTTGAGTACTATCGATTTTACTTGGTAAACTGATAGGAAATAGAGTATGTCATAGTTTGTACTGCTAATCTGAATTTTCTGTTAATTACTTCCCATTTTCTAATTTTCTTCTGAAATTTTAGTTCATTTAAATTTTAACATACTTTATGTTCCTGCAGAGAGACTAGCATAGTTTGCACTGCTAATCTTATAAATTTTCCTGAATACAAACTTGAGTCTATCGGTTTTACCTGGAAAACCGATAGGAAATAGAGTATGTCATAGTTTTCACTGCTAATCTGAATTTTTTGTTAATTACTTCCCATTTTCTAATTTTCATCTAAAATTTTGGTTCATTTAAATTTTAAAAGACTTTATGTTCTTGCAGAGAGACTAGCATAGTTTGCACTGCTAATCTTCATATCAATTGATGGTCTGTTCATGGAATTTTAGGTAAAGCCATGTCGGCATCTTCCTCGGCTGATAGTAGTGATTCAGGGAGGGCGAACGTAGATGGCGCTGCCTCGTCCCAGCGCAAGAGGAAGGTGCGAGGAGCGACGATGTTGGGTCGTTTGGCCAAACGCGCTGATCTTTCATGTGAGTTCAACCAGTTCGGGAGACCGATCGGGAAGAACGCCAGCCACTATGCTACCTATGTTGCCTTGTTGGCGAAGGAAAGGGTGAAGATCACCGTCCAGAGCTGGAAGGACGTCAAGGCCGACGAGAGGGATAGGCTGTGGACGGAAGTGAAGGTAAAATTAATCAAAATCACTGAACTCTTGAGTAATCACATTCCCTTGGTTTATCCCAGAGATTAGGTAAGTCCTGCTTATATGCACCATTTGAAACAGGCCAAGTGGAACATCCCCGACGATGGTCCCAAGATAGCTTGCTTGAAGGACATGAACAACACGTGGAAAACCTTCAAGAGCGTCCTCGTTAGTACCTTCCTTGCTAAAGGCAAATCTCCATGCGAGAAGTACCCCTTCATAACGGAGGAGGTATGGGAGCAATTCGCCCAACAGAAGGGGACTCCTGAGTTCAAGGTATGTATGGTTCCTTTGCTTGGTTACACCATTGTATGCAGTAAGCAGTGGTTCATTAATTTTCTTGTTTCTGGTACGAAGGCCCTCAGCGAGAAGAATAAGGCAATCCAGAGGAGGAACGACCACCCACACCGGCTCGGCTCTCGCGGCTATGCGGGGAAGGAGGAGCAGTGGAAGAAGGCTGAAGACGAGGCATCGAATTTCGTTGACTCCCCGACCTACCACTCTCTGTGATCTGCGATCAGCGATGCAAGCGCTGGTGGCTGGCCAGAGGGACCGTGTCGGCCACGGGGACTGTGGCGTTCCCAAACCCCAGGGACGTCGAGGTCGTGCAGCGACTCGTAAGTTGGCTAACTATGATCACTAGTGTGCGCACAAGTTTGTATATATTGCTTCGAAGGTATACACTCGCTCCCCGTCCAAAGGCAAGGGCAAGGCCAAAGGCAAGGCCAAACAAAGCCAGCTGGGTACGTTCAAGAACAGGTCCCCACTCGTGTCGGAGTACCTTCTGCGCAATATGGATCAAATAACCAGAAGTCTCCACGAGTGGTACCTGACCCGGTCTAGGCGCCACATCAACTTCTTGGTTCACTTCAGGCCAGCCCATTTTCACCGTGAGCCCGGGAGCATATCGGTGGCCCACGAGGATTTGTTCGACCTCCTCAACTGGCGGGAGCTTGATATGTCCATCATACGGACTGGAGTCCTGTGAGTTTGCTGTTGTTTGAAGTTATCACAGTTCGTTTCATAAATCTAATCACTTTGTATGCACTACTTACTAATGTCTACTTTGCATCCAGGTGCATGTATAGGCTGGCGTCGATGAGGGCATGTGACAAGGTGGGTTTCCTCGACCCAGAGAAAATAAGCCTCACGATGCTAGAGCATGACCAAGAACATGCCGAGGAATACATATCAAGGGCACTACTAGCGCAGCAGGACCGAGAGTTCATCCTTGCGCCGTACCACCAAAGGTTAGTGCATTTCCTACTAATTTAACTCATTCTTGTATGTTACGCCTAACATATGTATGAAACGGTTCACTTATATATGCAATGTAGGGGCCACTGGGTCCTCGCCGTCATTTGCCCATGGATGAATGAGGTCTATTACCTCGATTCGATGAGCGACAAGGTGGCGCATGTTTTCACCCTCACATGGCACATAGACGCGTAAGTAACATAGTTGTTTTAAATTTTTCTCTGACTAGCTAATTAATGATAACATATTAACCGGCAATGCTAATTTAAATATAGGGCTTTCAAAAATTATGCTAGTGCTGGAGGGAGGCATGACGCGTCGAAGGGCACAACAATTTCTTGGAAAGAATATGAGGTAATTAATACGTATGGAAGTACTCATGATGAGTCTTTTAATTTAAGCTTAATTAGTTCTTTCGAGTTAATGTGGGTTTATGTCTTTGCATATGCAATTTTTCCAGTGCCATTAGCAGCCACAATCGTGGGAATGTGGCGTCTATGTCATGAGATTCATGTATGACCTGGTCAGGAGAAACTTTGCCCAATTCTCTAAGGTAACCATTTTTCCTGACTCAAAGTCGAACTTTAATTGGATGTGATGTACGATCCTAACTTCATACACGCATATATGCAGAGCGCCATGTTGAAAGAGCAATATGAGTTGGGTCAATTGAAGGAGCTGCGAACAATTTGGGCTCAATATGTCATGGAAGAAGTGGCTATCAACGATCTATAGTAACTGATTTGTGTAATATATATTGAATGTGTTGATTGCTGTATTTGTGAATAAACTCAATATGTGAATAGATTCATTAATGTATTTGTGAATAAACTCGATCAATATGTGAATAAATTCAATCTGTCCAATGCATGTGTATATTACTGTATTAGTGTATTTGTGAACAAATTCAATATGTGAATATTGGTGTATATTTGTAAATATTGGTGTATTTGTGAATGATCCAATGTATCTCTGTATTGTTGTATGTATATGTGCATGATTCCAGTACTAACCGTGTCGAGTACATAACCGATAGGAAATACTAATAGTACTATCGGTTATATACTACAACCGATAGAATAAATATTCCAGTACTATCGGTTCATATACAACAACCGATAGAATAAAGTTTCCAGTACTAACTGTGTCTACACAATACTATCGGTTTATATATAAAAACCGATAGAATAAAGTTTCCAGTACTAACTGTGTCTACACAATACTATCGGTTTATATAAGAGCCGATAGAAAAAAACATTTACATTACTATCGGTTTAGATCCTAGCCGATAGAAAAAACCTACATAATACTATCGGTTTATATAAGAGCGGATAGAAAAAACGTACACAATACTATCGGTTTAAATCCGAGCCGATAGAAGAAATAGTCGATAGCGATTACTGAACGTTGGGAATGTAGATGTTTTACTAACGGTTTTCAACCGATAGAAATGTGCAACGTTTCTACTATCGTGCCGATCACTATCGGTAAGAGAACCGATAGTAGAGTGGATTTTTAACCGATAGTGAAAAGCATTTATGTAGTAGTGAGTGTAGCAAACTGATCCATCATCGACTGATGGAACTGCTACTGGAACTGTGTAAACCAGGCGGGGGCTTGGCTCGGCTGTGCTGGCTGCTGAGCCTGAGGCTGAGGAGGAGGCATAGGCTGAGCCGGATGCTGCTGCTGCTGATGGGGCTAGGCTCCATGGCCTCGAGCTAAGACGCGCGGATTGACACTAAACGGCTTATAGCTGAGATGTCTGATATCGCAGGATCCGCGAGGAAACTTCGTCTTCTGGAGCAGCAAAGACATGATATAAGGAGCAAAGTATAGGTTTGGAAGAGTGGTTACCGAGACATCCTCAATTGTCTTCAAGATGAATGTAACAATGTTGATCCGATGACTCTTGAGGATGTGGTCAATGAAGTTCCAATAGTAATCTCTGATAGCTTCTCGATTTCCACTCTTTGGATGGATCGTGGCTCGGATGATTTTGTTGACCACAGCAGAGAGGACTTTAAGACATGTAACAGTGCCAGGTACTATCCTCTGTCCACCTCCCGGCTGCTCATAAAACTGGAGCCAGTCATCCTCATGGAGGTAATCCTCATCCTCCATATTTATGCCCTCCTTCATTTCTTCATAGTTGATCTTATTTGCCGCAGGAAACTCCTCAAAAGAAGCCTCATATCTCCTAGAGCCGGTCATCCACATGATCCGCTGTTCTGCCCATATGATCTCGATGGTGGCATAGAACTGTCGGATGGCAGTGGCGTTCCAAGGGCATTTGTGCTCTACAAAGTCATACAGCCCTATATCCTTGAAGATCTGCACCAAAGGAGCCATGATGGGCTGATTCACCACATAAGCCCATTCGATCCACTTGTGTTCGAAGATGTTCTTGTGGATCAGATGAACATAGAAAGCATCCTGCTGGGTCATCGAGTGGAAGTGAGGAGTCGTGGCATCATTTGCATGATTGTAGGCGTAGGTGGTCCTAGCCTTCGTATAATCACTTGACGTCCAATTCTTCTTCGGGCCTTGATAAGTGTGGACGTTTATTTCATCGTCCTCACTCTCGATGTCCATGCCCATATGCGCGGATCCTCCACGGTGAGAGGACTGTTCTGTTTCAGAGTCTCCGGGCGAGGGCACCCAATCATCATCCTGACTGTCACTACTGCTTGACAGTTGAGCTTGTTTTGGCCGCTTTGCCAATTTCTTCTTGTTTGTCCGGACGGAGACATTTCCTTGAGGACCTTGACCACTAGAATATTTGCAAGATATACAGCAGGTAAGATACTAAGAGACAAGAATGAATGGAGAGAATCGAGATTCAACCAGATCAGCAAACCCTGGCTCTGCTGTTGCTGTCGGTCAGACCGAAACAGGGGCGGTCAGACCGGCGCAGCCGTAGAGTTAGGGTTTGAGGTGATTCCTGAGATTTACTTGATTTTAGATCATAAAAAGAGTTGCTACTCAAGGATAATCATTTAGAGTATCAAGAGAATGCATCAATTTAAGGTTATTCACAGATTCAACACTAGGTTTATCAAGATTTCTTGGAATCCCGAAATATGGAGGAAAAAATTTGAATCCACGGAGATGAATCCAAGAAGAACACCTAGAAGACATGGTTGGAGGAGATCTTGACCAGCGGTCTGTCCGTGCGTCGCTTGGGTTTGACCGGAGAAGAAGATTCCAAAAACTTTGAGGCGCACGTGAAAGAGAAAAGAGTGGGGAAGAAAGTGAAAAGGACAAAGATTCGGGATAAAAAGGTCTCCGGTCGTGAAAATTCGGTCAGAACGTGGGTAAGAGACCGGTCAGACTGCTGGAAGAAGAGATTTTGCAATGCTCTCTGGAGATGCAATCGGTCAGACCGCAATTGGTTCGGTCAGACTACTGGAAAGGACAAAAAAACTTGGGGAAATTTGTTTGATTTGATGCTCATAGGAGATTCAGATAAGGTAAGAGATGTATATATGATAACTATAAGTAAGATATAGACAATATCACCAAAGTGGAAGTATTCATCTTACAACTTAACATATTTTTGGTTAATTTTACTCAATTGCCGATAAAAGAGCCTAGAATACTCTAAAATGAGAAGTTCATGCAATCAAGTGACAATTTAAGCACAACCAATATGAGTTCAACATTTTGTCGTGGTATTGCGAATACCCCGGCAGGTTTTGTGAACGATCCTAGTGAAGATTACGCGGCGCGGGTTGACCGGATGACCAGTCCTCCCCCGCCGGACAAACACAAGAAATGACACAATGATTAATACAGGTTCGGGTCCCGGTGGGGGCCCTAGTCCTGTCGGTGCGCTCCCGACCGGAGTCGGCTGGGGAGGCTCTCTCCGCGGGAGAGGCTTCCGGAGCACACCTGTGAGTTTAGCTATTCCAATAACAATGAATCACCTCCTTACAACTGAGGGGTACAAGGGCTATTTATAGCCCCAAGAAGAAGCAAAAAGAATAAACTACCCTGGAAGCCACCGTCGGATTGAGGGGTAGGAACGTCCTTCTCCCGATCAAACGTCTTGGATGCTTGACAGGTGGTTGCTGATTCCCGAGGCGCTCCTCGCGTGACCTGCACGTGATCAACAACCAGAGACTTTACCTTTAGAAGGGCGACGAGGCCCGGGGAGGCACCGGAGGCCAGGTCCCCAGGCAAGTGGCGGCGCCTGGGACGGCGCCGGAGGCCAGGTCGCGGGGGCCAAAAGGCGGCACCCGGGGAGGCACCGGAGGTCAGGTCCCCGGGCAAATGGCGGCCCCCGGGACGGCGCCGGAGGCCAGGTCCCGGGGGCCAAAAGGCGGCGCCCGGGGAGGCCCCGGAGGCCACGTCCCCTGACAAATGGCGGCGCCCGGGACGGCGCCGGAGGCCAGGTCCCAGGGGCCAAAAGGTGGCGCCCGGGGAGGCCCCGGAGGCCAGGTCCCCGGGCAAATGGCGGCGCCCAGGGAGGCACCGGAGGTTAGGTCCCCGGGCAAATGGCGGCGCCCGGGACGGCGCCGGAGGCCAGGTCCCGGGGGCCAAAATGCGGCGCCCGGGGAGGCCCCGGAGGCCAGGTCCCCGGGCAAATGGAGGCGCCCGGGACGGCGCCGGAGGCCAGGTCCCGGGGGCCAAAAGGCGGCGCCCGGGGAGGCACCGGAGGCCAGGTCCCCGGGCAAATGGCGGCGCCCGGTACGGCGCCGGAGGCCAGGTCCCAGGGGCCAAAAGGCGGCGCCCGGGGAGGCCCCGGATGGCAGGTCCCCGGGCAAATGGCGGTGCCCGGGCGGCGCCGGTGGCCAGGTCCCTGGGGCCAAAAGCCGGTGGCCGGGGAGGCCCCGGAGGCCACGTCCCCGGGCAAATGGTGGCGCCCGGGACGGCGCCGGAGGCCAGGTCCCGGGGGCCAAAAGGCGGTGCCCGGGGAGGCACCGGAGGCCAGGTACCCGGGCAAATGGCGGCGCCCGGGACGGCGCCAGAGGCCAGGTCCCGGGGGCCAAAAAGGCGGCGCTCGGGGAGGCCCCGGAGGCCAGGTCCCAGGGCGCATGTGACGCTATTTACCTGGACTTAGTTTCGCAGAGATTTCCCCCAACAGCAGCCCCCCACGCCCCCCGGGGACGATGCTCGAGTCCCCGGTGGGTGTGGTGCATGTCACCGGGAAAATCTCCGGACCAAGCCACCGGAGCCGTGACGCTTCGGCTTCTGTGCCCCGTGCTTAAGGCCGCGCCGTTTCGCCATAAATGCGCTCGCGGTTTGAACCGGTGCCTCGATTTGCGCGCAAGTCCCTTCGTTTCCCGCGCGCGGTTTGAACTTCAATGGTCCAGATTGCTCCGCGAGGTGACACGTGGCGACCATCTGGAGCACGGCTCGCCCCTATAAATAGGGCCTTGGGGGCCCGGGAACTTCATTCCAAACTTCTCATCCTTAGCGAGTTTAGCTCTCCTGGTAGCTCTCTCCCGGTAGCTAGCGCCCGGTAGCAAGCGTCCGGCACCTTTAGAAGTAGCCTCCTGAAAAGTTAGCCTCCGGAAGAAAAAGTAACCTGATGGCACCAAAGGGTCGAGCGAAGACGACCGAGGTGCCCTCGGAGGAGGTCGCTCCGGACTTCCTCTGGGCGTCCGAGTTCACGGCCGAGGACGCGGAGTCCATGGTCGAACGCTGCGTCATCGAGGACGGAGACATCCGGGTCCCCGTGAAGAAGGATGGAGCCCCCCGCCCCAGGCCCGGAGAGATCGTGGCCTTCGAGGCCTTCCTGGAGGCGGGGCTCCGGCTCCCGGTGCATCCCTTGCTTCGGGAGTTTTTGAAGGAGTATGGGGTGGCTCTAAGCCACCTCACCCCGAACGCGATCGTCTGGATGGGCCTCTTCATTTGGCTCTACGAGACGGCGACCGGGCGGGAGCCTACCCTATGCGCCTTTCGGTACTTCTACGAACCGGCGGCGAGGAGCTCCCACCTGGTCAAGGGGGCACCCAAGTCCCCCTTCGGCTCCGTGATGGTGCAGATGCTGCCGTCCCGGGTGGCCGATTACCCGGCGGCAGCCTCCCGGGACCATTGGGGCGACTGGATCCGGAGGTGGTTCTACCTCCGGGTCCGTGACGACGAGGTGACGTACGCCCCGGAGCCCGCCTCCTACAGTAGGTCGTCCGCGCTCGAGCTCCTCGGCAAGGTGATCATCTCCCGGAAGACCCTCTCTATGCGGGACGCCGCCGAGGAGATGATGCTCCTGAGGATCTCCCCCTTCTCACGCGGGAGAAGGGGGATCGGAATGGGCCCGGAGCAGCGGCTCCCGGTCAAGCCGGTGACCCGACATAAGCCCCGGTAACCTGCTTCATTGCATTTACAAATTTTTTGAGAATTTGACTAACTCTTTACCTCTTGTAGTCCGGTCGTACCCGGCGGCGTGGGAGAAGGCAGAGTACCTCCTGGGGAGGTACTTCGCCGACGAGCACGAGCGCGTTGTGCGCCTAGTAGGGGAGGGTCCTCCCCAGAACTTGGTGGCTGAGGCCTACGGGCTGAAACTGCCGGAGAGGAAACCCCTCCCCACCCCCGGGTCGCACAAGCGGTGGAAGGACGCGGCCGGGGGCTCTGAGCCTAAGAAGGCCAGAGTCCAGAAAGCCCCTGGCCCGTCGACGACGCCGGTGACGACACCGGCGAAGCCCCGGGACGAGACCCCGGGACCGAGCGCGCCCGGGCACCGGCCTAGAAAGAAGCAACACCCCCTCCCCCGAAGAGCCCCGTCGAGGCCCGGGGGAAGGAGTCGGCCGAGGCCGGGGCGGCGTCCGATTCGGCGGACTACGCCCCGTCGCCGCCTTCGGTAGCAGTCCTCCCGGTGCCCCCGGCACCCTTGGAGCCGGAGAAACCGGAGGTGAGGTTCGCGGAGACCTCGCCTCCGCGGGTGGAGTGGCCCGTGGACGAGGGGGGGAGCCCCTCTGTCTACGAGGTCCAGTCGGAAGTGGGGGCTCCGGGGGCCCTCCCGCCCGGGAAGGGGAAAGGGCTGATGATCCCCCCCCGACGAAGGACCCCTTCCGAAGTGTCCTCAGCCACTTCCTCGGGGGGCACTTCGGCGACGAAGGCGACGACGACCGCCACCCCGACCGAGGTCATACCGGGCGCCCAGGTCCGGGAGCCCGTTACTGGCCGCGGCGGGACAAGCACCGGGCGGGAGACCCCCCTGCTTTCCGCAGGGGAGGTCGAACGTTATGCGGAAGGCCTGCAGACCCCAAAGGTCCAAGCCTTCGTCGCGGGGGGGACGCTCCACGAGCGCTTCGCGGAGCTCCGGTCTCTTCAAGCCCAGGTATTCACCCGAAGCGGTTGTCGCCTTCTCTTGGTTCCCTGCATCCAAAATTTTTCTAACTCTGGAATTTATAGGGGGCGGCGATTACCTGGGGCGTTGAGCAGCGCGTCGTCCGGCTGCTCAAGGACGAGGAGGACAAGGCCGCCGCCTACCTGGGCCAACGGGACGAAGCTCTCCGGGAGCTGGCCCGGGTCCGAGCCCAGGTTCACGTCTCGGAGACCGTGAACGGCCGCCTCCGAGAGGAGGCGAAGGCGAGGGAGGAGGCCGTCCAGGAGCTCGAGGGATCGAGCGTTCGGGTAGTGGTGGACGCGGGCCGTTCGGTCCGCTCGGTCCTAGAGAGCCTTGGCGTAAGCCTAGGCTCCGGGGGTGGCTCGGAGGTGCCCCCGGCCACGCTCGCGGAGGCTATGCGTTTTCTTAACGCACAAGTCTCCATGATCCCGGAGGCAGCGGACGCCCGGGCGCGAGGCCGGGCGATCCCCGTTATTGCGGCCGCCGCCGGGCTCGTCGAGCACCGGGGAGTGGGCGCCCGGGCGATCGGGGGCCGCATCCCGCGGAGCTTCCCCGAGTTCTTCGAGCCCTCGCGCCGGGATGTGGAGCAGCTCGCCGGGGGTTTCTACGACCGGATCATCCGGGTGAGATTCCCGGCACCGGCGCCTCCGGCAGTGGACGCCCCAGCCTTGGCCTCGGAGGAGGCCCCCCGGGGGGAGGACGCCAATGAAAGAGTATGAGCCTCCCCCCGGGTCTTTAGATAGGACCATTTTGTTTTCTTAGGACTTTGATCTCGGTAGCTTCTTAGAAGAAGCCCCGGACACTTGTAAAAAGATATTTTGAATGCAATAGAGTTAGAAATTTTTCTAAGTCTTTGAATTGAATGCCATGTTACCAGGGTTCCTGGGAGGTTACTCCCAGGCGAAGGTCCGGGAGGGGCTCTCCGGGGGACGCCCAAGCGGCTTTAATATTGCTAAGCCTCATCTCCGGGGAGCGCAGCGGGGATGCCGTCCGGGAGCCCGTCCGGTTAAGGTGGCATCCGGAGTGGCACTTGGACAATTTTGACAATCATCGCGCCGAATTGTCCCCCCCGTGTCCGGGGTTCTGGATGATACCTCCTCTTCGGATACTTCCACCGGCGGGATACGAGTTCTGGCCCGAAGATGTGCTCCGGGACGCTCAGCGCCGTGTGCGAGCATTGTACCGGGACTTGGCCCGGGAGCTAGTGGAGAGCCTCTGGGAGTATTAGGCGTAGGAGCCTTAGGATGTAGAGGATCCCCCGGGTTAGAGCCCGGGTTGTACCGTTTCCGAAGCCCACCGGAGGGGGAAGATGTCCTCTGGGTTTGACAATCAATAAAGCTGTTTGCTCGCTTCTTCTTTCGTTGTCTTTTTATTTTTTCTTCTTGGATGGTCTGGACGACTCCTTTTCACAAGAATGAGCTAAGTTTGCTCGTGGGCGGTGCGGTCGACACCCGGGGGTTCCTTATCCCCCCCGCCCACAGCGGGCCGGAGGGTAGCTCCGCGCGCTGTGGGGGTAGCAAGGTCCCCGGGGTGGAAGTGACCTGTAGCATAGGAATTTTTCTAAGTTAGAAAATTTTAAAACGAGGTTTCCAAGGGAAAGACCTTCCGGGAGACAATCGTCCAGTCGCCGTGAGAACGGGGAGCCTGGAATAAGGCCTCGTGTGGAAGAAACATCCAAGAAAACCCGACGAGATTTCCGGAAACGAGCTTCCTAGGAGATGATCGTCCGGTCGCCGTGAGAACGGGGAGCCGGGAATAGGGTCTCCGGGGAAGAAATGTCCGAGAAATCCGTAACTTCTCCGGGAGACAATCGTCCGGTCGCCGTGAGAACGGGGAGCCGGGAATAAAGTCGCCGGGAGGCAATCATCCGGTTGCCGTGGGAATGGGGAGCCGGGAATAAGGTTGCCGGGGACCAAATATCCAAGAATGCCATTAGACGTCCCACTGGGGAGAGCGTCTACTCCCGGAGGAGGAAGAGATATCCAAGAAAGCCATTAGACGTCCCACTGGGGAGAGCGTCTACTCCTGGAGGAGGAAGTGCCCGATGACGGGTCTTGAGTGTTTGGGCAGGGGACTAGTCTCTCAAAGTGACTCGTTACCGCGGCCGCTGGGGACCGGGTTGCCGCTTACACCCTTAGTCCACGAGGGCTGATCGTAAGCCGCCCTACAGGAGGGACTTGCTGGGTCTGGGCCCACTTCCTCACGGGGAGGGCATCCTCACGGGGAGGGCTTCCTCGCGGGGAGGGCATCCTCGCGGGGAGGGCATCCTCGTGGGGAGGGCATCGCCGTTAGGGGCGGTAATGAGAAGGACCTGCAATGAGACAGTTGAAAAGCAAGACCTATGTATTGCTAATAAAATGAAGTACAGTGCCTCCCCCTGCGAAGTCGCGAAAGGGGAGGAAAAGGTAAATACAGTGTCCCTCCTCCCCCTCCGGCGTGATCGCTCCGGGGGAGGGGACAGGCCCTTAAGGCTAAACATAGAACTTGCGAAGTAAACGCAAGTTCCACGTGTGCTTCAGCTCCTGCTCTTGAAGGTTGGAGAGCTTATAAGCCCCCGAGCCCAGGACCATGGAGATCCTGTAGGGGCCCTCCCACTTGGGGGAGAGCTTCCCCTGGGCTTGGGGGTCTGTGACGCGCTTGAGGACAAGGTCCCCAAGGCGGAAGGATCCTTCACGCACGCGCTGGTTGTACGCGCGCTCGTAGATGGCGTGGCGGAGGAGCGCTCGGTCGCGTTCCTCCTCCACGAGGTCAACCTCCAGGCGCTGGTTGGCCTCGTTAGCCTGGTACGCTGCGGGCGTGGCTCCCTCCAGGAGCTCGACCTGCAGCGACCGGAGGCCAATCTCCGGGGGGAGGACTGCCTCCGCCCCGTAGACCAGGGAGAAGGTAGTTCGTCCCGTTGCCTGGGACGGGGTCGTGCGCATGGAGCAGAGGATGCTAGGTAGCTCCTCTGCCCATGCACCCCGCTTAGAAGCGGTTTGCTCGAGTCTCTGGCGCAACCCCTGTAGGATTACGCCGTTGACCCTCTCGACAGCCCCATTGCTCCGGGGATGAGCCACTGAGGCGAAGTGGATGACGAGCCCCAGGCCTTCGCAGAATTCCCGGAAATAAGCCGAGTAGAATTGGGTCCCGTTGTCCATGGTGATTTCCCGGGGGACACCAAAACGACATACGACGTTTTTCCAGAAAAACCGCTGGACGGCCCGGGACGTGATGCTGGCCAAAGGCTCCGCCTCAACCCACTTTGTAAAATAGTCGACCGCGACTACCGCATACTTGTATCCTCCGGGCGCTGGGGGGAAGGGCCCTAAGAGGTCCATCCCCCAGCGCACGAAGGGCCAAGTGATGGGGATTGTCTGCAGCGCTATAGGGGGGAGGTTCGATCCCTTGGCCATCTTCTGGCATGCCTCGCACGCGGAGACAAGGTCTCGCGCATCGCTCATGACCGTGGGCCAGTAGAAGCCCTGCCGGAGGGCCTTGGCCGCGATGGCACGCGGGGCTAGGTGAGAACCACAGCTCCCCGCGTGGATGTCTTCGAGAAGTTGAAGTCCTTCCGACTGGGGGAGGCAGCGCAGGAGGGCGGAAGCCCCCCACTTGTAGAGCCTCCCCTCCAGCAGGAGATATGCCCGGGCTTTAGCCCGGAGGCGTTTAGCCTCAGTCTCACTAGGAGGGCCCCCCTCCCCCTTGATGAAGGATATGAGGGGGTCCATCCAAGACGGAGTCCGGGTGATCTCGGCGACCTCCGGGACATGAGGCTCGTCGCTCGTGTCTGGGGAGGCCACCGAGGGCTTTGTGATGATTTCCAAGAAAGCCCCCTTGGGGAGCGATTCCCGGGCGCTTGCGGCCCGGGCCAAGGCATCGGCCCGGTCATTGTCCCTTCGCGGGATGTGCCGGGCCTCGAGGCCGTCGAAATGCCTCTCCATCTTTCGCACCTCCTGCAAATAAAGACTTAAGTTTGCGTCATGGCACAGGTAAGACTTGTCCATTTGGCAAACTACGAGCTGAGAATCTCCCTTGACTAGGAGGCACCAGATCCCTAGGGGGCGCGCAAGGCTCATCCCGAGGAGCAAAGCCTCGTATTCGGCGACGTTGTTGGTTGCGGGGAACTCGAGCCGCGCGCCGTACTTGAGTTCCTTCCCCTCGGGGCTCCGGAGGACTACTCCCGCACCAGCCCCGGCGAGACACAGCGACCCATCAAACATGAGAGTCCAATGATCACTGCGTCAGGGTGGCACAGGGAGGTCTTCGTCCCCGGACCCAGAGGCAGGAGTCCACTCTGCGACAAAGTCGGCGAGGACCTGCGACTTGATGGCAGAGTGGCCGGTAAGGGACAGGGAGAAGGGGGCGAGCTCGGCCCCCCACTTCCCGATCCGGCCGGTGGCTTCTTTGTTCCGCAGTACCTCCCCCAGGGGGAGGGACGACGGGACGGTGATGGGGTGCCCCAGGAAGTAATGGCGAAGCTTCCGGGACGCCATCAGGAGGGCGTAGCAGATCTTCTCCATCTCCGTGTGCCGAGTTTTGACCCCTTGGAGGGCCTCACTCACGTAGTACACGGGACGCTGCTGCCCCCCTTGCTCCTTCACCAAGACCGCGCTGACGGCGACGGGGGTCGCGGTGAGGTAGAGGAGCAAGGGCTCTTCTGGAGACGGACTCACGAGCATTGGAGGGCTCGTGAGGTACTTCTTGAGGTCGTTGAAGGCTTCCTGGGCCTCGGGGGTCCAGCGGAACCCCTCGAGCCCTCGGAGGATCTTGAAGAACTGGAGGCCCCGCTCCCCCGACCGGGAGACGAAGCGGCTTAGCGCGGCTAGGCGGCCGGAGAGCCGCTGGACATCCTTGATGAAGCGCGGCGGGGGCATATCTAGGAATGCCCGGATCTTCTCGGGGTTCGCCTCAATGCCCCGTTGGGACACGAGGAAACCTAGGAGCTTCCCCCCTCTCACCCCGAAGGCGCACTCTCCGGGTTGAGTTTGAGCCCAAACGTGCGGAGGTTGCGGAAGGTTTCAGCCAGGTCGTCGATGTGGGACGTTGCGCGGGGACTCTTGACGACCGCGTCATCTACGTAGACTTTGACATTGCGGCCGACTTGATCTTTGAAGACCAGCGTCATGAGGCACTGGAAGGTCGCCCCCGCGTTCTTGAGCCCG
Source organism: Pharus latifolius (assembly GCA_019359835.1). Lineage (NCBI taxonomy): Eukaryota > Viridiplantae > Streptophyta > Magnoliopsida > Poales > Poaceae > Pharus > Pharus latifolius. Next base: position 18,137,729 of record CM033325.1, on the reverse strand, counting down.
AAGGGCATATGGACGTAGCAGAAGGTTCCGAGGGGAGTTATGAAACTCGTCTTTTCCTCGTCCCCTTCCGCCATCCGGACTTGATGGTAGCCCGAGTAAGCGTCTAGGAAGCTCATGAGCTCGCACCCCGCAGTGAAGTCGACGAGCTGGTCAATCCGCGGGAGCGGGAAGTTGTCTTTGGGGCAGGCGCAGTTAAGGTCGGTGAAGTCCATGCACATCCGCCACCTGCCGGTTGACTTCTTGACGAGGACGGGGTTCGCGAGCCACTCGGGGTGCAGGACCTCCCGAATGAACCCCGCCTCTCGGAGCAGGGTGATCTCCACCCTGATTGCCTCTTAGCGCTCGAGGGAGAGTTTCTGCAGCTTCTGCTTGATCGGGGGGGTGACCGGGAGCCACTGCGAGCTTGTGCTCAATGACCTCCCGGGCGACGCCCCGCATGTCCGAAGGCTTCCACGCAAAAACATCGGAGTTTTCGCGCAGGAAAGCTGCAAGATGCGCTGCAAGCTCCTCAGGGAGCTCCGCCCCGACCCGGACGGTTTTGGCTTCGTCGCCCGGGGACAGCAGGACCTTCCGGAGGCCCAGGGATCTTCATGCAGAGGTAGTTTTGATGGGTGGCAGCCCCCAGCTGGTTGATTGTGGCCCTCCCCATTATCGCGTTGTAGGAGGAGGGGAGGTCCACTACGTCGAAGCGGACCAGCTCGGTCCGGTAGTTCTCCGGGGTGCCGAATGTCATAGGAAGATCTACCTTGCCCACGGGGTGGATTGCCTTCCCCAGGACGAAACCTTGCAGGGGCCCGGCCGCCGGCTGCAGGAGCTTCTCATCCACCTGCACCTCTTTGAAGGCCTTCAGGAATAGGACGTCAGCGGAGCTCCCGCCGTCCACGAGGATGCGGGCCAGGCGGCAATTGTAGATGGTCGTGGAGACTATGAGTGCGTCGTCGTGGGGGAAGCGAACCCCCCGCGCGTCTTCCGCCGTGAAGGTGAGGGGGACGTCCGACCACTTGGGTGGCGGGGATGCGTGTAGCACCCCCACAAACTTGACCTCGCGTGCGTACTCCTTACGCTGGCGCTTAGAGTCCCGCCCGGAGGTGGACCCTCCCACGATGATGTTGATGCGGCGCTGAGAAGTTTGAAAGGGGAGAGCTTCTGAAGGCTCCCCCTCCTGCGTCTGTGTCTGCTGACCCCCCGCGGGAGTGGGAAGGGCCGGAACAGCTGGCCTAGGCAGCAAGGAGGCCGGAGTCTCCCCCCCCCTGCCCGCGCTGGTCGAGGAACGCCGCGAAGTGCTGCAGTAGTTGGCCGGAGTCTCGGGTAGCGTGGGTACTGGACCCGTGGAAGCTGCACCATGGTCCGTCCCGCCTTCTCCCCGCGGGGCCTTCCCGGCCGCGCGAAGACTGTCCTCCCCCATGGCCTTTTGGCTTGGAGAAGGGGCGGTTGCCCCTCGGGGGGTCGTGCGAGCCGCCTCCGCCCTCGAGGACAAAGGTGTCCCGAGGCCGTGGCTCGTTACGCCCCCCTGTCTGGGGCGCTTGAGGGGATCCCTGGCCCCCCGGTCGGCGGGGGCGGGAGCCCCCTGGGTCTTCTTCCAGATGTCGTCTTCCTCTCCCGAGCGTACTTTTCGAGTACGTTGAAGAGCTCGTCGGCGGAAGAGGGGCAGCTCCGGGAGAGCCTGCGGTGGAGCTCCCTCGGGAGGATGCCGCTTTTGCAGGCTTTGATTACCGTAGAGTCGGGGACGTGGGCCACTTTGCTCTTCACCTGAGCAAAGCGCTTGAAGAAGCTTCTGATGGTTTCCCCAGTCCTCTACCGGACAGTGTACAGCTGCGAGGAGTCCAGGGGGCGCACATAGTTCCCCTGGAAGTTCGCGCAGAACTCCCGCTTGAGCTGCGTGAAAGACTTGATGGAGCCGGCCTTCAGGTTGTAGAACTAGGAGCGGGCGATGCCGGTGAGGTAGAGGGGGAAGACATTGTATTGTACTGTCTCATCCCCCCCGGCCGCGGAGATGGCTGTGGAGTAAACCTGCACAAATTCGTAAGGATCTGCCTCACCGTTATAGTGTTCGATGTGCGGAGGGCGGTAGGGCCGCGGCCACCGGATGCTACGAAGTCTTCGGCACAGGGGCTGGTTAGCCCCCTGCACCTCTCGGGGAGAGTCCCGGTCGCTGTCTTCTTTGATGGGGGACACGCCCTCGTTGTCTGAGTCAGGCAGTGGTTCAAGAGGTCCGCTGGAGTGGCGGTGGCGACGCTTCTCTTCTGGACCGGGGCTGAGTTCCCGGACGTCCGGGCTCTCCCCCGGGGAGGCTGGGTCTTCCGCGGGTCTCTTCCCCCGACCGGTGCGAGAGCGAGGCTCCCCGTGCCCGCGGCCGGGGGGAAGTTCTTCCCCGCGCTCAGGTGAATGCATTAGCTCGACCTCCCCCCGGGCGAAACGGACATGGCCCGCCGGGGGAGGGAGCTTATGCACTGTAGCTACCGGCCCGGAGGCTTCCGGGGCCGGCTGAGGGGAGCCCCCTGCGAAGACCCCGGGACCGAAAAGGGGGAAGCCCCTGTATTATCCGGAACCGGGGAGGGGGCACCCACGGCGACGTTTGGAACCGAAGTGGAGGGAGCCCCTGTGGCAACAACCGGAACTGGAAAGGGGGAAGCCCCTGTATTATCCGGAACCGGCGAGGGGGGAGCCCCCGCGGCGATGTCCGGGACCGGGGAGCCGATGCGGGGGGAAGTCCGCTGAGGCACGGGAGTTGCTCTGTCGACCGCCCCCGGTGCGGTAAACGCGACGCGAGGGGCGGGACTGGCTCCCGGCGTAGGGAAAACCCCCGGCATGAAATGGGCTCCCGGCCCCGAGAATGGGCCTGAGAAGGGGTACGCCCTTGGTGCCACGAAGGGCCCTGGCATGAAGTAGCCCCCCGGCACCGGGACGGGCCCGGGCGCCGGGAAGGGTCCGGACGTATACCTCGCCTGGGGAGGGAACCCCCCAGCTAGATCATACAGGGCGGCCAAACCCCCGGAGGCCGGGGGGGCCGCCGGGTAGCCCATAAACGGGGCCGTAGTCCCCGAGTATGGGTGCGACGCAAATGTGGGGGCCGGAGGCCGCGCCAACACGCTGAGCAGCTCATCCATCGAGCGCTGGGCGCGGAGCTGGCCCTCCACTAGGGCCTCGAGCAGGGCGTCCCGGGGAGCCGGGGGAGCCGTCGGGGGGAGACTGGTCCTGGCCGAGGTCCCTGCGGTCACTGGGAGCGACCTGGAGGTAGAGGCACCTAAGTTAGGAGAGAAGGAGGGAGGCGGTACCTGGGCTTGGCCGCCTCCGAGAGGAAGTGCCGGGACAGCAGTGTCCTGGACGGGCGGCGTCGGGTCTTCGAGACCGGCGTCACCGGGAAGGGTGTGAGCCCTTGTTCTTGGGGGAGCCATGGCGTCTTGTCACGAGTCCCCACGGACGGCGCCAACTGTCGTGGTATTGCGAATACCCCGACAGGTTTTGTGAACGATCCTAGCGAAGATTACGCAGCGCGGGTTGACCGGATGACCGGTCCTCCCCCGCCGAACAAACACAAGAAATGACACAATGATTTATACAGGTTCGGGTCCCGGTGGGGGCCCTAGTCCTGTCGGTGCGCTCCCGACCAGAGTCGGCTGGGGAGGCTTTCTCCGGGGGAGAGGCTTCCAGAGCACACCTGTGAGTTTAGCTATTCCAATAACAATGAATCACCTCCTTACAACTGAGGGGTACAAGGGCTATTTATAGCCCCAAGAAGAAGCAAAAAGCCTAAACTACCCCGGAAGCCACCGTCGGATTGAGGGGTAGGAACGTCCTTCTCCCGGTCAAACGTCTTGGATGCTTGACAGGTGGTCGCTGATTCCCGAGGCGCTCCTCGCGTGACCTGCACGTGATCAACAACCAGAGACTTTACCTTTAGAAGGGCGACGAGGCTCGGAGAGGCACCGGAGGCCAGGTCCCCGGGCAAGTGGCGGCGCCCGGGATGGCGCTGGAAGCCAGGTCCCGGGGGCCAAAAGGTGGCGCCCAGGGAGGCACCGGAGGTCAGGTCCCCGGGCAAATGGCGGCGCCCGGGACGGCGCCCGAGGCCAGGTCCCGGGGGCCAAAAGGCGGCGCCCGGGTAGGCCCTGGAGGCCACGTCCCCGGGCAAATGGCGGCGCCCGAGACGGCGCCGGAGGCCAGTTCCCGGGGGCCAAAAGGCGGCCCCCGAGGAGGCCCCGGAGGCCATGTCCCGGGCGCACATGGCGGCGCCCGGGACGGCGCCGGAGGCCAGGTCCCGGGGGCCAAAAGGCGGCGCCCGGGGAGGCACCGGAGGCCAGGTCCCCGGGCAAATGGCGGCGCCCGGGACGGCGCCGGAGGCCAGGTCCCGGGGGCCAAAAGGCGGCGCCCGGGAGGCCCCGGAGGCCAGGTCCCCGGGGAAATGGCGGCGCCCGGGGAGGCACCGGAGGTCAGGTCCCTGGGCAAATGGCAGCGCCCGGGACGGCGCCGAAGGCCAGGTCTCGGGGGCCAAAAGGCGGCGCCCGGGGAGGCCCCGGAGGCCACGTACCCGGGCAAATGGCGGCGCCCAGGACGGCGCCGGAGGCCAGGTCCCGGGGGCCAAAAGGCGGCGCCCTGGGAGGCCCCGGAGGCCAGGTCCCCGGGCAAATGGCGGCGCCCGAGACGGCGCCGGTGGCCAGGTCCCGGGGGCCAAAAGGCGGCGCCCGGGGAGGCCCCAGAGGCCAGGTCCCCGGGCAAATGGCGGCGCCCGGGACGGCGCCGGAGGCCAGGTCCCGGGGGCCAAAAGGCGGCGCCCGGGGAGGCCCCAGAGGCCAGGTCCCCGGGCAAATGGCGGCGCCCGGGACGGCGCCGGAGGCCAGGTCCCGGGGGCCAAAAAGGCGGCTCCCGGGGAGGCCCCGGAGGCCAGGTCCCCGGGCGCATGTGACGCTACTTACCTGGACTTAGTCTCGCGGAGATTTCCCCCAACACATTTCAAGCCACATTTGATATATCAATGACGTTAAGCTCATTTCGAAGTTTACAAAAACGACTTTCATCTAAGGGCTTAGTGAATATATCTGCTAATTGATCTTCGGTTCTCACATTATCCACCACCACATCTCCTTTACCAACATGATCTCTAAGGAAGTGGTGTCGGGTATTTATATGCTTGGTCCGAGAGTGTTGAATAGGATTTGTGGCTATCTTCACTGCACTCTCATTATCACACAAAAGAGGCACTTTTTCAAATTTTATCCCATAATCCAACAAAGTTTGCCTCATCCAAAGCAATTGTGCACAACAACTACCCGCGGAAACATATTCCGCTTCGGCGGTTGACAAAGCTACAGAGTTTTGTTTCTTGGATGACCAAGATACTAAAGATCTTCCTAATAGTTGACAACTGCCAGAGGTGCTTTTTCTATCCACTTTACATCCTGCATAGTCGGAATCGGAATATCCAATTAATTCAAATTTAGCACCTTTTGGATACCACAACCCTATACTAGATGAATATTTTAGATACCTCAAAATGCGCTTAACGGCCATTAAGTGGCTTTCTTTAGGAGAGGCTTGAAATCTTGCACACATACAAACACTAAACATGATATCGGGCCTAGAAGCAGTAAGATACAGTAAACTACCAATCATAGATCTATAAATCTTTGAGTCTACCGGTTTACCTCCTTAGTCAGAGACAAGGTGACCGTTTGTGGCCATTGGTGTCTTGATCGGGTTTGCTTCTTCAAATCCGAACTTCTTGAGCAGGTCCTTCACATATTTGCTTTGACAGAAAAAAGTTCCTTCCTTGAGTTGTTTAACTTGTAGTCCAAGGAAGAAGCTTAGTTCACCTATCAAGGACATCTCAAATTCCTTGGACATCATATTACCAAATTCCTCGTAAAAATCTTGGTTAGTAGTTCCAAATATGATGTCATCAACATAAATTTGACATACAAAGAAATCATTTCTAATTTTCTTAGTAAATAATGTAGTATCAACTTTTCCAATTTTAAAGCCTTTTGAAATCAAGAAGTCTCTAAGTCTTTCATACCAAGCACGAGGTGCTTGTTTAAGATCATAAAGAGCCTTGGAGAGTTTATACACATGATTCGACTTTGTAGGATCTTCAAATCCTGGAGGTTGTTTAACAAACACTAATGCATTAATTTTTCCATTTAAAAATGCACTTTTGACATCCATTTGATAAAGTCTAATATTATGTGATGAAGCAAAGGCAAGCAAGATTCTAATAGCCTCAAGTCTAGCTACGGGAGCAAAGGTTTTACTGAAGTCCAAACCTTCAACTTGAGTATATCCTTGAGCCACCAATCTTGCTTTGTTTCTTACTACCACTCCGTTTGCATCTTGTTTGTTCTTGAAAATCCATTTGGTTCCAATGACGTTGTGTTCATCCGGATTTGGTTCTTCGACCAATTCCCAAACATTGTCGTGGGTGAAGTTGTTTAATTCTTCATGCATAGCATTCACCCAATCCGGATCTTTTAAAGCTTCATCTACATGTGTGGGCTCAAAAGAGGAAACAAAAGAGTAATTTTCACAAAATGAAGCAAGACGAGAACGAGTTTGAACACCCTTACGCAAATCACCAACAATTTGATTGACGGGGTGATCCTTAGAGATTGAGTGATGAATTCTTGGATGATCAACCGGGTTTTGTGAAGTAGAGGTAGACGGTACTTCCGGTTGTTGTTGAGGCGAATCTTCCACATTAACCACTTCAACTATTTGATCTCCATGTTGAGGTGTTGACGAGGAGGGGATAGCTTGAGTGGATGGATCTTCATCTTGATCACTATTTTCTTTCGGCTTGATATCCCCAATGGTCATGTTCTTCATCGCCACCCTTAACCCTTCATTACCTACATCATCCAAGTTGTCTTGCTCCTCTTGAGAGCCGTTAGTCTCATCAAATTCAACGTCATGCGTCTCTTCAACCAAACCGGAGTTTTTGTTGTAGACACGATATGCTTTGCTATTTGATGAGTATCCTAATAAAAATCCTACATCACATTTACTTTGAAATTTAGATAAGCGTGTACCTTTTCGCAAGATATAGCACTTACATCCAAACACTCGGAAGTAGGAAATGTTTGGTTTCCTTCCAATGAGAAGTTCGTAAGGAGTTTTCTTTAGTAGCCGATGACAATAAAGTCGATTCGATGCATGGCATGCGGTGTTGATTGCTTTGGCCCAAAAGGTGTCTGAAACATTGTACTCCGAAAGCATGGACCTTGCCATGTCTATCAATGTCTGGTTCTTTTGTTCGACTACTCCATTTTGCTCCGGTGTATACTTTGCCGAAAACTCATGTTTGATGCCCTTATCATCACACCAATTTTCAACCTTAGAATTCTTGAATTCGGAGCCATTGTCACTTCTCACTTTCATGATCTTGAAACTAAATTCATTTTCGGCCCTTTGAGCAAATGTTTCCTTTGCTATTGTCTCCGAATGTGATCTTATCATATTCCACACCTTCATTATTTAGAGAGGAGAACATATTGTGATTACCGGTCATATGTTGAGTGCATCCACTATCGAGCACCCAATGTTGTCCTCCGGCCTTGTAATTTACCTACAAAACAAAGTTAGGTCCTTTTAGGTACCCAAATCTTTTTGGGTCCTTGGAGGTTAGTTACCAAGGATTTTGGGACCCAAATGGCTTTCTTTTTGGCACAAATTATCGGGGTTCCAACAAATTTGGCTTTAACATCGCCATTGTTCATTTTCTTTAAAACGTAGCAAGAGTTGAATATAAGAGATGAGTTACTTTTGCTAGCATGGCAATTTTCTCAATATGACCTAAACTTTTACATTTGTTGCAATATCCCTTTTCTTTTACAAATACGGTTTTAGATGGAACAAATGCATGTTTCCCCTTTTTAGGAATGTAGCCTAGTCCTTCTTTTCTTAAGGAGAACCTTTGACTATCTAGTAGATGTCTTAATTTTGATTCTCCTACATAGCATTTAGCTAGATCATTTGTTAATTTTTCAATTTTGTTCTTAAGTTCATTGTTTTCAAGACTAAGCACATGGTCATTAATTTTAGGTCTAGATGTTAATTCAATCAAATCTTCACAAGATGTAGATATGCTAGAAGTGGACATCATAGGCAAGTCATTCAAAATATTGCAAGTGATGCCTATGTCATTTCCCGTTTTGTTGGCTTTATGAGTAATCAATGAGTCATGAGCTTCCTTAAGCATCTCATGAGTTTCTTCGAGACTCTCATGAGATGTTTTTAGCTCCTCATAGGAATTTTGAAGAGTTTTGTATCTCTTCTTCAATTCCTTGAATTTTTCTTTTTCTTTACTCATATAGTCATCAAAGCCGGTCATCTCAACTAGGTCATCATAAGAGTATTCATCTTCATCACATGATACCTTAGATTCTCCTTTAGCCATGAGGCAATGAGGAGTGGAGAATAGAGATGGAGCTTCCTTGATAGCTACTCCGGTGAGTCCTTTAGGTGATGCTTCATCTTCATCTTCGGAATCGGAACTTGAAGCATCCGAATCCCATTCAATGAAGCAAGCTTGTCCGTCCTTCTTTTTCTTGTAATATTTCTTGAAAACCTTCTTCTTGCTTTCTCCTTCCTTTTCGTACTTCTTCTTTTTCACCGATTTTTCTTCTTCCTTGTTTTTGCATTGTGCGGAGATTTGGCCCTTTTCACCGCAATCAAAGCATCTTCTTTCTTCAAATGGGTTCCTCTTGGATGATTGTCCTTTCTTGAAGGACTTTCCTTGATATCTCTTCTTCATGAACCGCTTGAACCTTCTCACGAAGAGAGCCATTTCCTCATCGGTGTCTCTCTCATCGCTTTCTTCTTTATTGTCTTCCCTTTTGGATGCTTGAACTTTGAGTGCTATGTTCTTCTTCTTGGAGTCGGAAGCCTCATCTTTCACCTCTTCTTGGGATTTCTTAAATATGTCATGAGTGAGAATTTCACTCAAGACTTCCAAAGGAGTCACACTCTTCAAATTTGATCGCACAAGTAAGGTTACAATAGTATCATATTTTGAAGGTAAAGCTCTAAGAAATTTATGACAAAATTCTACATTGGTGACATCCATACCAAGCCCTTTTAGCTCATTTACTATGTTATTTAATCGGTTGAACATCTTCGAGACATCTTCATTGGGCAACATAGCAAACTTTTCAAATTGACCATTATGGATAAATAATTTAGCATCTTTGACCATTCAGGTTCCTTCATGAATATCCATAAGATTTCTCCAAATGTCACGAGCCGTTTCAAGTTTATAAATTCTATTAAATTCACCTAGATTTAGAGCACTATAAAGAACATTCATGGCTTGAGCATTAGCTAAGGCATTTTCTCTATCTAGGTTAGTCATGTCATCATCATCATCTAAAATTGTGAAGCCCTCATCCACCACTTTCCAAATTTTTCCACCCATAGCTTTAAGATAGACCATCATCCTAGTTTTCCAATAGGTATAGTTTGATTCATCAAAGAGTGGTGGTTTGCCAATGTTAATCCAACCCTCACTAGCCATTGTTATCCTACTGCGGGATGGTTAAATCCTCTAAATATGGAGTCCTTGCTCTGATACCAATTGAAAGGGATCTAGGATATCGACTAGAGGGGGGTGAATAGGCGATTTTGACAATTTAACACCTAATTAAGCAATTAAAAATAAATGAGAGCAAATAGCCAAAACAAGATGAACAATGATCAAATTAACACAAGGATATATCCCGTGGTCTCGGTGATTTGCCGATCACCCCTAATCCACGTTGAGGCAAACTCAAATCTCTAACCGCTCCTCTATCTAGTCGACTTCCTCTCAAGAAGTGACCTAGATCTTGAGCCGGATTAGTGTGATGAGTTATTCAAACCTCGATTCCATTAATGATGCACTTTACCGTCCGGCAAGGCATGCTCAACCCTTTCACAAGGTGTTTTGAGGCTTCTTCACAATCTTCCGTGAAGAGCTCTTCAAAACCTTCCTCCTAGCCATCTAGGAGCCGGCAAACTCCAAGAGTAACAAGCCGGTGATGATCACTTAACGCTCTCCTAGTGCCACAAGGATGATTTAGTGATCTAAATGCAATGCACTAGAAGATCTCAAATGCACACTCGCTCAAATTTAAGAATTAGAACCCTAGAGTGTATGAGACTTGTTTTAGCTCTCAAAGATGATGACAATGTCCACAAATATGACAAAGATACTGAACAGGACAATGCATGGGAGTATTTATACCCCCCACAATAAATATAGCCGTTACCAGCCGTTGGGAGAAAAAGATCACTTGGCGGTCAGACCGCAGGTATAAGCTCGGTCAGACCGCCGCAATTGCAACGGCATTCAACAGGCGCAATTAATGCTCACCTGCCCTTGTCAGGCACACTCATGGTCAGACCGGAGCCAATTGCGGTCAGACCGTGAAATCGTCCAGAGACGACATGGTTTCTTGACATGTTTTAAGGTCAGGCCGAAAATTACGGACAGACCGGCCACACGGTCAGACCGTAGTTCAAAAACTCAGTCAGACCGTTTTAGCGGTCAGACTGGACACACAATCGGTCAGATCGTCTTAACACAACAATTTTCAGAAAGTTAGGTTAAGAAGTTCCAGGAGTCTGACTTAGGTTTTAACTACGGACAGACTGACCTTTTTAATAAAGAAAACACACTTTGACATAACGTCGGTCAGTCTGAAACAACATTCAGTCAGACCGTCTATTCGGTCAGACCGGCTAACAATCGGTCAGACCGACTAAGACTGAATTTGGCCGAATTGAATGGAACAAGGCATTTTCAAAGTATATGATCTTCTAGTATGCAATGCAAGTTGTTTTTATGACTTGTGGCACATAGATGAACTATCTCGTGATACACCACATGCTCCTCTTAATAGTACGGCGACTATCCTAAAATCCGGTCAAAATTCTTCTCTAAACATCTTAGACTGGTAAAATGGAAAATGACCATATTCCGTACCTTTGCCTCTTTGCTCAATGTCCTTTCTTCATCCTGTGGCTCTTTCTTTGCCTTTCATTAACCTGTCTTTTGAGTTTCTTCTTGACACAACTTAACAGGTACCGTTAGTTCAACATTTGTAATTGTCATTAATTACCAAAACACTCTTTTAGGGGCCTAGAAGCTACAAACCCGGCGATCGCTAAACCACCACGACGAAGCGTTATCAACTGTGCTAAGACACGATTGACCTGATCACGAGGATCTGTTCCTGCAGATAATCGAAGAACAAGCAAGAACAAAGATAGGCAATCTGAAATTGCGAATTAGATTAAACACAAAAGAGTTGGGTTTCAGAACTCAGTCCTGTTCGTCTAGCCGACACAAGAGGAGACGAGGTAGTTTCACAAAATGAAAAGCTAAACTAAACAAAACCCGAGGAAGAAGAAGTGGGGTGGCGGCCATATATAGCAAGGATATGGCGGCCAGGGTATGGACGTCGGCTAGAGGACCTCCACGTCCACGCAACCCTCGGGATACACGGGCCTACGGCCCAAGGTGGAGGTGGCACAGCACCCGGCAGGTTCTATCTGTAGATTGTTTCATCGATTGCGAACGATCCAAAAGGAATTTGGTCATAGGATCAAGCCCATTGGAAAGGTGTCATTGTGGGCTTCTCTGTGAAGTACTCATTTGCCATAAACAAACTCCGTACGTGGCCTGGACATCTGTTTGAAGTCAGACTGCTGCTGGATGGCCGAACTAGATTCGTGGACGAATTGTACTTGACATGATGCCTCATGGGTTGCTCTGTATTGGGTGTGGCTGGTTTGAATGGCTCGGCACATGGATTCATGCTGACTCATCATCCTCCTTGATCTTCCGACGATGTATTGGCGGTAACGAAAGTAGTTCAAGAAGTGAGAGGCACCGTGTTCATGTCCGTGTTGGTGATGTCCTCATCAGGTCGCACGGCGTATGTGTGAAATAACCACAAGTGAACAGTTGAACGTTGAGCACTAGAGGGTCGCATTCCACAAGGAACAAGCATATTCATCTTTCTAGGTTAATAGATCACCGATTAAGTCTGAACGAGTTGGGGGTTTGCTTGTCTACAACTAAATCTACTACTAAAGATATTAATTTAGGGTTTATAAAGGAAGAAGGAAAATCTAGGGTTTCGGGAGTTCCATAACCATCCGGAGTAATTCTATCCAAGGTCCAAGAATTGCAATTTAATTTCAATTGTTTTCCAAGACAGATTAACTTGCCAGTATGGTTGCTGATACAATGGTCAGAGGATTGGTTCCACTGTTATATTTGGTGAGAGCTTCTCTCCTGTTCAGGATCCCGCATCAAAACGCTAAGAACTCAAGAACTCCCCTAAATTCTTGCTAAGGCTCAACTGTTACGACTGTTGCCGAAATGAGAATTTAGGGTTTTGAGGAAGAAAACATCAGGAAATCACGCCTTCCGAATTAGGTCATCCCTAACCCTAGAAGGGAACTACTAGAAAAAAACCATAATAATGCTAGAATAATAAGAATTAAATGAAAACTTACCTGATTGCTTGAAAATTAAGTCTGCCGTCCTTGCTGGCTTACAAACATAGGAAAATAGAAAGACGGCACTTCTAAGAAAAGTATCTAAAACTACCTAAAAACTTGATGAAAATCACCTACTAATTGAACCAAAAGCTTCCCTATTTATGATACATGGGTTAATGTGCCAAAATATAACTCCTTGATGTGCAGGCAATGAAGTCTGGCCTCAAACGGCACAAGAACTGACCAATCTGAGTCAAAACTGACCAAATTCGACCAAAAACCCTTTGGAAACCAAGCCGAGCACAACGTGTGGCACGAGTCATTCTCTAGGTCGACCACGAGTCGTGCCTGTGATTGTGCTCGGCTCGGCCAAGCAATCAACCAAGTGGTAGTCATGATTGATCGGGACTCTTTTCGGCCAGAAGTGTTCGTGTTCGATCGGGGCTCTTTTCGACCATGTGTCTTCGTGTTTGATTGGAACTTGTTTCGAGCAGGTGTCTTCATGTTTGATCGCAGCTCTTTTTCATCGATATGTGTTTGATTATGGTTCCTTCTCACCTAAGTGTGTTCAACTAGGTGTTTCGACCAAGGAATATTCAATCAGGGTTCCTTTTTTGTCCAATTTTGGTATCTTTGTCTAAATTCACCCAAATGAAGTCAAAATCTCCTCTAATTTGGTAGGTTTGGTCCTTGAAACATGGCAAATATAGTCATGAAAGCGATTTGTACAAAAGCTAGACAAAGATCAAAAGCACTATACCACACTCTGATACCACGTGTAGGATCAAGGATGCCGACTAGCGGGGGGTGAGGCTTTTATAATCTGTTGGCAAAATACAATTTTTGCAATAATGAGAAATAAAAAATGAGGATTTCAAAGATCAAAAGCTAAAAGATCTTGGTGAGTGTGTAGAAAGCTCAAGAAAATCACAACAAAACAAATGAGTAAGTGAGAGTGAGAGAATCGAATACAAGCAATGCATCTCGAGGTCTCGAAGACTTGCCCGGTCTCCCCTAATCATGTTGAAGCACTCAATAAATGAGTCTAGCTTTGATGTCCGCTATGGTTGCTCCTTCTCCTCTCTGGAAAGGTGAGCACCGTGTTGCATCTAGGCCCTTTTTGGTTGATTTAGATTATTGATGACATTAAGGGTCTTGGACTAACCGTGTCTTTGAGCTATTTGTATGTAGAGCTATTTTTGTAAAGTCTACAAGTGATCCGGGAGGATCTGCAGGTCGCAGTTCAAGGTCGTGAGCCAAGGTCGCAAGAACAAGGTCATAGTGTCACCTGAGGTCACAATCCAATGTCGCGAGCCAAGGTCGCAAGCGCAAGGTTGGGAAGAAGAAAGCCGCAAAGACCTAAGGTATGTTCTTGTTTATTGTACTGGTCTCGGTTTTTGGAGTATTGACCAGATTTATAGAAATTTTTTTTAGTTTTTAACCGTACTATTAAGAGGGGTTGCGAAATCTCTTTTAGTTCTGGCAAAAACTGAGAAACTCTTAGGTCATATGTTACATTCATTTTTCTTTCACAATCTTGGTTGAATCTGAGAAAAATATATATATTTCAAAGAGGGACTGAAACTGGTCTTTCAAGCACTGTTCATTCGACCAGAGGTTACTTGAGCACTGTTCATTCGACCAAAGATCATTCGAGCACTGTTCATTCGACCAGAGGTCCTCCGAGCATTGTTCATTCAACCAGAGGTCTTTCGAGCACTGTTCATTCCAACGACTACTTACTAGCTGTTAGAAGTTGAAGCTGTCTGTTAGCTGTACTGATTTCTTTCCTTACTCGACTATAATGGCTAGCTGAGAGGTTGGGCTATATATATGTGTGTTTTGAGCAGTATTTCAACACATCTTCGAGCTAAATTCTTCTATACACTTTTGAGCAGATTTTGAGCAGCTTTTATAAACACTTTTGAGCAGTTTTTATAAACACCTTTGATTAGTTTTTATAAACATCTTTGAGCAGTTTTGTAAACACTTTTGATCAGTTTTTATAAACACTTTTGAGCAGTTTTTATAAACATGTTTGAGCAGTTTTGCTAAATAACTTTGAACAGTTTTTCTACATATCTCTGATCCATATTCATATATACACTTGAGCCAAAGTTTCCTAGTGCTAAAATCTTGATCTATTGATCAAGTATCATTCTTTGTGATTAAGAGAGAGCCTCCGAGAGCATTCATTCGCATCATTTGCAACTTTACAGTTTCTCGGTGGTCGTTGGAGGTCAATAAAAGATCTCGCAACTTGTTACTCTTGGTGATCACCTTCACCTAGACGGTTTGGTGGCATGGCCGTTGATCTCTCCATTGATGAAGCTTGTTGGAGATGCTTGGTGTGTTTGTGAGAGGTTTGGTGCTCACCTTTCCGGAGTGGATAAGGAGCAACCCTAGTGGATAATATCCTTTGTGGATATTGAAGCAAGACTCATTCATTTGAGTGCTTCAACGAGGAGTAGGGGAGACCAGGTGAGTCTCTGAGACCTCGGGATACATTGTTGTGTTTGATTCTCTTTCTCTCATTTTTATTTGTGCAATCTGTTGGGGGAAATATGCGCGGCGCTAAGTCCAGGTAAGCCGTGTCACATTTGCCCGGGGATGTGGCCTCCGGCCCCTCCCCGGGCGCCGCCATTTGGCCCCTGGGACCTGGCCTCCTGTGCCGTCCCGGGCGCCGCCATTTGCCCGGGGACGTGGTCTCCGGCCCCTCCCCGGGCGCCGCCGTTTGGCCCCCGGGACCTGGCCTCCGGCGCCGTCCTGGGCGCCGCCATGTGCCCGGGGATGTGGTCTCCGGCCCCTCCCCGGGCGCCGCCATTTGGCCCCCGGGACCTGGCCTCCGGCGCCGTCCCGGGCGCCGCCATTTGCCCGGGGACGTGGTCTCCGGCCCCTCCCCGGGCGCCGCCATTTGGCCCCTGGGACCTGGCCTCCGGCGCCGTCCCGGGCGCCGCCATTTGCCCGGGGACGAGGTCTCCGGCCCCTCCTCGGGCGCCGCCATTTGGCCCCCGGGACCTGGCCTCCGGCGCCGTCCCGGGCGCCGCCATTTGCCCGGGGACGTGGTCTCCGGCCCCTCCCCGGGCGCCGCCATTTGGCCCCCGAGACCTGGCCTCCGGCGCCGTCCCGGGCCTCGTCGCCCTTCTAAAGGTAAAGTCTCGAGTTGTTTGTCACGTGCAGGTCACGTGAAGAGCGCCTCGGGAATCAGCGACCACCTGTCAAGCATCCAAGGCGTTTGACCGGGAGAAGGACGGTCCTACCCTTCAATCCGACGGTGGCTTCCGGGGTAGTTTAGGCTTTTTGCCTCTTTTTGGGGCTATAAATAGCCCTTGTACCCCTCTGTTGTAAGGAGGTGATTCATTGTTATTGGAATAGCTACACTCACAGGCGTGCTCCAGAAGCCTCTCCCCCGGAGAGAGCCTCCCCAGTCGACTCCGGTCGGGAGCGCGTCGACAGGACTAGGGCCCCCACCGGGACCCTATATAAATCCTCGTGTCATTTCTTGTGCTTGTCCGGCGGGGGAGGACAAGTCATCCGGTCAACCCGCGCCGCGTAATCTTCGCTAGGATCATTCTCAAAACCTGCCGGGGTATTCGCAATACCACGACACAATCTAAATTGTTGAATTGATTCAATTTTTATTTGCACTTAACTTATTTAAGCTTTAATCTTGCAAAAGTTGTTTTATTCAAAGAGATTTTAAAGCCTCCTATTCACTCCCCTCTAGTCGGCATCCTCGATCCTACACGTGGTATTAGAGTTTACTCCTCCGGTTTATCCAACAAGTCACTCTGATAACGATAGGAGAAAACCCCACTTAAATTCCCGTGCCAAAAATGCTCTCTTTGTCGACTTGTCCCTAAATGAGTTCAACCGCGTGAGCAATCTCACCACCGCTCACAAGGTTTGGACCACCCTCGAGGAGATATATGAGGGCACCACTAGGGTCAAGGAGTCAAAGTTGCTCATGGTTAGGAAAAGATATGAGACATCCACCATGTCACCAATCAAGTTTGTGGATTTCATGTTCACTCGGTTGAACAACATTGTGAATGAGCTCAAAGGACTCGGAGTTGTTTTTACTAACATTGAGATTGTAAGAAAATTGCTTAGGGCTCTTCTGGAGAGTTTCAACACTCTTGTGACGGTCCTCACCAACTCTGACTTATCATCCACCACACCTACCAATCTCTATGGGAATCTCATCACCCATGAGATGCATCGGAAGGAGAAGAAGGAGGCGGCTGAATCATTAGAGACGAAACAGAAGAACTTGACATTCAAAGCTGACTCCAAAGGTGATTCAAACGATGGCTCTCTGATGAGGATCTAGCCCTTCTTGTAAAGAACACCAAAAAACTTCTTCGTAAGTTGCACAAGAAGGGAGTCAACATCGACATGAGACCAAAGGGGTCAAAGCAAGTAAATTTCAAGGACATCATATGCTATGAATGCCATGAAAAGGGACATATAGCTTCAAGATGTCCAAATAAGAACAAGCCTTGGGATAAGAAGAAAAAAGATCCTAAGAAGAAGAAATTCTTCAAGAAAATCAATGGCGGAAACAATGAAGCATGCTTCAGAGAATGGATGTCCGGAGGGGAGAGCTCCGATTCAAACTTTGATGATAAGGGAGGTTGTTCCAAGAAGCTAGCCAGATTAGCTCTTGGGAACAACAACACATCGATAAGTTCATCTTTTTTCCTTATGGCTAAAGGTGATGAGAAGGTACACTCTTTTTACCCTTCATATGATGATCTAGTTGAAATGATTAGTGAATTAAATGATGCTCTTAGAATCACAGAGAAGAAGTATAGAGCACTTAAAGAAGAGCACTCTTCTTTATTTGCTCTTTACTCTGATTTAAAAGAATCTTATGAAGGTCTACTCATCAAGGATCTTACTAACTCACCATCTAAAAGGGATCTTGTTATATCTTGTGACTTAGTTGATGATATACCAAACATAGTCTCAACAATTGATATGTCAACTATTTGCAATGATTTAATTGAGACATCATGTTCATCTAGCTCTAGTGATAAAGAATTGCAATGCCATGTATCACCCTCTAATGAAATAATCTTAAATGAAAACAATGAACTAAAGGCTCAAATCAAGAAACTTAGTAAAGGTTTAGAAAATTGTTACAAAGGGAAAGTATCTCTTGATCTTCTTAGTGAGCAAAAATGCTCATTTAGAAAAGAAGGACTTGGATACTTTCCAAAGAAAGGAAATAAACCAAATACAAAAACTATTTTTGTAAAAGCATGCAACACATTTTGTTTTAGATGTCATGAAATTGGTCATTCACATGATGCTTGTCATTTAATGACTTCAACTCATTTTGATGCATGCTACATGCTTAATTGGTCAAAGAAAGGATGTGTGATAGCAAAGTTTGTTGGAGCATCCATGCTAAATAAAAAGAAGAAACCTATTTGGGTGCCCAAAGATTTGATTGTAACATCGAAGGACCAAAAGGGTTTGGGTACCTAAACGAACTTGATTCTTTTGTTTTTGTAGGTGAACTACAAGACCGATGGAAAACATTAGGTGCTAAATAGTGGATGCACTGAACACATGACTAGTAACAAAAAGTTGTTCACCTCATTGGAAGATAACTCAAGTGAAGACCAAAAGATCACCTTTTGCGACATTCGTCAAGGAAATGTGGTAGGCTTGGGTAAAATTGCTATATCTCATGATCTTTCAATTTCAAATGTTTTATTTGTTGAATAATTGAATTTTAATTTTTTATCCGTTGCACAAATTTGTGATCTTGGATTTCGTTGCATATTTTCTCCTAAAGATGTTTTAGTTGAAAATTTAAAAGACAACTCTTTGATCTTCAAAGGTTTTCATTTTGGAAATCTCTATCTTGTTGATTTCAACTCAAAAGATGCATCTCTTTCAATATGTCTCGTTTCTCAATCATTGAAGAGTTGTCTTTGGCACAGAAGACTTGCACATGTTGGAATGCATCAACTTAAAAAGCTTTTAAAACGTGATTTGGTAGTTGGCTTGAAGGATGTGAATTTTGAGGAAAACCTTGTAGCGCTTGTCAAGCGGGCAAGCAACTAGCTACTTCACATCCAACCAAGCACACTCTTTCAACTTGCAAACCTTTAGAACTCTTGCATATGGATTTATTTGCACCTTCCGAGTTCCAAAGTATTGGGGGAAAAAACTATGGTTTTGTCATTGTTGATGATTTTACACGTTATACTTGAGTCTTCTTCATTTCTAAAAAATTTGAAACCCCTGATGTTTTTAAAAGTTTTGCAAAACGTGTTTCTACCCAATATGAAATTTCCATCAAGAAAATCCGTAGTGATCATGATGGAGAGTTTTTGAATTCGACCTTGGTTGATTTTTGTGACTCTTTGGGCATTAAACACGAAATTTTCAAGTTCCTACACTCCACAACAAAATGGGGTTGTAGAAAGAAAAAATCGGACACTAATAGAAATGGTAAGAACAATGCTAAGTGAGTATGACATTCCTACTCGCTTTTGGGTTGAAGCTGTGCATACCGCTTGCTATTCTATTAATCGGCTGTATTTGCATCATCTTCTAAATTTAACTCCCTATTAGTTTCTTATTGGGTGTAAAACAAATGTCTCTTATTTCCAGGTGTTTGGTTTTAAATGCTATATCCTTAGAAAAAGAACATTTGGTGGAAAATTTCAAAGAAGAGTGGATGAAGGCTTTCTAGTCGGATACTCCACCACTAGCAAAGCCTATCGAGTTTTCAACTAAAATTCAAATTGTATTGAAGAATCTTGTGATTTAGAATTCGATGAATCTATGTCTCTCAAAAGGAGTAAGTGTCTTGTGATGTTGTAGGCGAAGATCTACAAGAAACGATGAAGAATATTACTATTGGAGACATCAAACTTAGAGATGATGATCAAGAGGATGATGACAATATAGAGTGTGATGAACAACGTACATCATCACCTCTTATTGTTAATCCACCGGAGACAAATCAAATGAAAGCATCACAAGTTGAAGCACCAAGACAACATCAAGCCATTGTCAAAGATCACCCTTCAGATCAAGTATTGGGTGATGTTAGTAAGGGTGTTTAAACTCGCTCTCGTATTGCTTCTTTCTGTGAACATTTTTTCTTTGTTTCTTCCTTGGAACCTAAACTTGTAGATGAAGCACTTAGTGATCTGGATTGGGTAAATGTCATGCATGAAGAACTAAATAGTTTCACTAGAAACAAAGTATGGACATTAGTAGAAAGACCTAAGGATCATAATGTGATTGGAACAAAATTGGTTTTTTGGAATAAACAAGATGAAAATGGAGTAGTAGTACGAAACAAAGCATGTCCTGTTGCACAAGGATATTCGCAAGTTGAAGGTTTAGATTTTGGTGAAACTTTTGCACCCATAGCAAGATTAGAAGCTATTCGCATACTTCTTGCATTTGCATCAAATTTCAACATCAATTTATTTCAAATGGATATGAAAAGTGCTTTTTTAAATGGAGAAATATCCGAATAGTTTTTGTGGAACAACCTCCTGGTTTTGAAGATTCAAATTTTCCAAATCATGTATACAAGCTCTCTAAGGCTCTTTATGGACTTAAACAAGCTCCTCGAGCTTGGTATGAACGTCTTAGAGACTTTCTTATTTCAAAAGGTTTTAAAATTGGGAAAGTGGACACAACACTATTTACAAAAGTGGTTGAACAAGATCTTTTTGTGTGTCAAATATATGTTGATGATATCATATTTGGGTCTACTAATGAATCCTTATGTCTAGGGAATTGGAGAAATGATGTCTAGGGAATTTGAGATGTCGATGATCATATGAAAAAAAGGGGATATAGATATAAATTATGTAAGAACTGACTTGCAGCTAGCGGACATCTTCACCAAACCTTTAAATGAGACTAGATTTTGCTTTCTTAGAAGTGAATTAAATATTATTGACATATCAAATGCAAGTTAATTGTCTGCTTTGCTATCCTCCCCGCCTTTTGTGCTTGATATCAAAGGGGGGGAGATTCTTGTATTTGGATGACATTATTGATAGTTTATATGCTCGTTGTTTATTCATTATAGACTCTCAAATGACTTATATGTGCATTTGTACATGCATGCATTCAGGGGGAGTTCTTGTATATATGATGCCTATGCATACAATTAGGGGGAGTCATTAAATTTTATTCATTTTAACACTTGTTGTCATCAATCATCAAAAAGGGGGAAATTGTTGCATCTAGGCCCTTTTTGGTTGATTTTGATTATTGATGACATTAAGTGTCTTGGACTAACCGTGTCTTTGAGCTATTTGTATATAGAGCTATTTCTGTAAAATCTGCAAGTGATCCGGGAGGATCTGTAGGTCGCAGTCCAAGGTCGCGAGCCAAGGTCGCAAGCACAAGGTTGGCAAGAAGAAAGCCGCAAAGACCTAAGGTAAGTGCTTATTTATTTTACCAGTCTCGGTGTTTGGAGTATTGACCAGATTTATAGAAATTCTTTTTACTTTTTAACCGTACTATTAAGAGGGGTTGCGAAATCTCTTTTAGTTGCGGCAAAAACTGAGAAACTCTTAGGTCATATGTTGCATTCATTTTCTTTCACAATCTTGGTCGAATCTGAGAAAATATATAGATTTCAAAGAGGGATTGAAACTAGTCTTTCGAGCACTGTTCATTCGACTAGAGGTCATTCGAGCACTGTTCATTTGACAAGAGGTCTTTAGAGCACTGTTCATTCCAACGGCTACTTACTAGCCGTTAGAGGTCGAAGCTGTTTGTTAGCTGTAATGATTTCATTCCTTACTACACCATAACGACTAGCTGAGAGGTTGGGCTATATATATATATATATATCTGCGTTTTGAGCAATATTTCAACACATCTTCGAGCTAAATTCTTCTATACACTTTTGAGCAGTTTTTTATAAAAATTTTTGAGAAATTTTTATAAACACTTTTGAGCAATTTTTATAAACATCTTTGAGTAGCTTTTATAAACGCTTTTGATCAGTTTTTATAAACATTTTTAGTAGTTTTTATAAACACTTTTGAGCAATTTTTATAAACATTTTTGAGAAATTTTGCTAAACACCTTTGAGCATTTTTTCTACATATCTCTGGTCCATATTCATATATACTCTTGAGCTGAAGTTTCCTAGTGCTAAAATCTTGATCTATTGATCAAGTATCATTCTTTGTGATTAAAAGAGAGCCTCCGAGAGCATTCACTGACATCATTTGCATCCTTAGAGTTTTTCGATGGTCGTTGGAGATCAAGAGAAGATCTCGCAACTTGTTACTCTTGGTAATCGCCTTCATCTAGATAGTTTGGTGGCGTGGCCATTGATCTCTCCATTGACGAAGCTTGTTGGAGAGGCTCGGTGTATTTGTAAGAGGTTTGGTGCTCACCTTTTCGGAGTGGAGAAGGAGCAACCCTAGTGGATATCCTTTGTGGACATTGAAGCAAGAATCATTCATTTGAGTGATTCAACGAGGAGTAGGGGAGACCAGGTGAGTCTCTAAGACCTCGGGATACATCGTTGTATTTGATTCTCTTTCTCTCATTTTTATTTGTGCAATCTAAATTGTTGAATTGATTTAGGTTTTATTTGCACTTAGTTTATTTAAGCTTTAATCTTGCAAAAGCTTTTTATTCAAAGAGATTTTAAAGCCTCATATTCACCCCCCTCTAGTTGGCATCCTCGATCCTACACACCGAACCTCTCATAACCACGCCGTGTCTCTTTGACAAGCTACGTCAATAGAGAGATCACTAGCACACCTCCAAGACCATCTAGGTGATGGCGATCACGAAGAGTAACTACCTCTGAGATCTTTGGTTGACTGCAATCAAGCACCAGGAAACTCAGAGGATCTCTCACAAAACCAAGTAAATGATTTTGATCAAAAGATCAAGTCTTGAATGAAAGAGACTGTATGGGCTCAACTGTATTGAATGCTAGCTTAGAGAGATAGCAAATACATGCTCAAAGCAAGTATATATAGCCCAAAAAATCCAACTAGCCGTTTGGAACGAACGGGAAATAAAACAGTCTACATGGACAATCAGCACTAAATACGAGCAGTCAGTGTCTATGTCAAATGGTTAGTTCTGACGCAATGAAAGTACCATTGGAATTGTGCCAAAATAGTATGTGGAAAATTTACGCCACAAACAGATGGTCCACATAGGAAAATGAAAGTTCTCCTCCAAACTAGCGAAGGCTACTAGACAAATCTCCGCGTCCATGTGAACAGACATGCGGGCTATCCGCATACTACAAAGATATTTGGCCCAATAATTGTTGAGCTACTAGGCAAACGTCTGCGTCCATGCGAACATGCAGGCCGACTGTCCGCATCATACAAAGATTTTCAGCCTGAAAATTCTTGTGAAACTTGTCGTGGTATTAAGAATACCCCGGCAGGTTTTGAAGACGATCCTAGCGGAGATTACACGGCGCGGGTTGACCGGGTGACCGGTCCTCCCCCGCCGGACAAACACAAGAATTGACACGTGGATTTATACAGGTTCGGGTCCCGGTGGGGGCCCTAGTCCTGTTGACGCGCTCCCGACCGGAGCCGGCTGGGGAGGCTCTCTCCGGGGGAGAGGCTTCTGGAGCACGTCTGTGAGTTTAGCTATTCCAAATAATAATGAGTTGATCCTTTACAACAGAGGGGTACAAGGGCTATTTATAGCCTCAAAAAGAAGCAAAAAGCCTAAACTACCCCGGAAGCCACCGTCGGATTGAAGGGTAGGACCGTCCTTCTTCCGGTCAAACGTCTTGGATGCTTGACAGGTGGTCGCTGATTCCCGAGGCGTCCCTCGCGTGACCTGCACGTGATGAACAAACAAGGATTTTACCTTTTAGGAGGGCGACGACGTCCGGGACCCCTTCCGGAGAGCAGGGTCCCGGGAGCCTGAAGGCGGCGCCCGGGGCAGGCACCAGGGGCCACTGTCCCTGGGCGAATGGCGCCCGGGACTCGCCCGGGGGGCAAGGTCCCGGGAGCCAAAAGGCGGCGCCCGGGACGTACCCCGGAGGCACGGTCCCGGGAGCCTAAAAGGCGGCGCCCGGGGCAGGCACCGGAGGCCACTGTCCCCGGCGAATGGCGGCGCCCGGGACTCACCCCGGGGGCAAGGTCCCAGGAGCCAAAAGGCGGCGCCCGGGACATACCCCGGAGGCACGGTCCCGGGGGCCTAAAAGGCGGCGCCCGGGGCAGGCACCGGAGGCCACTGTCCCCGGGCGAATGGCGGCGCCCGGGACCCGCCCGGGGGGCACGGTCCCGGGGGCCTAAAAGGCGGCGCCCGGGGCAGGCACCAGGGGCCACTGTCCCCGGGCGAATGGCGGCGCCCGGGACTCGCCCGGGGGGCAAGGTCCCGGGAGCCAAAAGGCGGCGCCCGGGACATACCCCGGAGGCACGGTCCCGGGGGCCTAAAAGGCGGCGCCCGGGGCAGGCACCGGAGGCCACTGTCCCCGGGCAAATGGCGGCGCCCGGGACCCGCTCGGGGGGCACGGTCCCAGGGGCCTAAAAGGCGGCGCCCGGGGCAGTCACCGGAGGCCACTGTCCCCGGGCGAATGGCGGCGCCCGGGACCCGCCCGGGGGGCACGGTCCCGGGGGCCTAAAAGGCGGCGCCCGGGGCAGGCACCGGAGGCCACTGTCCCCGGGCGAATGGCGGCGCCCGGGACTCGCCCGGGGGGCAAGGTCCCGGGGGCCTAAAAGGCGGCGCCCGGGGCAGGCACCGGAGGCCACTGTCCCCGGGCGAATGGCGGCGCCCGGGACTCACCCGGGGGGCAAGGTCCCGGGAGCCTAAAAGGCGGCGCCCGGGGCAGGCACCGGAGGCCACTGTCCCCGGGCGAATGGCGGCGCCCGGGGCAGGCACCGGAGGCCACTGTCCCCGGGCAATCATGAACTTACCTGGACTTGACCGCGTGGAGATTTCCCCCAACAAAACTGAACAAATGTTTACATCCACGCAGACATATATGTAGACTATCTGCTTAGGCTGAGAATTTTCAGACCTCCAATTTTAAGTCTAGTTTTAATTATTAGATTTGAACACCTCAACCAAAGAGACTTAACCAAAGAGATATGGAAGCATGAGAGACAAAGGACATGCAACAAATGTCCTAAGAGTTTCTTGGTTCTATCTCTAGTCAATAAAGACTCTCGCAACCCCTCTTAATAGTACGATTAAAATAAAATTAAACTCTTAGTAGCAATTTGGCCAACTACTACAAACCTGGCCGATAAAATCTAGAAAACTTGTTCTCAATCTTCAGATTTTACCTTAGGCCTTCGCGGTTTCCATTTGGCGATTATCGTTTATCGAGTCCTTTAACTTTTCCGCAGTTTCCTTTAATCATACTCAAACAAACAGCTTACTCCAAGAGATTTATGTCATTAATCATCAAAATTGAAAAGTGAGGGCCTAGATACAATAAGAATAATAGAAGCACTACCATTTATATAACTGGAAACTTGTACTGGCGGTTTCTTTGTCATAACTGATAGAAGTAGTTCACCTTTACTATCGGTTATTTCTTCAGCACTAATAGAAAAAGTGCCTTAGTATCCTACTTATTATGAGACAACTTTCTAATGATTATAGCTTAGGACACCGATAGAATAGGCAGAAGTTTACTATTAGTTTGAAGTTGTATATCTATAAAAGATATGCTCCTCTACGCTACCTCTAACTGGACAAATTACTAAGTGTTTTGAAGTTCTTAACTGATAGAAAATGTGGATATTTACTCATAATTGTTATAATGAATCGAGAGAAATAGTCAACACCTTTTACATGGCAAAATTGTTACGGTTAAAAATTAGCAACTGATGGTAAATATTGACTTTAAAACCATTCGATCTCTACTCTTGTCTCTCTGTTGCAGCTGCTTTGAGCTCTAGTTTGAAGAGGTTAGTTTGTCCCTCTCTTAATTCTCTTCCAATACATGCAGGCTACACTTGAATTTAGAATAATTAAAGTTCTTATAATTAGCTAAGCTTTAAGGCACCACTACTAAAGTATTGTGAGCTTAATTACCCCCTAGATTGGTTTCTACTCCATATTGTTTGATGATGTTGATGAGTTCACTTGTAGTTAGGGTGTAACCTACTTAAGTAAGTTAGTGCTTGAATTGTAGCTAGCTAGGGTTTCATGACATTGATTCGTTGAATTTCTACTCCACATTGTTTTATGGGAACTCAACTATGTAATCTTCAAGATTCCTTTGTTTCGATGCCAATGGGTCCAGATCCCTCAAATTGTCAAATTGGAAAATAGCAGTTTCACTCTAGTTGACCTTAGAAAATCCAATCATAAGGATGATCCATTTATACTCGCCGACCAAGCCACCATGGTCTTCTACGTGGTCGATGGAGCCAATGCACTATTACACATCGTCCTTCATAGAAAACAACGTATCGTTGGGGTTGAAGACATCATTGATGAAGATGAGTACAATCAATTCGAAGAAATACCTCCTTTTTTACCTGGCATGCAATCAGTCCTTGTCGAACATATCAATGAGACGAATTACATACGAGTCGATCACGACGAAGGTAGGGTCGAGAACCATTCTTGATACCTAATAGTTGAACATGGAAAGAACAGATTGTGAAGGAGGTATTTCTCTGCATTAGGTATGTTAAACCTGAGATATGTTATTAGATGTAATATCCCAGGATAGCACAAGTTACGGGTAGTGCTCTCTGTTTATCTGTTTCCTTGTGTATTTTCTTAACGGTTATTACATCAAAACAGATAGAAAAATTGCTTTTGCATTGGCTGAGAAATGGTGAAGTCACAAACATGTATGCACTCTACATTATTTTATAACAGTTGTTAAGTACAAATCATTAGAAAATGTACCTTTCTATTTGGACACTCCAACCAAGGCTAAATGCATATTCATAATTATTACTCTTTTTTTATCGGTTACTACACAAACATCCATTACAGAAATCACTATTGTTTCGGTTATTTCAAAAACAATAGTTACAAAAGGAGTTGTCTATAGATTGTTAAGGAAATACTATTTTCTATCTGTTGTTAGCCACAAACCGTTACTAAAGAACATATCCTATTCGTTATCTTTAAGAACCATTACAAAAGGTGTTGTATGTAGATTGCAAAGGAAGTACTACTTTCTATCGGTTCTCAATAAAAACTGTTACAAAATCACATATCCTATCGATTATCTTTGAGCAACCGTTATAAAAAGTGTGCTTCACCTCTTAGTGAGTCATTACTAATCTCTATCAGTTTTATTGTATCAACTATTACAAATATTTGTTTCTATCTATTGTTTAGCTGGGAACCGATAGAAAAGCCCCAAAATTTTGTGCACAAAGTTTCACACTGCTCCGACAAAGACCCCCATTCGGACAACTGAACCCTAAAAAAACCTAGCCCCCGCCGTCTTTGGTATCCCTGCGTCTAAGCTTCGCCTCTGTCAGTCTGCATCTCCCACCACTGTTTTCCGCTGTCCGCCTTCGATTTTCGTTCACTACCGAGTCTTCAATCCTTCCAAGTACCACCAAATTTCATTCTCTTGCTAGAATGTTTATGCCATTGCGAAATTTTTCCTTTCTCTATGTCACACTTGCACAGTGCACACTACTTTGCATCTTTGTGTGGTTCTTATGTTTTTTAGGGTATTGATCAGAAATTTGGTGTAAAGTTGATGTTTCTATGTTAGACTCCTGTTTAATGTTCATGTTTATCTAGTGCTCATACAATGAATGTTTCATGTAATGTTCATGTTTGTGAACGAAAAGAAAATGCCACATTTGCTTGTTACAGGAAATGTATATTAAATATACATGTTTTTCCTTAGGTTAAGATGTCAACAGATCAGGACCCAGAATACCACCCAGAGAGAAGCAGCGAGGATTCTGGGTCGCATTCGGTGGCCAAGGTGGTGGAAAAATCCCCGTCAAAGGGAAGCAAGACGAAATGAGGATGTACAACCTTGGGGTGGCTGGCCAAAAGGACCAACCTCAAGGTACAATTTAATAAGTTTAGGAGACCAATTTGGGAGAATGCCAACCCATACAATTCGTTCACCAGCTTACTGGCTAGGGAGAGAGTGAAGATCACCTTGATGAGCTGGAAGCAACTCGGGAAAGATGAGAGGGATAGGCTGTGGGCGGATGTGAAGGTACAATCAGTACTAGTACTAGTTATTTTTCTTTTGTTTCTTATGTTTTCTACAAATGCATCATGATGTTTAACTAACTAATATTAATGCACCAGTTCATAAAAGGCAAAGTGGAACATCACCGACGATGGTTCTAGGGATGCTTGCCTTAAAGACATGAATGATTCATAGAAATCATTCAAGAGCTACCTAGTGACCACTTCTGTAGTGCAAGGAAAATCTCCTAACAGGGACTACCCTTTCATCACGGAGGAGGTGTGGGACAAGTTCAAGAAGCAGAAGGAGACCCCTGAGCTCAAGGTATACATTTTAAATTGCTTAATTTTTTTCTTAGTTATATATATGAGCTAACAAAGGCTTACATTGCTTCCTTTTGTACGAAGTCGGTTAGCAAGAAAAGTAAAGAGATCCAAAAGAAGAATGACCACCCGCACCGGCTTGGATCTCGGGGATACTCCGCTAAGGAGGTGTCTTGGGAAAAGGTCCCTGGGGAATTGACCATCACTGCCTCCGCGGAACTACCGATCTCTGTAATACGGGATCCGCAATGCAAATGGTGGTGGATGGCGAGAGGGACTGTGTCGTCTACCGGTTCGATAGAATTCCCAAACCCCAAAGACATTAAGGTCATCCAAAAAATGGTAAGAACAGGAGGTAACCGATGAGGGATTCACTCTCAAAGGGTGGATGACGTCCTCAGTTGTGCCCTCGGCAACAAAGAGCATTCTGGGCGAATGCGGACGGTCGGTGCGTGTAACACCCTGGTTTTGGGGGTGAAAAGTTTATGCATAAAATCCTGCATGCATGTATCCCTGTAGCAGTAGCCAGATCAGCTGAACTCTAATCTCTCCCAAACTCTAAAAATCTCCAAATCTATTCTCTAGATCCAGATCAAGATCAGACCATCCAGATTTAACCTACCAGTTATTCTGAAGATAAAAGTCTTCAGGAACCCAATTGAATTCTAACCCTAACTCCCAGTATCTAAGTCTCTTTCTGTTTTCGAAAACAGGAAATTCAGATTTATCCTAAGTACCCCAGATCCCAGATAACTGAGTTATCATGGTTTAACCCTATCCAGACTCATGTATCTTTTGGAATATGTTCCTAGGTTTACCCTCAACTTACTCCAAAAAGTTGGGAACCAGATTGTTTCATCTAAACACTTTTCGCAGTTTAGCCCAAATTTTACTGCGAATAAGTCCTTTTCTGTTTACTGGAGGCCTGAAAAGGCTAAAATCCACGAATCAACTCCAACCTCAGAATTTCTTCAGGGAACACCTCCCAAATACTATTTGATACAGATTTCCCTTCTGTTTAAACTTCAAAATCTCACCCTAATTACCAGAATTCGAGATTGACAAAACCCAGATCTGTTTTACCCAAATTTTACCCTATTTTCGAAAATAGGTGAAATCCCTCAAATCTTATCAAACTTTCTCCAAATTTGAGCTAAATGAGTATTAATAGAAATATTATACTCAGCCATGAAATCAAATTCCAAATTGAACCTCTTTAAGACCAGATTTGCAATTTAGTCCAAAACCCATCAAAAATCATCACAACCAGGCCCCTGGTTTGACCACGAGCTATTGTTCATCACCTGACCACTCAGTTCGACTTCGACCAGGCGCTCAATCGACCACAGCACCGAGTGTCGACCGCAGCAACCGGTTTCGAGCACGAGCACAGGAGCTTCGACCTCACCGCTGCTACTGCTCCTTCGACCGTTGCTACGCCGTGAGCTCCTAGCTATTGATCACCAGCAAAGCCATCTTAGCCGCTGCCTCGTCGCCACGTGGAGGGTTCCTGTTCGCCACTGTAGATCGCCTTCTCCAGCACCGGCAGGATCTTGCTCTCCCGCGTTGCGCCCGACAGCCACAGCAAAATCGTGCCACGTTGCGGCCATGCCACGATTGAGCTTCACTTCACCATCTCTTCATCGCAGTGACAGCAGCGCAGCCGACACGACCGGTGAGGACGTCGTTTCGCCGCCTGTCTTCGCCGCCGGTCACTTCCCAGTCAATTCAAGCCCGCTTCAACTCCCCGTGCAATTGTAGACGTTGGGAGCCCCCACAGCCTCGCCTATTTAAACCCCCTGGCCTAAGCAACCATCTTACACCCCTTCACACCAACAATCAGTAAAACTCGCCGTCTTCTTCATCTTCTTCGGCGAGCTCGAGAAGAGGCTCACGGTGCCAGGCCAATCCACTGCACCGAGCTCCAAATTGAAGCTACCAGTAAGTAACTCTCATCCACTTACCTGTGTAGTAGCAGCCAATTGAACTCTATCGCACCTCATCGCCGGGAATTGCTGATTTTCCCCGACAACTCCGGCGAGCAATTAATCCCTAACTAAGTCAAATTAGCTCTCGAGCCTGTGATCAAACATGATCAGTGGACTGTGTAGAACACATCTAAGCAACCAGAATCACCAATTTCGCTAAAATATGAAAAACCCCAAGTTTACACCTTGCATGCAAACTGGAACTCGCCGTTAAGCTTCTGTGGTGATTTTCCAGTTAAATTGACTTCACACCTAGCTTTGTTATGCCCCAGAGACCCTCCTCAAGCAAGGACTCGAGTTCAATTGCCCTAGAACAGAAATGCCCAAATCAGGATTGAGTTCATCTTTTCTCCAGCCAGTATCTTCCAAATCCAGCCACTCCAGCTCAAACCACTTTGCCATTTAGATGTTTTGGACCATTCTAAGCAACTTTGTCTTCTATCACGACTTCCAATTCGGCCTAGATTGTGAGATATAGCTATGCCCTAGTTACTGCACTGTTTATGTTGCATGTGCTCCAGGCCAGTCAACTTCTTTGCCGGTTTTCATCACTTTCCGGCCATCTCCTGCCCTAGATTCTGTTGAGACATTTGTTCCTGTTACAAATGTCTAACTACCAGACAAAGTGGTGCATCATTTGGAGCCCTAGATCAAAAGTTATGGCAAACCCTAGTTTCCGGCCGTGTCAACTCTATGTCAAACTATGCCAGTCAGTGGCATTAGCCCTGTTCACCCACCTCTGGTCATGAAAAACAGAAAATACTTTGTAAAATAGTTGCCTCACTACCTTGTGCACCATATGCTTGAATCAAAACTCATTTTGGCCACTGGGAACTATTCAAACCATGTCAATGCCATTCTTCGGCATTGTCAGCCCTTGTCAGCCTATGTCAGCCAATGGCATTGGGCCAGTTTGACCCCTTCTGGGTATGAAAACTGAACATAACTTTGTCCCTTAGACTCCTGATGTTGTGATCTACATTTTATTCTACTGTCACAACTTGAGTTGAGCCCTCTATCATCCATCGACCCTATGTCCATGCCTTGAACCGAATGTCGACCTAAAGACGTTCGCTGTTTTTGAGCGAACCAGCCGCAGCCTTGATATCATTATGATATTTTGGAACCTTTGGAAACTTGTAAACCTTTGACGACTAATCTTAACCTTGGGTTCCATAGTTTAACCCTAATCGCTTCCAAATCTTGTATCGCCTAAGTGTTTCTCCTTGCATTATCGCATATAGTGGAATAGTAAGAGTAGGATTGATTGTAATGCCTGTTTGCTTGTTTGATCCTTGTTCAGAGCAAGAGTCCGAGTTCGAAGACTTCGTCGCAGACCCGACATCAACTGCTGTTTCTTACGACGCGGAAGGCAAGTCATATTCTTGAATATCTTGAACCTATATTTTATGAATTGCTAGAATATGCCTTGATAATAATATTGCATGAGAAAGATTGAGAATAGTTGAATTATGAAATGGCAGCATCAGGCTGATGCCTGTGAAATGTGAATTGACCAAATAATGAGCCATGAACTAATATATTATGTATATTTATATTCATGAAATAAAACCCCTAGCCGTGACCAATATTTTGGTATGGAATGGTGGTAGCACTGGAGGTGTTTGGCTGCACTGGATGTGCAGGCACTGAAGGTGCATGGTTGTGGTATGATCTGGTCACTGGCATATAAGGACCTAGAACCTTGTGTTGTGCGTCTAGTGGCATGATTAACGTGCTGACCGCAAGCCTGGTATGGGACAGGCTTGAACAAGTAGTATGTGGATCACACATGAAACCCCTATATGACAAACTCACGATTAAACACGGGGTGCGCTCCAACACATATCACAGGATGTGATCATGCACGCTGACCCTGAGGGGAAGACGCCAATTAGTGGGGGTTGTGAAACCCTGCCACAACTGTGGTTTGCGTGAAGAAAACCACGGGGTCTGGGGTGAATTGTGTGTGAAACATGGCAAAAGTTCTTGTTATCTCCACCTTGCCGCTCACAGTATGAAGTGAGTCAGGGGTCCAATCCTTGTGATAGGAAGGGCATGAAAGTGGATATATCTTGCGGGTAAATTGGTACCCCTCTGCAGAGTTAAAAATGTATTCGAATACTTCGTGCTCCCGAGTTTTAGGAGTATGCCGCGGTGGATTAAATCCACGGGGTGTGACACAAGTATTGTTTTATAAATTAAAATTTGTTAAGTCAAGATCACCCAAATGACATGTGTTGTCATGATAAGGGGTGCTGCCGTGGGCTGTCATGTGTTGACGTGTCGCGGTAGTACCATAATTTAGTAATCATATGATATCTAAGAGGCATGTGGATTGTGCCCTAAGTATATGAAATGCTGCCATGAGCATGAGATTTGAAAAGCTTGGAAGAAAAGTATTTATGGAAAAACCCTCTCACCTCTTTTCCCTCAATAGCATAGGATCATGTCATCTCTACTATACGTATCTCTACTCTTACCTATGACTTGCTGAGTACGTAAGTGCTCACCCTTGCAACTTATCAACAATAGATGGAGTGCTACAATACCAAGACGAAGGCTTGGAAGATTTCGTGGATCCAGAAGGAAGAGAGCCAGTTCTGCCAGAACCCTGAAGTGTGCTGTTCTGCTGTCAACTTCTTACGACTGTGGGGGTTTCGCCTAGCTTCCGCCGAGTAGTTGTCTTTTATTTTAATTAGACCATTTGTGCCGTGAAGGCATTGTATTACTCTTGTTGTATCAGGCCAGCAGGCCATACTATTTATCAATGATATTTTGTAAGTTACTCTGCTACAATGAACTCCTGTGCTTGACTTATCCTGGGAAGTCAGTGGTATGTATGTATGAGGCCAGCTGCAGCGAGCTAGGTCTCCACGGGAGTAGTCGTGGTACCCTGTGCGGGGCACGACAGTGCGATGGTGCCGTGGAAGGATGCCTTTGAGGGAAGGAAAAAGTCGAGGAAGAGGAGCTGGAGCTAGAAGGCAAGGGAGGGGGAGATTGCCGAGAAGATTAGGACAGATGTAGCCTCGCAATTCAAGGCCAATTCGCTGAGATGAACAAGAAAATTTTAAGGCTATTCTCCCTCATGCAGTTGAAGAGTGCTGAGTCTACTGCTCCCGGCAGGTCCCAGTTGGGCGGGCCTACTAGCTGCTCTACAAGGTTGTTGTGTCTCCAATGGATGGACTCGAGGTATGGATTACTTAAACTGAATCATTTTAATTAATGCCTTACGTATCATCGAAATGTTATACTTGCTAACATCTGTTATTTGTTCCAAAATTCAAAGGGTCAGGAGTCATGCAGCCTTGTTGTTAAAGTAGGCGAAGCTTCTATCGTGGTTGCGCATGGCTTCGTGTATCCATGGGGAGAGGACGTCCGGGTCCACTGCACTACTCCAAGGAAGGGCAATATGAAGGTGCAAGTCGACATGTTCAAACCGAACCACGGCACATTCCCAGTGTCTGTCCCAACAAAAGCCATCTAGCTTTTGCGGGATGCCGTGACTTCGTTCGTACAATAGCCGTAGTACTGCATAGTGCTCCAAGAGGTAAATCCGATGCACTAAACTTCACATTATTAATTTCCAACAACTAAGTAACATCTTCATATGTTGCATAAGGCTTCAAATATAGTCCTTGATGAACTTGACCATTGCACTACAAAAGAAATGATACCCACCAAAGGCCTACTAACCCCACCCCTAGCAACGCAGAGAGGCCCCATGACCCCACCCCCATAGTAGACATACCGTCTCTTGCCAACAAAAAAGGGGGCAAGGTGTTGACGATTGGGACAATATCCCATGCCGAACTTACACGAATTTAGTTTGTTTAGTAGGGAAGTATTATCTCAGAATCACCAAAAGGAAATCACTATAGATATGGACACATGAACACGCTGTGTTTATACAGGTTCGGGCCCTCGTAGTGATGAGGACATCACTTCTTCGGATACACGCACCAACCATAATCCTCCGCTTGTTACACAATGACCAATAACACGCAGCAAAGTATGATTGTTGCATTGCCAAGTGAACTCGTTCCTAAGTTTATATATATATATATGGTTTTGAGAATGGTTTACTACCTAATAGTGATAATATTGTGGTTAGGAACCATGGAGAGGACTAGAAAGGATGCAAGGACCAGCAAGGAGCCCAAGTCGAGTTGGAGTCCGGCATGGATTCGAGTTGGAGTCTGGTTCGGCCATCCAGGAGCAGCTTGCATTCAAACAACCATAACTCCCTCATACGAAGTCCAATTGGGACGTTCTTATAGTCCACGGAGAAGCCCAAGACGAGATATTTCCAATGGATCTAGCCCCACATCCAAATTCCTTCTGGATCACCGACAATTGATAAAACAAGTTTTGACTAGATTCTGATTGGGCCTAGTCGGTGCTGCGTCACCTTTTTGGTTGGATCAAGGCCCATGTATCGAGTTAGAGTCCGAGTAGGGAAAGAGTTCATGTTGGTTTCAGGTTTCCTTACCTGGCCACCGACCTCTTTTACCTCCTCTATATAATCTGGGTATATCAGTCATGTACAGTTGGTAGCCGGATCGTGAGAGTCGTCTTCACAAATCGATAGTTGTTGTTCTCATCGAAAGATCGGACCGCCCGCGTCACATCATGTAGTCTAAGTAACATCCCTACTCCTGTTATATTCTCACTATAAGAATAATGGAATTACAAAGTGTGTATTGTTGATTCTAATCCCCAAGTCCTGTACTAGACTTCATGGATCGATCCTCCTTTCTTCAAGCCCTAACCTCCTTTTTATACTTGTTGAAGAGGACGTCAGTTGCTTGACTGAAAGGACGCTTCGGCGATAACTACATAACAGTTGCAAGCGGTTGCTATTCGCCGATTAGAATGTGCGCTTATGGATAACTGCACACTCATCCTTATCTTATTGATGGTTTATGGATAACTGCAGAGCCATGAGCAACCGTGTAATTATCCTTATCCTGTCAATGAAGAGAGTATTATCCTGGGAATATTAGTCAGAGTGCAGTTATGGCGCAACCGTACAACTCTTAGACCATGGTCGGCAAGTCTCAACCAAACCCTCTTGGTTCAAAGGCACTTCCAGTTCTAATAACTCTTTTATTCCGTGGTCACACACAGACTACAACTACAGATTGGGGATTATCATATCTCTGCAACCAAGGTGACCACAGGCAGATATCTCTACCACCAGAGTAATCGTGGATAGTGAGATTACAAATGATTGCGACCACCGATGTCTATGGCCATAATCTATTAAAGCCACAAGTAATATTCACCCATGATGGGCCTTTGTTAGGTTATGTCCAGAAT
The DNA here is from genome assembly GCA_019359835.1 of Pharus latifolius. Classification (NCBI taxonomy): domain Eukaryota; kingdom Viridiplantae; phylum Streptophyta; class Magnoliopsida; order Poales; family Poaceae; genus Pharus; species Pharus latifolius. The sequence goes on along the minus strand of CM033325.1, from coordinate 18,102,483 downwards.
ATCTTGGACTATCTCGTAATCTCCTGCGACCATGGAAAGGCATAAACAAAAAGCTTGGTTCTCTTTCCGTGGTCTACTGCGACCTCGGAAAGACATAGGCAAATAACTCGGATCTCTCTTTGTGGTCTCCTGCGATCACAGAAAGGCATAGACAAAGGACTTGGATCTCTTTTCGTGGTCTCCTGCAATCACGGAAAAGCATAGACAAAGGACTTGGGTAATAATCCTCGTCCGCTAGCCCCCAAATTTGGAACGACAAGGTTCTTTAAAAATGATGTTTCATATTCCAAAGAGACGCCCTGTCATTTTGAATTCTAATCGAAGTCTGAGAAAACCTCTCAGTGTGTGTGTCAGACCATCATGACGGGCATTAAATGGAAAAATTAAATCCGTTTATCATGATCCACAACTAGGAACTCGAAACGTCACCCCTTGAAGCTTTATATACTTAACCTCCAGGCCTTTTCTCAGAATCTCCCAGGTCCTAACTTTCTCCCCTTTTTCATTCTAATGGCATTCTGGACCTGCTCTCTCCTCTGCACGATTGAGAGCTTGTCAGCCTTGGAGAAGGAAGAATATCTCCCCTCCAAGTCACTGATCCCATGGCGCTTTTCCGGAGAGGAAGAAACCCCAGTTGTGCAACTGGACAAGCTGGTGATTTTTGGAGATTTCTTTCACTGCGGGTTTTGTCTCCGGGAGAGCGAATTCCTCTTGGGCATCCCCACACATTATGACTTGGAATTGGTAAACCTCCATCCCAATTCCATTCTGATCCTTATTGTCTTTCAGCATTTGTGCGAGCCATATGTTGGGGTTTTGCCCAGCATACCTCTTGTCCGCCAGTTGTATTTCCTGGCGTGGTCGAAAAGCTCCAATGCTTCTAGGTGTGTATACTTCCACTTGCGGGAGAAAAAAGACTACCCATACCTTCCCCTCCATGACTCTGTCCATGGATGGAGCTAGTGGTGGTTCTACTGCTCGGCTCCTGAAGAGAGCCATCATTGGTTCAAAAACCATCAACCAGAGAAGAGCAGAGAGGGGGACTCTGCCCCTCCTCTTGACGACAAGCAAAAGAGGCAGTCCCAGCTGATTCGTCACCTGGTGGACGAGGGCTTGACCGCTCATGATGTGATCTAGGACTTTGTGAAGAACCGGATCAGGAGGTTAGGACAATTGAAACAGCTCCAGGGATCATCACCCTGGTAATTGTTCAGTCACTCAGATTGGTACATTCTTTCAGTTCGTTTTTGACTTATCCGAACTGAAGCATTTTTGAAAATTTTTTACTCTTATTTTCTTGACAGTCTTGCCCACTTCTAACGTCGACAGGAGGACAAATTCCCTCCCGAAAGCCTACAACGTGGCCGCAGAAGGCGATATCAATGTGCGAAGGCCGGAGAGCATGGTCGGCAACACTGATGACTTTGCGCAGGCGCGTTGAAAGGTACTTCTCTTTTGGAAAGTCTGCATATGTCTCATTTCGAGCAAAAGTTACCAAAGGAATTAATTTTGGCTTGTTCAGCTGTTTGAGCGCTAGGCATCCTAGAAGAAGCGGTCCGGCAACGATGTAGTATCCTCCAGTGGTCCTATATCGAAAAAACTGAAGAAGGGCCACTCTGCGACCAAATGCTCAGCTAGGCCCATAGCCTTGCAAATTCGGCCAGTGACCACTGTGCCACCTTCATGCCCACAAGCCTCTATTCTACAGGTTGCAACCTTGGCAGCTTTAGCTGCGGCCACAAGTATCCCTATGACCACAACGGCGAGGGCGACAGTAGGTGGCCCAAGCCCTACAGTGGTCAAGTCAACAACTGGTCTTTTGACTATAGGGGTTGTCGCGGTAAGGACTCCCACCCCTCAACCTTTACCAAATACGACTAGGAATTATCTCATGGTCGTACAAGGAGAGGGGAGCGACGTGGAGGAGAAGGTGGACTCTTCTCTATTTGTTCTAAGGAAGAGGTCCATAGTACTTCATGATGAATACTCGCCGATGGTGCTATCCTCACTTTTATCTCACAAAGGCGGATCATCAAGCTCGCGAAATCTCCTAGGACTCAACATCAAGTAAATACCTATTTTCCTTCTAACTAAGCTATATTACTTAGTTAGGAATGATCTATCCAATAAATTAGATATACAGGGCTCCTTCGACCACAGCAATACCTGCTCCAATGACTAAAACTGAACCAACTGTGGTCGAAGAGGAAGAGACCACTATGGCGGAATTACCTGACATCAGTGAGGTTGTACAAATTCAGTGATTATGGAGGAAGCTGCTGCAACTACAGAAGTTGCTGCAACTACAGAAGTTGCACACTCGTAGGATATTGAGGAAGATCCTGCGGCCATCATTGGCGAGGTGGTTCGAGATCTTCAATCTATTGAACCCGCCTAAGATGGAATGGCTGAGGTCGCGGCTACGACCACGACCATGAGGATAGGCGAACAGGTAGACACATCTATTCCCCTTCTGGTCAAAGACACTGTGCCTCCTTCTTGTGATGAAGACACGGATACCCGATCTTCTGGTGAGAAGGATAACTTCGATTTGATGGAAAGTGACCTTGGCGATCCGGCTACCAACCAAACAAGACTGAACGCCCTGGCAATCGCTAAACCACACTCACGAGTTGTTATCAATCGTGCCAAAACACGGCTGACCTGATCACGAGGATCGATTCCTGCAAGCAACCGAAGAACAAGCAAGAACAAGATAAAAGCAATCTGAAATTGCAAATATGGATCAAGCACACGATAAATTTGAGGTTGTGTAACTTGTAGTTGTTGGTCTAGTCGACACAAGAATACAAGGATGAAGTTTCACACATGGGGAAAACTAATCTAAACAAAACATGAGGAAGAACGGGAAGGGTGACGGCCATATGTAACAGAGGTGGCGGCCAAGGAGGTGGACGTGAAACCCTAGGGGTACACGGGCCTTGGGCCCAAATTAGAGGTGGCACAGCACCCTGCAGAATCTATCCGTGAATTGTTTCGTCGATTTGCAGGCGATCCAGACGGAATTTGGCAGTGGTGCCAGATCCATTGGAAAGGTGGCATCGTGCGCTTTTCCGTAAAGTGCTCATTCACACCAAATGGACTCCGTACATGGCTTGGGCATCCGTTTGAAGTTGGACTGCTGCTAGATGGCCGAGCTAGACTCGCGGACGAGTTGGGCTTGATCTTGGGCTGGGCTTGATGAGTCATGAGTTGCTCCACCTTTGATGTAGCTCACTGATCCAGTGTGGGCGCAGTGAATGGCTCAACACATGGATTCATGCCGACTCGCCGTTCTCCTTGATCTTCTTGTGGCGGCGAGGAAGTAGTGGAAGGAGTGGATGGAGCCTTGTTCATATCCGAGCTAGTGATGTCCTTGTCATCTTGTTCAGAAGAACATGAAGTAGAGAGGACACAAGAGACGGCAGCGCAACCTGTCAAAATTCTGTGCCCTGCCCCTGACTTGAGTATTCGGTCTCAATTTTTGAGTAGAGTGGAGCAGGCAGGGGACAATTTGGCTTCTTCCAGCCAAGGTGTTGAGGTTAGGGACCTCCTTGAGACTTACTTTGAGGAGTTCCTGGAGGTAAATAAAAACTTTAGCTTTATAACTCCAAGTGTTTCTCTAAGAATTTTCTTCAGACAATTTCTTTTTATTTTGTCCAGAGCTCTACTCGCGGCGTGGCCATACTTGGCAGGCTAGTGGAGCAGATTAAGATCGTTCAAGAGGAGTGAGACAAGTTAGAGTTGTAAGCGACTTGCTTCAATCTCAGTCCTTTTCGAACTAGAATAGTAATTTTTGTTGTTGTAGGAGGACTCTGCTTTGCTAGAAGAAGTCGTCAATGAGCGCCACAGCAAAGAGGTTGTGGCCATTGAACGCTCTCTTCTAGAGAATAAAATGGCTTAAGCCCAGAGGGTAAACAGCGAGAGTGTCGACGATTGGGACCCTTGGATCCTTCACCGAACTTATGCAGAATTTAGATGGGTTGTGAAGGGAGCCAATCTAGACAAATACCAATGAATTCAAGGTATCTATGAATCTAATGACACGAGAATTTATCCAGGTTCGGGCCATCATAGCTGAGTAATAACCCTACTTCTGTGTATTGATCACTGTGAATAAGTAAGAAGATTACAAGGAGAATTTAGTATCTATTCCTAAATCGCTATCTCTAGTTCATCAGTCTTTTTATACTCGTCAAAGAGATCGTCGGTTGTTGTCTTGAAGACGTGCTTCACGATCGCTTATAACTGCTTTGTGACAGTTGCTGCAAGTCTTGGTTACATGGTGGTTGTTGAAGGTCGTGGTTACGTGGCAGTTAAGCAGCTTTGACCTAGCGTTGTAGGAGCTGCCTCACCATCTTCATTTTCTTCAATGGTTACCTTGTTAGTGACTTATGATTATTTTGGGAATAATCATAAGGATCAAGGAATGGTTATTGTGAATGGTGACTTATAATACATGATCCTCATATTACAGAACAAGTCTTGAATACTATGATCGCGCACCTCCTGCGACCATGCATTGATATCAGGTTTTGTCTTTTCAATAGTGTATGGTCGTAGGCAGATATCTCTGTGACCATAGCACTCGCAGCTACAATATGAGACCATGGAACTGGTAATACTAAGTGTTGATACTTATAGAGTCCCATAGCTAAAATTATGGGAATTAAATATCATTGATGGGCCATACATGTCCAGAATACCCTTGGACTATCCCCATTATCTCCTTCCTTGGCCTTTTGTGACCATGGAAAGGCATGTTTGACAATGGAGTGTTGTGTGCGACCATGGGATGGTATGGATATTTCAACTCGGGTAATATCCCTCGTCAGCTAGCCCCCGAATTTGAAATGACAAAGGCCCCCATATAGTGGTTGTGTCATTTCGAATTCTAAAACAGTACTCCGTCACTTCGAATTCTAGCACAGTACTATGTCTCTTCGAATTCCAACACAACCTGAGGAGAAACTTTGGGGAGCGTTACCAAGTGGTCATTTGGGAAGATCTTGAGGGTTTTTTGCTGCACCCTAGGCTAGGAAGTCGAAGCGTCACCTTCAGAATTCTATAAATAGACATCCTCCCGCTGTAAAATCCTCAACCTTTCACAAATTCTCTAAGTCCCAAGCTCTTTGTCTTCTTGACCTTCCCCCTTTCTTCCTGTTTCAATGGCATCCCCAATCCAGGAGCGACTTGATGAAGAGGAGGGTTTGGCCATAGAAGGCAATGTTGAGGTATTGGAACCGTAGGTGATCAGTGTGGATGATGTTGTACAGTCGTCTCAAAAGGTAATTCTCTTTTGGTAGACTTGTGCATGTTTTCTCTTCTTGAGCACAGATTTCCCAAGTGCTTTGGTTTTTCCAGTTGCTCGACTGTCCAGTAGCTTCAAGGAAGTGATATGGTGATGATGTTGGATCATCCAATGGATTCTCTCCAAAAAGAATGGTTGGGGCCTCTTTCCTACCTACACAAAGTGATTACAACAGAAGGAAAGAGGCTGCGATCCTCCAGTCATCACCAGTAACTGTGGGTCAGGTGATACAGATTGGTCCACGGTTTGGCCCGATCTTCACGGTGTAGAATTGGAGATAACTGGATCCGTGCAACCTAATGAATGACACCGCCAACCACCTTCTCTATTACGGCAACCTGTGACACTCAATTCACCCAACCACATGCTTCGACCCCTTTGTCTATTCGCTCACATGGAGTAAACATGTTCTTACAATCACCGAGGTAATCACAAGAACGACGGAGACAAGAATCTCAGATAATTCCCAATTCAAGGGGGTGAAAATGCTTCACTCAAACCCTAGAACAAAGAAGTTTTTATTCTGAAAATTCTCATTCTATTCATTACAATATAGCACTTGCCTTTTTATAGGCTACAAAAGCTCCTTGCTAACTCACATGAGTTGTATTTTTTACAACTCATCACGTGTTGTCATGGTACACTTTACAACTAGTTTACAACTGAACAAAGGTTGAAAATTTGAACTTTACAACTAATTTATTTTTGACCAAGAAAGTGATTGTAAAATTCAATTTTACTACATGTTACTTCTTATCCAATAAAGAAGATAGCTAAGCGATGACATCAGCATTGATGTTGACATATGCGATGACCTCATGTGTAGGCCTTGCATATTTTAGAATATTTGTTTGTAGTTGCTTGGCCCTTCTTCATGGTACCTGTTGTTGTATTTGTTTGGCTCGAGCTCTTGTAATTGGTCATGTTGGTGCTGGAAATGTACGTAAGGAAGTATGCGCTGTACGTGTGCTATAGATGTCCTCATCATCAAGCCTCATCCATGGCCACACAAACTGCTCTTCATTGCTTGGGGTAAACATCTGTTTTTTCTCTAACTAAGTTGAGTCATTTAGTTAGGAATGATTTTACCCAGTTGTGAATTGGTTGTATAGGATGAGCTGGACAACTTCCTTCAGAGTCGCTTCCGCTGCAGCTGAGGAGGATGTGGAAGTTACATAAGGAGTAGGGGATGTCCCAAATCCTTCTGTGGCCCCGTCAGCATCTATCTCCAAGGTAAGGATTCTTACTCTTTGAATTTTTTTGTATTCATGACTTGGAATGATCTCATGGTCGTATAGGGAGACGAAGTTGGGAAGATAGACAGCGAAGAGCTGGCCGAGGCCTTGGCATCCATGAAAGAGAAGACTGCATTGTGTAGCTTCCTTCAAGAGGAGAATGAGTGCCTCGAAGAGAAGTTCATTGACCACTACAAGGCGGCCAATGAGAGGGCTCGGGAGACTGCAAGGCTTACTCGAGATGCCAAGAAGCTTGTCCGCAGAGAGAAGGATGCCTTGGATTCTATAATCAAAGGCTGTTGTCTTATTGAGGGGGATACCTTCAGGAAACTGAAGGTGGTGGCGGACTCTCTTGAAGCTAATATCGTTAAACCTACAAAGGTTAACTTACCTCTTGAAGAGTCTTGCAGTTTGGTTGCGGCTCAAGCCGACTCGTTGGTCTCCAACATTCCAGAATCTGTGATGACGTACAAGGAGGGACTAAGGATTGATGTCGGTGCCATAGTCTCTACTATCCTCTGCAAGCTTAGGCATCATCATGGTCCGGATTTAGATTTAAATCCAGCAGTGGGAGATGTAGTTTTTGGTGGCGAGGAGCTACTGAGCACAACCAAGGCCGAGGCCAAGCCCTTAGTAGATAAATTGTTACATGACCTCGACCTCCCCTGATGTATCCCTTCTCATTGTAAATTTTTGTAAATTAGACAATGGTAATGAAGATATTTTGCTTATCATAATTTTGTACCTGGTACGGGATTTTGTATAAAAATGAATTTATCAAATGAAAATGTTTACCTGGTTTATCGTTGTTTTTGGTACCTTTCAAATACACGCATTAGCAGGAATTCCAATGATTGAAAAAAAGTAAGAAGTGAAAAATGTTAAGTATTTAGTTTCTTGACTTAATACTGTAGTTATATTTCCCTAGCCCCCACCTATGACCATGCATACTGAAGGCGTAGTATTATGGTCGTAGGATTGAAAATAAACTGACATAGATGATCGAGAACATATAAGTTAGTCCCTTATGAGTGAGAAGATGGCTTAAAAAGAGGAACTTTGGTTATATGTGATCACATGGTCGCAAGGATAATCATTCTAATGTAAATGCATAAGCTTGTTGCGAACTGACAGCCACTCGAGTGATCCAAAACATGCTAGTGAGTCCCTTGCGTTGAGAAACGGATTATAAAGAGATGTCTTGACTAGATGCGACCATGAGATCGGCCAGCGAATCCACTTAAACATTATGAAAAAAATGCTTATAGCGACCAACCCCCGGGCATGGCTCGAGAAAAAAGAGTGAGGACAAAAAATGGGAAAATAAATACAACATATAGTGAAAAAAATGCTTTATTTAATGTAAAAATTCTGGAGATGGAAATGAAAAACTTACACATTTGTAGGGACCTTCCCATTGAGGGGAGAATTTGTTGTGACTAGACTGGTCTTGGATTTTTCTTAAAACCAAGTATCCCATGTGAAGGCTACGTGGTCGCACCCTTTTGCTGTGATATTTACGCAAGCCTGTAAATACACTGCAGACCAAATCAATGCTTGATTACACTTTTCTTCAAGAAGAATGAGTTCATCTTCGCATGTCTCACCTTGATTGATGATATTTAAGTTATTTACGTGAGTAGAGCCAAGTTGGATTTCATTTGGCAGCATGGCTTCTGCACCAAAAACCAATTGGAAAGACGTTTCACCTGTGGTCGAACAGAGTAGAGTTCATCTACCCAAACCCCCGAGCGTACTTTAAGGTGGTCGAGCACACGTTTCTAAACCCCTTGTCGTGTTCAACTGCACCATTGCTCCGTGGATGAGTGACTGATGCAAAACAGATTTTGGTCCCAATATCGTCGCCATAATCTAGAAAAAGACCACTAACAAATTGAGATCCGTTATCCGTGATGAGACGACCTGGAACTCCAAATCGTGTCACAATGTTCTTATGAAAGAACTTCGCCACTGCGGGGTAATGGTTCATACTGGTTCAACCTCGATCCATTTAGTGAACGTATCAATGTCTACAAACAAAAACTTATATCCATTGATAGCTTGGGGCATTGGCCCCAGGATATCTATTCCCCATACGGCAAATGGCTAAGTCAAGAGAATAGTTTGTAATGCATATACCGGCTGATGAACTTGCCGAGCATGAATTGACACTACGGGCATGTTCTGACCAATTGCCTAGCATCTTTCAATGCCGAAGGCCAATAATACCCTTGTTGAAAAGCCTTCTGACCAGTATTATATAGGATTCATGTGCGCCGCACATGCCTCCATGAATTTCTCTCAGAAGGGTCTGTCCTTCTTGAGGTATGCAATGCATGATTACTCCTTGAGTACTTTTTATGTACAAGGTCCCTTCGACAAGTCTGTACATGCGTGCTTTTCTAACTAACCGGTCAGCCTCGATTTCATCCTAGGGAAAGGTCCCATGCGCAAGATAGATCCTCAATGGTTGGATCCAATCTACTTCATGCTCAAGAGCGGCGACGTTAGTCATCACCTTTGTCATCTCTGTGATTGAGGGATGTTTTAAGTGTTCAATGAACACGCCTGCTGGAGCGGAGGCGCGTGAGGACCCAATTTTTGACAATTGGTCTGCGAGAATACTATCTCTTCGTGGAATGAATAGGATTTCAAAATTTCTGAAATGTTTTTCCAATTTCCTCACTCTATCCAGGTAATGAGTCATTGTCTTATCGGAGGTGCTGTACTCCTTGTTTACTTGGTTTACGACTAGTTATGAATCTCCCTTCACCACTAGTCGATGGACTCCAAGGGATTTGGCTACCAGAAGACCTTCATACTTTGCCGCGTTATTGGTTGCAACAAAGTGGAGTTGTGTGACATATTGGAGTTGGTCACACTAAGGTGTCATTAAGACCACTCCAGCTCCCGAGTTTGAAAAACGCAAGAACCATTGAAATACATCGTCCAATGGTCGGTAATTGAAAAATTTGTTTGTTCTTGCGCAAGTGGTTCGGGATTAGTCCATTCGACCACAAAATCTGCAAGAATTTGAGATTTGATTGCTACTGGAGTTGTGAAATGGAGTTCAAATGCTCCGAGTTCTACTGCCCACTTCACAACTTGACCAGTTGCTTCCAGATTTCGGAGCATGTCCCCTAAGGGAAAGGACGAGGACACAGAATTCTTATGCGCTTGAAAGTAATGTCGCAGCTTTCAGGAAGCCATTAAGAGAGTATAGAGTAGTTTTTGGACCTCGGGGTAACGCTCCTTTGGTCCATTTAGAACTTCACTTACATAAGATACTGGCCGCTGCACACCTTCCCTTTCTACGACTAGAACTGTACTGACCGCATGAGGGGTAGCAGCTAAGTAAATAAGTAAAGGCTCTCCCATGTTTGGCAAAACCAACACTGGAGCACTTGATAAATATGCTTTGACTTCTTTAAAAGATTTTTTTGGCTTCGTCCAACCACTAGAAACCATTGTGTTTACGTTGGCATCTACATGATCCTCGAGATCGAATTCATTCTCAGAATCATGTAAACACGGGAAAGAATCCATGGATACGATGAACCTTGGTAAAAATGTCTTCAAGGCCCCACAGTGGGTGCCAGCTGTCAACGATTGGGACCCTAGGGTCCTTCACCGAACTTATGCAGAATTTAGATGGGTTGTAATGGGAGCCAATCCAGATAAGTACTAAGGAATTCATGGTATCAATGAATCTAATGACACGAGAATTTATCCAGGTTCGGGCCCTCGTAGCTGAGTAATAACCCTACTTCTGTGTATTGATCACTGTGAATAAGTAAGAAAATTACAAGGAGAATGTAGTATCTATTCCTATATCGCTATCTCTAGTTCGTCCTCCCTTCCTGATCCGTTCATCAGCCTTTTATACTTGTCGAAGAGATCATCGGTTGTTCTCTTGAAGACGTGCTTCATGATCGCTTATAACTACTTTGTGGCAGTTGCTATGAGTCATGGTTATGTGGTGGTTGCCGAAGGTCGTGGTTACGTGGCAGTTAAGCAGCTTTGACCCGGCGTTGTAGGAGCTACCTCACCATCTTCATCTTCTTCGATGGTTACCTTGTCAGTGACTTATGATTATTTTGGGAATAATCATAAGGATCAAGGAATGGTTATTGTGAATGGTAACTTATAATACATGATCCTTGTATTACAGCACAAGTCTTGAATACTATGATCGCGCACCTCCTGCGACCACGCATTGATATCAGGTTTTGTCTCTGCCATAGTGTATGGTCATAGGCAGATATCTCTGCAACCATAACACTCACAGGTATAACATGAGACCATGGAACTGGTAATACTAATTGTTGAGACTGACGAGGATTGACACCCGAGTCAGTTCAAATAAATGCACTATTGGTTCAAGACAGATTCGAGCCAGACACGTGCCTGGCGGTGCGAACTCAAGTCATTCTGAGAAGCATCAGCCCGAGGTCGCAGGCTTTACGCGATCAGACCATAGCTAGTTCGCGGTCAGGAATTCGTGTGCTATACGCGAACAGAATGTCGGAGATGTTGCGCGGTCAGCCAATATCCCGCGGTCAGAGCATTTTCGACCAGGGTACTTGGGGTTTACCTGTTCGGCTGTCCCTATAGCAGGAATATCCCAAGTATCCCGAAGACTCCTCCACGTGGAAGACCAACCGTCAGGAGGTTAATACGTGCAGTTATCCATGAATAACACGTGTTAAAACTTATGTGGAGGTTAAGAGCGGTTCTCTAAAAACAGCATCCAACTATCCAAGCAACTGTCTGATGCAGTTACGACATGGCACCCTTTCGACTGGTATAAAAGGGTGGCAAGACGCATCAAGCAGGGGGGGAGATCGACATCTCTGATACAAGCGAGATACAACACATCTCAACCACTCAAACAGCCAAGTCTACGGTCTAGATTAGATAGTTTTTTACAAGCCTCCTTGGCTTCTTTCTGTACATTTACATAGGAAAAACCTTCGCCTGTGAAGGTCTTTTCCCGCCCTTTTGTAAATCTTTCTCACATATAGTGCAATCCCAACAGGATGTAGGGCTATTACTCCCACCATCGAGGGCCCAAACCTGTATAAACCTCTCTGTGCTCCTGTTCTCCATATTTCTACATACCTTCCCGGAGGGTCATCTTGAAAGGTCTCGCTATTACAAATTTTGTATAAGTTCGGCTGAGGACTCCGAGTCCGAATCGTCGACAGAGACTTATAGAGTCCCATAGCTAAAATTATGGGAATTGAATATCATTGATGGGCCATGTCCAGAATACCCTTGAACTATCCCCATTATCTCTTTCCTTAGCCTTCTACGACCATGGAAAGGCATGTTCGACAATGGAGCGTTGTGTGCGACTAGGGATGGTATGGATGTTTCAACTCGGGTAATATCCCTCGTCAGAGAGGCTTGTTGAAACCCTAGTGCTTGAAGCCAAATTAAAGGATGTTGTAGAGAAGGCGGCGACATTGGAGCAAAAAGCTTTGTTATATGATTCTCTCCAAGGAAAAGCCGAGCGCCTTCAAACTGTTTGTAAAGAATTGCAGACCAGAGTTGATGGTATGTTCATTTTGGAAAAAAATTTGAATTGCTTCTGTGAACTTGTATAAATCTTATGAACTCAATTGAATTCATTTCTTCCTCTGCTCAGAGCAAAGAGAGGAGAATAGTAAGCTGACCAAGGAAAAAGACCACTATGAACAGAAGTATATCGAGCGAGGAAACGACCTTGATAAACTTCAAAACATTGTCAGCCGCTACCAGATGGCCGCAAAGAAGGCCAAAGAGACCGCCAAGCTCGCCCTTAGTGAAAAGGGAGCCTTGGAAGATGTGACTTTGACAGCCAAGAACAACTAAATGCGATTATGTCCGAGGTAAGGCCTTTGATAATGAAACTATTAAGTGACCTCGGTCTTTCTTGATGAAATTTTTTGTAATAATGTAATGAAAAACATTTTACCTTCCAATCAGAATCTTCATTTTATACCTTGCAAATAAACATGATTAGCAAAGAATGAATGAAAAAATGAAAAATACTTAATTTACTGACCAAATGTTATGATTATACTCCCCTAGCCCCCTCCTGCGACCAGTGATACTGAAGACATGGTACAATGGTCACAGGATAATTTTCTTGGCCTAAGAAGACAACGGCTCAAATGATCAGAACATACTAGTAAGTCCCTTATGCGGTAAGAACCGGCTTAAAAAGAGATGTCTTATCTAGATGTGATCGTAAGATTGTAGAAATAACTGGCTTAGTATAATGCATAAGTTTTTGCTAACTGACAACCACTCGAATGATTAGAACATAGTAGTAAGTCTCTTATGCGGTAAGTACCGGCTTACAAAAAGATGTCCTAATTAGATGCGACCATGAGCTCAACCAGCAAATCCACTTAAACATCATAGTAAGGCACCTATTGTGACTAGCCCCCGGGTGTAACCCAATAGAAACTAAGGCTGAAAATACCAATTCAACCACAACATAGGGTGATAAAGTACTTATAAAAAATTTAAATGGGAATGGAGAAACTTACACATAAAATTTACGCAACTAGTCTATATTCCAGGCGTTTGATAATGTTCTTCTGTCTTCCATGGCCAATCAAGCCGATCCTGGTCGTGGCACAGTGACCACAGTAAAGGGACCTTCCCACTGGGGGGAGAATTTATTGTGACCAGATTGGTTTTGGATTTTTCTTAAAACCAAGTCCCCCACATTTAGCGTACGTGGTGGCACCATTTACTATGATATTTACGCAAAGCTTGTAAATATACTGCTGATCGGATCAAGACTCGATCGCGCTTTTCTTCAAGAAAAATGATTTCATCTTCGCGTTTTTCACTTTGATTCATAACATCTAAGTGATCCACGCGAGCAGAGCCAATTTCGATTTCACTTGGCAACATGGCTTCTGCATCATAAACCAGATGGAAAGGTGTTTCGCCTGTAGCTCTACTAGGTGTGGTGCGCAATGCCCATAAAACGGAGTAGAGTTCTACCCAAACCCCCCAGCATAACTTAAGGCGGTCAAAAACACGTTTCTTGGCCCCTTGCATTAATTGCCCGTTGGCTCGTTCGACTACACCATTACTGTGTGGATGAGCAATGGATGCGAAGCAAATTTTAGTCTCAACATGGTCGCAATAGTTCATAAAAAGACCACTGACAAACTGGAATCCATTATCTATTATAAGACAACTTGGAACACCAAATCATGTTACTATGTTCTTTTGAAAGAACTTCTTTGCCACTGTGGCGGTAATGTTTTAGACTGGTTAACATATCAATGGCTACGAACAAAAACTTGTACCCTTTGACCGCTTGAGGCATAGGTCCTACAATATCTATTCTCCATGTGGCAAATGGTCATGTTAAAGGAATAGTTTGTAATGCATATATTGGCTGGTGGACCTACCGAGTATGAAATTGACACTGTAGGCAAGTCTTGACCAATTACATGGCATCATTAAGTGCCGTTGGCCAGTAATAATCTTGTCGAAAGGCTTTTCCAACCAGTGTTTGATAGGATGCATGTGCTCCACACATGCCTCCATGAATCTCTTTTAGAAGGGATTTGCCATCTTCTTGAAGGATACAACGCATCAGCACTCCTTGAGCACCTTTTCTGTATAGGGTTCCTTCAACCAATCTGTACATTCGCGCTTTTCTAACTAACCGATCACTCTCGGTTTCGTCCTTGAATATGGTTCCATGCGCACGATAGTTCCTCAATGGTAGGGATCCAATCTGCTTCATGCTCGAGGGCGGCGACGTTAGTCATCACCTCTGGTGCCTCTGCGGTGGTTGTGATGGAGGGCTTTTTTAAGTGCTCGATGAACACTCTTGCCGGAGCGGATGCACGTGAGGAACCAATTTTTGAAAAATTGGTCTACGAGGGTATTGTCTCTTCACAGAACGAATTGGACTTTGAAATTTCTGAAGTATTTTTCCAATTTCCTCACTTCATCCAGGTATAGAGCCATTGTCTCATCGAAACATTGGTATTCCTTATTCACCTGGTTTACGACTAGCTATGAATCTCCCTTCACCACTAATCGATGGACTCTGATGGATTTGGCTGCTCGAAGCCCGGTGAGAAGACCTTCATACTCTGCTGCATTATTGGTAGCAACAAAATGTAATTGTATGAAATATTGGAGTTGGTCACCCTGAGGTGTAATTAAGACCACTCCAGCCCCCGAGTTTTGAAAACTCCGAGAACCATCAAATTCCAGTAGTCGGTATTTTCTAAATCCTCATATTCTTGCGCAGGTGGTTCGGGCTAGTCCATTCGACCACAAAATCTACAAGAATTTGGGATTTAATCGGGCTATGAAGTGCAGGTCAAATGCTCCAAGTTCTATGGCCCATTTTGCAACTCGACCCGTTATTTCTGAATTCTGGAGAATGTCCCCTAAGGGAAAGGATGAAGGAACAGTAATCTTGTGCGCTTGAAAGTAATGTCGTAGCTTGTATGAAGCCATTAAGAAAAAATAAAGTAATTTCTGGATCTCAGGGTATCTCTCATTTGGTCCATTTAATACTTCACTTACATAATAGACTGGCCATTGCACTCCATCCCTCTCCGCGACTAGGACAGCACTGACCGCATGAGGGGTAGAAGCCAAATAGATGAGTAATGGCTCTCCCGAAATTGGGGAAACCAATAGTGGTGCACTGACCAAGTAGGCTTTTACTTTCTGAAAGGCTTTTTCGGCCTCGTCCGACCACTGGGAACCATTGTGCTTTCATAGGGCTAATCTGATTGAAGTATAGACGGGCATCGACTATACTTGATCAGATGCTAATATGCGGAATTGGCGGGATCTTACTCAGAATTACCGAAACCCAAGTTGATCAAAACACAATTCAAAAGATAGCACACTCTTTATTTCAAAGAGGGATCTTTACACGTCGAACGTTAGGATGCACTCGCCTACGTCGATGAATTATGTGTCTAAGACTTAAATAAGTTCAATGACTCTTCAATGATCTAAACTAAAACTATTACAAAGTATTTATAGTCCAATTGTATGAGTACATATCAGACTCAAAAACCTAAATGTATTAGACTCAGACACTAACTAAACCAAACAGATAAAGCTTAGTTATATATATTCGAATCGGACTAAAATTCCGACCAGAGATCGAATCCTTCCCAAGGTCGCGCTCCTTTTTGTGGTTGCGAATCCTTTTCGAACTTGACCTGAGATCCACCCAGATCATGACTCCCCTGTTGAGAAGGAGCCAACTCCCATTGTGACCTATGATCAAACTGGAGATGTGGAAATTGAGCTTGACCACTTTGCCGCGAGTGCTTGTTGACCTTTTCGTCCGATTGGTAAAGACTCTCGTGTACTTGTGCGGGTGGTTGTCACCTTCTTCTCCAAGATCACGTCATTAGGTAGAGGTTCTTTATGCTGATAGACCAAGTCTTCAATAGATGGTACTATGGTATCTGGCTCGTCATCCAGCATTGAAGGCTCAAAGAGTTTGAGGTATTCAACATTGACAACCAAGTAAATATCCATGTATGGAGGTAACTCAAGCTGACAAGCATTATTACCAACTTTCCGCATGATGGGTTTGAGCTTTTTACCTTCACCTTTAAGTCTCTCCTCATTCAAATGTAGCCATACCGTATCACCTTCTTGGAATTGAGCATAAACTCGGTGTCGATCATGTCACGCCTTATACTTGAGTTGAGCTTTCAGCAAGTTCTGTTCAACCTCACCATGGAGCTGTTGAATAGCTTCTAGGAACTTTTGTGCTTGATCCTAATCAGATGCTTCCTTGTTGTTCTGTGCTAAGGTAGGGATCACAAACTCAATGTCGAATGGACATTGTGGTAGAAATCCCAAATAGACCTCAAAAGGTGACTTTCCAGTTGAACCATGCACTACTCGATTAAAAGGAAACTGCAGGTATGGTATGCTTTCATCCCAAGTCTTCTAATGCTTAGAGTTATATCCTCTCAATAGGTGAACGACTATTCGATTTACCACCTCAGTTTGACCATCAGTTTGAGGATGAAAAGCAGTATTCCTCTTTAGCTTTGTGTCCATCATCATCCAGAGTGATCGCCAAAAGTGACTAAGGAACCGGGTATCACGATCAGACACAATAGAAGTCGGCAATCCGAAATGTCTCCAAACGTGCTGAAAGAATACCCGAGCCGCTTTTTCTCCCGTAGTAGTCTTTCGAAAAGCTATGAGAATTATCATTTTGGAGAACCGATCAACAACCACAAAAAGATAGTCATTGCCTCGTCGGGTCTTAGGCAATCCTCCCAAGAAATTCATGGATATGCTTTCCCATGGTTGCAATGGAACTGAAAAAGGAGTGTACAAACCTAACTTTCGGTTTTTTGGGTTCGAGATGTTATAGAGACCACAGCCTCAAACAAAACTAGCCACATCTTGCTGCATACGCGGCCAGAACACATGTCAATGAAGATTTTGCAAAGTCTTTGTAACCCCAAAGTGTCCAGCAACCTTCGATGTATGTCTTCTTACAGCCATTGAATTCGAGGTGCTCCACAAGGTATACAAAGTAAATTTTCTGTGTACAAGAGTCCTTGAAGAACGAACTCCGTATGTTTCCTTGTTTTGAGCTCTCAGTCAGTGCTGATCGAAAATTAGAATCTTCACTATACATTGTGGCATAGTCATCGTGACATGAGGGCTCGATCTACATGAGCACTGATAAGTAGAGGGCCGTAACTTGTGGTCGCGACAACATGTCTACAAGTTTATTGTGTACGCTCTGTTGGATCTAGGTAGATCTTAGTATCTAGGTTTTGATGATTAATGACGTTTTGGATAAATCCATGATGATTAAAGTTAATCTGAAAATATCAGATTTGATGATTAAATGACAATTTAGATAAATCCTGATTTAGCACAAGTAAATTGAATTGATTATCGCTAAACCCTGAATTGGATGTTTTCCTCGATTGCGGGTTTGATATTGATGCATATGTAGAGGATGAGCTCAGTGGTTGCATCGAGCTTGTGCTAATTGATTGATCAAGATGTTATACGTTAAATCTGAGACTGATGATTCCAGTTGTGGATTTTATATCGATGCACATGTTGAGGGGGAGCTCATTACTTTGGTCATCTAGGTTGATTGATATCATGATATGAGTAATATAGATCGTGTGCGTATGTGTTTATCATCTACGATCTATATGATTGTATTTTATCTTATACTCATTTGTTACTCGTTGAATATAGTTTGTCATGTCATTTGAAAGAGAAACCGTTGAGCTAACTCCTGTGTGGAGTAGCTTCTCTGGAGGTGATTAATGACGACTTATATATGAGACTAATGTTGTGCATTGAGTGTACGTATTGTAGTCTCGGTTTGATTGCAGGATAAAAGCGAGCAAGGGTGTGAAGAGGATGAAGTCGATATGAGACATCTCGAGCGAGGTCGAGCTTAGCAAGGTCGAGCTTTGCGAGGACAAGTGTCAAGCAGTCGAGGTTCGCGAGGTCAAGCTTAGCGAGGTCAAGCCTTGCGGCGACAAGCGTCGAGAGGTCGAACTTTACCTAAGGTAAAATCCAAGATTAAGGATTGTTTTCTTAGGGTTTTACCAGTCTCAGTGTTTGGAGACAGACCGGATTGATAGGTTTCTTTTTACTAGTTTGACCGTACTATTAAGAGGGGTCGGAAACTAGTAGCTTGAATCTATCTAGTGCGGAAGCTCAGATGCATTCATATCATCTTGCACTAGTGTCTTGCATTGCTAGTGAGTCTAAGTGTGGTTCATGTGCATTAGATTAAATGTTTTGAAAACTGCACTTAGTCGTGATCGCCAGCGGTTTAAATTGGTTTATTTATCTAGAGCTGGTCGTGGTCATATTTGCATATTCTGATCATATCAACGTTGATATGTAGTCGTGGTCGTGTCGCTTGTTTGGCGGCTTTATGTTTAGGGTTTGGGCGTGGTCGTAGGAGTTTGAACTGGTCGTACCAGTCTTCGGCTCGCTTGCGTACGCGCGACCAAACCCTATCGACCACCTGTTTTTGATCGGATGTTCGACCTGTGTGGTCGTGGTCTCTGCTGAGAGCTAGCGGGCGCATCGCGAGAAAACAGGAAAATACGTATGTGCAAATATCCAGATTAAACTCAGAGTAAAATTACTAAGTTCCTGTTTTCGTTTTGTACTAGCCGGACAGTGTCTGAAGTGACCGGACAATGTCCAGCCAATACAAACAACTTTTGAACATTGCAAACGAGTGCAACAGAGACATATACATTTGTCCGGTGCATCTGTCCGAAGTGACCGGACAATGTCCGGTCAATACAAATGTTAATGGCACGTTAAGTTAAGACAAATGTATTTGTCCGGAGGGTTTTGTCCGAAGTGACCGGACATTGTCCGAAGTGACCGGACAATGTCCGGCCAATACAAATTCTGGACTATTGAAAGTGCATGTGTTAACAGAGACATATGTATTTGTCCGGACAAATCCCATTTGTCCGGCGTGTACAAGTCGTTTTAAACAGGGGTATCAACAGAGACAAATGCATATGTCCGGACATTTTGTCCAGACAAATCCATTTGTTCGGCCTTCACAAAATGTTTTAAACGGCTACTGACAATCGAAAAACCCGTGAGTAACGGTCATGTTTCTTGTACTGGCCGGACAATGTCCGAAGTGACCGGACAATGTCCGGCCTGTACAAATCTGGTTCAGTTTATTGCAAACGGCTAGTTTTTCTTTGAGGCTATAAATACTTCATGTATGGCATCATTTTTGGGTGCTCAAAGAGTTCATTCTTCAGCTGAAAACCTAGCCAGTTGATTTGCATTTGAGTTATTGCATTTAGAGGCTAGAATTGAGCCCAAATCTTGAGTAGATTTGAGAGAGAGCTTGAAGGAGATTGTGTGAGTGTTTAGTGCACTTCATCTCCATTAGATTGCTAGTGCTAGAGTGTTGAGCATATCATTTGCATCATTGAGCTTCTAGCACGTGGTTGATTCAAGTGAAAGCACATCCGGCTTGTTACTCTTGGCGATCGCCTTCGCCTAGACGGTGCCGGAGGAGAGCCGAGGTCTCTCCAATTGAAGTTTGTCGGAGAGGCCGGCAAAAGATTGTGAAAGGTGTGGTGCTCGCCTATCCGGTGTGGAGAAGGAGCAACCCTAGTGAGATATCCTTCGTGGATATAGAAGCGAGGCTCCGAGAGAGCGCTTCAACGAGGAGTAGGGGAGACCGGGCGAGTCTCCGAGACCTCGGTAAAAATATTGTGTCAATTGCGTATTTCATATTTGCTTTATATTCATCTTGACACAATTGCTAAATTCACCATTCTTGCTTGTCATATTGAATAGTTCATTTAGTTGAATGCAACAAATTGTTTAAATTGCCTTTAAGCCTCATTGTATAATTTAGCTCAAACAATTATCGTGATTAAAATTGCTTAGCGGGGAAGAAAATTTAAAAGCCTCCTAATCACCCCCCCCCTCTAGTCGGCATCCTCGATCTTACACGCCCTTCTTGCACTTAATCACCAGATTGAATTACTGCAGATATGACATCCACTTCATATGTCGAGCTTGCTGAGCTTAGACTGAGTTTGCAAATATTGCAAAGGTTGGTGGTCGGTGTGGACAACAACAGTCTCTTTACCCAAAAGAGAACACCACCAATGTTTACGGCCTAATGTAGTGCACACAACTCCTTGTCGTAAGTAGGGTATGTTGCATCTAGGCCTTCATGCCTAATCCTAATTTTGATGATTAATGAAAACAAAGTGTTTTAGACTAACTATGCTTCTGAGATTTTTTTGATACAGAGTTTATTCGGGAAGAAATACAGGATAATCAAGATGAACCCGACATGAAGTGAAGCACAAGATGCAGAAAAGCAAAGACAAGATGCAAACGTGAAGATGCAAAGGACCTAAGGTAATCTGTAATTTCATTTTATACCGATCTCGGTGCTTGGAGTTGATCGGTTTAGGAAAATTATTTTTAGCTTTTAACCGTACTATAAAGAGGGGTGGCGAAAGTCCTCTCTTTATCTCCAACATAAACCGAGAAACTTAGGTCATTGCATTGCATCTATTTGATTGGATTTGATTTGATTTTGGTTTGAAAGATTTTGTTTTTCAGTTAAGTTTTTGACAACAGAAGAGTATTTGTAATTTTCAGAAAGATCTAGGCAGATCTAGTTTTTGCTTTTGTTGACAAAAATGTAGCTCTTAAAATTATCTTTCAAACGAGCTATTAAACACCTCTTTTGGATTTCTGGATTTAAAGTTATCACTGTTTATGTTCAGGTTGACTGTCAGTTTGAATGTCAGTTTAATTAAACTGACAATTGTCCAGAGAGGGTGTATTTTGGGCTCAAAATTTTTGTACTAAACTGACTGTCAGTTTGTCCATACTGACTGTCAGTTGGGGTTTCGAGCTCAGTTATTTTTAACTGAGTTTCTATCTATTTTGGTCGAATTCTTGGTCGAACTGACTGTCAGTTAGATGAACTGACTGTCAGTTGTGGGTTTCAAGTTTCCTTAAACGACCACGAACGGCTAGCAATTTTTCATCCGAAAATTTTGTCGGCTGTTGTATACTAAACTGACGTCAGTTTGAGTTGCTGATTTTCAGCCCTACCTCCAATGGTTCGTTTGATTCTTGAGACTATAAATAGGGGCTTTGGGCATGAGTTTCATAAAACAAGCAGCAGCATTCTCTTATACACTCTTGTGCTTCAGTTTTCTACTTAAAATCTTGATCTTTTGATCAAGTCGAGTGTTTTCGATCCACCGAGAGTTTCAGTTCATTTGCATTTGCATACTCTTAGTTTCTCGGTGAGTGTTTGGAGGTCTAGAGAAGACCTCACTGCCTATTACTCTTGGTGAGCGCCCTCACCTAGACGGTTCGGAGGCGTGGCCGTTGACCTCTCCAGTTCGGAGATTGTCGGAGAGGCTCGGCAAGCTTGTGCAAGGCATCGGTGCTCGCCCTTTCCGGAGTGGACAAGGAGCAACCATTAGTTGATAATACTCTTCGTGAGTATTGAGGCAAAACTCAAGTGACTTGAGTGCTTCAACGAGGACTAGTGAAGACTGAGCGAGTCTCCGATACCTCGGTAAAAACTACTGTGTTCGTTCTCTTCTCATCTTGCTTATATTATTTGTTCTTGATTTGCAGTTATTTGTTTTAAGTCTTAAGTTTTTTAAAAGCCTCCTATTCACCCCCCTCTAGCCGGCATCCTTGATCCTACATGTGGTATCAGAGCTAAGTCTCTCGATTTATTAGGCTTTACCGCCTAGAGAGAGGATGTCGTCTACCGATGGTTTTTTCTCTTGGTCATACTAGCCGTGCGCCAATCTTTGATGGGACAAATTATCCCAATTAGAAAGTGCGCATGTCGGTATTCCTAGAGGCCATGGGGCTTGACGTATGGGATATTGTTAAACTCGGTTTTACTCCTCCGGATGATCCGGCAAGTCAGTCTGAGGACGACAGGAGAAAACTGCATTTAAATGCCCGTGCGAAAAATGCACTATTTGCAGGTTTGTCTCTAAACTAGTTCAACCGTGTAAGCAATCTCACGACTGCTCGCAAGGTTTGGACCACCCTCGAAGAAATTTACGAGGGCACAACTAAAGTAAAAGAGGCAAAACTGCTTATGGTGAGGCAAAGATATGAGACATTCACCATGTCATCAATTGAGTCCATGGACTCTATGTTCACTCGGTTAAATAACATTGTGAATGAACTCAAGGGGCTTGGTGTCATTTTTACTGACCTTGATATTGTGAGAAAGATGCTTAGGGCCTTACCTGAAAGCTTTGACACTCTTGTGACGGTTCTCATAAACTCCGACTTGTCGACCACGACACCAACCGATCTCTATGGGAACCTCATCACCCATGAGATGCACAAAAAGGAGAAGAAGGAAGTAGCTGAACCCTCGGAGAAAAAGAAGAAAGCCTTGGCTTTCAAAGCCAATGCAAAGAACGATTCAAGCGATGGCTCCTCCAACGAAGATCTTGCACTCATGGTAAAAAATACTCAAAAACTCCTCCGCAGGTTGCATAAAAAGGGTGTCAACATTGACACACGACCAAAGGGACAAAAGCAAAACAACTTCAAGGACATCATTTGCTATGGATGTCATGAGAAGGGACACATAGCTTCAAGATGTCCAAACAAGAAGAAGGGATGGAACAAAAAGAAGAAATTCTTCAAGAAGAAGAATGAAGAAGCCAAAGAAGCATGCTTCAGAGAGTGGATGTCCGGAGGTGAGTGCTCCGACTCCGACTCCGACAACGAAAGAAGCTGCTCCAAGAAGATGGCCGGATTAGCTCTCGGCAACATCAACACTTCAACTAGCTCATCCATTTGCCTTATGGCTAAAGGCAATGAAAAGGTACACATCAACGATCCTTCATATGATGATTTAGTTGAAATGATAACCGAATTAAATGAAGTTTTTGGAAAAACTAAAAAGAAGTATAAGGCGCTTAAGGAAAAACACTCTTCCCTACGCGCTCAATACTCCGAGCTAAAAGATTTCTATGAAAGCATGCTCATAAAAGATGTCACTAAGGTAGATGTTTCCACTTCATGTAATTTGGGTGATTCTCCTTCAAATAGTCATCATACTCCATGTGTTTCTAATGATAATATCTTGAATGAAAATAATGAACTTAAGGCACAAGTTGAAAAACTTGGAAAAGGCTTAGAAAACTGCTACAAAGGCAAAGTATCTCTTGATCTAATCCTTAGTAAACAAAAATGCTCTTTTAGAAAAGAAGGATTAGGATATTTTCAAAAGAAAGGGAAGAAACCAAACTCTAAAACTATATTTGTTAAAGCATGCAACACATTTTGTCATAAATGCCATGAAACTGGTCATTCGCATGAAGCATGTCCTTTAATGACTCCAAATTATTTTGATACTTGCTATATGCTTCAAAAGTCGAAGAAAGGTTATGCTATAGAAAAGTATGTTGGTGCACCCATGTTGAATAAAAAGAAGAAATCTATTTGGGTGCCCAAAGCTTTGATTGCTAACATTGAAGGACCCAAAAAGGTTTGGGTATCTAAAAGAAATTAATTCTTTTTATGCAGGTGAACTACAAGACCGGTGGGAGGCATTGGGTGCTAGATAGCGGATGCTCTGAACACATGACCGGCAACAAGAAGTTGTTCACCTCACTTAAAGACAACTCAAGCGAGGACCAAAAGATTACCTTTGGTGACAACCTTCAAGAAAATGTGGTAGGCTTGGGTAAAATCGCAATCTCTAATGATCTCTCTGTTTCGAATGTTTTGTTGGTCGAATCTCTGGACTTCAATTTGCTTTCCGTTGCACAAATTTACCATTTTGGTTTTAGTTGCACATTTTATCCAAAAGAGGTTTTGGTTGAAAGTTTAAAAGATAAAACCTTGATCTTTAAAGGCTTTCGTTTTGGAAATCTTTATTTGGTTGATTTTCACTCAAAAGATGCATCTCTGTCAACATGTCTTGTCTCTCAAACCTCAAAAGGTTGGCTATGGCATAGACGACTTGCACATGTTGGAATGCATCAATTGAGAAAACTTTTAAAACGTGATTTGGTTGTTGGCTTAAAGGATGTGAATTTTGAAAAGGACAAACCTTGTAGCGCCTGTCAAGCTGGCAAGCAAGTAGCTACTTCACATCCAACTAAGCGCATTCTTTCTACTTGTAAACCTTTGGAACTTCTTCATATGGATTTATTTGGACCTTCTGAGTTCCAAAGTATCGGGGGTAGCAACTATGGTTTTGTGATTGTTGACGATTTTACTCGCTATACTTGGGTTTTCTTCATTTCCCAAAAATCCGAAACCCCCGATGTTTTCAAAAGTTTTGCAAAACATGTTTCCACTGAATTCGAACTTTCCATCAAGAAAATCCGTAGTGATCATGGTGGAGAGTTCGTTAATTCAACTCTTTTTGATTTTTGTGACTCTCTTGGAATCAAACACGAATTTTCCACATCCTACACTACACAGCAAAATGGAGTTGTTGAAAGGAAAAATCGAACACTTATAGAAATGGCAAGGACTATGTTGAGTGAGTATGATACTCCTACTCGCTTCTGGGCGGAAGCTGTGCATACCGCTTGCTATTCTATAAATCGAATTTATTTGCATCCTCTTCTAAATTTGACTCCTTATGAACTTCTTATTGGGCGTAAGCCAAATATTTCTTATTTCCGAGTTTTTGGATGCAAATGCTATATTCTTAAGAAAAGGAATTTTAGTGGTAAGTTTCAAACAAGAGTAGATGAAAGCTTTCTAGTCGGATACTCCACCACTAGTAAAGCTTATCGCATTTTCAATAAAAATACTGGTTGTATTGAAGAATCCTGTCATGTTGAATTTGATGAAACTAATGGCTCACAAAAGGAGCAAGTTTCTTGTGAAGTTTCAGGTGAAGATTTTCAAGAAGCCATAAAGAACATAACCATTGGAGACATCAAGCCAAGAGAAGAAGATCAAGAAGATGATGTCAACATTGAGAATGTTGATCAAAATGTATCATCATCTCATGTTGATCCTCCAGAACAAGATCAAGATGAAGCAGTACAAGAAGAAGCACCAAGGCAACATCAAACGATCACTAAGGATCACCCTCTAGACCAAATATTGGGTGACGTCAGTAAGAGTGTTCAAACTCGATCTCGTATTGCTGCATTTTGTGAATATCTCTCATTTGTGTCTTCTTTAGAACCCAAACATGTTAATGAAGCTTTAAATGATCCTGATTGGGTAAATGCCATGCATGAGGAACTTAATAACTTTTCTAGAAATGAAGTTTGGACTTTAGTAGAAAGACCCAAGGATCATAATGTCATTGGAACAAAATGTATTTTCAGAAATAAGCAAGATGAAAATGGTGTTGTAATTAGGAACAAAGCTCGTCTTGTTGCTCAAGGTTTCACTCAAGTCGAAGGTTTAGACTTTGGGGAAACTTTTGCACCCGTAGCAAGACTTGAAGCTATTCGTATTCTTCTTACTTATGCATCATGTTTCAATATCAAACTTTTTCAAATGGATGTTAAAAGTGCTTTCTTAAATGATGAAATTTCTGAACTTGTTTTTGTTGAACAACCTCCTGGATTTGAAGATTCAAAATTTCCAAACCATGTGTTTAAATTGTCCAAAGCTCTCTATGGTCTCAAACAAGCTCCTCGAGCTTGGTATGAGAAACTTAGAGACTTTCTTTTATCAAAAGGTTTTAAAATTGGGAAGGTTGATACAACTCTATTTACAAAGAAAATTGAAAAGGATTTGTTCATTTGTCAGATATATGTTGATGATATTATTTTTGGATCTACTAATGAATATTTCTGTCATGAGTTTGGAGAGATGATGTCTAGGGAGTTCAAGATGTCCATGATTGGTGAGCTGAGCTTCTTCCTCGGACTTCAAATCAAGCAACTCAAGAACGGTACGTTCGTGAGTCAAACAAAGTACGTGAAGGACCTGCTCAAGCTTTTTGGGATGGAAGACGCTAAGGAAATCAAAACTCCCATGACGACCAATGGACATTTGGACATGGACAAAAGCGGCAAATCGGTCGATTCTAAACTCTATAGGTCTATGATTGGTAGTCTTTTATATCTTACTGCATCTAGGCCTGATATCATGTTTAGTGTGTGCTTATGTGCTAGATTTCAATCTGATCCTAAGGAATATCATTTAACTGCTCTTAAAAGAATCCTTAGGTATTTAAAATGCTATCCCAGTTTAGGCCTTTGGTATCTGAAAGATGCAAATTTTGAATTAATTGGTTATTCGGATTCTGATTATGCTGGGTGCAAGATTGATCGTAAAAGCACATCTGGTAGCTGTCAGCTGTTGGGGAGATCCTTAGTATCATGGTCATCTAGGAAACAAAATTTAGTAGCTCTCTCCACAGCTGAAGCTGAATATGTGTCTGCAGGCAGTTGTTGTGCTCAATTACTATGGATGAAGCAGACATTTTTGGATTATGGAATTATATTTGATAAAGTGCCACTCTTGTGTGATAATGAAAGTGCCATTAAAATTGCTAATAATCCTGTTCAACATTCTAGAACTAAGCATATTGAAATACGGCACCACTTTATTAGAGATCATGTGGCAAAAGGAGATATAGATGTGAATTATGTTAGAACTGATATGCAACTAGCTGATATTTTCACCAAACCCTTAGATGAATCAAGATTTTACTTTTTAAGGGGTGAACTGAACATTATTGATATATCAAATGCTAGTTGATGTGCTAAATGTGTTGTTTGTATAAAATAATATTATTTTATTCCCTTAGTCCAAATCTGCTTCTGGTCGAAATTGACCAAACTGACAGTCAGTTCATCTAATTGACAGTCAGTTTAGTGCTTAGGAGCCTGTTCTTAGTCTCTGGTCGAAGTCGTTAACCTAACTGACAGTCAGTTTTACAAACTGACAGTCAGTTATGTACAATTGACTTTGGTCGTAGCTCCTATGTGTGTTCGAGTCTCAAACTGACTGTCAGTTTCAAAACTCAGTTCTGTGAACTGACTGTTAGTGTGGTACACTGATTGTCAGTTCCATGTTTTTGAGTTTGGAACTGACTGTCAGTTTGGGTCTCTAGAACCCTTAAAACCCTCGATCTATTTTTGTCTCTTCGGTTTTCCTTCTCGCCGCCGTTTCCCCTTCTTGCCTCCTCCTCCTTGCGCCCTCTTGCCACCACTCATCGCCGGTGACCTCTTCACCGCCAACAAGCGGCGCCGCCACACCTTGCCGTTCCTCACCATCGTGCGCCGCTGCCGTCCTTGCTCGGTTCGACCACATCGGCCGTCGTTCCTCTGTTCGCCGGATTTGCTCTTTGGCACCACATTTCCTCGTCGTGTGCAGTCTCTTGTGGTCCTCCTCGTCGTGTTGTGCATCTTCTCTGCAGCTGATCTGGTCGTTTGCTCCACATCGGATTCGACGACCACTTTAGATCAGGCCTTCTCTCTTCAGGTCGCTTCTCCTTCTCTCCTCGGTTTTTGATTATCACCATGTCTGATCAGTCGTCGTCGTCTCAACGCGTGGCTCGACGGAAGAATACGGCAAACAGCCAGCGTCCATCGGGTCAGACGTCCGAGAACCGGCCTTCGCCTGAGCGCGTGCCCGTGGATTATTCACGGTGGCACGCAAGCCGCCTTCGCACTCTGCGTTCCACTAACCCCTACCTTCTGCCGCGTCCCACTGGTCGCGACTCATGCAATGTTGTTACCTGCTATAACAACTTGCACCTCGATCTGTTCAACAGTGTGTACAGTCGAGTTCCCATCTTTGCTCATCGTTCTCTGTCGTGGGGTACGATCGCCTCTCGCACAGGCATCGCCACGCTCGCAGACCTTTTTGGCTCTGTAGGGATCCGTGACCTAGTCGCCGATTCCACTCTGCACTGGGTTGTGGGGCCCATCCACCAGTTTTATGCAACCGTCTTCATCTCCCCTCAATGCGACTTCATGACCTTCATGACGGGCCTTCAGGTCTACACCGTCACGAAGGAGCAGCTGGAGTCAGCGCTTGGACTGGTGCGCCCTCCTTCTGGCTGCCAGCTCCACACCCTTCCAGACCGAGAGCATCGGGAGGTGGCCATGCTCTATTCAGGCCCCTTCCAGCTTCGTCATATCGCCGGATTGCGCCGCGATGTTGACTTGGCTCTGCGGATTCTTTGTCTCACTCTAGTCCCTATGTCCGGTGATAGGGCTAGAGTTACTTATCTTGCTCTTCATGTGTTGATATCCATCTTCCAGGAGGAGCCCTTTGACGTTGCTGATCTCATCATCAGTGAGATCCAGCACGTTCTCCTCTCTCCGCGCCGTCAGCTGATATACGCTCCGTACATCATGGCGGTGCTCCTTCATATTCGGGCTATGGATTCTGAGCTCCCATGGCCCCATCATCTGCTTCTTTTCTACCCTCCCAGTCAGGCCGATCGCCGACTTGGTGCCCGGCCTACGGCTGCTGCTGGTCCTGATTCTCCCGCATCAGATGATGATGTTGCGGGGGAGTCAGCAGATGAGGCTCCAGTTCAGGAGTCTGACCCAGCACCTCCTGCTGACCCTGGCACTGGATTGTCTTCAGCCTCACTTTCTCAGCTCCACCAGGTGATGCAGACTCAGCAGGAGATCCTGCACACCCAGGCAGAGCATCACAGGATCCTGCTTCGCCTTCTCGATCAGCAAGAGCAGATTCTGGCTCGGCTACCTGTATCAGGTTCTCCGGTTCCTCGCAAGAGGGCCCGGTTAGCTTCGTCTTCACCGAGCACAGCTGCAGGACCAGCTGATCCAGCTCCTGCGGCACCAGCTCCGGTTCCAGTTGCTCCTGCTCCAGCAGCTACTCCGCCCTTGTCTCCTGCGGTCGACGCATCTGGATCTCCAGCAGGCTCCGGAGATATAGATGTCTTAGGAGTTTCTTCTGATGATGAGCATTAGGCTTCATCTTTCTGTATTACCTCCCTTTTTGTGCTTGATGCCAAAGGGGGAGAGGTATTTTGGATATTATAGTATTTTGACATATTTTGGACAGATGATTTGTCTTTATATCATGGAGATATTGTTATGTTGGTTGGTTACTATGGAGATGTTTTGGTTTATGGTTTATGATATTTTGGTTTATGATATATCTGTGTGTCTTTGGATATGATGATCTGACATTGTGATCTTGAATGCTCTGATATATATGTTACTATGATGTCTTGAGTTTTGTATGTTTTGATACATATTAATATGACTTGGTGATGATATATGCATATCTGTGAGTGCTTGTATGATGAATGTATGAGATGCTCTGATGTATATGTGTTGGCTTATGCTCTGATCTATGATGAGATGCATATACTCAGGGGGAGTTATTTCATTTATTTTTGAACACTTGTTGTCATCAATCATCAAAAAGGGGGAGATTGTTGCATCTAGGCCTTCATGCCTAATCCTAATTTTGATGATTAATGAAAACAAAGTGTTTTAGACTAACTGTGCTTATGAGATTTTTTTTGATACAGAGTTTATTTGGGAAGAAATACAGGATAATGAAGATGAACCCGACATGAAGTGAAGCACAAGATGCAGAAAAGCAAAGACAAGATGCAAACATGAAGATGCAAAGGATCTAAGGTAATCTGTAATTTCATTTTATACCGATCTCGGTGTTTGGAGTTGATCGGTTTAGGAAAATTGTTTTTAGTATTTAACCGTACTATAAAGAGGGGTGGCGAAAGTCCTCTCTTTATCTCCAACATAAACTGAGAAATTTAGGTCATTGCATTGCATCTATTTGATTGGATTTGATTTGATTTTGGTTTGAAAGATTTGGTTTTTCAGTTAAGTTTTTGACAATAGAAGAGTATTTGTAATTTTCAGAAATATCTAGGTAGATCTAGTTTTTTCTTTTGTTGACAAAAATGTAGCTCTTAAAATTATCTTTCAAACGAGCTATTAAACACCTCTTTTAGATTTCTGGATTTAAAGTTATCACTGTTTTTGTTGAGGCTGACTGTCAGTTTGCTAAACTGACTGTCAGTTTGAATGTCAGTTTAATTAAACTGACAATTGTCCAGAGAGGGTGTATTTTGGGTTCAAAATCTTTGTACTAAACTGATTGTCAGTTTGTCCATACTGACTATCAGTTGGGGTTTCGACCTCAGTTGTTTTTAACTGAGTTTCTATCTGTTTTGGTCGAATTCTTGGTCGAACTGACTGTCAGTTAGATGAACTGACTGTCAGTTGTGGTTTCAAGTTTCCTTAAACGAACACAAACGGCTAGCAATTTTTCATCCGTAAATTTTGTCGGCCGTTGTACACTAAACTGACTGTCAGTTTGGCAAACTGACTGTCAGTTTGAGTTGCTGATTTTCAGCCCTAGCTCCAACGGTTCGTTTGATTCTTGAGGCTATAAATAGGGGCTTTGGGCATGAATTTCATAAAACAAGCAGCAGCATTCTCTTATACACTCTTGTACTTTAGTTTTCTACTTAAAATCTTGATCTTTTGATCAAGTCGAGTGTTTTCAATCCACCGAGAGTTTCAGTTCATTTGCATTTGCATACTCTTAGTTTCTCGGTGAGTGTTTGGAGGTCTAGAGAAGACCTCACTGCCTATTACTCTTGGTGAGCGCCCTCACCTAGACGGTTCAGAGGCGTGGCCGTTGACCTCTCCAGTTCGGAGATTGTCAGAGAGGCTTGGCAAGCTTGTGCAAGGCATCAGTGGAGACTGAGCGAGTATTGAGGCAAAACTCAAGTGACTTGAGTGCTTCAACGAGGACTAGTGGAGATTGAGCGAGTCTCCGATACCTCGGTAAAAACTACTGTGTTCATTCTCTTCTCACCTTGTTTATATTATTTGTTCTTGATTTGCAGTTATTTGTTTTAAGTCTTAAGTTTTTTAAAAGCCTCCTATTCACCCCCCCTCTAGTCGGCATCCTTGATCCTACAGAGTAGTTCTTCTGAGCTCCCTGAAATTGCTCAGAGTGATATGCTACTGGTCGACCTTCTTACATGAGCACAGCGCCCATTGCATAACCTGAGGCATCGATTTCTAGCTCAAATAGCTTCTATAAATTCGGCAAAGCTAAAACAAGAGCTTCACTGATCTTCCTCTTCAGTAAGAGAAACGTATCTTCATGTTTCCCTATCCACTCGAACTTATGATCGATGTTGGTTAACGCGTGCAACGAAGAAGCTATTATCGAGAAGCGTCGTATGAACTTTCGAAGGTATTGGCATGCTTCCAAAAAACTACGCACTTCCGTAACTGTTTGCGGTCAAGGCCACTCGCGGATTACTCTTACCTTATCCGGGTCGATTTGTAATGTACCGTTGCTGACCATGAATCCCAGGTATAGTAGAGTCGGCTGGCCAAACTCGCACTTCTTATGGTTGAGGCGAAGCCGATGTTGCCAAAGCTATTCGAACACCTTTCCTACATGAACGAGGTGCTCATCTCACAAATGACTATAGACTAGTATATCGTTGAGGTAAACGATCACAAAGTTGTCGATGAAATGTCGCAATACGTCATTCATAAGACACATGAAAGTAGTCGGGGCATTGCATAGGCCAAACGGAATGACCAGTAATTCGAATAGACCTTGTCACGTTTTGAATACTGTTTTCCAAGTATCCTCCTCTCGAATACTAACTTGATGATACCTTGACTTTAGATCCAATTTCAAGAAGATAGCAGCATGCTTCGATTGGTCTAGCAGGTCGTCAATACGAGGAAGGGGGTACCGGTTCTTGATGGTGATCTTGTTTAGTGCTCGGTAGTCGATGCACATACGCCAGGTTCCATCTTTCTTTGGAACTAACACCACAGGAGATCCACAAGGTGAACTACTTGGTTGGATTACACCATCTCTTAACAATTCACCAAGCTATCTTTTGATCTCTTCGTTCTCCAATACTGAGTTACGATACATACTCATATTGGGAAGTGTTGCATCGGACACGAGTTGAATTTCGTGCTCGACTGGACGTTTCAGTGGACAACCCTAGGTACTTTCGAATAGATCACTGTATTTCTCCAGCAATCCCAACAAATGACCAGAATCTTCTCGGCACGCCAACAACAACGCTACTCGAGTACCATCACTTTGACCAACTGGTCGAATCATAACAAGCACGTATTTGTGACATGCATTGACGATTCGTTTGGCCTGATTTACGGTAATCAAGTTTGAGGTGTTGACATGGATGTCTCAACTGATCATAAACTCTTGCGCTCATCGATGGAAATAGGCGTCTCGATCATATAAGAACGGACTCCCAAAGATCACCTAACAAATATCGATAGGAACAACGTCGCATTGCACCTCATCGATATATCGAGCAGAGATCGCAAATTTCAATAAACACTGACTCGTAATCTGTTGGTTCACATCAGATGTAAACCAACCCAGTGGATATAGTCGCAGGTGTATGGTCGTCTTCAAACCAAGTCGCCGAATCAGTCTAGTGGAAACCAAATTCTTCTGACTTCCAGGATCGAATATTACTATGACCACTTCATGCTTCACCTAGATATTGATAGTGAACAAGTCTTCCGTTGAGTGATGGTTGTCAGATGAATCTGAACCTTTCTCCTTTGGCATTGCCATAAGAGATAAAGTCGTATCCGCCTCATCGACCAAAGTTACTCGGACAACTCCTTCTTCGCGTGGAGCCGTAGTAACTATAGTTGTTCTTTTCCTTGGTCCATTTTTCTTTGGTCGAAGCTCAGGATGAAGCTTGTAGCATTTATCCTTGGTATGTCCCACAACCTGACAATGCTCACAAAAGGCACCCGTGCCCGGTTTCGAAGCGTTTTTCTTCGGACTGGGCTTTCTTTTTGTCAAAGTTGCACTCTCCTTTGTGCTTTTGTCACTGCGGGATTTGTTCTTCTTTTCTATCGCCATAGCAGTTGTGCTCGTGGTCGCGATGTCTTGGACGTCGAATAGCTCAACTCAGCATTAATCGATTTCTGAAGTCTAGATGTATGCTTCCGAAACACTTGAGGATCATTGAGAGAGATGCCAATGATCATGGCTTGTCTCCGAAACTCCATCGTATAATCCTGGATGGATTGGTCGTGACGCTGATACAATCTGTGCCAACGATCCCATCTCTCTTCGAGATAACCCATCGGGTAGAATTATTGTCGTATGAGTCATTTGAATTGACCCCATGCAAGGTTGTCAGCTTCACCATTGGCGACAAGGGCCTTCTACCGGTCCTTCATCTTCAAAGGTGCAAATTTCACCTTTTGAGCACTATTGAACCCTTTTAGGTCAAAGTAGGTCTTAAGCTGGTCAATCCAAGAATCCAACTTCTCGACATCGATCACCCCATCGTATATGGGTATATCAATCTTAGCGTCGACCTTAAAAGATCTGATAGTTAAGGAGGTGTTGGCGAGGTCGTTGGCCTTATGGTCGTCTTTGTCTTCATCTTCGTCTGACCTGCGCAAGTCTTCACCAATCTTCACACCCTTAACCTTGCCTTTTGAAGCATCAACTTCAGAAGGTACAACCATGGCCTACTGCTTAATCCAAGCAAGCACAATTTCCATGTTGGTGGAGAGCTTAGCCACTTGTTCGGCTAGGTTAACTTGAACGAAGGTATCGTCAGGCATCTTTGTAGACGCAATTGTAGGAATCGTCGGATTATCGCCTGGAGTTTCGCCGGAGGTTTTGTAACCCTAGCAATTCTTCACGATCCACAAGACAAGATAGTTGTTCTGATACCAACTTGATCTGATTACGAGCTGGACCAAATTTTGATCTAGCCTCGATCAGATACGGTTGCTCTAATTGAAGTATAGATGGGTTTCGACTATACTCGATCAAATGCTAATATGCGAAATTACGAGATCTTACTCGGAATTACCGAAACCCAAGTTGATCGAAACACAATTCAAAAGATAGCACACTCTTTATTTCAAAGAGGGATCTTTACACATCGAATGTTAGGACGCACTCGCCTACGTCAATGAACTATGTGTCTAAGACTTAAATAAGTTCAACGAGTGATCTAAACTAAAACTATTACAAAGTATTTATAGTCCAATCGTAAGAATACGTATCAGACTCAATAACCTAAATGTATTAGACTCAGACACTAACTAAACCTAACAGATAAAGCTTAGTTATATATATTCGAATCAAACTACAATTCCGACCAGAGATCGAATCCTTCCCAAGGTCACAAACCTTTCCAAGGTCACGCTCCTTTTTGCGGTCGTGAATCCTTTCCGAACTGGACCTGAGATCCACCCAGATCAAGGGCCTTAAAGAAAGGTAACCTACGTTCACCCAACCTTGAAATGAAACGACTTAAAGTCACCATTCGGCTGTTTTGTCTTTGTACCTCCTTCGTGATTGAAGGAGATCACATTTGCTCAATGGCCCAAATTTTTTTGGGATTAACCTCAATGCCTCGCGAACAAACAAGAAAACCCAAAAGTTTACTAGAAGAAACTCCAAAAGAGCACTTTTTCAGGATTCAACTTTATTCCATGTTTATTCAAATTACAGAAAGTTTCAGCCAAGTCATCTATATGACTAGAGCTTTTTACACTCTTTACAACCAAGTCATCTACAGAAGCTTCTAAATTATTCCCTAATTGTGATTGAAAGGTCTTCTACATCGAGCGTTGGTATGTGGAACCAGCATTCTTGAGCCCAAATGGCAACCTGACATAGCAATATGTGCCAAATGGTGTGATGAAGGTAGTTTTCTCTTCATCTGCCATGCTAATTTGATGGTACACTGAGTAGGCATCCAGGAAACTCATCAGTTCACAACCCACTGTTAAATCAACCAACTGATCAATGCGGGGAAGGGGAAATCATCCTTCGAGCAGGCAGCATTGAGACTGGTGTAATCGATGCACATGCGCCACTTACCATTAGATTTCAAGACCATGACTAGGTTTGCGAGCCATTCGGAATGGTCGACCTCGCAAATAAAGCCAGCCTCCTGGAGTTTATCTAACTCCAAACAAATGGCTTCTCTCTGGTCTGAGCTTTTAATTTATAGGTCACTGTCCAGGTCGAATTGCCAGCCTGTGCTCAATCACTTCCCTTGGGACTCCAGGAATGTCAGATGGTTTCCACACAAACACATCTGCATTAGCTTAGAGGAAAGAGATGAGCACAAGTTCCTATTTATTCTCCAGTTTTGACCCGATCCGAACAGTTCTGGATGGGTCGTTTGGGAATGTAGAAACTTTTTTAAATTTTTCTTCTAGTCGCAAAGTTGGCTTGACCGCATCTAGCTCTTTTGCTTGGTTGTAGCCTTGAAATCCCTAAGGGGAAGCTGGTTAACCAATTCCAGGGAAATGCGATCGCATGTAAGGGCCGAATTTTGGCTGCCCCTCATTGTGATCGCGCCTTTTGGCCCCAGCACCTTTATGCACCAATAAGCATAGTGCGTTGCTGCCATGAATTTGGCATGCAAGGGCCTACCAAGAATTGCATTGTATGCCAAATCAAAATCAATTACATCAAAAGTAATCAATTCTTTTTGAAAGTTCTCTAGTTCTCTGACTGTTACCAGCAGCACAATCTGATCAATAGGAGTGTATGAATGACCAGGAATAATCCCAAAAAATGGATGGACCACAACTTTGATCCCTGAATGAGGAATTTGCATCTCGTCGAGGGCTTTGGAAAAGAGCAAGTCGAGGGAGCTACCTCCAACTAGGGCTCTTCCCACTTTAGCATTGCTAATTGTGGGGTTTATAACGAGAAACTCACCGTGGTCACGATAGTCCTCTAGGACAATCTTCCCGACTGAAGGTCAGGGATGTCTCCGACCAGTGAGGGTATTGAGGCTCTCCTGGGGGAGCTTCAACACTATTCACCTCTCGGCAAACAGACATAAAATGATGCTTGGAAAAGTAGGACGAAGAACCATCAAAAATGACATTAACATGATTACTTGGTAGCATGTCCTCATCTCCATCGACGTCTTTATTCCCACTGGGCTATCCTTTTTCCGGTATTGTAGGTATAGGTGCTTTACCTTGGTAAAATTCCTCCATGCGCTTTAACCAGTTTCAGCAATTCTTGAGGTCGTGTCCTGGAACCTCATGCAACAAACACCACTTCTTGCTTCCCTGTGGGTTAGTCTGCTTTTTGTGTGGTCGCTGTTGCGTCCACCAGAAGAAGGTTTATTATTTTTGAATGGAACTTTATTAACTTTGTCTTGTGGTCTCTTATCCATGTTTGCGACCTCTTGCGATTGGTTCGCTCCATCCTTTTGTGACTTCTTGAACTTCCCACCCATGGATGGCCCGGACTTCTTGTTTGAATTATCCTTCCTTTCAAAGTCTAAACCAAGTTATGGTGGTAAATCACCCTTATCAACCATCTGATTCCATTCCACTGCCTTTGCGGTATCGGAATAACGATCAGCCATGTCGAAGAGCTCTGACACTGATCTTGGCGGGTGGATGCTGAGGTCCTCTGTGAATCTTCGGTATCAAACGCAATGTTTGAAGGCTCTGATCATCAAATTGTCAGAGATGTTGGGGATAGTATTTCTTACCCCCACAAACCTCTTCACAAACTGTCGGAGAGTCTCACTTGAGGTCTGGTGTAAATGATGAAGATCGTCTTCCTTGCTAGGTTTTTTGTAACAGTTTTGGAAATTGCTGAGGATAGCATCACACAGCATTTCCCAATTGTAAATGGATCCTTCTCGCTGATTGAAAAGCCAGGTCCATGTCAGACCTTCAAGGATCGTTAGCAAATAATTCGCCATTACTTTTTCATTTCCACTTGCCACCTGGATAGCAGTGACATAAATCTGGAGGAATTCAGATGGATTTTGTGTCCCATTGAACCACTCGATCATGCTTGGCTTGAATTTATCAGGACAAACCACTTCTCTTAATCCCGATGAAAAAGCTTTGCAACCAACGTATGTAGTACAAGGTTTTCGATCATCGCAACCATTGTCTTGGTCGTGGGAAAGGTTGGCAGGTGGAACTCCATGGTGTGGTCCCAAACATGAGTGTATAGGCTCGCAGTCGTGATCACAAGAACGGCCAATTCTCCGGATCTTGCCATGACTATGACAAGTCGGTGTGGCTCGAACATGATCATGTCTTCTCTGGCTATGTTGAGCACTATCTCCTTCCCTAGAGTTGGTTACTGAAAGCGACGAGGTAGTTAGAGTCACATCCGATGCAACTCCATCGAGATTTTCTACAACAATTCTTGCAAATGTTACCCCGCCGTCATTAGCAAAACCAGTAGGAGGGTTACGGAGTGCTTCTGCGATCACGTGGATGCACTCCTGTGTGCTTCTTCTGGGAGCCAAAGGAGTCTTTGCCATCATCACCTCAGCCGTCGGGGAACAATCTGGATCTATGAGGGGTGATTGGTCGTGCCTACGACTAGTAGGAGGTCGTTGGTGGGATGTTCTGGGACCGAAGTTCGCGGCGTCATGGTGAAGTTGCATAAAACACGGAGTTTTCTCTGTCGTTTTGCGAACCTCATCCTCTCAGCGCACGCGATCTTCATCCTCTAACCGTTTGCAGTCTTCTTCCTCCCTAGCGAGCCGTTGCTCAGGAGTCTCCTCGAAAAGTACTGCGACTTCTCATGGAAGCGAGACTGTAGACGGGGAGAACATCTCCTCTTTGTCTGAGTCACACTCAAAGTTAAAGAGAGAATTCAAATTGTCTAGTGTGGACTATTCCAGAGATGAACGGTGATCACCGGGATCATCCATATTGGACATGGATGCATCGGGATCCTCATTGTCTTCATTGATCAAACAATGGGTTGTGGTACATACTCACCTTTGGATGTAGTAGGGTTGACAGAAGTAAAATGAACTGCTTGCTCAGGTTCCTAGTCGATAGTTGTGACCAAAACCGGAGAAGAATTCTCCTCGGCATAGGGTTCGAGAGTGATCAATCTCTTCCATGGGAACATCGTCCTCATCCATGACATCGACGTAGTCGGCGAGATTGAAGTCATTCTCAGAGTCGTATGCGCAGGGTAAAGGATCCATAGATACAACTAACTTTGGTGAAGAAGAAAATACCTTATTCTCCCCATGGTCGGCGCCAGCTGTCGACGATTGGGACAATATCCCAAGCTGAACTTACACGAAATCAGTATAGATATGGACACATGAACACGCTGTGTTTATATAGATTTGAGCCCTCGTAGTCTGAGTAACAGCCCTACTCCTGTTATATTCTCACTATAAGAATAATGGAATTACAAAGTGTATATTGTTGATTCTAATCCCCTAGTCCTGTACTAGACTTCATGGATCGATCCCCCTTTCTTCAAGCCCTAACCCCCTTTTTATACTTGTTGAAGAGGATGTTAGTTGCTTGACTGAAAGGACGCTTCGGCAATAACTGCATAACAGTTGCAAGAGGTTGCTGTTCGCCAGTTAGAATGTGCTGTTATGGATAACTGCACACTCATACTTATCTTATTGAGGGTTTATGGATAACTGCACAGCCATGAGCAACCGCGTAATTATCCTTATCCTGTCAATGAAGAGAGTATTATCCTGGGAATATTAGTCAGAGTGCGGTGATGGTGCAACCTACAACTCTTAAACCATGGTCGGCATGTCTCGACCAGACCCTCTTAGTTCAGAGGTACTTCCAGTTCTAATAACTCTTTTATTCCATGGTCGCGCACAACTGCGACTACGGATTAGAGATTATCATATCTCCGCCACCAAGGTGA
This sequence comes from Pharus latifolius, assembly GCA_019359835.1. Lineage (NCBI taxonomy): Eukaryota > Viridiplantae > Streptophyta > Magnoliopsida > Poales > Poaceae > Pharus > Pharus latifolius. The sequence continues at coordinate 18,063,726 of CM033325.1, read as the reverse complement.
CCGCAGGCAGATATCTCTATGACCAGAGTAGTCATAGGTAGTGAGATTACAAATGATTGCGACCACAGATGTCTATGGCCACAATCTATTAAAGCCACAAGTAATATTCATCCGTGATGGATCTTTGTTAGGTTATGTCCAGAATATCTTGGACTATCCCATGATCTCTCTCCGTGGTCTCCTGCGACCATAGAAAGGCATAAACGAATAGCTTGGTTCTCTTTCCGTGGTCTCCTGCGACCTTGGAAAGGCATAGGAAAATAACTCGGATCTCTCTTCGTGGTCTCCTGCGATCACGGAAAGGCATAGACAAAGGACTTGGATCTCTTTCCGTGGTCTCCTGCGATCACAGAAAGGCACAGACAAAGGACTTGGGTAACAATCCTCATCACAAGGCGAAGGGGAAACAAGTGCTCAACTTCAAAAACAGGTATCCACTCATGTCGCTGGGCAGCCTCCAGAATATCGATGACGCATGTTAACGACTTCACGTGTAGTACCTTGACCGGTTTAGGTGAAACTTGGGCTTCAAAGTGCCATACAGGGCATGCCACTTCCATCACGAGGTCGGCATAATTCATGTTGAATACGAAGATCTCTTCGATCTATTCCAATTCAAAGATGCTGGATATCAGCATCATCCGCATATCGGTCCTGTGAGTTTACTTGCTCTTTGTCTATTATAGTTTATTGAAGATTACTATAGCTCATCATTACATGTAGTTGCATGAAAAAACTGGCATCATTCTCCGGGTGCGACATGGTGGGCTTCATGGATCCATAGAAAGTAGCCAACACAATGCTCGACAAACAATTAGAGCATGCTGTAACCTACAAGACGAAGGCGTTGTTAGCACAGTAGGATCGTGAACACATACTAGCACCATACCATCAGGAGTAAGTGTAGTCCTATGTACTTAATTCCTTAATGTATTTCGTACTTAATATTATGGTCTTAATGCTTGTCTTCGCTAAATAATGCAGCACCCACTGGCTCCTTATCATCATTTGACCTGCAACGAACAAAGCTTTCTACCTTGATTCGTTGGCAAAAATTGAAAGGAAGATTATTTTCTCGTGAGATCATGACATGTAAGTATAACTAATAGCTTTAACCTTATATTTATAATGGTATATCATAACCAACAATGTGGCGTGTAAGTCAAGACTTTCAAAGAGTACATGCGAAAAGGTAGGAGACGTGTTGCCAACAAGGGCAATAAGGTCACTTTCGCACCATACCTGAAAATTAGTTTGTCAATATATTTGTTTTTTATAAGTTCTTACAAGACTAAGGGTTTAGGGTAATGTCTTGAAAAATACTATTGTCTCAGTGCCATCGACAGCCAGGCTCTTGGGAATGCAGCTTTTATGTGATGGCTTTCATGTACGACCTGATCTGCTCAGGCTTCACCCAATTCCCCCAAGCATGTTCCTAACTCATGCTTGAGCATTTCATCTTAACTTCGAAACTAACTGCTTACTAATTCTTTATATATTCATATCTATGCATACAGAAAACCATGCCTACTGAAAAATATGATACACAAGCCATCAAGAAAATAAGGTCAATTTGGGCAAAATATGTAATGGATGAGGTGGCCATCAACCAAAAATGAAATTTGTAATTTTTAGATTGATCTGTATAGTATTCCCTCCAATATATGATTTGGACTTATGATGTATAGTTTGAATGAATTGTTCTATAAATATTTGTACTGAGCAGATTAATATAATATGTTTTCAGTTAACTGTATAAGCGCTTTTATTCTGTATATCACCAATTCAATGTTCACTATTTCTGTCGGCTTTTGTTAAAGAACCGATAGAGATTAACTTTCTGTATTGGTTATTGTTGAGGAGCCAATAGAAAAGTTCATAATCTTATATCGGTTATCACCAACCAATAGAAACGTACATATCTTCTATCGATTCCTAAGTGCAAACCGACAAAAAATCATAAGATCCACTACCACAGAAACAGACATCCTGGACGGCACATCACAGACGGTTATGAACTTTTCAATGGAACACCGTCTACGAAGGTCTGTCGGGAGAATATGTTAAGTTATCATAGTCGAGTCTGATGTCAAAACCAATTGTGATAGTCAAGCAAACGGTTCTGACCACGGAACCATCTGTGATAGTCTACTTATCACAGACGGTTTTAAACTCAAAACCGACTGTGATAGTTACAATCGGTTCTCAACTAAGAACCGTATGTGATAACTAGAATATCACAGACGGTTCTGAGTTTTGAACCATCTGTGATAGTGTAGTATTACAGATGGTTCTAATATCAGAACCGACTATGATAGTCCAAACAATGCCGGTGCTTCAAATTCTCAATGGTGTGTCTATTTTGGTCTCCGATCTTCGCGCGGCACCTAGGCTGGGAACACGAAGCGTCACCTTGGAAATTCTATAAATAGCTTGGCAGTGAAATAATTACCAACTACTTTACAAGTTTTTCTAATTCTCAAACTCTTCGACTCCTTAGCTTCTCTGCACCAATAGCATCCTCAGTGGCATCGTCAACCTCTCCCTGCCCAGTAAGAACTCTCAATCTTTCGAACTTACCCCTATACTATTAATCCCTATTCAGTAGATTCTTGACTTGTTGATTTGCACAGGGAAGGGGAGTAGTGGAAGGCTCAGACAAGGTGAAGGCCGAGCTGAGGGCCCTCCAGGAGGAGCACAAACTCCTTACGGAGAAGCACACTCAGCTATGACTTGACCTGAACGATCTCTTCCAATGCATTTAGCGCATTAAGACGGATGGTGACAATGCTAGGGCGAGGACGAGGTGTCTTTGCGAGGAGAAGCAAGCCGCGGACATAACCATTGCTGGCTGCGGTTTGACTATGAAGGATACCATCGCGAAGCTGAGGGAGGTCGCAGGCCTTCTTGACGCTGTAGTAGTTGATCCTAAGAAGGACAACTTGTCACTGCAGGAGTCCTGCGTCCTGGCTGCAAGTCAAACTGACTTTATTCTAGATGCAGTCAGGGCTAAGACCACTCCTTGACCTAGCATTTTGTATTTTAACTTTTTTTTGTAAGTGATGAAAAACAATTAATGAAAATTTTGTTCTTATGTCAATTTTCCAATTTTCCAGCACGTTCTTGGACTGCTATCTTCCCTCTTTCTTTATCTTTCTTTAGCTTTTGGCGAACATTCGACCATATAAAGGTATGTGCACTGTGTGCGATCACGGAACGACTATCGCGATCATATAACGATTACGCGGGGTGATTAAGTGCAAATGCGGGAGGGAGTTTGGCGGGAGGGAGAACATATCACACTCGATTCTGAGATCAAAACCGTCTGTGATAGTCACCCACGATTTAGATCTCCCAACCGTATAGTATTACAGACAGTTTTGATGTCAGGACTGACTATGATAGTCCCAACAGTGTCCGACACTTCAAATTCTCAACGTTCTTGGAATGTCACAGACGAATCTGAATTAAAAACCGTCTGTGATAGTTATATCACAGACGGTTTTGAGGTAAAAATCGTCAGTTATATCACCGTTTGAAGTCAGAACGGTTCTGATTTAAAAACTGTCTATGATAGTTCTACACAAATAAGCCAGTTCGCACATTCAATTATATGTCTGAAACAGCAATACAAATACACAAATACACAAATATACCAATTCACACATTTGATGTATTACAAAAGTCACATCTGAAAGAGAACCTTTGCAATCAAACAACAAATATAACTACAGACTACAAGCTATACCTGATACATCACAAATCCATTTATCTGAAACGGCAAATGTATTGTTGGGGGAAATCTCCACGAGACTAAGTCCTCATAAGAGGCTGTTCACATTTGCCCGGGGACAAGGCCCCCCGGTGGCTTGTCCCGGGCGCCGCCATTTGCCCAGAGACAAGGTCCCCCCGGTGGCTTGTCCCGGGCGCCGCCATTTGCCCGGAGACAATGCCCCCCGGTGGCTTGTCCCAGGCGCCGCCTTTTGCCTGGGGACAAAGGCCCTCGGTGGCTTGTCCCGGGCACCGCCATTTGCCCGGAAACAAGACCCCCCGGTGGCTTGTCCCGGGCGCCGCCTTGTCCCCGGGCAAATGGCGGCGCCCGGGACGAGCCACCGGGGGGCCTTGTCCCCGGGCAAAAGGCGGTGCCCGGGACAGGGGTCTCCAATCCCGGGTCATGTGAAGGTCACGCGAGAAGCACCTCGGGAATCAGCGAACACCTGTCAAGCATCCAAGGTCCCTGGCCGGAAGAAGGACATCGCTACCCCTAGATCCAATGGTGGCAGGCGGGGTAGTTTAGTCTTTTTGCGTCTTTGGGGCTATATAAGCCTTTGTACACCTCATGTAAAAGAGGAAGTTATTCATTATTACTGGGAATAGACAATCTCACAAGTGTGCTCCGGAGCCATCTCTCCCCCGAGAGAGCTCCCCTAGCCAACTCCGGTTGGGAGCACGCCGACAGGACTTGGGCCTCCACTGAGGCCCAAACCTGTATAAACCCTCGTGTCATTTGTTGTGCTTACCCGACAGGAGAGGACCGGTCACTCGGTCAGCTCGCGTCATATTTTCTTCACTAGGATCGTCCACAAAACCTTCCGGGGTATTCGTAACACCACGACAGTTGGCGCCGTCTGTGGGGACTTGTGACGAGACGCCATGGCTCCCCCAAGAACGAGGGCCCGTGCCCTTCCCGGTTAAGAGCGCCGAAAGAAACCTCCTACTGGCTCGAGAAAGTACCTGGATCTGGAGAGATTGAAGCTCCGCGAAGCGCTCGCAGAGTGTCCCTTGCGAGACATAGTCCTGGACCTTCCGGGTCTACAGGCTCTCCGCGTACCGGTTGACCTCCCCCGTGGACAGCAGGGGGTCTCCCTCCCGGCACCGGACCCATCGCAACCGACGACGGGCCCCGCGGAAGAGTTGCGGGGCTGATGTGGACCGGGGTGGCAGTGGCTGGTGTCTTTGCTGCCGAGGAAGTGGCCGCCGAAGAGCTTTCGGAGGGGGTCCCTCCCCGGGGGGGTATCAGGAGCCCCTTCCCTTTTCCAGGCCACGGGGCCCCTGGGACCTCCGTCGCTGGGGGAGCCTCGTAGACCGAGGGGCTCCCTCCCTCGTCTACCGGCCATTCGACGCGCGGAGGAGAAGCCTCCGCGAATCGAACCTCCGGCCTCTCCGGCTTTGGTAGCGCCGGGGCCGCCGGGAGGGCTATCGCTGAAGGTGGCGAGGGGGCGTAATCCGCCGAATCGGACGCCCCCCAATCATTGGCTGGCTCCTTCCCCCGAGCCTCTCCGGGGTTTTCCGTGGGAGGAGGCATCGCTTCCTTCCGGGGAGGCGCCCACATGCGCCCTGTCCCGGGGGCTGCGTCCCGGGCCTTTACGGGCGTGGAGCCCGGAGTCGTCGATGCACCACGGGCTTTCTGAGCCTTGGCTCGCTTCGGCTTAGAGCCCCCGGTAGTCTCCTTCCCCCTCTTGTGGGAGCCGGGGGTGGGGAGGGGCGTTCTCGCCGGTAGCCTCAGCCCGAAGGCCTCGGCGACCAGGTTCCGGGGAGGGCCCTCCCCCATGACGCGCACGATGCGCTCATGCTCATCGGCGTAGTACCTCCCGAGGAGGTTTTCTGCCTTCTCCCGGGCTGCCGGGTATGGCCGGACTACAAGAGGTAAGGAGTTAGAAAAATACGCGAAAAGAAAACGAGTAAGGTGACCGGGAGCTTACGTCGGGTCACCGGCCTCTACGAAGGCCACTGGGCCGGCACATCCCGATCCCCCTCCTCCCATGCGAGAAGGGGAAGATCTTCAGCAGCGTCAGCTCCTCGGCGGTGTCCCTTATAGAGCGGACGCCCCAGGACCCACGACCTTGCTGAGGAGCTTGAGCTCCTCCTCGGTCCACACCGGGGACTTGGGAGCGGACGACCGGCTATAGGAGGGGGCCTCTGGGGAGTACACCACCTCATCGTCGCGGACCCGGAGGTAGAACCACCTCCGGATCCAGTCCCCCCAGTGGTCCCGGGAAGGCAGCAACTGGATCATCACCGAGCCAAAGGGAGACTTTGGTCCTCCCTTCACCAGGTGGGAGCTCCTCGCCGTCGATTCGTAGAAGTACTGGAACAGCCGGAGCGTGGTCTCCCGTCCGGTGGCCGTCTCGAAGAGCCAAATGAAGAGGCCCATCTGGACTAACGCGTCGGAGTCAGGTGGTTCAAGGCCACCCCATACTCCTTCAAGAACTCCCAGAGCAATGGATGCACCGAGAGCCGGAGCCTGACCTCGAGGAAAGCCTCAAAGGCCACCACTTCCCTGGGCCTGGGGCGGGGGGCTCTGTCCTTCTTCGTGGGGATCCGGACGTCCCATTCCGCGACCACCCCCCGATCGACCAGGGACTCCAGATCCCCGGACGTAAACTCGGAGGCCCAGAGGAAGTCCACGGTGACTTCCTCCGGTGGCACCTCCGCGGCCTTGGCACGGCCCTTGGGTATCATCTAATTCTTCCGGTGGCTAAGGCTAAGGAAAAAGGGGGGAAGTTTCTGGTGGCTGAGCTTCTGGGACTAGGCTTCCGGGAGAGAGCTACCGGGAGAGCTAAGGGCGCTAAGAGAGTTTGAAGGTTTGAAGTTTGGAATGAAGTTCTCCGGGCCCCCCAAGGCCCTATTTATAGGGGCCGAGCGCGGCCCCGATGGTTGCCACATGGCCCTTCGAGGTGCATCCACGCTGTTCAATTCAAATAGCGCGCGGGAAACGAAGGGATGGACGCGAGAAATGAGGCATCACCGGTTCGAATCGCGAGTGGCCATTATGGCCGAATGGCGCGCTCCCATCGAGACAAAGCCTTAATGAACGATGGCGCGGTAATAAACGCGTGGCGTGGGAATCGAAGCGTCACGGCCCCGGTGGCTCGTCCCGGAGATTTTCCCCGGTGACATCAACCATCCCCTCCGGGGACTCAAGCATCGTCCCCGGAGGGAATGGGGGCTACTGTTGGGGGAAATCTCCACGAGACTAAGTCCTGGTAAGAGGCTGTTCACATTTGCCCGGAGACAAGGCCCCCCGGTGGCTTGTCCCGGGCGCCGCCATCCTTCCCGGGACAGGGGTCTCCGATCCCGGGTCACGTGAAGGTCACGCGAGAAGCGCCTCGGGAATCAGCGGACACCTGTCAAGCATCCAAGGTCCCTGGCCGGAAGAAGGACGTCGCTACCCCTAGATCCAATGGTGGCAGGCGGGGTAGTTTAGTCTTTTTGCATCTTTTGGGGCTATATAAGCCTTTGTACACCTCATGTAAAAGAGGAAGTTATTCATTATTACTGCGAATAGATAATCTCACAGGTGTGCTCTGGAGCCATCTCTCCCCCGAGAGAGCTCCCCTAGCCAACTCCGGTTGGGAGCACGCCGACAGGACTTGGGCCTCCACTGAGACCCGAACCTGTATAAACCCTCGTGTCATTTGTTGTGCTTGCCCGACGGGAGAGGACCGGTCACTCGGTCAGCTCACGTCGTATTTTCTTTGCTAGGATCGTCCACAAAACCTGCCGGCGTATTCGTAACACCACGACATGTATGAACCACGTTTGACTTAACCATAAGAGTTCAGTTCAAAGACACCCGAGGAGCTGGAACTGGCGTTGAGTTACATTTGTCTTGGTGATCTCTTCTGGCTCAAACTCAACTCATCAATGCAAATCAACTCAACTCAACTCAACTCAGTTGAGTTGCGTTGAGTTGAGTTGTGAAAGCCCGAGGAATTCACCAAAACAAATGTAAGATGTTTTCTATAGGTCCTGATTTGAGAAACACGCCGGGCTTGAGGATCTTCTCGACCGAGCCAAGTAAGATCTCGCCCTTCACATCCTTCCAACTCTTGATGGTGATCTTCACATTTTCTTTCGCCAACAAGCCAACATAGGCAGCGTACTGCAACGACGAACCGTGAAATATGTTGCCCCTCGTGAACATTGTCCAAGAACCTGCACAGAATCATATTGAAAAGAAGACATATAAAAATGGAAGATACAAGAATCACAGGATAATTGCCATTATAGAATTAGGATAATCCAACAATGCTGAAATTTTACTTTCCTTGCTTGCAATGTCGAAATCTAGCTGAGGGACTTGAAGCTACGATCGATGTTGGACTTGATTCACCAAAGAAACTAGTGGCCGTCGATGGAGGTGCAGTGGCCATCAATGGAGGTTACGGGTTAGGGCTTGTCGTGCCCAAGGAGAAAAAGAAGTGGGATAATTCGACTAGAAGCAAAACTCCAAGCAGGGAACAAGTATTTGTAAAAGTCGAACGGTTCGACTTCAAGCAAAATTCCAGGCATAGTACATAAAATTTGGACCTCAGAACCGTCTGTGATAGTAGAGCAGACGGTTGATATTCTAATTATCACAGACGGTTTTGATTTAAAAATAGTCTGTGATATTCACCAATACAAATACACAAATACACCAATTCACACATTCAAGTACATGTCCCAAATGGCAATACAAATGTGCAAATATACACCAATACAAGTGAGCCAAGTTATCACAGATGGTTCCAAAGTCAAAACCGACTGTAATAGTGAAGCGGACGGTTTTGACCTTGGAACCGTCTGTGATATTCTAATTATCACCGACGGTTCATATCTCAAAACCGTCTGTGATATTTCTGTCATAGTTCTACACAAATGCACCGATATTACCGACAGTTTTAAAGTGAAAACCGTCAGTTATAGTTTGTTATTACAGATGGTATGATGCTAGAATCGTCTGTATTGAACCTGGTATAAAAGCACTACTACAGAAATGCTTTTCACTATCGGTTAAAAATCCACTCTACTATCGGTTCTCATACCGATAGTGGTCGGCACGATAGTAGAGGAGCAGAACACTTCTATAGGTTCAAAAACAGTTAGTAAAACATCTACATTCCCAACGTTCACTAATCGCTATCGACTATTTCTTCTATCGGCTCAAATTTAAACCGATAGTATTATATACATTTTTTCTATCGGCTAGTATATAAACCGATAGTATTGTTTAGGCTTTTTCTATCGGCTAGGATCTAAACCGATAGTAATGTTAATGTTTTTTTCTATCGGGTATTATCTAAACCGATAGTATTGTCTGGACACAGTTAGTACGGGAAACTTTATTCTATCGGTTATATTATATAACCGATAGTATTTTGTAGACACGTTTAGTACTGAAAACTTTATTCTATCGGTTTCTGCATATGAACCGATAGTACTGTACTATTTATTCTATCGGTTGTAATATATAACTGATAGTAATTTGTAGACACGTTTAGTACTGAAAACTTTATTCTATCGGTTGTTGCATATGAACCGATAGTAATGTAATATTTATTATATCGGTTGTAGTATATAACCGATAGTAATATTAGTTTTTCCTATCGGTTATGTACTAGCACGGTTAGTACTGGAATCATGCACATATATATACAGCTATACAGAGATACATTGGATCATTCACAAATACACCAATATTTACAAATATTCAGCAATATTCACATATTGATCAATTTGTTCACAAATACACTAATTCAGCAATATTCACATATTCACATATTGTTCACAAATTGGACAGATTGAATTTATGCACATATTGATCGAGTTTATTCACAAATACATCAATGAATCTATTCACATATTGAGTTTATTCACAAATACAGCAATCAACACATTCAATATATATTCACAAATACAGCAATCAACACATTCAATATATATTCACAAATACAGCAATCAACACAAGTCAGTTACTATCGATCGTTGATAGCCACTTCTTCCATGACATATTGAGCCCAAATTGTTCGCAGCTCCTTCAATTGAGGCAACTCATATTGCTCTTTCAACATGGCGCTCTGCATATATGCATGTATGAAGTTAGGATCGTACGTCACATCCAATTAAAGTTCGACTTTGAGTCAGGAAAAATGGTTACCTTAGGGAATTGGGCAAAGTTTCTCTTGATCAGGTCATACATGAATCTCATGACATAGAAGCCACATTCCCACGATTGTGGCTGCTGATGGCACTGGAAAAATTGCATATGCAAAGACATAAACCCACATTAACTCGAAAGAACTAATTAAACTTAAATTAAAAGACTCATCTTGAGTATTTCCATCCATATTAATTACCTCATATTCTTTCCAAGAAATTGTTGTGCCCTTTGACGCGTCATGCCTCCCTCCAGCACTAGCATAATTTTTGAAAGCCCTGTATTTAATTTAGCATTGCCGATTAATATGTTATCATTAATTAGCTAGTCAGAGAAAAATTTAAGACAACTATGTTACTTACGCGTCTATGTGCCATGTGAGGGTGAAAACATGCGCCACCTTGTCGCTCATCGAATCGAGGTAATAGACCTCATTCATCCATGGGCAAATGACGGCGAGGACCCAGTGGCCCCTACATTGCATATATAAGCGAACCGTTTCATACATATGTTAGGCGTAACATACAAGAATGAGTTAAATTAGTAGGAAATACACTAACCTTTGGTGGTACGGCGCAAGGATGAACTCTCGGTCCTGCTGCGCTAGTAGTGCCCTTGATATGTATTCCTCCGCATGTGCTTGGTCGTGCTCTAGCATCGTGAGGCTTATTTTCTCTGGGTCGAGAAAACCCACCTTGTCACATGCCCTCATCGACGCCAGCCTATACATGCACCTGGATGCAAAGTAGACATTAGTAAGTAGTGCATACAAAAAGTGATTAGATTTATGAAACGAACTGTGATAACTTCAGACAACAGCAAACTCACAGGACTCCAGTCCGTATGATGGACATATCAAGCTCCCGCCAGTTGAGGAGGTCGAACAAATCCTCGTGGGCCACCGATATGCTCCCGGGCTCACGGTGAAAATGGGCTGGCCTGAAGTGAACCAAGAAGTTGATGTGGCGCCTAGACCAGGTCAGGTACCACTCGTGGAGACTTCTGGTTATTTGATCCATATTGCGCAGAAGGTACTCCGACACGAGTGGGGACCCGTTCTTGAACGTACCCGGCTGGCTTTGTTTGGCCTTGCCTTTGGCCTTGCCCTTGCCTTTGGGCGGGGAGCGAGTGTATACCTTCAAAGGTTGGGGTGTGGTGCCGTCAGCCTCATTTGATGGCAAAGGGTTTGAGCCCGTCGGAGGAGGCATGGGGGCCGAAGGAGTTCGCTCATGCGTTGTGGCGAGGGTGGTGTCCTCAGGAAGTGAGCTGGTATCCATCGTCCACTTTAAGTACAAACGCTTAAATTAGATTTTGCAAATTGAGTATATTAACTGAGTTGTAAGCTAGAATGGCTAGGGTTTACCTCCTGTAGTCTAACACCCTTCTTGGGCCACTGTATGTACGAGCCCAATGCCTCGCCAATTGTCCGCATTTCGTCCGTTGGGACGGGCAACGGAAAAGAGCTGTAGCCCGGGAGGGCCATGTCCACCTGTACCTTTGCGAATCCAGGCTCTAGAGGTACACAGTGGATCCAGACATCCTCCCAAGACTGGTATACGACCCCGTTTGCAACCGCAACAGGTTTGTCGCCTATGTTGATCAATGGGCTACAGCCCTCCGGCTTCTGCAATTTGGAACAATTATAACAGGTTAGCGAAACAATTCTAACATAACAGGAGTGGCATCAGCCGAACTGCATATATAGCTCAAGAGTTGCAATACCTCGATCAGGTCCACCGGATCCACATGAACCTTCAAGCCAACACTACTCGGCCTGGCAGCGTCGACCTCGGCAGCTGGATCTAAACCCTTGGACTGCACAACTCGGCTGAGGCGTTCATACTTTTCGTTCATTTGAGCGAACATGTCCGCGAATTGTGCAGTCACATCTGCCCGTATCTTCTGAGATAGCTCCACTTCCCTTTCCTTCCAGCTGCCAGCCTTCTTCGCCTTTTGCCCGGGCTCCGAGAAGCCTTCCTTCCATGGCACCACAGCCCCCACGGTTCGCGTCCGCCCTGGATGCTCCTTGTTCCCTAGAGCCCGGGTAAGGATGTCGTTCTCCCTATGGGGACTGAACAATCCCTTGGTCACCTCCTTCGAGCAAAAGATCTGTTACATTGAAAGCTCTCCATTGTGAGGAAGAAATATATACAAACTTGTGCGCACACTAGTGATCATAGTTAGCCAACTTACGAGTCATTGCACGACCTCGACGTCCCTGGGGTTTGGGAACGCCACAGTCCCCGTGGCCGACACGGTCCCTCTAGCCAGCCACCAGCGCTTGCATCGCTGATCGCGGATCTCGGAGAGTGGTAGGTCAGGGGAGTCGACGAAATGCGACGCCTCGTCTTCAGCCTTCTTCCACTGCTCCTCCTTCCCCGCATAGCCGCGAGAGCCGAGCCGGTGTGGGTGGTCGTTCCTCCTCTGGATTGCCCTGTTCTTCTCGCTGAGGGCCTTCATACCAGAAACAAGAAAATTAATGCACCACTGCTTACTGCATACAATGGTGTAACCAAGCAAAGGAACCATACATACCTTGAACTCAGGAGTCCCCTTCTGTTGGGCGAATTGCTCCCATACCTCCTCCGTTATGAAGGGGTACTTCTCGCATGGAGATTCGCCTTTAGCGAGGAAGGTACTGACGAGGACGCTCTTGAAGGTTTTCCACGTGTTGTTCATGTCCTTCAAGCAAGCTATCTTGGGACCATCGTCCGGGATGTTCCACTTGGCCTGTTTCAAATGGTGCATATAAGTAGGACTTACCTAATCTCTAGGATAAACCAAGGGAATGTGATTACTCAAGAGTTCAGTGATTTTGATTAATTTTACCTTTACTTCCGCCCACAGCCTATCCCTCTCGTCGGCCTTGACGTCCTTCCAGCTCTGGACGGTGATCTTCACCCTTTCCTTCGCCAACAAGCCAACATAGGCAGCATAGTGCCCGGCGTTCTTCCCGATCGGTCTCCCGAACTGGTTGAACTCACAGGAAAGATCCGCGCAGCGCCTTCCTCTTGCGCTGGGACGAGGCAGCGCCATCTACGTTCGCCCTCGCCGAATCACTACTATCAGCCGAGGAAGATGCCGATATGGCTTTACCTAAAATACCATGAACAAACCATCAATTGATATGAAGAAAGGTACATGACAAAGTTCATAACTAAAATTGTTGTGCCCTACGCTAGTCTCTCTGCATGAACATAAAGTCTGTTGAAATTTAAATGAACCAAAATTTCATATGAACATTAGAAAATGGGAAGTAATTAACAGAAAATTCAGATGAGCAGGGCAAACTAAGACATACTCTATTTCCTATCGGTTTTGAAAGGAAAACCGATAGTAATAAGGTTTGTATTCAGGAAAATTTAAAAGATTAGCAGTGCAAACTATGCTAATCTCTCTGCAGGAAAATAAAGTCTGTTAAAATTTAAATGAACCTAAATTTGAGATGAACATTAGAAAATGGGAAGTAATTCACAAAAAATTCAGATGAGCAGTGCAAACTAAGACATACTCTATTTCCTATCGGTTTTGAAAGGAAAACCGATAGTAATAAGGTTTGTATTCAGGAAAATTCAAAAGATTAGCAGTGCAAACTATGCTAATCTCTCTGCTGGAAAATAAAGTCTGTTAAAATTTAAATGAACCTAAATTTGAGATGAACATTAGAAAATGGGAAGTAATTCACAGAAAATTCAGATGAGCAGTGCAAACTAAGACATACTCTATTTCCTATCGGTTTTGAAAGGAAAACCGATAGTAATAAGGTTTGTATTCAGGAAAATTCAAAAGATTAGCAGTGCAAACTATGCTAATCTCTCTGCTGGAAAATAAAGTCTGTTAAAATTTAAATGAACCTAAATTTGAGATGAACATTAGAAAATGGGAAGTAATTCACAGAAAATTCAGATGAGCAGTGCAAAATAAGACATACTCTATTTCCTATCGGTTTTGAAAGGAAAACCAATAGTACTAAGGTTTGTATTCAGGAAAATTTAAAAGATTAGCAGTGCAAACTATGCTAATCTCTCTGCTGGAAAATAAAGTCTGTTAAAATTTAAATGAACCTAAATTTGAGATGAACATTAGAAAATGGGAAGTAATTCACAGAAAATTCAAATTAGCAGTGCAAACTATGATGGCACTACTATTTCCTATCGGTTTTCCAAGTCAAACCGATAGTAATCAAGTTTGAAATTAGTAAAATCTATAAGATTAGCAGTACAAACTATGCTAGTCTCTCAGCAGGAACATAAAGTATGTTAAAATGTAAATGAACCAAAATTTCAGATGAAAATTAGAAAATGGGAAATAATTAACAGAAAATTAAGTTTAAGGTATTTACTATCGGTTATGAATAAGAAACCGATAGTGAACTACACTGTATGACAAATTGCTAGTGATTTTCATTAATTCTGTCATTCTCATAGCTATCAAGTTTGTAGTTCATGAATTTTACTCTAGGTTTATATTTGTAATCCATTGAACGGGATATGAACCATTGCATACAAAATTAAGCAATACACGCGAGCGATTTGGTCAAGAACACTTACAGTCGATCGTGGAGTGGCCGGAGGCGGTGGCGCAATGCAGTGCCGGAGGCGGTGGAGAACCAGTGGCGCAGAGGAGCGAAGAAGCGAACGTCGGCGAATCTAGGGTTTTCCGCGCGAGTATTTGGAAATTGGAATGTGATCAGTTGCACTGGAGGGAAAATCGTGCAAGGTTATAACCTAATAAATGAATATTTACTATCGGTTCATAACCACAAAACCGATAGTAAAAACATGTAAGTTAGGGTTTTCATAACACAGTGCAAATCACTATCGGTTGTGAACACTAAACCGATAGTAAACTAAGAACAGGGGCTCATAACACAGTGTAAATCACTATCGGTTATGAACGATAAACCGATAGTAAACTAAGAACAGGGGCTCATAACAAAGTGTAAATCACTATCGGTTATGAACGATAAACCGATAGTATAGTTTAATTTCATATCGGTTTCACAGTTATAACCGATAGTAAAATACAATGCTATTGACCCTAAAGGATTTCCCTTAGAAGAATTACAGAGGATCTCAGTACATCATTTTGCATTGTATTTTACTATCGGTTATGACAATAAACCGATAGTATATGTTAATTTCATATCGGTTTGGAGGTTGAAACCGATAGTATGATACTGTTAAATTGATCTAAAGGTATTTCCTGAGAACAATTACAGATGGGTCTCAGTACATCATTTTGCACTTGTAAAGACACCTGAAACCCCATGCAAATGACTTCCAATAATTTTGATATAAATTAACAGTAAAGACCAATCATGAAATGAAAATTTACAGTTTTCATATATATTTATGAAAAGAATCAATTATTGCTCAAATCAAGTATATACTCCAATTGAAATGAAAATTTGCAGAAATGATTCTCAATGCATCACGTATGTTTTCCCAAAAAATTTTTGAAAAATGATTTGAAGAATTCTTCGATTAAAGATCCAAGTAATATACGTCACTTACATATTGCAAATTAGTCAAGAATGGTTGTCCACCCATAATCCTTCTTCGTGGTCGTCTCGCAGGTAACTTGTTTCATCAATATCTTCGGTAGGGACAGATTGAAGGATTCCATCTAAAAATGGAGGTAGTTCGTCGAACTGATCGTACTCTTCTTCATCCACAACGTCTTCGACCCCAACAATACGTTTCTTACTGTGAAGGACAACGTGCAACTTTGGGTTGGCCGGGTCAACGATGTAGAACACCTGTGTGGCTTGCTCAGCAAGTATAAATGGATCATCTTTGTGTGCGACTCTACTGAGATCGACGAGAGTAAACCCATAATTGTCAACTTTAACACCTCGAGGGATTTCGACCCATTGGCATCGAAACAGACACTAGTACAGAAATGCAGTCTACTAACCCCTATCTTCTATCGGTTATTAGCGAAACAGCACAAAACCGATAGAAAATGTGCCTCGTGGGCAAAAAAGCCCGACGGATGTATTTTCCCTATCGGTTTCTAAGAAACTTACCGATAGAATAAATAGTATGATTTACTCTAGCGGTGATGAACATATTTGCCGTTAGAAGAGATGCATAAGTACTGACGGAAGAATGTTGTGCGCCGATAGGACTGGTCGACTTCAACAACTAGACTTATTCTATCGCTACTATATGAATATACCGACAGAATATATTAAAAGTTCCTATCGGCAATATGTAGTTCGCCGATAGAATAGTTGACCTTCTACAAATATTTTTATTCTATCGGTAATGGATTCTTTTACCGTTAGAATATATAGAAAATTGCTTAGAACTGTTCGTCTTCTAATAGTTTTATTCTATCGGTAATGCATGTTTATACCGGTAGAATATTGCACAAAATATCTTAGAACTGTTGGCCTTCTACAACTAGTAATATTCTATCGGCAATGTACGTACAGACCGATAGAGTATGTACAAAAATTCCTATCGGTAATATTTGTTTTGCCGATAGAACCATTCGGCTTCTACAGATGTTTTTATTACTAACGGTATTCTGTTTTCTTACCGATAGAAAATATATAATTGTATAAATACACGGGTATGTCTCTTTCATTCTCACAGTTCATCTGGGCTCGTAGTCCTAACCCGTAAGCTCCATGGACGGCCGGCGCACCTCTACAGGGGACCGCTGCACCTCCGCACCTCCATCGACGCCCTCTAGACGTCGGCATCCCAAGGAAGGTACGTAAAATTTCTGCAATATTGTTAGATTATTCTAATCCGATTATGGCAATAATTCTGCTTTTTTTGTATCCTTCATTTTGATGTGTCTTCTTTTCAATATGATTATGATCTGTTCAGGTCCTTGGATGATGCTCGTGGGGGGCAACGTATTTCACGGTTCTTCATCGCAGTACGCTGCCTATGTTGGCTTGTTGGCGAAAGAAAAGGTGAAGATCACCGTCGAGAGCTGGAAGGACGTGAAGGGCGAGATCTTGGTTGGCTCGGTCGAGAAGATGCTTAAGCCCGGCGTGTTTCTCAAATCAGGACCTATAGAAAGCATCTTACATGTTTTTGCATGCACCAGCTTGTGGCCAGATGCTTACCTGCTTGGAGAAGAAGAATTGTTGTTATTTGCACAGCCATTCTACACCATCACTACACAGAACAACATCTTGGAAGGTAGGTTCTTTTTGTTAATGGAGTTGAGTTGAGTTGAGTTGAGTTGATCGAGTTTGAGTCCGAGGAAATCACCATTACGTACAAATGTATGTCGACGGCAGTTCCAGCTCCTCGGGCGTCTTCGAACTGAACTCCTATGGTTAAGTCCAATGTGGTTCAGACATTTGCTGTTTTGGATGAATGGATTTGTGATGTATCAGGTCTAACTTGTAGTCGGTAGTTGCATTGTGGCAACCTGCAAAGGTTCCCTTTTATGTAAAATGCATGTATGGGCCACTGGGTCCTCGTCGTGATCTGTTGTTAATTTCAGACGTGGCTTTTGTAATATACATCGAATGTGTGAATTGTTGTATTTGTATATTGTTGTATATTTGTGTATCATGTATTGCTAATTGGGACATGAACTTGAATGTGCAGGGAGCATTTGTGTATTTAATTGTATTGGTAGGTAGGTGTGTATTTGTACTGCTGTTTCAGACATGCACTTCAATTTGTGAACTGGCATGTGTATGTTTGTACCTGAATTTGTATTGGTGAACTGGCATGTGTATGTTTGTACCTGAATTTGTGAACTGGCATGTGTAATTTCTTTGGCAAGATGAAGTCCCAACTACCTACGAAAAGTATTTTTGTGTCTCCTAGTTAATCCACAAATTAGCATTTCTTGAAATATATTGCTTTATCTTCTAGTTAAGATCCGTTTGATGTAAGATCTGTTTGATGTTACATTGATATGATTCCTTGAATGTGAGAAATGGCATGTGCATGTTTGTCCCAGTTTGGTGACAGTACCTCCTCTAACGGTAAGTACACATATTTACCGATAGGAAAACATATATATTTGTTCAGTCATGCATATTCTAACGGTAAATACACATATTTACCGATAGGAAGCACATATATTTGTTCAGTCACGCATATTCTAACGGAAATGCACATATTTACCGATAGAAAAATACATATATTTGTTCAGTCATGCATATTCTAACGGTAAATACACATATTTACCGATAGGAAACACATATATTTGTTTAGTCATGCATATTCTAACGGTAAATGTACATATTTACCGATAGAAAAATACATATATTTGTTCAGTCATGCATATTCTAACGGTAAATACACATATTTACCGATAGGAAGCACATATATTTGTTTAGTCATGCATATTCTAACGGTAAATGCACATATTTACCGATAGAAAAATACATATATTTGCTTAGTAATGTATATTCTCTAACTCAGAAAAATACATATATTTGCTGAGTTCGGCGGTGAACTTAGGAATGTAAGGTTCGGGCTGAGTACAGATGGTATGAACCCACATGGTAATATGAGCAGCCGGCACAGCACTTGGCCGGTTCTTTTATGCATCTACAATCTTCCTCCTTGGTTATGCATGAAGCGCAAGTACATCATGATGGCGTTACTAATCTCAGGACCCAGACAACCCGGAAATGATATTGACGTGTTTCTAGCACCTTTAATCGAGGACTTACAGAAATTGTGGAGCGAGGGTGTGCAGGTGTGGGATGCATACAAGAAAGAGAATTTCATCTTGCGGGCCCTGATATTTTGCACCATAAATGATTTTCCTGCCTACGGCAATTTGTCGGGGTATAGTACGAAAGGAGCCAAGGCTTGCCCTATTTGCCTAGATGAAACTGAGAGCATCTGGCTGCGAAACTGCCGGAAAACAGTGTACATGGGTCACCGCAGGTTTCTTCCGGTGCATCACACGTACCGTAAGAAGAGGAAATCATTTAACGGGAAGCCTGAGAAGGGATCAGCTCCAGTGTTTCTGACCGGTAAGGAGATTTACTCACGCGTGAACGACATCAAAGTTGAGTTCGGTAAGCATTCTAAACCTCGAGAAAAAAATGTTTGGAAGAAGAGATCGATTCTCTGGGATCTACCGTACTGGGAGCACTTACAAGTTCGACATTGCATTGACGTCATGCATGTAGAGAAAAATGTCTGTGACAGTTTGATTGGTTTGTTGTTGAACATTCCGGGAAAGACAAAGGATGGTGTGAAAGCTCGTCGTGACATGGTGGAAATGGGGATAAGGACTGAGCTTGCACCTTTAGAGAATGGAAAGCGTACATACCTCCCCCCGGCCTGCTACACGTTGTCCAAGAGCGAAAAAACAGAACTCTGTCGGTGCCTGCACGGTGTTAAAGTTCCATGTGGGTACTCCGCGAACTTGAAAAAACTTGTGTCTATGAAGGACCTAAGACTGGTTGGCATGAAGTCCCACGACTGTCATGTCTTGATGTCACAGATGCTTCCCATTGCTATCAGAGGCATTCTCCCAGTTAAAGTCAGAGAGACAATCACAAACCTATGTTATTTCTTCAACGCAATATCTTCCAAGGTAAGTACGTGCACTCGTACTATAAGTTCACTACCTCCATTTGTGGAGCTTAATGAGAAGATTTTTCTGATATGAATATTTGGCGCAACTGTGTCCTCGTAGGTAATTGATCCCGATGGATTGGACGCTTTGCAACGCGACGTGGTTACAACTCTTTGTCAGCTCGAGATGTATTTCCCTCCATCCTTTTTTGATGTTATGGTCCATCTGATTGTTCACCTTATCAGAGAAATTAAGTTTTGTGGACCTGTGTGCCTGCGCTACATGTATCCATTTGAGAGATTTATGGGTGTATTGAAGGGATACGTAAGGACTCGTCGTCGACCCGAGGGGAGTATCATGGAAGGTTATGCCGCCGAGGAGGTGATTGAATTTTGCACAGATTATATGGCCGGGGTTGACCCAATTGGTGTTCCTAGGTCCCGACACGAGGGTAGGCTTGAGGGAATTGGAACGATTGGATTCAAAGCTATCGTCCCCGCTCGTGATGTGTACGCAAAATCACATTTTTGGGTCTTACAACACATGACGGAGGTCGAGCCATACATACACGAGCACAAGGTAATGTTACGGTCACAGAATCCTTCGAAGTCAGACGTTTGGGTAAGCAGAGAACATAACAGGAAATTTGCTGAGTGGATCCAAGAAAGAGTCACGCGAGCTGCCGAGGGCTCCGTAAGTGAAACTGTGACATGGTTGGCTAGAGGCCCAAGATTCACTGTAGGGACTTGGCAGGGGTACGACATCAATGGGTATTCATTTTACACAAGAGCTCAAGACGCCAAGAGTAGCACGCAATGTAGCGGAGTGACACTGTTTGCTATTTCCGAGGATGCCAGGTCAGTAAGGGCGCTGAACTCATATTACGGTGTTATTGACGAAATATGGGAGCTCGATTACGGATTACTTAAGATTCCCCTGTTTCGATGCCAATGGGTCGAAATCCCTCGAGGTGTTCAAGTTGACAGTTACGGGTTTACTCTCGTCAATCTTGGTAGAGTCGGACACCAAGACGATCCATTCATACTTGCAAAGCAAGCCACACAGGTATTCTACATCGTTGACCCGGCCAATCCAAACTTGCATGTTGTCCTCCACAGCAAGAGACGTATTGTTGGGGTCGAAGATGTTGTCGACGAAGAGGAGTATAACCAATTCGATGAAATACCTCCATTTTTAGAGGACATTCAATCTATCCGTACTGAAGATATCGACGAAACAACGTATCTGCGAGATGACCACGAAGAAGGATTATGGGTTGAGAACCATTGATGATTAATTTCTATTTCAGGGATAAATGCCAAGCAAACAGCCCACAAGTTCTGCAGCAAGGTGAGGAACTTATCATTAATACATCAGGCAGTACATTTTTCTTTAGAATTTAATGATAAGCTAGTTCACAGCATTAATACATCTCAATTTTACTCCACAGCATGAGTTCTAACATGTACAGTACCTTTATCCTGTAAATATTTAATTCTTCCCTTCAAATAGCACTTGCAAAAATCTCATCGCAGCCTCTTCAAAAATCCCTTTTTTCTGACGGTATTTTGTTATTTATACCGATAGAGAAGGACATCTTCTCTCAGGCACTTCAAAACGTTTTCTATCGGTATTGTTCTATTTTACCGTTAGAATAAATTCATTTGTCTCACGGTATTTGTTGTCTGACGGTTTTTTCCTGTTTTTACCGATAGAAGAATACTCTACCGCTTCGAATTCTCAACCGTGTCGCCATGCGTCGCCTTGGAAACTCTATAAGTACCTCGCCATGCGTCGCGGTATTTTGTTGTTTTTCTAATTCTCGAACGGTTGGACTCCTCATCTTCTCTTTCACAATGGCAACCTCCATGGGATCGTCATCCACGGCCTCCCCGGTAAGAACTCTAAATCTCCTCGGTTTACCCCTGTATTGTTAATCCATGTTCAGTTCATTCTTGACCTGTTGATTTGCACAGGGAATGGTAGCCGTGGAAGACACTGCCAAAGTGAAGGCTGACCTGAGGGCCCTCCAGGAGGAGCACAAGCTCCTTACAGACAAGCACACTCAGCTACGGCTTGACCTTGACGATCTCTTCCAGCGCATTAAGCGCATGAAGACGGATGGTGACAATGCTAGGGCGAGGACGAGGCGTCTTCGCGAGGAGAAGAAAGCCGCGGATATGACCATCGCTGGCTGCGGTTTGACTATGAAGGATACCATAGCGAAGCTGACGGAGGTCGCAGGCCTTCTTGACGCGGTAGTAGTTGATCCTAGGGACAACTTGTCGCTAGAGGAGTCCTGCGTCCTGGCTGCAAGTCTAACTGACTCTATTCTACATGCAGCCAGGGCTAAGACCACCCCTTGACCTAGCATTTTGGGTTTTATTTTTTATGTAAGTGATAAAACAACAATGAATGAACAATTTCTTTTTATGTCAATTTTCCAATTTTCCGGCTATCTTCCCTCTTTCTTTAACATTCTGCAGCTTTCAACCACGGTCTGTTTGATGTTAAATTGTGTACCTTTTCATAACTCTGACGGTATTTTGTTGTTTTTACCGATAGAAAAAGGGCACACAAATCTCAAGCACTTAATCAAAAAAATTTTCTGGGGAAAATTGGGCTCACGGGATTTTTTTGTTTATACCGATAGAAAAGGGCACCTTTTCATTACTCTCACGGTATTTTGTTGTTTTTACCGATAGAAAAATGGCACCCAATCTCAAGCACTTTAAAAAAATTTTCTATGGAAAATTGGTCTCACGGGATTTTATTGTTTATACCGATAGAAAAATGCAATCACTAATTCGAATATTTTTCCGGGAAATTTACTTTTTCTATCGGTATTATTTTGTTGTTTCGATAGAAAATTACATAAGTCTATCGGTATCATTTTGTTATACCGATAGAAAAGTTCCTCCGCTACTTTATTTCTCGTACACGGCCCTTTAGTTTCCCTCCACTCGAACAGTTCCACCTTAGAGCACTGCGTCTCTTTGAGAGCGAAGAAAACCCCAACCTCCGCCGTGAGCACTCACTTCCTCTCTCCCACACGACGATCGCCGGCTGGACACTGGTTCGTCACTGCCACCGGTTCTTATTTTCGTCCTTCGCCCGCCGCTGCTGCGTTCTACACCGCCTCTGCATCACCAGAACTGATCGCCGCCGTAAATACCCTAATTCGTCGTTCTATTTCCAGCATCTTCTTTATTTGATCCTAGTGTTTTGCACGTACTAATTCTTGGAGTTTTGCAATTACACTAGGGTTCCCTATTGTGTTGGCTTATATACATTCCGCAGGCAATGTTGATTTTAATTAGGGTTTACATAATATGTTCCAGTGCTGTAATGAACCTGTTTTGAGATTTTAACTTCTCTATACTGCTGTATGTGTGATCAATTGTATCCAACTGCCATGTAATGCAGATTATATGTTGGAGGTGTTCTTACACATATTCTATCGGCAGCTCATGTGTTTACCGATAGAAAATTTTCTGCACAAGTAGTAAAACTTAATTTGGATCTGGAAGGACATGAGCCATGCAATGTACTAGTTTGGTTGGGAATTTTTACTCACTTCGTATGAATATATGGCAATGTGGATGGGTCTTCGATGTATATGTTTCAAATGCCTATATACATGACTTTTCCCAACCTAATAGCTGTGAAGTCCTGATGACTCACATACAGGCTAGGCTAAAGATTATGCACAGTAGCACTTAGATGCTTGTGTGCATATTTACGTGTGAAATAATAATGCTGGCCCATGAATATTAATTAGTGTAGCAAATCATCGAGAATGTTATGTGATGACAGTGAATGGTGGCTTGTCAACAAAATTCCATATGTAGAGAACATTGTTATGTTCTATCGGTATCTCACGTGTTTGCCAATAGAAAAATTGTCTTGTGTGGAGGTAATTGTTATGGTCTATCGGCAGCTCATGTGTTTACCGATAGAAAATATTTCTGAAGAGTTCAGTAAGTAATTTATGCATGTCTTTCTTTTTGTATTATTTTCCCTTTTGCCGCCCTAGTTAGTCTCCAGTCCTGGGCTGAGTTATGGAAGTCCAAGGCGAATTAATTGCCATATATATGGTTTGTTGAAGGTTTTGTAGGGCAAGACATGTCGTCGTCTTCATCGGATGGTACTAGTGGTTCGACTAGGGCCAACCCCATCGTAACTACTGAAGATGGGGCTGTTACATCCCAGCGCAAGAGGGTGGGGCGAGGCGCGACGACGTTGGGGCGTTTGGCCAAACGCACTGATCTTTCTTGTGAGTTCAACCAATTTGGGAGGCCGATTGGAAAGAATGCTGGGAGGTACGCAGCCTACGTTGGGCTGTTGGCGAAAGAAAGGGTGAAGATCACCGTCCAGAGCTGGAAGGACGTGACGGCGGACGAGAGGGATAGGTTGTGGGCGGAAGTGAAGGTTAAATGAACTGAAATCGCTGAACTCTTTCGTAATCACGTTCTCTTGGCTTATACTAAAGTTTAACTAACTCGTGATTAATTGTATGCATTTTTCGGAAACAGGCTAAGTGGAACATCCCCGACGATACACCTAGGACTGCCTGCTTGAAGGACATGAACGGAACATGGAAAACCTTTAAGAGCTGGCTCGTCAGTAACTTCCTAGCTGCGGGGAAATCTCCTTGCGAGAAGTACCCCTTCATATCGGAGGAGGTATGGGAGGAATTCACCAAGCAGAAGGGGACTGAGGAGTTCAAGGCCCTTAGCGAGAAGAATAGGGCGATCCAGAAGAGGAACGACCACCCGCATCGGCTCGGATCCCGGGGCTATGCGGGGAAGGAGGAACAGTGGAAGAAGGAAGACGAACAAAATCCTGTCATGGACACCCCTGAGTTGCCGCTCTCCGAGATCAGGGATGAGAGGTGCAAGCGATGGTGGAGGGGGAGGGGGTCCGTGTCGTCCACGGGGTCTGTGCAGTTCGCAACCCCTGGGGACGCCGATGTTGTGAGGCGAATGGTAAGTTGGCTAACCTCGTAAACTGTGTGCGCACAAGTGTATATAAGGCAATTTGTCTCACAAGGTACCTTCAAATGTAACAGATCTCTTTTGAGAAGGACGCAGCGGAGGGATTGTTTACCCCGCAGAGGGAGAACGACATCCTCACCCGAGCTCTAGGAAATAAGGAGCATCCCGGGCGGACACGGGCCGTGGGAGCCATTGTGTCGTGGAAGGCCGGTTTCGTAGATCCGGCTCCACCGAGGAAGAAGGCCCGCACCTGGAAGGAAAAGGAAGCTGACCTCTCCGATAAGATACGGGCTGAGGTACGGGAGGAGATACGGGCGGAGATGCGGGCTGAGATACGGGCTGAGGTACAGTCTGAGGTGCAGACCGAGGTCGCACAAATGAGGGAAGAGTTTGCACGGTTGAGAGAAACATTGCTGGCCAAGAGTTTAGATGCGGATCCCCAGGACGACGGTACCCCGCGGGGTCGGATAAGCAGTTGCGCTTCGAAGGTACTCGCGGATCCAGTGGATCTACTTGAGGTACTACAAGCCTTCATCTGTGCACTTAAGTTGATGCCACTCCCATTCTGTTAGAGTTGTTTCGCTAACCTATTTTAATTGTTACAAATTTGCAGGGGCCGGAGGGCTGCATCCTACAGAATCACGTAGGCGCCGGGCAGGAAGTGGTTGGACACGGCTTCGTATATCCGTCTGGGCCGGATGTCCGGGTCCACTGTGTACCTCTGCGGTTGGGTTTCGCAAAGGTACAGGTGGACATGGCCATGCCGGGCTACAACGATTCTCCGTTGCCAGTCCCAACAGAGGAACTGCAGACACTTGCCGAGGCAGTGGGCTCCTACGTACAGTGGCCCAAGAAGTGTCTTGTAATACAACCGGTAAATCCTACACATTTTAGATTACATCCTACTCAGTACACTCAACTTGCATAATCTAACATACGTGCTCATTAATTGAAGTGGCCTGCCGCGGGGCTACCAGGGGACTGCGCCCCCAGCTCAGGGCATGAGGGCCGATCTCGTGCGAACCTGGACACATCAAAGACGGCCTCGACCCCACCCAGCGCATCCACGCCTCCACCTCAGAAGAAAGCCGCCATCACCTCGCCCTTGCCTTCGAAGGTACGCGCTCAGTCCCCGGCAAAAGGCAAGGGCGGCAAAGGCAAGGGCAAAGGGCGACAGGGACTGCCGCGGACGTTCACGAACACGCTCCCACTCCTGTCGGAGGCATCTTTGCGGAAATTGGATCGATCAACCAGAGACCTCCACGACTGGTACCTACATCGAGCTCGGCGCAGCCTGAACTTCTTAGTTCCCTACAGGCCTGGGCAGTTCCACCGTGAGCCCGGGACTATATCCGTGGCACACGAGGATCTGTTCGACCTCTACAACTGGCGGGAGCTCGATATGTCCATCATACGGACTGGAGTCCTGTGAGTTTGCTGATGCTATGTATTGCTGTTTTCTAACTCTGTTTGCTAACTCTGCATTAATGTTGCAGTTCATTTGAATACTGAGTAACTTTCTGTGAAATTAATAT
This sequence comes from Pharus latifolius, assembly GCA_019359835.1. NCBI lineage: Eukaryota > Viridiplantae > Streptophyta > Magnoliopsida > Poales > Poaceae > Pharus > Pharus latifolius. The sequence continues at coordinate 18,037,747 of CM033325.1, read as the reverse complement.
TAATCTCGTCCTTCGCATGCAGGTGCATGTACAGGCTAGCATCGGAGGCTGCGTGTGACAAGGTGGGTTTCCTCGACCCAGAGAAAATAAGCCTCACGATGCTAGAGCAGGACGCCGCGCACGCTGAGCAGTACATATCCAGCGCGCTGATGGCGCAGCAGGACAGGGACTTCATTCTGGTGCCGTACCACCAAAGGTTAGTGCATTTCGTACTAATTTAACTCAATCTTGTATGTTACACCTGAGATGTACTTTGAGCTAGCGGTCCTCTTTTACGTACAATGCAGGGGCCACTGGATCCTCATCGTGATCTGTCCGCCGAGGAACGAGGTGTACTACCTCGATTCGATGCGTGACAGATTATCGATGGAATATGTGCTCAAGGGGAATATGGGGGCGTAAGTAACTTATATATTTGATTTAAATTTTGACCTCACTAGCTAATGATAATACATTAACCGGCAATACTAACTGAAATGCAGGGCTTTTGATAAATATGTGTCCGCTGGAGGGAGGCATGCCGCACCGCAGGGCTCCCTACTAGCTTGGAAAGAATATGAGGTACTCACGAGACTTTTTGTTTATGCTTAATTAGTTTATGGAAACAATATATAGCTAACATGTATTCGCATATGCAATTATCTCAGTGCCATCAGCAGCCGCAATCGTGGGAATGCGGGTTTTATGTGCTGCGCTACATGTACGACCTAGTGCAGACAAACTTTTCCCGATTCCCCCAGGTAAGCATCGATAGCTAACTCAAATTTCAAAAATGGGTGTCACGTTCTAAATTAGGATCGAAGTTAGTTACTCAGTATGCACACATGCTTGCAGATCGCCATGTCGAAAGACCAATATGAAAATGCAAAGATTATATATCTTCGACAAATCTGGGCACAATATGTCATGGAGGAAGTAGCACCCAACCATCCAGCATGACAATTTTCTCCTTTTGGTGTACTCTGCATAGACTGTTCATATACATGTGAATAAATATATATATGTGAATAAATGTCCACATTGGATTGCAATCTGTATTTGTCCATACATATGTGAATAAATGTGAATAACTGCCTAATGTGTGAATTTGTTCTGTGAATTTACCTTGCATCTGTACTGTATTGTGTATCCAATCTATACTGTATTGCATCTGTACTGTATATGTGAATGTACTGTATTGTGATGCAAATAAAGTACTGTATATGTGATTGCTCTATCGGTAAATTCATCAACAACCGAGAGACTACTGTCCTTTTTTCTATCGGTACAATCAAAATTAACCGTTAGAAGAGTTTGACCTTTCCTGCCGGTGAACTCATACATATCCGATAGAGTACTAAGCTTTTTTCTGTCGGTAATCTTGTAGTTAACCGTTAGAATAGTGGTACTTTTCAATCGCTATTGACGAGTTTTCTATCGGTAAACTTGTAATATGCCGATAGAATAGTGTGAGTTTTCCTGTCGGTAAACTTATAATTAGCCGTTAGAATAGTGGTACTTTTCAATCCGCTAGCGACGAGTTTTCTATCGGTATACTCCTAATATGCCGATAGAGTACTAAGCTTTTTTCTGTCGGTAATCTTGTAGTTAACCGTTAGAATAGTGGTACTTTTCAATCCGCTAGCGACGAGTTTTCTATCGGTACACTCCTAATATGCCGATAGAGTAATAAGCTTTTTTCTGTCGGTAATCTTGTAGTTAACCGTTAGAATAGTGGTACTTTTCGAACTGCTGGACGTAAGAATACGACGGGTTTTCTATCGGTAGATTCATAATATGCCGATAGAATAGTGAACTTCTTCTGTCGGTTATTTACCGATAGAAAATGTCCAGTCTTGTTCTATCGTGTCTATCTCTATCGGTACAAAAACCGATAGTAGAAGGGTTTTTTTTACCGATAGAAGACTGCATTTCTGTACTAGTGAGAGGAATCTTAAGTAATACATAATCGAGCTCCCATATTTCCTCAATAACACCGTAATATGAGTCGAGTGCCCTTACTGCCCTGGCATCCTCCGAAATAGCAAGTAGTGTCACTCCACTACATTGCATAGTACTCTTCTCGTCCTGAGTTCTTGTGTAAAATGAATAGCCGTTGATTTCATACCCCTGCCAAGTCCCTACAGTAAATCTAGGCCCTCTGGCCAACCATGTAACATCTTCATCTACATCGCCCTCAGAAGCTTGCAGGACTCTATTTTCGATCCACCCAGCAAACTTCCTATTATGTTCTCTGGTGACCCAAATCTCTGGCTTCGAGGGATTCTGTTTTCGTAACATTTCCTTGTGCTCGTGTATGTATGGCTCCACCCCCGTCATGTGCTGTAAGACCCAAAAATGGGCTTTTGCATACAGATCACTAGAGGGGACGACTGCTTTAAATCCAATCGTTCCAATGCCCTGAAGCCTGCCCTCATGCCGGGACGTAGGAACGCCAATTGGGTCAACCCCGACCATATAGTTGGTGCAAAATTCGATCACCTCCTCAGCGGCATAACCTTCAATGATACTGCCCTCAGGCTGATGTCGATTCCTTACATATCCCTTCAAGATACCCATAAATCTCTCAAATGGATACATGTAGCGCAGGAACACGGGTCCACAAAACTTAATTTCTCTGACAAGGTGAACAATTAGATGGACCATAACATCAAAAAAGGATGGAGGGAAATACATCTCCAGTTGACAAAGAGTGGTAGTCACATCGCGTTGCAAATCGTCCAGTCCATCCATATCAATTACCTGCAAGGACACAGTTGCAGCAAATATTCAGATCCAAAAAATCTGACAAGTTCCACGAATGGAGCTAATTAACTTGCTAGGAGTACACGCTTACGTACCTTGCCAGATATTGTGTTGAAGAAATAACATAGCTTTGTAATTGTCTCTCTGACTTTGACTGGGAGAATGCCTCTGATAGCAATGGGAAGCATTTGTGACATCAGTACATGACAATCATGGGACTTCATACCAACCAGTTTCAAGTCTTTCATGGACACAAGTTTTTTCAAGTTCGCAGAATACCCGCATGGAACTTTGACACCATGTAGGCACTGACAGAGTTCTGTTTTTTCTCTTTTTGACAAAGTATAGCAGGCCGAGGGGAGGTATGTCTGCTTTCCCTTCTCCAACGGTGCAAGCTCCGTCCTTATGCCCATGTCGAGCATGTCACGGCGAACGTTGATGCCATCTTTCGTCTTTCCTGGAATGTTCAACAACAAACCAATCAAACTGTCACAAACATTTTTCTCTACGTGCATGACATCAATGCAATGTCGAACTTGTAAGTGCTCCCAATATGGCAGATCCCAAAGAATCGATCTCTTCTTCCTAACATTTTTTCCTGGAGGTTTAGAACATTTACCGAACTCAACTTTGATGTCCTTCACGCGCAAGTAAAGCTCCTTACCAGTCACAAACACTGGGGCTGATCCTTTCTCAGGCTTCCCATTGAATGACTTCCTCTTCTTATGGTAGGCGTGATGCATCGGAAGGAATCTGCGGTGACCCATGTACACTGTTTTTCTGCAGTTCGATAACCACATGCTTTCAGTTTCATCCAGGCAAATAGGACAAGCCTTGCCTCCTTTCGTACTATACCCCGACAAATTTCCATAGGCCGGAAAATAATTTATGGTGCAAAATATCATGGCCCGCAACATGAAATTCTCTCTCTTATGTGCATCCCACACCCGCACCCCTTCGCTCCACAATTTATGTAAGTCCTCGACTAACGGTGATAGAAACACGTCAATATCATTCCCGGGTTGTCTGGGTCCTGAAATTAGTAACGACATCATGATGTACTTGCGCTTCATACATAACCAAGGAGGAAGATTGTAGATGCATAAAAGAACCGGCCAAGTGCTATGTCGACTGCTCATATTTCCGTGTGGATTCATACCATCCGTACTCAGTCCAAACCTTATATTCCTCACTTCGTTGCCAAACTCACCGAATGTTCTGTTAATGTTTCTCCATTGAATGGAATCAGCTGGATGTCTTAGTTTTCCGTCTTGTTTCCGACCTTCAACATGCCAACGCAAGTACTTCGCATCTTTCGGATTTGCAAACAGCCGTTTCAATCTGGGAATCACAGGCAAATACCACACAGTTTTGGCCGGAGGCCCTTTCTTTACCTCATCACATCCATTGTGATAAATTTGTCCCCATGCTTATACCGCGATGCACCGCATCTTGGACAAACATGCAAATCCTCGTACTCGTTACTGTACAGAACACAATCATTTGGGCATGCATGTATTCTATCGATTTCCATTCCCAATGGACACAATAGTTTTTTGGCCTGGTAAACCGATCTTGGCAACTCATTTCCCTCTGGAAGCATGTCCGCTAACAGATCCAATAGCGCCGTGAAACTCTTATCGCTCCAACCGTTGCTTGCCTTCAAGTTATATAATATCAACACAGAAGACAACTTTGTAAATGTTTCACATCCGGGGAACAAAGGCTTCTCAGAATCAACAATTAATTTCTCAAATTTAGCTAAATCGTTTTCGCTATAGTCTTCTTCTACATCACTTAACATTTCATCTAAATTGTCGTCATCTACATGGACTTCCGAATGAACATTACCAATGTTCTGATCATGATCATCATTACTGCAATCCACTTCCGGGTGCTGCTGAGTGGTAGCGGTGCTCGTTTCCTCAAGATCTTCACCATGCCATATCCAACGGGTATAGCGTGCGTTAAAACCACGACGAATCAAATGACTCCTAATCTGATCAGAGTTGCCGAACCTTTTTAAGTTCATACAATCTATACAAGGACAATGCATATCTTTCTCTCCCTTCTTCGCCTTTTCTTGCTCAGCAAATTTAATAAACCCATTCACACCCTCCAAATACTCAACAGTAGTACGTTTTATTCCATACATCCAATATTCTCGGTCCATCTACAATTATTTCACAAAATTGACAAATTCAAATAAATAATTAATGACTCAGGCATGCATATATGCATGAAACATAATTAGCTAGGCCATATGTGTGTACATGAGCTGCTTAATTACATTAAATGGATTTGTATAAATGAAACCCTAATTAACTTGATGCATGCATTAATTGGAAGAGCCAGCTAGCTAGCTGCTTAAATTCAGCAAGCTATAGCTAGCTAGCCAACCTAGCCTTCTAGCTAGTTTGGAGATACATGTATCTAGTTTACTGAATTGCAAGTAGAGAGAGAGAGGGAGAGTGCATGTGAAAGAGTGATCGAGAGAGAGAGAGAGAGGTGATGAGAAGATGACAATACCGAGGGGGATGGAAATATGATCAACCTCTCAGCTAGCTTCTCCAGATCACTCTAGCTTGGAGTCGTGCGCGGCTGAAATGATTCCAACATGTAGAGCGCAGAGCAGGGGTCGACCTAATTAAGTTGTCCAATTTTACTATCGGTTCAACAACACAAACCGATAGTAAAATAAGGTCCCCACTGTCATATAACCATTAGTGTATATGAAGTCATTTTACTATCGGTTTGTTTTATATAACCGATAGTACTATTTAATATATTGTATCGGTTAGTACAGTAATAACCGATAGTAAAAAGTCAGTAATTTCACTATCAGTTACGCGAGAAAAACCGATAGTACTATGTAATATATTATATCGGTTGGTACAGTACGAACCGATAGTATAAAGTGAGTAATTTTACTATCAGTTAAAAATGGAAAACCGATAGTACTGTTTTAATATATTATATCGGTTGGTACAGTAATAACCGATAGTATAAAGTGCGCAATTTTACTATCAGTTAAAAGTGGAAAACCGATAGTACTGTTTTAATATATTATATCGGTTGGTACAGTAATAACCGATAGTATAAAGTGCGCAATTTTACTATCAGTTAAAAATGGAAAACCGATAGTACTGTTTTAATATATTATATCGGTTGGTACAGTAATAACCGATAGTATAAAGTGCGTAATTTTACTATCAGTTAAAAGTGGAAAACCGATAGTACTATTTAATATATTATATCAGTTTGTACAGTAATGACCGATAGTAAAAAGTATTTGCATTTCACTAACGTTGAACTAGTGTGTAACCGATTGTAAATTGCCACTTTTTCGCCGCTGTCGTCCTATTCGATCGGATTTTTTCCATATTGCTTATAACCGTTAGAAAATATGGGTTAGTGGAATGCACTTCTGTAGTAGTGAAGGTCTTTTAGTTCTACACAAATGCACCGATATTACCGATAGTTTTAAAGTGAAAACCGTCAGTGATAGTTTGTTATTACATACGGTATGATGCTAGAACCGTCTGTATTAAACCTGGTATAAAAGGTCTTTCAACAGATGCTTTGAGCTAGTCATACACTCTTGCTCGACATACTGTCCAGTTGGAACTGGGCCAAGGAAGAGCAATATCTCAAAAGGGGAGCATTAGGGGACAACAATTTGAAGATCCAAGGTTGGTACTTGCTCCTAAGGCATACACATTACTTAATTTCATCATCAATATCGATCTCCATTGATTGATCAAATTAGAGGGAGAGGGAGGGGAAGCTAGAGTAGAAAATCCTAGTTGTAACTCTCATTTTTCGACCTGTAGCTATTTAATTGCTTTATGATGTGTGTTATCTACGCCCCCAATTAGTTACTAACTAATTGCTTGCAGTTCAAGAAGTAGTTAACTAGTTATACCGCAAACTCCACAAACACTAGCTATCTAGATTTATAATTTATTGCGTGTCGACCGTACGTAGAGTATTACTTAGATTTACAAATGCTTCCTGTTGCCATCTGGAGTATTATGCCACATAAGGTTAGAGAGATGATCACGAGGCAAGGTCATTGATCCCGAGAGACTAGATTCTCTGTAGAGCAAGAAGGTTCGAACTCTCTATCAGCTTGAGATGTATTTTCCTCCATCATTTTTTGATATCATAGTCCATCTCACTGTCCACCTTGTCAGAGAAATCAAGATATGTGGACCCGTGTTCCTACATTATATGTATCCATTCGAGAGGTACATGGGTGTACTTAAGGCATACGTGAGGAATCGCTCTCGGCCCGAGGGTAGCATTGTCGAAGGTTATGCAGCGGAAGAGGTTGTTGAGTTCTACGTCGATTACATGGCCGAGGAAGAAGCAATAGGAGTTCCTGTGCCTCATCACAAGGGGAGGCTTGATGGCGTTGGAACTATTGGACGGAAAGCAATCACTCCTGATTTTGATATATACTCAAAAGCACATTTTTTGGTCTTGCAACACATGACGGAGGTGTCTCCATACATCGACGAGCACAAGGAGATGCTACGACAAGATAATCCTCGCCGATCCGAGGTTTGGATCACGAGAGAACATAGCAGTCGATTCAACGCGTGGATGAAAGTGCGAATCACCGGGGAGTCCGCAAGTGAGAATCTTAAATGGTTGGTAAAAGGGCCAACATTTACCGTACAGACATGGCAGGGATACGACATCAATGGATACACATTTTACATGAAAACTCAAGATCAAAAGAGCACTGTGTAAAATAGTGGAGTGAGCATAGAAGCTTTTCATGAGGAGTTCAGCGAGACAGGACCAACAAGGGTAGTACGTGGATTGAACTCGTACTACGGGTTCATAGAAGAAATTTGGGAGCTCGATTATGTACTATTCAAGATTCCCTGTTTCGATGCCGATGGGTCCAAATCCCATAGGGTGTGAAGATTGACAGTTACGGTTTCACTTCTATGGATCTCGATCGAGTTGCTTATAAATATGAGCCATTCATACTTGCAAAGCAAGCCATTCATACTTGCAAAGCAAGCCATTCAGGTCATTTATGTCACTGACCCGGCCAATAAGAAGTGGCACGTCGTCCTTCATGGCAAGAGAAGGATTGTTGGTGTTGAAAATATCGTAGACGAGGAAGAATACAATCAATTTGATGAGATGCCTTCATTTGGAGATGGCGTACAGGTCGATACTGAAGATACAGATGAAACTAGTTCCGTGCGTATGGATCACCAGGAAGGGTTATACTTTAAAGGTAATCAACCATCCTTATCTCTCTATTTCCATCCGTATAGCTTATCCTCTAATTCTCGCCTTTGCAGGGCTGCGGCAAGTGGAAAGTTGAGGATAACATGGGTGTGTACGTCCTTATGTGCAAATTGTCGGTCAAAGTCCCCATTTATATGTAAAATTTATTTGAGCATGCTCCACATTGTAACCTATTTTTGGAGCATTTGGATTCCATTTGCAATATCTGAGTGTCACTTGAAGTTTCATTTAAAACAAGTTTTCGAGCATTTGGACATCATTTGCATAGATTTGAGGCTTTTTGGATATTGAAATTTCAGTATTCAGAGTTACAGAGTTTCTGATTGTAAAGCACTACATCATTGCATAGAAGAGGGTAACTATCACAGACGATTCTGAGTTCACAACTGATGAGGAACGGGGTCCCGATCTTCCGATAGGTAGGGGATAGTTCGATTGGTGGAGACTCGACGTTGACGATCCGACTTTCGACCAGAACCGATCTAGGCCTGTAATCGCTACACCACTGCTCTGTTCGTTATCAACCGTACCGAGGCGCGGTTGACCTAGCCACGAAGGCCTGTTCCTGCAAGCGAATCGAAGAACACGTGCAAGAACACAGAAGAAGCAATCTCGAATTGCAAGTATGTATTAAGATCACGAAGTGTTGGGGTTCCACAAACCGAAAGACGGCGAACTGCGACAGCAGAAAATTCTAAGCAAAACCCAAGTCTAACAATGACCGCTACGAGGTTTTAATATGCGAGAGGGGTGGCGTCTAGGGTTTGGGGCGCACCCCCCACGCGGGATACACGGGCCGAGGCCCAATAGACAGGTGACGCAGCACCGCACGGCCCAACAGAATCTGGTCTCCACTTGTTTCGATGATTGTGATTGACTCAGAAAAATTTTAGATGTGGGACCAGATCCGTTGGAAAGGTCTCGTCGAGCGCTTCTCCGTAATGTACTTGAACGTCCCAAACGGAGTTCGTATGCATCTGCTACGCCCATTTGAAGACAGGCTGCTCCGCCGTGGCCGACCCGGACTCCTGCTCGCGGTAGACTTGATTCCCGACCCGTCTTGGCGCAAAGTGACACCCTCGCTGATCAACACCATGATTCCTGAGCACAAGCACAATATTATTAGGTAGTAACTCGCTCTTGTCAATATTCTCTCGTGTACTAAGAAACGAGCTCACCTAGTGATTTAGTTGACGTGCACGTGTCCTTGTTATTGGTCCTTGCACAACGGGTGTTGGAAGAATGGACGCATCGTTAGGAGTGATGTCCTCATCAACAACCGTTTGTGATATATAACTATCACAGACGGTTGTGAACTCAGAATCATCTGTGATAGACTCTCAGACGGTTCTGATAATCTCTCTACATATTTTAACACCTTAGACTATGTAGAGAGATTATCACAGACGTATCATAGACGGTTGTGAACTCAGAACCATCTGTGATAGACTATCAGACGGTTCTGAAATCAAAACCATTTGTGATAATCTCTCTACATAGTTTAAGGCGGGCTTTGTCCCGCTCATTTCCACACTTCACGACTCTTCACGTCACTTGCCCTAGCTCTCTCCGCCCTCCCACCGTCCGGCGCGATCACCACCATCACCTCCCCACCGTCCGTCGCAATCACCTCCATCACCTCCCCTCCTTTCAGCGCAATCGCCTCCGTCGCCTCCCCACCGTTTCTGCCATTCTTGGTCAATTTTAAGTTTCAGATTTACTTACACTATTCTCTCTTTCACTTATGTTAGGAACTAATATGTGCAGTGATGAAATGAACCGGTCGCGGAGTCTGAGTGACCTCTCTGGCGATGAGACACCTGGGCCGGAGGTCGCCCCGTCCACCGTGACCCAGTCGAAGAAGAGAAAGGGGTGAGGCCGGACGACATGAGCGCGTCTTGACAAGCGGGAAAAGCAGCACGTACAGTTCGACGACAACGGTGCGCTGAAAGCTCTGGAGAAACTAGTCGGTCAGTACCGCTCACTATGCGGCAAAGTGGCAAGGGTGCGGGTGCCCATCACCACCTCCAAGTGGGGTCAAGTGCCCCGAGAGTGCAAGGATGCGCTGTGGGAAGAAGTGCAGGAAGCGTTTCACATTCCTGAGAATCACCAGTTTACCATCCGCCGAATGACACTGATGTCAATAAACAAGGCATGGAAAACTTCAAGAGCCATCTTGTCAAGCACTATGTGAAGGAGTCGAAGATCCCCTTCAATGAATACCCTTTCATGACTCCCGAGGCATGACAGCAGTTCGTGGAGATGAAGGGCACGCCTAAGTTCCAGGCACTTAGTGAGAAGGGCAAGGCTAACCAGGCCAAGAATACCCACCCACACAGACTAGGCACCAGTGGGTATGTGGGGAAGAAGGCGTTGTAGAGGAAGCAGGACGAGGAGGCATCCCAGTCTTCGGCCGCCGCTCCTTATGCGAGCATAACGAACGTGCGCCCCGCAATTGGTACCGAGCAAGATCGAAGATGACCTCCTCCGGAAGCGTCTTTGTGGATAACCCTGTGGACAGGGAAGTGATTGATCGGCTGGTTAGATCTCTAACTTTGTAGGATCACTTACTATCCTCATAACACACATGCAATGGGTTGTATTTCTAAGTTCTCCTATTGTAGGCGACCCTGAGTGCGCAGGCAGCATCCGGAGAATTCAACCGTAGCAGGGACAGGGATATCCTGATGACAGCACTGGGAAATAAGGAGCATCCAGGCCTCATGCGCAGCCTCGGTGCCACTGTGCCTTGGAGGGATGGTTTCCCTGATGATGACGAGGCGGCTAAGAGGAGAAAGAGAACCCAGAAAGCCCGCGATGAACGGCTCAAGAAGGAGATGCGATTGGAGTTTTTGCATCGGGACACAGCACTCAGGCAGGAGTTGGCGGAGATGCGAGCAATGTATCAAGAGCTAAGACAGGCGACCCAGGGAACCCCCTTGCAACAGCGGAGTTACCGAGCCCCATTCTTGGCCGCCGTAGCAACTACGTGTCCTCGTCAGGGTCTTCGCAACCGGAGTCCTCTCGACCGGAGCCCTCTCGACAGTATCTGATGGACTTTCTACAAGTAATGACCGTTTTTCTTTTTAAATTCATTCGAAAGTGAAATTCAATATGTACCCTGATGTCATCTTAATGCGCACTGTTTGTAGGAACCCGCCTCCTGCAAGCTTATGGTGTTGGCTGGTCTCTTCCTGATCGAGGCTGCTCGTGGGATGGCGCAACCATGCACGACGAGGGCGACAATCCATGGTGTCTCTCTATCTGAGGGTTTTGCACGGGTTCAGGTGGACAGTGTCTCCGACCATTGCAAGGGATTTCCGTTGGACAAGCCACCGAACGATGAGATTACCACTCTTGGGGATGTGGTGTACACGTTCGTGCAATGGCCCAAGAAGGACATCGTCCTGGATGAGGTAATTCCCCCACCAGTTTCATAATTCGTACTGTAATAATAGCCCTCGGAGTTAGTGACCATTACTATATGTAGGTTCTTACCCCTACAGACACTGACACTTGGCCTACTAGCCAGCCGACCCCTCTGACAAGCCAGCCAATGGGTCCGACGCACATCATGACACGACTAGGAGGCAACAATTCAAGAAGCTGGCTAGTAGGGGAAATGCAAAGAAGAGAATGGTGAAGGAGAGTGAGAAGAGCGCGCCGTCAGCTCCCATGCCGTTCGCTCTGGGGATGCCCATGGCCTCCGATGCCGCAATTTGTAGCATGGGTTTCGCATGCCAGAGCCTGCATGCATAGTACATGTAGAAGACAAACAAAACCAGGACGCAGCGTCCGACGCACATCATGGTCAAGTACACCGTGGCAGAGTTCCATAACGATGTCGGGAACTATCCGGTGACCTTCAAAGACATGCACAATTTACTCAACAAAGACGCACTCGACGTGTAAATCCTACAAACTTGGGTGCTATAAGTATCTACTATCCAACGCCTGTTCGTGCATATACGGATATATGTCATTTATTAATTGGTTAGTTATGTGCAGCTACATGACCGGATATGCCAAAGTTAACTGGGAACCTGTCGGTTTCCTGGACCCCCAGATGGTCGCCCAGGTGATGTTTAGGACCGACGCGGACTTCGTTGTCGACTACATCAAAAGAGGGTTGCTTACTCAGGTCGACAAGGAGTACATACTTGTACCCTACAACCAGAGGTGAGTGCTTTCATCAGTACTTTACCCATAGATTAGTGTCTCCATATGCACACCCTAGACTTAGATTAAATTCTAAATTCTTTACACTAACATGTAGCTACCACCTGGATCCTACTGGTGCTTATTCCGAAATGGAACAAGGTGTTCTACCTTGATTCATTGTAGAGGAAAGGGTACGAGTATTGCGGTGTGAGATGTATTCGAAAGGTAAACATGTTTTATGATATTCATGTGAACCTGTCTTGCATCTCGATTTACTGTCCTCAAATTGTCAATTTTTACTATCTGCAGGGCTTTCACGAACTACTTTGTCGAGGGAGGGCGACAGCACGAGCGGCGAGCCGATAAGTTTCAGTGGTTACAATTTTCGGTACAAATTTTAATTGGCATCTGTTTTACTTTATAACGTGTCCCCAGCTAACTCTTGGTCTGTACATTGGCAGTGCCATCAGCAGCCGGACGACCATACATGTGGGTTCTACGTGATGCACCACATGTACGACCTCGTCACCCTCACCGGCCAAATTTCCCCGAGGTATACAACTGCTGCCCTTTGCATCGATTTGGCAAAATTTACAGCTGTATTGAGCTAATTTTTCTGTACCAACTCTTGCTGCAGAGGGTTGACTTCCCTTTGAAAAGCTTTGACCCTTTGCAGATTGCTTTTGTCCGAGGGATGCTCGCTGAGTTTTTCCTTATGGATGTCACATCAACCAAGGAGAAGTTTAGGGACCCGCTCAGTTCGTATTAGTGCGGCCTTACTAATTGAGACTAGTATAGTAATAAACATCTAACATACTAACTTTAATTGTCGATTACATTTATTTGTTCAATCTCAATTATACATATTTCTAAAATGTTGCATGAAACTTACGATTTGATCGATTTTGAGCTGTATATATGAAATGCATGCTATTGTACATGCTTCTAAGTTCTATGCATGTATGAAATGCTATTGTACAGAGGGCATGGCTAGCATGATTCCTGAGGCTAGCCACAAAAAAAGAAAATTATTTTTAAAGAATTAATATGCACAGATGGTTTTGAGATAAAAACCGTCTGTGATAAATCGATCTATGTATGTATCACAGAGTATTATAGACGGTTATAAGCTCAACACCCTCTGTGATACTCACACTACCACGGACGGTTATAATCCCAAAACCGTCTGTGATAGTATGAGTATCACAGACGGTTCTGATATTATAACCATGTCTGATGAGGACACTATCCCAGATGGTTTTTGACGAGGATTGACACCCGGGTCAATTCAAATAAATGCACTGTTGGTTCAAGGCAGATTCGAGCCAGACACGTGCCTAGCGGTTCGGACTCAAGTCATTCTGAGAAGCATCAGCCCGAGGTCGCAGGCTTTGCGCGATCAGGTCGCAGGCTTTGGGCGATCAGACCACAGACTTCGCGCGATCAGGACTTCGTATGCTATACGCGAACAGAATGTCCGAGATGTTGCGCGGTCAGCCAACATCCCGCGGTCAAAGTGTTCTCGACCAGGGTACTTGGAGTTCATCTGTCCGGCTGTCCCTATAGCGGGAATATTCCAAGCATCCCGAAGATTCCTCCACATTGAAAACCAACCGTCGGGAGGTTAATACGTGCAGTTATCCATGAATAACACGTGTTTAACCTGTGTGGAGGTTAAGAGCAGTTCTCTAAAAACTGCATCCAACCATCCAAAGCAACTGTTTGATGCAATTACGACTTGACACCCTTTTGACAAGTATAAAAGGGTGGCAAGGTACATCAAACAGGGGAGAACCATCCAGACCTCTGATACAAGTGAGATACAACGCATCTCAATCACTCAAACAGCCAAGTCTACGGCCTAGATTAGATAATATTTGCAAGTCTCCTAGGGCTTCTTTTTGTACACTTATATAGGAAAAACCTTCGCCTGTGAAGGTTTCTTCCCGCTAGTTTGTAAACCTTTATCACATATAGTGAAATCCTAACAGGACGTAGGGCTTTTACTCCCACCATCGAGGGCCCGAACCTGTATAAACCTCTCTGTGCTCCTGTTCTCCATTTTTCTACATACCTTCCCGGAGGGTCATCTTGAAAGGTCTCGCTATTACAAATTCTGCATAAGTTCGGCTGAGGACTCCGAGTCCGAATCGTCGACAGCTGGCGCCCACCGTGGGGCCTTTCTCAAGGCGTCCTAATTTTAATCCGGAGGTTCGCTGAAACATGGCTGGAGTGTATGATTCCGAGAACGATTTTGATCTCGAGGATTATGCTCACATTCCAATGCCTTCTCCAAGCGATCCTGTTCCGATGGAGGAGGTTGAAGGCCAGAATCTTCCAGAGGTGGAATCATCTCTCCAGGTCATGTCCATCAACCAGGGGGCTACTAGCGTAAGGTCAGAACCTACAGAGGCTCTTAATACGCTAGAGGATGAATCCGGTCCGCCAAACGACCCCGATAAGGGGAAGGATGACGTCGACCTGGAAATCAGCCCGGGGAGATTCGACCCTGATAACCTTCACCGTCTCTTTGATTTCGAGTCTGACTTGGAACAAACTGAGATGTTTTCCCCATCGGCAACCTCTCTCCCTAGACAGTTTGCTGCTTTGTCGGAGGAAACTCCTGATCAACAAGCTGCTAGGGAAAAACGGGATCGCAAACAAAAGGAGGATGAAGATCTCGAGCAACAAAACAATGAACTACGCAGAACTGCCCTAGAGGCTCTTCAAGATGCGCAGGCTCGTTACGATGTTGCTCCGAGTTCTTCTCGACGGTCACGAGGTCGCAAATGTGACCAGACTCCTTCTTTACCACCGGAGCACTTCCCGGTGGAAGAAGAAACAATAACACCTGGTGCCCCTAGGAGAAGCACTCATGGTCGACTACGATCCATCGCGGAAGTCATGCGTAACTTTCCTCCTACGGTCATGGATGCGCAGAAACCGGCCTTTACTAGGATTTTGGCGGAAAGGCTGGATGAGGTCGCATCTGAGGCGACCCCAACGGCTTCTTCCCACTCGGTAACACGTTCCCACAAACGAGAGTATCCTCACTCTGGTTCTGGCCGGCGAAGTTACCCACCTCCTGTACCGACCCGACAGGACAAGTACCGGCGAACGCAGGATTCTCGTAGTAGGGATAGGGTTCCTATTCACTCTCGTTTGGGACCGCGAGTAACTTCACCGTTGCGTGAGGTCGCCCGTAACCCGGTCGAGAGTCACAGGACAGTCCACGGTCCCTACGTAGGTTGTAAAGCTTTCTCGCCCGGCCTACGTGCGGTCGTTTGGCCCGATAAGTTTCGACCAGGGGCCATTGAGAGGTTTGACGGGACTCAGAACCCATCCGAGTTCCTTCAAATCTATATCACTGCCATCCAAGCGGCGGGAGGCGATGACCGAGTCATGGCCAACTACCTACCCACAATCCTCGAAGGACCGGCTAGAACCTGGCTGTTTAACCAGCCCGAAGGTTCCATCTATAATTGGGAAATGCTGTGCGATGCTATCCTCAGCAATTTCCAAAACTGTTACCAAAAGCCGGGTAAAGAGGACGATCTTCATCGGCTACGACAAACTTCGACCGAGACTCTTCGGCAGTTTGTCAAGAGATTTGTCGGGATGAGGAATACCATCCCGAACATATCTGATGGCTCCGTTATCAGGGCATTTAAACATGCCGTTCGATACCGGAGATTCACCGAAGACTTGCTTATCCACCCTCCTCGATCAGTGGCTGATCTGTTCGACATGGCCGATCGATACTCTAATGCAGCCGAAGCAGTTGAATGGAACCGGATGGTCGACAAGGGTGACCTACCACCTCAACCAGGTTTCAAAGACCCCAGGAAAGAAGATTCAAGTAAGAAGCCGGAATCTTCGTCAGGTGGGAAGTCGAAAAAGTCGAAGAGGAACCGCTCTGGAGAATACCGCGAGGTCGCAGTCGCAGAAAAGCCGCCTTCGACCAAAGGTAACATGCCTTTATTTAAGAATAAAACTGCTCTTGGTGGTCGTAGTACCGACCAACCAGAAAGGTCAACTAACCCGCAGGAAGGCAAGAAATGGTGTCCACTCCACAACTCCGCAGGCCATGACCTCAAGAACTGCAGGAGTTGGTTGAAGCAATTGGATGATTTCTACCAGGGAGTTGGGCCAATGCCAACCTTACCGCCTAAAGAGCAGGCGTTCGGACTCAGAGACGCCGACGGAGACGAGGAAATGTCATACCAGGTACCTCAAAATCACATTAATGTTATTTTCGGGGGTTCTTCTTCTTTCGTTTCCAAAAGGCAGTTTAAAGCCTTTTACCGAGAGGTTAACCAAGCGGAGACATCTCTTGGTGAACCTCAATACCCCCGTTGGTGGGATACACCCTTGACATTCGATCGTTCTAATTGTCCCGCGGGGCTTACTCGACCATTGAGGCTCCCTCTGGTCATTACCCCGATCATCAGTAATGCAAGAGTCGAAAGGGTCCTGATCGATGGAGGGAGTTCCCTTGACATTTTGTTGGTCAAGGCGCTCAACGAGATGCAAATTCCTAGTTCGAAGATCAAGCCCATAATCCATCCTTTTTATGGGATAATCCCAGGCCCCTCCATGATGCCGTTGGGACAAGTGGTCCTCCCGGTCACATTGGGAGAACCGGATAATTTTCAGACAGAATTGGTTACTTTTGACGTAATCGATTGTGATTCAGCTTACAATGCAATCTTTGGCAGGCCAACTCTTGCTAAGTTTATGATGGCAACGCACTATGCTTATCAGTGCGGCAAATTGCCTGGCCCCAAAGGTGTCATCTCGGTCCGAGGCAGTCGCAACGTGGCACTCACGTGCGACCGGCTATCTTTGGAGATGGTCGATCAACTTTCCCTCCGGGACGCCCAGGTCGCCACCGTCGCTACCGACGCGATCAAGGCTGCTCCTCGACCAGATGAAAAACTCAAACTGGTTCCTTTGTACCCAGATGATCCATCCAAGACAATTCGGGTCAGATCAGCTCTGGATGACAAATAGGAACTCGAGCTCATTGCTTTCCTCCGGGCTAATGCAGATGTGTTTGCATGGAAACCGTCCGACATGCCTGGTGTCCCAAGGGAAGTAACCGAGCACAGGTTAGCAATTCGACCTAGACAACGACCAATAAAGCAAAAGCTCAGGCGTTTTGCTGTTGACCGACAGGAAGCCATCCGAGAGGAGTTGGACAAACTCCTACAAGCCGGGTTCATCCGTGAAGTCGATCACCCAGAATGGCTCGCCAATCCGGTCATGGTCTGCAAGTCAAATGGCAAGTGGCGCATGTGCGTCGACTACACTAGCCTCAACGCTGCCTGTCCGAAGGATGACTTTCCCCTTCCCCGCATCGACCAGCTGGTCGACTCAACCGTGGGTTGCGAACTGATGAGCTTCCTGGACGCTTACTCAGGATATCATCAAATTAGCATGGCAGAAGAGGATGAAGAGAAAACTGCTTTCATCACCCCGTTCGGCACCTACTGCTACGTCAGAATGCCGTTCGGTCTCAAGAACGCAGGTTCCACGTACCAGCGCTTGATGCAAAAGACCTTTCTTTCCCAGATAGGGCGTAATCTCGAAGCATATGTAGACGACTTGGTTGTAAAAAGTACCAAGGGATTGTCTCATTTGGACGATCTCGCTGAAACCTTCTGTAATTTGAATCGCTTTGGAATAAAATTAAACCCAGAGAAATGTTCTTTCGGGGTTTCTTCAGGAAAACTTCTTGGTTTCCTTGTGTGTTCCAGAGGCATTGAAGTTAATCCTGAGAAGATCAGAGCCATTGAACAAATGAGATCGCCTTCGACCATGAAGGATGTTCAACGCTTGGTTGGTCGCATGGCGGCCTTAAGTCGTTTCATATCGCGACTAGGTGAAAGGGGATTGCCTTTCTTCAAAGCCTTGCGGAAGCATCACAATTTTACATGGTCGGATGAGGCCGAAAAAGCATTTCAGGAGGTAAAAATATATCTATCCAGTCCGCCAGTATTGGTGTCTCCCGACAAAGGAGAACCATTGCTTCTTTATTTGGCGGCCACACCGCACGCAGCCAGCGCTGTTCTGATCGCGGATAGGGAAGGAATACACAAACCCGTCTACTATGTGAGCGAGGTACTTCACGATCCTAAGGAGCGTTACCCTGAGGTCCAGAAGATACTTTACGTGCTACTGATGGCTTCCCGTAAGCTACGACACTACTTCCAAGCGCACAAGATCACAGTACCCTCCTCCTTTCCTTTGGGGGATATTGTCTGAAACCCAGAGAAATCTGGTTGAATCGCCAAATGGGCGGTCGAACTCGGTGCCTTCGAGATCCATTTCACGCCCCGCACAGGGTTAAGTCTCAGGTTTTGGCCGACTTTGTGGTCGAATGGACCAACCCTGAGCCACCCGTGCAGGTGCCAGAGGAATTGGAGTGCCCCGATTACTGGACAATGTACTTTAACGGCTCCCGTAGTTTTCAACACTCGGGGGCTGGAGTGGTCTTAGTTACGCCCCAGGGCGAACAGCTTAAGTATGTCATCCAACTACACTTTGTCGCGACCAACAACGCGGCAAAGTATGAAGGTCTTATTGCAGGGCTCCGGGCAACAAAATTCCTCGGAGTCCATCGGTTAGTGGTGAGGGGAGACTCACAGCTAGTCGTAAACCAGGTAAACAAGGAGTACAGCACCTCCGATGAGACAATGGCTCATTACCTGGGGGAAGTGAGGAGATTGGAAAAACACTTCAGTCATTTCGAAGTCCAATACATCCCGCGAAAGGACAACATTCTCACAGACCAATTATCCAAAATTGGGTCCTCACGCACATCCGCTCCGGCAGGAGTGTTCGTTGAACACTTGGACCGTCCTTCGATCATGACTTCGGTTGAGGATGATCCAGTAATAGCCTCCGTTACCAACCTCGGTCAGGAATAGGATTGGACTCATCCATTGAGAGTCTATCTTCAACATGGGACCCTACCCGAGGACGAAACCGAAAGCGATCGATTAATTCGAAAAGCGCGTCTGTACAAGCTCATAGATGGGATTCTGTACAGAAAGGGTACTCAAGGAGTATTCATGCGTTGCATATCTCAGGAGGAAGGAAAATCCCTCTTGAAAGAAATACATGACGGTGTATGCGGTGCGCAGGCGTCATATCGGACACTGGTCGGAAAAGCTTTTCGACAAGGATTCTACTGGCCTTCGGCACTCGATGATGCCAAGCACATGGTCAAAACGTGTCCTCAGTGTCAGTTCCACGCAAGACAGGTTCATCAACCTGCCTATGCGTTACAAACCATTCCCCTCGCATGGCCTTTTGCAGTTTGGGGAATGGATATTGTTGGTCCTATGCCACAGGCGGTCAACGGGTACAAGTTTCTGTTCGTAGCCATTGACACGTTCACAAAGTGGATCGAAGCCGAACCAGTACGAAATATTACTGCATCAGCAGCACAAAAGTTCTTTCATAAGAACATTGTTGCTCGATTTGGTGTTCCAAACCGTCTTATCACCGACAATGGTTCTCAGTTCGCTAGTGGTCTCTTCCTAGACTACTGCGATCAGATCGGAACTAAGGTGTGCTTTGCTTCTGTGGCACATCCGCAGAGCAATGGTGCTGTAGAATGGGCCAATGGGCAGGTACTACAAGGCATCAAAAAGCGTGTTTTTGATAGCCTTAAGACTCGCTCGGGGGCTTGGGCAGACGAGCTTTATACCGTTCTATGGGCACTACGAACTACCTCTAGTCGAGCCACCGGTGAGACGCCCTTCCATCTGGCCTATGGGGCCGAGGCTGTACTGCCTATGGAAGTCAGTATTGGGTCTGTTCAGACAGAACGATTCGAACAGGTTGATCAGTCCGAACAGCGGTCACAAGATCTCATCCTCCTAGAAGAGGGGCGTGATCGCGCTTTGATCAAGTCCGCGGCATACTTGCAAGCCTTGCGCAAGTATCACAGTAAAAGGGTGCGACCACGTAGTCTTCACGTGGGCGACCTAGTCTTACGAAAAATCCAAGATCAGTCTAATCGCAACAAATTCTCTCTGAAGTGGGAAGGCCCTTACACTGTTGTCTCGGTGCCGCGACCAGGATCCGCACGGTTAGCCATGGAGGATGGTCGAATTTTGTCCAATACTTGGAACATCAATCAACTTCGCAAGTTCTACGTGTAAGTACTCAACCCCTTTTTTCCTGTTCAATTAGCATTTTTTCATAAAATAAAAAATGTTTTGCTTTCATACGATGAATATTTCCCTTTATACCCATCCGCTGCGAATTCGACTCGAGGGCTGGTCGCCCGCGGTTAGATCATTTTAACATCCTGGTCGGATTCGCTGACCGATCTCATAACCGCTTCCAGACAAGTCACTCCTAAATAAGCCGTTTCTCAACGCACACGGGGCTTTCTGGCAAGTCCTCGGTTATCTGAGTGGCTGTTGGGTTGCAAACAAGGCTAGGTGTTACTCTTATCATAATTGTCGGTTCGATCAAATATCCCTGGTCGTTATATTCACTTCTCTCCTGCGTTTGCAAATACTAAGTTTTCAGTATTTACAATCACAGGCGGGGGCTAGGGGGATATGTTCATAATATGAAGCGACATAAAACAAGAATATATATATTCATTATCAAAAATGAATTTCCACATACATTGCATTGTATACAACTGTTTTTGTACAGGTATAGGGATCATTCGATCCCAAGCTCAGTCAGGAGCTTATCTACAAGGGGACTAATCTCCTCCATGACGGCCTCTAGCTGTTCTTCACTCTCGACTTCAACCGGTCCCACCAATGGATTCAGATCTACATCTGGGCCATGGTGAAGACGAACCCGGCTGAGGATGGCGGAAGCGGCTAACCGAATTCTGGTTCTGATCACCTCTTCTCGTCGTTGTGTATCCTCAGGGAGATACTCGAGAAGTGACTCCTCTTGGGCCATGACTAGCGCATACCAGTCATCTTGGCTGAGATTGTCTCTTGTGGTTTCGACCACACCAGCCTTCAGAAGATGAGCCACTGTCTTCAGTTTTTCGAAAACTGAATGGCTCAGCTTTCCAATCGCCTTTTCGGAGGTTTGGATAGAACCTTGGAGGAGTTTATTGTCCTGGCTGAGTAGCTTTATTTGACCAGCTTGCGCTACAACGAGAGAAAATATTACTCACAGGTTATGAGGACAAGTATTCCTAATCAGGAATCGACTTACCAGCAAGTTGTGACCGCAGTTTGTTGTTTTCGATCTCTTGGTTCCTAGCCACTGAGAGTGAATGAAGCTTGACTGTGGCCACTTCTTTGTCCAACGATGCCACCTTTCTGTAGTAAAATAGAAGGGGTGGTCATAACCAATTGATATTTTTACAAGTTGAGGAGTAATGGTCCTTACCTGCGCAAGCTGTCTCGTTCTCTTTGTATAGCCTCCATGCCTGCCACCGTAGCACGCGATTGGGCCATCATCCAAGATAGTTCCTGCGATGCAAAAAGGGGAGTTAGAGGTGTCCTATGTACAATTCAGGCACCTAGAGAGAGGTTCATCATACCTTCATAAACTCCTGTATTGAGGCATCTCCCGGACTAACAGGAAGACTCATTGAAGGTCCGAGGGTGCCTACAACAGGTACAGATGGTGGGAGTGCCTGCTGGGCACTGCCCCCAGTCGCCATTGGTTGCGACTGGATCCTCGCGCCTGTTTCTCCTCTCATGGCCCGGACGATTTCCTGGACCAAGGGGACGGAGCGCTCCTCACTAGAGGCTCTTGCACCAGCAGCGACTTCAACCCTCCCCGAAGTGGTTGAAGGGCTATATGTTGTTTCTTTTCGCCTGATAAAGGAAAGAAGAATCAAACAATCACAGTTTGTGACCATCATTTAAATATAATCAGGATAAAGGTTCTTACCTTATTTGAAATCCTATTAGCTTTTGAGATTTCAGGGGAGGCTCTCCTCGAGAGAGGGGACAATTGCCGCCCGTCCTGATCTTCCTCTTGGAGAACAAGACATCTCCCCCCTGGGTATGTTCTTCGGTGAGCATCTTTCTAGGAAAGATAAAGAATAACGAGGAGAATCTTTACCTGGGCAATTGGTCCCGTTAGCGGGGCTGCATCCGAGGGCCTGGATGGCTCTTGAGCTTCTGGAGCCGGCACCTCGTTGGTGATCGCAGTAAGATCTGCGACCGCCTCCACTTCTGTCCGCGGGGGTGGAGGAGTTTCCTCCCTGCGACTCACAGGAGTCACGGGGGGAAGCTCTTCTTCCTGTATAAGCATCAATTTATCAAATGCACAGGATGAATTGAAGAAAACGAGACTGTGAGAGAATCTTACCACGGTCATCCCTTCGACCAGGGAAGTGGAGGCAACTGGCCCTGAAGTCTCGGGGGCTTCAGGGGCTGGGGTGTTGTCTGCGGTCACGAGGCTTTCGGTGGCCGCAGGGTCTGCTACAACCGCCTCTGCAGCGGCCGTTGTTTCGGCGGAATGAGTTGGAGCATCACCGGATGGAGAGCCCGCAATCTTCCTCCTCCGGTGAACTAGAGGGACTTCATCGTCTTCCTCCTCCTCGCTCCCCTCTCCCTGTACGACGAAGAAGTAATTCCAGCTTGCACCTGGAAAGATTGGAGGGAAATGATATCTTACCGCAGTTTTTCTGGCGGTAGGAGGAACGCTTCGTGAAGACCCTTCCCTAAGATTTAGCCTTGATTTCTTGGGGGCAGGATTCCTCATCCTAGGTCTCGAGGAGACCTTCTTCACGTATTTTGTCGTTGGCTTCCCCAGGGAACCAACGTTCTCGCCGGGAAACGTCGCCTCAGCAAACCTCCCTAGAAGCTGTTCTCATTCCAATGGAATTAGTGTTGGACATACATGAAACCAACAAAACAGAGGCCAAGTGGGAAATGTACCTTTCGGCGCTCCTGTTTAAGATCGTCACCGGCGTGAATCAAGCTTTGGGGACGAGGTGATCCCCTGGGGCCTTCTACCTCAGCGTTGTGCGCCCGGAGAAGGTAGTTAGTTCGCCTCTCAATCTCGGCAGAGGACAGAACTGTTCCCAGACACGAATCAAATCAATGCATTTCAAAAATGGCAAAAGGATTTCAGTGATAGAAATGAATACCTTCATTATAGTCCAGGGTGCTGTCCGCCATGGATTTGATCTCCCAAGCCGAATGAGCCCTTTCACGCAGAGGGCTCACCCGGTTCTTCACAAATTCTCGGATGACGTCCCGTACTGTCAATCCTTCTCCGACTAAGTGAAGAATCACCTCGGCATGCTTCATGAACTCTGCGTTCATCACCGGGAGAGTGTCCAACTCGCTCGGCTTCTCCGGCCGCGAGTTTTCAAACCACAACCCACTCTCGGTTGGCAGGGTGTAGTAAAACCATTTCTGGTGCCACCCGTGCACCGAGTCTCGCAGTGGTGGGAAGGGATACTCCTTCTTATCCCTTAGCCGGAAGTAAATGCATCCGGCGGCGTTGGCGCTCTTCGACCACGCCGAAAAGTAAAATCGCCGAAAGAGATCCACGCTGGGATACGCTCCGACGAACGCCTCGCACAGGTGTTGAAATACCGCCAATATCAACACTGCATTTGGGTGGAGGTTGATTAGCTCCAACCCGTAGTGCTCGAGGACGTCCTTCAAGAACCGACTCTCAGGGAATCGGAACCCGCAGCGCAAATACTCTTCGAAAACCACCAACTCGCCCTCTCGGACGGTCGGGGTTTCTTGATCCTTCTCTGCGGGCCGCCAGTTTATTAGCAACCGCGGAGGAAGGATCTCTTCCTTCTCCAATGCCAGTAAACTCTCCTCAGAATGGTGGATGGATCGGCTCCAAGACGCCATTTTTTGGTGGAGAGTTGAAGGAAAGATTGGCGAATTTTGGGAAAGATGAAGGCTGAGGAAGAATGAGGGTTTTGTGCGGCGGGAATGTTAAGGGTTTTTGGCTGAGTGGCTTCTCCAGGAAGACACCTGCTCCTTTTATAGACCCGAGGAGACACATTAATGTGAGTAACGTTCCATTCAAACGTTCCACCGAATATTTTATTCGTTCATTTCCCATAATGGATACTGTCTCTAGCGGACCCGATAAAGTGTTCAGGCATCGGATCTAAAACAAAAAGACTTCTTTGTTTTAGAAACTGAAACTGGAAAGAAACTGAAAAGTTTTCAGTGCTTTTCAGAGTACGTTTTGCCTTTATATGCCTTGGACATTTTTACAAAAAAAAAATCCTACGACCCAATTTTTGGACGTATGGATGTATTTTGACAGGATTGTGGTATGATCGAGACCCTGTTTTAAGCTCCGATTCTAATCGAAGTAACGGTCTGATCGAGCCTCAATTCTGGTCGCAGTATGTTTTAATTCTAACCGCGGCTTTAAGTCTGATCGCAGTATCAGATCTGGTCGCGGTACTTTTATAAAAGCATGATTCTGATCGCAGAGACGGAAATTTCCCTGTGTATGAATGGTCGTGAAGGCATTACTCATGGCCATATGTTCACACAGAAGATGTAAAGAATACTCATATAAAAAAGAAAGTCTTATTTTTTGCATTCTTTACATATAAAAGGGATACCGGCGACCAAAATGTCGACCTGATCCGAAAGAAGTTTGCAAAGTTCTCCCAGGGACATATTGTTGTCAGTAGGATCTACGCTGACAAACCCAAGAGAACTAGCAACTAACCTAAGCCTATCTACGTCATCCCTAACAAGAGGTACACTACTGTTCCTAATTAAATCGGAGAGTTCCCGCTGTTGCTGAGCATGGTCCCTCTTTCGACGGAACTGGTGCGCCTCTTCACGGGATCGTTCAAAACATTCTGCCAGGTGTAGAATCGCCGAAGACATTTCTTCGGTCTTCTTCGCCAGGGCATTCTTCTCCTCCAGAAGATTATGTCCAGAAGGAAGCGATGGAGCAGCAGAAGGCTGATCACTGGGGCCTCTAATCTCCTACATTTGCAAAAGTTAATGGTGCTAACTATAACTATCAGCAAAAAGGGAGAAAGATTGTTACCTGTCTCTGCTCATGACACGTTGATGTAGCCATCCTGAGAAGTTGATCATCCCATAAAACTGGATGATCATCAGATGGAGGAAGTACAACCTTCCCACTAGAAGATGGCTCCCCCAACACAAGTTGAGGATTTTCTGATCGAATAGTCACCGCTTGCTGACCAAAAAATCGATCACCCAAACAAAAGCAAGGAGTGCTAGAGAAGAAAGCTGAAGGAAGAAAAGATGACTGCTCATCTTCTACCTTTGCTCTGATGGAAGATCCTTCGTCAACCTTGGGTTTCTTCCTTGAAGGAGATGGATCTTCAGGCATTTGAGGCTCTTGCTTGCAAACTTCCTCTTCATCACTTTCAATCTCGATGATACTGTGATCTGCCATTAGGAGGTGTATGAAGAGAAGAATGAAGGTGACTTCAGAAAAGAACCTAACTGTGAGAAGAAAGTTGTGAGGTTTTGCAAAACAAAAGACCCAGTATTTATAACCATCAAGGTGACGGTTCACATTCTAAATCACCTCGGGTTTTTAAAAGCATTTACAATTTCACCTCGGGTTAAAAAACATTTCGACAGCGCCATCATTGCATGTCACGTAATACCCAGAGCCCGTCTCGGGGAACCAACCGACCCACTTAGTGCGCCACTAGGCAGGGGATTTGAAGAGTCTGGTTAAAAATCCAATGCATGACTTTAAATTCGAAATAAACACGTCCCTTCGTTTTCTTCGAATTTGGGGGCTAGCTGACGAAGATTGACACCCGGGTCAGTTCAAATAAATGCACTGTTGGTTCAAGGCAGATTCGAGCCAGACACGTGCCTAGCGGTTCGGACTCAAGTCATTCTGAGAAGCATCAGCCCGAGGTCGCAGGCTTTGCGCGATCAGGTCGCAGGCTTCGCGCGATCAGACCACAGACTTCGCGCGATCAGGACTTCGTATGCTATATGCGAACAGAATGTCCGAGATGTTGCGTGGTCAGCCAACATCCCGCGGTCAAAGTGTTCTCGACCAGGGTACTTGGAGTTCATCTGTTCGGCTATCCCTATAGCGGGAATATTCCAAGCATCCCGAAGATTCCTCCACGTGGAAAACCAACCGTCGGGAGGTTAATACGTGCAGTTATCCATGAATAACACGTGTTTAACCTGCGTGGAGGTTAAGAGCAGTTCTCTAAAAACTGCATCCAACCATCCAAAGCAACTGTTTGATGCAGTTACGACTTGACACCCTTTCGACAAGTATAAAAGGGTGGCAAGGTACATCAAACAGGGGAGAACCATCCAGACCTCTGATACAAGTGAGATACAACGCATCTCAACCACTCAAACAGCCAAGTCTACGGCCTAGATTAGATAATATTTGCAAGTCTCCTAGGGCTTCTTTTTGTACACTTACATAGGAAAAACCTTCGCCTGTGAAGGTTTCTTCCCGCTAGTTTGTAAACCTTTATCACATATAGTGAAATCCTAACAGGACGTAGGGCTTTTACTCCCACCATCGAGGGCCCGAACCTGTATAAACCTCTCTGTGCTCCTGTTCTCCATTTTTCTACATACCTTCCCAGAGGGTCATCTTGAAAGGTCTCGCTATTACAAATTCTGCATAAGTTCGGCTGAGGACTCCGAGTCCGAATCGTCGACAGTTTTGACCTCAAACCCGTCTGTGATACTCATACTATCACTGACGGTTCTGAGTTTATAACTGTCTCTGATAATGACACTATCACAGACGGTTCAGAGATTATAACCGTCTGTGATAAGGACACTATCACAGACGGCTCGGGTATTATAACCGTCTGTGATAAGGACACTATCCCAGATGCTTTTGACCTCAAAATCGTCTGTGATATTCTACTTATCATAGACAGTTATAAGATCAACACCATCTGGGATAGTATTAGTATCACAGATGATTTTGATCTTATAACAGTCTGTGTTAGTATGAGTATCACAGATAATTTTGAGTTCAAAACCGTCAGTGATAGTAAAAATCATAGACGGTTCAAAATCATCAGTGATAGTACTCAAATACCAGTGACTCGAATATCATTGACGGTTCAGAACCGTCTGTGATGACTGTTTTGACCCGACTATGATAATGTATTATGTAGTAGTGATCTTCTTTCGAATTAGTCATACACAACTGATACAAAACTTTAACAACTTCTATTGGTTCTGTGTAAGCAAACCAATAGAAAATGTTACTATCTTCTATCGGTTCTATGTAAGCAACCGATAGAAAAGTTAATATGTTCTATCGGAACCTACATAGCAACCAAAAGAAAATTGTTATATCTCCTATCAGTTGTTTTTTTGGAACTATTAGAAAAGGTTTATATCTTCAATCTATTTCTTCTTAGCAACCGACATAAAAGTGGTATATCTTCTATCGGTTCTTTTATGAAAACCGATAGAAAAGATACGTATCTTCTATTGACTATGAACCGTTACAAGAGTCATCTATCTTACTATCGTGTCCATTTCTAGCGGTACGATTAATCATTACTGAATTGCATTTTGAACCGATAATAGAGGTCCTTTCTGTAGTAGTGTATCGCCTAGGAAAATGCGTTGTTAGTTTGTAGATACCTTGTACCTCATTGTCACTTGGTTTCCCCTCTTTAGGTTGTGTGCTCTTACCTATGTCGATTACACGCTGAGTTTGGTGATCATCTTGTGAGTCATTAATCGGTGTCATATCCTTAGTTGGTGATCGATCTGGTAGTGTTGTTCTACTTCGTAAAATCACTATATCATTAGTTTCAACAAGACTAGAACAAGCAATTGCATTTATTTGTTTAGAATCACAAGGATTGATAGGTTGAGACGAAAGAAGATTGGAATTTTTCGATGTAGGATTCGCCATTTGTGCTATTTGAGTCTTAAGCATGCGAACGTGTCTAAAGATAGAGTCAATCTTTTGGTTCATAGATGTTTCTTTCTTTTCTTGATTTTCTAAGATTTCCAACATATGCTCCATGTTTAATTGTTTAGCTTGTCGTTAATGTGGTGGTCAGTACGGTTGCTAAGGTTGTTTTTGGTACGATGGCTTTTTCTTGGAAATTAGGGTTTTGTTGGGGAGATTGTTGCTGTTGGTATGTTATTATTGATGTTGGAAGTGTTTTAGTTGTTGATTTTGTCCCGACCATGAGAAATTTAGGTGGTTCCGCTATCCAGGGTTATAATAATTCAAAAAGAGATTATCTTGCCATTGTTGTGCACCCTGAAAAGTGTTTACCTACTCCAAAATTGGTTAAATTGGCATTCAAGGTCATAGTGGCCTTATATACCACACAATTCACAAATAGGTGTAATAACATTATAGGAGATTTAGCAAGAAATTCAAGGATTTTCAATTTATCGATCAGAAAAGCTTCCTCCTTGGCCAATTGAACTATTACACTTATGCCAACATTGTTGGTCAGACTTGGTGCTGCTCATTTAGTCCCCCATTGACTGTAGTTTTATTTCATACCTTTGATTAGATCATACGCTTCATCTACACTTTTGTTCATCAATGCGCCGCCAGCTGTGGTGTCTACTACCATTCACACATTGTAGTTCAGACCTTTATAAAATGTTTGAACCACAAGTCACTTCTCTACACCATGGTGCAGACATTTGATCAACACATCTTTGTACCGTTCCCATGTATCGTATAGTGATTCTCCTCTCTACTGAGCAAAAGATGCAATCTTGTTGCGAATATGAGTAGTTTTAGCAAGAGAGAAAAACTTACTGAGGAAAGCGCGTGAAAGTTCATCACATATAGTAATTGAAACAGGTGGAATAGTGTGCAACCATATTGTGGCCTTCTCTCACCAGTAAGAATGGAAAGAGGCTTAAGCAAAGCACGTCCTATGTTACTGCATGAATTTTGAAAGTATCACAATACTTAAGAAACATATAGATATGTAAAGAAAATTCTTCAATGGTAAGACCACTGAGTTTATTTTGTTGTATCAAATTCACTTGGCGAGAATTTGGTGTTTTAGATGTCTACACATCATTTGCTTGATGGACATTTTTGTCCTTCTCCCTTGTAGAAAAGTAAGAGCATTTTGGTCTTGCACAAGTTCTTAAGAGCTATAAAATACCTAAAATTGGTGTGTTTGAGAACGATCTCTCCAATCTGAATCAACTCAACATTGGGATGTATCAACAAGACTAGAAATTCTATTGTCTCGAACCTATGTAAGAGATAAATCTCTTACGTCACTTTCTTCTTTCGACCTCGAGTGACCTGTAACAGTCTTATATGATTATCAATTTCAACTTAGACTAGGAATCTCTTGAAACATTGATCGTTGAAGTTGAAACCCACAACACTACAAAACTTTGCTATGGTATTACATCCTACACCAACTTTGCTACTGCAAGAAATCGGCAAGGCATCAGCACTGACCACCCAAAAGTAACCCAATCCACTGCCGCAGAACGCTGAATAACATACATTTTCGTTTGCGCAGCACCTGCATTAAGGGGCAGACATTTCTACGGAAAAAATTGGCTCTATTCTACTCAATTTATGATGGTCTTTACTATTTATCATCATAAAAATCTCTATTTCAGTTTGTTTTACTATTTATTATTATAAAAATCTCATTTTGTGCAATACCACCATAAATATATGATGCATTTGTTATATACCACTTTATTAAAAATAATTATTTTTAGTATTTAAAGAGATTTCATATTAAATGAAAATTTTATGATCCTGACAACTCCCACAAGTAAAATGGCAATTTAACATAAAACCTCTCTTCATATGTTAAACAATTATGATTTTAATGTAGTAGTATACAACATACACCCAACAATTGCCGCGAT
The DNA here is from genome assembly GCA_019359835.1 of Pharus latifolius. Classification (NCBI taxonomy): domain Eukaryota; kingdom Viridiplantae; phylum Streptophyta; class Magnoliopsida; order Poales; family Poaceae; genus Pharus; species Pharus latifolius. Next base: position 18,007,742 of record CM033325.1, on the reverse strand, counting down.
ATTTAGCAAAATAAGACTTCATAATAGTAAGTCAGAAAGATCATCCAAACAAAATGATATAGAACCAATTTTTCCTTCTATTTATGGCGCCATGTATATCTCAAATCAAAGATCTGACTAAATTTGATCTATACCTATCCATGATTGGCGTTGAATACAGTCCATGTTGAAATGCACTCAGCTTTTTCAAAAGAATTGAAAGCATTAAAATCCCAATTCCGATCCTTTTTTCTGTACCTTCACATCACTGAGCTAGAACCTAAAAACTGCCCTCGTATGTTTAATCACGTTTTTGTTTGAACAGTTTCTTCAACATAGCAAACCTATATATACCAGTGAAGACGATATGTGGTACTAATGCTTCCTTTCACTTGGTTTTCTTTCTAAATTGCTGGCGCTTCTTGCCTCCTGAATTATTACTTCCATCCCAAGCACTTCCCCAGAAGAATAACGACATCCAAAATAGAACAGTAAAGAATATCCGTACTCTATCCTGGAACCTCGACAACCTTGCTTGCCAACCTGTCAAAGGGCAACAAGATTAAGTATGTAGTTATGTACAAGGTATAGCTGCAATTACTAATCTTTTCCTGGGCACCCAGTAAGCAGGCACCGTAAATAATCACTTGACAGAAACTAACATATACCAGTAGCCAGACAACCACCGTAGGATGAAATAGAGACATATGACAGACGGCTTACATGCGAGCCCTTGGTCACTGACAAAAGATTTCACTACAGCGGACCAGTGACAGCACACATTAGCATGGTGCTTCCAGTTGCTACATGCTGTTTTCTTACATCCTTGAAAATATTGAGATTTGAACAAATACTGATGAATATCACTACCCAACTAAAGGTAACGGCTTTAGATGCTTTCCTTTCAAGTTCAACTAAGGTTACACAAATATTGACACTTGACACCAGCACAACAGGAGAGGGCACAGTGATACAATATTTTCTTTGTAAAAAAACACAGCTATACATACGCAAGAAAGAACCATATTTTTTCAAACTTCTCACAGCATCCCAGCAGTTCAGTTTTACAAACCAAAATCGTCGGTTCAAAAGCTCTGAAGTTTTTGTGCCACTGTAGCACTGCCTTGTTCATATAAAACACAGGTATGAATCAAGAAAATTTGTCCAAATTACAGATAATGTCAAACAACAAGAATACTGAAGCGATTGTGGTGTAGACTCAATCTACTTTCCCCTATCCAGAATTTAAGATAAAAGTAGGGCCACTGCGGATGTTCTCATTGCTTTTAGACTTACATTTCAAGCCATCCAAATGAAACGCTAAAGCAAATCTCTTCATGTCACATAGCTGTAAAAATGAAATCTAGATATGCCTTAATGCTTAGCAAGAAAAAGATTTATCAGTAGCTAACAATTATAAATCGAAGTATCGTTGTCGTGATGGTGCAAGTAGCCATCATGGAACATTTTTTTAAAACAGAAAACAGACCAACACATAACAAGGCTCTGGCACACTGCCCAGTAGAATTCAGTGCAACCTATATTTCAACAACTCAAACTACCAAACATTCTTGAGGATATATGTATATGACCATACACTAGCTCAAACCTCCAAAAATCAATACACAAGTAAAACTATGCAGTCATTTCCCAACTTTTAACCATTGACACACCACATATTCATCCCGAAATATTGGAATCACAAGTATAATAATAATTACCAGGAAAAATCAGAATTCTTGCAAATAATAATACAGCTATTAAGCATAAGATAAACTAATGTAATGAGAAGACAAAAGAAAGAATATTGAAGTTTTAACTAAATGATCAGAAAATGAAAAAAAAAAAAAGACTCCCACAAGAAAACATTTTCAAAATTATTCTTGTCTCCTAATTCTATGAGGCCAGTGATGACCTTAAAGTTGACACTAGCTACCTAGTCCGTTCAAGAGTGACTTGCCAACTGGCTGCCAGGCAAGGTAACATCATCACTTCAACCACTAAAATCACCAATGGTAGCTTAAGAGGTTATATCTACCAGACTCCAGTCTATGCTAGTGATAAATTGGGCACAGCTCGAGATCATTAATGAGAGATAAAATTTGATCAAGGAGACAATGTATACTTAAAGGTATCACCTACTTGAGGTGTTAGGAAAGTTGGCATACATGGGAAGTTAAGTCTATGATATCAGATCGTTGCACAGAAGAGACCAGTAGCATATGAGCTTGAGTTGCCAACAATTTTGTCAAGGATTCACAATGTCATTTATTCATCCCAGATAAGATGATGTTCGAGAATGCCAGCCAACAAGTAAAAAATGACTGAGATTTAACTCCTAAAGGAATGTACTTATGATGAATACCGACAAGAATTTTTGATGTTAAGGACTTTGTCATGAGGATTATTAGGTTTTGCAAAATTATATGGAGCAACCACACAGAAAGAGATGTGATGTGGAAAAATATCTTCCCTACCTATTTGAGGCTGAGGTATTATTTGAATATGAAATTTCTTTTAAAGGAAGGATGTAATAACCAGCCCTTTTATACTACCTTTGACTTTTCCTAGTGGAACCCATACAATTAGCCCTTTTCTCCTTTCCTTCCCCTTAACTCTTCCAATCACCACACACAAACCCACCAACCCTTTTACTCTCCTCCCCAACAGCACATACACACACTTGACCTCTCTCTTTCTCTCTCTCTCTCTCTCTCTCATCTTCTCTTGTGGTTAAGGGTGAGGACACCAATGATAAGGACATCCATTGGACTAACCTAGGAGCCTCTCCCCACTCCTCTTACCATTTTGATCGCTCAAGGTTACCGTAAGCTTTTCTATTTACTGATCCCACAAAACACCTCCAATTTCTATTTGATTTGGCCCTCATTTTGGTTAATATTAGCTAGATTCTCATTGTGGAATGTTAGATAAATGATCCTAAAGGTACAATATGTTGTTTGATAGTGATTTAGCTTTGATTTGGGGCAAATCTTTAACTTAAACTTTAGGGCAGCATCTATGTATTAATTTCTTTAAATGATGAATTTGGTTCTCTGAGGAAATAGACAAACAAAGCATGTGTTTGTCATTCTAGTATCAAATTCAGTTTATTTAGTGGTTGATGTTGAAATATATATGTATAAACATGTACTACAAAAAACAAAGTATAATTGTAAAAATTTTATGAACTTATTAAGCAATCCCTACAGGACTTAAACACTATTATTGATAATTCTCATATATGTGCTTATTGTCTAGATATTTTTCCCCTCAGTCATGCTCATTTTAGTAACAAAAATCATCAAATATTTTAATATAACTGTATTTGTTGTCATTCGATCTCGGCTATGCATTTTGTTTATTTTAATTGCAGGTCAACGCAAATCGGCTGATTTCCAACTAAATGGACTCGCTTCATCGACTAGATCTGATCTACGAAAAATTCGGTACAGAAGTATGCGTCGCTACGTACGTGTAAGAGCTGATCGAGTCGAAATCGGAGTCTCCGGGAGGCCAGAATAGCAAAACCTAGTAGCCAAGGACCTACATGCAATTCCTTGAAAACCCGAGCACCAAAGTGCAAAATAGCCTAGACTCAATCTGAAACCCTAGCTCGGGAGGACCATCTCGCAATTTCATTAAAAGCGCCAAAAACATAAAAATGCCCTAGCACTGCTCCTCAAACCCCCATTGCTTCTCCTCTCACCCCGGTAAGCCGCCGCCGACAACCAGGTCCACGCCGATGCTGCGCCGTCATTCTAACTCCCCCTTTCTTCCTTAGGCCTGGCCACCCTTCGTCTTCTCAACCCCCTCCCCCCAGTTCATCACCTCTGTCACCAGCGGCTAGTCATTCGCCAGTGTTCCGCGTCCCCTCTTCCACTCAGCCCCTACCTCTTCTCCTCTCCCTTCTCTCTCCTTTTCTCATTCCCTCTTCTTCTTCTTCCTTCCTTCTCCATTTTCTCTCCTACAAGACACCGTAGATCCAGCGCCGCCTCGCCGCCTCACCCTTGGATCAATGCACTTGCACCGCCTAGGCTACCCCAAACCCTAGATCCATACACCACCATTCTAATTTCCTCCCCTTTCTCTCTGTCATCACTGCTTTAGATCCGTCGCTGCCTTGCTCCGCCACTTCTGCACAGCAAGCCTGCGCCGCACCACTACCACCAACACCCCAAGGTGCAAATCTGCTCCACCTCCATGCCGTCACTCTAAATCGCCGCCGCCGTCGCCTTCTATGCCACCACTTCCCTCCTCTGTGCGCCGCCGCCATCGCCCCAAATTTGAGCCGCACCACAGCATGATCTGTGCCACACCACCTCTCGTCACCGTCCGATTCACCACGCCGCCGACAATCTTCTTTGACTCCACCTTGCCGGCCACGTCCCGTGGGCCGTCAACTGCAAACTCTACACCAACTCAATTTCATCCCCATCTCGAGTGGTCGTCTTCCCCAACCTCTACATAGCCATCTCCTTCACTCCAGTGAGCTCCAGCAAGCTACAGTGATACTCACACTACTCTAGGCCTCCAGCCCCTGTTCTAAAAATCGGAAAAAATCGCCGATTAATCGCCGATTAACCTGTAGTCGCCAAGTTGCCAATTCGATTATGCCCAAATTGGCCCATTAATCGGTCAACCAGATTAGTCGGTCAAAATCGGCCCAAATTGGCGATTAATCGGTGGGGAATCGCTTAATTGGGACTCGGGAGGGGAATCGGGAGGTTGAAGAGTTTTGAAGAGAGAGGTTTGGGGAAGCGACTTCGGCTAGCCAGCTAGGTTTGGGGAAGCATCGAAGCGATGAGCCGTCGGGACCGCCGCCGCCGTCCATCAAAGGTAACCGTCGTCCTCCCTCTCCTCTCCCCTTTGCTGCCCCACCGCCGCCGGCCTCCCTCTCCTCTCCTCACCGCTGTCGAGTAGATCTGCCGCAGCCGCCACCTAGATCTGCTACCGCCGGCGAGGAACAAGATCTCCTCGGCGGTTCCACTCGTCCGCCACCGGCTAGGAATGATGTGTAGGCTGTGGAGTGTGCGTTGTGTGTGTTAGTGTGAACGAGGGGATGAGAGGGGAGGTGTAGAACATGGGTTGGGCCTCAATCGGCCTAACCCAAGAGGAGTGGAGTTGGGCTAACTCAGGCCCAACCAGGTTTTTCTTTCTTTTTTATTTATAATTTTATTTTATTTATATTATTTACTCTCTGTTTCTGTTTACTCCCTCTCCTCTCCCCTTTGCTACCCCACCGCCACCGGCCTCCCTCTCCTCTCCCCACTGCCGCCGCCCTCTCCTCTCCCCACCGTCGCCAGCCTCCCCCTCCTCTCCCCACCGCTTCCCTCTTATGGACTACTATTCAAGTCTGCCGATTAGTGTCCACCGATTAATTCCGATTAATCCCCAATTCAACCGATTAATCCCTGGTCCCCTGCTCGTCGACCAACTAGTGATTAGCAATTTCTGGAACCTTGCCTCCAGCTTCATCAACTTCCTCGACAATAGCAGGTATTAAGTCCCTTTTCCTCTCACTACCCCTTTGCTCTGTGATGCATAGATGAACTTCGATGAATTAACTTGATTTGTATGAGATTATTATTATTGTAATTGCAAGGAATTGAATTCGATTGTCAGAACTGAATTTCTTTAGCTCCTCAAGTCCAACATGCATAAATTGTAATAAATTGCTTACGGGGATGAACAAAGGCAGAATTTAGCAAATCATATGTTGATTTCATACTGAATTGTTATTGCTTGATGAATCGATTGGCTTTTCTCTGTGATTGCTAAGCATCAGTCAAAGCATCAATCAATCTCAAGATGAATTTTAGTTTAGATTTCATTTCCTTAGTGGTCCTGATTCAAATTGGGTGTCCTGGCATGTTAGTAATCTGTGAAATTATCCTGTTTGAATCTTCTCTTGTTGAATACTGAGATGAATTAATCTGAGTTGTTCTTCCAGTTGATATGAATGTTCTCTATTTTCTAATAGCACAAATGTTTAGCTCAATCTTGCTTCTCACATCTCGGTTGTAAAATTCTGTTTGTGTGTGTGTGTGAGTGCAAAATCGTGATACCAATTCTATTGCTTCTGATGAACTGAAATTCTGGTGGATTAATTCTTTTTTTTTTGGACTGAATTGAAAGGTTTTCGAATTTGTATTTGTTGTTCTCTGTCTGTAATTGATGAATTGAAATCCTAAAGTTTAATTCCGTTAGATGCAGTTGAATCAATTTTATTATTTGAAATGATTCTGGCTGTTTTAAGCTTTTGTGCTTGATTTCTGTTTGTTCATGGAGAACCCAGAACCTGGAGCATTACCTGATTTGATTTGTCCATATCATTAAACTGTCATCTTCTTTAGAATTAGAACCTGAATTTGCATTCCTCCCATTGATAGTGTTGAGCCACAGACTGTTGCTTGTGCTTGCTTGCGGACGGTTGTTGAGAGGAGTTGAAGTACAGTTATGCTATTTCTTTACGCATTCGTTCGTTGTTACTGTCGGCAGACCACTCATTTTAGTTGCTTTCGCCCTCCTCTCGCGAGACTACTAAACGACTATGATTCTGTCACTTGTACTCACGAACGCATGTATAGATTTAGCACCGATCGATTGTCACCTCACCTGACGACCACCTCTCTCTTTTTCTGTGCGTTTCTTCCAACATCTCTCTCTCCGAATTATTTTCATTTGCCATCGATTTAGTTAGTTTTATGCGTTTCGCTTCTCTAGTCCTACCCCTTTGTTTTTGTTTTTGTTTGCATCTTTTCCTACCCCTTTTCCCTCCCTATTCTTTTAATTCTCGCGCTTCTTTTCCTTTTCTCGCTAACTGATTGATTTACATTCATTGAGGACAAGGATGGTTCCGACACTTTTTCTGATGTCTCATCAGATTGATACAGCTCTTCGTGGATTATTTACTCATGTTAGAGTTGCTCCTATATGTTGTATTTGCGGTATTCGAGGTCATTCGCACACTGCTTGTCGGCGTGGTTGAGCATCCACTACTTATTATCATGGATAGAAACAACTTCCCTGTTATCTCATCCATTTCTCCCAGCTATCCGTCGCAAGGTTTTAGGTATGGACAACAACTCCTATGTTCATTGCATCAACCTCCGTACTTGTCACATCAGCAGTACTCACAACAGCATCCTGCATACGAGGATACATCTAGATTGGAGGCTATTATGGAGTACTACTTGAAGAAGCAGATTGATGAGTCTGTCTTGGCAGTACTAACAGCAACCTCCTGAACATCAAGATACTTCTAGACTTGAGACGCTCTTGGAGTGCCATTTGAAGGATCTGAAAGAACATCCATTACTACAGCAATCTCCGCAATCGCCTCCCACAGTTGAGGATACATCCAGACTCGAGGCGCTGGTGGAGCACATGGTCAAGCAATTTGAGCATATCGCACAGCGTTCACATGATCTTGAGACTTTGCGAAATAACATACAGAATGCACAGTTTGATCTACATGGATTTCAAGAATCATTGCGCATCTTGTCATCCCGAGTGGACACATTTGAGGCCATGATCTCTTCGTCGAGTGTCCCGGATTCTACGCCAGACACTTATTCTCGAGGCTCGCATGGAGAGTTCGTATCTGAGTGACGAGTTTCAACCATACCCTACTCTTTCTCTGTCGCTTCAGTTCATGTCATCTCGTGCTGATCTGATCATGTTTGATGATGATGAGCCTGTTTTCGAGACACCTCTGCGTCGGTTTGGAGCACTTTCTTTTGATGATCCATTGACTAACAGACTAGAGATGGAGAGCTTCAGTTTCGAGGTTGCAGACCCCCCGTGTCACACCTATGCTCCTACTGATGACCCTGCTCTCAAAACAGTTTTGTTTGACGATGCGGATTCGAGTTATTTGCTTGATGATCCTGTTATCCCTCCACTTGATATTGATGACCCTGTTATCCCTCCACTTGATATTGAGACATTTGATATTGGGATATTCATGATTTTGCTGACGATCCACAGCTTCAGGAGTCTAAATTGGAGAGCTTCACTTTTGATCTTATGGATTTCCTGGATGATTCCTTGAACCACGAGATCGAGGGAGACGTTTTTATTTGATTTTGAGGTACTTCTTTCTGACGTAGGGGAGTCCATTCATCCTGATCCATCAGACACCACCCCCGTGGAGGTCCCTACTACCTTACCATTCACACCATCCACTATTCAGGTAGAATTGAAACCCTTCTCGTATCACTCTGAGCTGTCTAGTTTTGATGAGACTTGTCATATCCCTGTGAATTCTCATTCGCCCTATAGCGACATATGCCATCCTCCTGATTTGTCTTATCGATTAGTCAACATGAGAGGATTTTCGTCAGCTGACCTTCTGGAGGGCCTTGTCCCTATCATACGCATGTGCATGTTCGTTCTTGATTATATTTATAGGTTTGCACGTGACTCATCAATTGCGAGCGGACTTGCTCTGAGTCGATATTCCTTGGGATCCAGGTGGCTTCCAAGGCATGTTGACTCTAACTGGAGGGTGGACATGGAGCTTCTACTACGTCCCTCACTTGCCCCTCCCACCTCGCGCTTCAATTCCATATCCTTTGGTGGTAGAGCTTCCGACCTAAAAGAAGCGCTTCTCGAGAGGCAACCCAAGCCATTCTTTTCTTTCCATATCTTTTCTTTATTTTTTTTATTTTCTTTTGTAAATTGTTGTTAGTTTTTTTCTTTTTCTTTTTCAGGACCTACTATCATCCGTACATGTGCATTAGATCTTCAAAATGGCTCATCGTAACGATATTGTCTTCATCATATACCCTGTGAGCTATCTCGAACCTCATGTTACCGATTTGTGCTAAATTTACTTTCTCGCATCCACCCCAACCCGTTTTGCATTCATGTATGCATCGAGTACTATGCATGTTTTAAGCTTGGGGGGAGTGCATTCAAATCTAAAATTTAGGTCAAATTTTTCGAAAATTCGGATGATTTTAGACTAAAATTGGGCATTTTTGCATGTATGAGCTTCAATCCTTTATATGAGTAAATGTCGTGATTTATGACTATTTGTGCATGCTTGTACTTATGTATGTGATTGTTGATTATCTAATCGTGTGGGCTTATATATTGTATGTCTGGGATGTTCTCTTGTATTGAACTGTTTGTCCGCTAAGCTAATTATAAGAGGTCATGCTGAAATTTTTCGTGAATTTTGTTTAAATTGCTCACACTAGCCATATTGTGAATCTTGTGTAAATTTGAGTTAATTTTTCTGCATCTTTGTTACCATGTTTATCTTGTATATGTGATATTAAAAAGATTGGTTTAGACCATTTAGTCGTTTGATTTATGTACTTAGCCTCCTAGATATTACTTCTATTACTTAAACCATGTTTTTACAAATTTTTGCAAAATAAGATTGCAAATGCTACTCTCTACCTAGTAGGCAACCTCCATTTTCACCACTTAATAAAAACTCCTCTACTCTACACTCCTCTGAGCTAGTCGATGTTTGACTTGTTTTTACATTATTAAAATGTTAGCTTGTTCATTAGTCATCAAAGTGGGCTCATGAGCGTGTTGATCACTCTATGGAACGCATTGCCTGGTGCAATGGGTCTAGGGTAGTGTATGAAGAGATCTGCAATTAATAAGTCGAACAGGAAGCAGCTAGCTAAAGCACCAGATTTCGAAAAAAATTTCAATAAGGTTAGAAAATGATTAGTGTGATGTCTAACGAGGCTGAAACATTCAATCATTGCGATTATTTGACTCTTAAACTCCTCTTCTAGTATTCATATACATGTATATGCATTGGTGACTTGTTTGCATATTTTCACTCACTTTTGCCAAATTCGGATATGATTGGTCGTGCGTAATTTGTACATAATTCATAATCATTTGCGACCTTTCTTTGAGTTTTCTCATGCTTGCGAAATAAACAATTATAATACACTAGATTGCCACATACATACATTACTTGCAGTCATTGTTCATTCACTGATTTTATTTGCATGAGGGCAAATAAAAGTTCAAGCTTGGGGGATGATAATTCTCGTGTATGTGCTTATTTTCTAGATATTTTTCTCCTCATTCATGCTCATTTTAGTCATAAAAATCATCAAATATTTAAATATAGATGTATTTACTGTTGTTCGACGTTGTGCGTTTTGTTTATTTTAATTGCAGGCCAATGCAAATCGGGTGATTTCCAGCTAATTGGACGCGTTTCATTGACTAGATTTGATCTACGAAAGATTCTGTACAGAAGTACGCGTCGCTACGAAGACATAGGAGCTGACCGCATCAAAATCAGTCTCCAGGAGTCCAAAACAACAAAACCCAGCAGCCAAGGACCTAAATGCAATTCCCTCAAAACCCAAACACCAAAATGCAAAATAGCCTAAACTCAATCTGAAACCCTAGCTCGGGAGGACCATCTTGCAATTTCATTAAAACCCGAGGGCTTTTCTGCAAAAATGGAAAAAAAACATAAAAATGCCCTAGCAACCACTTTTATTCCTTGCCCTGGCACTTCTCAAACCCCCCATTGCTTTTCCTCTTACCCTGGCGAGCCGCCGTCAGCGTCCAGGTCCACACGGGCAATGCGCCGTTGTTCTACCTCCCCCTTTCTTCCTCAGGCCCGGCCGCCCTTCATCTTCTCAACCCCTTTTTGCTTCCTCTCATCCCCCCCCATTTGTCACCTCCGTTGCCAACGGCTGGGACTTCACCGGCGTTCGGCGCCCCCTCTTCCACTCAGCCCCAGCCCCCGCCTATGCTCCTCTCCCTTCTCTCTCCTCCTCTCATTCCCTCTTCTTCCTCTTCTTCCTTCCTTCTCAGTTCTCTCACGTGCAACTGCAGATCCAGCGCCATCGCACCGCCCCGCCCTTGGATCTGTGCACTTGCGCCACCTACGCCACCCCCAAAACCTAGATCCACGTGCCACCGTTCTAATTTCCTCCCCTTTCTCTCAGCGGCCACCACTTTAGATCCGTCATGGAGAATCGAGAACTTGGAGCATTACTTGATTTGATTTGTCCATATTGTTAAACTGCCATCTTCTTTAGAAGTAGAACCTGGATTTGCGTTGCTTCCATTGATAGTGTTGAGCTATAGACTATTGCTTGTGCTTGCTTGAGGATGGTTGTTGAGACGAGTTGAAGTACGGTCTGTGCTATCTCTTTACGCATTCGTTCGTTGTTACCGTCCATAGACCACTCGTTTTAGTTGCTTTCACCCTCCTCTCGCGAGACTACTAAATGACTATGATTTTATCACTTGTACTCAAGAACACATGTATAGATTTAGCACCGATCGATGACCACCACTCTTTTTCTTTGCGTTTCTTCCGACATCTCTCTCTCCAATTTATTTTCATTTGCCATCGATTTAATTTAGTTTTACGCGTTTCACTTCTCTAGTCTCCGTGGAAAGAACGATAGAATACTCACCATACTACTGCGATCTCACTTTCTTGCTCAGTCCGTCTCCCTCTTCCCTTCAACCTCTTTCTCCAATCTAGGCACACAACAGTCAAGTGTTCTCTTTTCCTCAGATTATCTCATAAAATCCAGGGTTTGGTTATAAGTAAAACAATAACTGGGAATCTAAAAGGAAAAAGAACAGACCCTCAATGGTCAAAAGTCATTATGATGTATTTTTTAAGAGTAAATTGCGATCTAGGTCCTTTAAAGTTGTGTGGTTATGTCACTTAGATCCTTAAACTAAAAATTTAGTTTGGCAGATCTCTAAACTTGTCTCTCTTAATCAATTTGCTCCGTAAATTTGTCAATATTAATCAATTTTGTCATTCCATCTGTTAAATAGTGGAATTAAATGCAAATTTTGCAATCAAGCATCAAATATTGCAAGTACTTAATCAAAATAGTACCATATTTTTATTCTCTACTTCACCATGTCATGTTGTCAAAAAACTGGCATAGCATGTCATGTGACACAAAATATGCTAGAAAAGTTGTTATGCAATGCTAAAGTGCTATGTCACGGATCTAAATGAGACAACCGAGTAAGTTTAGAAACATGCTATGTCAAATTTGAAGTTTAGGGATCTAAGTGATACAATCACACAAATTTAAGTACGGTTAGTGCAAATTATTTTTTTTTTAACTTCATTTCTCAGGAGACATGTTCTATTCAAATTAGAATTTGGAGCAATAAAATGTTAGGAGTTTCAATCAACAGTGATTACGGCAATAATATACAATTTTCAACATCCTAGAGAAAAACAATTGAACCTTTTAGAAAGTGAATAATATAGCAACACCAAGAAAATCAACTAAGTGAATGGCACACTTGACTTGAAAGTTTATATGATGGTAGATTACTCCGAATATTATCTATACAATTTTTTAGAATTTTTATAATTATTTAATACCTTAACCAACGTGGTTAATATGTTAACACCCCATTAGTGATTGACACTATGTCCCCTGTCAACCAATGTAGTTTTGATGGATACCAGAGATCTTTAGTGTCTACGGAGGAATTTTAGGGCGTGTAGAACTGGTGGTTCACATATCACAGCCCAATTCTGGTTATATTTAAAAAGAAAGAACAAAATTCAACATTGGAAATTATAGATGTATCTTTTATAAAGGAATTTCTAACTCACATTTACCCTTTGTCCTCCAAAACAAAATCAGCCATTTGTTTTCTTAAAAATAGAACTGTAGTTACAGTTAGCACCCACTAGGGCTTACCAAATCCAAAAGGCATGGAAAACCTCACACACTCCCTGAAACTTGTTCTGTTAATGTATTTAGAGACTCCATTTTATAACATGGAGATTTCTTCACAGCATTTCTCTAAAAAATAGAGGCAAAGGCTCAACTAAATTCTTGCATGAACTAGCACGGCATTCACACAAAACAAATAAATTTAACAAAATTTCCTCTCAAAATTCCCCCTCCGTTTCTCCCTCACATGATATGATGACACATGGTGCATTCCACTACTGTTCATCGGGCTACCGAAGTTGTAAGGTCCCATCACAAGGCTCCAATTCGCATCAAAATTGGGAACTTATATATAACACATTAAGGGAGAAAAGGGCGCACCAGTTCCGGACGGGGGCGGCGGGTCAGAGGGAGGCGGCGACGGGGCCCCCGAGCCAGTGGCCGCTCTGCAGCACCTGCGACCCATGGTAGCAGCGGACGTCGGCCGCGCACGGATGGAAGGAAGCAAACCTGTTGTCGCTGCTGCTGCTAGTGGTGTTCGCCGGAAGAGGAGACGGGAGGAGGGCGGGTGGAGCCATGAGAAAGGGGTGGAATATTTGGGAGTAGAGGTGGGATGTGGAGGGGAGCTCGCCATGGAGGAGACGTGGTCGGTTAGATCGACTCGGTGAGGAAGGAGAAGGGCTTCGGGGCCTCGGGCTAAGCAGGTGCAGGGCCGCAGGATACTTCAGTAGCTTCTCGGCGCCTGCGGCGCGGTTAAATGCCGACACGCGCCGTGGGCTTGTCTGTGTCTGCTTTTACATTTACACGGCACTGTCAGTGGTGGTCGACATTGACACAGCGTGGGCTTTGTGTCGCAGCCGCCGGTCTACGGGGACTAGTTTGATTGAAACTTTAATTTGCCCTAATTATATTCACCAAATTTAGAGAAAATTATATATAATTCTCTTATTATTGATTTATTAGACTCTACTCCTTTAGTTTTTATTATTTATATTCCACCTCACTTAACATAAAATAGTCAACCTGGCCCTTTTTATTTGCTAGGCATGATGGTGTTATAGTTAATATCATGGCTATCTTTGTTATTCCTTATAATCTCGCTTTTTTTTGGTGTTTTTAACTTAAGATTTTTAAGTTACCCGTCATTATGATGTCGGGAAATATTGTTAGTGATATGTCTTAACGACAATCATAGAGATGTTGTTATTCTTACTATGTTTATATTATGAATATTTAAATAATATGTTATTTTGTTTTTGAATAAATTATCATACTTTTTTTATCAGCAAATATGTGACTTGGTCCTAAAATTTTTTAATTAATTTGGTGATATTATTCCATAAGTCCCTAATACAATATCACTACATAGTTATGGATCAGCACATGTATTGACTGATGATTTGGTTTAACAGACTATGGATATAAGATATCAAATCAATAATATAGACACATGTTGGACAACATAATATTTGATTGACCCATTTTGAGATAATGTTCGGATTTTGTCAAATATTATCATCACTGTCGTTCACGTGACGAATATCCAACTAGCTGTTGAACATGTTGAATACCTAGTGTACTCAAACCATCATAAGGAGGGCTCCTCATCATTGTACACGTGGTGAGGATCAAACCAAGGAAGAACTACTGGGACCGTGACCTTGCAGCCCCACATGCCAGCGAGGATAAAAGTTCTTTTTCTCATGATCTCTTTGTAGATAGAGCACCCCCAGATTTGCCACCTGAAGGGTAACCATTCGGCTATTACTTGGAGACATTTTAGGGGATTTGATTCATCAGTTGAAGCTTTTAAATAGAGAAGATCCAGCATGAATGAGAAAAAGAGGAAAATACATCGACTCTAGAAGACTCAAAACAGAGAAAAGTTTAGATTGGCATTTTATATTAGTGCTCGAGGATAGAACTTGCCTATTCCAGCACTCAAATTGTACATTTCCAGCACTCAGAAAAGGCTAAGCTTCCTTTGCAGCGCTCCGCTATTGTTGTAACCCCTTTTACAGTATAGTCATGGTACTCCTAGACTTTTTGGCTCTTCCATAGAGCCTCAGGACGGTACCCCAGGACATAGGGAAGGACCTGTTCCACCCAAACTCATAAAAACCCCTTTGTCTCCTTGTAACTCCATGATTGTCTAATCTTAAGTGGTGTGTTTTGACAATATTTTGAATCGTTTATGATACATTTTCTTGTGTTTGTTTATGTTGTCAATATGTATAAACAGTGCTATGTGGTGGGTTTGCTTGGTTTTAGTGCATGTTGTAGGTATATTGGAGTTATAGTATGCTTGCGGCAAGGATGGACCATCGGAGTAGTGCACAGGGGGAGCCAGAGACTCGACTGGTCTAAGAGATGCCGGAGGTACTAGAGACATGCGGGAATGCTAAACATGACTAATCCAATACTCGGATGTGGTGTTGCACCAAGATTATTGAAGTAGCTCGAGCCGCTCGAAGTGTAGAGATTGCCAATAGAGTCTGGAACGAGAGAAACTTCCCAGCATGTGGTTAGCTAATCAATATTGAGGTGGACACTTGGTGGCATTATGGAGACCACAAGTGGTGCCCATGATGCCCGAGCAATCATCAAGATTGTCTATGGACTCCTCGTGGAAGCTTATACAAAAGGTTCTATTTGTGAGCTAATTATATTAGTACTACAGAATTCATTATCACAGTCAGGTCAAAACAGTCATCACAGACGGTTTTGACCCATAAGTGATATTCGAGTCAGTGATGATTGAGTACTATCACTGATGGTTTTGAACCGTCTGTGATTTTTCCCTTCACAGACTGTTATAAGATCAAAACCGTCTGTGATAATCATAATACACAGACTGTTATAACATCAGAACTGTCTATGATACTCTTAATACAC
This sequence comes from Pharus latifolius, assembly GCA_019359835.1. Classification (NCBI taxonomy): domain Eukaryota; kingdom Viridiplantae; phylum Streptophyta; class Magnoliopsida; order Poales; family Poaceae; genus Pharus; species Pharus latifolius. The sequence goes on along the minus strand of CM033325.1, from coordinate 17,992,197 downwards.
AGACTATTATAACATCAAAACTGTCTGAGATACTCATACTACCACAGACGATTTTGATCTCAGAACCGTCAGTAATAATATGAGTATCGCAGACGGTTCTGACTTCAGAACCATCTGTGATACTCACATTATCACAGACGGTTATGACATCAGAACCGTCTGTGATACTCACATTATCAGCGACGGCTTTGAGGTCAAAACCATCTGCGATATTGTCATTATCAGCGATGGTTATAATCTTGGAGCCGTCTGTGATAGTGTCCTTATCACAGACGATTGTAATGTCAGAACCGTCTGTGTAGTAAGAGTATCACAGACGGCTTTGAGGTCAAAACCATCTGGGATACTCACATTATCAGAGACGGTTATGACCTCAGAACTGCCTGTGATACTCATTTATCACAGACGGTTATGACATCAGAACCGTCTGTGATACTCACATTATCACAGATGGGTTTAAGGTCAAAACCATCTGCGAGGACGGTTATAATCTCGGAGCCGTCTGTGATAGTGTCCTTATAACAGACGGTTGTAATATCAGAACCGTCTATGTAGTAAGAGTATCATAGACGGCTTTGAAGTCAAAACCATCTGTGATAGTGTCATTATTGGCGATGGTTATAATCTCAGACGGTTTGTAAGATCAAAACCGTATGTGCATATTAATATTATTTTTAATAAATTTCTTTTTTTGTGGCTAGCCTCAGGAATCATGCTAGACATGTCCTCTGTACAAATAGCATTTCATATATATAGTTCATTTCATACATGCACAGTACTCAAATATATACAGTTCATTTCATACATGCACAGTACTCAAATATATACAGCCTCATACATGCACACAATTTAGAAACATGTACAATAGCATTTCATATATATAGCACAGAACTCAGAAATATGTGCAATTGAGATTGAACAAATAAATGTAATCGACAATTAAAGTCAGTATGTTAGATGTACAAATAAATGTAAGGCCGCACTAATACGAACCTTGCGGGTCCCTAAACTTCCCCTTGGTTGATATGACCTCCGCAAGGAAAAACTCAGCGAGCATCCCTCGGACCATACCAATCTACCGAGGGTCAAAGCTTTCTGAAGGGAAGTCGACCCCCTGCAGCAAGAGTTGGTATATAAAAAATTAGCTCAATGCAGTTGTAAATTCTGCCAAATCGATACAAAGGAGAGCAGTTGTATACCTCGAGGAAAGCTGGGCGGTGAGGGGTGATGATCAGGTCATACATGTGGCGCATCACATAGAACCCACATGTATTGTCATCCGGCTGCTGATGGCACTGCCAATTTACAGACCGAGAGTTAGCTGGAGACACGTTATAAAGTAAAACAGATGCCAGTTGAAATTTGTACCAAAAATTGTAACCACTGAAACTTATCGACTCGCCGCTCGTGTTGTCGCCCTCCCTCGGCAAAGTAGTTTGTGAAAACCCTACAGATAGTCAAAATTGACAGTTTGAGGATATTCGAAATTGACAATTTGAGGACAGTAAATCTAGATGCAAGACAGGTCCACATGAATATCATAACCTTTCGAATACATCTCGTGTGCCACAATACTCGTACCCTTTCCTCTGCAATGAATCAAGGTAGAACACCTTGTTCCTTTTCGGAATAAGTACTAGCAGGATCCAGTGGTAGCTACATGTTACACGTAAAGAATTAATAATTTAATCTAAGTTTGGGGGTGTGCATATGGAGACACTAATCTACGGGTGAAGTACTGATGACAGCACTCACCTCTGGTTGTAAGGTACAAGTATGTACTCCTTGTCGACCTGAGCAAGCAACCCTCTTTTGATGTAATCGACAACGAAGTCTACGTCGGTCCCAAACATCACCTCGGCGACCATCTGGGGGTCCAAGAAACCAACAGGTTTGCCCTTAGATTTGGCATAGCTGGTCATGCAACTGCACGGAAGTAACCAATTAATAAATGACATATATCCGTATATGCACGAACAGGCATAGGATAGTAGGATATTTACAACACCCAAGACCGTAGGATTGACAAGTCGAGCGCATCTTTGTTTAGTAAATTGTGCAAGTCTTCGAAGGTCACTGGGTAGGTCCCAACGTCGTTATGGAACTCTGCAATAGTGTACTTGACCATGATGTGCGTCGGACGCTGTCCAGGTCTGGTTTGTCCTCTTCATGTACCATGCATGCAGGCTCTGGCATGCTAACCCCATGCTAGAAATTGCAGTATCGGAGGCCATGGGCATCCCCAGAGCAAACGGCATGAGAGCTGGCGCACTCTTCTCACTCTCCTTCGCTGGGCTCTTCTTTGCTTTGCCCCTACTAGCCAGCTTCTTGAATGGCTGCCTCCTAGTCGGAGTCAGCTTCGTCATCGAACCCGTTGGTTGGCTTCTCGGAGGGGTCTGCTGGCTAGTAGGCCGAGTGTCGGTCTGTAATGTAAGAACCTACGTATTCGAACAATACCTCCAAGGGCTATTATTACAGTACGAATTATGAAACTGGTGGGGGAATTGCCTCATCCAGGATGATGTCTTTCTTGGGCCATTGCACGAACGTGTGCACCGCATCCCCGAGAGTGGTAATCTCGTCGTTCGGCGGCTTCTCCAACGGAAAACCCTTGAAATGGTCGGAGACACTGTCCACCTGGACCCGTGCAAAACCCTCAGATAGAGGGACACTGTGGATTGTGGCCCCCGCCATGCATGGATGCGCCATCCCACTAGCAGCCTCGATCGGGAAGAGACCGGCCAGCACCATAAGCTTGCAGGAGGCAGGTTCCTACAAATAGTGCACATTAACATATTGAATTTCACCGCTTTTCACTTTCGAATGAATTAACATAGAAAAATGGTCATTACCTGCAAAAAGTCCACCGGATACTTTGGAGAGGGCTCCGTCTGCGAAGACCCCGGCGCAGACGCGCAGCTACTACGGTGGACAAGAATGGGGCTCGGTAGTTCCGCTGCTACAAGGGGGGTGCCCTGGGTCGCCTTTCTTAGCTCGTCATACATGGACCGCATCTCCGCCAACTGCTGCAGGAGTGCTTTGTCTCGAGCAGCGAACTCCGATCGCATCTCCTCCTTGAGACGTTCATCGTGGGCTTTGTGGGATCTCTTTCTCCTCTTAGCCACCTCCTCATCATCAGGGAAACCATCCCTCCAAGGCACAGTGGCACCGAGGCCGCGCATGCGGCCTGGATGCTCCTTGTTTCCGAGCGCCGCTGTGAGGATATCCCTGTCCCTCCTCGGGTTGAACTCTCCGGATGCCGCCTGGGCACTCAGCGTCACCTGCAAGAGGAGAACTTAGCAATACAACCAATTGCATGCGTGTTACGAGGATAGTAAGTGATCGTACAATCTTACCAGCCGGTTGATCACTTCCCTGTCCACAGGGTTATTCACAGAGACGCTTCCGGAGGAGGTCATCGTCGATCTTTCTCAGCACCAATTGCGGGCGCGCATGTCCGTAATATCGCATAAGGACCGTCGGTCGAAGACTGCGAAGCCTTCTCGTCCTGCTTCCTCCACAATGCCTTCTTCCCCACATACCCACTGGTGCCTAGTCTGTGTGGGTGGGTATTCTTGGCCTGGTTAGCCTGGCCCTTCGCACTAAGCTCCTGGAACTCAGGCTTGCCCTTCATCTCCACGAACTGCTGCCATGCCTCGGGAGTCACGAAAGGGTAGTCATTGAAGGGGGTCTTCGAGTCCTTCATATAGTGCCTGACAAGTTCGCTCTTGAAGTTCCTCCACGCCTTGTTTATTGACATAAGTGTCCTCCGGCGGACGGTGAACTGGCGATCCTCGGGAATGTGAAACATCGCATGCACTTCTTCCCACAGCGCATCCTTGCACTCTGGGGGCACTTGACCCCAGTCGGAGGTGGTGATGGGCACCCGCTCCCTTGCCACTTTGCCGCATAGTGAGTGGTACTGACCGACAAGTTTGTCCAGAGCTTCCGGCACTCCATTGTCGTCGAACTGTACGTGCTGCTTTTCCTGCTTGTCAAGACGCGCGCATGTCGTCCGGCCTCGCCCCTTTCTCTTCTGCGACTGGGTCACATTGGGCGCGGCGACCTCCGGCCCAGGCGTCTCATAGCCAGCGAGGTCACTCTGATTCCCCGAGTGGTGCATTTCGTCACCAAACATATCAGTTCCTAACATAAGTGAAAGAGAGAACAATTTAAGTAAATCTGAAACTAATAATTCTATAACAAAACCCATATACTTATAATTAACCAAGAATAACAGAAACGGTGGGGAGGCGACGGAGGTGATCGCATTGGAAGGTGGGAGGGTGATGGAGGTAATCGCGCTTGACGGTGGAAAGGCGATGGAGGTGATCGCAATGGACGGTGGGGAGGAGATGGAGGTGATCGCGCCGGACTGTGGGGAAGCGATGGAGGTGATCGTGATGGACGATGCGAGGGTGGAGAGAGCTAGGGCAAACAGTGGCTGGAAATGAGCAGAACAAAGCCCGCCTTGAACTATGTACTGAGTAGAGATTATCACACTCGGTCCTATATTCACAACCGTCTGTGATAATATTATCACAGTCGGTTCTCAACTCAAAACCGTCTGTGATAATCTCCATAGTGATAATCTCTAGAGAGGTTATCACAGACGGTTTTGAGTTGAGAACCGTCTGTGATACTCATTTATCACAGACGGTTTTGACTTGAGAACCGACTGTGACTGCACGAATGCACGTTAAGAACTCGAAGCGTCGGACACTGTTGGGAATATCACAGTCGGTTCTAGATTCATACCCGTCTGTGATAATTCATAACCGTCTGTGATAATCTCTCCAGTAACTCTATAGCCCTGCAACTCTTAATGCTCGAAAACTTGTTTTAAATGAACACTCAAATATTTCAAATGGAGTCCAAATACTCCGTAAATTGGTTACAATGTAAATCCGAAAATTGGTTACAATGTGGAGCATGCTCAAATAAATTTAACATACAATGTGGAGCATGCTCAAATAAATGTTACATACAAATGGGGACTTTGACCGACAATTTCCACATACACAGCCATGTTATCCTCAACTTTCCACTTGCCGCGGCCCTGCAAAGACGAGAATTAGAGGAGATATATAAGCTATACCGATGGAAACAGAGAGATAAGGAAGTACGGTTGATTACCTTTAAAGTATAACCCTTCCTGGTGATCCATACGCACGTAACTGGTTTCGTCGGTGTCTTCAGTATCGACTTGTACACCATCTCCAAATGGAGGCATCTCATCAAATTGATTGTATTCCTCCTCGTCTACGACATTTTCAACTCCAACAATCCTTCTCTTGCCATGAAGGACGACGTGCCACTTCTTATTGGCAGGGTCAGTGACATAAATGACCTGAATGGCTTGCTTTGCAAGTATGAATGGCTCATCTTTATAAGCAACTCGATCGAGATCCACAGAAGTGAAACCATAACTGTCAACCTTCACACCCTGTGGGATTTGGACCCATCGGCATCGAAACAGGGGAATCTTGAACAGTATGTAATCGAGCTCCCAAATTTCTTCAATGAACCCGTAGTACGAGTTCAATCCACATACTATCCTTGTTGGGCCTGTCTCGGTGAACTCCTCATGGAAAGCTTCTACGCTCACTCCACTATTTTGCACAGTGCTCTTTCGATCTTGATCTTTCGTGTAAAATGTGTACCCATTGATGTCGTATCCCTGCCATGTCTGTATAGTAAACGTAGGCTCTTTTGCCAACCATTTAAGGTTCTCACTTGCGGACTCTCCGGTGATTCGCACTTTCATCCACGCGTTGAATTGACTGTTATGTTGTCCCGTGATCCAAACCTCGGATCGGCGAGGATTGTCTTGTTGTAGCATCTCCTTGTGCTCGTCGATGTATGGAGACACCTCCATCATGTGTTGCAAGACCCAAAAATGAGTTTTCGAGTACATATCGAAATCAGGACTGATGGCTCTCCGTCCAATAGTGCCAACACCATCAAGCCTCCCCTCGTGACGAGACACAGGAACTCCTATTGCTTCTACCTCGGCCATGTAATCGACGCAGAACTCAACAATCTCTTCCACTGCATAACCTTTGACAATGCTACCCTCGGGCCGAGACCGATTCCTCACGTAGGCCTTAAGTACACCCATGTACCTCTCGAATGGATACATATAACGTAGGAACATGGGTCCACATATCTTGATTTATCTGACAAGGTGGACGGTGAGATGGACCATGATATCAAAAAACGACAGAGGAAAATACATTTCAAGCTGACAGAGAGTTCGAACCACCTCCCTCTGCAAAGAATCTAGTCCATCAGGATCAATGACCTTGCAAGAAATTGCATTGAAGAAATAACACAGCCTCGTTACCGTCTCTCTGACCTTATGCGGCAAAATACTCTGGATGGCAACATGAAGCATTTGTGTCATCAACACGTGACAATCATGAGACTTCATACCCAGCAATTTTAAATCGCCCATGGACACAAGCTTTTTCATATTTGCAGAGTAACCCAACGGAACTTTAACACCATAGAGACACTTACAGAGTTCTGTCCTCTCAGCCTTGAACAAAGTGTAGCATGAAGGGGGAGGTATATACAGCCTTTATCGTCCTCTCTTGGTGCTAGCTCGGGCCTGATTTTCATTTTGATCATGTCACACCGCACATTGACGCCATCCTTTGTCTTCCCCGGAATGTCCAGCAATAGGCCGATTAAACTGTCGCAAACATTCTTCTCTACATGCATGACATCAGTGCAATGATGAATCTCTAAATGCTCCCAATGCGGTAAGTCCCAAAATAACGATCTCTTCTTCCAAGTGTTCTTCGTGCGGGGTTTCAATTTACGACCCTTTCCAAACACAACGTCTATGTCCTTCACCCGTGAGTAAACTTCTTTCCCGCACGTAGGCTTCGGGGCTGAACCATCTTCCTTGTGGCCGTCAAATTCCCTCTTCCTCTTACAATACGCATCATTCTTCGGAAGAAACCTACGGTGACGCATGTACACTGTTTTCCTGCAATTCTTCAGCCACACGTTCTCAGTCTCATCTTCGCAGTGGGGACAGGCTTTGGCTCTTTTCTAGTACGGCCCGACAAATTTCCAAGGGCAGGGAAATCGTTGATGGTGCAGAATATCATAGCACGTACGATGAAGGTCTCTCGTTTGTATGCGTCCCATACCTGCACCCCTTGGTTCCACGTTGTTAGGAGATCCTCGATCAATGGTGCTAGGTACACATCAATATCGTTTCCAGGTTGTTTTGGTCCTGATATAAGTAGAGACATCATGATGTACTTGCGCTTCATACACAGTCAAGGAGGAAGGTTGTAGATACACAAAAGAACCGGCCAAGTGCTATGCCGACTGCTCATGTTACCAAAAGGATTTATTCCATCGGTACTCAACCCGAACCTTATATTCCTCAATTCCGCTCCGAAGTTAACAAATTCCCTATTGATGTTTCTCCACTGCGAAGAATCAGCGGGGTGTCTCAGCTTTCCATCCTTCTTCCGGTCTTCCGAGTGCCAACGCAATAATTTGCCTCTTTACGGTTTGCAAACAAACGCTGCAAGCGGGGAATGGCGGGCAAATACCACAACACCTTAGCAGGAGGTCCTTGCTTTATCTCAGTGCAGTCGTCGTCGTCAGTTCGGTCCTTACGCTTATAGCAGAATGCGCCACACACCGGACAAACATGCATATCCTTGTAGTCGTTACGGTAAAGGATGCAATCATTAGGGCATGCGTGTATCCTTTCTACTTCCATTCCCAAAGGACACAACAGTTTTTTCACTTGGTAGGTGTTTTTTGGCAACTCGTTTCCTTCCGGGAGCATGTCCGCCAAAAGATCTAATAGTGCCGTGAAACTCTTGTCGGTCCAGCTGTTACTTGCCTTCAATTTTAACAGTTCAAGCACAGAGGCCAACTTTGTGTACTTTGACTTGCAACCAGAGAACAACGGCTTTTCTGAGTCCTCAATCAAGCGCTTGAATTTGCCAAACTCCCTTTCACTGTAATTTCCTTCCACATCACGCAACATGTCATCTAAATTGTCATCCTCTGGCATATCCTCATCAAAGTCGTTGTTGGGATCCGACATGTCCTGTTTCTCAACCTGAGTGGCACTTGTTTCTGCAGTTGGCTCTTCTCCATGGTGGACCCAACACGTGTACCCCTTTTTGAAACCACGTTGGATCAAGTGAGCGACAATTTGAGATGAGTTGGTGAACATCTTAAGATTCTGGCGGTCTACGCAAGAACAGTACATATATGGTAAACCCTTCTTCGCCATGTCTTGCTCAGCAACCTTTTGGACATCTAAAACACCTTTCATGTATTCCTCACTCACTCGGTTGTCATTATATATCCAGTCTCGATGGACCATCTGCAATTAATTAAATTCATACACATGCTAATTAGTAATACTCTATGTACGTTCGACACGCAATAAATTATAAATCTAGCTAGCTAGTGTTTGATGTGGAGTTTGCGGTATAACTAGTTAACTACTCTTGAACTACAAGCAATTAGTTGGGGGCGTGGATAACACACATCATAAAGCAATTAAATAGCTACAGGTCGAAAATGAGTTACAAACAGGGTTTGCTACTGTAACTTCCCCTCCCTCTTGCTCTAATTTGGTCAATCAATGGAGATCGATATTGATGATGAAATGAAGTAATGTGTATGCCTTAGGACCAAGTACCAACCTTGGATCTTCAAATTTGTTGCCCCCAAATGCTCCCCTTTCGAGATATTGCTCTTCCTTGCCCTAAATCTCTTCCAACTGGACAGTATGTCGAGCAAGATTGTGGGAGTATCTCAAAACATCCGCCAAAAGACCTTTTATACCATACCAGGTTCAATATAGACGGTTCTATATAATACCGTCGGTAATATCGGTGCATTTTTTAAGAACAGAATATCACTGACGGGTTTCACTCTATTAAACCGTCCGTAATATCGGTGCATTTGTGTAGAACTATGACAGAAATATCACAGACGGTTTTGACATCTGAACCGTCGGTGATAATTAGAATATCACAGATGGTTCTGAGGTCAAAACCGTCCGCTTTACTATCACAGTCGGTTTTGACTTCAGAACCGTCTGTGATTATCATAGTGGGTTTTTACATCAGAACCATCTATGATAATTATAAAATCAACACTCCGTGATAAAAGACCTTTTATACCATACCAGGTTCAATACAGACGGTTCTATATAATACCGTCGGTAATATTGGTGCATTTTTTAAGAATAGAATATCATTGACGGGTTTCACTCTATTAAACCATCCGTAATATCAGTGCACTTGTGTAAAACTATGACAGAAATATCACAGATGATTTTGACATCTGAACCGTTGGTGATAATTAGAATATCACAGACGGTTCCGAGCTCAAAATCGTCCGCTTTACTATCACAGTCGATTTTTATTTCAGAACCATCTATGATTATCACAGTCAGTTTTGACTTCAGAACCGTCTGTGATTATCACAGTCGGTTTTTACTTCAGAACCGTCTGTGATAATTATAAAATCAACACTCTACTCTACTATCACAGACGGTGATAAGGTCCGAACCGTCTATAATATCTTGGATTGCTTGCAATCGAAACGTTCGACTAGTTGAATTGTTCCACTTGTTTTTCATATTTGGTTCTATCTTATTTTCAATGTTAATATTTAAAAAAATGAATGTTGAGACTATTTGGTTTTATCTTGTTTTTCATATTTGTTGTATATATATGTCTGTGGATGTTCAAAGAATGTTGAGAGTATTACAGCCGGTCCTGAAATTAAAACCGTCTGTAATGTTACTATCAGAGACGGTTTTGAGTTAAAAACCGTCTTGATTGCAGCAGTATTTTCTTGTTAACATTTTCACAGAGAACATCATTTGGTTATTATCAGTTACATAATCAATCGAAAAGCCAGATATATATGAAAAATAAATTTCTTATTTCTTACAATATTTGCATACATAATGATACAAGCGACCAAAGCGTCAACCTGATCCGAAAGTAATTTACAAAGTTCTCCTAGGATCTACACTGGCCGACCCAAGAGAACTAGCAATGGCTCTAAGCCTATCTACATCATCTCTCAGCAAAGGAGTGCAGCTATTCCTTATTGTATTGGAGAGTTCTCGCTGCTGCCGAGCGTAATCTCTCTCCGACCGAAACCTGCGCGCTTCTTCGCGAGAACCCTCATAGCACTATGCCAAGTGCAGAATGGCAGAAGACATCCCCTCAAAACGCTTCTCCAGCACCTCTATTTCTTCTTGGAGAGTTCTGCACAAGGCAGCTTTCTCCTCCTGCACATATATGGGTTAGTTTTGAAAGACATAACAACCAGTAAGAGAGGGTGAAGATGATTTCCAAGCTTCGGAGTGGATTTGGACGTGGAAGTGTGCATCTTACCCCAGAAAATTGATCATCCAAGAAAAGCTGATGATACAAAGGTGTTGAAGAGGGGATATTGGAAGGATTGTTGTGGATCTCCAAAGGTGGAGTCGATGCAACTGGAGGGGTTGCAAGGGGCAATGTGGCAACACAAGCCTCAGCACCCTCTAGAGTCTTCGCTGCAGCTGCACTGGAGGATCTTTCATCATTTCTGAGTCTCTTCTTTGGAGGGAGCATTTCCTCAGGCACCTGTGGATTTCGAAATGCATTTGTTTCGAGGTAATCAAGTCAGAAAAGAAAGATCTGCATTAGAGTTTCAGAAAGGACTTACTTTCTGAAGATCCTGATCGAGTTCATTCCTTATCTCTTCCTCATCACTCTCAATTTCAATAACCTCATTGGAATCTCGGCTCGCCATCAAGGTGGGAGTTGAGGAGGGAACAAAGACAGGGATTTAGGAGCAAAATTCCTAAAAGACTTAGCCAAGAATTTGTAAGTCTTAAGGATTGAAGAGCCTCGCTATTTATAGAACCAGAAGGTGATGGTTCATGTGCGCGGGTGCCTAGAGTTTTAAAAAGCACACTACTAGTTTTCAAGGTCAATAAATTCATGATAATTTCTCGGGAGATAAACTGCAGCACGGCGGAACAGTGCTCACTTAAGAAGTTGAAGCGTCAGATTACATAATTCGATGCAAATTAAATTTGAAGTAAATAATTAAGTCTCTTTATCTGCGCAGTTATTATGTGCGGTTATCCACGATTGCATGTTGAGAATTCAAAGCATCGGACACTATTGGCACTATCACAGACGGTTGGGAGATCAAAACCATCTGCTTTACTATTACAGACGGTTCTGATGTCCACACCATCTATAATATGGCTATCACAGACAGTTGGGAGATCAAAACCGTCAGCTTTACTATTACAGACGGTTCTGATGTCCAAACTGTCTGTAATATGCCTGGAATTTTGAACCGTTCGACTTCTACAAATACTTATTTCCTCTCTGGAGTTTTGCTTCCAAGGCGACGCTTCATATTCCCAGGCTAGTGCGCCGCGCAAACATCAGAACCTGAAATGACACAACACACCGTTGAGAATTTGGAGCATCAATCATTGTTGGGACTATCACAGTCGGTCCTTACATAAAAACCGTCTGTAATGTTACTATCACAGACGATTTTGAGTTAAAAACCGTCTGTGATATTGAAAGAAGTTGAGAATTCGAAGCGTTGGTCACTATTGGGGCTATCACAGTCGGTCCTTATATAAAAACCGTCTGTAATGTGACTATCACAGACGTTTTTTTACCTCAGAACCGTCTGTGATATTCAAAGCACATTGAGAAATTTGACATAAGAACAAAGTATAAAGAAAGAGGGAAGATAGCATGCAGTCCAAGAACGTGCTGGAAAATTGGAAAGTTGACATAAGAACAAAGTTTTCATTAATTTTTTTTCATTACTTACAAAAAAAAGTAAAAATACAGAATGCTAGGTCAAGGAGTGGTCTTAGCCCTGGCTGCATCTAGAATAAAGTCAGTTTGACTTGCAGCCAGGACGCAGGACTCCTCCAGCGACAAGTTGTCCTTCTTAGGATCAACTACTACCGCGTCGAGAAGGCCTGCAACCTCCCTCAGCTTCGCGATGGTATCCTTCATAGTCAAACCACAACCAGCGATGGTCATATCTGCGGCTTTCTTCTCCTCGCGAAGACGCCTCGTCCTCGCCCTAGCATTGTCACCATCCGTCTTCATGCGCTGGAAGAGATCGTCCAGGTCAAGCCGTAGCCGAGTGTGCTTCTCCATAAGGAGCTTGTGCTCCTCCTGGAGGGCCCTCATCTTGGCTTTCACCTTGCCCAAGTCTTCCATGGTTTCCCTTCCCTGTGCAAATCAACAGGTCAAGAATGTACTAAACAGGGATTAACAATACAGGGGTAAGTCCAAAAGATTGAGAGTTCTTACCGGGGAGGGCGAGGCTGACGATACCATCGAGGATGCCATTGGCGCAGAGAAGCTAAGGAGTCAAACAGTTTGAGAATTATAAAAACTTGTAAAGTAAATGACAATTATTCCATTGTCAAGTTATTTATAGAACTTCCAAAGCGACGCTTTGTGTTCGCCTAGGCACCGTGCTCGAAGATCGGAGACAGAAATGTATATATCACAGTTGGTTCTTTTTCAGTCGGTTCTGAAAAAGAATTCGAAGCGCCGAGCGCCGCGTGAAGTTTGAGATTTCAAAGCGCCGGCACTTTTTCAGTCAGTTCTAACCTCAGGACCGTCTCTAATACTACACTATCACAGTTGGTTCTGAGTTCAGAACCGATTGTATATATCACAGTCGGTTCTGAGTTCAGAACCGTCTGTGATATTCTAGTTATCACAGACGGTTCTAAGTTGAGAACCGATTGTATCTATCACAGTCGGGTTTTAGGTCAAAACCTTCTGTGATAAGTAGACTATTACAGACGGTTTTGTGTTCAGAACCATCTGGTTTACTATCACAGTTGTTTTTGACATCAGAACCGACAGTGATAACTAAACATATTTTCCCAACAGGCCTTTGCAGACGGTGTTCCATTGAAAAGTTCATAACCGTCTGTGATGTGCCATCCTGGATGTCTGTTTCTGTGGTAGTGTACACTGCTTTGTGTAGGATCGAGGATGCCGACTAGAGGGGGTGAATAGGAGACTTTAAAAACTTTTCAAATGAAACAACTTTTGCAAAGAAAAAGAACCAAAACAATTGAATAATATATAGCACAATTAAATAGAAAGAGGAAGAGAAGACAAACACAAAGATTTATCCTGGGATTTCGGAGACTCGCTCGGTCTCCCCTACGCCTCGTTGAAGCACTCAAATGAATGAGTCTTGCTTCAATATCCACTAAAGGTATTTCTCACTAATGGTTGCTCCTTGTCCACTCCGGAAAGGCGAGCATCGATGCCTTTCACAATCACGCTGAGCCACTTCGACAATCTCCGTAAATGGAGAAGTCAACGGCCACGCCACCAAACCGTCTAGGTGAGGGCGTTCACCAAGAGTAATATGTTGCAAGGTCTTTTCTAGACCTCCAACAATCACCGAGGAACTCTAAGTATGCAAATGAGACGAATAAAACACTCGGTGGATCACTCAGCTCAAGACTTGATCAAAAGATCAAGATTTTAGCTCTAAAACAAATGCTCAGATGTATATGAGAGAATGGGATAGCTGGTTGTTAGAAACAATTAATAGTTCAAAACCTCTATTTATAGACCAAAAGAACAAACTAGCCGTTGTTACTGCTTATTGTTATATGATGTTGATTGTTTCATAATTAGCAATCTGATCTTCTCGTTATTTTGTGATACATATCATATATTATTTGACTAAAAAATATTATTTGTGATCTCATGCATACACTCAGGGGGAGTCATTGATTTTATTAATATCAAACACTTATTGTCATTAATCATCAAAAAGGGGGAGATTGTTGCATCTAGGCCCTTATGCTTGATTTTGATGATTAATGAAAATAAGCATTTCAGACTAATTGTATTTTTGAGCTATTTGGATACAGAGCTCTTTTGGAGTTTTGAAGTTGCAAAGGATCTAAGGTAATTTTTTTTATTTTTACCGATCTCGGTGTTTGGAGTTTAATCGGTTTATAGAAACTTGTTTTTAGTTTAAACCGTCCTATTAAGAGGGGTTGCAAGTTCTCTCTACATTTTCAGTATAAACCGAGAAACTCTTAGGTCATTGCATTCATTCATCTTGGTCGAATCTGGTTTTTAAATGGTTTGGTTTTTCGATATTTTGGCAACAAGAACTATAATTGAACTTTATAGATTCATATAGGCCGATCTAGGTCTTGCTCCTGTTGACAAAATTATAGCCCTTTAAGTTATCTTTTGAACAAACTATAAAACACTTCAATCGGACCTCTGGATCAAAAGTTATCACTATTTTTATCCACACTGACAGTCAGCATGGTGATGCTGTCCGTCAGCATGAATGTTAGCCTCTTTACTACCATTTGTCCAGAGAGAATGTCTTTTTGAGCTGAAATTTTTTGAGTTGCTGACTGTCAGCATGAGTTTCGACCAAATACTATTGGCCGACTGAGTTTTGTTTTACTGGACGTTTTGTGGTCGATACTGACTGTCAGCATGTTATGCCGACTATCAGCATGAGTTGATTTCTTTCCATATACAACCACAAACGGCTAGTTAAATTTTATCCATGATTTTTGTCGAGCCGTTGAGGTAGATGCTGACTGTCAGTATGTGTTGTTGACTGTCAGCATGTGCATTTTTGTTTCCATATTCGACCACAACGGCTAGCTGAGTTTTCTCTGAGATTTGCTTTTAACTGCACGTGGTCTAGGCTGATTGTCAGTATGTGCTGTTTCTTTTTTGTTCGAGCACAACGGCTAGTTTGTTTTTTGGGCTATAAATAGAGGTTTTGAGCTATTGTTTCTAACAACCAGCAATCCTATTCTCTCATACACATCTGAGCATTTGTTTTAGAGCTAAAATCTTGATCTTTTGCATATTTTTCCAAAAAAACTCTGTATCCAAATAGCTCAAAAACACAATTAGTCTAAAATACTTATTTTCATTAATCATCAAAATCAGGCATAAGGGCCTAGATGCAACACTTTGGACTTGTTCTCAGAAAATTGTAAACATAAAAATTGTAGATCTTGAAATTATCTTTCGAACGGATCCAATAATGTCTAAATCCAAGTTTGAATGATGAAGTTATCACTGTTTTAGTGTCTGCTGTTCAGAAAATATTGTAATTCCAAAAATTGTAAATCCGAAAATTGTAAAAAGGTTTGATTGAGAGTTGGGCCGAATTGGTCTTCGGATCCAACCTCCACTAGCTGTTAGTTTAGTTCCACATTGGTTGTGAAGACTACTCTAAGTAGAGGTGATACCGGCCTAAACCGTCTCGCAAGAGAACGAGGACAGAGCAGTAAGGCGAGTATTATATCATTCTTTCCACAGGGGCTAGAGAAACGAAACACATAAAACAAGACTAAATCAGTGGATAATAAAACCAAAACAGACGAGAGAGAGAGAGAGAAAATGTCAAAAGAATGCGAAAGAAGAAAGAGGTGATCTCCTCGACAAACGACTAGTGCTCGTTTTGGACTAGCATTTCGTAATACAAGCGATAGAAAGAAATCGTGTAGTGGTAGCGCGCGAGGCAGCGCAAACAAACATCATCGATCATAATCTACGGCAAGTATCAACAAACACAAGTACAAAACAAACACTAACCATTCCTCAACTCCCCCTCGAGATCATGGACATCTGGGCAATATTGGTTGTCATTCTAACTCAAGTCTCGAATACATGATGGCAATTACTGTAGACACAAGCACAAAAAAACTGAAACAATCACCAAAAGAATGGGACAATGCAAAGCACTTCAGTGGTATTTCAGCAGTACTATTCACATGATAGAAACTCATAGCCGAGAAGACAAAAGAAACCAAACTCAATTCAATTTGACATTCGATACACAGAGACTTGAAGCTTGGAATAATAGCAGAGATTAATGTAGTTCTCAATTCCACAAAAGAAATATCAGTTGGTTACAGGTCATGAATAGCTGTGGACAGAGACTGCTGCAATCTAAAGGAAACTCACAGACCAAGGGCAAACTAAGAAGAAAAGAATGCATGAATACTTTATGCGTCTTGGTTCATCACTCAATATTCGAAGCTTCAGAGGAAGGTTAGGAAATTTCTGACTAAAGTTAAAATAAAGAAGCCAAATCCAGAATCACTCAGAGATCATTCACAGGCATACATCTCAGTTAACCCACTCAAACAAGGATTCAATGCAAAGTCTATTGGCTTTTTAGAACCTTAGTTCATTACAAGCATATAACACAATCATAGAGAGACGAATTCAGAACAACAAAAAATAGAATATTTCAATTCATCACAGAGTTTGTCAATTGATTTGTTGGTTGTTCAAGTTCATCCTTGTATAGAAACTAGTTCATTTCATATTACATACACATGCAACTCAGACATCACAGAGCAAGAGGGGGGAGAAGAGAGGAAAGGAAAACATCACTGAAGATTATTGGAGTCGTCGTGGAAGTGTGGATATGGTTGTCGGTGCAGTCGAAGCCATCGAGGAGACAGTCGGCCCACGGGACGTGGCCAACGAGGACGAAACTGGTCGTCGTGGCAGTCGAAGCCGTAGAGGAGGTCGTCTAGCTTGCCGTCGGTGGCTCGTGGTGAGGTGGTGTGGCCGAAGGGGGAACGGGGGCGGCAACCGGCGAGTGGAAAAGGCGGAGAGAGGGATCGGGCGGGGTGGCGGATTGGCCAGATCCGGCGGATCTGGAGATTTGGGGGAAGAAGAGGTAAGAGAAAGAGGTGATGGGCCGAGGTGGAGCAAATGGTGGTTGTGGCCATGGGGAGGAAGCGGGCAGCGCAGCGGGCACGGGCACGGGAGTGGGAGAAATGGCGGATCGGCGGCGCAGCTCGGGTGTGGCGCGGATCTGGCGATTTGGCGGCGGCGTCTTTGGGAGAGATGGTGGCGATTCGGGTGCGGCAGCGGCGCGGGATCTGTGAGGGTGGAAAAGGGGCACTGGAGAGGAAGTGGCTATGACGCAACGCGTGGGAAGCGTAGATCTGGCGGCGGCGCAGCGCGGTGGAGCAGTGGCTCGGCGAGGGAGGTGCTAAAAGGAGGTGGCACCGGTGGCGTAGAAGAAGAGGGAGATGAGTGGTGTAGATCTAGGTTTAATGGTGACTTTTGAGGGCTTTAAGGTGGACGGAGGTGTGGATAAATTAAGGGGGAGGCAAAAAAGAAGCTCTGCCGGCTGCATACGGCCTGGTCATCGCCGACGTGGTGGTAGGAGGTATGGATCGCGAGGAGGGAGGCGGAAGAAGAAGATAACAAAGGAAAAACCAGACTCAAAGAGGAACTGTGGCCGGCGGCTGGGTTTAGAGAAGAAAGGAGATTTTGCAAAAAGGCCCTCAAGATTTTAGAAATCACAAAAAGGTCCTTCCCGAGTTAGGGTTTAGATTTCTGAGTGTAGGCTATTTTGCAAAAGGGTGATTGAGGTTTAGGAAATTATAGGAAGATCCTCAGTTGAAAGGAATTGAGATTCTGGACCCCCGGAGACTCCGATTTCAGCACGGTCAGTTCCTACGTGTCTGTAGAATCACGTGCTTCTATCCGTAATTGACCGAGAGTCAGGTAAAGTCAAAGAAATATGTTCCATCAGTCAAAATCCACCCAAATAGTGTCGACCTGCAATAAAATCACACAACGAATAATACGGTCGATTTGGTGATAAAAATGTATATGATTAATGCAAATGCCGCCTTATATGACTAAATGTGCATGATTGGGAGATTAAAATATATGAAAAATATGCACAGATATGATAATTATCAAGAGGTTAACTCTATATAAGAAGGGGGAATGCTAGAGAGAGCACTCAACCCTTTGGAGAAAGCTTTTTGGCTATTCTTATTTAGTCTTTTGAGAGGTTTGTTGAGGGTGGTATTTGAGAGATTTTGTTTTGTTCTTGGATATTTTGAAAGAAATATAAATTTCTCTGTACATTTGTTTTATTTTCTTATTTCATTGTTGTTTAAATTTTTTTGATCCGGGACAATCTCGGGTTGTTTGTGTACGAGTACAATACAAATATGTAATTGAGTCTGTTACAATATCGACTAAGACTTTGCTATCAAGATGTAGTCGAGTCCGATACGTTTTCAAGTCCAACATGCTTTCGAGCGGTTGTGCTATAAATACCTTGTAATAGGATAGACAAATCATCGAATTGAGAGAAGATAGACAGGGATCAAGGGATCAAGGGTGATCAACTATTGACTTGTACAAATTCCTCTTTTAAATAAAGAGTTGTGTGTTTTCCTTTAATTCGGTGATCGACCACCTGGTTTCGGCTTTCGAGTAAAATCCAGTTTTCATATCCTATTGGGTCTAGTACTCAATCAGATTAAGTTGGTATCAGAGTATTGTCCTGCCCTGTGGATGGTGAAGACTCGCCTTGATTACGAAAAATCCGGTGAGATTCCGCAAGAACTTTCTACGATCGAAGGCAAACGTTCGACAGCACCGACAGTCACGTCTCCGACCATGTTTGAAGGAACCTCCTCTCAAGCTGACTTGGCCGAACAAGTGACCAAACTCTCTGCCAACATGGATACCGTGCTCATTTGGATCAAGCAGCAGGCCATGACTTTGCCTCCTGAAGATGATGCTTCAAAGGCAAAGGTAACTAGTGTGAGGATTGGGAATAGCTCGCGCAGGCCAGTAGACAACGACGACGTGAATGACTTTGAGGCCGACGACCTCACCAACACATCATCCTTAGCTGTCGGATCTTTTAAGGTCAAAGCTAAGGTTGACATACCCATATATGATGGGGCGATCGATGCTAAAAAGCTGGATTCATGGATCGACCAGCTTGAAATCTACTTCGACCTGTAAGGTTTCAGTAGTGCTCAAAAAGTAAAGTTCGCACTATTGAAGATGAAGGACCATGCAAGATGTGGTGGAAGGCACTTGTCGCCAACGGGGAAGTAGACGACCTCGCGTGGGGACAACTCAAATGACTCCTACGACAAGAGTTCTACTCGATGGGATATCTTGAAGAGAGATGGGATCGGTGGCACCAATTGTATCAACGATGCGATCAGACCGTCCAAGACTACATGACAGAATTTCGAAGACAAGTGATGGTAATTGGCATCTCGCTTTTTGATCCCCAAGTGTTCCAAAAAGACACGTCAGGACTACAGAAAATGATCAGTGCTGAGTTAAGCCTAGGGGTGGAAATGGGTCGGGTTCAGGTCGGATAGTACCTAAACCCATATCCACATCCGCATATTTCTTCCGGATACAGATGGTATGCGGATGCGGATACGGATATGAAAGAAATGGATATAGATACGGAGCGGATATTTTGCGGATACGGTCACGGATATGGAGCAGATATTTTGCGGATACGAACACGGATATTAAACAGATTCAGAGCAGATACAGACATGGATATATGCAAAATGAATATGATTATGATACAAAAACAAACAAGAATAGCATAATAATAAGAGCCATTGACATATGCATGTGTAAGTGCAGCTCTGAAAACTTTTGAGCCTGAGGATATACACTCACTAATATAATGATGATTCGAGTGACAATGTCAAGAACATATCAAGAATATAGCTTCCTTTGAGCACACAAAATGTTTTCTTGGTATGAACATTTGAAGCACAGGCATTGCACACGCGTGCAAGCGCATTGTTTCTGGGCATGACATTTGGACGAGCAGGTAGTGCGCATGTGAAAATGTATTGTTCTGGATGTGGCATTTGGTTGGGGGAGCGAGAGGCGCACACGTGCAATGGTGTTTCTACTCTGACGTATTTGGTCCAGTAGGTGGTGTGCACCGTGCGCGTGATTGAACTATATGATTTCCCCAAGTAAAGAGACTATGTGCATGGGAAGGTGGATAGGTATGATCTTTGGGATGAGGCATTTGGTCGAGCACTTGAAAGTTGAAATTCATAGCTTTGTTTGGGAAGTCGGTGGCCACTAGCGGAGGAGCGATGGGGCGGCGGTGGGGGGCGAGGCGGCGTCGTTGTCAGAGGAGGAGAGGTGATAGCGCTAGGGGAGGAAGGGGGCGGGAGAGGTGAGGCGACGAGGCGGCGGCTGCGGCGAGGCGATGAGGGCAGCGGTGGCAGGGAGGGCAGCGGTGGCAAGGCGAGGAGGCGGCGGTGGTAGCGAGGTGAGGAGGAGGCGACGGCGACGAGGTGAGGCTAGGAGGGCGGCGGTGGTGAGGGGGAGGCGGTGGCGGTAAGGCGAGGAGGCGGTGGCAGTGGCAGTGAGGCAAGGAGGGGAGGAGGTGGTGGGTGTGGCGGCGACGGAGGGCCGAGGCGAGGAGGGCGGCGGTGGTGAGGCGAGGAGGCTGTGACGGTGGCAAGGAGTAGGCGGTGGTGGTGAGGTGAGGAGGCGGCGGCGACGGCGAGGCGAAGAGGGGAGGAGGTGGTGGGTGTGGCGGCAACGGAGGGTCGAGGCGAGGAAGGCGGCGGTGGCGAGGAGGAGGCGGTGGCGGTGAGGCGAGGAGGCGGCGAGGCGAAGAGGGGAGGAGGTGGTGGGTGTGGCGGCGATGGAGGGCCAAGGCGAGGAGGGTGGTGGTGGTGAGGTGAGGAGGCGGCGGTGGCGGTGAGGCGAGGAGGGGAGGAGGTGGTGGGTGGGGCGGCGATAGAGGGCCGAGGCGAGGAGGCGGCGGCGGCGGCGACGGCGAGGCAAGGAGGAGCCGATGAGGCCGCGGTGGCGCGGAGGTGGGAGAGGAGTTATATGGATCCGGGTTTAACCCGTATCCGCATTCGTATCTGGTATATTTTAGTGAAACCCGACTCCGCATCCGCTCATCGCCACCATCCACATGGTGAATATCCAACTAGTTGTTGAACATGATCATCGCGGCCGTTCATGTGGTGAATATCCAGCACACTCAAACCATCATAAGGGGGGCTCCTCATCACCACACACGTGGTGAGGATCAAACCAAGGGAGAACTACCGGGACTCTGACATCGCAGCCCCATATGTCAGTGAGGATAGCAGTTCGTTTCCCACAATCTCTCTGCAGATAAAGCACTAAAACCACTACCCTCGGATTTGTTGCCTAAATGATAACTTGGCGACATTGTGGGGAATTTAATTCGTCGGTTGAAGGTTTTAAGTAGAGAATATCCAGCAAGAACAAAGGGGGGATGAGGATCAACTCAAGAAGACTAAAACAAACAAGAGATTAGATAGGTACTTCATATTAGCGCTCGAGGACAAAACTTGTCTGTTCTAGTGCCCAAATTGTACATTTCAAGTGCTCGGAAAAGGACCGACTTCCTTTTCAGTGCTTGGCTATCACGGTAACCTCTTTTACAGTATAGTCACGGTACCTGGACCTTTGGGCTCCTCTGTAGAGCCTGAGGAAAATACCTCAAGACGTAGGATGGATCTGTTCCACCCAAATTTGTAAAAATCCCTTTGAATTGTTTCCTTGTTCATCTTCACTTGGATCAGCGCACATGTGTTCTACCACCTGACAAACAAATTCTACTTGCCGGAGCAATCCCTTGATAATAACATTCCATACCTTGTAGCAAAATCTAAGAGAATTCCCTAGAACTTCAGTGTGTGGCTTTTTCCCAAAATCTAATCCTAAAGCCCATGAAAATATGAGCTTACAACTGGCATCATATCAATTATTTCAAAAACAAAGCAAGCTTTGATTTTTCTTGCCAATCCAATGTTTCCCCCCCAAATCAAGAATGTGCAATACTAATCCCAGTGCGTTCTAAAAGATGGGAGATTAGGATCAAGGTTTTACCGATGGATTGGAGAGATCGGACCAAAACTTAGTAAAAAACTAGTTCTTTTCTTCTTCTTCCTCCTCCTCCTTCTTCTTAGATAACACCATCTCCTCCCCTTCTCCTCTATGGAAAAAGCAGCACTACCTCCTCTTCTCCTCTTCCTTCTCTCCCTCCTTCCTGACCTTTCATCTTCTCTACAGATGTGGAGAGAAGGTAAATATGAGTGTGGGACTTGGTGGTGGGAGGGAAATAGAAACTAGGATTTGGGGTGGAGGAGATTCACTAAATATATCCTTCAACTATAGGATTGTTGGTTGCACTAATATTTTTTGGCTAAACGGGCCTACAGCGGCCCAAAAACCCCATTTTAGCCCAAAATCCAAAAAAATGCAAAGTACACCTTCTTGGTTTTTCACGAGGAATCTAAATATGACCTCCAATTTTCCATCTGGTACTTTCTTAGTGATGAAAAATTTCCAAATTGACCCTAGTTGACTTTTTTGACCTCTAAGACCAATATCGACCGAATTGACTCGTTTGACGTTCTTGAACTATTTTGACTCCCCTATTGACTAAGTTTAACCAACTTTGACAAGCATTAACTTGTGGGGTATTACAATCATTCATAATTTATGTTTTAAAATTTGCATATTGTAGTAGAGTCAATTTTTTTTAAAATCTTTTAGAATTTTATGAACTTTAACATAAATATCACTATTTTGAAAAACCTATGAGGTCAATTGACCGTATAGGTCTCAACCACCATCTGCCACTGACATGAGTTATATTCTCAATTATCAAGTAACATTAAGCTTGCAGCAGGGGGCTTTTACGACATATAAATCAAAGACACGATCAACTAGAGTGAGAAGTTTCAGCTAAACCAAATTACTCTTTCCCCCTACTAAAGATAAACGCAAAAACTTGCACCCCATCCACCAAGGAAAGGCTCATCCACCAAGGAAAGGAACGACTTTCTCTTTCCTCATTGTATGCTCATCTATATTTCTCTTTCTATCATATGTATGGGCCAATAAACTTTGCTGTGGATCACAAAGCTCTATGAGCTGTACAGAGGAAACACAAATGGGCACCTGAAAAGGGAATGAGTAAGCTGGGCACAAGAAGAGACCAGTAAATGGTAAAATTAGCGCGATCAATAGTCACCAGAAATAAAAAATGAAAATTATCAAAAATATTTTACATAAAACAACTTATCAAAGAATATATAACATTATGCATACTATATAAATCACATATTTTATTGTCTATACATTTGACTTTATGCACAGGCTGCATGTTTCCAGCAAAACCTTAAATACGGTATTCATGCTATTTACAGGCTCACAACCAAGTTAGCTTACATGTTACAACCATAAGTTCCAAGTATATGAACATGGCATGTTTACAAGCTACAAGGAGCAACCACAGAGCAGAGTCCAACAATTGCACAACAGTAGGCTGCAGAAGTCGCTCTTACCCTGTGACATAGATCTGCAATATGCAGAAGATAGATTTCTATGTATACTTCTGATTTGAACATAACTCAGAAATACCATGAGATCATCCTGTTATTAGCTTATTACACATTTGACAATCGGACCCCACACTAAGCTTCAGCTGTTTCAAGTACCTCCCATTCGTCGTCTGAAGGTATCACATCATGCTTAAAGTGGTTTCCTATCATCTGTTCCAGAGGCAGACCAATGTAGTTGTCATGCCCCAAAGGTCGGTCTCCACTGGCTGATGTGCCCTTACTACCGGCAGTGTATGTAGAGGCAGAAAAGTTACTAATGGACACCACAGCTGATTTGAAGTTGTTCCGGTGGGTTCTCTCTTTCAGTGCCATCACATTTGAATGGATGCTTGATATTTCTCCTCTGCAGAAGTAAAACAAGTTCTATTACAGATCCTTCAAAGACAAATTGGGACACTACCACAGATATTCTGGAGAAAATCTATTCTGATTGCAATGAGGTCTACAAGTCATTTGACTTAAGAAAATCAGTCAGTTCCCTCAAAAAAAAGTAGGGCAAATGACACTTTAGTCCTTTTACTTTGTTGAAAAGGTCAGTTTGGCCCTCTACTTTCAAAAAGGTCAAATTAGACTCTTTATTTTGTGAACTAGCTCAAATAGGTCCTAAAATAACTGGAAAATAGCATGACACATATATAGGTGACTTGGGATGACACATTAGGTACAATAGTTGATAGGGATGACGTGTATGATGTTTTTGCCCCCACTTATCATTTCTTTAAAGCCACATCACAACTTGCATGCATCATCCAATTCCTGGCAATTGGAAAGCAATTAACATGAAATTTGTGACAAACATATCTATAATCACTAATTTAACTGCACTATAAAGACTAGTCTACCACGTCGTCCATACACGTGCCAAATCAGATTGTTAATTCATGTTCTTAATCAAATGGATCTATTTGAACTGGTTCACAAAGTATAGGGACCAATTTGACCCTTATAAAAGTAAGGGAACCAAATTGAGACTTGATGCAAAGTAGAGGGACTAAGTTGTATAATTAGCCAGATCCAAATAAACTGACTATAGTAGTTTTTTAATGGGTTTTTCTTATTAAACCAGCTTTTATCCAAGGAAACAACAGTGTGGAAGACCCAAAGTGGCTTTATTTATGTAAATTAAACCAGCTTTCACCAGTTAGTTCTTATTCCCTCAGCAGCAGGTTTGTCCTCAGTTTCTTCTAACAAAAGAACCCTGTTAGGTGAAAAATGTCCCAGCAGAATACGAAGATATTATCTGACTCCAACATGGTCAGCGCATTATTATTCTTTGGAAAAAGTCTATATTACCCTTCTACTTTCAAAAAGTTTCAGATAATCCCTTAAACCTCTGTACATTGAAACCAAACAACTTACACTATATACTTCAAAAACCAATGCAAATTTCATCTTGCATTTGAAGTACATGATGTAAGTTGTATGATTTCAATCTATAGAGAGTTATCTAGATTTTTTTGAAAGTACGAGAGTAATATGGACTTTTCCCGTCTTTTGTTCCCACAACAAGTAACTTTGCGGGAAAATGCTGCTGAAATGTAGTAGTAATACCGCATCATGGAAATAAATGTCATTAGTCAAGGAAAAAGGTGGTCCAATAATATGGCAAGGCCTTTGTACACAAAAAGCACAAGTCAACCAAATGCTAGCACTTATATAATAAAAACTAGAAATGCAAGTCTAAATAACTATTACGTAACAAGGCTATATATCCGATTTAAACATATTGCTAGAATCTGTAACATACTGCAAGGCATCAATCATTCCAGTGCGGTCCAACAAGAACCCTCTCAACTGCAATGAAAAATGTCAAAAGCTTTAATACAAAGCATATCAGAAGATAAATGTTTGTATATATTCAAAGGAATAACAAGATATACAAACTATGCATTTGTATTGTAACTGTTGTGATTACCAAAATGTTTTCTTCTGCTTCCTTTTGGAGCTTCTGTGACTCTTTCATTATATTCTCCAGTATGGCTTCATTCTCTTTCCGCACCAGCTCAGCCAACTTCTCTTCTTGACTAATCTGCTGTCTTGCTGCAGCCTCTTCTTCCATTAAAGTTGCTAGTTGTGCATCCAGTTCAAATTTGATCTACAGAGTTATGGAATATGAGAAGCAAACATGGCATTATTCTTTTCTTGATAACAAATTGCAGCATAAATCCTCCGAATTTCAAATTTGTTCATTTAGATTCATGTAGATTGCACTCTGAATTTTGTTCATTCCTGAAGTATAGTTCATTTTTGTTCTTGTGCTCTTAAACATGGTCATGAAAGTCCTTACAGTTATTACTTGTGAAACTAGTTATTCATTAACTATTCATAACATGGACAATGACATGAAGAAAAACAATATATATTTGGTGCTAACCCAATTAATTGCATAAAAAATAAAACTTGAGTCATCTAAAAGTTAGCACTTGAAACTAACTAGATGATTATTTTGGCTAAGCATAATTGACAACAGGGACTTTGAAGAGGATAACAACATGGCAATGTCAATGAGTAGTTTGTAGAAATATAGGAACTTGGTAACATAGATCAAAACATAGGAAACTTGAAGGAACAATTTTAAAAAAATAAAAAAATATATAGAGAACTATGCTGGAATGTAGCCTTTCTCAATCTATAACTATAATTCTCTGCAATTCTAATATTTTCATCCCTCCCCCACTGTCATTTGCTGTACATGGTTCAACACCACCTCAGTTTTACAACCATCAGTAAGATAATATATTACCAATGTTATGGGAAAACAAAGAAAACAAAGTACTAGACTTAGTTCAGTCTGACTATATGATTGTCTCTGAACAAAGGAAAAGAAAAACCAAATTAGATTATATGATGGAGCCAAACCACATAGGTTCAGACTACTTGCAGTGTTTTCTTCCTAGATTACAAACAAAAATGACAAGAATTCTAATGACACCACATCTCTAAATTGGGGGTACTATCATCTTGATCTCCAAATTTACGAAATGTCCATGCAATTTAACATCATTTTGTCCAGTATAAACTGTCCTGTTTTGCAGATAACAAATCCAATTGCTAGATGCCATTCAATTAATTGATTTGTTTCAAGATAGAAACTTCTCAGTCTATGTTTGGTCCATTGTAATGACCCAAGGCCCAACCCACACAAACACCTGGGCTCTTGTCGTCGCTTAATTGATGCTAAATATCTTCCGATGCTTGTGCTTCATCTAAATACTAAAGGTCACCAGTCACCACACAAAATCAAATTCCATTCATGAGTCAGCTAATGGAAAATGTGGTCATCATGCAATGTGGTTGTAACAATTCAATCACAAAGAGTATGGAAATTTTTCAAGAGGATTTCACAAGTTTAACTACAGCGGCCTGCAAAAAGTCAGTTATTAGTTTCTGTTACAAGATGAAATATTTTAGGCAAAAGGTTTGATTTCTTAAGAGTTGTTTTGTTAGGAGATGATATAAGATTACATGGAAGACTTCCATATCCTTTTCTTAGATTCTAGCTTGAGCACAAGCTGATTCTCCAGGACAAGATGCAACATAGATGCAATGTTACTGATGGCTACTTTCTAGCATAAGAACAAGCTGTTTCTCCAGGACATGATGCAATGTTATTGATAGCTTTTGTCATAAGATGAGGGATAGCTTGTGCATAGGCTTCTAGACTAAGGGAAGGAACCTTCATGTTCCCAAGTAAATGGGATTTTGGTTTATCCGAGAAACCACAACAATATCATCCTGTTTGGTAGGATTTTAAATGTATGACAACTTTGAGTTGAAGCTTAAGCTCTCCCGAACATACCCAATATATTTTAGGCAAGAGGTTGATTTGCTATGAGCTGTTTCTTTAGTTACAAGACTATTTTAGGAAGTAACACACTTTTGACTCAAAAAAGGTGCAGCATGCCATTTACCTTGGTCCATTGTTTAGTTCATGAGCAAAAATTGTGGTTACCATAGTGACTTGCTAGTTTTCAGGAAATTAAAGTGCAAAATTTTGTTCCAAAAGCTGGCACCAAGATCAGGTGCTACAAAAATGTGGCATGTCACCTACATGTGGCAACTGGTAACCACAGCTGTGTGTGACCAATTTCCAAACAGCCCCTATATAAGTAGTATGAGTCTTAACTGTCACCCAAGTAATTTCAGAAATACAAAAATTAATTTAGCTAAATACCTCCCTCCTGTTCCTCTTTGTGTTTGTCTGTTCAAAGCAATGACTAGCATCTACCATGGTTGGAGAACTTCCTCGTGTACTAGTATCAGCCCTTTCAGGCACTTGTCCAAGCACTCACCTTTACAAGCAGATCTCATTATATGTGTATTATTCTTAAACATCCAATCTGTCTGCCTGCCTAACAAATACACCAAAATAAAGGAGAGGTTGTTCCAAGTCTCCATATGTTTCTCCTAGCATCTCAACATTGCCAATAAGGAATATATATGGGAGCTCTGTTTTCCATCAAAAATCTGTTGATTAATCAAATAGAAATAATAGTATCCAATGAACCATGAATAACTTCCAATGGCAGCCACTAAGGTTCACGGCATACACAAGCACAAGGATGCCGGCAAACGAGAGGACAGAACCCAGCAAATCTTTAAAATTTAAATTTAAATTTGGGAACTAGTAGGAACCAGCGGTACCAGTGCAGTGACCATTTGATTCATATTTCATGTTTGAAAATTTGAAGTGATTAAACCATCTTGTTTGTTTAACAGGAACCAGCCTGGGGCCAGAAGCTTTCTGAATTGGAAATTTGGACCTTGCATCCAACAGAGTCAAAATGAAGTGTGGTCATTACCTCTTCAATAATTGTGAGAGATTCGTCTCTCTGAGCAGACATATTGCTAAGCCGAGATTGAAGTTCTTGAGCTAAAGCTGCCAACAAAGAGTTTTCTTCCCGGACTATTTGAGCTTGCTAGTAAGGAATGAACGTGTAAGCCTACATTTGCATCACATTTACAAGTACCTTGCAGTAAGAAAATGAGTACCTTATCATTTGACATATTGGAATCCTCAATGAGCTGATTAAAGTGTTCTACAATGGCAAGAAAATCTTTATGTGCCTTGGCAGCAGCTTGTTTCGCTAGTTCAGAATTTTCCTCCAGAAGCTCTATCTCTTTCATCTTTATAATTGTTGACTCATACAAAGAACATAACGCATCCTGCATAAGTATTAAAACGAATGATAACCACGAGCTTCAACATAGAGATAGTTCCAGTGTAAACTTTATGCGAAAAACATTCTTCATGGCCAGTTTTGAGATGTAGATATTGTATCTGTTTTGACAAATTTCACTTAATGTTTTATATGAGTTACAAAATAAATAGCAATACTAATATAATACACACTGAAATTTCATCCTTTTCCATGTATAAGATTAATGCCTTCAAAGGAAAAAAGAATTGCAAACTGCATGCTTGGAGATGCTCAAAATGGTATAGACTTGACTTCAAATGAACCATAAACTGGACAGTTAATAAATAATAACTCCCTCCCTGCTTACTTTAGGTTAGAGACCAAATTATGACACACATTGGTATGATGACCCTTCTAACTTATGTATGGAGCAATGTGCTTTTGTAGTTCTAAAGTAAATAGTAATGTTGTGAACTGTGACACTTAATTGACTGCCTGAAAATGGTTAACCTGATGATAGCTCTAAGATTTAACCTTTTTTATTTTGAATATTTTTCCTCCAGCTTATGATTTCACATTTAATTTGGTTCAATTTTTATTTTGATTTGCTCAAAGTATTAGGATGGACGTAATACTGTTGTCAAGGGAAAAATTTAGTAGTACCAAAATTACCTTGCTTTTAGAGAAGTCAGAAATGAACTTGTTTATTTGAGAAATCTGGTTTGATTTGGTAGTGATATTTAGAAATTCATCGCTCCTATCTTTACCAGGCATCATGTTCATTCCACTGGGAAGATGTGTGACACTCTCGACAATTCGGCAGCTAGACTGCTTGTCCTCAATTTTAACACCCAGGATTTCCCTTACAGTTTTATCTCTTGCTTCACAATTTGGGTCTAGAGCAGACTGCGGAATACTTTGTGTGGAAGAAAATAATTCTGACAAGTTAAAACTATCGCCTAAATTGCAAGTACTAGAAACAATTTCACGCCTTATGAAATCTATTGGCGGCCTCTCTTCACTATCAGTTGTATGAGAATTGTCCATTTCTTCAAAGATACGTAGTGAATTCTTCATGCTTTTGGATGAGGCAACTAAATCTAACAAATTATACTGATAATCTAGCTTATGGAAATATTGCTCGTGTTCAGCCTTTTGACGAAATCTAGGTACTTGTGTTGAGCTGTCAGCACTGCATGATCTCCCAAAAATATTGGTCAAGTTATAATCTTCTGACTTGTGGAGTTCAGGACTATTTTCTGCACATGGAATTATGTCCAATACTTGTCCAGTACTATCAGTAGCATGAATGTTTTCAAACAAAGCAAGCAAGTGATAATCATCTACTGACTTGGAGAGCTCATGGATAGTCGAAACATTTGGTAAATTCTTCGGTGTCTGACCATCTTCAGTTGTACAGAAGTTCACAAATAAGTGTTCCAAGTTATAATTATCTTCTGACTTGGAGAAATCAAATGTATTTTCAGCTTCAATAAACTTCAGAGGCATTTGTCCTTCATAATTAATTTTACAATCAGAAAGGCTCTGTTTGAATAATGGCAACACACTTTCAGAAGAGGCAAACAAATCTGATAACCCAAAATTATCTATGGAATTCTCATGATTATCAATATGTTCAACCTTTTGCAAACTTGTGGTCACTTTCTCATTTTCAGTTGCAGAATGACTGGCAAATGCTCTGGAAGCAGATGTTTCATATTCCATCAGAAATGGTTCAATTGAAGGAGTTGAGGATGACACGAATTGAACACACTCTACAGTTGGAGTTGTTCTTAATTCATTCATAACCACCTTATCTTCAATCTTGGAACACCCCTCCTTTTTATTGTTAATGTATAATGCTCCAAAATAATTTGGAGATGCATTACTATCACCAAAAGTGTCATTGATCCCAGCTGATGGACTTGACAGAATATTGGCATCCTCTGTAGCTCTTTGATCTGCCAATGAGATGCTCTTGCCGTGTATTTTAGGCTTCTCAGCTATAAAATCCATGAAAACTGGTTTTCTTTAGCAAAAATTGAAGGATAGAATGAAGTAGCAGCAGTTGCACCTTTTTGAAGGTTATAAGCCTTTTGAGGCAATGGATGGACCAATGAATTAGTGGCCAAAAGTAATGCAACTGGAACTGGTCAAGATGCAAAATGTAGCAGTGCAAAAATTTACTTACAATCACTACGACCATGTTCAGTATAATCAACGTCTTGGAGAACATAATGTGGTTCAGTAGGTTCGCTTACGATTGGAAGGACATCAGAAAGGACAAATTCAACAGCTGCATCAACATCAGAAGAATATTGACTAGCTACAGCTTTCAATATTCGAAGATCAACCTGCAAGACAAATGTAACAGCAGCACAGCATTTGGTAGGGTACACATATTTATATCTGAATGTGAATGGTTCATTATTATTTTCGTACAAATACGAAGGTAAACATACTTGAGACTATGCTTAACTCAGAATCACTCAAATACAGTCATTGAAATTTGATTTAGATGTTGCTATCACATCCTACTGAATTCAAACTTTCCTAGAGAAAGTATAGAGTACATGACAACATTTTGTTCTAGCATGCATAGAGCCCAGAAAACCCTAGCAAATAATAAATAATTAATTTTGCTTAATTTTAGTTATCAAGTCAATTTTGAATTCTTCAAACTAATGTAAAATAAATTAGGCAAGAAGACACTGAACTGGCAGCCGGAAACATTGTCATCCAGCCATCTAACCACGGATCATGGTTACCATAGTTGCATAAGACTAGATGGTACTGGTTGCCTAGCAAAAGCGGTCATATAGTAGTTCCTAGAACTAAGAACTGCAATATTAGATATTGATTCAAAATAATGTGGATGAAAACTAAATATTAGAAATGACTAGTTTCAAACAAGTACTCAATACAAGCTACTATACTACAACTTTTTTTGTAGGTCTGTCAGAAAAAAACTATTTTTGGTCAGCACGGAAAAAGCCTGATCTCCTTGGCAAGGTCAAGTAAAATAAACGTTTCCTTGGGCTGTTCTTTACTGGTGTGGCTCGGCATTAAGTTATGGCTGTGCCAAGCCTAGTCGAGCTACATCGAGCAGACATATAGCTCAGCCGAGATGATAAATTCAAATCAATTTGTTCAAAGTGCTTATCTAAAAAGCAAAAGCAACTCCAAACAGAGCTTTGCAGATATATGCCTTCTCAGCTACTTAAATAGTGGTTGCGTCCTGATCCTATGGCTGCTGCTTCCAAGAAGTAGGTTACTAAAACAGCACAATCAAAAGAGAGCAGAGCTAAAATTAAGTAATACACTAAAAACTATATGCAACCTGCAAGAAAATAACCTAGCAAATTTGCACACAAAACCAGCAACTGCAAATTAATAAATATCTTAAATTGCACCTTGAATAAATTTCGGTCCAGAGAAATGAACAAGTGAGAGAACAAATCAAATCGGAAGAAAGAAAACACAATAAACCTGAGGGAAAACTTCTTGCAGAGCGTAGAAAACCTGCTTGAACGCCATCTCCCGATCCCTCCAAAGGAATCTTGGATTTCGGTTAGGAAGGAGAGAAATTGGAAGTTTGCTTCTTGAATTCTTGTGGCCAATAAGCAGCACACAAACACAAACACCAGCAAAAAAGGAAAGAATAGAGAGAAACGAAGGACGGGCGTCTCAAAAAGAAAAGGCCGAAAAGTTTATCCAAATTTGTCCCCACAGAGCTGTGAGCTCTGCTCGCATAGCAAGACGCCACTAGCTCACACATATCCCAAAAGATACAACTGACATGCGGGGCCTCGTGTTCTGGTCCCCAATAGGTCAGGTGGAGAGCGGTGACTTAAGACAGTCAAATGGACCACAGGTCAGTTGAACGAAGTAGGTGCTGAAATTTTTTTTAAGAGTAAATTGCAAGTGGCTCTTTAAATTAGTACTAAAGTTTTATTTAAGACGATTAACTCAAGGTTTCCAATTTGATTTCATAAATTTGCATAAATGTTTTAGTAATAACTAAACGTACTGATGTGATAAGAATTTTATGGGCTAGTGATGAAATGATATGAGTGATGTGGAAAGTGTCATATATCTCCTTTATTTCATTTTAAAATTTTCATTTTGGCCTTTAGATTTTAAAAAATTACATTTTAGTCCCTATTCACCCCACTTTTATTGAATATTTTTTGTTTTTGTCCCTAGATTTAATAAATTACATTTTAGTTCCGACCCATCTCCCTTTTTACAGGAAATTTTTCATTTTGGTCTCTGGAGTTTTAAGAAATTATATTTTAGTCCCCACCCATCTCCTTCTTATTGGAAAATTTTCATTTTGATCTCTAGATTTTTTTTAAAAAATTACATTTTAATATCCATTTACTGGAAATTTTTGTTTTGGTCCTTAGATTTTTGTCCCCATTAGGGCATTAAATGTGAATAGCGAATAAAATGTTATTTCTTAAAAACCCAAGGACCAAAACAAAAAATTACCAATCAAATAAGGGGACACATGGAACTTTCCACATCAACCATGCCTCCTCATTACTAGCCCACAAAATTCTTTCCACCTCAACACATCCAGTGAGAGAAGGTGTGAGGTGAAAGACTTATTATGCAAACTCATGAACCCAAGTGTGGAGCTCTTAAATTCATGAACCCAAGTGAAACTTTGGTACATATTTAGGGACTTACGGTGCAATTTACTATTTCTTTAAATAATCCACACAAGAGAATTGTTGCTGAAATGAGAATTTAGAGTTTAGAGGAAGAAAACATAAAGAACTAATTACAAAACTTAAGATCGAGACCGAGGAAGAATTACTCCTTCCGAATTAGGTCATCCCTAACCCTTGAAGTGAATTACTCACAAAAAACCATAAAAATACAAAAATAATAAGGAATAAAAAAAACTTACTTGATTGTATCAAAGATTTAAGCTTGCCAACTTTGCTAGCTTACAAACGCGAAAAAATAGAGAAGTGGGTTCTACTAAACTAAAGTAAGCTAAATTAAACTAAAGCCCTAAAAAATAGCATCTAAAACATATCTAGCCTCTAAAAGGCATCTAAAAGACATATCAATTGAGCCAAAAGCTTCTCTATTTATGATACAATAGGTTAACGTGCCCAAATATAACTCTTTGACATGCAAACGACGTAATCCGGCTTCAAACGGTGTGAGAAACAGATAAATCCGAGTCAAAACCACAAAAATCAACCAAACTATCTCTTAAAACCGAGCCTACCATGACCTATGGCACGTGGTCATGCTGGACTCAGTCAAGTAACGGCTAGGCTACCAGGTGTGTTTGATCGAGACTTTGTTCGACTAAGCGTGTTCGATCAGGACTTTGTTCGACCAAAAGTCTTTGTGTTCGATCATGTCTCTTTTTCGTCCAAGTGTGTTCAATTATGATTCGTTCTTACCTAAGTGTGTTCGACCAGGTGGTTTTGACCATGGAATATTCGATCAGGGTTCCTTTTTGTCCAATTTTAGTATCTTTTGTCGAAATTGATCCAAACGAAGTTGAAACATCCTCAAATTTTGAAGATTTGATCCCTGGAATGGCAAACACAACCGTGAGAGCGGATTATAAAAATGATACAAAAATTTGCATAAAATGTCGCATCAAAGAAATTTGTAGCATGTTTTTAATACGTTTTCATTAGCAAACTTAGGGTAAAAATACTACCAATTTAGCACTTATCAAATTCCCCTAAACTAGCATTTTTCTTGTCCTCAAGTAAAGGATGTGAATGAGTTTTCCAAAAATTGGAATGCCTTGGTTAATCAGATTTTCAATAAACAATTTCCGGCGATTCACATCACATCGATGCATATGAAACAATTGATCTAAGCAATTTAAACTCTCCAAATGCAAATATTCACCTTATCAAATCTCAACCTTAGAAAATAGAGAGCTCGTTGACTAAATCATTTTGATAACTTCTTTCATATAGGGTTTAGAACAAACAATAGCCAAAGAAAATAATCATTATGCTAGAATTTATACAAAGTTGCTAGATTGCCCTAATTAGAGAGATTTAAACACTTTTTATTTTTGATTTATTTATTTATTCATTTTTTATTTTCTTCTTCAACTTTTTCGTGCTCTTGGCTAGAATATTTTGAACTGAATCATTCCGTCACGACTAAAGGAGACATAGCTGAAGACGTTTACTTAAGTGCACTTACAGATAGGCAGATTTGTCAGTTTTCCGAGCCCCTGTAAGCAACCTCATTGTTCCATACACCTTCCCTTCACCAATTGGTCAACGATTCATCACCGCCTCCCCCAGCGGGTCACATATATGTTACAAGAGATTACAAAACCGCATTTTAAGCAATCGTTTTATTATAACAAAGAAAAATATTTTTGTGCATAAGTTCAGTAATCTTCCCTTCTCTAGTTGGTCGATGATTCATCACCACCTCCCCCCAGTCGGTTGATTATAGTTCACTATTACACATTTTTTTATTTTAAAGAGAAGGGCAATTAGCAATCTAAGCATAAAAAATGATATAAGAGAGAATTTTTTTTACCAAAGGCCATAGGCAAGAAGCCTACTACTAAATATATTAATATATATACAAAAAGAAGTTAGAAGGGTAAAAGAGTAAAGAAAGAAAGAAAAATTACAATAAATCAATCCATCTTAAAATTTGAACTCTAATCCCTTCAGGCATTCGAAGCGCTACTAGCCTTAAGTCAAAAATCATAGCCCTCTTCCAATCAGTGAGATTCAGAACTTGATGTTGAAAAATATTTTTATTATAAATTTCCAAATATTCCAAAGAGCCAAAATGATAACCTCCATGAAGAAAGCTTTAAAAACAAGATTATCATTCTTAGCCTTCCAAATTTTATCATGCAAAGAGGAGTTCAATAT
This sequence comes from Pharus latifolius, assembly GCA_019359835.1. NCBI lineage: Eukaryota > Viridiplantae > Streptophyta > Magnoliopsida > Poales > Poaceae > Pharus > Pharus latifolius. Next base: position 17,956,873 of record CM033325.1, on the reverse strand, counting down.
CCAATCAATTCCAATCAAATTCCAAGATTGAATTGCAAAGTCGCATTCAAAGAAGATATGATGTTGAGCTTCAATATGTCCTTCCGAGCATAACTCATAGGTATTTGAAGGAATAACCAAATTCTTCCTGTTTAACATTTCTCTAGTATTTAATCCTTCCCAAAGAAAAATCTAGAAGAAAACTTTAATTTTGAGCATACAATGACTCTTCCAACAACATTTATAAATAGGATGAGTGAAAAGAACTCCCATTAATCTTTTGTATACCTTATTAGTTTCAAATTTCTGCAGATTACTATTAAGAAGGACCCAACAATCATCCATGTTTGTAGCTCCATTATTGTCTTGATGCAACTGAAAAAAGTGTTGATATTGCGATAAGTTAGATTAGACAAAGGCAATTCAAAGATAGATTCCACCGAATCTAAATTCCAGAATTGTTGAACAGTTAAAGATCTCGAAGAAAACGAATATAACTCAGCCCATTTATGAGATAAAATCTCAGAATGTCCAAGATCATTCCACAAGTCACAATTATCTCCCTTCCTAATCAAACACTCAAAGATACCTTTAAAGATGATTAAGAGATGTAAAATATCCTTCCACCAAAACGAAGCAACCAATTGAGACTCCAAAGGAAGGCCTTGATTATAATAATGAAACCAAAGTAGTTGACCTCAGGGGGACAAATCCTTGTTGAAAAATTTAAACAAGAATTTCAATAGAAGAGCCAAATTTTGTGTTCTTAGGTTAATAATCCAAAGACCACCATTGACTTTAGGTCTACATACTTTATCCCAAGCAATCAAACAATGGCCTCCATGCTAGGACCTCTCCAAAGAAAAGCTCTTCTTAGTTTATCAATTCTTCCAATAACTGTAGATCACTCAGAAATGCATTCCACTAACCCATATCTTCTAATGGTTGTAAGCAATCTGGGAAAAATCCGATAGAATAAGACGACAGCGGCGGAGAAGAGGATTTTTACTATCGGTTACACACTGGTCCACCGTTAGTGAAATGCAAACATTTTTTACTATCGGTCATTACTGTACAAACCGATATAATATATGAAATACTACTATCGGTTTTCCATTCGTAACTGATAGTAAAATTACTCACTTTATACTATCGGTTATTACTGTACCAACCGATATAATATATTAAATAGTACTATCAGTTTTTCATTCGTAACTGATAGTAAAATTACGCACTTTATACTATCGGTTCGTACTGTACCAACCGATATAATATATTAAATAGTACTATCGGTTTTTCTCGCATAACTGATAGTGAAATTACTGACTTTTTACTATCGGTTCTTACTGTACTAACCGATATAATATAGTAAAGTTTACTATCGGTTTGTGTTTTTGAACCGATAATAAAATTGTACAACTTAATTAGGTCGACCCCTGCTCTGCGCTCTTCATGTTGGAATCATTTCTATCGTACATGCATCCACACTCCAAGCTAGAGTGATCTGGAGAAGCTAGCTGAGAGGTTGATAATTCCATCCCCCTCGGTATTGTCATCGTCTCATCACCTCTCTCTCTCTCGATCACTCTTTCAGACTCTCCCTCTCTCTCTTTACTTGCAATTCATTAAACTAGATACATGTAGCTCCAAACTAGCTAGAAGGCTAGGTTGGCTAGCTAGCTATAGCTTGCTGAAGTTAAGCAGCTAGCTAGCTGGCTCTTCCAATTAATGCATCAAGTTAATTAGGGTTTCATATATACAAATCCATTTAATGTAATTAAGTAGCTGTACACACATATGGCCTAGCTAATTATGTTTCATGCATATATGCATGCCCTGAGTCATTAATTATTTATTTCAATTTGTCAATTTTGTGAAATAATTGTAGATGGACCGAGAATATTGGATGTATGGAATAAAACGTACTACTGTTGAGTATTTGGAGGGTGTGAATCGGTTTATTAAATTTGCTGAGCAAGAAGAGGCGAAGAAGGGAGAGAAAGATATGCATTGTCCTTGTATAGATTGTATGAACTTAAAAAGGTTCGGCAACTCTGATCAGATTAGGAGTCATTTGATTCGTCGTGGTTTTAACACACGCTATACCCGTTGGATATGGCATGGTGAAGATCTTGAGAAAACGAGCACCGCTACCACTCAGCAGCACCCGGAAGTGGATTGCAGTAATGATGATCATGATCAGAACATTGGTAACGTTCATTCGGAAGTCCATGTAGATGACGAAAATTTAGATGAAATATTATGTGATGTAGAAGAAGACTACAGTGAAAACGATTTAGCTAAATTTGAGAAATTAATTGTTGATTCTGAGAAGCCTTTGTTCCCCGGATGTGCAAAATTTACAAAGTTGTCTTCTATGTTGAGATTATATAACTTGAAGGCAAGCAACGGTTGGAGCGATAAGAATTTCACGGTGCTATTGGATTTGTTAGCGGACATGCTTCCAGAGGGAAATGAGTTGCCAAGATCGGTTTACCAGGCCAAAAAATCATTGTGTCCGTTGGGAATGGAAATCGAAAGAATACATGCATACCCAAATGATTGTGTTCTGTACCATAACGAGTACGAGGATTTGCATGTTTAATTGTCCAAGATGCGGTGCATCGCGGTATAAGCACGGGGACAGAATTTATCACAATGGATGTGATGAGATAAAGAAAGGGCCTCTGGCCAAAACTGTGTGGTATTTGCCTGTGATTCCTAGATTGAAACGGCTGTTTGCAAATCCAAAAGATGCAAAGTACTTGCGTTGTCATGTTGAAGGTCGGAAACAAGACGGAAAACTAAGACATCCAGCTGATTCCATTCAATGGAGAAACATTAACAGAACATTCGGTGAGTTTGGCGGCGAAGTGAGGAATATAAGGTTTGGGCTGAGTACAGATGGTATGAATCCACACGGAAATATGAGCAGTCGACATAGCACTTGGCCGGTTCTTTTATGCATCTACAATATTCCTTCTTGGTTATGTATGAAGCGCAAGTACATCATGATGTCATTACTAATTTCAGGACCCAGACAACCCGGGAATGATATTGACGTGTTTCTATCACCGTTAGTCGAGGACTTACATAAATTGTGGAGCGAAGGGGTGCGGGTGTGGGATGCACATAAGCGAGAGAATTTCATGTTGCGGGCCATGATATTTTGCACCATAAATGATTTCCCGGCTTATGGAAATTTGTCGGGGTATAGTACGAAAGGAGGCAAGGCTTGTCCTATTTGTTTGGATGAAACTGAAAGCATGTGGTTATCGAACTGCAGAAAAACAGTGTACATGGGTCACCGCAGATTCCTTCCGATGCATCACGGCTACCGTAAGAAGAGGAAGTCATTCAATGGGAAGCCTGAGAAAGGATCAGCCCCAGTGTTTGTGACTGGTAAGGAGCTTTACTTGCGCGTGAAGGACATCAAAGTTGAGTTCGGTAAATGTTCTAAACCTCCAGGAAAAAATGTTTGGAAGAAGAGATCGATTCTTTGGGATCTGCCATATTGGGAGTACTTACAAGTTCGACATTGCATTGATGTCATGCACGTAGAGAAAAATGTTTGTGACAGTTTGATTGGTTTGTTGTTGAACATTCCAGGAAAAACGAAAGATGGCATCAACGTTCACCGTGACATGCTCGACATGGGCATAAGGACTGAGCTTGCACCGTTGGAGAAGGGAAAGCAGACATACCTCCCCCCGGCCTGCTATACTTTGTCAAAAAGAGAAAAAACAGAACTCTGTCAGTGCCTACATGGTGTCAAAGTTCCATGCGGGTATTCTGCGAACTTGAAAAACTTGTGTCCATGAAAGACTTGAAACTGGTTGGTATGAAGTCCCATGATTGTCATGTATTGATGTCACAAATGCTTCCCATTGCTATCAGAGGCATTCTCCCAGTCAAAGTCAGAGAGACAATTACAAAGCTATGTTATTTCTTCAACACAATATCTGGCAAGGTACATAAGCGTGTACTCCTAGCAAGTTAATTAGCTCCATTCGTGGAACTTGTCAGATTTTTTGGATCTGAATATTTGCTGTAACTGTGTCCTTGCAGGTAATTGATCTGGATGGACTGGACGATTTGCAACGCGATGTGACTACAACTCTTTGTCAGCTGGAGATGTATTTCCCTCCATCTTTTTTTGATGTTATGGTCCATCTAATTGTTCACCTTGTCAGAGAAATTAAGTTTTGTGGACCCGTGTTCCTGCGATACATGTATCCATTTGAGAGATTTATGGGTATCTTGAAGGGATATGTAAGGAATCGACATCAGCCTGAGGGCAGTATCATTGAAGGTCATGCCGCCGAGGAGGTGATCGAATTTTGCACCAACTATATGGCCAGGGTTGACCCAATTGGCGTTCCTACGTCCCTGCATGAGGGCAGGCTTTAGGGCATTGGAACAATTGGATTTAAAGCAGTCGTCCCCTCTAGTGATCTGTATGCAAAAGCCCATTTTTGGGTCTTACATCACATGACGGGGGTGGAGCCATACATACATGAGCACAAGGAAATGTTGCGGAAACAGAATCCCTCGAAGCCAGAGATTTGGGTCACCAGAGAACATAACAGGAAATTTGCTGGGTGGATCAAAAATAGAGTCCTGCAAGCTTCTGAGGGCGACGTAGATGAAATTGTTACATGGTTGGCCAGAGGGCCTAGATTTACTGTAGGGACTTGGCAGGGGTATGACATCAACGGCTATTCATTTTACACAAGAACTCAGGACGAGAAGAGTACTATGCAATGTAGTGGAGTGACACTACTTGCTATTTCGGAGGATGCCAGGGCAGTAAGGGTACTCGACTCATATTACGGTGTTATTGAGGAAATATGGGAGCTCGATTATGTATTACTTAAGATTCCTCTGTTTCGATGCCAATGGGTCGAAATCCCTCGAGGTGTTAAAGTCGACAATTATGGGTTTACTCTCGTCGATCTCAGTAGAGTCGCACACCAAGATGATCCATTTATACTTGCTGAGCAAGCCACACAGGTGTTCTACATCGTTGACCCGGCCAACCCAAAGTTGCACGTTGTCCTTCACAGTAAGAGACGTATTGTTGGGGTCGAAGACGTTGTGGATGAAGAAGAGTATGATCAGTTCGACGAACTACCTCCATTTTTAGATGGAATTCTTCAATCTGTCCCTACCGAAGATATTGATGAAACAAGTTACTTGCGAGACGACCACGAAGAAGGATTATGGGTGGACAACTATTCTTGACTAATTTGCAATATGTAAGTGACGTATATTACTTGGATCTTTAATCGAAGAATTCTTCAAATCATTTTTTCAAAAATTCTTTGGGAAAACATACGTGATGCATTGAGAATCATTTATGCAAATTTTCATTTCAATTGGAGTATATACTTGATTTGAGCAATAATTGATTCTTTTCACAAATCAATATGAAAACTGCAAATTTTCATTCCATGATTGGTCTTTACTGTTAATTTATTTCAAAATTATTGGAAGTCATTTGCATGGGGTTTCAGGTGTCTTTACAAGTGCAAAATGATGTGCTGAGACCCATCTGTAATTGTTCTCAGGAAATCCCTTTAGGTCAATTTAACAGTATTCTACTATCGGTTTCAACTTCCAAACCGATATGAAATTAACATATACTATCGGTTTATTGTCATAACCGATAGTATTTCATTTTGTGTTATGAGACCCTGTTCTACATTTTGGTTTGCTCTTGTACAGTGGATTAAGTTACTATCGGTTAATAATCATAAAACCGATAGTGAAATACAATGCAAAATGATATACTGAGATCATCCGTAATTGTTCTAAGGGAAATCCTTTAGGGTCAATAATATTGTATTTTACTATCGGTTTCAACTGCCAAACCGATATGAAATTAAACTCTACTATCGGTTTATTGTTCATAACCGATAGTGATTGATACTGTGTTATGAGCCCTTATTCTTAATTTACTATCGGTTTGTAATAATAAAACCGATAGTGAACAATGCCAACACTACAAACCCTAACTTACATGTTTTTACTATCGGTTTGGTGGTTATGAACCAATAGTAAAGATTCATATATTAGGGTATAACCTCGCACGATTTTCTCTCCAGTGCAACTGATCATATTCCAAATACTCACGCGCGGAAAACCCTAGCTTCCCCGACGTTCGCTTCTTCGCTCCTCTGCGCCACCATTGCCGATCGCAATCTGGTTCTACACCGCCTCCGACCACTGCATTGCGCCACCGCCTCCGGCCACTCCACGAACGACTGTAAGTGTTCTTGACCAAACCGCTCGCGTCAATTGCTTAAATTTATATGCAATGGTTCATATGTGGTTCAATGGTTTACAAATATAAAACTAGAGTAAAATTCATGAACTACAAACTTGATAGCTATGAGAATGACAGAATTGATGAAAATCACTAGAAGTTGTCATACAGTGTAGTCCACTATCGGTTTCTTATTTAGAACTGATAGTAAATACCATAAACTGAATTTTCTGTTAATTATTTCCCATTTTCTAATTTTCATATGAAATTTTGGTTCATTTAAATTTTAACAGACTTTATGTTCCTGCAGAGAGACTAGCATAGTTTGCACTGCTAATCTTTTAAATTTTCCTGAATACAAACTTGAGTACTATCGGATTTACTTGGAAAACCGATAGGAAGTAGAGTATGTCATAGTTTGCACTGTTAATCTGAATTTTCTGTTAATTACTTCCCATTTTCTAATGTTCATCTGAAATTTTGGTTCATTTAAATTTTAACAGACTTTATGTTCCTGCAGAGAGACTAGTATAGTTTGCACTGCTAATATTTTAAATTTTCCTGAATACAAACTTGAGTACTATCGGTTTGACTTGGAAAACTAATAGGAAATAGAGTATGTCAAAGTTTGCACTGCTAATCTGAATTTTCTGTTAATTATTTCCCATTTTCTAATTTTCATATGAAATTTTGGTTCATTTAAATTTTAACAGACTTTATGTTCCTGCAGAGAGACTAGCATAGTTTGCACTGCTAATCTTATATATTTTGCTGAATACAAATTTGAGTACTATCGGTTTTACTTGAAAAACCGATAGGAAATAGAGTATGTCATATCGGTTTGTTATTGTCAACCGATAGTACATTGAAAAGTCTAAATTTTGCAGAGTTCATATTTCATTTGTAAAAAGAATCTACTATTGCTCAAATCAAATACATTTGAAATGAAAATTTAAAGAAATGATTTTCATTGCATGAAATATATTTTTCTGATGAAATTTTCCAAATAGAATTAATTTTACAATCAAGAGTTATCGAATGACCTTTATGTTAAGCAAGAAGGTATCAGTTCGACAACCCTTTACAAATTGAGTTTACAAATCCACTTTAAATCTATTTTGAAGACTATATTAATAGGAATTTATGATTTTTGGCCTTTTGAATGAAAATTTGACATTTTAACAAAAAGAGGTGGTTCATCATTGCCATTCCATTTTAGTTATGAACTTTGTCATGTACCTTTCTTCATATCAATTGATGGTCTGTTCATGGAATTTTAGGTAAAGCCATGTCGGCATCTTCCTCGGCTGATAGTAGTGATTCGGCGAGGGCGAACGTAGATGGCGCTGCCTCGTCCCAGCGCAAGAGGAAGGCGCAAGGCGCGATGATGTTGGGCCGTTTGGCCAAACGCGCGGATCTTTCATGTGAGTTCAACCAGTTCAGGAGACCGATCGGGAAGAACGCCGGCCACTATGCTGCCTATGTTGGCTTGTTGGCGAAGGAAAGGGTGAAGATCACTGTCCAGAGCTGGAAGGACGTCAAGGCCGACGAGAGGGATAGGCTGTGGGCGGAAGTGAAGGTAAAATTATTCAAAATCACTGAACTCTTGAGTAATCGCATTCCCTTGGTTTATCCCAGAGATTAGGTAAGTCCTGCTTATATGCACCATTTGAAACAGGCCAAGTGGAACATCCCCGACGATGGTCCCAAGATAGCTTGCTTGAAGGACATGAACAACACGTGGAAAACCTTCAAGAGCGTCCTCGTCAGTACCTTCCTCGCTAAAGGCAAATCTCCATGCGAGAAGTACCCCTTCATAACGGAGGAGGTATGGGAGCAATTCGCCCAACAGAAGGGGACTCCTGAGTTCAAGGTATGTATGGTTCCTTTGCTTGGTTACACCATTGTATGCAGTAAGCAGCGGTGCATTAATTTTCTTGTTTCTGGTACGAAGGCCCTCAGCGAGAAGAACAAGGCAATCCAGAGGAGGAACGACCACCCACACCGGCTCGGCTCTCGCGGCTATGCGGGGAAGGAGGAGCAGTGGAAGAAGGCTGAAGACGAGGCGTCGAATTTCGTCGACTCCCCTGACCTACCACTCTCCGAGATCCGTGATCAGCGATGCAAGTGCTGGTGGCTGGCCAGAGGGACTGTGTCGGCCACGGGGACTGTGGCGTTCCCAAACCCCAGGGACGTCGAGGTCGTGCAGCGACTCGTAAGTTGGCTAACTTCCTGGTTGGAATCATAGAGTGTGGTAGAAAAAACTATGATCACTAGTGTGCGCACAAGTTTGTATATATTTCTTCCTCACAATGGAGAGTTTTGAATGTAACAGATCTCTTGCTCGAAGGAGGCGACCGAGGGATTGTTCACTCCCCATAGGGAGAACGACATCCTTACCCGGGCTCTAGGGAACAAGGAGCATCCAGGGCGGACGCGAACCGTGGGGGGTATGGTGCCATGGAAGGAAGGCTTCTCGGAGCCTAGACAAAAGGCGAAGAAGGCTGGCAGCTGGAAGGAAAGGGAAGTGGAGCTATCTCAGAAGATACGGGCAGATGTGACTGCACAATTCACGGACATGTTCGCTCAAATGAACGAGAAGTATGAACGCCTCAGCCGAGTTGTACAGTCCAAGGGTTTAGATCCAGCTGTCGAGGTCGACGCTGCCAGGCCGAGTAGTTGCGGCTCGAATGTTCACGTGGATCCGGTGGACCTGATCGAGGTATTGCAACTCTTGAGCTATATATGCAGTTCGGTTGATGCCACTCCCGTTATGTTAGAATTGTTTCGCTAACCTGTTATAATTGTTGCAAATTGCAGAAGCCGGAGAGCTGTAGCCTATTGATCAACATAGGCGACAAACCTGTAGTGGTTGCAAACGGGGTCATATACCAGTCTTGGGAGGATGTCAGGATCCACTGCGTACCTCTGGAGCCTGGATTCGCAAAGGTACAGGTGGACATGGCCCTCCCGGGCTACAGCTCTTTTCCGTTGCCCGTCCCAACAAACGAAATGCGGACAATTGGCGAGGCATTGGGCTCGTACATACAGTGGCCCAAGAAGGGTGTTAGACTACAGGAGGTAAACCCTAGCCATTCTAGCTTACAACTCAGTTAATATACTCAATTTGCAAAATCTAACATATGCGTTTGTACTTAAAGTGGACGATGGATACCAGCTCACTTCCTGAGGACACCACCCCCGCCACAACGCATGACCGAGCTCCTTCGGCCCCCATGCCTCCTCCGACGGCCTCAAACCCTTCGCCATCAAATGAGGCCGGCAGCACCACACCCCAACCTTCGAAGGTATACACTCGCTTCTCGCCCAAAGGCAAGGCCGATAAAAAAACCTACACAATACTATCGGTTTATATACGAGCCGATAGAAAAAACGTACACAATAATATCGGTTTAAATCCGAGCCGATAGAAGAAATAGTCGATAGCGATTAGTGAACGTTGGGAATGTAGATGTTTTACTAACGGTTTTCAACCGATAGAAGTGTGCTACGTTTCTACTATCGTGCCGATCACTATCGGTAAGAGAACTGATAGTAGAGTGGATTTTTAACCGATAGTGAAAAGCATTTCTGTAGTAGTGGAGGGAATTTTTAGAGTTGACATAAGGAATATCAGTTGATCCGATTAAGGACTAGACCAGGTTTTGATCTAGCATCGACCAGATACTAACTTGATCTGCTTACGGTATAGACGGGTTTTGACTATACTCGATCAGATGCTAATATGCAGAATAACGAGATCTTACTCAGAATTACCGAAACCCAAGTTGATCGAAAACACAGTTTAAAAATAGCACAACTCTTTATTGAAAAGAGGGATCTTGTATATGTTGGACGTTAGGACGCACTCGCCTACGTCGATGAACTATGTGTCTAAGACTTAAATAAGTTCAATGACTATTCGATGATATAAACTAGAACTATTATAAAGTATTTATAATCTAATCGTATGAATACGTATCATACTCTTAACCGATTAACCTAAACGTATTAGACTCAGACAACTAACTAAACCTAAACAGATAGGACTCAGTTATATATATATTCGGAATACAATCTGACCAGAGATCGAATCGAATCCTTCCCAAGGTCGTGAACCTTTCCAAGGTCGCAGATCCTTTCCGAGGTCGCGAACTCTTTCCGAGGTCGCGAATCCTTTCTGAACTCGACCTGAAGTATTTGACCTAAATGACCTGAAGATCCTGTTGGATCATGACTCCCCTGTTGAGAAGGAGCCAACCCCCATTGGCAACCACTTGATCAAAACTGGAGATGTGGAAATTGAGATTGACCATCTTCTCGGGTGTACCACTTTGCCGCACGTGCTCGTTGATATTTCCGTCCGATTTGAAAAGACTCTCGTGTGCCACTGCGGGTGGTCGTCACCTTCTTCTCCAAGATCATGTCGTCAGGTAGAGGTTCTTTTCGCTGATAGATCAAGTCTTCAATAGATGGTACTATGGTATCGGACTCGTCATCCAACATCGAAGGCTCGAAGAGTTTGAGGTGCTCAACATTGGCAATCATGTAAATATCCATATATGGAGGTAACTTGAGCTAACAAACATTATTACTAATTTTCTGCAAAATCCAAAAAGGACCATAACGGATTGGTTTAAGTTTTTTACCTTCACCTTTTAGTCTCTCCTTACTTAGATGTAGCCAGACTATATTACCTTCATGGAATTGAGTATCAACTCGGTGCCGATCATGTCATGCTTTGTACTTGAGTTGAGTTTTCAGCAAGTTCTATTCAACCTCACCATGGTGCCATTGAATACCTTCCATGAACTTTTGTGTTTGATCTTGATCAGATGCTTTCTTGATGTTCTGTGCTGAGGTAGGGATCACTGATAGAGATATGTCCTAGAGGCAATCATGGAGATGATTGTATCATAATATATTTATGAATTGTTACGAATAAAATGTTATTGCATTCCTTGAATAAAGTATTACTTTTATTGATCAAACAAGTATGTGACTTATTCGTGGAACTTTTTATTATGATATATGAATTGTCGGCATTATCAGTAGTACTTATTCTAAACATCCCTGACTTTCGATATTACATGGAATAATAATGCAAGATAAGTTAGCACGATCATTGATTGATAGTCAAGTTTCACGGACCATGGATATGAGATATTAAGTCAATGTCGTGGACATATGTTGGAGAACATGTTGGTTGGATTGACTCATCTTGAGACACTGTTGAGTTTTTATGTGTCATCAATTTGTTTCTAACAGTTATTTTGGTTTATCTTTAGACCTGAGATCATCATGGTTTCATATATACGTAGTAGCATACTTGGTGTCATCAACCGCTATTTTTAACCGAGTAGTCATAAATGTGACATACAGATATGTTATGAACCATGTAGTTGAAAGTGAATGGTCGAGTGGAATTTGCTCATCTCATATCTTGAGAGAGATATCTCTGAGCCCCTTGATGTAATTGGACTAAGAAAGTGTATGGCCGTGCCAAATATAGTTGAGTGTCAACTGTGGAAAGGTTAGTCCATTACAAGATCAAGAAAGGACTGAGCTATTCAAGGATGACACGTTTCTCACCTTGAGTTCAATCTGGTTTTGTGAGGCAAAGAGATAATCCATGATAAGTTGTATAGGTTCGTCAGATATGATCTTCGTGTACATGCGGATAATCATAATGTCTTGCTAGGGACCACTTATGACTTGTGACTCGGGAAGTTGTTTCCGGTCGCGGCCAAATATACACGAACCTATAGGGTCATACACTTAACGGGTTGGAGCATTAATTTGGATGGGATCCGAAATGGGTCCCGTGTTGGTAATGGGTTTATCATTAGGATTAGAGTTCACATTTGAGTAGGACTTATCTGCAAGGCTCTGGATTAGGGATCACATTTGAGTACGACTTATCTGCAAGGCTCTGGATTAGGGATCACATTTGAGTATGACTTATCTGCAAGGCCCTATAAAAGGAGGTGCGGTGGGCATGCATCTATCATCTGATCTATTCTGGCTGCCACCACCATCCACGAGATAGATCTCGTTAAACCCTAGCCGCGTGCGCTGGTGCTAGCACACGAACACGCGGTGCTCCTTCCCCAGATGTGTGGACTTTCGTAGAGGTGCGGCTGTTATTGCTGCACTGCTGGTCACGATCCGGTTGCGACATCGACTCTTCTTCCGCTGCTGCATTGTCACATCCGCACGTCTAGTGGTAAATTGATCTCTTGATCTATGATCTATTGCTTGCAAGCTTCTTGGGATTTTGGGTAAAAGATTGGAAATTGCGCTAGAGTAGCGAACCTGTTCCCCAACAATCACAAACTCCATGTTGATAGACTATGTGGTAGAAATCCCAGACAAACCTCAAAGGGCAACTTTCCTGTTGAACCTTGCACTGCTCGATTAAAAGCAAACTGCAGGTACGGTATACTTTCATCCCAGGTCTTTGGATGCTTAGAGTTAAAGCCCCTCAAGAGATGAATGACTGTTCAATTTACCACCTCTGTTTGACCATCGGTCTGAGGATGAAACGCAGTACTCCTCTTCAGCTTTGTATCCATCATCGTCCAAAGCGATTGCCAAAAGTGACTAAGGAACCGGGTACCATGGTCAGACACGATAGAAGTCGGTAGTCTGAAATGTGTCCAAACGTGCTGAAAGAATACCCGAGCCGCTTCTTCTCCCGTGATAGTCTTTCGACAAGGTATGAGAATTGTCATTTTGAAGAACCAATCAACGACCACAAAGAGATAATTATTGCCACGTCGGGTCTTAGGCAATCGTCCCAAGAAATCTATGGATATGCTTTCCCATGGTTTTGATGGAACTAGCAAAGGAGTGTACAAACCTAATTTTTGGTTTGCCGGTTTCAAGATGCTGCAAAGACCACAACCTCGAACAAAACTAGCCACATCCTACTGCATTCATGGCCAAAACACATGTCAATGAAGATTTTGCAAAGTCTTCGTAACTCCAAAGTGACCAGCAGCTTTCGATGTATGTGCTTCTCACAACCATTGAATTCGAGGTGCTCCACGAGGTTTACAAAGTAAATTGCCCTTGTACAAGAGTACTTCTCGCCGAACAAACTCTGTAGGTTTCCCTGTTTCGAGCTCAGCCAGTGCTGATCGAAAATCAAGATCTTCATTGTACATTGTGGCATAGTCATAAATGACATGAGGACTCGATCTGCATAAACGATGATAAGCAGAGGGTCATAATTAGTGGTTGTGACAGTATGTCAGCCAATTTGTTGTGTATGCCCTTCTTGTACTTAATCACCAGATTGAATTACTGTAGATATGACATCCACTTCATATGTCGAGCTTGCTGTAGCTTTGATTGAGTTTCCAAATATTGCAAAGGTTGGTGGTCAGTGTGGACAACAGTCTCTTTACCTAAGAAATAACACTGCCAATATTTTACGGCCTGATGTAGTGCACACAATTCCTTATTATAAGTCGGATAGTTCTTCTGAGCTCCCTGGAATAAGTCGGAGTGATATACTACTGGTCGACCTTCTTGCATGAGCAATGCGCCCATTGCATAACCTGAGCATCAGTTTCTAGCTCGAATGGCTTATGTAGATTCGACAAAGTTAGAACAGGAGCTTCACTGATCTTCTTCTTCAGCAAGAGAAATGTGTCCTCATGTTTCCCTGTCCACTCGAACTTTTAATCGATCCTAGTTAATGCATGCAATGAAGAAGCAACAATCGAGAAGTGTCATATGAACTTCTGAAGGTATTGGCATGCTCCCACAAAACTACGCACTTTCATAACTGTTCATGGTCAAGGCCACTTGTGAATCACTTTTACTTTATCCGGGTCGATTTGCAACGTACCATTGCCGACCACGAATCCCTAGTATAGTAAAGTTTGCTGGCCGAACTTGCACTTCTTATGGTTGAGGCGAAGTCAATGTTGTTGAAGCTGTTCAATCACCTTTTCCATATGAACTAGGTGCTTGTCCCACGAATGACTATAGACCAGTATGTCGTCGAGGTAAACGATCGCAAAGTCATCGATGAACTGTCGCAATACGTCATTAATAAGACGCATGAAAGTTGTCGAGGCGTTGCAGAGGCCAAACGGCATGACCAGCCATTTGAACAGACCTTGTCGCATTTTGAATGCGGTTTTGCAAGTATCCTCCTCTCGGATGCTGACTTGATGATATCTTGATTTTAGATCCAATTTAGAGAAGATAGCAGCATGCTTCAATTGGTCTAACAGGTCGTCAATACAAGGAAGGGGGTACCGGTTCTTGATGGTGATCTTGTTCAGTGCTCGGTAGTCGTTGCACATATGCCAAGTCTATCTTTCTTTGGCACTAACACCACAGAAGATCCACAAGGTGAACTACTTGGTTGAATGACACCATCATTCAACAACTCACCAAGTTGTCTTTTGATCTCTTCATTCTCCAATACTAAGTTGCGATACATACTCAGATTGGGAAGTGTCGCATCGGACACGAGCTGAATTTCATGCTCGACTGGACATTTCGCTGGATGACCCTGGGTACTTTTGAACAGATCACTGTATTTCTCCAGCAGTTCCGACAAACGACCAAAATCTTCTTGGCACGCCAATGACAGCGCTGCTCGAGTACTATCACTTTGACCAATTGGTCGAATCATAACAAACACATATTTATGACATGCATTGACGATTCTTTTGGCCTGATTTGCGGCAATCAAGTTCGAAATATTGACGTGGAAGTCTCTATCGATCACGAACATAACTCCGTCTTTAGTGAGCTTGTACTCTTGCACTCGTCGATGGAAGTGAGCGTCTTGATCGTACAAGAACGGACTCCCAAAGATCACTTGAAGAATGTGAAGAAGGTCTCTTCGAAGCCCAGGACGAGAAATCCTGCCCCCAAGAAATCCAAGAAGATCCTCCGGGAAGGGTCTTCGCGCAGAATTCCCCTTACCGCAAGGAAAACTACAGTAAGATATCACATACCTCCTGTTCCTCCAGGTACAAACTGGAATCACTTCTTCGTCGTACAGGGCGAGAGGAGCGAGGAGGAGGAGGAGGACGACGTTCCCCTAGTTCGCCGGAAGAGAAACATAGCAACTTCTCAATCTGGCGAGACACCACCTTGCTCCGCTGAGATGGAGGCAGTCGCAGCGAACCCCGCAGCCACGGGGGATCCCGTGGTCGTGAGCGAGATCCCTGCTCCTGATGCCCTGGAGGCTTCAGGTTCTGTGACTTCTCCCTCCCTGGTCGAGGGGACGACCACGGTAAAGTTCCTCGCGACCTTGAATTCTCAATTTCATCTGTATACGTGTTTACCGAATTTACACTTATACAGGGAGAAGAAATTCCCCCTGTGACTCCGGTGAGTCCCAGGGAGGCGGACACTCCACTTCTGAGGACAGGAGTGGAAGTGGCAGAGCAAGACTCCGTGACCAACCCCGGGGTCGCGGATGAGACGCCAGCTCCAGCAGTCCAGGAGCCATCAAAACCTTCGGGGGTATCCCTGTCAATTGAACAGGTTACCCCGGTACGAATTCCTACCACTTAGGTCTTTATCATTCCTTATGCATATGCTTATAGGAAAATATACATAGGGAGAAAAGGCCCTGTTCACGAAGAGAAAAACCAGATTGGACAACGATTGTCCTTTTTCTCTCTGGGAGCCACCTTCGAAATCCCAGAAGCTAATGGGATTTCAGTTAAGGTAAGAATCCTGCTCCGTTTGTTCTGAACCAGATTGTGGTGACCATCAATGTGATGGACGACTTCTTTTTTCTTCGTAGGCGTAAAGACATCGCACTGAGCCCCCCAACCGCCCCAGGGAGGGTTGAAGTCTCTGTCGAGGATGAAGCGAGTCCCTTGACTAGGCTTCCCGCCATCCCAAAGGATAGTTCATTCCGGGAGTATACAGAGGTATGTTATACATTCCTCATGATGCCTGAATCTTGCATAGAATACAACTGATTTCCCTCTGTGTTACAGGAACTATCCCTTGTAATGGCCAAATCGATTGCTATGGTGGAAAGCATCGAGGCCATACAAAAGGAGAGAGACTGCTTGTGAGAGCAAGGAGAAATGCTTTTTTAGTTTGCATGAAGACAAACTTGCTATGACAATTATCTTTTTTGTCGCAGGGAGGTTGCTTCTCTGAAGAAGAAACTGGCCGATGACAAGCTCAGGGCGGCCACCGCAATTTCGAATCAAGAGGCCGAGCTCAAAGAACTGCGGTCACAGCTCTCTGGTAAGTCAATTCCCGACCAGAACAACTAGACCTTGTCGTTTAGACTGTTTGTAACAATCTCCTTGTCGCAGCGCAAGCGAATCAAATAAAACTACTCGGGTAGGATAAGACAATCCTCCAGTATACCATCGACTCTATCCGGAGGGCGAACAGAGACCTGAGCAATCCATCTTCGAAAAGTTAAAGATGGTGGCCCGTCTCCTAAGGTCTGATGTGGTCGAGACCACAAAAGACGACCTCAGCTCGAGCAACTGGTCTACACTGGTCGTAGCCCAAGCGGAGTCACTACTCGAGTATCTTCCTGAAGATACACGATGACAACAAGAGGTGATCAGAACAAGGGTTCAATCAGCAGCCTCCGCCATTCTCTGCCAGTTTCGTCTCCACCATGGCCCAGATCTGGACCTGAATCCATTGGTGGGAACGGTAGAGATCGAGAGTGAAGAGCAACTCGAGGCCATCATGGGGGAAGTCAATCCCCTTGTAGATAAACTCCTGACCGAGCTCGAGATTATGTAACCCCTATAGCTGTACAGACATAACTTATAGAATGCAATGCATGTATTGAAAGAAAGCACTTTTTTGGTTCATATTATAAGTATATCCCCCTAGCCCCCGCTTGTGATTATAGATACTGAAAGCTTAGTATTACAAACACAGGAGAAATACAAGTGCAACGACCAGGGGTGTGCGATCAGGCCAACAATTATGATCAATGTAACGCCTAACCTTGTTGCAAACCGGCAGCCACTCAGATGACCAAGGACATACCAGCAAGCCCCGTATGCGTTGAGAAACGGCTTATTTAGGAGTGACTTGTCTAGAAGTGGTCATGAGATCGGCCAGCCAATCTGATTAGAATGTTGTAGTGATATAACCGCCGGCAACCAGCCCCCGAGTAAAGTTCGTAACACATGGGCATGAAAGGAGATGTTCATCATATGAAACCAAAAGACTTCTTGTTTTATTAAACAATGCTAATTGAAAAGGAAAAAGGAATTGAATACTTACACGTAAAACTTGCGTAGTTGATCGATGTTCCAAGTATTGGACAAGATCCGACCATCCTCCAGCGCTAATCGAGCTAATCCTGGTCGCGGCACCAAAACAACAGTGTAAGGGCCTTCCCACTTCGGGGAGAATTTGTTACGATTGGACTGGTCTTGAATTTTTTGTAAAACCAGATAGCCCACGTGGAGACTACGTGGTCACACCCTTTTGTTATGGTACTTCCGCAAAGCTTGCAAGTATATCGCAGACTTGATCAAAGCGCGATCACGCTTTTCTTCTAAGAGGATGAGATCCTGTGACCGTTGTTCGGTCTAATCAACTCGTTCGAATTGTTCTGTCCGAACAGATCCAATACTAATTTCCATAGGCAGTACAGCCTCAGCCCCGTAGACCAGATGGAAGGGCGTCTCACCGGTGGCTCGACTAGAAGTAGCTCGTAGTGCCCATAGAACGGTATAGAGCTCGTCTGCCCAAGCCCCCGAGCGAGTCTTAAGACGATCGAAAACACGTTTCTTGATGCCTTGTAGTATCTGCTCGTTGGCGCGTTCCACGGTACCATTGCTCTGTGGATGGGCCACAGAAGCAAAGCACACCTTGGTCCCAATCTGATCACAGTAATCCAGAAAAAGACCACTGGCGAATTGAGAACCATTGTCAGTGATGAGACGGTTTGGAACACCGAATCGAGCAACAATGTTCCTATGGAAGAACTTTTGTGCTGCTGTTGCGGTAATATTTCATACCGGTTCGGCCTCAATCTACTTTGTAAACGTGTCAATGGCTACGAACAGAAATTTGTATCCATTGACCGCTTGTGGCATAGGACCGACAATATCTATCGCCCAGACCATGAAAGGCCATGCAAGGGGAATGGTTTGTAACGCATAGGCAGGTTGATGAACCTGTCTTGGGTGGAACTGACACTGAGGACACATCTTGACCATATGCTTGGCATCGTCAAGTGTCGAAGGCCAGTAGAATCCTTGTCGAAAAGTTTTTTCGACCAGTGTCTGATATGACGCGTGCGCACCGCATACACCGTCATGTATTTCTTTCAAGAGGGATTTGCCTTCCTCCTGAGATATGCAGTGCATGAATACTCCTTGAGTACCTTTCCTATACAAAACTCCTTCTATGAGCTTGTATAGACGCGCTTTTCGAATCAATAGATCGCTTTCGGTTTCATCCTCGGGTAGGGTCCCATGTTCAAGATAGACTCTCAATGGATGAGTCCAATCTTGTTCCTGACCGAGGTTGGTAATGCAGACTGTTACCGGATCATCCTCGACCGAAGTCATAATCGAAGGATGTTCCAAGTGTTCAACGAACACTCCTGCCGGAGCGGATATGCGTGAGGATCCAATTTTGGATAATTGGTCTGCGAGAATGTTGTCCTTTCGCGGGATGTATTGGACATCGAAATGACTGAGGTGTTTTTCCAATCGCCTCACTTCCCCCAGGTAATGAGCCATCGTCTCATCGGAGGTGCTGTACTCGTTGTTTACCTGGTTTACGACCAGTTGTGAGTCTCCCCTCACCACTAATCGACGAACTCCAAGGAATTTTGCTGCCCGGAGCCCTACAAGAAGACCTTCATACTCTGCCGCGTTATTGGTCGCAACAAAGTGTAGTTGAATGACATACTTAAGCTGTTCGCCCTGAGGTGTAACTAAAACCACTCCAGCCCCCGAGTGTTGAAAACTACGGGAGCCGTCGAAGTACATTGTCCAATGATCGGGGCATTCCAATTCCTCAGGCACCTGCACAGGTGGCTCAGGGTTGGTCCATTCGACCACAAAGTCGGCCAAGACCTGAGACTTAACCGCCGTGTAGGGCGTGAAATGGATATTGAAAGCACCGAGTTCGACCGCCCATTTGGCGATTCGACCAGATTTCTCTGGATTTCGGACAATATCCCCCAAGGGAAAAGAGGAGGGTACTGTGATCTCGTGAGCTTGGAAGTAATGTCGTGGCTTACAAGAAGCCATCAGTAGCGCGTAAAGTATCTTCTGGATCTCAGGGTATCGCTCCTTAGGACTGTGAAGTACCTCGCTTACATAGTAGATGGGTCTGTATATTCCTTCCCTATCCGCGATCAGGACAGCGCTGACCGCGTGCGGGGTGGCCGCCAAATAGAGGAGTAGTGGTTCTCCTTTGTCGGGAGACACCAAGACTGGCGGACTATATAAGCATGCCTTTACCTCCTGAAACGCTTTCTCGGTCTCGTCGGACCATGTGAAATTGTGATGTTTCCGCAGGGCCTTGAAGAAAGGTAGTCCCCTTTCGCCTAGTCGCGATATGAATCGACTTAAGGCTGCCATGCCACCAGCCAGGCGTTGAACATCTTTCATGGTCGAGGGTGACCTCATCTGTTCAATAGCCCTGATTTTTTCAGGGTTGACTTCAATGCCTCTGGAACAAACAAGGAAACCAAGGAGTTTTCCTGAAGAAACCCCGAAAGAGCATTTCTCCGGGTTCAATTTTATTCCAAAGCGATTCAAATTACAGAAGGTTTCAGCAAGATCGTCCAGATGAGACAATCTCTTAGTGCTTTTTACAACCAAGTCATCTACATATGCTTCGAGATTACTCCCTATCTGGGAAAGAAAGGTCTTTTGCATCAAGCGCTGGTACGTGGAACCTGCGTTCTTGAGACCGAACGGCATTCTGACGTAGCAGTAGGTGCCGAACGAGGTGATGAAGGCAGTCTTCTCTTCATCTTCTTCTGCCATGCTAATTTGATGGTATCCTGAGTAGGCGTCCAGGAAGCTCATCAGTTCGCAACCCGCGGTTGAGTCGACTAGCTGGTCGATGCGGGGTAGGGGGAAGTCGTCCTTCAGACAGGCACTGTTGAGGCTGGTGTAGTCGACGCACATGCGCCACTTACCATTTGACTTGTGGACCATGACCAGATTTGCAAGCCATTCTGGGTGATCGACCTCGCGAATAAACCCAACTTTTAAGAGGTTGTCCACCTCCTCTCGGATGGCTTCTTGTCGGTCGACAGCAAAACGCCTGAGCTTTTGCTTTATTGGTCGTTGTCCAGGTCGAATTGCTAACCTGTGCTTGATTACTTCCCTTGGGACACCGGGCATGTTGGACGGTTCCCACGCAAACACATCTGCGTTAGCCTGGAGGAAAGTAATGAGCTCGAGTTCCTATTTGTCATCCAGGCCTGATCCGACCCGAATTATCTTGGATGGATCGTCTGGGTACAAAGAAACTAGTTTGAGTTTCTCATCTGGTCGAGGAGCAGCCTTGATCGTGTCAGTGGTGACTGTGGCGACCTGAGCGTCCCGGAGGGGAAGTTGATCCACCATCTCCAAAGATAGCCGGTCACACGTTAGTCCCACGTTGCGACTGCCTCGGATCGATATGACACCTTTGGGGCCAGGCAATTTGCCGCACTGATAAGCATAGTGCATTTCCATCATGAACTTAGCAAAAGTTGGCCTGCCAAAGATTGCATTGTAAGCCGAATCACAATCAATTACATCAAAAGTAACCAATTATGTTCGGAAGTTATCCGGTTCTCCCAGTGTGACCGGGAGGACCACCTGTCCCAACGGCATCATGGAGGGACCAGGGATTATGCCATAAAACGGATGGATTATGGGCTTAATTTTGGAACGAGGAATTTGCATCTCGTCAGCGCCTTGACTAACAAAATGTCCAAGGAGCTTCCTCCGTCGATCAGGACCCTTTCGACTCTCGCATTACTGATGATCGGGGTAATGACCAGAGGGAGCCTCAGTAGTCGAGTAAGCCCCGCAGGACAATCATTGCGATCAAACGTCAAAGGTGTATCCGACCAACGGGGGTACTGAGGTTCACCAAGGTATGTCTCCGTTTGGTTAACCTCTCGATAAAAGGCCTTAAATTGCCTTTGGAAACAAAAGAGGAGGAACCCCCGAAAATAACATTAACATGATTATGAGGTATCTGGTAAGACATCTCTTCGTCCCCGTCGGCATCTCTAAGTCCGCACACTTGTTCCTTAGTCGGTAAGGTCGGCATTGGTCCAACCCCCTGGTAGAAGTCATCTAACTGCTTCAACCAACTCCTACAGTTTTTGAGGTCGTGGCATGCGGAGTTGTGGAGTGGACACCATTTCTTGCCTTCCTGCAGGTTAGTCGACTTTTCTGGCTGGTCGGTACTACGACCACCAGAGGCAGTTTTATTTTTGAACGAAGACTTGTTACCTTTGGTCGAAGGAGACTTCTCTGCAACTGTGACCTCGCGGTACTGTCCAGAGCGATTCCTTTTCGACTTCTTCGACTTCCCGCCCGACGAAGATTCTGGATTCTTGCTTGAATCTTCTTTCCTAGCGTCCTTGAGACCTGGTTGAGGCGGTAGGTTACCTTTATCGACCATCTGGTTGCATTCGACTGCTTCGGCCGCATCGGAGTATCGATCAGCCATATCAAATAGATCGGCTACTGATCGAGGAGGGTGGATGAGCAAGTCTTCAGTGAATCTCTGATATCGAATGGCATGTTTAAATGCCCTAATAACGGAGCTTTTAGATATGTTCGGGATGGTATTCCTCACCCCGACAAACCTCTTAACAAACTGACGAAGAGTTTCGGTCGAAGTTTGCCGTAGTCGATGAAGGTCGTCCTCTTTACCCGGCTTTTGATAACAATTTTGGAAATTGCTGAGGATAGCGTCGCACAGCATTTCCCAGTTATAGATAGAACCTTCGGGCTGATTAAACAACCAGGTTCTCGCCGACCCTTCAAGGACTGTAGGCAGGTAGTTGGCCATGACCCGGTCATCGCCTCCTGCCACTTGGATGGCAGTAATATAGATTTGAAGGAACTCGGATGGATTCTGAGTTCCGTCGAGCCTTTCTATGGCCCCTGGTCAAAACTTTTCTGGCCAAACGACCGCACGAAGGCCGGGTGAAAAAGCTTTACAACCAACGTAGGGACCGTGGACTGTCCTGTGACTTTCGACCGGATCACGGGCGACCTCACGCAATGGAGAAGCCACTCGTGGTCCTAAGCGAGAGTGGACAAGGACTCAATCCCTATCACGAGAATCCTGTGCCCGCCTGGACTTGTCCTGCCGGGATGGTACAGGCGGAGGGTAACTTCGTCGACCAGAACCAGAGTGAGAACGCTCTCGGTTGTGGGAACGTGTTACCAACCGGGAAGAGGCCGTGGGAGTCGCTTCAGATGCGACCTCATCCAACCTCTCCGCCAGGATTCTGGTGAAGGCCGGTTTCTGCGCATCCGTGACCGTAGGAGGAAAATTACGCATGACCTCCGCGATAGATCGGAGTCTGCCATGTGTACTTCTCCTAGGGGCACTAGGTGTTACAGTTTCTTTGTCCATCGGGAAACGCTCCGGAGGCAAAGAAGGGGTCTGGTCGCATTTGCGACCACGTGATCATCGGGAAGAACTCGGAGCAGCATCGTAACGAGCCTGCGCATCTTGAAGAGCCTCTAGGGCAGTTCTGCGTAGTTCGTTGTCTTGTCGCTCGAGATCTTGATCCTCCTTCTATTTGCGTTCCTGTTCTTCCCTAGCAGCCCGCTGATCAGGAGTTTCCTCTGATAAAGCAGCAAACTATCTAGGGAGAGAGGTCGCCGAGGGAGAAAACATCTCGGTTTGTTCCGAGTCAGACTCGAAATCAAAGAGACGATGGAGGCTATCAGGGTCGAACCTCCCCGGGCTGATTTCTGGGTCGACATCATCCTTCCCCCCAGCGGGGTCGTATGACGGACCGGATTCCCCCTCTAACGCATTAAGAACCTCGGTGGGTTCTGACCTTGCGCTAGTTTCCCCCTGGTCGATAGACATGACCTGGAGAGTCGATTCGACCTCTGGGAGATTTTCACCTCCAATTTTCTCCATCGGAACAGGATAGCTAGGAGAAGGCATCGGAATGTGAGCATAATCCTCGAGATCAAAATCGTTCTCGGATCATATGCCCCAGCCATAGTTCAGCGAACCTCCGGATGAAAATTAGGATGCCTTGAGAAAGGCCCCACGGTGGGCGCCAGCTGTCGACGATTCGGACTCGGGGTCCTTAGCCAAACTTATGCAAAATTGTAGGTTGTGAGACCTTTCAAGGTGTTCTTCTGGGAAGGTATGTTGAATTATGGAGAACTAGAGCACAGAGAAGTTTATATAGGTTCGGGCCCTCGATGGTGGGAGTAATAGACCTACGTCCTGTTAGGATTTCACTATGTATAGTAAAAGGATTTACAGAGAGAGGGAAAGGATCTTCACAGGCGAAGATCTTTCCTATATGTTTGTACAAGGAGAAGCCTGGAAGGCTTAAGAAAGCTATCTAATTTAGACTACTGTCTTCGGGTTATTTTTGTTTGGTCAGGTTCGATCAATCGATCACTGGATGTCTTGGTGTTTCGATCTCTCGATCCTTTCATCCCCTGTTTGATGCATCGGGCTGCCCCTTTATACTGGTCGAAAGGGCGCCAAGTTGTAACGGCATCAAACAGTTGCTTGGATGCGGTTTCATTAACGGCTCTTAACTCCCACGCAGGTTTAACGCGTGTTATTCGTGGATAACCGCACGTATTAACCTCCTGACGGTTGTTCTCCCACGTGGAAGAATTTTCGGGGTAGTCGGGATATCCCTGTTTATGAGGGCAGATTAATCTCACGTTCCTTGGTCGAAAGTGCTCTGACCGCGCGATGTTGGCTGACCGCGCAACATTTACAATCTTCTATCCACGTATAGCATACGAACCCCTGACCGCGCACTAGCTGCGGTCTGATCGTGTAAAGCCTGCGACCTCGGGCTTGTGCTCCTCATAATGACTTGGGTTCGCACCGCCAGGCGCGTGTCTGGTTTGAATCTATCCTAAACCAGTCGTATGTTTATTTGAACGATCTCGGGTATCAATCCTCGTCAGTAGTAAAATTGAATTTTACAACCACTTTCTTGGTTAAAAAGAAATGAGTTGTAAAGTTCAAATTTACAACCTCTGTTGAGTTGTAAAGTGCACCATGACAACACGTAATGATTTGTAAAAAATACAACTCATGATGAGTTAGCAAGGAGCTTTTGTAGCCTATAAATAGGCGAGTTCTATATTGTAATGAATAGAATGAGAATTTTCAGAATAAAACACTTCTTTGTTCTAGTGTTTGAGTGAAGCATTTCCACCCCCTGAGAATTGGGAATTATCTGAGAATTCTTGTCTCCGTCGTTCTTGTGATTACCTCGGTGATTGCAAGAACACGTTTACTCCACGTGAGCGAGTAGACAAAGGGATCGAAGCGTGTGGTTGGGTGAATCGAGTATTGCAGGTTGCCGTAATAGAGATGGTGGTTGGCGGTGTCATTCATCAGGTTGCGCGGATCCAGTTATCTCCAATCCTACGCCGTGAAGATTGGGCCAAACCGCGGACCGATCCGTATTAGTTGGTATCAGAGCTCAAGGTTGACACGGTAGGATTTTACCTTTTAGATACTATAGTTATTGTTTTCATTCCTATCTAGAAAAGGCCACACAAAGGGATCGAAGCGTGTGGTTGGGTGAATTGAGTGTCGCAGGTTGCCGTAATAGAGATGGTGGTTGGCAGTTTCATTCATCAGGTTGCACAGATCCAGTTATCTCCATCCTACGCCGTGAAGATTGGGCCAAACCGCGGACGGATCCGTATCAGTTGGTATAAGAAGAAACAGAGTTGATGACTACTCCTTTCCAAGAGGAGTAGGATGACGAGGACATCTATAGCACACATGAGGTCATCGCATATGTCAACATCAACGCTGATGTCATTGCTTAGCTATCTTCTTTCTTGGACAAGAAGTAACAGTAGTAAAATTGAATTTTACAACCACTTTCTTGGTCAAAATGAAATGAGTTTTAAAGTTTAAATTTACAACTTTTGTTGAGTTGTAAACTAGTTGTAAAGTTTACCATGACAACTCGCAATGAGTTGTAAAAAATACAACTCATGATAGCTTTTGTAGCCTATAAATAGGCGAGTGCTATATTGTAATGGATATAATGAGAATTTTCAGAATAAAACACTTCTTTGTTCTACGGTTTGAGTGAAGCATTTCCACCCCCTTAGAATTGGGAATTATCTGAAAATTCTTGTCTCCGTCATTCTTGTGATTACCTCGGTGATTGTAAGAACACATTTACTCCACGTGAGCGAGTAGACAAAAGGATCGAAGCGTGTGGTTGGGTGAATCGAGTGTCGCAGGTTGCCATAATAGAGACGGTGGTTGGTGGTGTCATTCATCAGGTTGCGCAGATCTAGTTATCTCCGATCCTACATCGTAAAGATTGGGCCAAACCGCGGACCGTTCCATATCACACGCCTTCAGGATTAGGTCATCCCTAACCCTAGAGGGGATCTACTCACTAAAAACCATAATAATGCAGAAATAACAATAAGAAATAAATAAAAACTTACTTGATTGTTTGAAAAATTGAAGTTGACGTCCTTGCAGGCTTACAAAAACAATAAAAATAGAGAAGGGGGCTCTTCTAAACTAGAACTAAACTAAAAAGTAGCTAAAAACTACTACTAAGCCTAAAGAAAGTATGTCTAATTGAATCAAAAGCTTCTCTATTTATAGTATATAAGTCATATAATTAATCAATTACAACTCAAGAGTTGTTTAGAAAGGAAACTGACTCAGATTCGGACTTCAGAATGCCTTAAATCGACTAACGGGTTTGGGCAAGCATCAAACAGACTAACGGGTCTGTGGAATGTCCTAAACTGACTAACGGGTATGGGCATGCGTCAAACGGACTAATGGGTCTATTTCGGATTCGGGTTTCGGGTTTTGGATCCCTATTTTTTAGATTTTCAACACTTTCTTTTTCCAATTTGTTTCCTATCCAAACGATGTCAAAATATTTTCAAATTTGGTACATTTGTTCCCTGAAATATGATGAACACACGCATAAAAACGGATTGTACAAATGTTACAAAAAGTCACATAAAATGATGTATCAAAGGAATTTTAAGCATCATTTTTTCACGTTTTCAATACTAAACCTAGGTTAAAATTCTACCAGATTAAGACTTATCACTTTTCTTGGTAAGTTTTTCCCTCCTGCTAAAACTATTCATATTTTCAACAAGATTTCATCTTTTTCTCAGCAGTTTGGTGAATCACTTTACGATGCTTGGGAACAGTACAAGGACTTGTTGATCAAATGTCCGCATCATGGACTAGAGAATTGGCTTGTAGTTCAAACGTTTTATAGCGGATTGAACTACAATGCACGGATGACCGTAGACGTCGTAGCCGGCGGCGCACTAATGAACAAAAGTGTAGACGAAGCATACGACCTCATCGAATGTATTACTCAAAACTACACTCAATGTGGAACCAAACAAGCTGCTCAGCAAACTCCGAACAACAACATGGATGTAAGTGTAATGTCGCAATGGACCGAACAGGTAGCACTTCTAACTGATAAACTATCTATTCTTGGATGAACTGCTACTTCATCTGTTAATGTGATTACACCTATATGTGAATTGTGCGGCATGCAAGCCCATTATGGAATTGAATGCCAATTTAACCCATCAATGGAGCAGGCAAACGCTTTTCAGGATATGCAACAACGGCAAGGTAATGCTTTTCCTAACTCGTATAACTCTGGATGGCACAACAATCAAAATTTTGCATGGTCCGGACAAAATCAGCAATCTCAACGTCAACAACCAAATTTTGGAGAGTAGCAACTACATCAACAAAATCCCCCATATCAAGCTCAAAGGCCACCGTTCCAACCACAAATCAGCAACCTTATCGACCGCCACACCAATGACAACCCAAGCAGTCGAACATGGAGCACATGTTAGAGAACTTTCTAGCAAATCAAGAGAAAGAGAAGACGTCCGTGAGCCAAAAGATAGACTCCATATCGACTCACGTCCGCATGGTCGAGACTCAAATCGCACAATTGGCTAATCCTGCACCAAAAATGATAACTCTCTTCCTTCTCAACCTATCAATCCTCGCAATTCTGAACAAATCAATTATATAGCTTGTTCTAATGCTCTTGTTTCTAATGCAGTGATCTTAAGGAGTGGAACAAAGCTACTAGAACAAACACCACCAACCGAACCAGCACTGGCAAGCGAAATCGAGGAAGTACAATTACCACCAGGAAAGGATGACGACAAGGAAGCCGAACCAAAATAAAAGGAAAATGGAGAAAATCAGGTAACATGTATTTAGAATCCAACTCCACCTTTCCCGGGAAGATACGTAAAAGCGAAACTCGATAATCAATTTGAAAAGTTTGTGGAAATCTTGAGAAAGCTTAATGTGACTGTGCCTTTTATTGATTTAGAAACTCAAATGCCTTCTTATGAAAAATTCTTGAAAGACATTCTTACTAAGAAGAGGGATTTGAGTGAATTTCAAACTGTTGCTTTGACTGAAAATTGTAGTGCTTTGATTCAAAACATGATGCCGGCAAAGCTACGGGATCAAGGGAGCTTCTCCATCCCTTGCAATATAGGTACGTCACACATAAATCGAGCTCTTTGTGACCTAGGCGCAAGCGTTAGTGTGATGCCTCTCACCATTGCACAACGTTTGAGCATGGGTGCGATCAAACCTACTCGCATGGTTCTACCACTTGTCGATCATTCCGTGAAAGCATCCAGAAGGAATCCTGGAAGATGTGTCTCTTCAAGTCAGTAAATTTTATCTTCCAGTTGATTTTGTCATTCTTGATATGGATGAAGATGTTGCTATACCTATTATATTGGGATGACCAATGCTCCGGATAGCAGGTGCCCTCATTGATGTTCATGAGGGGCAAATTACTTTCCGCATAGAGGAGGAGAAAATTTTGTTTAAAATGTCTAAACTTGTTGACTGCCCTATGTATGAGGAGAAAATTTACAGCGTTGATGATCTAGAAGAATTCCTAGAAGAGGAGTCACCACTTCGACTCACTTTTGGAGAAGGAACGAATGAGATATTCAAAAACAAAAAAAACGGACAGCAGCAAAGAAAACGAACAAAACAAAGACGAACCAACAAAAGAACCATCAAAAGGGGACATCACGGATTCCAACGTCACATGTAAGGAAAAGGTAAGTAAACCTACACTTAAAAATCTTCCTTCCTCGTTGAAATATGTGTTCTTGGATGATGATGAGATGCAACCTATCATTGTTAATGCAAACTTGATCAATTCCGAACTAGAAAAATTGATTTCTTTACTTTGTGTGCATCGCAATGCTCTTGGTTATTCAATTGATGATATCAAAGGGATTAGCCCTGAAATTTGCATGCATAGGATCTCTCTAGTTTAGGAAACTAAAATCTCTGTTGAGCGTAAATGTAGACTAAACCCAAACTTGAAGGAAACTGTTAAAGCTGAAATTTCTAAATTATTAGATGCGGGTATCATATATCCTATTTCTGATAGTAATTGGGTTAGTCCTGTTCATGTTGTTCCAACGAAAGGAGGTATGACTGTGCTTAAGAATTCTAACAATGAGTTGATCCCTATTATACATGTTACTGGATGGTGCGTGTGCATTGATTATCATAAATTAAATAGCACCACTAGGAAGGATCACTTTCCATTACCTTTTATTGATCAAATGTTGGAAAGATTGGCCAAACATACATATTTTTGTTTTCTTGATGAGTATTCGGGGTTCTTTCAAATCCCAATTCATCCCGATGATCAAGATAAGATGACGTTTACATGTCCTTTTAGTACTTTTGCCTACCGGCGAATGCCGTTTGGGTTATGTAACACGCCTGCAACCTTTCAAAGATGTATGATGGATATCTTTTTAGATTTAATCGAAGATATAATGGAAGTCTTCATGATGATTTTAGTGTTTATGGTTCCTCTTTCGATGCCTGTCTACATGATCTTTCTTGAGTCTTTATGTAGGTGCGAACAAGTTAACCTCGTGCTAAATTGGGAAAACTACCAATTCATGGTTCAAGAAGGCGTGGTACTTGGCCATGTGATTTTTGAACGAGGGATTGAAGTTGACAAGGAAAAAAATCAATGTCATAGCAAGTCTTGCACCACTGATGAACGTACGTAGTTTCTTGGGACATGCAGTTTTTTACCGTCGTTTCATTAAGGATTTTTCCAAAAATGCTAAACCTCTCACTCATTTGCTTGGTAAATATGTGCCTTTTGATTTTGATGAAAAATGTCTTGATGCCTTTAATCAATTGAAACTTGCATTAACTGCTGCTCCCATCATAAAACCCCCAAATTGGAATGAATCCTTTGAATTGATGTGTGATGCTAGTGATTATGCAATTGGCATTGTTCTAGGGCAAAGAACGATAAGGTTTACATGCTATATACTATGTAAGCAAAACTTTAGAAAATGCTTAAAGTAATTACACTACGACTGAAAAAGAATTGTTTGCTGTAGTGTATGTCCTAGATAAATTTCATCCTTATTTAATTGGTTCGGAAGTTATTGTGCATACTGATCATGCTACTCTTAAGTATCTTTTGATCAAGATAGAAACCAACGCACGACTTGCACGATGGATCCTACTACTGCAGGAATTTGATTTGGAGATCAAAGATAAGAAAGGTGTTGAGAATGTTGTCGCCGATCATCTTTCACGACTCTTCACCGATGTTCACATCAATGACGCTTTACCTGACGTGCACTTTTACTTGATTCAACAAGAACCATGGTATGCTAATTATGCTAATTATTTATTTAACCATGAACTTCTCCAGGGTTGATGAGTAGACAACGAAAGCGCTTCCTCCATGACATCTGATGCTAGTACTGGGACGATCCAAACCTTTTCAAAAATGGAGTTGACAACATCTTTTGACGATGCATGCCCGACCACAAGATTCAAAGCGTTCTTCAACATTGTCATTCATCTCCATGTGGTGGACACGCCAGAGCTTCAAAACAGCGGCTAAGGTATTGCAATCAGGTTTGTTTTGGCCTTCTTTATTTAAATATGCTTATGACTTTGCGCAAAAATGTGATCCTTGCCAACGTTCTGGAAATTTGAGTAAAAGACATGAAATGCCCTTAACAAACATTCTTGAAATTGAGTTTTTTGATGTATGGGGAGTAGACTATCTGGGACCTTTTCCATCTTCTATGGGTAACTCCTACATCTTAGTTGCAGTTGATTTTATTTCAAAGTGGGTAGAAGCTATTGCTACACAAACAAATGAATCAAACATGTGATCAAGCTTTTCAAAACAGTCATCTTTCTTCGATTTGGTATACCGCGAGCAGTAATTAGTGATGGCAGCGCGCATGTCACTAATTACCAATTTCAGAAATTGTTGATAAAATATGGGGTTATTCATATTTCACCCTCGAATAAGTGGACAGGTGGACAGGTTGAAGTCTCGAATAGAAAAATCAAGATGATCTTGCAGAAGGTGGTGGCACCATCTTGTACGGATTGGGCGCTCAAACTTCCCGATGTTCTTTGGACTTATCGCATTGCATTCAAAACTCCGCTAGGTATGACGCCTTACAACATTGTATTTGGTAAGAATTCCCATTTGCTTGTTGAATTGTCACACAGGGCGTTATGGGTGTCAAAGAACCCAATTGGGACTTTGACAAAGCAAGGCGAAGGTGAATCCTTGAATTGCATGAACTAGAAGAGCTTCGAAACAACTCCTAAGAAAGTGCCTTGATTTATAAGGACAACATGAAGAAGTGGCACGACAAACGGATCTTCAACCGTGAGTTCAAACCAAGTGATTTTATTTTACTATTTAATACATGGTTGAAATTGTTCCCAGGAAAATTGAAATCGCGATGGACTGGGCCATACGCGATAGAAAAAGTCTTCCCGTATGGTGCCGTAGAGCTTCGAGCACAAGATGGCACCACATTTAAGGTAAACATGCATTGTATCAAGCTGTACAATGTGGGAGACCATGTAAGTAAGCTGAACTCATTAAATTCTTTCAATTCTATATATTTTTGAACGGCCAAGGATGTTCCGTTGAGCGGGACATTAAACCAGCGCTAGCCGAGAGGAAACCTGGTACTAACATGTAGTTCTTTCTCTTCTGAACACAGTGTTGACGATTGGGACTTGGGGGTCTTTTGTCGAACTTATGTAGATTTTATTGGGTTTTAAAAGAGAGACAATTCAGACAAGTACCAAGGAATTCAATGTATCTATAAATCTAATGACACGGAAGTTTATCCAGGTTCGGGCCCTCGTGATTGAATAATAACCCTACTCCTGTGGATTTATCACTGTGAATATGTAAGAGGATTACAAAGAGAATGTATTGTCTATTCACCTATCTCTCGCTCTCTCCTCTCCCTAATCCTTCTCCTAAAGGTCTTCTTATACTTGTCGAAGAGATCGTCGGTTGTTCTCTTGAAGACGTGCCTCACGATCGCATGTGACTGCTCCATGGCGGTTGTTGCGAGTCGTGGTTATGTGGCGGTTGCTATGAATCATGGTTGGTTGCTGTTCAGCAGCTTCTTTGACCTAGTATTATAGAAACTACTCCACCATCTTTCCCTTCTTTGACAGTTACCTTGCCAAGGACTTATGATTATTTTGGAAATAATCATAAGGATTAAGGAATGGTTATTGTGAGTGGTGACTTATACCACATAACTTCACATTATAGTATAAGTCTTTTAATGCATGATTGCGAACCTCTTGCGACCATGTACGGGTATCAGGTTTTGTCTCTATGATAGGGTATGATCGTAGGTAAATGTCTCTGCGACCATAATACTTGTAGGTATAACATGAGACCATGGAATTGGTGATGATTAGTATTGAGACTTATAGAGTTCCATAGCTAAAATTATGGGAATCAAACATCTTTGATGGGCTATGTCCAAAACATCCTTGGACTATCCCATTATTGCTTTCCTTGGTCTTCTGCGACAATAGAAAGGCATGTGCGACTGTGGGGCGTTATTCGCAACGATGGAATGGATGTTGTCATCATGAAATGGTATGCGCGACCTTGGAAATATATGGGTGATTTAACTCGGGTAACAATCCTCGTCAGCTAGCCCCCGAATTTGAAATGAAAAGGTTTCTTTTTCCTGAAAAGGCGTCTTTTCATTTTGAATTCTTGCGGAACACAAGAAAAACTTTGGGTGCGCATGTCAGGTTTGTTGTGACAGGCATTGAATGAAAAAAAGCTTTTGTCAAAAGGAAATCATCCGGTGTGAACACAACGGTCAGGAATCTAAGGGAAGTGGCCTTCAAACCTTGCACTCCGAGATTTGCTTTGGAATGAAACCATTCTCGAAATCTCCTAAGTTTTCTTAGAGCCCTTTCCTTTCTCAATGTTCTTCTGAGCTCTTAGCCTTCTTTTCCTCTTCTGAAACCTGACCCAATGGCTGGCTGGATGCGTTCTAGCCACCGGACATAAGAGAGTTTGCTGGCTTTGGAGAACGAAGGTTACCTCCCTTCTTTGGAAATTAAGTTTCTGTTGTTTTAATTGTTGCCATTCTTTTTCAGTCTTGTCCCTTTATGATGTTGAAATGTGGATGAATTTCCTCTTGAAATCCTATAATCCAGTTGAGGAAGGCGACATTAATGTGCCGAGACCTAAGAGCCTGGTCGGCAACACCAACGAGTTTGGGTAGGCGCATCGAAAGGTATAACTCTTTTGGAAAGCCTGTGTAAATTTGATTTTAAAAGATAATTTTCCAAAGGACATTCTTTTGGGTTTGTGTAGTTGTCCATGCGACCAACAGCCCAAAAAAGGCTTGCTGGCGACAATGTTGAACCTTCTGGTGGTTCTTCGTCGAGGAAGCCGAAGAAAGCTCCCTCTGTGACCAAGAATTTGGCTAGGGCGAGAGCTTTACAAATAAACCCCATCTCCCCTTCTGCAATCTCAGCAGTGAAGGCTGCGACGATTGCCGCGACGGGGGTTCCTACGACAACATCATCTGCTGTGACTAGGGCAACAGCAGGCCCGCAGGAACAAGTCATAGCCACGACTGTAACTAACCCTGATGTCGCAACCAAAAGGGTTTTCGCGGTAATGTCTTTAGCTTCTTGATCTTTCCCTTATACAACTATAAATCAGCTTAAGGTTGTGCAGGGAGAGGGGAGTGACGTGGAGGAGGATGCCTGCTTGTTTCTCTTGAGGAGGAGGACAAGGACTTCCTCCGACGATTTTGAACCAGAGGCACTATCCACGCTCTTATCTCCCAAGGACGTCACCTTGAGTTCCCACAATTTCATGGGACTCAGCATTAGGTAAATATTCTCCCCTTCTCTAACTACGTTATAACGTTCAGTTAGGGATAATTGTTGTATTTGTAAATTCAGGGCCCCTTCTTCTACTGTATTGCCTACACCATCAGCTGAGGCAAGGATAATTGAGGCGACAGCAACAACAAGGGCGGCGGTCGTTGATGAAGTTATTGTGACTGCTGAAGTCACAGTGTCACAGGCCGTCGAAGAAGAGCCTGAGACTATCATTGATGAGGTGGTAAAAGATATCCATTTAGAAGTACCTGTCAATGATGGAAAGACTGAGGTCAGCATTGAGGCTTTGACCATGGGGGTGTATGAACAGGTAAATATCACTGCTCCCCTTGTGGTCGAGGAAATCGCGTCTCCCTCTTGTTTGAGAGAACAGGGAGAGAAGGGGGCAAAAGAGACGGTGGTTTGACTTGCCCAGATCCTGCGCTCAAGACTTGAATCCTTGGCTGGCGCCTCACAGTTTGGCTTTTTCTAGCCAAGTGAGCAGATCTGTGGGTCTCTCTGAGAGGTTCTTTCACGAATTCTTAGAGGTAAGTAAAACCCTTTACCTTTAAGCTTTGTTTTATTTCCTCAGGAATCTCATTCCTAGTATTCCTTGTTTTATGCAGGATACAGCTCACGTAGCGACCTCATCTGGTCTGCTAGTGGAGCAATTGAAGGTCATTTAGACTAAAAACAGCCAGTTGAAGCAGTAAGCGTCTTGCTTTTGACCTTAGTCTTTTTTGAAACAGTAATAGCATTCGTTGTCGCAGGGAAAAAATTGCTCTACAAAGTAGGATGGTTGAAGCGTAGCAGATGAATGAAGATAGGCTTGCTAAAATTCTGGTGCTTGAGGTCGAATTAAAAGGGGCTAAAGAAAAAGCTGCGACCTTTGAGGAGGCATTAGGATTATGCTGCTCACTCCAAGAAACATATAAGTGTCTTCTGGTGCTTTGTGAGGAGCAACGAGATAAAATGATAGGTAAGTTTACTTTTGGTGAAAGTTTACATTACCTTTGTAAATTTCATGAATTCAGTTGAGCTCATTTCTTCTTCTTTTCAATACAAGAAGAGCAGATCAAGAAGCTGACTGAAGACAAGGATTACTTTGAGCAAAAGTTTAACCAAAGGGGAATCGATATTGATACGCTCACAAACATTTGTGAGCATCATAAAGCATCCAGTGACAAGGCCAAAGACGCTGCTATGCTTGCTCGTAATGAAAGGGATGCTTTAGAAGCAACTATTAAGAGCTATAGTAGTGTCGAGTTAGACACTGTCAAGAAGTTAAGAATGGCCGCAGACTTGCTAAAGGCAGATATCATTGATCCTAAAAAGGATAACTTAAGCCTTAGTGAGTCCTGCAAGTTGGTTGCCGCTCAAGATGACTCACTAGTTGCGAATATTCCTGAAGTTGCAAGGAAGCATTGAAGTCCAACGTTGGAGCTGTAGCCTCCACTATCCTTTGCAAATTAAGGCATCACCACAGTCCAAACCTAAATCTGAATCCTGTGGGTGAAAATGCAGCTCTTGACAGTGAAGATTAGCTGAGTGCCATGATGGATGAGGTAAAGCCCCTAGTTGAAAATTTGCTTCGAGAACTTGATCTTGCTTGATGTAATATCTGTCATGGTATTTTGTAACAATGAAGTTATTGATATGAAATGAAAACGTTTACCTGGTATGTCAATGTTTTTGTACCTTGCAAATACATACAGTTAACAGGAATTTCAATGATCGAGAAATAATGTTAAGTACTTGATCTTCTGACTTAATGCTATAGTTATATTTCCCTTCCCTAGCCCCCTCCTATGACCATACATAATGAAGGCTTGGTATTATGGTTGCAAGATTGAAAATAAACAGTGGCTGATATGATCGAGTCCATATGAGTCAGTCTCTTATGCATTATAAGACGGCTTAAAAAGAGGAACTTTATCTATATGCGATCACATGGTCGCGAGGATAAACATTTTTAATGTAAATACGTAAGTTTGTTGCGAACTGACAGCCACTCGAGTGATCTTGAAACATGCTAGTAAGTCCCTTATGCGTTAAGAAATGGCTTATAAAGAGATGTCTTAACTAGATGCGACCATGAGATCGACTAGCGAATCTACTTAAACATTATGATAAAAATGCTTATTGCGACCAACCCCTGGGCGTGGCTCGGGAAAAAGTGTGAGGACAAAAAATGGGAAAATAATGATAACATATTGTGAAAAAGTGCTTTATTTAATGTAAAAATGTATAATGAAAATGGAAAAACTTACACATAAAATTTTCATAGCTGGTTTATGCTCTAGGTGTTAGATAAAATCCTTCCATCTTCCATAGCTAAGTGAGCCGAACCAGGTTGCAACATTGAGACCACAGTGTAGGGGCCTTCTCATTCAGGGAGAACTTATTGCGACCAAATTAGTTTTGCATTTTTCTTAAAACCAAATCTCCCATGTGAAGGCTGCATGGTCACACCATTTTATTGTGATATTTATGCAAAGCTTGTAAATATGTTGCAGACCAGATCAACGTTTGATTACAATTTCAAGAAGAATCATGTCATCTGCGCATGTTTTACTTTGATTAATTATATTTAAGTTATCGACGTGAGGAGACCCAAGTTGGATTTCAATTGGCAGTATGGCTCTACACCGTAAACTAGTTGGAAAGGTGTTTCGCCTGTAGCCTGACTGGATGTAACACCTTGGGTTTGGGGTGAAAATTTGTTTTCTTAAAAAGTCATGCATGCATATGTCTCTTCTAGATCAGCCAAATCAGCCCCACCTTTATTCTATTCTAAGCCCAAAATCTTAAAATTTATCCTGTAGACCCAAATCAAGATCTGACTTTTCAGATATGACCAACTATCTATCCTGAGTATAAAAGCCTTTAGAAGCCAGATTCAATTCCATCTCTAACTCCCAGATTTATCAACTCTTTTCTGTTTTAGAAAACAAAAATTAATTAAATACCCTAATTACCCTAAATACTCCAAATTCATATTTAATCGAATCTTGACCAAATCCAGACTAAATTATATCAGGATTATGATCAAGGGTATGCCAATACCTTAATGTAACACCCTGGTTTGGGAGTGAAACTCCCTTTTCATGAAAATCACGCATGCATGTATCTCTTTAGAAGTAGCAAGATCAGTTCAATTCTAATCTATCGTAAGCCCCAAAAATCCCAAAATCTATCCTGAAGGTTCAATTCAAGATCAGATTATCCAGATATAATCTTATCTATCCTGAGTATAAAAGACTTCAGAAGCCAAATCAACTTCAATCTCTATTTCCCAGAATTTTCAATCTCAATCTGTTTTCGAAAACAGAATTAATTGAATATCCTAATTACCCTAAATACCCTGAGTTTCAGAATTCAGATTTAACCTAATCTAGACCAGATTATTCTTGGATTGCAATCATGGGTATGCCAATACCTTAATCCAAAAAGTTGGCAACCAGATTCCATCATTTAAGCCCTTTTCGCAAATCAGTCCAAATTGTATCGCAGATTAATCCTTTTCTGATTTCCCAGAGCCCAAAAAGGCTAAAAGCCACAAATCAGCTCCAAACCTCAATTTGATTCAGGGAATACCTCCCAAATGCAATTCAATACAAAATCTCCTTTTGTCAGAATATCAAAATCTCACCCTAAGTCTCAGATTTCCAGATCTCGACAAAACCCAGATTTGAGATACCCTAATTACCCTGTTTTCAGTTCAGTTCAAATTTGATCAAAAGTTCCCATATTTTATTAGGTCTTCTCTCAAATCATCCGTTGAATAAAGTTCTTCAAATCTGTGAAGTCAAAATTAGCCATAATCTTTGATTTCTCAGAGTTTACAGATTAGTCCAAAATCACAAAGTTGAAATTGCAATTGGGTCTAGCCTCTTGTTTCAACCAGCAGCAGCACCGCCTTCGACCAGCACAGCTTCGACCAACGACGAGGAGCTATGCCGTTTTCGACCTCAGGATTAGCCGTGACTAGGAGCACAACTGCACCGCGAACCTTACCGCCGGTGGAGCTCCGCCGTCGCCAGCTTCGCCGCAACCTCGTCGCCACATGCGCGCACCAGATTGGCCGCCGTGGCAGCACTGCAGCAACACCAGTATCGCCCGAATCTTTCTCCACACGCGCGTGTGCTCACCTGCAGCTATGTTAGAGACTTTACGCCACATTGCCTCCATGCCGGAGCTGCCAGACGCTTTACCACTGCAGCAACCAGAGCACGCGTCGACCGTGTTGAAAAGCTGTCGAGGCCGCTGCACACCACCACCGTAGCCAACCAGATTGATATCCTCCTGATTGATCCAAGTCTCGAGAGCTCCCATCTTCTGCTATTTAAGCTCGCCCTCATCCAGCTGCTTCTTCACTTCTCACCAGAACCAGCGAAGCCTCGTTTCTTCTCGTCTTCATCTCCTTCTCTGGCAAGCCGCCGAGGGGGAGAACGACGACAGGGAGCTCCGCTGCATCAACCTCCGATCCAACTTCACCAGTGAGTGTCTCTACCTCACCTCTTTATGCTGTACCAAGTAATTGAACTTCGGTGGCTCCTGTTGCCGGTGATCGCCGTTATTTGCTTATGCCCTATTCCAGCTTTGTAGCCTAATTTAGCCAGAATTAACTCACCTCTTAGTAGAACTTTATGATCAGTAGATCCTTCTTTGCAAGCCCATGCTGCTAGATTTCAAATTCGAGCTTGCATGGAAGTTTTCCCTGTTTTTGCGGGCCGCTGTGAGCAGCTCACATCGCCGGCCCGTGCCACTTCACTTCTGACCAAATTGACCGTAGCAATGTGATCCTTGAACTCCGTAGATGGTGTACCCGAACCTAATTAACCGGAGCTACCTCATATCAGCGGCGCCCCAGTTGCCGTCTTCTTCAAGTCCGGCATCAGCGCTGGCGAGCCCCAAATTGCCTTCATAACCAAATTGCTCGCTCCAGCACCATCTGTGCAGTCCCAGGAGCATAAACCTTTGATCAATTTCGAGTTTTGTCTTTTGTAGCTCACTGCCACCGTAGCTCGACTTGTTTATGAAAACCGACGAGTTCGACCTCGCCGTTCGCCGTCGTCTCATCATCGTTGTTCAATCTACTTTGTCCTGTGGATTTGCCTAAACCTCCTGGGCATATCACTCCACTATGTCTCCCTTCGATGCTCAGCCAAATTGCAAGTAATCCCTATGCCAAGATCTGTCCAGTACCTGTGTCTTGCCGTGTCGCCACCGTGGTTTCTCGTCGCCGTTCATCATCGTCCGGCCATCTCAGTTCCTGAAACCTCCACCATTGGATTCCTGTTGTCCTCGCCTGTCTCCTAGACATAGTTGGCGAAGCAAAGCTCAAGAAGATCGATCAAACACTCAAGCCCTAGGTTTTGACAATGCAAAGACACCTAGTTCACTGTGTCCAGGGGTCTCTTTGCAAAAATTTTGGAGTTTCTGGACTTTCCTGTGAAAACCACCTTGTCAAATAGCTACCCTACTACCTTTTGCATCTAATGCTTTGATCAAAACCCATTTTTCCCACTGGGAATTATCCAAACCTTGTTAATGCCATTTTGGGACAATGCCAGCCCTTGTCAGTTCATGTCAGCCAATGGCATTAAGCCAGTTTAACCACTTCTGGTTATGCAACCTAAAAACTACCTTGTCCACTGAACTTGTAGAGCTATGTTCTACATTTTATTCAACTACCACACCTTGAGATAAGCTCTCTAGCATTCTCTGAAGCTATGTCAGAGCCTTGAACCGAATGTTGACCTATTGACGTTCGTCGTTTTTGAGCAAAACAGCCGCGGACTTGATGTCCATATTGCAACCTTGAAACCCTAAGAGTCTCTAGCATTCGTCCTCAACCCTGATTCCATAAATCTCCAAGATTAACTGAAATCCAGCTTTTAAGCTTACCTGTTCCAGTATCGCCGAGATTATTTCTCCTTTGCATGTTGCATATAGATTATTAGTGTATTTAAAATGGGTTGTGATTCCTGTTTGCTTGTTTGATCTTTCATTAGAGCAAGAGCCTGAGTACAAAGATTTCGTCAGACCGACATCGACTGCTGTACCTTACGACGCGGAAGGTAAGTCATATTCTTGAACATCTTGAACCTATATTTTATGAATTGTTAAGATATTGCCTTGACTATAAGTAATATTGCATTTGATGAAATGAGAAAAGTGTGAAATGGCAGTACTAGGCTGTATGTCGACAAAAGATGAGGAGATTCTTTATAAAATGATTAAAGTATGAGCATTGACTAATATATATTTATATATGTATATTCATGAAATAAAACCCTTGCCGTGGCCAGAGTTTGGTATGAAATGGTGGTGGCACTGACGAGTGCAGGGTTTGTGGAATGCACTGGTCACAGGCATGTAAGGACTAGAACCTTGTGTTATACTTCTATGCGGCATGAAAACATACTAACCACTTGCCTAGTATGGGACGGGCGCAACATAGTAGCTTTCTCAGTATTAGCTTTTCCCTGCAATGGTTGTCAGTCCGGTTTCTCGAGAAGAAACTGGTGGGCCACAGAGGGCCATGAGTGGTGTGAGATCAGAAAAATATTGAGAGGATAAGGTGTAAGAAGGAAGGCGCCCTACGCCTGGATTAAGTCGTGTGCGACTGTAATCAAGAGAGGCTATGTGTCTTGTGAGACAATAGACCAAGGCTAGGAAGAATTGGCTGTGGGGAGTACCCACAATGGTAATAAGGACTGGAATGTCTATTTACCAGGCAGGGAATTGTTAATGCTAGGATTGCAAAATGTTGTGTGATCTCAGCCTTGTCAAATGCGTAAAAGTCGCATGGAGAGGTCCCGACTTGAAAGTTGAGTGATCTGTGGATTAAAGTGGTACACCTTTGCAAAGTTAAAAACGTATTTGAATACTTTGAGCTCCCGGGTCCATAGTAGCCTGCGTGTGGTGGATCCTCTCCATGTCGATGTGACATAAGTATGTTTTCTAAATAAAATTGGCTAGACTTAGCTCATGTGTGCTTGACATGTGTTGTTATGAAATGAGGTGCTAACATGGGCAGACATGTGTTGTCGTGCTATGGTAGTACTTCTAAGAGTTTATAAAATATATTAATGGTATGTCATGATGAGCACTGCCATAAGTTTAGAAAAAAGAAAAGTATTTTGCAACCTTCCCTCCTTCCCTAATAGCATAGGTTCATATCATTATACTATATGTACATACTCTTATCTATGACTTGCTGAGTACGTAAGTGCTCACCCTTGCAATTCACTATCCAATAGATGGAGTGTCCCTTGATCAAGACGAAGGCATGGAGAACTTCTTGGATCTTACAAGGAAGAGAGTCAGTTCCACCCAAGTTCTGAAAAGTGTTGCTCTGCTTTCAACTTCTTGCTGTGGGGGTTCACTTAGCTTTTGACGAGTCTGCTCTTCTGCAACCAAACTTATTTATGCTGTGATGACTTGTAATTTATTTTCTTGTAATTTATTTATTTTGTTGTAATGAGGTGTTGGGGGAAATCTCCACGGAACTAAGTCCAGGTAAGTTGCGTCACATTTGCCCGGGGACGTGGCCTCCGGTGCCTGCCCCGGACGCACCCTTTGGGCTCCCGGGACCTGGTCTCCGGCGCCGGTCCCGGGCGCCGCCATTTGCCCGGGGGACGTGGCCTCCGGTGCCTACCCAGGCGCCGCCATTTACCCAGGGACGTGGCCTCCGGTGCCTACCCCGGGCGCAGCCTTTTGGCCCCCTGGACCTGGCCTCCGGCGCCGGTCCCGGGCGCCGCCATTTGCCTGGGGACGTGGCCTCCGGTGCCTCCATGG
Source organism: Pharus latifolius (assembly GCA_019359835.1). NCBI lineage: Eukaryota > Viridiplantae > Streptophyta > Magnoliopsida > Poales > Poaceae > Pharus > Pharus latifolius. The sequence continues at coordinate 17,915,382 of CM033325.1, read as the reverse complement.
GCGCCGCATTTTGGCTCCCGGGACCTAGCCTCTGGCGCCGGTCCCGGGCGCCGCCATTTGCCCGGGGACGTGGCCTCCGGTGCCTCCCCGGGTGCCGCCTTTTGGCTCCCTGGACCTGGCCTCCGGCACCGGTCCCGGGCGCCGCCATTTGCCCGGGGACATGGCCTCCGGTGCCTGCCCCGAGCGCCGCCTTTTGGCTCCCGAGACCTGGCCTCCGGCGCCGGTCCCGGGCGCCGCCATTTGGCTTCCGGGACCTGGCCTCCGGCGCCGGTCCCGGGAGCCGCCTCTGGCCCGGGGACCTGGCCTCCGGTGCATGTCCCGGGCCTCATCGCCCTTCTAAAGGTAAAGTCTCTGGTTGTTGATCACGTACAGGTCACGCGAGGAGCGCCTCGGGAATCAGTGACCACCTGTCAAGCATCCAAGGCGCTTGGCCGGGAGAAGGACGTCGCTACCCCTCAATCCGACGGTGGCTTCCTGGGTAGTTTAGACTTTTTGCTTCTTTTTGGGGCTATAAATAGCCCTTGTACCCCTCTGTTGTAAGACAAGTGATTCATTGTGATTGGAATAGCTAAACTCACAGGTGTGCTTCGGAAGCCTCTCCCCCGAGAGAGCCTCCCCAGCCGACTCCGGTTGGGAGCACGCCGACAGGACTAGGGCCCCCACCGGGACCCGACCCTGTATAAATCCTCGTGTCAATTCTTGTGTTTGTCCGGCGGGGGAGGACCGGTCACCCGGTCAACCCGCGTCGCGTTCTCTTCACTAGGATCGTTCACAAAACCTGCCAGGGTATTCGCAACACCACGACAGTTGGCGCCGACCGTGGGGACTCGTGACAAGACGCCATGGCTCCCCCAAGAACAAGGACTCGCACCCTTCCCGGTGACGCCGATCTCGGAGACCCGGCGCCGCCCTTCCGGGACACTGCTGTCCCGGCGCTTCCGCCCGGAGGCGGCCAAGCCCAGGTACCGCCTCCCGCCTTTCCTCTTAACTTAGGTTCTTCTACCTCCAGGTCGCTCCCGGTGACCGCGGGGACCTCGGCCGGGACCAGTCTCCCCCCGACGGCTCCCCCGGCTCCCCGGGACGCCCTGCTTGAGGCTCTCATGGAGGGCCAGCTCCGCGCCCAGTGCTCTATGGATGAGCTGCTCAGCGTGTTGGCGCGGCCTCCGGCCCCCACATTTGCGTCGCACCCATACCCAGGGACTATCCCCCCGTTTATGGGTTACCCGATGGCTCCTCCGGCTTCCGGAGGTCTGCCCGCCCTGTATGATCCCGCCGGGGGGTTCCCTCCCCTTGTGGGATATACGTCCGGGCCCTTCCTGGTGCCGGGGGGCTACTTCATGCCCGGGCCCTTCGTGGCACCAGGGGGGTACCCCGTTCCAGGCCCATTCCTGGGGCCGGGGGCCCATTTCATGCCGGGGGTTTTCCCTACGCCGGGAGCCAGTCCCGCCCCTCGCGTCGCGTTTACCGCACCGGGGGCGGTCGACAGAGCAGCTCCCGTGCCACAGCGGACTTCCCCCCGCATCGGCTCCCTGGTCCCGGACGTCGCAGCGGGGGCTCCCCCCTCGCCGACTCTGGATGTTACAGGGGCTTCCCCCTTTCCGGTTCCAGTCGTTGCCACGGGGGCTCCCTCCACTTCGGTTCCAAACGTCGCCGTGGGCGCCCCCTCCCCGGCTCCGGATAACACAGGGGCTTCCCCCTTTCCGGTCCCGGGGGTCTTCGCAGGGGGCTCCCCTCAGCCGGCCCCGGAAGCCTCCGGGCCAGTAGCTACAGTGCATAAGCTCCCTCCCTCGGCGGAACAGGTCCGTTTCGCCCGGGGGAGGTCGGGCGAATGCATTCACCCGAGCGCGGGGAAGAACTTCCCCCTGGCCGTGGGCACAGGGAGCCTCGCTCTCGCGCCGGTCGGGGGAAGAGACCCGCTGAAGAGCCAGCCTCTCCGGAGGAGAGCCCGGACGTGCGGGAACTCAGCCCCGGTCCAGAAGAGAAGCGTCGCCACCGCCACTCCGGCGGACCTCTCGGACCGCTCCCAGACTCTGATAACGAGGGTGTGTCCCCCGTCAAAGAAGACAGCGACCGGGACTCTCCCCGGGAAGTGCAGGGGGCTAACCAGCCCCTATGCTGGAGACTTCGTAGCATCCGGTGGCCGCACATCGAGCACTATAACGGTGAGGCCGATCCTTACGAGTTTGTGCAGGTATACTCCACAGCCATCTCCGCGGTCGGGGGGGATGAGACGGTACAATGCAACGTCTTACCCCTCTACCTCACCGGCATTGTCCACTCCTGGTTCTAAAACCTGAAGGCCGGCTCCATCAAGTCTTTCACGCAGCTCAAGCGAGAGTTCTGCGCGAACTTCCAGGGGAACTACGTGCATCCCCTGGACTCCTCGCAGCTGTACACCGTCCGGCAGAGGACTGGGGAAACCATCAGAAGCTTCTTCAAGCACTTTGCTCAGGTGAAGGGCAAAGTGGCCCACGTCCCCGACTCTACGGTCATCGAAGCATGCAAAAGCGGGATACTCCCGGGGGAGCTCCATCGAAGGCTCTCCCGGAGTTGCCCCTCCTCTGCCGACGAGCTCTTCAACGTACTCGAAAAGTACGCTCGGGCAGAGGAAGACGACATCTGGAAGAAGACCCAAGGGGCTCCCGCCCCCGCCGACCGGGGGGCCAGGGATCCCTTCAACACCTTTGTCCTCAAGGGCGGAGGCGGCTTGCGCGACCCCCCGAGGGTCAACCGCCCCTTCCCCAAGCTGAAAGGCCATGGGGGAGGACAGTCTTCGCGTGGCTGGGAAGGCCCCGCGGGGAGAAGCCGGGAAGGACCGTGGTGCAGCTTCCTCGGGTCCAGTACCCACGCTACCCGAGACTGCAGCCAGCTGCTGCAGCACTTCGCGGCGTTCCTCGACCAGCGCGGGCAGGGGGGGGACTCCGGCCTCCTTGCCCCCTCGGCCAGCTGTCCCGGCCCTTCCTGCTCCCGCGGGGGGCTAGTAGGGGCAGACGCAGGAGGGGGAGCCTTCAGAAACTCTCCCCTTCCAAACTTCTCAGCGCCGCATCAACGTCATCGTGGGAGGGTCTGCCTCTGGGCGGGACTCTAAGCGCCAGCGTAAGGAGTATGCGCGCGGAGTCAAGGTTGTGGGGGTGCTACACGCGTCCCCGCCACCCAAGTGGTTGGACGTCCCCCTCACCTTCACGGCGGAAGACACGCGAGGGGTTCGCTTCCCCCACGACGACGCGCTCATCGTCTCCGCGACCATCTACAACTGCCACCTGGCCCGCATCCTTGTGGACGGCGGGAGCTCCGTCGACGTCCTATTCCTGAAGGACTTCAAAGAGATGCAGGTGGATGAGAAGCTCCTGCAGCTTGCGGCAGGGCCCCTCCAAGGTTTTGTACCGGGGAAGGCGATCCACCCCGTGGGCAAGGTAGATCTTCCCATGACATTCGGCACCCCGGAGAACTACCGGACCGAGCTGGTCCGCTTCGACGTAGTGGACCTCCCCTCCTCCTACAATGCGATAATGGGGAGGACCACAATCAACCGGCTGGGGGCTGCCACCCATCAAAACTACCTCTGCATGAAGATCCCCAGGCCCCATGGCGTGATCAACGTCCGGGGAGACCAAGACATGGCCCGTGCTCTATACGAGCGCGCCGCCGCCACAATCAGAAGCGTCAACATCATTAAGGAGCCCGGGGGGGAGGCTTCTCCCCCGGAATCAGACGTCGCTGCGCCACCGCCCAGGAGGCCCCTCCTCAAGCTGCGTCCGGAAGGGGGCCTCCGGAAGGTCCTGCTGTCCCCGGGCGACGAAGACAAAACCGACCGGATCGGGGCGGAGCTCCCCGAGGAGCATGCAGCGCAACTTGCGCCTTTTCTGCGTGAAAACTCCGATGTTTTTGCATGGAAGCCTTCGGACATGCGGGGCGTCGCCCGGGAGGTTATTGAGCACAAGCTCGCAGTGGCCCCCGGTCACCCCCCGGTCAAACAAAAGCTGCGAAAACTTTCCCTCGAGCGCCAAGATGCAATCAAGGTGGAGATCACCTGGCTCCGAGAGGCGGGGTTCATTCGGGAGGTCCTGCACCCCGAGTGGCTCGCGAACCCCGTCCTCGTGAAGAAGTCAACCGGCAAGTGGCGGATGTGCGTGGACTTCACCGACCTTAACTGCGCCTGCCCCAAAGACATCTTCCCGCTCCCGCGGATTGACCAGCTCGTCGACTCCACCGCGGGGTGCGAGCTGATGAGCTTCCTAGACGCCTACTCGGGCTACCATCAAGTCCGAATGGCGGAAGGGGACGAGGAAAAGGCGAGTTTCATAACTCCCCTCGGAACCTTCTGGTACGTCCATATGCCCTTCGGGCTCAAGAACGCGGGCGCAACTTTCCAGCGCCTCATGACGCTGCTCTTCAAAGATCAAGTCGGCCGCAACGTCGAAGTCTACGTAGATGACGCGGTCGTCAAAAGTCCCCGCGCAGCCTCCCACATCGACGACCTGGCGGAGACCTTCCGCAACCTCCGCGCGTTTGGGCTCAAGCTCAACCCGGAGAAGTGCGCCTTCGGGGTGCGCGGGGGGAAGCTCCTAGGTTTCCTCGTGTCCCAGCGGGGCATTGAGGCAAACCCCGAGAAGATCTGGGCATTCCTAGACATGCCCCCGCCGCGCTCCGTCAAGGACGTCCAGCGGCTCTCCGGCCACCTAGCCGAGCTAAGCCGCTTCGTCTCCCGGTCGGGGGAGCGAGGCCTCCAGTTCTTCAAGATTCTCCGAGGGCTCGAGGGATTCCGCTAGACCCCCGAGGCCCAGGAAGCCTTCAACGACCTCAAGAAGTACCTCACGAGCCCTCCAATGCTCGTGAGTCCGTCTCCAGAAGAGCCCTTGCTCCTCTACCTCGCCCGACCCCCGTCGCCGTCAGCGCCGTCTTGGTGAAGGAGCAAGGGGGGCAGCAGCGTCCCGTGTACTACGTGAGTGAGGCCCTCCAAGGGGCCAAAACTCGGTACACGGAGATGGAGAAGATCTGCCACGCCCTCCTGATGGCGTCCCGGAAGCTTCGCCATTACTTCCTGGGACACCCCATCACCGTCCCGTCGTCCCTCCCCCTGGGGGAGGTACTGCGGAACAAAGAAGCCACCGGTTGGATTGGGAAGTGGGGTCCGAGCTCGCCCCCTTCTCCCTGTCCCTCATAGGCCGCTCCGCCATCAAGTCGCAGGTCCTCGTCGACTTCATCGCAGAGTGGACTCCCGCCTCTGGGTCCGGGGACGAAGACCTCCCTGTGCCGCCCCGACGCAGTGACCATTGGACCCTCATGTTCGATGGGTCGCTGTGTCTCGCCGGGGCTGGTGCGGGAGTAGTCCTTCGGAGCCCCGAGGGGAAGGAACTCGAGTACGCCGCGCGGCTCGAGTTCCCCGCAACCAACAACGTCGCTGAGTACGAGGCTTTGCTCCTCGGGATGCGCCTTGCGCGCTCCCTGGGGATCCGGCGCCTCTTAGTGAAGGGAGATTCTCAGCTCATAGTTTGCCAAATGGACAAGTCTTACCTGTGCCATGACGCAAACTTGAGTCTTTATTTGCAGGAGGTGCGAAAGATGGAGAGGCACTTCGACGGCCTCGAGGCCCAGCATATCCCTCAAAGGGATAATGACCGGGCCGATGCCTTGGCCCGGGCAGCAAGCGCCCGGGAATCGCTCCCCAAGCGGGCCTTCTTGGAAATCATCACGAAGCCCTCGGTGGCCTCCCCGGACACGGGCGACGGGCCTCACGTCCCGGAGGTCGCCGAGATCACCCGGACTCCGTCGTGGATGGACCCCCTCATCTCCTTCATCAAGGGGGAGGGGGACCCTCCTAGTGAGACCGAGGCTAAGCGCCTCCGGGCTAAAGCCCGGGCATACCTCCTGCTGGAGGGGAGGCTCTACAAGCGGGGGGCCTCCGCCCTCCTGCGCTGCCTCCCCCGGCCGGAGGGACTTCAACTTCTCGAAGACATCCATGCGGGGAGCTGTGGTTCTCACCTAGCCCCGCGTGCCATCGCGGCCAAGGCTCTCCGGAAGGGCTTCTACTGGCCCACGGTCATGCGCGACGCGTGAGACCTTGTCTCCGCGTGCGAGGCATGCCACAAGATGGCCAAGGGCTCGAACATCCCACCCATAGCGCTGCAGACAATCCCTATCACTTGGCCCTTCGTGCGCTGGGGGATGGACCTCTTAGGGCCCTTCCCCCTAGCGGCCGGAGGATACAAGTATGCGGTAGTCGCGGTCGACTACTTTACAAAGTGGGTTGAGGCGGAGCCCTTGGCTAGCATCACGTCTCGGGCCGTTCAGCGGTTTTTCTGGAAAAATGTCGTTTGTCGTTTTGGTGTCCCGCGGGAAATCACCGTTGACAATGGGACCCAATTCGACTCGGCTTATTTCCGGGAATTCTGCGAAGGTCTGGGGCTCGTCATCCACTTTGCCTCAGTGGCCCATCCCAGGAGCAATGGGGCCGTCGAGAGAGTCAACGGCGTGATCCTACAGGGATTGCGCCGGAGACTCGAGCAAACCACTTCTAAGCGGGGTGCATGAGCAGAGGAGCTCCCTAGCATCCTCTGCTCCATGCGCACGACCCCGTCCCGGGCGACGGGACGTACTCCCTTCTCCCTGGTCTACGGGGCGGAGGTAGTCCTCCCCCCAGAGATTGGCTTCCGGTCGCTGCGAGTCGAACTCCTGGAAGGAGCCACGACCGCAGCGTACTAGGCCAACGAGGCCAACCAGCGCCTGGAGATCGACCTCGTGGAGGTGGAACGCGACCGAGCGCTCCTCCGCCACGCCATCTACGAGCACGAGATGGCGCGTGCATACAACCAGCGTGTGCGCGAAAGATCCTTCCGCCTTGGGGACCTTGTCCTCAAGCGCATCACAGATCCCCAAGCCCAGGGGAAGCTCTCCCCCAAGTGGGAGGGCCCCTACAGGATCTCCGCGGTCCTGGGCTCGGGGGCTTATAAGCTCCCCAACCTTCAAGAGCAGGAGCTGAAGCACACGTGGAACTTGCGTTTACTTCGCAAGTTCTATATTTAGCCTTACGGGCCTGTCCCCTCCCCCGGAGCGATCACGCCGGAGGGGGAGGAGGGACACTGTATTCACTTTTCCCTCCCCCTTCGCGGCTTCGCAGGGGGAGGCAATGTACTTCATTTTGTTATCAATACATAGATCTTGCTCTTCAACTGTCTCATTGCATGTTCTACTCATTATCGCCCCTAACGGCGATGCCCTCGCCGCGAGGATGCCCTCCCCGCGAGGAAGCCCTCCCCGTGAGGATGCCCTCTCCGTGAGGAAGTGGGCCCAGACCCAGCAAGTCCCTCCTGTAGGGCGGCTTACGGTCAGCCCTCGTGGACTAAGGGTGTAAGCGGCAACCCGGTCCCCAGCGGCCGTGGTAACGAGTCACTTTAGGAGACTAGTCCCCTACCCAAACACTCAGACCCGTCCTCGGGCACTTCCTCCTTCGGGAGTAGACGCTCTCCCCAGCGGGACGTCTAAAGGCTTTCTTGGATATCTTTTCCCCGGAGACCCTATTTTCGGCTCCCCGTTCTCACGGCGACCGGATGATTGTCTCCCGGAAGGATGATGATTGTCTCCCGGAGAAGTTACGGATTTCTTGGACATTTCTTCCCCGGAGACCTTATTCCAGGCTCCCCGTTCTCACGGCGACCGGACGATCATCTCATGGGAAGCTCGCCTCCGGAAATCTCAGCGGGTTTTCTTGGATGCTTCTTCCACACGAGGCCTTATTCCCGGCTCCCCGTTCTCACGGCGACCGGATTACTGTCTCCTGGAAGGTCTTTCCCTCGGAAGCCTCGTTTTAGAATTTTCTAACTTGGAAAAATTCTTATGCTACAGGTTATCTTCACCCCAGGGCCTTGCTACCCCCACAGCGCGCGGAGCTACCCTCCGGCCCGCTGTGGGCGGGGGGATAAGGAACCCCCGGGTGTCGACCACACCGACCACGAGAAAACTTAGCTCATTCTTATTAAAAGGAGTCGTCCAGACCATCCAAGAAAAAACAAAAGAAAACTCTCAAAGAAGAAAGCGTACAGCTTTATTGATCATTCAACCCAGAGGATAGCTTCACCCTCCGGTGGGCATCGGAAACGATACAACCCGGGTCAAAACCAGGAAGTTCTCTACATCCTAAGGCTCCTACGCCTAATACTCCCAGAGGCCCTCTGCTAGCTCCCGGGCCAAGTCCCAGTACAATGTGCGCACGCGACGCCGAGCTTCCCCGAGCATGTCCTCGGGCCAGTACTTGTAGCCCGCCGGTGGAAGAATGCGAAGTGGGGGGACCATCCGGAACCCCAGACGCGGAGGGGACAATTCGGCGCGATGATTGTCAAAATTGTCCAAGTGCCACTCCGGATGCCACCTCAACCGGATCGGCTCCCGGACGGCGTCCCCGCTGCGCTCCCCAAAGATGAGGCTTAACAAGATTAAAGCCGCTTGGGCGTCCCCCGGGGAGCCTCTCCCGGACCTTCGCCCGGGAGTAACCTCCCGGGAACCCTGGTAACATTGCATTCAATTGAACACTTAGAAAAATTTCTAACTCTATTGCATTCAAAATGACTTTTTACAAGTGTCCGGGGCTTCTTCTAAGAAGCTACCGGGAACAAAATCCTAAGAAAGTAAAAAGGGTCCTAACTAAGACCCGGGGGGAGGCTCATACTTTTTCATTTGTGTCCTCCCCCAAGGGGGCTTCCGCTGGGGCCGGGGCCGGGGCATCTGCTACCGGAGGTGCCGGGGCCGGGAACCTCACCCGGATGATCCGGTAGTAGAAGCCCCTGCGAGCTGCTCTACCTCCCAGCGCGAGGGCTCGAAGAACTTGGGGAAGCTCTAGGGGATGCGGCCCCTGATCGCCCGGGCGCCCACCCCCCGGTGCTCGACGAGTCCGGCCACGGCTGCGACAACGGGGATCGCCCGGCCTCGCGCCCGGGCGTCCACCGCCTTCGGGATCACGGAGACTTGTGCGTTAAGGAAACGCACAGCCTCCGCGAGTGTGGCCGGGGGCGCCTCCGAGCCACCCCCGGAGCCTAGGCTCACGCCAAGGCTCTCGAGGGCCGAGCGGATGGAGCGGCCCGCATCCACCACCTCCCGGACGCTCGACCCCTCGAGCTCCCGGAGGGCGTCCTCCTTCGCCTTCGCCCCCTCCCGAAGGCGGCTGTTGACGGCCTCTGAGACGTGGACCTAGGCTCGAACCCAGGCCAGCTCCTGAAGAGCTTCGTCCCGCTGACCCAGGAAGGAGGCGGACCTGTCCTCCGCGTCGTTGAGCAGCCGGACAACGCGCTGCTCAACGCCCCAGGTAATCGCCGCCCCCTCAAATTCCAGAGTTAGAAAAATTTTGGATGTAGGGAGCCAAAAGAATGCGACAACCGCTTCGGGTGACTACCTGGACTTGAAGGGACCGGAGCTCCGCGAAGCGCTCGTGGAGCGTCCCCTCTGCAACGAAGGCCCGGACCTTTGGGGTCTATAGGCCTTCGCGTAACACTTGACCTCCCCTGCGGAAAGCAGGGGGGTCTCCCGCCCGGCGCTGGTCCCGCCGTGGCCGGTAACGGGCCCCCGGACCTGGGCACCCGGCATGATCTCGGCCGGGGTGGAGGTGGTCGTCATCCTCGTCGCGGAGGAGGTGTTCCCCGAAGAAGTGGCCGAGGAAGTCCCGGAAGGGGTCCCTCGCCGGGGGGGGATCATCAGCCCTTTCCCCTTCCCGGACGGGAGGGCCCCCGGGGCCTCCACTTCCGGCGGGACCTCATAGACCGAGGGGCTCCCCCCCTCGTCTACGGGCCACTCCACCCACGGAGGCGAGGGGGCTCCAGGAGGGCCGCTACCGAAGGCGGCGATGGGGCGTAGTCCGCCGAATCGGACGCCGCCCGGCCAACGGCCGGTTCCTTCCCCCGAGCCTCAACGGGGCTCTCCGGGGGAGGGGGTGTTGCTTCTTTCCAGGCCGGTGCCCGAGCGCGCACGGTCCCGGGGGTCTCATCCCGAGGCTTCGCCGGTGTCGCCGCCGATGTCGTCGACGGGCCGGGGGCTTTTTGGACTCTGGCCTTCTTAGGCTCAGAGCCCCCGGCCGCGTCCTTCCCCCATTTGTGCGACCCGGGGGTGGGGAGGGGCTTCCTCTCCGGCATCTTTAGCCCGTAGGCCTCAGCTACCAAGTTCCGGGGAGGGCCCTCCACCACGGGGCGCACGACGCGCTCGTGCTCGTCGGTGAAGTACCTCCCCAGGAGGTTCTCCGCCTTCTCCCGCGCCGCCGGGTACGGTCGGACTACAAAAGGTAAAGAGTTAGTCAAATTTCCAAAAAATTGTAACTGCAATGCATCAGGTAGCCGGGACTTACGTCGGGTCACCAGCTTGACCGGGGGCCGCTGCTTTGGGCCCATGCCGATCCCCCTTCTCCCGCGTGAGAAGGGGGAGATCCTCAGGAGCATCATCTCCTCGGCGGCGTCCCGCATAGAGCGGGTGCTTCGGGAGATGATCACCTTGCCAAGGAGCTTGAGCTCCTCGTCCGTCCACACCGGAGGCTACGGCGCGGACGACCTGCTGTAAGAGGGGGGCTTCGGGGCGTACGCCACCTCGTCGTCCCGGACTCGGAGCTAGAACCACCTCCGGATCCAGTCACCCCAGTGGTCCCGGGAGGCCACCGCTGGGTAATCGGCCACCCGGGACGGCAGCATCTGCACCATCACCGAGCCAAAGGGGGACTTGGGTCCCCCCTTCACCAGGTGGTAGCTCCTCGCCGCCGGTTCGTAGAAGTACCGGAAGGCGCGTAGGGTGGGCTCCCGCCCGGTCGCCGTCTCGTAGAGCCAGATGAAGAGGCCCATCAGGACGATCGCGTTCGGGGTGAGGTGGTTTAGGGCCACCCCATACTCCTTCAAGAACTCCCGGAGCAAGGGATGCACCGGGAGCCGGAGCCCCGCCTCCAGGAAGGCCTCGAAGGCCACGATCTCTCCGGGCCTGTGGTGAAGGGCTCCATCCTTCTTCACGGGGACCCGGATGTCCCCGTCCTCAACGACTCCGCGTTCGACCATGGACTCCGCGTCCTCGGCCGTGAACTCGGACGCCCAGAGGAAGTCCAGAGCGACCTCCTCCGGGGGCACCTCGGTCGTCTTCGCTCGACCCTTCGGTGCCATCAGGTTTGTTTTTTCCGGTGGCTAATGTTTCAGGAAGCTACGTCTAAAAGTTCTGGACACCTGCTACCGGGAGGAAGCTACCGGGAGGGAGCTACCGGGAGAGCTAAATGCGCTAAGGTTGGAAAGTTTCGAATGAACTTCCGGGCCCCCCAAGGCCCTATTTATAGGGGTGAGCCGTGACCCAGATGAGCGCCACGTGGTACTCCGCGGAGCAATCTGGGCCGTTGAAGTTCAAACCGTGTGCGGGAAACGAAGGGACTGGTGCGCAAATCGAGGCCTTCGGTGCCTACCCCGGGCGCCGCCTTTTGGCCCCCGGGACCTGGCCTCCGGCGCCGGTCCCGGGCGCCGCCATTTGCTTGGGGACGTGGCCTTCGGTGCCTACCCCGGGCGCCGCCTTTTGGCCCCCGGGACATGGCCTCCGGCGCCAGTCCCGGGCGCCGCCATTTGCCCGGGGACGTGGCCTCCGGTGCCTCCCCGAGCGCCGCCATTTGCCAGGGGACGTGGCCTCCGATGCCTACCTCGGGCGCCGCCTTTTTGCCCCCGGGACCTGGCCTCCGGCACCGGTCCCAGGCTCCGCCATTTGCCCAGGGACGTGGCCTCCGGTGCCTCCCCGGGCGCCGCCTTTTGGCTCCCGGGAGCTGGCCTCCGGCGCCGGTCCCAGGCGCCGCCATTTGCCCAGGGACGTGGCCTCCGGTGCCTACCCCGGGCGCCGCCTTTTCGCTCCCGGGACCTGGCCTCCGGCGCCGGTCCCGGGCGCCGCCATTTGGCTTCTGGGACCTGGCCTCCGGCGCCGTTCCCGGGAGCCGCCTCTGGCCCGGGTACCTGGCCTCCGGTGCATGTCCCGGGCCTGATCGCCCTTCTAAAGGTAAAGTCTCTGGTTGTTGATCACGTGCAGGTCACGCGAGGAGCGCCTCGGGAATCAGCGACCACCTGTCAAGCATCCAAGACGCTTGGCCTGGAGAAGGACGTCGCTACCCCTCAATCCGACGGTGGCTTCCGGGGTAGTTTAGACTTTTTGCTTCTTTTTGGGACTATAAATAGCCCTTGTACCCCTCTGTTGTAAGACAAGTGATTCATTGTGATTGGAATAGCTAAACTCACAGGTGTGCTCCGGAAGCCTCTCCCCCGAGAGAGCCTCCCCAGTCGACTCCGGTCGGGAGCACACCGACAGGACTAGGGCCCCCACTGGGACCCGAACCTGTATAAATCCTCGTGTCAATTCTTGTGTTTGTCCGGCGGGGGAGGACCGGTCACCCGGTCAACCCGCGTCGCGTTCTCTTCACTAGGATCATTCACAAAACCTGCCGGGGTATTCGCAATACCACGACACACGCTGCCCCGACGTAGCGACCATTGGACACTCATGTTCGATGGCTCACTGTGTCTCGCCGGGGCCGGTGTGGGAGTAGTCCTCCGTAGCCCCGAGGGGAGGGAACTGGAGTACGCGGTGCAGCTCGAGTTCCCTGCCACGAACAACATCGCCGAATACGAGGCCTTGCTCCTCGGGTTGCACCTCGCGCGCTCCCTGGGGATTCGACGCCTGTTAGTAAAAGGAGACTCCCAGCTCGTAGTTTGCCAAATGGACAAGTCCTACTTGTGCCACGACGCAAACTTGAGCCTTTATTTGCAGGAAGTGCGCAAGATGGAGAGGCACTTCGATGGCCTGGAGGGCCGGCACATCCTGCGGAGGGACAATGACTGGGCCGACGCCTTAGCTCGGGTAGCCAACGCCCGGGAACCGCTCCCCAAAGAGGCCTTCTTGGAGATCATTGTGAAGCCCTCGGTGACCTCCCCAGGCGCGGGTGACGAGCCTTGCGTCCCAGAAGTCACCGAAATCACTCGAACTTCGTCTTGGATGGATCCCCTTGTCTCCTTCATCAAGGGGGAGGGGGACCCTCCCAAAGAGACCGAGGCCAAGCGCCTCCGGGACAAAGCCTGGGCATACCTCCTGTTGGAGGGAAGCTCTATAAGCAGGGGGCCTCCGCCTTGCTCCGTTGCCTTCCACGGTCGGAAGGGCTCCACCTTCTCGAGGATATTCATACGGGCAGCTGCGGGTCTCATCTAGCCCCACGTGCCATCGCGGCCAAGGCCCTTCGCCAGGGTTTCTATTGGCCCATGGTGATTCGTGACGGGCGAGACCTTGTCTCCGCGTGTGAGGCCTACCAGAAGACGGCCAAGGGTTCGAACCTCCCCCCCGTAGCACTGCAGACTATCCCCATCACTTGGCCCTTCATGCGTTGGGGGATGGACCTCCTAGGCCCCTTCCCCCCAGTGCTCGGAGGCTATAAGTATGCGGTGGTCGCGGTCGACTACTTTACTAAGTGGGTAGAGTCTGAACCTCTGGCCAGCATCATGTCCCGGGTAGTACAACGGTTTTTCTGAAAAAAATATCATATGTCATTTTGGCGTCCCCCGAGAGATCACTGTCGATAACAGGACCCAATTCGACTCGGTATATTTTCGGGAATTCTGCGAAGGCTTGGGGCTCACCATCCACTTCGCCTCGGTAGCTCATCCCCAGAGCAACGGGCCGTTGAAAGGGTCAACGGCGTAATCCTACAAGGGTTACGCCGACGGCTCGAACAAGCCGCCTCCAAGCGGGGTGCATGGGCAGAGGAGCTCCCTAGCATCCTCTGTTCCATGTGCACAACTCCGAGCCGGGCGATGGGACGCACCCCCTTTTCCCTTGTATATAGGGCTGAGGCGGTCCTTCCCTCGGAGATTGGTTTCCGGTCACTGCGGGTCGAGCTCCTGGACGGAGCCACGACCGCGACATACCAAGCCAACGAGGCAAATCAACGACTGGAGGTCGACCTCATGGAGGAGGAACGCGACTGAGCGCTCCTCTGCCACGCCATCTACGCGCGCATACAACCAGCACGTCCGGGAGAGGGATTTTCGCCTCGGGGACCTCGTCCTCAAGCGCGTCACTGATCCCCAAGCCCAGGGCAAGCTCTCCCCCAAGTGGGAGGGCCCCTACAGGATCTCGGTAGTCCTGGGCTCAGGGGCTTACAAGCTCTCCAACCTTCAAGAGCAGGAGCTCAAGCACACGTGGAACGTACGCTTGCTTCGCAAGTTCTATGTCTAGCCTACGGGCTCGTCCCCTCCCCCAGAGCGATTACGCCGGAGGGGAGGGGGACATTGTACTCACCATTCCCTCCCCTGTAGAGATCTTGGGGGGGGAGGCGTTGTACCTTAATTCATTATCAATACAACCGGTATTTCCTCAGCTCTGGCTCATTGTAGATTTTTACATTACCGTCTCTCACGGCGATGCCCTCCCCGTGAGGATGCCCTCCCCGCGAGGAAGTGGGCTATCACGACCCAACAAGTCCCTACCACGGGAGTCCCACTCCCGTAGGGTGGCTTCCGATCACCCCTCGTGGACTGAGGGTGTAAGCGGCAACCCGGTCCTCGAGGACCGCGGTAACGAGTCAATTTGAGAGACTAGTCCCCTACTCAAACACTCAGACCCGTCATCGGCACGGTTGATAACGCTTCGTCGTGGTGGTTTAGCGATTGCCAGGTTTCCAATCGCTTGCTGGTTGGTAGCCAGATCGTCAAGGTCATCACGCACCTTAGCTGAATTTATCAATCTCACCAGAAGATCGGGCATACGTGTGCTCATCAGAAATTGAGATTGACCATCATCTCTGGTGTACCACTTTGCCGCACGTAGTCATTGACCTTTCCGACCGATTTGAAAAGTCTCTTTTGTGCCATTGCAAGTGGTAGTCACCTTCTTCTCCAGGATCACATTTTCATGTAGAGGTTCATCTCGTTGATAGACCAAGTCTTCAACAGATGGTACTATGGTATTTGGCCCGTAATCCAGCATCGAAAGCTCAAAGAGATTGAGGTGTTCCACACTGAAAACCGAGTAAATATCCATGTACGGAGGTAACTCAAGCTGAGAAGCATTATTACCCACTTTCCGTAAAATCCGAAAAGGACCATAACGAATGGGTTTAAGTTTCTTACCTTCACCTTTAAGTCTCTCCTTATTCAGTTGTAACCATAGCATATCACCTTCTTGAAATTGAGCATCAACTCGGTGTCTATCATGTCGCGCCTTGTACTTGAGTTGAGCTCGTAGCAAGTTATGTTCAACCTCCCGATGGAGCCATTGAATACCTTCCAGGAACCATTGTACATGATCCCGATCAGATGCTTCCTTGCTGTTTTGCGTAGAGGTAGGGATCACAAACTCCATGTCGAATAGACTCTGCGTAGAAATCTGAAACAGACCTCAAAAGGCGACTTTCTAATTGAACCATACACTGCTCCATTAAAAGCAAACTGCAGGTATGGTATGCTTTCCTCCTAGGTCTTCAGATGCTTAGAGTTAAAGCCCTTCAAGAGATGAACGACTGTTTGATTTACCACCTCAGTTTGACCATCAGTTTGAGGATGAAAAGCAGTACTCTTCTTTAGCTTTTTGTCCATCATCGTCCAGAGTGATCGCCAAAAGTGACTAAGGAACATGGTATCACGATCAGACACAATAGAAGTCGGCAGTCCAAAATGTGTCCAAACGTGCTGAAACAATACCCGAGCTGCCTCTTCTCCCGTGATAGTCTTTCGACAAGGGATGAGAATGATCATTTTGGAGAACCAATCAATGACCACAAAGAGATAGTCGTTGCCACATCGGGTCTTAGGAATCCTCCCAAGAAATCCATTGATATGCTTTCCCATCATTGTGATGGAAATGGCAAAGGAGTGTACAAACCTAATTTTCCGTTTGCTGGTTTCAAGATGCTGCAAAGACCACAGCATCGAACAAAACTAGCCACATCTTGCTGCATTCGCGGCCAGAACAATTGTTGGTGAAGATTTTGCAAAGTCTTCGTAACCCCAAAGTGACCATCAACCTTCGATGTATGCGCTTCTCACAACCATTGAATTCGAGGTGCTCCGCGAGGTATACAAAGCAAATTTCCTTTGTACAAGAGTCCTTCTCGACGAACGAACTCCGTAGGTTTCCCTATTTTGAGCTCAACCAGTGCTAATCAAAAATCAAGATCTTCACTGCACATTGTGGCATAGTCATCATGACATTAGGGCTCGATCTGCATGAATGTTGATAAGCGGAGAGTCGTAACTGGTGGTGGTGACAACATGTCAGCCAATTTATTGTGTACGCCCTTCTTGTACTTAATCACTAAGTTAAACTGCTGCAGATACGACATCCACTTCATATGTCGGGCTTGCTGTAGATTTGATTGCATTTGCAAATATTGCAAAGGCTAGTGGTCGGTGTGAACAATAGTCTCTTACCCAAGAGGTAACACCGCCAATGCTTTACGGCCTGATGCAGAGCACACAACTCCTTGTCGTAGGTCGGGTAATTTTTCTGAGCTCCCTAAAATAACTCAGAGTGATATGCCACTGGTCGACCTTCTTGGATGAGCACTGCGCCCATTGCATAACCTGAGGCATCGGTTTCTAGCGCGAATGGTTTCTACAGATTCGGCAAAGCTAACTCAGGAACTTCACTGATCTTCCTCTTCAGCAAGAGAAACGTGTCCTCATGTGTCCCTGTCCACTCGAACTTTTGATCGATCCTGGTTAATGCATGCAGTGGAGAAGCCACAATCGAGAAGTGCCATAGGAACTTCTGAAGGTATTGGCATACTCCCACAAAACTATGCACTTTCGTAACAGTTCATGGTTGCGGCCACTCACGAATCACTTTTACCTTATCCGGGTCAATTTGCAATGCACCCTTGCCAACCATGAATCTCAGGTAAAGTAGAGTTTGCTGGTTGAACTCGCACTTCTTACGGTTGAGGCGAAGTCGATGTTTGAACACCTTTTTGACATGAATGAGGTGCTCGTCCCATGAATGACTATAGACCAGTATGTCGTTGAGATAAACAATCACAAAGTCATCAATGAACTGTCTCAATACGTCATTCATAAGACACATGAAAGTAGCCGAGGCGTTGTAGAGGCCAAACGGCATGACTAGCCATTCGAACAGACCTTGTCGCATTTTGAACGCGATCTTCCACGTATCCTCCTCTCAGAAGCCGACTTGATGATATCCGGACTTAAGATCCAACTTCGAGAAGACAGCAGCATGCTTCAACTGGTCTAGCAGGTCGTCAATACGAGGAAGGGGGTATCGGTTCCTGATGGTGATCTTGTTTAGTGCTCGATAGTTGATGCACATACGTTAAGTCTCATCTTTCTTTGGCACTGACACCACTGGAGATCCACAAGGTGAATTGCTCAGTTGAATGACACCATCGTTCAGCAACTCACCAAGTTATCTTTTGATCTCTCATTCTCTAATACCGAGTAATGATACATACTCATATTGGAAGTGTCTCATCGGACATGAGCTGTATTTCATGCTCGACTGGACGTTTCGGCGAATGACCCTGGCTACTCTCGAACATATCACTGTATTTCTCCTGCAATCCTGACAAACGACCAGAATCTTCTTGGCACGCCAACGACAATGCTGCTCGAGTACTATCACTGCGACCAACTGGTTGAATCACAACCATCACATATTTGTGACATGTGTTGACGATTCGTTTGGCCTGATTTACAGTCATCAAGTTTGAAGTGTTGACGTGGACAACTCTGCTAATCACGAACTTAACTCCGTCTTTGGTGAGCTCATACTCTTGCACTTGTCAATGGAAGTGAGCGTCACAATAATATAGATATGGAGTCCCAAAGATTACCTGACAAATATCGATAGGAACAATGTCGCATTGGACCTCATCGATATATCGAGCAGAGATCACAAACTTCAACACATACTGACTCATAATCTGTTGGTTCACATTGAATGTAAACCAACCCAGTAGATACAGTAGTGGGTGTGTGGTCATCTTCAAACCAAGTCACCGAACCAGTCCAATGGAGACCAGATTCTTCTGACTTCCGGGATCGGATATTGCTGCAACCACTTCATGCTTTCACCTAGATGTTGATAGTGAACAAGTCCTCCATTGAGTGATGGTCGGTAGGGGGATTCAATCCTTTCTCCTTCGGCAATGCCATCAGAGACAAGGTTGTGTCCGCCTCATTGATTGAATTCACTCGGACAACTTCTGTCGGTGGAGCCGTGGTAGCCATGGCTGTTCTTTTTCTTGGTCCATTTTTATTTGGTCGAAGCTCAGGATGAAGCTTGTAGCATTTATCTTTGGTGTGTCCCATGACTTGACAATGCTCACAAAAGGCACTCATGCCCATTCTCGAAGCGTTCTTCTTCAGACTCGGCTTTCTTTTTGTCGAGATCGCACTTTCCTTTGTGCCTTTGTCGCTGCGAGATTTGTTCTTCCTCTCGATCACCATAGTAGTTGTGCTCATGGTCGTGATTTCTTGGACGCCAAACAGGCTTAACTTAGCACGGATCGATTTCTGAAGTCCAGATGTGTACTTCTGAAATACTTGAGGATCAAATAGTGAGATGCCAATGACCATTGCTTGTCTCTGGAACTCTGTAGTATTGTCCTAAACAGATTGGTCATGCCGTTGGTACAATCTGTGCCACCGTTTCCATCTCTCCTCAAGGTAACCCATCGGATAGAACTCTTGTCACAGGAGTTGCTTGAATTGACCCCATGCATGGTCATCAGCTTCACTATTGGCGACAAGGGGCTTCATCCATGTCTTGGCGTGGTCCTTCATCTTCAAAGGTGTGTACTTCACCTTTTGAGCGCTATTGAACCCTTTCAGGTCAAAGTAGGTCTCTAGCTAGTCGATCCAAGAATCCAGCTTCTCGGCATCGATCACCCCATCATATATGGGTATATCAATCTTAGCATCGTCTTTAAAAGATCCAACAGCTAAGGAGGGGTTGGCAAGGTCGTCAGCCTTATGGTCATCTTCTTCTTCCTTGTCGTCTGGCCTGCACAAGTCTTCACCAGTCTTCACACCTTTAACTTTCCCTACTTCAGAAGGTACGGTCATGGCCTGCTGCTTAATCCATGCAAGCACGATTTCCATGTCGATGGAGAGCTTAGCCACTTGTTCGGCTAAGTTAGCTTGTATGGAGGTTCCTTTAGACATTGTCGGAGATGCGACTGTAGGTACCGTCGATTAATCGCCTGGAGTTTCACCGGAGGTTTTGTAACCCTGGCGAGTCTTCATCATCCACAGGACAGAATAGTTGCTTTGATACCAACTTGATCCGCTTGAGACCTAGCCTTGGTTTTCGCACTAGGCTCACCCAGATATTAATATACAGAATAACGGGATCTTACTCCGAACTACCGAAACCCAAGATGATCGAAAACACAGCTCAAAGTAATTGCACAACTCTTTATTTCAAAGAGGACCTTACACATCGAACGTTAGGACGCACTCACCTACTGTCGCGCCCCGAAACTGGGACAACGACTACTCCTGTAGAGACCTAGCTTGCTGCAGCTAGTCCCTTATATGCCTAGCATACACATACCCTTGACTTCCCAGGATAAGTCAAGCACAGGAGTATATCATATTGCAACAGAGTCACTTACAAAATATTTAAGCAGTGTGGCCTGCTGGCCTTAATATTACATAAGGAGGTTACAATGCCTTCGCGGCATACAGGTTTAGCAAAATAACATCTACACAGCAGAAGGTAGGTGACCCACCCACAAAGAGAAGTGGACGGCAGAACAACACACATCAGGGAAACGACGGGACTGACGCTCCTCCTTCTTGATCCACGAAGTACTCCATGCTTTCGTCTTGGTTGTAGAACGCTCCATCTACTGAATTGCAAGTTGCAAGAGTGAGCACTTTCGTACTCAGCAAGTCATAGGTAAGAGTAGATACATATAGTAGAGATGATATGAACCTAGACTAGTCAAGAATTATGGATATTTGTAAAATAATCTTTCTCTTTCCTGGCTCAACTCATGGCAGCACCTTTCTATAATATAATATCGTCATTCATGTTCACTAAATTATAGCACTACCGCGACACGTCAACACATGACCGCCCACGGCAGCACTCCTTATCATGACAACACATGTCATTTGGGTAATCTTGATTTAATATATCTTATTTAGAAAATAATACTTGTGTCACACCCCGTGGATTTAATCCACCGCAGCAGACTCCTAAAACTCGGGAGCACGAAGTATTCGAATACATTTCTAACTCTGCAGAGAGGTACCAATTTACCCGCAAGTTATTCCACTTTCAAGCCCATCCTATCAGAATGATTAGACCCCTGACTCACTTCATACTGTGAGCGGCAAGGTGGAAATAACAGGAACTTTTGTTATGTTTCACTTACAATTCACCCCTGACCCTGCAGTTTTCTTCACACAAACCGCAGTTGTGGCGGGCTATACCCCCACCCAGAAGCCTCTTCCCATTACTGGGTCAACGTGCTTGATCAAATCACATTCAGTGATACGTGGAGGAGCTGAACCCCGTGAGTTTAGTGTATTACTTTCCATCTCATGCAGGGGTTTCATGTACGATTCACATAAGTACTTGTCCAGGCCTGTCCCATACCAGGCTTGCGGTTAGTACGTTTGTTCATGCCACTAGACGCACAACACAAGGTTCTAGTCCTTATATGCCAGTGACCAGACCATCCACAACCCTGCACCTTCAGTGCCTGCACATCCTTTGCAGTCTAGCACCTCCAGTGCTACCACCATTCCATACCATTTCCTGGTCACGGCTAGGGGTTTTATTTCATGAATATAAGTATATAAATATATATAATAGTTCATGGCTCAAACTTGTTTATTTCACATTTCACAGATAACCAGTCCAGTACTGCCAATTCATAAATCAACCATTTCCAATCTTTCTCATGCAATATTATCTATATTCAAGGTTATGTTATAGCAACTCTTAAAATATAGGTTCGAGGTGACCAAGAATATGACTTGCCTTCCGCGTCGTAAAATACAGCAGCTGATGTCGGGTCAACAGTGAAGTCCTCGAACTGGGGCTCTTGATCTGCTCTCCAATCAAACAAATAACCAATAATCACAATCTTTTCAATACATTATTATACTATATGCAATAATGCAAAGATGAAGTCTTGATGATTCTGAGATGATTAGGTTAGAAATTGATTAGGATTAGGTTAGTTGTTGGAGGTTTACAAGGTTCCAAATGTCTCAAAATATCAGAATGGTATCAAGGTTGCGACTGGTTCGCTCAAAAACAGCGAACGTCTTTAGGTCGACATTCGGTTCAAGGCATCGACATAGGGTCGATGGATGATAGAGGGGTTATCTCAACTTGTGGCAGTAGAATAAAATGTAGAGCACAACTCCACAAGTCTAAGGGACAAGGTTATTTCCAGTTTGCACAACTGAAAAGAGGTGAAAAGAGCTAATGCCACTGGCTGACATGCTCTGGCATTGATCTTGACATGGCCAGAAACTAGGGCTTGCCATATCTTTTGATCTAGAGCTCCAAATGATGCACCACTTTGTCTGGGATGTAGGCATTGATAACAGGAACAATTCATTCAACAGGATCCAAGGCTGAAAATGGCTGGAAAATGATGAAAATCAGCGAAGAAGTTGACTGGCCTGGAGTACCTGCAGCACAAACAGTGCAGCAACTAGGGCATAGCCATAACTCCTGTTCTAGGCCGAATTAGGGGTCGTGGTAGAAGACAAAGTTGCTCAAAATGGTCCAAAACATCTAGATGGCAAGGTTTCTATGGCTGGATTGGCTGGATTTAGGGAATATTGGCCGGAGAAAAGATTAACTCAAACCTGATTTGGGCATTTTTGATCTAGGGCAAATAAACTTAATTCCTTGCTTGAGGAGGGTCTCTGGGGCATAAGTAAGCTACTGGTGAAGTTAGATTAACTAGAAATGCACCAGAAAAGCTTGAACAGCAAGCTCAGTTCACAAGCAAAGTTCCAATTTGGGGTTTTTCACATTTTAGCAAATCTGTCGATTTTGGTTGCTTAGGGATGTTAAGCAAGGTCTACTGAGCATATTTGATTACTGGCTCGAAGATCAATTCATTCTGGAATGAGATTAATTGCTCGCCGGAGCTATTGGAGTAAAACTGAAATTGCCGGCGACTGAGGGTATTTAGACTAAATTCCAAGCTCGAGAAGCATGAGGGGGATGAGAGAAGCTCACTGGGGGTGTTGGATTGGAGAATGAAACAGTGGAGAAGCTTGGCACCGTGCTCCTCCTTCGCTGCTCGCCGGGGAAGAAGAAGACACAGCGAGTTTGACTGATTGCTGGTGTGCAGGTGTGTAAGATGGTTGCTAGTCCAGGGGGGTTTAAATAGGCGAGGCTGCGGGGGCTCCCAACGTCTACAATCGCACGGGGAGTTGAAGCCGGCTTGAATCGACTGGGAAGTGACCGGCGGCGATGACAGGCGGCGAAGCGACGTCTTCACCGGTCGTGTCAGCTGCGCTGCTGCTCTGGTGGAGGTGAAGGCGAAGTGATGCACCCCCAAGGCATGCGCGCGACGTGGCGCAAAGCTTCTGCAGTGGCTGCAGCAATGGCGTGCGCGCGCGGGCAAAATCGGCGATGCTGGGGCGGCCGTGGTGGCTCTACGGTGGCGAACGGCGTGCGCACGCGTGGCAGGAACGCAGTGGCAAGGGTGGCGACCACGGGACTTCACCGGCGACGAAGTTCCTGGCGTGGCAGCGTGGTGGTCGCGGTCGTGCACGGCTGCTGGTCGTGTACAGTGCCTTTGGTCGAACCAGGGACCAAAATGCAATGATTCTTATTTGAAATCTGGACTGATTTGTAATTTCTGTCTTAGAGAGGTTTAATCTGGAATTTGATTTCATGGCTGAGTATAACATTTCTATTAGTACTCATCCAGCTCAAATTTGGAGAAAATTTGATAAGATTTGAGGGATTTCACCTATTTTCGAAAATAGGGTAAAATTAGGGTAAAACAGATCTGGATTTTGTCGATCTCGAATTCTGGTAATTGGGGTGAGATTTTGAAGTCTGATCAAAGGGGAGATCTGTATCAAATAATATTTGGAAGGTGTTTCCTCAAGAAATTCTGGAGTTGGGATTGATTCGTGGATTTTAGCCTTTTCAGGCTTCCAGGTAAACAGAAAAGGGCTTATTCGCAGTAAAATTTGGACTAAACCGCGAAAAGTGTTTAGATGAAACAATCTGGTTCCCAACTTTTTGGAGTAAGTTGAGGGTATACCTAGGAACATATTCCAATAGATACATAAGTCTGGATAGGGTTAACCCATGATAACTCAGTTATCTGGAATCTGGGGTACTTAGGGTAAATCTGAATTTCCTGTTTTCGAAAACAGAAAGAGACTTAGATACTGAGAGTTAGGGTCAGAATTTGATCTGGCTCCTGAAGACTTTTATCTTCAGGGTAACTGGTAGGTTAAATCTGGATGGTCAGATCTTGATCTGGATCTAGAGAATAGATTTGGAGATTTTTAGGGTTTGGGGGAGATTAGAGTTCAACTGATCTGGCTACTACTACAGGGATACATGCATGCAGGACTTTTAAGAAAGAAACTTTTCACCCCGAAACTCAGGATGTTACAGATCTACCCTCCTTAAAGAAATCTCGCCCCGAGATTTACCTAAAGCATGGAAGGATAAGAATTGGGATAGGTTCACTGAAAATTCTCTTCCTTCTTCCAAGTAGCTTCTTGTTCTGAATGATTTCCCATTAAACCTATATAATCTGATATGGAGTATTCTAAGGGTACTTGCTTTATATGCATTTCAACTTCAGGTGTAATTGCCAGGACCAAATAATATTAAGGTGGGTGCAACTGAGTCAAAGATCTACCTTGAGGAATGTCGGTGATGTTTCCTGCTCCTTGGATGTAGTTTAACTTTCCTCCTGGACTTGCTGTTGGTGTTCCATCTCTTTCTCTTCCTCGGTTGGCCATGCTTCCTCCTCTTTCTGGTGGAGTTCCTCTAGAATTCTGTGGTTGTGACACTGGTACTCTGGGTGCTTCTGGTTGTGTTCTTGTCTGTGATCTGGCAATGGATGATGGAAGTCGAATCAAAGGACAAAATTCTCTACGATGTCCACGCTGTCCACAGTGGAAACAAATGATATTCATGCGAGGGCAATCCTTCTGATGATGATTTCCTCTGCAGGTTGGGCACATCGCCGTTGTCGGTCTAGGAGCTTGATATGATGGTCGAAAATTGGAGGTGATGGGAGCCTTCCCTCTGGTTGGGTCTGGTTGTGGTCGCGCTTGCTGAAGCATCTTCCTCTTCCGATTTTCTTCTCCTATATTCCTCTTCTCCTCTACCTTTAGGACTCTGTTCACCAGTGTCTGAAATTCAGTTATCTCATGGGAAGCGATTTGGTACTGTAGGTAATGTTGAAGTCCTTCTGTAAAGCGTTCTATTTTCTTCTCCTCAGTATCGACATCTCCAGGTGCATATCGAGCTAAGTGAGTGAACTGGTGCAGATATTCTGTAATTGTCTTGTTTCCTTGAACCAAATTACGGAATTCCCGTCGTTTGGCAGCTATGACACCGGTAGGTACATGAAATTTCCGAAATTGTTCCTTGAATTCCGTCCAAGAGATGCTATCTTTGTCAAGGTGGGCCTCTTGGTAGTTCATCCACCATGCGGCTGCTGCTCCTGTAAGTTGGTGTGATCCGAATAAAACTTTTTCTCGGTCGTTACAACGAACTGTATCCAACTTCCTCTCAATGTCCCTTAACCAATCATCTGCAACCATGGGATCGGTCGCACTAGAGAATGTTGGTGGACGGGTCTTTTGGAAATCTGCTAATCTGGTTCCTACAATGGTTCCTTCTGCTGTTCCAATAGGCAATCTCTGAATTATCTGAGCCAATAACTGAGTATGGGCCGTCTGAGCTTCCTGTCGATTCTTCTCCATTGACAGAAGGATTTCCTGCAGACTGAGTTGTTCATTCTGGGGCGGATTGGAACTCTGAGGTCCTTGCTGGAACAAAGGGTCTCTTGTCCTAGTATCTTCTCCCTGCGGAGTCTGTTCCCTGTCTTCTCCACTGCTTCGGGATCTTCTTCTTGTATCAACCATGGTGGCTCTGAAAAAGTTTAGACTGATCTAACTAACTAGGGCCAACTAAGACAGCAATGCAAGAATTAATGCAACTATTTTAATGCATAAAATACATAGGCTACTAGCCATAGTACACAAGTTAACCATTGCAAAAGCAACAGCGAATCACAAAGCTATCAAGAGCATCACTAGCTCTATCTACACCAAACCAACCCCTAAGACACTCTGACACAACAAAACACACTCTCACAATCTTACCGATTTTTAGAAAATCCAAATAAGATTTTGAAATAAAAGTTTTCAAGAGCTACAAAGCTCATCGTTTTTATCAAAATACCATTTTCAACAACTAGTTTTCTAAATAATTTACGTCTTCCTGGCACGGCCAATCCCTAAAGGTGTCGTCCTACAGTCAAGTTCTCATGTTGCTCTGATACCACCTTTTGTTGTCGCGCCCCGAAACTGGGACAACGACTACTCCTGTAGAGACCTAGCTTGCTGCAGCTAGTCCCTTATATGCCTAGCATACACATACCCTTGACTTCCCAGGATAAGTCAAGCACAGGAGTATATCATATTGCAACAGAGTCACTTACAAAATATTTAAGCAGTGTGGCCTGCTGGCCTTAATATTACATAAGGAGGTTACAATGCCTTCGCGGCATACAGGTTTAGCAAAATAACATCTACACAGCAGAAGGTAGGTGACCCACCCACAAAGAGAAGTGGACGGCAGAACAACACACATCAGGGAAACGACGGGACTGACGCTCCTCCTTCTGGATCCACGAAGTACTCCATGCTTTCGTCTTGGTTGTAGAACGCTCCATCTACTGAATTGCAAGTTGCAAGAGTGAGCACTTTCGTACTCAGCAAGTCATAGGTAAGAGTAGATACATATAGTAGAGATGATATGAACCTAGACTAGTCAAGAATTATGGATATTTGTAAAATAATCTTTCTCTTTCCTGGCTCAACTCATGGCAGCACCTTTCTATAATATAATATCGTCATTCATGTTCACTAAATTATAGCACTACCGCGACACGTCAACACATGACCGCCCACGGCAGCACTCCTTATCATGACAACACATGTCATTTGGGTAATCTTGATTTAATATATCTTATTTAGAAAATAATACTTGTGTCACACCCCGTGGATTTAATCCACCGCAGCAGACTCCTAAAACTCGGGAGCACGAAGTATTCGAATACATTTCTAACTCTGCAGAGAGGTACCAATTTACCCGCAAGTTATTCCACTTTCAAGCCCATCCTATCAGAATGATTAGACCCCTGACTCACTTCATACTGTGAGCGGCAAGGTGGAAATAACAGGAACTTTTGTTATGTTTCACTTACAATTCACCCCTGACCCTGCAGTTTTCTTCACACAAACCGCAGTTGTGGCGGGCTATACCCCCACCCAGAAGCCTCTTCCCATTACTGGGTCAACGTGCTTGATCAAATCACATTCAGTGATACGTGGAGGAGCTGAACCCCGTGAGTTTAGTGTATTACTTTCCATCTCATGCAGGGGTTTCATGTACGATTCACATAAGTACTTGTCCAGGCCTGTCCCATACCAGGCTTGCGGTTAGTACGTTTGTTCATGCCACTAGACGCACAACACAAGGTTCTAGTCCTTATATGCCAGTGACCAGACCATCCACAACCCTGCACCTTCAGTGCCTGCACATCCTTTGCAGTCTAGCACCTCCAGTGCTACCACCATTCCATACCATTTCCTGGTCACGGCTAGGGGTTTTATTTCATGAATATAAGTATATAAATATATATAATAGTTCATGGCTCAAACTTGTTTATTTCACATTTCACAGATAACCAGTCCAGTACTGCCAATTCATAAATCAACCATTTCCAATCTTTCTCATGCAATATTATCTATATTCAAGGTTATGTTATAGCAACTCTTAAAATATAGGTTCGAGGTGACCAAGAATATGACTTGCCTTCCGCGTCGTAAAATACAGCAGCTGATGTCGGGTCAACAGTGAAGTCCTCGAACTGGGGCTCTTGATCTGCTCTCCAATCAAACAAATAACCAATAATCACAATCTTTTCAATACATTATTATACTATATGCAATAATGCAAAGATGAAGTCTTGATGATTCTGAGATGATTAGGTTAGAAATTGATTAGGATTAGGTTAGTTGTTGGAGGTTTACAAGGTTCCAAATGTCTCAAAATATCAGAATGGTATCAAGGTTGCGACTGGTTCGCTCAAAAACAGCGAACGTCTTTAGGTCGACATTCGGTTCAAGGCATCGACATAGGGTCGATGGATGATAGAGGGGTTATCTCAACTTGTGGCAGTAGAATAAAATGTAGAGCACAACTCCACAAGTCTAAGGGACAAGGTTATTTCCAGTTTGCACAACTGAAAAGAGGTGAAAAGAGCTAATGCCACTGGCTGACATGCTCTGGCATTGATCTTGACATGGCCAGAAACTAGGGCTTGCCATATCTTTTGATCTAGAGCTCCAAATGATGCACCACTTTGTCTGGGATGTAGGCATTGATAACAGGAACAATTCATTCAACAGGATCCAAGGCTGAAAATGGCTGGAAAATGATGAAAATCAGCGAAGAAGTTGACTGGCCTGGAGTACCTGCAGCACAAACAGTGCAGCAACTAGGGCATAGCCATAACTCCTGTTCTAGGCCGAATTAGGGGTCGTGGTAGAAGACAAAGTTGCTCAAAATGGTCCAAAACATCTAGATGGCAAGGTTTCTATGGCTGGATTGGCTGGATTTAGGGAATATTGGCCGGAGAAAAGATTAACTCAAACCTGATTTGGGCATTTTTGATCTAGGGCAAATAAACTTAATTCCTTGCTTGAGGAGGGTCTCTGGGGCATAAGTAAGCTACTGGTGAAGTTAGATTAACTAGAAATGCACCAGAAAAGCTTGAACAGCAAGCTCAGTTCACAAGCAAAGTTCCAATTTGGGGTTTTTCACATTTTAGCAAATCTGTCGATTTTGGTTGCTTAGGGATGTTAAGCAAGGTCTACTGAGCATATTTGATTACTGGCTCGAAGATCAATTCATTCTGGAATGAGATTAATTGCTCGCCGGAGCTATTGGAGTAAAACTGAAATTGCCGGCGACTGAGGGTATTTAGACTAAATTCCAAGCTCGAGAAGCATGAGGGGGATGAGAGAAGCTCACTGGGGGTGTTGGATTGGAGAATGAAACAGTGGAGAAGCTTGGCACCGTGCTCCTCCTTCGCTGCTCGCCGGGGAAGAAGAAGACACAGCGAGTTTGACTGATTGCTGGTGTGCAGGTGTGTAAGATGGTTGCTAGTCCAGGGGGGTTTAAATAGGCGAGGCTGCGGGGGCTCCCAACGTCTACAATCGCACGGGGAGTTGAAGCCGGCTTGAATCGACTGGGAAGTGACCGGCGGCGATGACAGGCGGCGAAGCGACGTCTTCACCGGTCGTGTCAGCTGCGCTGCTGCTCTGGTGGAGGTGAAGGCGAAGTGATGCACCCCCAAGGCATGCGCGCGACGTGGCGCAAAGCTTCTGCAGTGGCTGCAGCAATGGCGTGCGCGCGCGGGCAAAATCGGCGATGCTGGGGCGGCCGTGGTGGCTCTACGGTGGCGAACGGCGTGCGCACGCGTGGCAGGAACGCAGTGGCAAGGGTGGCGACCACGGGACTTCACCGGCGACGAAGTTCCTGGCGTGGCAGCGTGGTGGTCGCGGTCGTGCACGGCTGCTGGTCGTGTACAGTGCCTTTGGTCGAACCAGGGACCAAAATGCAATGATTCTTATTTGAAATCTGGACTGATTTGTAATTTCTGTCTTAGAGAGGTTTAATCTGGAATTTGATTTCATGGCTGAGTATAACATTTCTATTAGTACTCATCCAGCTCAAATTTGGAGAAAATTTGATAAGATTTGAGGGATTTCACCTATTTTCGAAAATAGGGTAAAATTAGGGTAAAACAGATCTGGATTTTGTCGATCTCGAATTCTGGTAATTGGGGTGAGATTTTGAAGTCTGATCAAAGGGGAGATCTGTATCAAATAATATTTGGAAGGTGTTTCCTCAAGAAATTCTGGAGTTGGGATTGATTCGTGGATTTTAGCCTTTTCAGGCTTCCAGGTAAACAGAAAAGGGCTTATTCGCAGTAAAATTTGGACTAAACCGCGAAAAGTGTTTAGATGAAACAATCTGGTTCCCAACTTTTTGGAGTAAGTTGAGGGTATACCTAGGAACATATTCCAATAGATACATAAGTCTGGATAGGGTTAACCCATGATAACTCAGTTATCTGGAATCTGGGGTACTTAGGGTAAATCTGAATTTCCTGTTTTCGAAAACAGAAAGAGACTTAGATACTGAGAGTTAGGGTCAGAATTTGATCTGGCTCCTGAAGACTTTTATCTTCAGGGTAACTGGTAGGTTAAATCTGGATGGTCAGATCTTGATCTGGATCTAGAGAATAGATTTGGAGATTTTTAGGGTTTGGGGGAGATTAGAGTTCAACTGATCTGGCTACTACTACAGGGATACATGCATGCAGGACTTTTAAGAAAGAAACTTTTCACCCCGAAACTCAGGATGTTACACCTACGTTGAAGGAACTATGTGTCTAAAACATCAATCTAGACTCGATGATCTATACTAGACCTATTACAAAGTATTTATAGCCCAATCATATGAATACATATCAGACTTAGTAACCTAAACGTAATAGACTTGGACACTAACTAAACCTAATAGATAAAGCTTGGTTACATATATTCGGATCGGATTACAATTCCAATGATCCGGGAGGATCTTCAAGTCCTGATTGCATACGGATTCGCGACCAAGTCCTGATCGTATACGGCTTTGTGACCTTAACCGTGTTCGGAAAGGTTTCGCGACCATGGATTGGTTCACGACCATGAAAAGGAATTTGTTCTCTGTTCGGAATTGTAATCCGATCCGAATATATAACTAAGCTTATCTATTTAGGATTAGTTAGTTAGTTATATGAGTCTAATACGTTTAGGTTACTAAGTCTGATACGTACTCATATGATTGGACTATAAATACCTTGTAATAGGTCTAGTTTAGATCATTGAAGAGTTCAAACTTATTTGAGTTTTAGACACTTATAGTTCCTTCGACGTAGGCAGGTGTGTCTAACGTTCGACGTGTAAAGCCCTCTTTGAAATAAAGAGTTGTGCAATTACTTTGATCTGTGTTTTCGATCAACCTTTGGGTTTCGGTATTTTCGAGTAAGATCCCGTTATTCCGCATATTAGAATCTGGGTGAGCCTAGTGCAAAAATCAAGGCTAGTTCTCAAATGGATCATCCAACGAGAGGTCGAATCCTCCTCAAGGTCGCGATGTACCTCTCCATGGTCGCAAAGCCTTTTTGAACTCAATTAAGGTCACGAAGCCTTATGTGAACTCGACATGAAGATCCTCCCGGATCAGAAGTGCTATGAGCTCCATCCTGAGCGTCGACCTGAGAGACCAAGGAAGAATGACCAGGAAAGAGAACAACCACAGCTACCACAGCTCCACCCGAAGAAGTTGTCATAGTGAATTCGGTCAAAAAGGCGGATTTGACCTTGTCTTTGATGGCAATGTCTAAGGAGAAAGGCTCGAGTTCACCTAAAGAACATCACCCAACGGAGGAATTGTTCACTATCAACATATAGGTGAAGCGCGAGGTGATCGCAGCCATATTTGACCGTGAAGCTAGAAGAATCTGGCCTCCACTGCACTAGTATGATGACTTGGTCTGAAGACGACCAAGAACCCACGACCGTATCCCTTCAGATGGTTAACATTCGACGTGAGGCAGCAGATAATGAGTCAGTGTATGCTGAAATTTGTGATCTCTGCTCGCTATATTTATGAGGTACAATGCGATGTTGTTCCTATCGATATTTTCCAGGTGATCTTTGGGAATCGGTTCTTATATGATCAGGAAGCTCATATCCACTGGAGGGCGCAAGAGTATGAGCTCACCAAGAACGGGGTCAAGTTGGTCATCAGTAGAGACGACCACGTCGACACCACGAACTTGATAACCACAAATCAAGCCAAACGAGCCATCAATGCATGCTAAAAATGTGTGTTGATTATGATTTGTCCAATTAGCCAAGGTTATAGTACTCAGGAGACACAATCATTAGCTTGTAGGGAGACTGGTGGTCATTTGTCGGGACTATTGAAATAATATAGCGATCTGTTCGAAGATACTCATGGTCGACCACCGAAACGACCAGTCGAACATGATATTCAACTTGTTTCAGATGCACCACTTCCCAATCTGAGTATGTATTGTAACTAAGTATTCAAGAACGAAGAGATCAAAAGGCAACTCGCTGAATTGTTGAATGATGCTGTGATCCAACTAAATAATTCGCCTTATGGATCTCCTGTGGTACTGGTACCGAAGAAGGATGGATCTTGGTGAATGTGTATCGACTATCAAGCACTGAACAAGATCACCATCAAGAATCAATACCCTCTTCCTCGTATTGACAATCTGTTGGACCAATTGAAGCATGTTGTAGTATTCTCGAAACTAGATCTTAAGTCTGGGTATCATTAGGTGCACATCTGGGAGGAGGATATGTGGAAGACCATGTTCAAGACTCAATAAGGTCTGTTCGAATGGCTGGTCATGACTTTTGAACTATGCCATGCCCCGGCCATGTTCATGCGCCTCATGAATGATGTGCTATGACCGTTCATCAATGACTTCATGATTGTTTACCTTGATGACATACTGATCTATAGTCGTTCGTGGAAGGAGCACATAATCCATGTGAAATAGGTGTTTGATTAGCTGTGGCAGCTATCGATGATTCGAACTCGGGGTCCTTTGTTGATCTTACGCAGATTTGTGAGTCATATGTGAGACCTTTCAGGGTGTCCTCAGGTAAGTTAAAACAAGTACAAGCTAGGGACACGAAGAATTATACAGGTTCGGGCCTCCAATAGATCAAGTAATAACCCTACGTCCTATGGTGGCTTCACTATGTATGAAAGAGTTTACAGGGATGAGAGATTGTTACAGAGGCAAATCAATCTCTCTATATACTTT
This sequence comes from Pharus latifolius, assembly GCA_019359835.1. NCBI lineage: Eukaryota > Viridiplantae > Streptophyta > Magnoliopsida > Poales > Poaceae > Pharus > Pharus latifolius. Next base: position 17,883,224 of record CM033325.1, on the reverse strand, counting down.
GTCTAAGAGTCTTCTCTTGTATGCTATCTTGTATATTATATATCATCGATAATCTTGAATCGATCCCCCTTATATTGTACATTTGCCATCCTTTTATACTAAATGAAAGGATGCCAATGTGAAGCAGTTCTGGATGGTTGGCATAGTGCAGTTTGTGTAACTACACTAACCTCTTCGCCGGTTAACTTATGCAGTTATAGATAACCACACATCTTAACTCCTTGACAGTTGTCTTCACTCGTGGGAGAAGTTATCTTGATCGTGACAATGTGTCCGGTAAAGGCTCAAACACACTCAGGTTATCTTGGTCGTGCATAGCCTGCGACCATATGATCGTGCAAGTACTACGACCATAGATTGACTCTGTGCCCGCGACCTTCTGGTATATAGGAAGCTGTCCATATGCAACCATAGTGGCTGCTAGAACACAGGCTCATATATCACATCTGAAATTGTCTTGAACATGATATATTAAATAAATAACTAGCTCGGGTGATAATCCTCGTCAGCTAGCCCCAAAATTTGAAGAGATAAAAGGATTATTACTTCAAATTTAATCTTCATCGGATAAAGAACCCGACGCTTCGACTTCTTTAGGTGCACTGTACACCATGTGTCGGTTGGTTTTCTGAGAAAATCTCTAGGTTTATCTTGACAGGTAATCATGAAGTTTTTGACTTCTCAACTGAGGAAAAAACTGTAAGTGCGTTTAAGAGCTTGAGGTCATCTGCGAATGCGAACCGTCGCCTCCAGGATGTATAAATAGCGAAGCTTTTTAGTTCTAAGACTCACAAGTTTTTCTTGGCTAAGTCCTTTAGAACCTTTTTTCATCTCCTCACTTCACATTTCCTCTTTTACTCTCATCTTGATGGTGAACCGAGACTCCAAGAAGATTGTTGAGAGCGATGAGGAAGAAATGGAGATAGAAGATACTATTAAACAGGATCTTCAGAGGTAGTTCTCTTCTGAAACATCTGTGTACATCTTTTCTTCGTAGTTTGAATATTTCCAAAGTAATGCATTTTGGAACTCACAAGTGATTGAGGAGACAATTCCTTCAGCAAAAAGGTCCATGCATGAAGCAGGAACTTCCAGTGGAGCTTCATCCAAAATGCCAATGGGTGTGGAGATCTAGGCTGCTACATTACCCTCGTCTCTTTCTTTGCATCCTCTAGTTTCTTCAGCCCTTGCAACCCATCCAGTTGCAAGTTCAACACCTCCCTTGGATCCATCCTCTGGGGGATTAGGTATCATTGCGCCTATAGGGCCTTTGCAACCAAGTCCCCTTCCATGCTCAGCTTTTTCCTCTCATCTTGTGACCCAGGTAATTGTCTTCGCCCTCTCTGTTTGTTACATGTTTTAGGAACTAACCCATGTATGTACAGGAGGAGAAATCTCCTAGGGTTCCCGGCGAACAGCTTGCTGAGGTCAAGGCTCTTCTGAGGGAGAAATCTGACTTGGTCAAAACCCTCAAAGAAGAAAAAGAGGTGCTGGAGAAGCGCCTTGATAAAATCTTCCCGATCACTCTACGCCTGGTAGGGTGTTATGATGGAGCTCGTGAAGAGGCGCGTATGTTCCTCCTAGAGAGGGATCATGCCCGAGATCAGCGAGACCTCTCTAATGCAATTAGGGACAACTGCTTCTTCGCAATAAGGACGACATCGATAGGCTGACGGACGTCGCCAGTTCTCTTGGGGCGACCAGTGTTGATCCCACTAATGCTAACTTGACCCTTGGAGAACTTTGTAAATTACTTTCGGATCTGGTCGACGCTTTGGTCGCCTCCATCCCTTTTCAATGTAAAGAAGCAAGAAATAAAGTCTTTTTTTTCTTTACATCGTGACTCCTTTCTTAATGATCATGTATATTCTATAATCATCAATTGGACCTCTTTAAATTCTCTGTGTGAAAAATGGTTACAGGTAAATACCTCTGCGACCAAAACATACATAGGTAGTAAGTCCTATGTCTGAGATCAACTCAGGACAATACTTAGGTCTTAGAACAGCATTGAGGCCATAAAGCGTATTGCGGTCATAGAACAGCATTGGGACCACATGTAGCACTGAGGTCACAGAATAGCATTGCGACCATACATAGCACTGAGGTCACAAAATTTTCACTTTGACATCGTAACAGTGCTGAAATTATGAGATTACCCTAAAATCCTAGGGTGTTAAATCCTCAAAAAATTCTCATATAATTATCTGTACCGTAGCCCCCGAATGTGAAATAAAATGATCTTTTAATTTCAAACAGATGCATTTTGTTTCATATTCTAACAGGTTAACAATATGATCTCGGGTTCCATTGGAGAAAAACCCGGTATGAGAAATTATTAAAATAATGAATTCGGCCAGTAGTGGCCTTGGGTAGATAAAAGGAAGAGGTACCTTGCTTGAGAAGCTTTAGAAAAAACCCTCTTTTGCCTTAGCCATTTCCACCGTAAAAAACCCTCTTTGTGCATCTCACTCTCATCGCGACCAAAGCCATCATCTTTCCATTGATCTTAACAGCAATGGCATCCTGGAGCCGCTCAAGCCACCACAATGCTGAGAGCTTGATTGTGTTAGAAAAGGAGTAAATCCTTCCTCTGCAACTGTTGATCAATTGGCGTCCAGTGGAGAAAAATGAAGAAACCCCAAATGTTCATGAGAATGAACTCGTCATCTTCGAAGAGTTCTTGCGATGCGGATTTCGCCTGCTAGAAAGCAAGTTCCTTCAGGACATCTTGGCGCATTATGGGTTGGAGCTGGTGAACCTTCACCCCAACGCCATCCTGATTCTGGCGATCTTCCAGCATCTTTGCAAAGCATTCGTCGGAGTGCTACCAAGTGTAGATCTCTTTTGACGTTTCTATTTCTCAGCATGGTCCAAGAGTGTCAGTGCTGCGGGATGCATATATTTCTGCATAAGGGAGAAGAAAGATTATCCCTTTCTTCCTCTGCATGACTTTGTGAATGGATGGAGCCAGAAATGGTTCTACTACACTCCTCCATCAGAGAGTAGCCTCTGGTTCGAGAATCATCGGCCAGAGAAGACCAATGAGATGGACACCGTCCCTGCTTTGAGCCAAGAATTGAAGAAGCAGGCCCAAGCAATCCTTCACTTAGTTCACCAGGGGTTAACAGCACAGGATATCCGCCGTGACTTCGTGAAGAACAGGATAAGCTCCCTGAGGAAGAGGGAACATCCTGCTTAGGAGGTGGAATCCATGGCGGACAACACCTTGGATTATAATACTGGTATATTTTCTGATCCACAAAATGTGTAATTTTACTGACGAAAAATTTCACATCAAGTAATTTGCTTTTGTGATGCAGTTATGTCCTTGTCCGAGATTGAGAAAAGGACAAACAACCTTCTGAAGTCACATAATACGACAACAGAAGGAGCTCGAGAATCACCCCAGCCTCAGAGCTTGATCAATAGCGGCGACGATCTAAGACAAGAATGTCAAAAGGTAAAACTTCTTTCGAGGAACGTGTCCAAGAACGCTTGTTGATCTTAATCATCAAATCGCATTTTCTGAAATGATGTAGCTACTCAAGGGGCGAATTATCAGGACAAAATGTCCTGGGGATGATGCTGGGCCTTTTGGGAGGTCAGCATCGAAGAGAATAAAAGTAACCTCTTCCAAAGATAAGAAGATGCAGGAACCCACTCCAGGAACCCACTCCTGGAACATCCAAATCAAAGACCGTAGGAGGGACTTCATCTAAGGTGAAGAAGAGTACCACGAAGACTGCTGTGGTAGGATTTTCTCTTCCCTCTATTATGCCAGGTACAAATAGGAGTCACTTCTTAATCGTACAGGGTGAGGGGAGCGAGGATGAGGAAGACAAAGTTCTTCTCATCTGTCACAAGAGCAAATCGACAAGTCATCTGGAGATGAACATTCCAGAGAGGCCATCCTCTCCTACCATCGCCGACATATTGTCCTCCATGGCGGAGGCGACTGCGGCGGCAGTGGATCATATGGCCGCAGGAGAACTTGCGGTCACGGAGGAAATGCCCAGTCCTGAATATTCCAGCAATCATGGTCGCAGAGGACTCAGGGCCGTGGTTTCAACTACCTTAGGGCTGGTAACACCTCCTTCGAACACTAAAGGGATTGATGTGGTAAGAACTTCACAGTTTACAAGTTTCCACTTCATTGCATAGGCCAATTATATTTCGACTATGCAGGAGGAACAAGACACTATCCTGTTCAAGAAAAGGAAAATAAGGACATATGTAGATGACACTTCAACAAGGGCACCCAGTGGGCTTCTCTCTCCCCAGAACGCATCACCGAAACCCAAAGCTATGAGGGGGTTTCACTGAAGTAAGGATATCACATCTTGCCACATCATGTTTATTTAAAAACAAAGATGTCACAAGTCATGATATTTCCAGGAACCCTGTGTCTGATGCCCTGCCGACCTCCTCAAGAACCGGCGTAACAACTACCATGGAGGTTGAGGGAGACACAGGTGCAAGCGCAATGGCTGAGGTAACCTCTCAGGCCATTGTGGAGGAAATAATTGCGGACCTCCAATCTCATGGGATGGAAACCACAACTTTGACCGTAGGAGTGAACCAGCAAGAACAATCATTTGCTGCTCCTGTTGTCAAGGAAAGAACTGGTCTCGAGGTTCAACCTTCGAATGAACCCGAGAATACTTCTTTTAATAATTTAAAAGAGGTAAGAAAAACTTTTTTATGTTCTGTGGAATTGAAGATCTTAGGAATGTTCAAGTTTAAACAGCAGGTATCACTGTGTTTTAGGATCTGACCAAAGTGACGACCAAGTCAAAAGCTCTAGCAGAACATGTTGAGGTCACACAACGGGAGAACAACCGGCTACAAAGTAAGCACCTTTACTTTGTTTATACCAGCTTGAACTTCATCTAAGTATAACAATTGCCTTCCTTGTCACAGGGAAAATGCCTCCTTGACAAAGAGCTTGGCTAATCGGCAAAACCAGGAAGAAGCTGCTGCCATGAAACTTTCTTCTATGGAGAAAGAACTTCATTAGGCATAGTTAAAGTTTTCCTGTAAGTTTACTTCCGACCGCAAGGAGTTATTTGTTTACATGAACTGCCATAAATTCAATTACTTGTTCATGCAGTACAAGAGGATCTAAAAGCATTCTCTCAAAAGAGAAAGACGACTTCCAGGAGAAGAATAGGCAACTTTGTGCGACCACAAAGTCATTCAAGAAAATAGTTGACACTGTCTGCGAATAAAATAGAACCTTAAAGGCAACAACCTCATCCTGCAGCAGCGTTCAATCTGAAGTTTCTGAAAAACTATAGATGGTTGCGAATTTGCTGAAGGCTGATCGTATCGACCCTCAAAAGGACCAATTCAGCCTCAGCGAATCATGCAAACTGGTCGCGGCACAAGCTGAGTCACTTCTCGAGTATCTTCCTGAAGATACAAAATGGCAAGAAGAGGCAATGAAGACCAATGCAAGATCTGTAGACTCTGCCATCTTATGCAAATTAAGACATCACCATGGCCCAAATTTGGATTTGAGTCCGATAGTGGGAGATGCAGAAATCGAGAGTGAAGATCAGCTTGAAGCCATCTTGGAAGATGTCAAGCCTCTAATTGAAGACTTTTTGAAAGAGATGGGCTTATTGTGACTCATTGTAATAAACAACGATCCCTTTTTTTTGAATTGTACTTGTACACATATAATTATAGTAGGAAATATGCAAATGCATGCCTCTCATTTTTTGGAAAAATGCACTCAATTTCATTTTTATATTACGGCCATATTCTTCTAGCCCCCTCCTGAGATAATATATACTGAATGCATTGTATTATAATCTCAGGAGAAATATGGGTTATTGATGATCAGGGAATATCTGGCGAGTTCCTTATACATTGAGAAACAGTTTATAAAGGAATGTCTCGACCTAGATACGATCATCTGGTTGCATCAATACTGATCTTAATATAATACCAAAGTTTATTACGAACTGGCAGCCCCTCAAATGATCAGAAACATACTAGTAAGTCCCGTATGCATTGCGAAATGGCTTGTTTAGGGATGTCTTATCTAGATGCGACCATGTGATCGGTCAGCTAATCCAACTTGGTTATCATAGTAAGATGATTATCGGTGACCAGCCCCCGAGCATAGCTCAGTAAGGGTGGGACAAAAGAAATCAAACCATAACATAATGCGAAGGAAAGTACACATAAGTTTTAACAAAATCATGCTAACGGAAAAGGATAAAAGAGATAGAAAACTTACACATAGAACTTTCATAATTGATCTATGTTCCAAATATTGGACAAGATCCTTCCATCCTCCATCGCTAATCGGGCTGAACCTAGTCGCGGTACTGAGACCACAGTATAAGGGCCTTCCCACTGAGGGGAGAACTTGTTGCGATTAGACTGGTTTTGAATTTTTTGTAAAACCAGGTCGCCCACGTGAAGACTACAAGGTCACACCCGTTTACTGTGATATTTATGCAAGGCTTGTAAATATACTGCAGACTTGATCAGCACCCCATCGCGTTTCTCCTCGAGGAGGGTAATATCTTGGGTACGTTGTTTGAGTTGATCAGACTGATCAAATTGATCTACCCGAACAGAACTAATGCGAATTTTCATAGGTAACATAGCCTCAGCACCATATACTAGTTGAAAAGGCGTCTCACTTGTAGCTCGACTACAAGTGGTGCGTAGTGCCCATAGAATGGAGTAGAGTTCATCTACCCAAGCCCCCGAGTGCATTTTAAGGCAATCAAATACATGCTTCTTGCTGCCTTGTAATATCCGCCCGTTGGCATGTTCAACGGCTCCATTTCTCTGCGGATGAGCTATAGACGCAAAGAACACTTTGGTCCCGATGCCGTCGCAATAGTACAAAAATAGGCCACAAACAAATTGGGAACCGTTCTTGGTAATAAGACAACGTGGGACACCAATCATGTGACAATATTCTTATGAAAGAATTTCTTCATCACTGTGGCGGTAACATTACGGACTGGTTCAGCCTCAATCTACTTGGTAAACGTGTCAATGGCTACGAATAAAAACATGCACCCATTAATCACTTGAGGCATAGGGCCCATGATGTCTATTCCCCTGACTGCAAAAGGCCATGTTAAAGGAATAATTTGTAATGCATATGCAGGCTGATGAACTTGCCTTGCATGGAATTGGCACTGAGGACATGTTTTGACCAAATGCTTGGCATCATCAAGTGCCGAAGGCCAATAAAAACCCTATCGGAAGGCTTTTCCGACCAGTGTCCGATACGACGCACGTGCACCACATACACCATCATGAACTTATTTCAAGAGGGATTTACCTTCCTCCTGAGATATACAGCGAATGAATACTCCTTGAGTACCTTTCTATACAAAATTCCATCAAAGATGTTATATAGACGCGCCTTGCAAACTACCCGATCGCTTTCAGTTTCATCCTTGGGCAAGGTCCCATGTCCAAGATAGATCCGCAATGGTCGGGTCCAATGTTCGTCATGTCCAATGTTGGTGATGCAAACTATCACCAAGTCATCTTCGATCGAAGCCATGATCGAGGGCTGTTTTAAGTGTTCAACGAACACTCTTGCCAGAGCGAATGTGCGTGAGGACCCAATTTTCGATAATTGGTCTATGAGTATGTTGTCCTTTCGCGGGATATATTGGACTTCGAAATGACTGAAGTGTTGTTCCAATTTCCTCACTTCCCCCAGGTAATGAGCCATTGTCTCATCAAAGGTGTTGTACTCCTTGTTTACTTGGTTTACAACTAGGTGTGAGTCTCCCCTCACCACTAATCGATGGACTCAGAGAAATTTTGTTGTCTGGAGCCCTGCAATAAGACCTTCATACTCTGCTGTGTTGTTGGTCACAACAAAGTGTAATTGAATGACATATTTGAGTTGGTCACCCTGAGGCATGATTAAGACCACTCCAGCCCCCGAGTGTTGAAAACTATGAGAACCGTGAAAATACATCGTCCAATGGTCGGTGCGTTGTAAATCTTTAGATTCTTGTGAAGGAGGGTCGGATTAGTCCATTTGACCACAAAGTCTGCAAGAATTTGAGATTTAACTGCTATGCGAGGGGTGAAATGGATGTCAAATGCTCCAAGTTCCACTGTCCACTTCGCGATGCGACCAGATTTCTCTGGGTTCCGGATAATATCTCCCAATGGGAAGGACGAAGGCACAGTAATCTTGTGCGCTTGAAAATAATGTCGTAGCTTACGAGAAGCCATCAGAAGTGCGTAAAGTATCTTCTGGACCTGAGAGTAACGCTCCTTTGGACCATGAAGCACTTCACTTATGTAATAGATTGGTTGCTGTACCCCTTCTCTCTCTGTGACCAAAACCGCGTTGACCGCGTGATGGGTGGCTGCCAAATAAAGGAGTAGTGGCTCCCCCAGATTTGGAGAGACCAGTACTGGTGGACTAGACATATATGCTTTGACCTCTTGAAAGGCTTTTTCGGCTTCATCTGACCAAGTAAAACCATTGTGCTTGCGAAGAGCCTTAAAGAAAGGCAGTCCGTGTTCTCCTAGTCGCAATATGAAATGGCTTAAAGCCACCATGCGACCTGTTAGGCTCTGGATGTCCTTCATGGTAGGAGATCTCATTCGCTCAATAGCCCTGATTTTTTTAGGAGTAACCTCAATTCCTCTCGAACAAACAAGGAAACCCAATAGTTTACCAGAAGAAACCCCGAAGGAATATTTTTCTGGGTTCAACTTTATTCCATGCTTGTTTAAATTACAAAAGGTTTCAGCAAGATCATCTAAGTGACTAGAGCTTTTTAAGCTTTTTACAACCAAGTCATCGACGTAAGCTTCTAAGTTACGCCCCAACTAGGAAAGAAAGGTATTTTGCATCAAGCGCTGGTACGTGGAACCAGTGTTCTTGAGATCAAATGGCATTCTGACTTAGCAGTAAGTGCCAAATGGTGTGATGAAGGCAGTTTTCTCTTCATCTTCTTCTGCCATGCTAATTTGATGGTACCCATAGTATTCATCCAGGAAGCTCATCAGTTCGCTACCTGCTGTAGAATCGACCAACTGATCGATGCAAGGAAGGGGAAAATCATCCTTCGGATAGGCACTATTTAGGATGGTGTAATCGACGCACATGCGCCACTTACCATTCGACTTTAGGACCATGACCGGGTTTGTAAGCCATTCAGGATGATCGACTTCATGAATGAATCCTACTTTTTGGAGTTTGTCCAACTCTGAACGGATGGCTTCTTGCCGATCAATAGCAAAGCGTCTGAGCTTTTGCTTTATTGGTCATTGTCCAGGCCGAATTGCTAACGTGTGCTCGATTACCTCCCTTGGGACTCCAGGCATGTCGGATGCTTTCCACGCCAACACATCTGCGTTAGCCCAGATGAAAGTAATGAGCTCGAGTTCCTATTTGTCGTCCAGACCTAATCTAATCCGAATGGTTCTGGACGGATCATCTGGGTACAACAAAACTAGCTTTAGCTTTTCATCTGGTTGTGGGGCAACTTTGATAGTACCTGAGGCCATGGTCGCAGTCTAAACATCCCAAAGGGGAAGCTGATCCACCAACTCCAGAGATAGCCGATCACAAGTAAGTGCCGTGTTCCGGCTGCCTCAGACCAAAATAACGCCTTTGGGGCCTGGTAGCTTGGCGCATTGATAAGCATAATGCGTCACTGCCATGAACTTAGCAAGAGTTGGCCAGCCAAAAATAGCATTATATGCCAAATCGCAATCAATTACATCAAAGGTTATCAATTATGTTCGGAAGTTGCATGGTTCTCCCAATGTTACCGGTAGCACAATTTTCCCTATTGGCATCATTGAGGGACCAGTGATTATCCCATAAAATGGACGAATTATGGGTTTAATCTTCGAACGAGGAATTTGTATCTCGTCCAGTGCCTTGACCAATAATAGGTCCAAGGAACTGCTCCCGTCGATCAGAACTCTTTCAACTCGAGCATTGCTGATGATTGAAGTAATGACCAGAGGTAGTCTCAACGGTCGTGTGAGCCCAATAGGACAATCAGCCCGATCAAAGGTCAAAGGAGTTTCCGACCAACGAGGATATTGAGGCTCACCAAGGGGAGCCTCAACTTTATTTACCTCACAGTAAAAAGTTTTAAATTGACGCTTAGGAGAAAAAGAAGAGGAACCACCAAAAATAATATTAACATGATTTTGGGGTAACTGGTAAGACATTTCTTCGTCTCCATCAACGTCTCTAACTCCGCAAGCTTGATCTTTTTGTGGTATGGTCAGCATAGGTCCAATTCCTTAGTAGAAGTCATCCAGTTGCTTCAACCAATTGCGACAATTCTTGAGATCATGTCCCGCGGAATTGTGGAACAGATACCACTTCTTGTTTCCCTGCGGGTTAGTTTGTTTTCCCAAGTGGTCGCTATCGCGGCCACCAGAAGGAGTTTTACTTTTGAATGAAAACTTGTTATCTTTCCATGGTGGTGGTTTTCGGCGACGGCAACATCTCGGTACTATCCAGCACGATTCATTTTGGACTTCTTGGATTTCCCACCTGATGATTCCGGTTTCTTGCTAGAGTAATCGTTTTTGTCATCCTTGAGACCTGGTTGAGGCGGTAAATTTCCTTTATCCACCATCTTGATCCATTCCACGGCCTCGGCCACATATGAATAGTGGTCAGCCATGTCGAAGAGATCGGCCACTGACCGGGGTCGATCATCCTGAATGGCTTGCAAACCCGGTCATGGTCCTAAAGTCAAATGGTAAGTGGCGCATGTGCGTCGATTACACCAACCTAAATAGTGCCTTTCTGAAGGATGATTTTCCCCTTCCTCGCATCAATTAGTTAGTTGATTCTACAGCAGGTAGTGAACTGATGAGCTTCCTGGATGAATACTCAGGTTACCATCAAATTAGCATGGCAGAAGAAGATGAAGAGAAAATTGCCTTCATCACACCATTTGGAACTTACTGCTACGTCAGAATGCCATTTGGTCTCAAGAACGCTGGTTCCACATACCAGCTCTTGATGCAAAAGACCTTTCTTTCCTAGTTGGGGTGTAACTTAGAAGCTTACGTCGATGACTTGGTTGTAAAAAGATTAAAAAGCTCCAGTCACTTAGATGATCTTCTTGAAACCTTTTTGTAATTTAAACAAGCATGGAATAAAGTTGAATCCAGAAAAATGTTCCTTCAGGGTTTCTTCTGGTAAACTATTGGGCTTCCTTGTTTGTTCGAGAGGAATTGAGGTTAATCCTAAAAAAATCAGGGCCATTGAGCGAATGAGATCTCCTACCATGAAGGACATCCAAAGCCTAACAGTTCGCATGGCGACTTTAAGCCATTTCATATCGCGACTAGGTGAATGCAAACTGCCTTTCTTTAAGGCTCTTTGCAAGCACAATGGTTTTACCTTGTCGGATGAAGCCGAAAAAGCCTTTCAAGAGGTCAAAGCATATATGTCTAGTCCGCCAGTACTGGTCTCTCCAAATCTGGGGGAGCCACTACTCCTTTATTTGGCAGACACCCCTCACGCGGTCAGCGCAGTTCTGGTCACGGAGAGAGAAGGGGTACATCAACCAATCTATTACGTAAGTGAAGTGCTTCATGGTCCAAAGAAGCGTTACCCTGAGGTCCAGAAGATACTTTATGCACATCTGATGGCTTCCCGTAAGCTACGACATTACTTTCAAGTGCACAAAATTACTATACCTTCGTCCTTCCCATTGGGAGATAATATCCAGAACCCAGAGAAATCTGGTCGCATCGCGAAGTGGATAGTGGAACTTGGAGCATTTGACATCCATTTCACCCCTCGCGTAGCAGTAAAATCTCAAATTCTTGCAAACTTTGTGGTCAAATGGACTAATCCTGATCCTCATGCGCAAGAATCTAAAGATTTACAACACATCGACCATTGGACAATGTATTTTGATGGTTCTCATAGTTTTCAACACTTGAGGGCTGGAGTGGTCTTAATCACGCCTTAGGGCGACCAACTCAAGTATGGCATGCAATTACACTTTGTTGTGACCAACAACGTTGTAGAGTGTGAAGGTCTTATTGCAGGGCTCCGGGCAACAAAATTCCTCGAAGTTCATCGATTAGTGGTGCGGGGAGACTCAGCTAGTTGTAAACTAGGTAAACAAGGAGTACATCACCTCCAATGAGACAATGGCTCATTACCTGGGGGAAGTGAGGAAATTGGAAAAACACTTAAATCATTTCGAAGTCCAATATATCCCGCGAAAGGACAACATACCCGCAGACCAATTATCAAAAATTGGGTCCTCATGCACATCCGCTTCGGCAGGAGTGTTTGTTGAACACTTAAAACACCCCTCGATCATGGCTTCGATCAAAGATGACTTGGTGATAGTTTGCATCACCAACCTTGGACATGACGAAGATTGGACCCGACCGTGGTGGATCTATATTGAACATGGGACCTTGCCCAAGGATGAAACTGAAAGCGATCGGGTAGTTTGCAAGGCTCGTCTATATAAAATCATTGATGGAATTTTGTATAGAAAGGGTACTCAAGGAGTATTCATACGCTGTATATCTTAGGAGGAAGGTAAATCCCTCTTGAAAGAAATTCATGACGGTGTATGTGGTGCACATGCGTTGTATCGGACACTGGTCAGAAAAGCATTAATCCGACAGGGTTTTTATTGGCCTTCGGCACTTGATGATGCCAAGCATTTGGTCAAAACATGCCCTCAATGCCAATTCCATGCAAGGCAAGTTCATCAGCCTGCATACGCATTACAACCTATTCCTTTAACATGTCCTTTTGTGGTCTGGGAAATAGACATCGTGGGCCCTATCCCTCAAGCGGTTGATGGGTACAAGTTTTTATTCGTAGCCATTGACACGTTTACAAAGTGGATTGAGACTGAACTAGTCCGCAATGTTACTGCCGCAGTGACGAAAAAATTCTTTCATAAGAATATTGTCTCACGATTTAGTGTCCCAAGTCATCTTATTACCGACAACGGTTCCCAGTTCGTTTGTGGCCTATTTTTGGACTATTGCGATGACATCGGGACCAAAGTGTTGTTTGAGTTTGTAGCTCATCCGTAGAGCAATGGAGCCGTTGAACGTGCCAACGGGCAGATATTACAAGGCATCAAGAAGTGTGTATCCGATCACCTTAAAATGCACTTGGGGGCCTAGGTAGATGAACTCTACTTCGTTCTATTGGCACTACGCACCACTTGTAGTCAAGCTACCGGTGAGACGCCTTTTCAACTAGTATATGGTGCTGAGGCTATCTTACTTATGGAAATTCGCATTGGTTCTGTTCGGGTAGATCAATTTGATCAGTCTCATCAACTCGAACAACGTACCCAAGATATTACCTCCTCGAGGAGAAACGCAATGGGGTGCTGATCAAGTCTGCAGTATATTTACATGTCTTGCATAAATACCACAGTAAACGGGTGCGACCTCGTAGTCTTCACGTGGGCGACCTGGTTTTATGAAATTCAAAACCAGTCTAACCGCAACAAGTTCTCCCCTCAGTGGGAAGGCCCTTATACTGTGGTCTCAGTACCGCGACCGGGTTTAGCCCGATTAGCGATGGAGGATGGAATTATCTTTTCCAATACTTGGAACGTAGATCAATTACGCAAGTTCTACGTGTAAGTTTTCCACTTCTTTTATCCTTTTCAATTAGCATGATTTTCTTAAAAAATTATGTGTACTTTCCTTCGCATTATGTTATGGTTTGATTTCTTTTGTCCCACCCTTGCCGAGCCATGCTCGTGGGTTGGTTGTCGATGATCATCTTACTATGATGCACGAGTTGGATTCGCTGGCCAATCTCATGGTCGCATCTAGATAAGACATCTCTAAATAAGCCGTTTCTAAACGCATACGGAACATACTGGCATGTTTCTGATCATTTGAGGGGCTACCAGCTCATAATAAACTTTGGTATTATACTGAGACCAGTATTGGTGTGACCAGATGATCGTATTTCAATTGAGACATTCCTTTATAAACTATTTCTAAACATATAAGGAACTCGCCAGATATTTCATGATCCTCAATAACCTATACAAGTGGTTATAACCCATTTTTTTCCTGAGATTATAATACAATGCCTTCAGTATGTATGATCTCAGGAGGGGGCTAGAGAAATACGGCCATAATGTAAAACAAAATTGAGTACATCTTTCTATATAAATGAAAGGCATGCATTTGCATATTTCCTTTTATAAATTGTATGTATACAGGTACAATTAACATATAGGATCATTGTTCATGACAATGAGTCACAGTAAGCCCATTTCTTTCAAAAGACCTTCAATGAGAGGCTTGACTTCTTCTAAGATGGCTTCAAGCTGATCTTCATTCTCGATTTCTGCATCTCCCACCACCAGATTAAAATTCAAATTTAGGCCGTGGTGATGTCTTAATTTGCATAAAATGGCTGAGGCTTCAGATCTTGCATTGGTTTTCATTGCCTCTTCTTGCCGTTTTGTATCTTCAGGAAGATACTCGAGAAGTGATCCAGCTTGTGCCGTGACCAGTTTGCATGATTCGTTGAGGCTTAAGTTGTCCTTTTGAGGCTGGATTATATTTTCCTTCAGCAAAGCTGCAACCATCTTCAGTATTTTGAAGATATCTGATTGAACACTGCTGCAGGATGAGATTGTCGCCTTTAAGGTCTTGTTCTCCTCGCAGATAGTATCAATCTTTGAGCTTTGGAGCTCGATGGTTGCACGAAGGTCATTCTTCTCTTTGGAAAGGGAGCTTATCTGATCCTCTTGTGCTGCATGAGCCAAGTAATTGAATTTACAATAGTTCATGTAAAGAAATAATTTTTTCTAGTCGAAGTAAACTTACAGGAAAGCTTAAACTGCGCCTCATGAAGTTCTTTCTCCATAGAAGAAAGTTTCCTGGCTGTAGCTTCTTCCTGATTTCGCCGATCAGTCATGCTCTTTGTCAAGGAGGCATTTTCCCTGCGACAAAGAAGACCATTGTTGTACTTAGATGAAGTTCAAGTTGACATAAATGAGTATAGATACTTACTGTTGTAGTCGGCTGATCTCCCGTTGCATGACCTCAATATGTTCTACTAGAGCTTTTGACTTGGTCGCCACATGGGTTAGATCTTGAAACATAGTCTTACCTACTGTTTAAACTTGAACATTCCTAAGGTTTGCAATTCCAGAGAAGGTAAATGAGTTTTTACTTACCTCTATGAAATTGCTGAAAGAAGTATCCTCGGGTTCATTCGAAGGTTGAACCTCGAGACTAGTTCTTTCCTTGACAACAGGAGCAGCAAATGGTTGTTCTTGCTGGCTCACTCCTGTAGTCAAGTTTGCGGTTTCCATCCTATGAAATTGGAGGTTCACAATTATTTCCTCCACAATGGCCTGAGATGCTCCCTCAGCCATTGTGCTTGCAACTGTGTCTCGTTCGACCTCCACAGCATGGGTTGCGCCGGTCCTTGAGGAGGTCGACAAGGCACTAGACACAAGGGTCCTGAAAATATCATGACTTGTGACATCCCTGTTTGCAAACAAACATAAGATGGCAAGATGCGATATCCTTACTTGAGTTGAAGCCCCTTCAAAGCTTGGGGTTTCAGTGATGCACTCTGGGGAGAAAGAAGCCCACTGGGTGCCCCTATTGAAGTGTCATCAACATCTGTCGTTGTTTTCCTCTTCTTGAACAAGATAGTGTCTTCTTCCTCCTGCAGGTTCAAAATACAATTGGCATATGCAAGGAGGTGAAAACTTGTAAACTGTGAAGTTCTTACCATAGTACGTAGTCCCATTGGTATTCAAAGGAGGTGTCAACAACCCTGAGATAGTTGCAACCACGGCCTCAGAGTCCTCTGCGACCACGGCGGCTGGAATGCAAGTTTCAAGATTGGGGGTCTCCTCCGTGACCGTAAGTTCTTATGTGGCCATGTAATCCACTGCCGCCGTAGTTGCCTCCGCCATGCTGGACAATACTTCGGCAATGGTGGGAGAGGATGGCCTCTCTGGAATGCCAATCTCCAGAGGGTTTGTTGCCTTCCTCTTGCGACGGATAAGAGGAACTTCGTCTTCCACATCCTCACTCACCTCACCCCCCTCACCCTGTACGACTAAGAAGTGACTCCTACTCATTGTAACAAGGGAAAGAGAAAATGTTACCGCAGAGGTTTTCGCCGTGCTCTTCTTTTCCCTTGATGAAGTCCCTCCCAAAATTATTGATTCGGACACTTCAGGAGTGGTTTTCTTCATCTTCTTGTCTTTGGAAGAGGTTGTTTTTACTCTCTTCGATGTTGACCTCCCAGAAGACCTAGCATCATCTCCAGGACATTTTGTCCCAATAAGTCGCCCCTTCAGCAGTTGCATCATTTCAGAAAATACGATTTGATGATCAAAATCAACAAACGTTTATGGACAAGTTCTTCCAAGGAAGTCTCACCTTTTGACGCTCTTGTCTCAGATCGTCGCCGCTGTTGATTAAGCTCTGAGGACGGGGTGATCCTAGAGCTCCTTCTGTCGCCGCATTATATGGCTTCAGAAGGCTGTTTCTCCTTTTCTCGATCTTGTCCAAGGACAGAACTGCATCACAAAAAGCAAATTACTTGACATGGAATTCTTCTTCAGTAAGATTGCACATTTTGTGGATCAGAGAACATACCAGTATTATAATCCACTGTGTTGTCCGCCATGGATTCCACCTCCCAAGTAGGATGTTCCCTCTTCCTCAGGGGCTCATCCTGTTCTTCACAAAGTCATAGATGATGTCCCGTGCTGTTAACCCCTAGTCAACTAGGTGAAGAATTGCTTGGGCCTACTTGTTCAGTTCTTGGCTCAAAGCAGGAACGGTGTCCATTTCACTGGTCTTCTCTGGCCAATGATTCTCGAACCAGAGACTACTCTCCGACGGAGGAGTGCAGTAGAACCACTTCTGGCTCCATCGGTGCCCAAAGTCCCACAGAGGAAGAAAGGGATAATCTTTCTTCTCCCTTATACGGAAGTAGATACATCCCGCAGCATTGGCACTCTTAGACCAGGCTGAGAAGTAGAAGCGTTGGAAGAGATCTAAGCTCGGTAGCACTCCGACGAAAGCTTCACGCAAATAGGAAAATAGCCAGGATCAAAATGGCGTTGGGGTGAAGATTCACCAGCTCCAACCCATAATGCACCAGACTATCCAGAAGGAACTTGTTTTCTGGCAGGCGAAATCCACATCGCATGAACTCTTCAAAGATCACCAGTTCATTCTCATGAACGACTAGGACTTCTTCATTCTTCTCCACCAGCCTCCAGTTGATCAGCAGGTGCGGTCGAAGGATTTCTCCTTCTCCAGCATCATCAAGCTCTCGGCATTATGGTGGCTTGAACGGCTCTAGGACGCCATTCTTGTTAAAATCAAAGGAAAGGCGACAGCTTTGGTGGCGATGAGAGCTAGGTGCATGAAGAGGGTTTTCTGCGGTGGACATGGATAAGACAAAAGAGGGTTTTCCTTCTGAAGCTTCTCAAGCAAGCTACCTCTTCTTTTTATATGCCCGAGGCCACTACTCGCCGGATTCATTGTTTTAATATATTTCTCATAACGGGTTTTTTTCTCAAAATGGAACCCGAGATCATATCGTCAACCCGGTTAGACTATGAAACAAAATGCATCTTTTTGAAAGTTGAAAGATCATTTTATTTCACATTCGGGGGCTACAGTACAGATGATTATATGAGAATTTTTTGAGAATTTAATACCCTATGATTTCAGGGTAAGTTCACATTTTCAGCACTACTACGATCTCAAAGTGAAAGATTTTGTGATCTCAATACCACGTGTGGTCTCAATGCTATTCTGTGACCTTAGTGCTATGTGTGGTCTCAATGCTATTCTGTGACCTCAGTGCTACGTGTGGTCTCACTGCTATTCTATAACCGCAAAGTTCTTTATCGCCTCAATGCTGTTCTGAGACCTAAGTATTGTCCTGAGTTGATCTCGGTGAGAGGACTTACCTGTGTATGTTTTGGTCGCGGAGGTATAACCGTTAGAAAAAGTACATGTTCTAACAGATGTTCATGTATTTGAATGATTTAATTAGAAAAAATAGGTGAGATGAAATGGGGTAATTGGAGTGATGAAATTTCAGTGTTTTATAATCAATAATTTAGAATCTGATCTATGTTTAATAATTAATATATGGTTCAGTAATAAACTTTTTCATGTAAACTTTAATCTTATATATACTGTAGCCTTTTTGATGGTTTGTTCATGGAATTTTAGGCACAGCCATGTCAACATCTTCCTTGTCTGATAGTAGTGGTTCACTGAGGTGCAATGTAACGGATGCTGCTTTGTCCCAGCTCAAGAGGATGGCGCGAGGCGCGACGATGTTGTGCCATTTGGTGAAACGCTCCGACCTTTATTTTGAGTTCAACCAGTTTGGGAGGGCGATCGGCAAGAATGCTAGCAGTATGCTGCCTACGTTGGCTTGTTGGTGAAAGAAAGGGTGAAGATCACCATCGAGAGCTGGAAGGACGTGAAGGCAGACGAGAGGGATAGGTTGTGGGTGAAGTGAAGGTAAAATTAATTGAAATCCCTGTCGTGGTATTGCGAATACCCCGGCAGGTTTCGTGGACGATCCTAGAGAAGAAAACGCGGCGCGGGTTGACCGGATGACCGGTCCTCCCCCGCCGGACAAACACAAGAAATGACACAGGATTTATACAGGTTCGGGTCCCGGTGGGGGCCCTAGTCCTGTCGGTGTGCTCCCGGCCGGAGTCGGCTGGGGAGGCTCTCTCGGGGGAGAGGCTTCCGGAGCACACCAGTGAGTTTGCTATTCCAACAATAATGAATCACTTGTCTTACAACAGGGGGTACAAGGGTTATTTATAGCCCCAAAAAGAAGCAAAAATACTAAACTATGCCGGACGCCACCGTCGGATTGAGAGGTCGCGACGTCCTTCTCCCGGTCAGGTGCCTTGGATGCTTGACAGGTGGTCGCTGATTCCCGTGGCGTTCCTCGTGTGACCTGCATGTGATCAACAACCAAAGACTTTACCTTTAGCAGGGCGACAAGGCCCGGGACATGGGCAAACGGCGGCGCCCGGGATCGGCACCGGAGGCCAGGTCCCGGGGACCAAAAGGCGGTGCCTGGGGCAGGCACCGGAGGCCACGTCCCCGGGCCAATGGCGGCGCCCGGGACCGGCACCGGAGGCCAGGTCCCGGGGACCAAAAGGCGGCGCCCGGGGCAGGCATCGGAGGCCAGGTCCCGGGGACCAAAAGGCGGCGCCCGGGGCGGGCACCGGAGGCCACGTCCCCGGGCGAAAGGTGGCGCCCGGGACCGGCACCGGAGGCCAGGTCCTGGGAGCCAAAAGGCGGCGCCCGGGGCAGGCACCGGAGGCCACGTCCCCGGGCCAATGGCGGCGCCCGGGACCGGCACCGGAGGCAAGGTCCCGGGAGCCAAAGGGCGGCGCCCGGGGCAGGCACCGGAGGCCACGTCCCCGGGCCAATGGCGGGTAACTTACCTGGACTTAGTCTCGCGGAGATTTCCCCCAACAGCAGCCCCCCATGCCCCCCGGGGACGATGCTCGAGTCCCCGGTGGGTATGGTTCATGTCACCGGGAAAATCTCCAGACCAAGCCACCGGAGCCGTGACGCTTCGATTCCCGTGCTGCGCGCTTATGACCGCGCCGCTTCGCCATAAATGCGCTCACGATACGAACCGGTGCCTCAGTTTGCGCGCCAGTCCCTTCATTTCCCGCGCACGGCTTGAACTTCAACGGCCTAGATGTACCGCAAAGTGCCACGTGGCGCCCATCTGGGCCATGCTTCGCCCCTATAAATAGGGCCTTGGGGGGCCCGGGAAGCTCATTCAAAACTTCAAACTTCAGCGCCCTTAGCTCTCCCGGTAGCCCTCTCCCGGTAGCTAGCTTCCGGTAGCCAAGCGTCCGGAAACTTTAGGTGTCCAGCTCCGTGAAACTTGTCACCGAAAAAAACCAAACCTGATGGCAACGAAGGGTCGAGCGAAGACCACGGAGGTGCCCCCGGAGGAAATCGCTCCAGATTTCCTCTGGGCGTCGGAGTTCATGGCCAAGGACTTGGAGTCCCTGGTCGAACGCGGAGTCGTCGAGGACGGGGACATCCGGGTCCCCGTGAAGAAGGACGGAGCCCCCCGCCCCAGGCCCGGAGAGATTGTGGCCTTCGAGGACTTCCTCGAGGCGGGGCTCCAGCTCCCGGTGCACCCCTTGCTCCGGGAGTTTCTGACGCCGAATGCCATCGTCCGAATGGGCCTTTTCATTTGGCTCTTCGAGACGGCGACCAGGCGGGAGCCTACCCTGCGAGCCTTCCGGTACTTCTCAAACCGGCGGCGAGGAGCTCCCACCTGGTGAAGGGGGGACCCAAGTCCCCCTTTGGCTCGGTGATGGTGCAGGTGCTACCGCCCCGGGTAGCCGATTACCCAGCGGCGGCCTTTCGGGACCACTGGGGCGACTGGATCCGGAGGTGGTTCTAACTCCGGGTCCGGGACGACGAGGTGGTGTACGCCCCAGAGGCCCTCGCCTACAGCAGGTCGTCCGCGCCGAAGCCTCTGGTGTGGACGGACGAGGAGCTGGAGCTCCTCGGCAAGGTCATTATCTCCCGGGGCACCCGCTCTATGTGGGATGCCGCCGAGGAGATGATGCTCTTGAGGAGCTCCCCCTTCTCGCGCGGGAGAAGTGGGATCGGGATGGGCCCGGAGCAGCGGCCCCTGGTCAAGCCGGTGACCCGACGTAAGTCTTCGTTGCCTGGTTCATTGTAGTTGCAAATTTTTGAAAATTTGACTCTCTTACCTTTCGTAGTCCGGCTGTACCCGGCGGCACGGGAGAAGGCGGAGAACCTCCTGGGGAGGTACTTCGCCGACGAGCACGAGCGCATCGTGCACGTCGTGGGGGAGGGCCCTCCCCGAAACTTGGTAGCCGAGGCCTTCGGGCTGAAGCTACCAGAGAGGAAGCCCCTCCCCACCCCCGGATCGCACAAATGGGGGAAGGACGCTGCTGGGGGCTCTGAGCCTAAGAAGGCCAGGGTCCAAAAAGCCCCCGGCCCATCGACGACGCCGGCTTCGACACCGGCGAAGGCCCGGGACGAGACCCCCGAGACCGGGCGCGCCCGGGAGCCGGCCCGGAAAGAAGCAACACCCCCTCCCCTGGAGAGCCCTGTTGAGGCTTGGGGGAAGGAACCGGCCACAGGCGGGGCGGCGTCCGATTCGGTGGACTACGCCCCCTCGCCGCCTTCGGTAGCGGCCCTCCCTGCGCCCCCGGCACCTTTGGAGCCGGAGAAGCTGGAGGTGAGATTCATGGAGGCCTCGCCTCCGCGGGTGGAGTGGCCGGTGGACGAGGGGGGGAGCCCCTCAGTCTACAATGTCCCTCCGGAAGTGTGGGCCCCGGGGGCCCTCCCGCCCAGGAAGGGGAAGGGCCTAATGGTTCCTCCTTGGGCAGGGAGCCCTTCCGAGAGCTCCTCGGCCACTTCCACAAAGGCCACCTCCTCGGCGACGAAGATGCCGACCACACTGCCGGACGCCCAGGTCCGGGGACCCCTCACCGGCCGCGACGGGACCGGCGTCGGGCAGGAGAGCCCCCTGCTTTCCGAGGGGGAGGTCGCCCGCTACACGGAGGGCCTGCAGACCCGGAAGGTGCAGGCCTTCGTTGCGGAGGGGACGCTCCATGAGTGTTTTGGGGAGCTTCAATCTCTCCAAGCCCAAGTACTTACCCGAGTCGATGACGCTTTCTTTCGGGCCCCTACATTCGAATTTTTTCTAACTCTAGAGTTTGTAGGCGGCAGCCATTACCTTGGGCCTTGAGCAGCGGATCGGCCGGCTGCTTAAGGACGCGGAGGACAGGGCCGCGACCTACCTGGGGCAGTGCGACGAAGCCCTCCAGGAGCTGGCCCGGGTTCGGGCCCAGGTCCACGTCTTCGAGGCCGTCAACGGTCGCCTTCGGGAGGAGGCCAAGGTGAAGGAGGAGGCCTTCCGGGAGCTCGAGGGCTCAAGCGTCCGGGCGTTGACAGACGCGGGCCGCTCCGTCCGCTCGGCCCTCGAGAGCCTTGGCATGAGCCTAGTCTCCGGGAGCAGCTCGGAGGTGCCCCCAGCTACCCTCGCGGAGGCTGTGCATTTTCTCAACGCACAGGTCTCCGTCATCCCGGAGGCCCCCGATGCCCGGGCACGGGGCCGGGCGATCCCCGTCGTTGCGGCCGCGGCGGGGCTTGTTGAGCACCGGGGGGTTGGCACCCGGGCGATCGAGGGCCGCATCCCCCGGAGCTTCGCCGAGTTCTTTGAGCCCTCGCGCCGGGAGGTGGAGCAACTTGCCGGGGGCTTCTACGACAGGATTGTCTGAGTGAAGTTCCCGGCACCGGCGCCTCCGGCAGGGGACGCCCTGGACCCGGCCCCGGCGGAAGCCCCCCGGGGGAGGACACCAATGACAATGTATGAGCCTCCCCCTGGGTCTTAGATAGGACCCTTCTTTTGCTTTCTTAGGATTTTGTTCCCGGTAGCTTCTTAGAAGAAGCCCCGGACACTTGTAAAAAGACATTTTGAAATGCAATGGAATTAGAAAATTTTCTAAGTCCCGAATTAAATGCAATGTTACCAGGGTTCCCGGGAGGTTACTCCCGGGTGAAGGTCCGGAAGTGGTTCCCCGGGGGCCAGGCCCTAGAGCCCCGGCAGGTGCCCCCCGGGGGAAGCCCAAGCCGCTTTGATCTTGCTAAGCCTCATCTCCGGGAAGCGCAGCGGGGACGCCGTCCGGGAGCCGATCCGGTTAAGGTGGCATCCGGAGTGGCACTTGGACAATTTTGACAATCATCGCGCCGAATTGTCCCCTCCGCGTCCGGGGTCCCGGATGATTCCCCCACTTTGGATACTTCCCCCGGCGGGCTACGAGTACTAGCCCGAGGATGTGCTCCGGGAAGCTCAGCGCCGCGTGCGCGCATTGTACCGGGACCTGGCCCGGGAGCTAGCAGAGGGCCTCTGGGACTATTAGGCGTAGGAGCCTTAGGATGTAGAGAACTTCCGGGTTTCGACCCGGGTTGTACCTTTTCCTATGCCCACCGGAGGGGGAAGACACTAGTACAGAAATGCAGTCTTCTATCGGTAAAAAAAACCCTTCTACTATCGGTTTTTGTACCGATAGAGATAGACACGATAGAACAAGACTGGACATTTTCTATCGGTAAATAACCGACAGAAGAAGTTCATTATTCTATCGGCATATTATGAATCTACTGATAGAAAACCCGTCGTATTCTTACGTCCAGCAGTTGGAAAAGTACCACTATTCTAACGGTTAATTACAAGATTACCGACAGAAAAAATCTTAGTACTCTATCGGCATATTAGGAGTGTACCGATAGAAAACTCGTCGCTAGCGGATTGAAAAGTACCACTATTCTAACGGTTAACTACAAGATTACCGACAGAAAAAAGCTTAGTACTCTATCGGCATATTAGGAGTGTACCGATAGAAAACTCGTCGTCAGCGGTTGGAAAAGTACCACTATTCTAACGGCTAATTATAAGTTTACCGATAGGAAAACTCATACTATTCTATCGGCATCTTACAAGTTTACCGATAGAAAACTCGTCAATAGCGGATTGAAAAGTACCACTATTCTAACGGTTAACTACAAGATTACCGACAGAAAAAAGCTTAGTACTCTATCGGATA
Organism: Pharus latifolius; assembly: GCA_019359835.1. Lineage (NCBI taxonomy): Eukaryota > Viridiplantae > Streptophyta > Magnoliopsida > Poales > Poaceae > Pharus > Pharus latifolius. Next base: position 17,859,582 of record CM033325.1, on the reverse strand, counting down.
TGTATGAGTTCACCGGCAGGAAAGGTCACACTCTTCTAACGGTTAATTTTGATTGTACCGATAGAAAAAAGGACAGTAGTCTCTCGGTTGTTGATGAATTTACCGATAGAGCATTCACATATACAGTACTTTATTTGCATTCACAATACAGTACATTCACATATACAGTACAGATGCAATACAGTATAGATTGGATACACAATACAGTACAGATGCAAGGTAAATTCACAGAACAAATTGACACATTAGGCAGTTATTCACATTTATTCACATATGTATGGACAAATACAGATTGCAATCCAATGTGGACATTTATTCACATATATATATTTATTCACATGTATATGAACAGTCTATGCAGAGTACACAAAAAGGAGAAAATTGTCATGCTGGATGGTTGGGCGCTACTTCCTCCATGACATATTGTGCCCAGATTTGTCGAAGATATATAATCTTTGCATTTTCATATTGGTCTTTCGACATGCCGATCTGCAAGCATGTGTGCATACTGAGTAACTAACTTCGATCCTAATTTAGAATGTGACACCCATTTTTGAAATTTGAGTTAGCTATCGATGCTTACCTGGGGGAATCGGGAAAAGTTTGTCTGCACTAGGTCGTACATGTAGCGCAGCACATAAAACCCGCATTCCCACGATTGCGGCTGCTGATGGCACTGAGATAATTGCATATGCGAATACATGTTAGCTATATATTGTTTCCATAAACTAATTAAGCATAAACAAAAAGTCTCGTGAGTACCTCATATTCTTTCCAAGCTAGTACGGAGCCCTGCGGTGCGGCATGCCTCCCTCCAGATGGTTGGGACTTCATCTTGCCAAAGAAATTACAGATGCCAGTTCACAAATTCAGGTACAAACATACACATGCCAGTTCACCAATACAAATTCAGGTACAAACATACACATGCCAGTTCACAAATTGAAGTGCATGTCTGAAACAGCAGTACAAATACACACCTACCTACCAATACAATTAAATACACAAATGCTCCCTGCACATTCAAGTTCATGTCCCAATTAGCAATACATGATACACAAATATACAACAATATACAAATACAACAATTCACACATTCGATGTATATTACAAAAGCCACGTCTGAAATTAACAACAGATCACGACGAGGACCCAGTGGCCCATACATGCATTTTACATAAAAGGGAACCTTTGCAGGTTGCCACAATGCAACTACCGACTACAAGTTAGACCTGATACATCACAAATCCATTCATCCAAAACAGCAAATGTCTGAACCACATTGGACTTAACCATAGGAGTTCAGTTCGAAGACGCCCGAGGAGCTGGAACTGCCGTCGACATACATTTGTACGTAATGGTGATTTCCTCGGACTCAAACTCGATCAACTCAACTCAACTCAACTCAACTCCATTAACAAAAAGAACCTACCTTCCAAGATGTTGTTCTGTGTAGTGATGGTGTAGAATGGCTGTGCAAATAACAACAATTCTTCTTCTTCAAGCAGGTAAGCATCTGGCCACAAGCTGGTGCATGCAAAAACATGTAAGATGCTTTCTATAGGTCCTGATTTGAGAAACACGCCGGGCTTAAGCATCTTCTCGACCGAGCCAACCAAGATCTCGCCCTTCACGTCCTTCCAGCTCTCGACGGTGATCTTCACCATTTCTTTCGCCAACAAGCCAACCTAGGCAGCGTACTGCGATGAAGAACCGTGAAATACGTTGCCCCTCACGAGCATCATCCAAGGACCTGAACAGATCATAATCATATTGAAAAGAAGACACATCAAAATGAAGGATACAAAAAAAGCAGAATTATTGCCATAATCGGATTAGAATAATCTAACAATATTGCAGGAATTTTACGTACCTTCCTTGGGATGCCGACGTCTAGAGGGCGTCGATGGAGGTGCGGAGGTGCAGCGGTCCCCTGTAGAGGTGCGCCGGCCATCCATGGAGCTTACGGGTTAGGACTACGAGCCCCAGATGAACTGTGAGAATGAAAGAGACATACCCGTGTATTTATACAATTATATATTTTCTATCGGTAAGAAAACAGAATACCGTTAGTAATAAAAACATCTGTAGAAGCTGAATGGTTCTATCGGCACAATAAATATTACCGATAGGAATTTTTGTACATACTCTATCGGTCTGTACGTACATTACCGATAGAATATTACTAGTTGTAGAAGGCCAACAGTTCTAAGATATTTTGTGCAATGTTCTACCGGTATAAACATTCATTACCGATAGAATAAAACTATTAGAAGACGAACGGTTCTAAGCAATTTTCTATATATTCTAACGGTAAAAGAATCCATTACCGATAGAATAAAAATATTTGTAGAAGGTCAACTATTCTATCGGCGAACTACATATTGCCGATAGGAATTTTTAATATACTCTGTCGGTATATTCATACAGTAGCGATAGAATAAGTCTAGTTGTTGAAGTCGACCAGTCCTATCGGCGCACAACATTCTTCCGTCAGTACTTATGCATCTCTTCTAACGGCAAATATGTTCATCACCGCTAGAGTAAATCATACTATTTATTCTATCGGTAAGTTTCTTAGAAACCGATAGGGAAAATACATCCGTCGGGCTTTTGTGACCGCGAGGCACATTTTCTATCGGTTTTTTGCTGTTTCGCTAATAACCGATAGAAGATAGGGGTTAGTAGACTGCATTTCTGTACTAGTGAGATGTCCTCCGGTTGAATGATTAATAAAGCTGTGTTTGCTTTCTTCTTTGAGAGTCTTCTTTTATTTTTTCTTGGATGGTCTGGACAACTCCTTTTGATAAGAATGAGCTAAGTTTGCTCGTGGACGGTGCGGTCGACACCCGGGCGTTCCTTATCCCCCCCGCCCACAGCGGGCCGGAGGGTAGCTCCGCGCGCTGTGGGGTAACAAGGCCCCCGGGGTGAAGATGACCTGTAGCATAAGAATTTTTCCAAGTTGGAAAATTCTAAAACGAGGTTTTCGGGGAGAAACTTTTCGGAAGACAATCGTCCGGTCGCCGTGAGAACGGGGAGCCGGGAATAAGGTCTGCGGGGAAGAAACATCCGAGAAAACCCGACGAGATTTCCGAAGGAGATTTCCGGGAGACAACCGTCCGGTCGCCGTGAGAGTGGGGAGCCGGGAATAGAGCCTCTGGAGAGGAAATATCCAAGAAATCCGTAACTTTGCCGGGAGACAATCATCCGGTCGCCGTGAGAACGGGGAGCCGGGAATAAGATCTCTGGGAAAGAAAAATCTGAAAAAGCTTCATTTCTGGGGATAGACCTTCCGGGAGACAATCATCTGGTCGCCGTGAGAACGGGGAGCCAGGAATAAGGTCTCCGGGAAAGAAAAATCCGAGAAAGCCTGAGACGTCCCACTGGGGAGACCGTCAACTCCCGGAGGAGGATGTGCCCGATGACGGGTCTGAGTGTTTGGGCTGGGGACCGGGTTGCCGCTTACACCCTCAGTCCACAAGGGCTGATCGTAAGCCACCCTACAGGAGGGACTTGCTGGGTCTGAGCCCACTTCCTCACGGGGAGGGCATCCTCGCGGGGAGGGCATCCTCGTGGGGAGGGCATCGCCGTTAGGGGCGGTAATGAGAAGAACCTGCAATGACAGCTGAAGAGAAAAATCCAGTTGTATTGATAATGAAATGAAATACAACACCTCCCCCTGCGAAGTCGCGAAAGGGGAGGGAAAGGTAACTACAGTGTCCCCCTCCCCCTCCGGCGTCAATGCTTCGGGGGAGGGGACGGGCCTGTGTAGGCTAGACGTAAAACTTGTGAAGTAAAAGCAAGTTCCACGTGTGCTTCAACTCCTGCTCTTGGAGGTTAGAGAGTTTGTAAGCCCCAGAGCCCAGGACCGCGGAGATCCTGTAGGGGCCCTCCCACTTGGGGGAGAGCTTGCCCTGGGCTTGGGGGTCTGTGACGCGCTTGAGGACAAGGTCCCCAAGGTGGAAGGACCTTTCGTGCACGCGCTGGTTGTATGCGCGCGCCATCTCGTGCTCATAGATGGCGTGGCGGAGGAACGCTCGGTCGCGTTCCTCCTCCACGAGGTCGATCTCCAGTCGTTGGTTGGCCTCATTGGCCTGGTACGCTGCGGTCGTAGCTCCGTCTAGGAGCTCGACTCGCAGCGACCGGAAGCCAATCTCCCGGGGGAGGACTGCCACCACCCCGTAGACTAGGGAGAAGGGAGTACGTCCCGTCGCCCAGCTCGGGGTCGTGCCCATGGAGCAGAGGATGCTAGGGAGCTCCTCTGCCCATGCACCTCGCTTAGAAGCGGCCTGCTCGAGTCACTGGCGTAACCCTTGTAGGATTACGCCGTTGACCCTTTCGACAGCCCCATTGCTCCGGGGATGGGCCACTGAGGCAAAGTGGATGACGAGCCCCAGGCCTTCGCAGAATTCCTAGAAATAAGCTAAGTCGAATTGGGTCCTGTTGTCAACGGTGATTTCCCGGGGGACACCAAAACGACATACGACATTTTTCCAGAAAAACCGCTGGACGGCCCGGGACGTGATGCTGGCCAAGGGTTCCACCTCTACCCACTTTGTAAAGTAGTCGACCGCGACCACCGCATACTTGTATCCTCCGGGCGCTGGGGGGAAGGGCCCTAAGAGGTCCATCCCCCAGCGCACGAAGGGCCAAGTGATGGGGATAGTCTGTAGCGCTACGGGGGGGAGGTTCGAACCCTTGGCCATCTTCTGGCAGGCCTCGCACGCGGAGACAAGGTCTCGCGCGTCGCGCATGATCGTGGGCCAGTAGAAGCCCTGTCAGAGAGCCTTGGCAGCGATGGCACGCGGGGCTAGGTGAGAGCCACAACTCCCCGCGTGGATGTATTTGAGAAGTTAGAGTCCCTCCGGCCAGGGGAGGCAGCGTAGGAGGGCGGAAGCCCCCTGCTTGTAGAGCCTCCCCTCCAGCAGGAGATATGCTCGGGCTTTGGCCTAGAGGCGCTTAGCCTCGGTCTCGTTGGGAGGGTCTCCTCCCCCTTGATGAAGGAGATGAGGGGGTCCATCCATGACGGAGTCCGGGTGATCTCGGCGACCTCCGGGACGCGAGGCTCGTCGCCCGTGTCCGGGGAGGCCACCGAGGGCTTCGTGATGATTTCCAGGAAGGCCCCCTTGGGGAGCGGTTCCCTGGCGCTTGCTGCCCGGGCCAAGGCGTCAGCCCGGTCATTGTCCCTTCGCGGGATATGCCGGGCCTAGAGGCCGTCGAAGTGCCTCTCCATCTTTCGCACCTCCTGCAAATAAAGACTCAAGTTTGCGTCATGGGATAGGTAAGACTTGTCCAGTTGGCAAACTACGAGCTGAGAATCTCCCTTCACTAGGAGGCGCCGGATCCCCAGGGAGCACGCAAGGCGCATCCCGAGGAGCAAAGCCTCGTACTCGGCGACGTTGTTGGTTGCGGGGAACTCGAGCCGCGCGGCGTACTCGAGTTCCTTCCCCTCGGGTCTCCGGAGGACTACTCCCGCACCAGCCCTGGCGAGACACAGCAACCCGTCGAACATGAGCGTCCAATGGTCACTGCGTCGGGGCGGAGGCAGGGGTCCACTCCGCGACGAAGTCGGCGAGGACCTGTGACTTGATGGCGGAGCGGCCTGTGAGGGACAGGGAGAAGGGGGCGAGCTCGGCCCCCCACTTCCCAATCCGGCCGGTGGCTTCTTTGTTCCGCAGCACCTCCCCCAGGGGGAGGGACGACGGGACGGTGATGGGGTGTCCCAGGAAGTAGTGGTGAAGCTTCCGGGATGCCATCAGGAGGGCGTAGCAGATCTTTTCCATCTCCGTGTACCGAGTTTTGGCCCCCTGAAGGGCCTCACTCATGTAGTACACGGGACGCTGCTACCCCCCTTGCTCCTTCACCAATACCGCGTTGACGGCGACCGGGGTCGCGGCAAGGTAGAGGAGCAAGGGCTCTTCTGGAGACGGACTCACGAGCATTGGAGGGCTCGTGAGGTACTTCTTGAGGTCGTCGAAGGCCCCCTGGGCCTCGGGGGTCCAGCAGAACCCCTCGAGCCCCCGGAGGATCTTGAAGAATTGGAGGCCTCGCTCCCCCGACCGCGAGACGAAGCGGCTTAGTGCGGCTAAGCGGCCGGAGAGCCACTAGATGTCCTTGACGGAGCGCGGCGGGGGCATGTCCAGGAATGCCCGGATCTTTTCGGGATTTGCCTCTATGCCCCGCTGGGACACGAGGAAACCCAGGAGCTTCCCCCCGCGCACGCCGAAGGCGCACTTCTCCGGGTTGAGCTTCAGCCCATACGCGTGGAGGTTGCGAAAGGTCTCCGCCAGGTCGTCGATGTGGGAGGCTGCGTGGGGACTTTTGATGACCGCGTCGTCTACGTAGTCTTCAACGTTGCGGCCGACTTGATCTTTGAAGACCAGCGTCCTGAGGCGCTGGAAGGTTGCTCCCGCGTTCTTCAGCCCGAAGGGCATGTGGACGTAGCAGAAGGTTCCGAGGGGAGTTATGAAACTCGTCTTTTCCTTGTCCCCTTCCGCCATCAGGACTTGATGGTAGCCCGAGTAGGCGTCTGGGAAGCTCATCAACTCGCACCCCACGGTGGAGTCGACCAGTTGGTCAATCCGCGGGAGTGGGAAGTTGTCCTTGGGGCAGGCGCGGTTAAGATTGGTGAAGTCCACGCACATCTGCCACTTGCCATTTGACTTTTTTACGAGGACGGGGTTCGCGAGCCACTCGAGGGAGAGCTTCCTCAGCTTCTGTTTGATGGGGGGGTGACCGGGGGTTACCGCGAGCTTGTGCTCAATGACCTCCCGGGCGATGCCCCGCATGTCCGAAGGCTTCCACACAAAAACATCAGAGTTTTCGCGCAGAAAAGCTGCAAGTTGCGCTGCATGTTCTTCGGGGAGCTCCTCCCCGATCCGGACGGTTTTGTCCCCGTCGTCCGGGGACAGCTAGACCTTCCGGAGGCCCCCTTCCTGACGCGGCTTGAGGAGGGGCCTCCCGGGAGGTATCACCGCGATGTCTGGTTTCGGGGGAGAGGCCTCCCCCCCGGGCGCCTTTATGAGGTTGACGCTTCCGATTGTGGCGGCGGCGCGCTCGTATAGAGCACGGGCCATGTCTTGGTCTCCCCGGATGTTGATCACGCCGTGCGGCCCGGGGATCTTCATGTAGAGGTAGTTTTGATGGGTGGCAGCCCCCAGGCGGTTGATTGTGGTCCTCCCCATGATCGCATTGTAGGAGGAGGGGAGGTCCACTACGTCGAATCGGACCATCTCGGTCCTGTAGTTCTCCGGGGTGCCGAAGGTCATAGGGAGATCCACCTTCCCCACGGGATGGATCGCCTTCCCTGGGACAAACCCTTGCAGGGGTCCTGCCGCGGGCTGTAGGAGCTTCTCATCCACCTGCATCTCCTTGAAGGCCTTCAGGAAGAGGACGTCGGCGGATCTCCCGCCATCCATGAGGATGCGGGCCAGGTGGCAGTTGTAGATGGTGGTGGAGACGATGAGCGCGTCGTCGTGGGGGAAGCGAACCCCTCGCGCGTCTTCCGCCGTGAAGGTAAGGGGGACGTCCGACCACTTGGGTGGCGGAGACGTGTGCAGCACCCCCACAACCTTGACTTCGCGCGCGTACTCCTTACGCTAGCGCTTAGAGTCCCGCCCGGAGGCAGACCCTCCCACGATGACGTTGATGCGGCGTTGAGAAGTTTGGAAGGGGAGAGCTTTTGAAGGCTCCCCCTCCTGCATCTGCCCCTGCTGGCCCCCCGCAGGAGCAGGAAGGGCCATAACAGCTGGCCGAGGGGGCAAGGAGGCCGGAGTTCCCCCCCTGCCCATGCTGGTCGAGGAACGTCGCGAAGTGCTGCAGCAGCTGGTGGCAATCCCGGGTAGCGTGGGTACTGGACCCGTGGAAGCTGCACCACGGTCCTTCCCTGCCTCTCCCCGCAGGGCCTTCCCGGCCGCGTGAAGACTGTCCTCCCCCATGGCCTTTCGGCTTGGGGAAGGGGTGGTTGCTGACGAGGATTGACACCCGGGTCACTTCTAATAAACTTCTGGTTCAAGACAGGTTCGAACCAGACATGTGTCTGGAGATGCGAACTCAAGCTATTCTGAGAGGCATCACCACGAGGTCGCAAGCTTTACGCGATCAAGTCGCAGCTTTACGCGGTCAGACCGTAAGCCTTGCGCGGTCAGAAGTTCGTGGGCTATACGCGAACTACACATTCGGGATATTACGCGGTCAGCCGAATCCCGCGGTCAGAACATCTGCCGATCAGGATACCTGGGATCTATCTATTCGGTTGTCCATACGACAGGATATTCTAAGTATCCCGAAGATTCCTACACGTGGAAAATCAACCGTCAGGAGGTTAACACGTACAGTTATTCATGAATAACACGTGTTTAACCTGTGTGGAGGTTAAGAGCAGTTTCAAAAACCGTATCCAACCGTCCGTGCAACCGATTGATGCAGTTTCCTTCACATGGCACCCTTTCAAGCAGTATAAAAGGATGGCATGAAGTATCAATCAAGGGGGGGATCCAAGTTAGCCAAGTCTACGGCACATCTCATATAGCGTTTTTAAGTCTTCTTTAGCTTATTTTTGTACACTTTTATAGGAAAAATCCTTGCCTGTGAGGACTTTTCCTTCCATTTGTAAACATTTTACCACACTTAGTGAAATCTCAACAGGACGTAGGGCTTTTACTCCCACCATCGAGGGCCCGAACCTGTCTAAATTCTCTGTGCTCCTGTTCACCATTGTTCAGCATACCTTCCCGAAGGGTCATCTTGAAAGGTCTCACTATTACAAATTCTGCATAAGTTCGACTGAGGACTCCGAGTCCGAATCGTCGACAGCTGGCGCCCACCGTGGGGCCTTTCTCAAGGTGTCTTAATTAAAATTCGGAGGTTCGCCGAAACATGGCTGGAGCATATGATTCTGAGAATGATTTCGATCTCGAGGATTATGCTCATATCCCAATGCCTTCTCCAAGTGATCCTGTTCCGATGGAAGAGGTCGAAGGCCAGAATCTTCCCCAGGCTGAATCATCTCCCCAAGTCATGTTAATCGACCAGGAGGTAACTGGCACAAGGTCAGAACCCACAGAGGTTCTTAATGTGCTAGGTGATGAATCCGGCCCGTCATGCGATCCCACTGAGGGAAAGTATGATGGTGGCCCCGAGGTTAGCCCAGGGAGGTTCGACCCTGATAACCTCCACCGTCTCTTTGATTTCGAGTCTGACTCGGAACAGACCGAGATGTTCTCCCCATCGACAACTTCTCTCCCTAGGTAGTTTGCTGCGTTGTCGGAGGAAACTCCCGATCAACAGGCTGCCAGGGAAGAACAAGATCGCAAACAGAAGGAGGAGCAAGATCTCGAGCAACAAAACAACGAACTACGCAGAACTGCCCTAGAGGCTCTTCAAGATGCGCAGGCTCGTTACGATGCTGCCCCGAGTTCTTCTCGACGGTCGCGTGGTCATAGACGTGACCAGACTCCTTCCTTACCACCGGAGCACTTCCCAGTGGACCAGGAAACAATAACACCTGGTGCCCCTAGGAGAAGTACCCATGGTCGACTGCGATCTATCGCGGAAGTCATGCGCAATTTTCCTCCTACGGTCACGGATGCGCAGAGACCGGCCTTTTACAGGATCCTGGCGAAAAGATTGGACGAGGTCGCATCCGAGGCGACCCCAACAGCCTCTTCCCACTCAGTGACACATTCCCGTGATCGAGATGGTCCTCATTTTGGCTCTGGCCGACGGAGTTACCCGCCGCCTATACCGTCCCGACAGGACAAATATCGGCGAATGCAGGACTCTCGCAGTAGGGATCGAGTTCCCGTTCATTCTCGTTTGGGACCCCGAGTAACCCCGCCATTAAGTGAGTTTGCTCAAAACCCGACCGAAAGTCGCAGGACGGTTCACGGTCCTTACGTTGGTTGCAAAGCTTTCTCGCCTGGCCTACGAGCAGTCGTTTGGCCCGATAAGTTTCGACCAGGGGCCATTGAGAGGTTTGATGGAACTCAGAACCCATCCGAGTTTCTTCAGATCTATATTACTGCCATCCAAGCAGCAGGAGGCGATGACAAGGTCATGGCCAACTACCTGCCAACAGTCCTCGTAGGACCGGCTAGAACCTGGTTGTTCAATCAGCCTGAGGGTTCTATCTACAATTGGGAAATGCTATGCGATGCCATCCTCAGCAATTTCCAAAACTGTTACCAAAAGCCGGGTAAGGAGGACGACTTGCATAGATTGCGGCAAACTTCGACCGAAACGCTTCGGCAGTTTGTCAAGAGGTTTGTCGGGGTAAGAAATACCATCCCGAACATATCTGATGGCTCCGTAATCAGGGCATTTAAGCATGCCGTTCGATACCGGAGATTCACTGAAGACTTGCTCATCCACCCTCCTCGATCGGTGGCCGATCTGTTCGATATGGCTGATCGATACTCCGATGCAGCCGAGGCAGTCGAATGGAACCGAATGGTTGACAAGGGGGACCTACCGCCCCAACCAGGCTTCAAGGACGCCAAGAAAGAAGATTCGAGCAAAAAGCCGGAGTCTTCACCGGGTGGGAAGTCAAAAAAGTCGAAGAGGAACCGCTCTGGACAGTACCGTGAGGTCGCGGTCGCGGAGAAACCACCTTCGACCAAAGGTAATAAGTCTTCTTTTAAAAGTAAAACTGCTTCTGGTGGCTGGGATTCCGACCAGCCAGAAAAATCAACTAATCCGCAGGAGGGCAAAAGGTGGTGTCCACTCCACAATTCCGCAGGCCACGATCTCAAAAACTGCAGGAGTTGGTTGAAACAGCTGGATGATTTCTACCAAGGAACTGGGCCAATGCCAACCTTACCGCCTAAAGAGCAAGCGTGCGGGGTTAGAGACGTCGATGGAGACGAAGAAATGGCTTACCAGGTACCTCAAAATCATGTTAATGTCATTTTCGGAGGTTCCTCCTCTTTCGTTTCCAAAAGGAAGTTTAAAACTTTTTGCCGAGAGGTTAACCAAACGGAGACATCCCTTGGTGAACCTCAATATCCCCGTTGGTCGGATATGCCTTTGACGTTCGACCGCGCTGACTGTCCTGCGGGGCTAACTCGACCATTGAGGTTACCTCTGGTTATTACCCCAATCATCAGTAACGCAAGAGTCGAAAGGGTCCTGATCGACGGGGGAAGTTCCCTTTATCTTTTATTGGTCAAGACACTCGACGAGATGCAAATTCCTCGTTCGAAGATCAAGCCCATAATCCATCCGTTTTATGGGATAATCCCAGGCCCCTCCATGATGCCATTGGGACAAGTGGTCCTCCCGGTCACTCTGGGAGAACCAGATAACTTTCGAACAGAATTGGTTACTTTCGATGTAATCGATTGTGATTCAGCTTATAATGCAATCTTTGGCAGGTCGACTCTTGCTAAGTTCATGATGGCAACGCACTATGCTTATCAGTGCGGGAAATTGCCTGGCCCCAAAGGTGTCATTTCGGTCCGAGGTAGTCGCAACGTGGCGCTCACGTGCGACCGGCTATCTTTGGAGATGGTCGATCAACTTCCCCTCCGGGACGCTCAGGTCGCCACTGTTGCCACCGATGCGATCAGGGCCGCTCCTCGACCAGATGAAAAACTCAAACAAGTTCCTTTGTACCCAGATGACCCATCCAGGACAATTCGGGTTGGGTCAGCCCTGGATGACAAATAGGAACTCGACCTCGTTGCTTTCCTCCGAGCTAACGCAGACGTGTTTGCGTGGAAACCGTCCGACATGCCCGGTGTCCCAAGGGAAGTAATTGAGCACAGGTTAGCAATTCGACCTGGACAACGACCAATAAAGCAAAAGCTCAGGCGTTTTGCCACCGACCGACAGGAAGCCATCCGAGAAGAGTTAGACAAACTCTTACAAGCCGGGTTTATCCGCGAGGTGAATCACCCGGACTGGCTCGCCAATCCGGTCATGGTCCGCAAGTCAAATGGCAAGTGGCGCATGTGCGTCGACTATACTAGCCTCAACAGTGCCTGTCCGAAGGACGACTTTCCCCTTCCCCGCATCGACCAGCTGGTTGACTCCACTGCGGGTTGCGAACTGATGAGTTTTCTGGATGCCTACTCGGGATATCATCAAATTAGCATGGCAGAAGACGATGAAGAGAAAACTGCCTTCATCACCCCGTTCGGCACATACTGCTACGTCAGAATGCCGTTCGGTCTCAAGAACGCTGGTTCCACGTACCAGCGCTTGATGCAAAAGACCTTTCTTTCCCAGATAGGGCGTAATCTCGAAGCATATGTAGACGACTTGGTTGTAAAGAGCACCAAAAGATTGTCTCATTTGGACGATCTTGCTGAAACCTTCTGTAACTTGAATCACTTTGGAATAAAATTGAACCCGGAGAAATGTTCTTTCGGGGTTTCTTCAGGAAAGCTTCTTGGTTTTCTTGTGTGTTCCAGGGGCATTGAGGTTAATCCTGAGAAAATCAGAGCTATTGAACAAATGAGGTCGCCCTCGACCATGAAGGATGTTCAACGCCTGGCTGGTCGCATGGCGGCTTTAAGTCGCTTCATATCGCGATTAGGCGAAAGGGGACTACCTTTCTTTAAAGCCTTGCGGAAACATCATAACTTCACGTGGTCTGACGAGGCCGAAAAAGCGTTTCAGGAGGTAAAAACATATCTATCCAGTCCGCCAGTATTGGTGTCTCCTGAAAAGGAAGAACCATTACTTTTGTATTTGGCGGCCACCCCACACGCGGTCAGCGCAGTTCTGATCGCGGAAAGGGAAGGAGTGCACACACTACTACAGAAATGCTTTTCACTATCGGTTAAAAATCCACTCTACTATCGGTTCTCTTACCGATAGTGGTCGGCACGATAGTAGAGGGCAGCACACTTCTATCGGTTCAAAAACCGTTAGCAAAACATCTACAATCCCAACGTTCACTAATCGCTATCGACTATTTCTTCTATCGGCTCGGTTTTAAACCGATAGTATTGTATAAGTTTTTTCTATCGGCTCGTATATAAACCGATAGTATTGTTTAGGCCTTTTGTATCGGCTAGGATCTAAACCGATAGTAATCTAAACATTTTTTTCTATCGGCTCTTATATAAACCGATAGTATTGTTTAGGCCTTTTGTATCGGCTAGGATCTAAACCGATAGTAATCTAAACATTTTTTTCTATCGGCTCTTATATAAACCGATAGTATTTTGTCGACACATTTAGTACTGGAAACTTTATTCTATCGGTTGTTATATATAAACCGATAGTATTGTGTGGTCACAGTCAGTACTGAAAAATTTATTCTATCGGTTATATTATATAACCGATAGTATTTTGTAGACTCGTTTAGTACAGGAAACTGTATTCTATCGGTTTCTAAATATGAACCGATAGTATTGTGTGGACACAGTTAGTACTGGAAACTTTATTCTATCGGTTGTAGTATATAACCGATAGTAATATTAGTTTTTCCTATCGGTTATGTAGTTGCACGGTTAGTACTAAATATTTACAAATATACATACAGCAATACAGAGATACATACAGCAATACAGAGATACATTGGATCATTCACAAATACACCAATATTTACAAATATTCACCAATATTCACATATTGAATTTGTTCACAAATACACTAATACAGTAATATACACATGCATTTGACAGACTAAATTTATGCACATATTGATCGAGTTTATTCACAAATACATCAATGAATCTATTCAAATATATTCACATATATTCACAAATCAATGAATCAACACATTCAATATATATTCACAAATACAACAATCAACACAAGTCAGTTACTATCGATCGTTGATAGCCACTTCTTCGATGACATATTGAGCCCAAATTGTTCGCAGCTCCTTCAATTGAGGCAACTCATATTGCTCTTTCAACATGGTGCTCTGCATATATGCGTGTATGAAGTTAGGATCGTACGTCACATCCAATTAAAGTTCGACTTTGAGTCAGGAAAAATAGTTACCTTAGGGAATTGGGCAAAGTTTCTCCTGATCAGGTCATACATGAATCTCATGACATAGAAGCCACATTCCCACGATTGTGGCTGCTGATGGCACTGGAAAAATTGCATATGCAAAGACATAAACCCACATTAACTCGAAAGAACTAATTAAGCTTAAATTAAAAGACTCATCATGAGTACTTCCATCCGTATTAATTACCTCATATTCTTTCCAAGAAATTGTTGTGCCCTTCGACGCGTCATGCCTCCCTCCAGCACTAGCATAATTTTTGAAAGCCCTATATTTAATTTAGCATTGTCGATTAATATCTTATCATTAATTAGCTAGTCAGAGAAAAATTTAAGACAACTATGTTACTTACGCGTCTATGTGCCATGTGAGGGTGAAAACATGCGCCACCTTGTCGCTCATCGAATCGAGGTAATAGACCTCATTCATCCATGGGCAAATGACGGCGAGGACCCAGTGGCCCCTACATTGCATATATAAGCGAACCGTTTCATACATATGTTAGGCGTAACATACAAGAATGAGTTAAATTAGTAGGAAATGCACTAACCTTTGGTGGTACGGCGCAAGGATGAACTCTCGGTCCTGCTGCGCTAGTAGTGCCCTTGATATGTATTCCTCCGCATGTGCTTGGTCGTGCTCTAGCATCGTGAGGCTTATTTTCTCTGGGTCGAGGAAACCCACCTTGTCACATGCCCTCATCGACGCCAGCCTATACATGCACCTGGATGCAAAGTAGACATTAGTAAGTAGTGCATACAAAAAGTGATTGGATTTATGAAACGAACTGTGATAACTTCAGACAACAGCACACTCACAGGACTCCAGTCCGTATGATGGACATATCAAGCTCCCGCCAGTTGAGGAGGTCGAACAAATCCTCGTGGGCCACCGATATGCTCCCGGGCTCACGGTGAAAATGGGCTGGCCTGAAGTGAACCAAGAAGTTGATGTGGCGCCTAGACCGGGTCAGGTACCACTCGTGGAGACTTCTGGTTATTTGATCCATATTGCGCAGAAGGTACTCCGACACGAGTGGGGACCCGTTCTTGAACGTACCCGGCTGGCTTTGTTTGGCCTTGCCTTTGGCCTTGCCCTTGCCTTTGGGCGGGGAGCGAGTGTATACCTTCGAAGGTTGGGGTGTGGTGCCGTCGGCCTCATTTGATGGCCAAGGGTTTGAGGCCGTCGGAGGAGGCATGGGGGCCGATGGAGTTCGCTCACGCGTTGTGGCGGGGCTGGTGTCCTCAGGAAGTGTGCTGGTATCCATCGTCCACTTTAAGTACAAACGCTTAAATTAGATTTTGAAAATTAAATATATTAACTGAGTTGTAAGCTAGAATGGCTAGGGTTTACCTCCTGTAGTCTAACACCCTTCTTGGGCCACTGTATGTACGAGCCCAATGCCTCGCCAATTGTCCGCATTTCGTCCGTTGGGACGGGCAACGGAAAAGAGCTGTAGCCCGGGAGGGCCATGTCCACCTGTACCTTTGCGAATCCAGGCTCAAGAGGTACGCAGTGGATCCGGACATCCTCCCAAGACTGGTATACGACCCCGTTTGCAACCGCAACAGGTTTGTCGCCTATATTGATCAATAGGGTACAGCTCTCCGGCTTCTGCAATTTGCAACAATTATAACAAGTTAGCGAAACAATTCTAACGTAACGGGAGTGGCATCAGCCGAACTGCATATATAGCTCAAGAGTTGCAATACCTCGATCAGGTCCACCGGATCCACGTGAACCTTCGAGCCAACACTACTCGGCCTGGCAGCGTCGACCTCGGCAGCTGGATCTAAACCCTTGGACTGCACAACTCGGCTTAGGCGTTCATATTTCTCGTTCATTTGAGCGAACATGTCCGCGAATTGTGCAGTCACATCTGCCCGTATCTTCTGAGATAGCTCCTCTTCCCTTTCCTTCCAGCTGCCAGGCTTCTTCGCCTTTTGCCCGGGGTCCGAGAAGCCTTCCTTCCATGGCACCACAGCCCCCACGGTTCGCGTCCGCCCTGGATGCTCCTTGTTCCCTAGAGCCCGGGTAAGGATGTCGTTCTCCCTATGGGGACTGAACAATCCCTCGGTCGCCTCCTTCGAGCAAGAGATCTGTTACATTGAAAGCTCTCCATTGTGAGGAAGAAATATATACAAAGTTGTGCGCACACTAGTGATCATAGTTAGGCAACTTACGAGTCGCTGCACGACCTCGACGTCCCTGGGGTTTGGGAACGCCACAGTCCCCGTGGCCGACACGGTCCCTCTGGCCAGCCACCAGCGCTTGCATCGCTGATCGCGGATCTCGGAGAGTGGTAGGTCAGGGGAGTCGACGAAATGCGACGCCTCGTCTTCACCCTTCTTCCACTGCTCCTCCTTCCCCGCATAGCCGCGAGAACCGAGCCGGTGTGGGTGGTTGTTCCTCCTCTGGATTGCCCTGTTCTTCTCGCTGAGGGCCTTCGTACCAGAAACAAGAAAATTAATGCACCACTGCTTACTGCATACAATGGTGTAACCAAGCAAAGGAACCATTCATACCTTGAACTCAGGAGTCCCCTTCTGTTGGGCGAATTGCTCCCATACCTCCTCCGTTATGAAGGGGTACTTCTCGCATGGAGATTCGCCTTTAGCGAGGAAGGTACTGACGAGGACGCTCTTGAAGGTTTTCCACGTGTTGTTCATGTCCTTCAAGCAAGCTATCTTGGGACCATCGTCCGGGATGTTCCACTTGGCCTGTTTCAAATATAAGTAGGACTTACCTAATCTCTAGGATAAACCAAGGGAATGTGATCACTCAAGAGTTCAGTGATTTTGATTAATTTTACCTTCACTTCCGCCCACAGCCTATCCCTCTCGTCGGCCTTGACGTCCTTCCAGCTCTGGACGGTGATCTTCACCCTTTCCTTCGCCAACAAGCCAACATAGGCAGCATAGTGCCCGGCGTTCTTCCCGATCGGTCTCCCGAACTGGTTGAATTCACAGGAAAGATCCGCGCGTTTGGCCAAACGACCCAACATCGTCGCGCCTCGCGCCTTCCTCTTGCGCTGGGACGAGGCAGCGCCATCTACGTTCGCCCTCGCCGAATCACTAGTATCAGCCGAGGAAGATGCCGACATGGCTTTACCTAAAATACCATAAACAAACCATCCAATTGATATGAAGAAAGGTACATGACAAAGTAATTCACAGAATATTCAGATGAGCAGTGCAAACTAACAAATACTATATTTCCTATCGGTTTTAAAAGGAAAACCGATAATACTAAGGTCTATATTCAGGAAAATTTAAAAGATTAGCAGTGCAAACTATGCTAATCTCTCTGCTGGAAAATAAAGTCTATTAAAATTTAAATGAACCTAAATTTGAGATGAAAATTAGAAAATGGGAAGTAATTCACAGAAAATTCAAATTAGCTGTGCAAACTATGATGGCACTACTATTTACTATCGGTTTTCCAAGTCAAACCAATAGTAATCAAGTTAGCATTAGGAAAAATTTCAAAAATTGCTCAGCAGGAACATAAAGTAATTGCTCAGCAGGAACATAAGGTATGTTAAAAAATAAATGAACCTAAATTTGAGATGAAAATTAGAAAATGGGAAGTCATTCACAGAAAATTCATATTAGCTGTGCAAACTATGATGGCACTACTATTTACTATCGGTTTTCCAAGTCAAACCGATAGTAATCAAGTCAGCATTAGGAAAAATTTCAAAAATTGCTCAGCAGGAACAGAAAGTAATTGCTCAGCAGGAACATAAGGTATGTTAAAAAATAAATGAACCTAAATTTGAGATGAAAATTAGAAAATGGGATATAATTAACAGAAAAATCAGTTTATGGTATTTACTATCGGTTCTGAGTAAGAAACCGATAGTGAACTACACTGTATGCTATGATTTTCATCAATTCTGTCATTCTCATAGCTATCAAGTTTGTAGTTCATGAATTTTGTAGTTCATGTATTAACTTAAAACGCATACACCTATTGACGGTATCAATGAATTGATCATGCAAGGAATTAACAAAGACCGCTCCCCAATAGCCTCTCAACTATAGCCTACACGGCAAATCCGGGGAACAAACACACAGACTCAAGATGATCGTCTCTCTCTCAAATAACCTCAAAGCCTAAACAACCAACCAATTTTAAGTTAATACAAGAAGGGTAGTCAAACCAATGCTGGAGAGAATTCAAGATAACAACTGATCAATCAGCTGTCTAGAATACGACTTGCTAATTTGGACGACACAAGTAAGGAGAGAACTGAAATAGAAACTTCAATCTCCCACCAACTCAGAAGAAAGCCAAAAGATCATATAATCAATTTCATTTCTTCACTAGCTCTACTTCAAGCAGCAATCACAGAATGCACAAGCAGTAGATAAACATTCAAATACGCAAGTGACTAAGAGCCAGACAAAGCAATCAATGACAGAATAAGACTTCAATTCATAGCTTCAATCACCCCAGTCCTGTCCATTCATACAGAAACAACACAAATTCTAGAAATTGAAGAATGGCGTAAGGCTCAGTCACTGAAATATCCAATTTAGCATTGCAGTTAGTAGCCAAAACACAGATTTTTGACACCAAAGTCTACACATAGTTCTAAATTTGCAATTAGATTAACTAAGAGCTTAGTTCCATACAAAAAGAACCCCAGTTTAATGCAAATGCAATTCAAACTATCTTCACCGAGCTTATCGGTTCATCCAATATTCAGGTTTGTTCTTTACAATCATCACAGGAAACAATTTCAGATAGGTGTATACCGTTCATGAATTTTACTCTAGGTTTCTATTTGTAATCCATGGAACGGGATATGAACCATTGCATACAGAATTAAGCAATACACGCGAGCGATTTGGTCAAGAACACTTACAGTGGATCGTGGAGTGGCCGGAGGCGGTGGCGCAATGCAATGCCGGAGGCGGTGGCGCAATGCAATGCCGGAGGCGGTGGAGAACCAGTGGCGCAGAGGAGCGAAGAAGCGAACGTCGGCGATTCTAGGGTTTTCCGCGCGAGTATTTTTCGATTTGGAATGTGATCAGTTGCACTGGAGGGAAAATCGTGCAGGTTATAACCTATTAAATGAATATTTACTATCGGTTCATCACCACAAAACCGATAGTACAAACATGTAAGTTAGGGTTTTCGTAACACAGTGTAAATCACTATCGGTTGTAAACAGTAAACCGATAGTAAACTAAGTACAGGGGATCATAACACAGTGTAAATCACTATCGGTTGTGAACAGTAAACCGATAGTAAACTAAGAACAGGGGATCATAACACAGTGTAAATCACTATCGGTTGTAAACAGTAAACCGATAGTAAACTAAGTACAGGGGATCATAACACAGTGTAAATCACTATCGGTTGTGAACAGTAAACCGATAGTAAACTAAGAACAGGGGATCATAACACAGTGTAAATCACTATCGGTTGTAAACAGTAAACCGATAGTAAACTAAGTACAGGGGATCATAACACAGTGTAAATCACTATCGGTTGTGAACAGTAAACCGATAGTAAACTAAGAACAGGGGATCATAACACAGTGTAAATCACTATCGGTTGTGAACGATAAACCGATAGTATAGTTTAATTTCATATCGGTTTCACAGTTATAACCGATAGTAAAATACAATGCTATTGACCCTAAAGGATTTCCCTTAGAAGAATTACAGAGGATCTCAATACATCATTTTGTGTTGTATTTACTATCGGTTATGACAGTAAACCGATAGTATATGTTAATTTCATATCGGTTTGGAGGTTGAAACCGATAGTATAATACTGTTAAATTGATCTAAAGGTATTTCCTGAGAACAAATACAGATGGGTCTCAGTACATCATTTTGCACTTGTAAAGACACCTGAAACCCCATGCAAATGGCTTGCAATAATTTTGAAATAAAATAACAATAAAGACCAATCATGGAATGAAAATTTGCAGTTTTCATATATATTTGTGAAAAGAATCAATTATTGCTCAAATCAAGTATATACTCCAATTGAAATGAAAATTTGCAGAAATGATTCTCAATGCATCACGTATGTTTTCCCAAAGAATTTTTGAAAATTGATTTGAACATTCTTCGATCCAAGTAATATACGTCACTTACATATTGCAAATTAGTCAAGAATGGTTGTCCACCCATAATCCTTCTTCGTGGTCGTCTCGCAGGTAACTTGTTTTGTCAATATCTTCGGTAGGGACAGATTGAAGGATTCCATCTAAAAATGGAGGTAGTTCGTCGAACTGATCGTACTCTTCTTCATCCACAACGTCTTCGACCCCAACAATACGTCTCTTACTGTGAAGGACAACGTGCAACTTTGGGTTGGCCGGGTCAACGATGTAGAACACCTGTGTGGCTTGCTCAGCAAGTATAAATGGATCATCTTTGTGTGCGACTCTACTGAGATCGACTAGAGTAAACCCATAATTGTCGACTGTAACACCTCGAGGGATTTCGACCCATTGGCATCGAAACAGAGGAATCTTAAGTAATACATAATCGAGCTCCCATATTTCCTCAATAACACCGTAATATGAGTCGAGTGCTCTTACTGCCCTGGCATCCTCCGAAATAGCAAGTAGTGTCACTCCACTACATTGCATAGCACTCTTCTCGTCCTGAGTTTTTGTGTAAAATGAATAGCCGTTGATGTCATACCCCTGCCAAGTCCCTACAGTAAATCTAGGCCCTCTGGCCAACCATGTAACATCTTCATCTACATCGCCCTCAGAAGCTTGCAGGACTCTATTTTCGATCCACACAGCAAACTTCCTATTATGTTCTCTGGTGACCCAAATCTCTGGCTTCGAGGGATTCTGTTTCCGTAACATTTCCTTGTGCTCGTGTATGTATGGCTCCACCCCCGTCATGTGCTGTAAGACCCAAAAATGGGCTTTTGCATACAGATCACTAGAGGGGACGACTGCTTTAAATCCAATCGTTCCAATGCCCTGAAGCCTGCCCTCATGCCGAGACGTAGGAACGCCAATTGGGTCAACCCCGGACATATAGTTGGTGCAAAATTCGATCACCTCCTCCGCGGCATAACCTTCAATAATACTGCCCTCAGGCCGATATCGATTACTTACATATCCCTTCAAGATACCCATAAATCTCTCAAATGGATACATGTAGCGCAGGAACACGGGTCCACAAAACTTAATTTCTCTGACAAGGTGAACAATTAGATGGACCATAACATCAAAAAAGGATGGAGGGAAATACATCTCCAGCTGACAAAGAGTGGTAGTCACATCGCGTTGCAAATCGTCCAGTCCATCCATATCAATTACCTGCAAGGACACAGTTGCAGCAAATATTCAGATCCAAAAAATCTGACAAGTTCCACGAATGGAGCTAATTAACTTGCTAGGAGTACACGCTTACGTACCTTGCCAGATATTGTGTTGAAGAAATAACATAGCTTTGTAATTGTCTCTCTGACTTTGACTGGGAGAATGCCTCTGATAGCAATGGGAAGCATTTGTGACATCAGTACATGACAATCATGGGACTTCATACCAACCAGTTTCAAGTCTTTCATGGACACAAGTTTTTTCAAGTTCGCAGAATACCCGCATGGAACTTTGACACCATGTAGGCACTGACAGAGTTCTGTTTTTTCTCTTTTTGACAAAGTATAGCAGGCCGGGGGGAGGTATGTCCGCTTTCCCTTCTCCAACGGTGCAAGCTCAGTCCTTATGCCCATGTCGAGCATGTCACGGCGAACGTTGATGCCATCTTTCGTCTTTCCTGGAATGTTCAACAACAAACCAATCAAACTGTCACAAACATTTTTCTCTACGTGCATGACATCAATGCAATGTCGAACTTGTAAGTGCTCCCAATATGGCAGATCCCAAAGAATCGATCTCTTCTTCCAAACATTTTTTCCTGGAGGTTTAGAACATTTACCGAACTCAACTTTGATGTCCTTCACGCGCAAGTAAAGCTCCTTACCAGTCACAAACACTGGGGCTGATCCTTTCTCAGGCTTCCCATTGAATGACTTCCTCTTCTTACGGTAGGCGTGATGCATCGGAAGGAATCTGCGGTGACCCATGTACACTGTTTTTCTGCAGTTCGATAACCACATGCTGTCAGTTTCATCCAGGCAAATAGGACAAGCCTTGACTCCTTTCGTACTATACCCCGACAAATTTCCATAGGCCGGGAAATCATTTATGGTACAAAATATCATGGCCCGCAACATGAAATTCTCTCGCTTATGTGCATCCCACACCCGCACCCCTTCGCTCCACAATTTTTGTAAGTCCTCGACTAACGGTGATAGAAACACGTCAATATCATTCCCGGGTTGTCTGGGTCCTGAAATTAGTAACGACATCATGATGTACTTCCGCTTCATACATAACCAAGGAGGAAGATTGTAGATGCATAAAAGAACCGGCCAAGTGCTATGTCGACTGCTCATATTTCCGTGTGGATTCATACCATCCGTACTCAGCCCAAACCTTATATTCCTCACTTCGCCGCCAAACTCACCGAATGTTCTGTTAATGTTTCTCCATTGAATGGAATCAGCTGGATGTCTTAGTTTTCCGTCTTGTTTCCGACCTTCAACATGCCAACGCAAGTACTTCGCATCTTTCGGATTTGCAAACAGCCGTTTCAATCTGGGAATCACAGGCAAATACCACACAGTTTTGGCCGGAGGCCCTTTCTTTACCTCATCACATCCATTGTGATAAATTTTGTCCCCATGCTTATACCGCGATGCACCGCATCTTGGACAAACATGCAAATCCTCGTACTCGTTACGGTACAGAACACAATCATTTGGGCATGCATGTATTCTTTCGATTTCCATTCCCAACGGACACAATAGTTTTTTGGCCTGGTAAACCGATCTTGGCAACTCATTTCCCTCTGGAAGCATGTCCGCTAACAGATCCAATAGCACCGTGAAACTCTTATCGCTCCAACCGTTGCTTGCCTTCAAGTTATATAATCTCAACACAGAAGACAACTTTGTAAATGTTTCACATCCGGGGAACAAAGGCTTCTCAGAATCAACAATTAATTTCTGAAATTTAGCTAAATCGTTTTCGCTGTAGTCCTCTTCTACATCACGTAACATTTCATCTAAATTGTCGTCATCTACATGGACTTCCGAATGAACATTATCAATGTTTTGATCATGATCATCATTACTGCAATCCACTTCCGGGTGCTGCTGAGTGGTAGCGGTAGTGCTCGTTTCCTCAAGATCTTCACCATGCCATATCCAACGGGTATAGCGTGCGTTAAAACCACGACGAATCAAATGACTCCTAATCTGATCAGAGTTGCCGAACCTTTTTAAGTTCATACAATCTATACAAGGACAATGCATATCTTTCTCTCCCTTCTTCGCCTTCTCTTGCTCAGCAAATTTAATAAATCCATTCACACCCTCCAAATACTCAACAGTAGTACGTTTTATTCCATACATCCAATATTCTCGGTCCATCTACAATTATTTCACAAAATTGACAAATCAAATAAATAATTAATGACTCAGGGCATGCATATATGAATGAAACATAATTAGCTAGGCCATATGTGTGTACATGCATGAGCTGTTTAATTACATTAAATGGATTTGTATATATGAAACCCTAATTAACTTGATGCATGCATTAATTGGAAGAGCCAGCTAGCTAGTTGCTTAAATTCAGCAAGCTATAGCTAGCTAGCCAACCCAGCCTTCTAGCTAGCTTGGAGATACATGTATCTAGTTTAATGAATTGCAAGTAGAGAGAGAGGGAGCGTGTGAAAGAGTGATAGAGAGAGAGAGAGGTGATGAGAAGATAACAATACCGAGGGGGATGGAAATATGATCAACCTCTCAGCTAGCTTCTCCAGATCACTCTAGCTTGGAGTTGTGCGCGGCTGAAATGATTCCAACATGTAGAGCGCAGAGCAGGGGTCGACCTAATTAAGCTGTCCAATTTTACTATCGGTTCAACAACATTAACCGATAGTAAAATAAGGTCCCCACTGTCATAACCATTAGTGTATATGAAGTCATATTACTATCGGTTTGTGTTGTTGAACCGATAGTAATATGTAGTATATTGTATCGGTTAGTACAGTGATAACCGATAGTAAAAAGTCAGTAATTTCACTATCAGTTACCCGAGAAAAACCGATAGTACTATTCGATATATTATATCGGTTAATACAGTACCAACCGATAGTATAAAGTGAGTAATTTTACTATCTGTTACGAACGAAAAACCGATAGTACTATTGTAATATATTATATCGGTTGGTACAGTAATAACCGATAGTAAAAAATCAGTAATTTCACTATCAGTTAAAAATGGAAAACCGATAGTACTATTTAATATATTATATCGGTTTGTACAGTAATAACCGATAGTAAAAAGTATTTGCATTTCACTAACGTTGGATTAGTGTATAACCGATAGTAAAATGATGTCTTTCCGCCGCTGTCGTCCTATTCTATCGGATTTTTCCTAGATTGCTTACAACCGTTAGAAAATAAGGGTTAGTGGAATGCACTTCTGTAGTAGTGACAGACCCGTCTACTATGTGAGCGAAGTACTTCATGGTCCTAAGGAGCGCTACCCTGAGGTCCAGAAGATACTTTACGCGCTACTGATGGCTTCCCGTAAGCTACGACATTACTTTCAAGCACACAAGATCACAGTACCCTCCTCTTTTCCTTTAGGGGATATTGTCCGAAATCCAGAAAAATCTGGTCGAATCGCCAAATGGGCGGTCGAATTCGGTGCCTTTGAGATCCATTTCACCCCTCGCACGGCGGTTAAGTCTCAGGTTTTGGCCGACTTTGTGGTCGAATGGACCAACCCTGAGCCACCCGTGCAGTTGGCAAAGGAACTAGAGTGCCCCGATTATTGGACAATGTACTTTGACGGCTCCCGTAGTTTTCAACACTCGGGGGCTGGAGTGGTCTTAGTTACGCCTCAGGGCGAACAGCTTAAGTATGTCATTCAACTACACTTTGTTGCAACCAACAATGCAGCAGAGTATGAAGGTCTTCTTGCAGGGCTCCGGGCAGCAAAATTCCTCGGAGTCCGTCGATTAGTGGTGAGGGGGGACTCACAGCTGGTCGTAAACCAGGTAAACAAGGAGTACAGCACCTCCGATGAGACAATGGCTCATTACCTGGGGGAAGTGAGGAAATTGGAAAAATACTTCACTCACTTCGAAGTCCAATACATCCCGCGAAAGGACAACATTCTCGCAGACCAATTATCCAAAATTGGATCCTCACGCTCATCCGCTCCGGCAGGAGTGTTCATTGAACACTTGGACCATCCTTCGATCATGACTTCAGTCGAGGATGATCCGGCAATAGCCTTCGTTGCCAACCTCGGTCAGGAACAAGATTGGACTCATCCATTGAGGGTCTATCTTGAACATGGGACCCTACCCGAGGACGAAACCAAAAGCGATCGGTTAATTCGAAAGGCGCGTCTGTACAAACTCATAGATGGGGTTATGTACAGAAAGGGTACTCAAGGAGTATTCATGCGCTGCATATCTCAGGAGGAAGGAAAATCCCTCTTGAAAGAAATACATGACGGTGTATGCGGTGCACACGCGTCATACCGAACACTGGTCGGAAAAGTTTTTCGACAGGGATTCTAGTGGCCTTCGGCACTCGATGATGCCAAGCTTATGGTCAAGATGTGTCCACAGTGTCAGTTTCATGCAAGACAGGTTCATCAACCTGCTTATGCATTGCAAACTATTCCTCTTGCATGGCCTTTCGCGATCTGGGGAATGGACATCGTCGGTCCTATGCCACAAGCGGTCAATGGATACAAGTTTTTGTTCGTAGCCATTGACACATTCACAAAGTGGATTGAGGCCGAACCAGTACGAAATATTACTGCATCAGCCGCACAAAAGTTCTTTCACAAGAACATTGTGGCACGATTTGGTGTTCCAAACCGTCTCATCACAGACAACGGTTCTCAGTTCGCTAGCGGTCTTTTCCTAGACTACTGCGATCAGATTGGGACCAAGGTGTGCTTTGCTTCCGTGGCACATCCACAAAGCAATGGTGCCGTAGAATGGGCCAATGGGCAAGTATTGCAAGGTATCAAAAAACGTGTTTTTGATCGCCTCAAGACCCGCTCGGGGGCTTGGGCAGACGAGCTCTATACTGTTTTATGGGCACTACGGACTACCTCTAGTCGAGCCACCGGTGAGACACCCTTCCATTTGGTCTATGGAGCCGAGGCTGTGTTGCCTATGGAAGTAAGTATTGGATCTGTTCGCACGAATCAATTCGAACAGGTCAACCAATCCGAACAGCGATCGCGAGATCTCATCCTCCTGGAAGAACGGCGTGATCGCGCCCTGATTAAGTCCGCGGTATACTTGCAGGCTCTATGCAAGTATCACAGTAAAAAGGTGCGACCACGTGATCTCAACGTGGGCGACTTGGTTTTACGAAAAATTCAAGACCAGTCTAACCGCAATAAATTCTCCCCAAAGTGGGAGGGACCATACACTGTCGTCTCAGTGCCGCGGCCAGGATCTGCGCGGTTAGCCATGGAGGATGGTCGGATTTTGTCCAATACTTGGAACATCGATCAACTTCGCAAGTTTTACGTGTAAGTATTCCAATCACTTTTTTCCTGTTCAATTAGCATCTTTTCATAAAAAGCATGTCTTGTTTTCATACAATGAGTGTTTTTCTTTAAGCCCAAATTATACAAATTCGACCTGGGGGCTGATCGCTGGCGGTTAGGTTATTACAGCATTTTTCAACCGGATTCGCTGGTCAATCTCATGATCACTTCCAGATAAGTTACTCCTAAATAAGCCGTTTCTCAACGCACATGGGACTATCTGGCTAGTCTTCGGTCATCCGGGTGGCTATCAGTTTGCAATAAGGTTAAAATGTTATTTTAATCTCGATCATTGGCTTGAAGCGCATATCCCTGGTCATCATACTTATGTTTTCCCCTCTGCTTAAAATACTAAGGCTTCAGTATTCATAAAACAGAGGCGGGGGCTAGAGGAATATACTTATAGTATGAAACTTATGATGTGAATATGCACTTTCTTTTGATGTGAATATGCACTTTCTTTTGAAAAAATAGTTTTACATACATAGCATTGTAATTACAATTGTTTGGTTACAAAATATAAGGATCATTCGATCCTTAGCTCAGCCAAGAGCTTGTCAACGAAGGGCTTAACTTCTTCAATAATGGCGTCAAGCAGTTCTTCACTCTCGACCTCAACCGGTCCCACCAGTGCGCTCAGATTCGCATCTGGG
This sequence comes from Pharus latifolius, assembly GCA_019359835.1. NCBI lineage: Eukaryota > Viridiplantae > Streptophyta > Magnoliopsida > Poales > Poaceae > Pharus > Pharus latifolius. The sequence goes on along the minus strand of CM033325.1, from coordinate 17,832,308 downwards.
CCATGGTGAAGTCGAACCCGGCTGAGTACGGCAGAAGCAGCTGATCGGACTCTCGTCCTGATTGTCTCTTCACGTCGCCGTAAATCTCCAGGGAGATATTCGAGCAGTGATTCTGCTTGAGTTGTGAGCAGTGATGCCCAATCGCTGACATTTGGGTCGTCCTTCCTCAACTCTACCACGTTGGTATTCAAAAGGCTGGCTATGGCCTTCAGTTTTTCGAAGACCAGTAGGCTCAACTCTTTGACCACTTGATCAGTATGGTTGAGCGAGGACTCGAGAAGCATCTTGTCCTGGCTGAGCTGTTTAATGCGACCTGCGTGCGCTGTACAAAGAAAAGAGGTTATTAACAAGAAATGTCTTTAAGTCTTCTCAAGTTGGGAATCGACTTACCAGCATTTTCAGACTGAAGTCTATTGATTTCAGTCCGTAGTTTCTGGAACTCTGTAACTGAGTTCAGCTTTATCTTGGTTAACTCTTTCTTCAAGAACGTAACCTCTCTGCAGCAAAATCAGGTTAGTCACAATTAAAGCCTACTTATATTAACAGAAGAATGACGATCCTCACTTGCGCAAGCCGTCACGATCTTTTTGAACAGCCGCCATGCTAGCCATTGCAGCATGCGACTGGCTCGTCACCCATGACAAGCCCTGTGACACGAAGCAAGAGAGTTAAATATACTCTAAAGGCGTTTCAAACGCCGAAACAGGGGTCATCATACCTTCATAAACTTATTTAAAGCGGCATCATCCATGCTAGCAGGAATCCTTGCTAGCGCGCCTGAAGTGCCTGCGACGGGGACAGTTGATGGGAGTGCCGGCCGGACGCCACCCCCAGAGGTCACTGGTGGTGACCTAGTCCCTGTACTTGTTTCACCTCCCGCGGTCCGGACGACTTCCTGAACCACGGGAGTAGAGCGCTCTTCATTAGAGGCTCCCTCATCAGCCCTAGCTTCAACCTCCCCAGTGGCGGTTGAAGGTATAGGCGCTGTCTTCTTTTGCCTAACAGGAAGAGTGGGTCAGACAGCTTTTATATAAGATTACTGTCAAGTAAGAGTTCTTACTTTATTCGAAATCCCATTCGTTCCTGGGACTTCTGGGAAAATTCCCCTTGCGAAGGAGAACCGTCTCCGGTTCTTGCCTTCCTTATGGTAAATAAGACAGCACCCCCCTGGAAATATCATGTTACAGGCATATTCTTAGGGAACGGGTAAAAACATATAGAAAGATCTTTACCTGGACCACCGGACTAACTGGTGGGGCTGCATCCGAAGGCCTTGGCAATTCCTGAGTTGCTGGAACCGTCACAGCCGGCCTTTGTTCGTCTACCTCCTCCTCTGTCCGCGGAGGAGGAGGATTTTCCTCCCTGGAATCCCCAGTGGACCCAGGGGGAAGCTCTCCTTCCTGTATGTACATTAACTTGTCAAATGCGCAGAAAGAGCCATGGAGGGAATGATCGAAAAGATCCTTTACCTTAGTCGTCCCTTCGACCAGGGAAGCAGAGATGATTGACCCTGAAGCCTCGGGGGCTTCAGGAATTGGAAGGTCACCTGCGACCACAAGATCTTCAGTGGTCGCAGGGCCAACCACGGCCGCTTCTTCGGCAGCTGTGGTCTCTGCGGGGCAGCCTGGGGCATCGCTGGATGGAAGATCCGCGATCTTCCTCCTTCGAAGGATCAGAGGAACGTCATCCTCTTCCTCCTCGCTCCCCTCTCCCTGTACGACGAAGAAGTGATTCCATGTCGCGCCTGAAAAAGTAGCAGGAATGCGATATCTTACCGCAGTCTTTCTTGCGAAACGAGGAATGCTTCGTGAAGACCCCTCTCCAGGGTTCAGCTTGGTCTTCTTAGAGGCAGGACTCTTTGTCCTGGGTCTCTGAGAGACCTTCTTCACGTTCCTCGCCGTCGGCTTCTTCAGAGAGCCAACATTTTCACTTGGGAATGTTGCATCCGCAAACCTCCCTAGGAGCTGTTCTCATTCCAATGGGATTGATTAGTGCTGGACATACATGAAACCTGCAAAACAGAGGCCAAGTGGAAAGTTTACCTTTCGGCGCTCCTGTTTAAGGTCGTCGCCAGCATGAATCAAGCTTTGGGGGCGAGGCGATCCCTTGGGGCCCTCTACCTCGGCGTTGTACGCCCTGAGGAGGTAGTTAGTCCGCCTCTCAATTTCAGCTGAGGGCAGGACTGTTCCCAGATACGAGTTAAATTGATACATTTCAAAAATGATAAAAGGATTTCAATGTCAGAAATGAGTACCTTCGTTATAGTCCAGGGTAGTGTCCGCCATGGACTTGATCTCCCAAGCCGGATGAGCCCTTTCACGTAGGGGGCTCACCCGATTCTTCACAAAGTCTCGGATGACGTCACGTACCGTCAGCCCTTGTTCGACTAAGTGAAGGATCACCTCGGCATGCTTCATGAACTCCGCGTTCATCGCCGGGAGAGTATCCAACTCGCTCGTTTTCTCCGGCCGCGAGTTCTCAAACCACAGCCCGCTCTCAGTCGGCGGGGTGCAGTAAAACCATTTCTGGTGCCACCCGTGCACTGAATCTCGCAGGGGTGGGGAGGGATACTCCTTTTTATCCCTCAGCCGGAAATAGATGCATCCAGCGGCGTTGGTGCTCTTCGACCACGCCGAGAAGTAGAATCGTCGGAAAAGATCCACGCTGGGATATACTCCGACGAAGGCTTCACAGAGATGCTGGAATACTGCAAGAATCAGCATCGCGTTGGGGTGGAGGTTGATCAGTTCCCACTCGTAATGTTCAAAGATATCCTTAAGGAACCGACTCTCAGGGAATCGGAACCCGCAACGAAAATACTCCTCAAAAACCACCAACTCGCCTTCTTGGACAGTTGGGGTTTCTTGGTCCTTCTCCGCAGGTCGCCAGTTAATGAGCAGCCGCGGAGAAAGGATCTCCTCCTTCTCAAGCGCCATCAGGCTCTCCTCAGAATGATGAATGGATTGCTCCAGGACGCCATGTATGGTGTAGAATCAAAGGGGAAGCTGGCGATTTGGGGAAGATGAAGGCTGAAGAAAGTGAGGGTTTTGAGCGGCGGGAATTCTAAGGGTTTTTTCGCGGCTGAATGGCTTCCTCAAGAAGCTACCTACTGCTTTTTATAGACCCAAGGCGACGCATTAATGAGTAAACGGCTCGTTTCAAACGTTCCATTAAATGCTTTATTCATTTCCCATAATGGATACTGTCTCTGATGGACCCGATAAAGTACTCAGGCGTCGGATCTGAAACAAAAAGACTTCTTTGTTTTGGAAACTGAAAGTGTTAAAGGACTGAAAAATTTCCAGTACTTTTCAGAGGAAGTTTTTCCTTTTTATACTTTGAACATTTTGTTCGAAAAAATCACGTAACCCAATTTTTAACGTACTGAAGTGTTTCTAATTGGGTTATGGTTTTATCGAAATCATGTTCTAGGCTAAAACTTCGTTTCTAATCGAAGTAATAGTCTAACCGGATGTTCAACTCTGGTCGCAATTCAGTTCTAACCGCGGCCTTAAGTCTGATCGCAGCATCAGGGCAGGTCATGGTGATCTTTTAAAGCGCGATTCTAATCGCAGAACTGAAATTTCCTGTGTATGAATGGTCGCGGACTAAGCTTTTAGCCATAATTTCGCACAGAAGGTATGAAGAATGTTCATATGAATAAAAGAAACTTTATTTATTACATTCTTTACATACAAAAGGAATACGGTCGATAAAAGCATCGACTTGTTCCGAAAGAAGTTTACAAAGTTCCCCAAGGGACATATTGTTGTCAGTAGGATCTACACTGACAACCCCCAAGGAACTAGCAACTACTCTAAGTCTATCTATATCGTCCCTAACAACAGACGCACTATTGTCCCTAATCAAGTCAGAGAGTTCTCGTTGTTGCTGAGCGAAGTCCCTCTCTCGACGGAAATGGTGCGCCTCTTCTCGGGATCGATCAAGACATTCTGTTAAACGCAGAATCTTCGAGGCCATCTCCTCGGTCTTCTTCTCCAGGGCATTCTTCTCTTCCAGAAGAGTCTGTCCGGAAGGAAGAGATGGAGCAGCAGAAGGCTGATCGCTGGGGCCTCCTACCTCCTGCATTTTGCAAAAGTTAGTCATATTAACTAAAATTATCAGCAAAAAGGGAGAAGAATTGTTACCTGTCCCGGTGCATAACCCGTTGATACACCCATCTTGGGAGGAAGATCACCATATGGTGGAAGTGCAACCTTCCCAGAAGAAGATTGCTTCGCCAACCCAATATGGCAATCATCTGGTCGAGGGATAGTCACCGCTTGCCGACCAGGATGTTGATCACCCAAAAGGATGGGGGAATTGGATGTGAAGGGATCTTTCTCTAAGGATAAAGGCCTAAATTGCCGAGAGGCATGAACGGGGAGGGTCAAAGGAACTGAAGGAAGAAAGAAACTCGCTACGTTCTTCACCTTTGTTCCACTGGAAGATCCTTCGTCAACCCTGGGTTTCTTCCTTAAGGGAGACAGGACCTCATTAGTTTGAGACCCTTGTTCGACAATTTCCCCTTCATCGCTCTCAATCTCGATGATTTCGTGATCTGCCATTGGAAAGAGTAAGTGAAAAGGAAGGAGGCCAGGTAACAAGAAAAAGACTTAGGCGTGAGAGGGAAATTGTAAATCTTTACATGTCCAGGGGTCTGGTATTTATAGCCGCCAGGTCGACGGTTCGCCTCCCAGACACCTCGAGTTTCGTTAAAGACATTTACAATTTTACCTCGAGATAAAAATCTCTACGGCGCCATCATTGCCCGTCACGTAATGTCAGAACCCGTCTTGAAAAACCAACCGTTTTCACTTAGTGCGCCACTAAGTGGAGAAGTTAAAGGGCCGGGTTAAAAATCCAATGCACGGTTTTTAAATTCGAAATAAACACGTCTCTCTGTTTTCTTCGAATTTGGGGGCTAGCTGACGAGGATTGACACCCGGGTCACTTCTAATAAACTTCTGGTTCAAGACAGGTTCGAACCAGACATGTGTTTGGAGATGCGAACTCAAGCTATTCTGAGAGGCATCACCACGAGGTCGCAAGCTTTACGCGATCAAGTCGCAGCTTTACACGGTCAGACCGTAAGCCTTGCGCGGTCAGAAGTTCGTGGGCTATACGCGAACTACACATTCGGGATATTACGCGGTCAGCCGAATCCCGCGGTCAGAACATCTGCCGATCAGGATACCTGGGATCTATCTATTCGGTTGTCCATACGACAGAATTATCTAAGTATCCCGAAGATTCCTACACGTGGAAAATCAACCGTCAGGAGGTTAACACGTACAGTTATTCATGAATAACACGTGTTTAACCTGTGTGGAGGTTAAGAGCAGTTTCAAAAACCGTATCCAACCGTCCGTGCAACCGATTCATGCAGTTTCCTTCACATGGCACCCTTTCAAGCAGTATAAAAGGATGGCATGAAGTATCAATCAAGGGGGGGATCCAAGTTAGCCAAGTCTACGGCACATCTCATATAGCGTTTTTAAGTCTTCTTTAGCTTATTTTTGTACACTTTTATAGGAAAAATCCTTGCCTGTGAGGACTTTTCCTTCCATTTGTAAACATTTTACCACACTTAGTGAAATCTCAACAGGACGTAGGGCTTTTACTCCCACCATCGAGGGCCCGAACCTGTCTAAATTCTCTGTGCTCCTGTTCACCATTGTTCAGCATACCTTCCCGAAGGGTCATCTTGAAAGGTCTCACTATTACAAATTCTGCATAAGTTCGACTGAGGACTCCGAGTCCGAATCGTCGACAGTTGCCCCTCGAGGGGTCGCGCGAGCCGCCTCCGCCCTCGAGGACAAAGGTGTCCCGAGGCCGTGGCTTGTTACGCCCCCCCTGCCTGGGGCGCTTGAGGGGGTCCCTGGCCCCCCGGTCGGCGGGGGTGGGAGCCCCCTGGGTCTTCTTCCAGAGGTCGTCTTCCTCCGCCCGAGCGTACTTTTCGAGTACGTTGAAGAGCTCGTCGGCGGAGGAGGGGCAGCTCTGGGAGAGCCTCCGGTGGAGCTCCCCCGGGAGGATCCCGCTTTTGCACGCTTCGATGACCGTAGAGTCGGGGACGTGAGCCACCTTGCTCTTCACTTGGGCGAAGCGCTTGAAGAAGTTTCGAATGGTCTCCCCCATCCTTTGCCGGACGGTGTACAGCTGTGAGGAGTCCAGGGGACGCACGTAGTTCCCCTAGAAGTTCGCGCAGAACTCATGTTTGAGCTGCGCGAAAGACTTGATGGAGCCATCCTTCAGGTTATAGAACCAGGAGCGGGTGATGCCGGTGAGGTAGAGGGGGAAGACGTTGCATTTTACCGTCTCGTCCCCCCCGGCTGCGGAGATGGCTGTGGAGTATACCTGCACAAATTCGTAAGGGTTGACCTCACCATTGTAGTGCTCGATGTGCGGCGGGCGGTAGGGCCACGGCCACCGAATGCTGCGAAGTCTGCGGCATAGGGGCTGATTAGCCCCCTGCACTTCCCGGGGAGAGTCCGTGTCGCTGTCTTCTTTGACGGGGGACACGCCCTCATTGTCGGAGTCGGGAAGCGGCCCAAGAGGTCCGCCGGAGTGGCGGTAGCGACGCTTCTCCTCGGAAACTGGGGCTGAGTTCCCGGACGTCTGGACTCTCTCCTGGAGAGGCTGGCTCTTCGGCGGGTCTCTTCCCCCGACCGGTGCGAGAGCGAGGCTCTCCGCGACCGCGGCCGGGGGGAAGTTCTTCCCCCCGCTTGGGTGAATGCATTCGCTTGACCTGGTCTGCCGGGGGTACCCTCGGGGGCGGCCCCGGGGGGGGAAGGGAGCTCGTGCACTATAGCTGTCGGCCCGGAGGGTACCCCCCTGCGAAGACCCCCGGAACCGAAAAGGGGGAAGCCCCTGTATCATCCGGAACCGGGGAGGGGGCGCCCGCGGCGACGTTTGGAACCGAAGTGGAGGGAGCCCCCGTGGCGACGGCCGGAACCGGAAGCGGGGAAGCCGTTGTAACATCCGGAACCAGCGAGGGAGGAGCCCCCGCGGCGACGTTAGGAACCGGGGAGCCGATGCGGGGGGAAGTCCGCTGAGGCACGGGAGCTGCTCTGTCGACCGCCCCCGGTGCAGTAAACGCGACGCGAGAGGCGGTACTGGCTCCCGGCATGAAATGGACCCCCGGCCCCGGGAATGCGCCTGGAACGGGGTATCCCCCCGGTGCCACGAAGGGCCCGGGCATGAAGTACCCTCCCGGCACCAGGAAGGACCCGAGTGCCGGGAAGGGTCTGGGCGTATGACCCGCAGGGGGAGGTACCCCCCACTGGGGTTATACAGGGCGGATAGACCCCCGGAAATCGGAGGGACCGCCGGGTGACCCATAAACGGGGGTATGGTCCCCGGATATGGGTACGGCGCATATGTAGGGGCCGGTGGCCGCGCCAACACGCTGAGCAGCTCATCCATAGAGCGCTAGGCGTGGACCTGGCCCTCCACCAAAGCCTCGAGCAGGGCGTCCCGGGGAGCCGGGGGAGCAGTCGGGGGGAGACTAGTCCCGGCCAAGGTTCCTGCAGTCACCGGGAGTGCCCCAGAGGTAGAAGCACCTAAGTTAAGAGGAAAGGCGGGAGACGGTACCTGGGCCTGGCCGCCTCCGGGCGGAAGCGCCGGGACAGCAGTTGTCGGGGGAAATCTCCGGGGGACTAAGTCCAGGTAAGTTGCGTCACGATTGCCCGGGGACCTGGCCTCCAGGGCCTCCCCAGGCGCCGCCTTTTGGCCCCCGGGACCTGGCCTCCGGTGCCGTCTCGGGCGCCGCCATTAGCCCGAGGACGTGGCCTCCGGCCCCACCCCGGGCGCTGCCTTTTGGCCCCCGGGACCTGGCCTCCGGCGCCATCCCGGGCGCCGCCATTGGCCCGGGGACGTGGCCTCCGGCCCCTCCCCGGGCGCCGCCTTTTGGCCCCCGGGACCTGGCCTCCGGCGCCGTCCCGGGCGCCGCCTTTTGGCCCCCGGGACCTCGCCTCCGGCGCCGTCCCGGGCCTCATCTCCCTCATAAAGGTAAAGTCTCAAATTGTTTGTCACGTGCAGGTCACGCGAGGAGCGCCTCGGGAACTAGCGACCACCTGTCAAGCATCTAAGGCGTTTGACCGGAAGAAGGACGGTCCTACTCTTCAATCCGACGGTGGCTTCCGGGGTAGTTTAGGTTTTTTGCTTCTTTTTGGGGCTATAAATAGCCCTTGTACCCCTCTGTTGTAAAGGATCGGATCACTTTTATTGGAATAGCTAAACTCACAGGCGTGCTTCGGAAGCCTCTGCCCCGGAGAGAGCCTCCCCAGCCGACTCCGGTTGGGAGCGCGTCGACAGAACTAGGGCCCCCACCGGGACCCGAACCTGTATAAATCCGTGTGTCACTTCTTGTGCTTGTCCGGCGGGGGAGGACCGGTCATCCGGTCAACCCACGCCGCGTAATCTTCGCTAGGATCATTCTCAAAACCTGCCAGGGTATTTGCAATACCACGACAGTTGGCGCCGTCCGTGGGGACTCGTGACAAGACGCCATGGGTCCCCCAAGAACAAGGGCTCGCACCCTACCCGGTGACCAGGGTCTCGGAGACCCGGCGCCGTCCGCGCAGGACACTGCTGTCCCGGCGGTCTCTTCCGGAGGTGACCTAGCCCAGGTACCGCCTCCCTCTTTTCCTCTTCACGTAGGTGCTTCCACCTCCAGGTCGTTCCCGGTGACCGCGGGGACCTCGGCCGGGACCAGTCTCCCCCCAACGGCTCCCCCGGCTCCCCGGGACGCCCTGCTTGAGGCTCTCGTGGAGGGCCAGCTCCGCGCCCAGCGCTCTATGGATGAGTTGCTCAGCGTGTTGGCGCGGCCTCCGGCCCCCACATTTGCGTCGCACCCATATCCGGGGACTATGCCCCCATTTATGGGTTACCCGGCGGCCCCTCCGGCCCCCGGGGGTTTGTCCGCCCCGTATGATCCTGCCGGGGGGTTCCCTCCCCCTGCGGGATATACGTCCGGACCCTTCCCGGCACCCGGGCCCGTCCCGGTGCCAGGAGGTTACTTCATGCCGGGGCCCTTCGTGGGACCAGGGGGTACCCCGTCCCTGTCCTATTCCCGGGGCCGGGAGCCCAGTTCATGCCGGGGGTTTTCCCTACGCCGGGAGCCAGTCCCGCCCCCCGCGTCGCATTTACCGCACCGGGGGCGGTTGACAGAGCAGCTCCCGTGCCGCAGCGGACTTCCCCCCGAATGGGCTCCCCGGTTCCGGACGTCGCCGCGGGGGCTCCCCCTTCGCCGGTTCCGGATGTTACAGGGGCTCCCCCCTTCCCGGTTTCGGTCGTGGCCACTGGGGCCCCCTCCACTTCGGTTCCAAGCGTCGCCGTGGGCGCCCCCTCCCCGGTTCCGGATAATACAGGGGCTTCCCCCTTTACGGTCCCGGGGTCGTCGCAGGGGGCTCCCCCCAACCGGCTCCGGAAGCCTCCGGGCCGGCAGCTACAGTGCATGAGCTCCCTCCCTCGGCGGGACAGGTCTGTTTCGCCCGGGGGGAGGTCAAGCGAATGCATTCACCAGAGCGTGGGGATGAACTTCCCCCCGGCCGCGGGCGCGGGGAGCCTCGCTCTCGCACCGGCCGGGGGAAGAGACCCGCTGAAGAGCCAACCTCTCCGGCGGAGAGCCCGGACGTCCAGGAACTCAGTCCCTGTCCGGAGGAAAAGCGTCGCCACCGCCATTCTGGCGGACCTCTCGGACCGCTTCCAGACTCAGACAACGAAGGTCCCGTGAAGGAAGACAGCGACCGGGACGGCGACCGTGAAGGGACACAGCTCTCCCCTTTCAAACTTCGCAGTGGCACATCAACGTCATCGTGGGAGGGTCTGCCTCCGGGCGGGACTCCAAGCGCCAGCGTAAGGAGTACGCGCGTGAAGTTAAGGTTGTGGGGGTGCTACACGCGTCCCCGCCACCTAAGTAGTCGGACGTCCCCCTCACCTTTACGGCGGAAGACGCGCGAGGGGTTCGCTTCCCCCACGACGACGCGCTCATTTTCTCCGCGACTATCTACAACTGCCACCTTGCTTGCATCCTCGTGGACGGCGGGAGCTCCGCCGACGTCCTATTCCTGAAGGCCTTCAAAGATATGCAGGTGGATGAAAAGCTCCTGCAGCCCGCGGCAGGGCCCCTACAAGGGTTTGTCCCGGGGAAGGCGATCCATCCCGTGGGCAAGGTAGATCTCCCAATGACCTTCGGCACACCGGAGAACTACCGGACCGAGCTGGTCCGCTTCGACTTAGTACCTCCCCTCTTCCTACAACGCGATTATGGGGGGACTACAATCAACCGGCTGGGGGCTGCCACTCATCAAAACTATCTCTGCATGAAGATCCCCGGGCCGCATGGTGTGATCAACGTCCGGGGAGACCAAGACATGACCCGTGCTCCATACGAGTGCGCTGCGGCCACAATCGGAAGCGTCAACCTCATAAAGACGCCCGGGGGGGAGGCTTCTCCCCCGGAACTAGACGCCACTGCGCCACCGCCCGGGAGGCCCCTCCTCAAGCCGTGTCCGGAAGGGGGCCTCCGGAAGGTCCTACTGTCCCCGGGCAACGAAGACAAAACCGTCCAGGTCGGGGCGGAGCTCCCCGAGGAGCACGCAGCGCAACTTGCGGCTTTTCTGCGTGAAAACTCCGATGTTTTTGCGTGGAAGCCTTCAGACATGCGGGGCGTCGCCCGGGAGGTCATTGAGCACAAGCTCGCAGTGGCCCCCGGTCACCCCCCGGTCAAACAGAAGCTGCGGAAACTCTCCCTCGAGCGCCAAGAGGCAATCAAGGCGGAGATCACCCGGCTCCGAGAGGCGGGGTTCATTCGGGAGGTCTTGCACCCCGAGTGGCTCGCGAACCCCGTCCTCGTCAAGAAATCAACCGGTAGGTGGCGGATGTGCGTGGACTTCACCGACCTTAACCGCGCCTGCCCCAAAGACAACTTCCCGCTCCCGCGAATTGATCAGCTCGTCGACTCCACTGCGGGGTGCGAGCTCATGAGCTTCCTAGACTCCTA